>OY288283.1:69699557-72099557 GCA_958450335.1 Hibiscus tridactylites | reverse complement strand
TAGACTAAAATAAACTTTTAGGTATAATATATGAATTAAAATATTCGTAATAATAGATGTACTAAAATAATGTTTTAGGTGTTGTAACTTTTTCAGTTTACATAAAATAGTATGACTAGATTATTGACAATTAAAGTAGAGAGATTAACTTCTCATTTTTCATAAATGAATTAAGTTGAGTAAATATATTTGGTCGGTTGATAAGGGTGGGTAAAAATACCCGACCAGGTTGACCCGACCCGACGACCCGAACTTAAAAATATCGGGTAATTCTCTAAAATAATTATCCAACCCGAGAATTTTCCCGGGACACTGGCCGAGATTTTTAAGTTACCGGGTACCCGAACCGATAATATTTAATATATATATTTATATTTTTTATATTTTCAATTATATTTTTATTTTAAGTTTCTTAATATTTTTACTCTAAAATTAAATTTAAATCCCTAAATTCTTTTTATGTTTGTATTATATACTTTTAAGTTTTGAGTATAAAATTTTTAAAAATATTTTTTGTTTAATATGTGATTTTTTTAAAATTTTAGAATTAAAAAAATATGCGGGTACCCGGGTGTTTCGGGTACCCGGATGAGATGGGTCAGGACACGGACTGAAGATTGAGGTACCCGGATGAACCGGGTACCCGACAATTCCCACCCCTAGTTCTAGACCCACCAGGAGCATTCTACTTCTTTTTCCTGGAGTCCATTTTCCCCCTCCCTCTAGGTAGGATTAAGATTAGATTTAAGATTTGTCAAAAAAATGAATGAAATTTAAAATAGGGTAAAATACACAAATGGCCACTAAACTAAGCAAAAATATCCTTTTGGCCATTGAATTTTGGAAGTTACAAATTTGCCATTAAGTTTATCCAACTATTATAAAATGGTCCCTAAACTTTATCAAACTATTACAAAATAGTCATTATAACTTATCAAACCCTTAGAAAATGGTCCTTAAACTTATCAAAATTTATCACTATTTTATAAACATGAAATAATTATTTTTTACCAGTTTGATAAATTTAATAATAAATTTTAGCTTTCAAATTTTTGGTGACTAAAAAAATTATTTTTCTTAGTTTTGTAATCATTTGTGTACTTAACGGGAGTTGAAATGTAATTTTATTATTGTACTAGTTTATGACATTAAAACTTTTAATGACTAAATCAGAAATTTATAATTTTAGGAATATAATTTCACGTTGCATTAACTGATAATTTATATAGAATAATATTTAAATCTAAATAAAGTGGGGACATAATTTATATAAAATAAGACTTGAACCCAAGTATTCAAGGATATAAATCATTATTCTTCGTGAATAAAAAGTAACATATTATTAAAAATATAAATTTAAGTGACGTTAGCGACGAAGTCATGTTATGCATGGGAGTGGCACTTGCCCATCCAAATTTTTTTAGTATAATTCTATTTGAGGTCTTTTTTAGTTTAAATAGTAGTAAAATAAGGTTTTTGTCTTTTCAAGTTTTTTAAATTTAAAAGCTTAATAAACCTTTGTCCCTCTCAATATTTGATCCTAACTTCATTCCTACATGACATGATATTTTAATGTGTTATCATTCTAATTTATAATAATGTGTAAAATTATATAATATTAATATATCAAATATAAATCATATTATACTTTTTATATATTTTCAAGTTTTTATATTTCATGGACTATCAATATATAAATATAACTGTTGACACAAGTAATATCACACGATTCACATCGTCAATACATAAACTATAGCATGTCAACCAAGCATGTGCATGCATGGAAGGATGTATATAGACATTGTCAATATTTCATGTACTATCAAATATAAATCGTATTATCCTTCATGAAATTCTTTATCAAACAGTCGAAAATAATTTTAAAGTTTCCAATGAATTTTAAAAAAGCAGTTCTGACCAAAACATCGTATATAGACTTTGTAAATTACAATATATAATGATTGAAAATAATATTAAAAATAGTTTTAAAATTTTAATTGAAATACGTTTTAGATACGTGGTTAATAAAAATAGCATAATTTTGCAGACTAGATATGTCAGGATCTGAGAAGAAGTAGTACTACTTATTTGGTAGGGTTGTTGAAATGTATTGGTGGGAAGGTGGGGTGAGGAAGAAGAATATAGGCTTCCGATCACGCGTTCATACGTTCCCTCACCAACCACACCCACATCTTTCCCTTCAACTTTTTATTTTACAATATAAATGTTGATGTTCGAAGTTGTACAAAGTGAAAACAGTAATTATCTTTAGTTATTTAGTCAATTAAAATATTCATCTTCAATATTTTTTAATGTATTTATGTGATTATATAATAATACTTGCTCATATAATTTTTTAATTTTTTGATAATTTATACACACGGAATATATAAGTTTTCAAACTCTAATTTCTTTAAATAAATGTCATTTTTTCCATTGAAGTCATTAATTGGTTCAATATTTATACTATGAATGTAAGTACATAAATTTTAACTCACACAAAATAATATATATATATATATATATATATGTGTGAAATTTTTTTATCATTATTAATCGCTACCACTTGTAAGCTTTAGGGTCGGTCGCCACCAGTTTCACCGGTCAAACTTTTCACCTTTCTCTCTCAATCGTCCACCCTTGGATCATTTCTTAATCGACGGCCTCACTTGAATCTCAACCAACCCCTTTGCTTACCTACCAATCACTAATCCTTTTCTTCTGTTATTTAAACCGCCCTTCTTTTCCCTTCTCTCCTCAGGAAGGAAACCAACTGAAACTCAAACTCCCTTCCACTTCCAAAACACCTCGCATTTTGATTAACAAGTTCGGTATCTTGTCTGGGTCATTCTCATTTTCACCATTTCTGCAACTTTTAACATGGAGACGATGACTCAAAAGGATCAGCAAAGCAGCAGTTTGGAGAGTTTTTGCACGACCAAGGGTGGTGCGGCGGTGGACCCTCTGAACTGGGGTGTTGCGGCCGAGTCACTCAAGGGGAGCCATTTGGATGAAGTGAAACGTATGGTGGGTGAGTATAGGAGGCCATGGGTGAAGCTCGGCGGTGAGAGCTTGACGATTTCTCAAGTTGCAGCCATAGCCACACGTGACTTGGGCGTCAAGGTTGAGCTTTCAGAGGATGCAAGGGCTGGTGTTAAGGCCAGCGCTGATTGGGTCCTGGATGGCATGAACAAAGGCACTGACAGCTATGGTGTCACTACTGGTTTTGGTGCTACTTCTCATCGAAGAACTAATCAAGGAGCCGCCCTTCAGAAAGAGCTAATTAGGTGAGACTTTATTCTCATATTGGTATTTGGTGCACTAATAATGAAAACATTATATCTATCAACTTTTTTACTGGAAATACGTTGCATGATCGAGTGTGTTTTGTTGGTTCAGGTTCTTAAATGCTGGGATCTTTGGCAATGGAACCGAGTCATGCCACACACTTCCTCACTCAGCAACTCGAGCAGCCATGCTTGTGAGGATCAACACCCTACTCCAGGGATACTCTGGGATCAGGTTCGAAATTCTGGAGGCAATCGCCAAGCTTCTCAACCACAACATCACCCCGTGTTTGCCGCTTCGTGGCACAATTACTGCATCTGGTGATCTTGTCCCTCTTTCCTACATTGCTGGATTGCTCACCGGCAGGCCTAATTCCAAAGCAGTTGGACCGAATGGGGAACCCCTTGATGCCCAGGAAGCCTTCCGTCTAGCCGGCATCGATTCCGGTTTCTTTGTGTTGCAGCCTAAAGAAGGGCTTGCTCTAGTCAATGGCACTGCTGTTGGTTCTGGCTTGGCTTCCATGGTTCTGTTTGAGGCAAACATATTGGCTGTTTTGTCGGAAATTTTATCTGCAATTTTTGCTGAAGTCATGAATGGTAAACCAGAGTTCACCGACCACTTGACACATAAATTGAAGCACCATCCAGGACAAATAGAGGCCGCAGCTATAATGGAACACATACTTGAGGGGAGCTCTTATGTTAAAGCGGCTAAGAAGTTGCATGAAATGGACCCTTTGCAGAAACCGAAACAAGATCGATATGCTCTGAGAACATCTCCACAGTGGCTTGGTCCACAGATTGAAGTGATCAGATTTGCAACCAAATCAATTGAAAGAGAGATCAACTCCGTCAATGATAACCCTTTGATCGATGTCTCAAGGAATAAGGCATTACATGGTGGTAACTTCCAGGGTACCCCAATTGGTGTCTCGATGGACAATGCTCGTTTAGCTATCGCGGCCATCGGAAAACTTATGTTCGCCCAATTCTCTGAACTTGTTAATGATTTCTACAACAATGGTCTCCCATCAAACCTCTCTGGTGGTAGGAACCCAAGCCTGGATTATGGTTTCAAGGGTGCTGAAATTGCAATGGCTTCCTATTGTTCTGAGCTCCAATACTTGGCTAATCCAGTCACCAACCATGTTCAAAGTGCAGAGCAGCACAACCAAGATGTGAACTCCTTGGGATTAATCTCTTCAAGAAAAACTTCCGAAGCTGTCGATATCTTGAAGCTAATGTCATCTACATTCTTGGTGGCACTTTGCCAAGCTATTGATTTGAGGCATTTAGAAGAGAATTTGAGGAACACAGTGAAGAACACCGTGAGCCAGATAGCTAAGAAAACGCTCACTACCGGTGCCAATGGTGAACTTCACCCTTCGAGATTCAGCGAAAAGGATTTACTCAAAGCGGTGGACCGTGAATATGTTTTTGCCTACGTGGATGACCCTTGCAGTGCTACCTACCCATTGATGCAAAAGCTAAGGCAAGTTCTGGTTGAGCATGCATTGACAAACGGTGAGAATGAGAAGAACACAAGCACTTCGATCTTCCAAAAGATTGCAGCTTTCGAAGAAGAATTAAAGGCTGTTCTGCCGAAGGAGGTTGAGAGTGCAAGGGTGTCAGTTGAGAATGGAAATGCAGCAATTCCTAACAGGATCAAGGATTGCAGATCGTATCCGTTGTACAGATTTGTGAGGGAGGAGTTTGGAACCGAGCTGCTAACCGGAGAAAAGGTAAAGTCGCCAGGGGAGGAGTTTGACAAGGTGTTCACTGCGATGTGCCAAGGGAAGATGATTGATCCAATGCTGGAATGTCTTAAGGAATGGAACGGTGCCCCTCTTCCGATCTGCTAGTGTGCTTTTGTTATCTAATCTTTTTTCTTTGTTTTCTACCTATTGTTGCTTGAATTTTCTTGTAAATCATACCAATGTGTATGAAATGTTGGCTTTCATATCTCACTAATACAAGTGTGCATCAAATATATTCTTGCTACCCATAAGCTCTCACTGGAACTCTTAAATCCTGAGTAATATTTGGCAGGCAGAACGTTGATGTGTCGGCTTAGGACGATGATGGGCAAAAGTCGGTATTTTTTCTAAAAAAAGTGCCGCTCGTAGTCCTTCCACCGGCGCCCTCTCTTTCCATCTTCCATCAGCATACACCAAGAACTTCTCTGACTTTTTTTTTTTCAACTGCCGCTGATTTGAACATGGTTGTCATCGGTAAGGATGTAAAAACAGGTAATCGCATGGGTTTCAGGACGGGTACTATCAGGTCGGTAAAATTGGGTACAGATTATTTTAGATCATTTTTTGTTTTGACTCGACTCGGGTCGGGTGCGGGACCATTTCAAGTCGGGTCAAAACGGGTCAGGTCCGAAGCAGATAATTGACAGGTTAATTCGGGTTTGGATACATTTTAGGTCGGGTCCGTTTCAGGTCGGGTTCATTTCAGGTCGGTTGCATTTCAAGTCGGTTGCATTTCAGGTCAGGTAATTTCAGGTCTGGTAATTCAGGTCGGGGTATTTTCGGGATTGGAATTCGTATTGAGTTTGAGTTCAGTACAATCGTATAAGTAGTCGATAGACTTTAGGTTGACTTTCGTCAATTGTCATTGATTTGGAGTTAATTATTTAAAGTCATATCAAATTAAAATTATAAAACATTGGAGTAATTAAAAAAATGAAAAGAGATCAATTTGGACTGAAAATGGGTCAATTTAGATTAAAAATAAAGTTTCACGGATTAATGAATAAAAATATCAAACTAAAATTATAAAACATTAGACAAATTTAAAAGCAAACAATGAAAAGGGGTCAATTTGGAATAAAAATAAGGGTTAACTACTGGAATAGTCACTTATGTTTTCCCCCATTATAGAGTTGGTCACCGATTTTGAAAAACGACCAGTAAGGTCACTTACATTTTCGGGGCGTAAACTTTTGATCACTCAGCCGTTTGTTGCCGTTAAACACTGACGGATGGCTGACCTGGCCACGAAATAATAAGGATAAATTACTGCAATGGCCATTAAAGTTTATATCATGTACATTTTTGCTCCCAAATTTTAAAAAATAAACATTATAGTCACTAATAAAAATATTTCTTTATAATTTCACCCTTGAATTTTTAAAAATTAATTTTTCAACCCTAAAACTTTACAATCAATTAGTATAATAATATTATAAAGCCTTAAATGAAAAATAGGTGTTCAAAGTATACATTTTTAAATTTAGGTGCTCAAGTTGCTCCTATTTAATAACTAAACTTTCAAATTGCTCCTATTTTTTTCACTCTGGATTGTTTTTAATATTATTGTAACAAGACATGTCATTTTTTATTATTGTTAAATTAAAAATAGTTTCAAAATAAAATAAAATCATTTTTATTATTATTAAATTTAAAATATTTTAAAAAAATATTACTTCTGAAAATAATTTAGGTGTTTAAAGTATTTTTTGTAAAAATAGGTGCCCAAATGTACCATAGTTACAATTTTAGGTGTCCGACTGTTAAATGAGTGTTAGAAAATTTGTCAACCAATCGGTACTTGACACGTGGCATTAATTTTATTAATTTTTAATGAAAAATACTCAGAACTTTCAAATTATTATAAAATCTCAAAATTTGACAAGCTTCACAAAACAGTCTCTAAATCCCTAAAAATTCCCAAACTTATGTCGTCGATTGTCGCCGCTTCCGCCGCCAATTGTCGTCGCTGACCGCACCCACTTGGTCGCCGGACCAAGGCGATAATTTTTCCCAACATAGCGTCGTCAGAAACGCCCAACGGCGTGCAACCAAACGTCAAACACGAAACCGACGTTTGCGTTTGACGTTCGGCTGCACACCGTTGGGCGTTTATGGTGACGCTGTGATAGGGAAAATTGTCGCCTTGGCCCGATGACCAAGTGGGTGCGGTCAGTGACGACAACATGCGGCAGAAGCGGTGGTAGTTGACGATGAAAGTTTTGGAATTTTTAGGGATTTAAGGATTGTTTTGTGAAGTTTGTAAAATTTTGAGATTTTATAATAATTTGAAAATTTTGAGTATTTTCCATTAAAAATTTTAAAAAATAAAATTAATGTCACGTGTCAAGCAATGATTGGTTGACAATTTTTTTAACACCCATTTAGCAACCGGGCATGTAACCCCCTCGTCCCGATCTGGTCGGATGACCGGTCCGAGTGGGCCACACGGGGAAAACCGAAGCGAAACCCGTTAAGGTTTCCCCTCGGTTAACGACCCTAAAATTTTCTTTGTATTATATCTTGTCTATAGGCATAATTAAAACCTATGTGAAGCACAGCAGCGGAAAAATGCAAACATTGAAACATACACCAACCAATTAAAACATCAAACAGCTCATTTTAGCCCTTTACAGCAGGCCGTTTCGAAACGCCCTTAGGGTGTTCCGAAACGCCTTGACTTAGTCAACAGGCCAAGGTCAACCATAAGGTGACCGTTCCGAAACAGGGGTGACCCGTATCGGAACGACCTTGACAGTCAATATCTCGTGGTCAACGAGATTTGACCGTTTCGAAACATCAAAGGCCCGTTTCGGAACGCCTTTATCTCGTCAATTTCTCAAAATTCCAGTAGCAAAAATGTTCCGAAACGACCCTCATCCGTTTCGAAACGGCAGGCCATTTGCAAAGGAACCGTATCGGAACAGGGGGACCCGTTCCGAAACGCCCCCTGTCTGCAGACTCATTTGGGCTGTTTTAAGGCACAAGGGTGCCCCAAAACACCACCAAAACACCTTACAACACCATAACAATTCAACTTAAGGCTTACCAACTATATTAGCATGCTTCAACAAATTTAGACAAGTCTAACACTAAGGCAAAACCTCACGAAACATCCATTCCTTCAATCATCATTCAAACATAAAGATAGTTTCTAAGGCATAGGGCTAACATTCAAGTTAAGCAATTTAGGCATGAGTTAGCATCCATCATGACAACACACCCATTCAAAAGCAAGGTATCAATGAGTCTAACATGCTCCTAACAACCAACAATTATCCACAAAGTAATACATGTCCCATTGCTCAAACCATTACATGTTCAACTTAAAAACTCATACTTGAAATACTCAAAGCTAACAACCACACTTGGAGGCCCTCCACTTGCTCGAGCAACTCGCGAACTAAGGATCTGCAATGTTGAACAAAGAGAGCGTAAGCAATGATGCTTAGTGAGGGTAAGCTCTAAAAACAAACCTCGACATTGCAGGGTCCGAGCACGATCTAGCCAAGGCATTTCACAAACATGCCAAGGTTCCACAAGAGTCATAAGATAAAGATGCATGGGCAATGTACATTATAAATGCCATGATCATGAACTTAACTCCACATTACATGTAATCACATTTAAGCATCTCATCAAATATCATCAACCTCAACACATCCATATACATATCAAACAACATTGGCATCTAGCTAAGACCCGAATACGCGGATAGACATGTTGGAACTCACATCCGACAACCACATTACCTCACGGTGGGATTTCACTCATCACCGGTCTCGTGGAGGGGATTCCACTCATCCTCACGCCCCGTCGATGGGATTCCACTCATCACCGACTACATTTAAATACAATTCCGGGCGAACCCGTACTCCTCATTGGTGACTCAACGCCACCAAGGCCACGCGCGACTTTAGTCTCATGTGTACACACTAACATCCTAATGATCGATCATTTGTATTCAAGTAAACTAGTGCCAATATTTACTCACTTCACATTACTCATTTCAATCAATCTTGTGCTTAGCACGTACTCACCAACAATCATCATCATGCATGTCTCAAGCATCACAAGTCATATCTCAACCCACACGTATAATACAATATACACAAGCATTCATACCACATTTCATACGAGACATACACAACCATATAATGAGTTCATCCAAGGGCTCTAGATCAAGCTTAGGATTAGGCTACCACCCTAATCCTAACTCTAGGTGGGTCTACCAAGCCCAACCTAGTCCATATACTCGAACCAACTATTTTAAAATCATTTAAAGCAATTAACCACTCACCTAAACACCCAAGCTCAACGACCAAGCAAGCAACAACCTTCAACTTCCCGGATTCACTTCCGATGCTTCACTGATGCCCAAACTCGGTTCTAATCAATCTCAAACACAAACAAAACAATCATAATCAATATCTCATCATCGGAATTAACCCGGATCAACATTTGCAAGCATCCAACACCCAAAACAAGTCCAAAAATAGAATTTTCGAGCTGCCCTTAAAGCCCACCAAAATCTTCCATTTTAAGCATCCAAACAAGCATCAATTACACCCAAAGTGATCCTCATATATCATACTACCAACAGCCCCCAAAATCCAACATTAAACAACCCCAAATCCCACTTTAAAACCCTCCAAAAACCCTCTTAAAGCCCAATTCCGAAAATTCCCAAAATCACTTGAAATTCATATATGATATACCATTTGACTTCCTTATACCACAACTAAGTATATTAAATCAAAATACTTCACTTAACAACTTAAAAATCTCATTTTTAATCAAAATATTCAAAAATGACATTTTCTAAAACTTCCATGGAAACTAACATGAAAGGTACTTTTATGAAGGGGAGAATGAGGGGAAGTCAAAAATACTATTACCTTTCGATTTGGAGTTGAAATGGATGAGGAATAAGATGGAATAATGATTGTAGGAGGAGGGAGCTTTTTGGTCGTTCAAAATGTGAAATGGGGGAGGAAGAAGACAATGTTTTACTTTAGTAAAAAGGGTTTTAAAATAAAGTTCTATTATTTACGGTTTTGCCATTAATGAAAAGTCAATTCCCTTCTTTTCAAAATTTCAATGCAAGATGTAAAACAATGCAATTTAGTCCAACCTCAAATTATTTGCTTTTGAAACCCTCAACTCAAAATATTGTTTTAATTATAAAATCGGGCCCAAATAATATTAAAATATTATTTTCACCTAACCCCTAACCCCGGGTGTTACAGGGCACCTAAAATTGTACATATAGAAACTTTGGGCACCAATTTTTTACAAAAAAAAATTTAGACACCTAAATTATTTTAAAAACTAATATTTTTTAAAAAATTTAAATTTAATAGTAAAAAATTATTTTATTTTAAAATTATTTTTAATTTATAAATAATAAAAATGACATGTTATAATAATAAAAATAATTCAGAGTGAAAAAATATGAGCAATTTGAAAGTTTAGTTATTAAATATCAGCAATTTGGGCACCTAAGTTTAAAGAGGTATACTTTGGGCACCTATTGTACTAATTGATTGTAAAGTTTTAGGGTTGAAAAAAATGATTTTTTAAAAATTTAAGGGTGAAATTATAAAGAAACATTTTTATTAGTGACTATAATGTTTATTTTTTAAATTGGGGAGCAAAAATGTACATGAGATAAACTTTAATGGCTATTGCAGTAATTTACCCTTATTTTTCGTTGTCAGGTCAGCAATTCGTTAGTGTTTAACGACAAAAAACGGCTGGGTGACCAAAAGTTTACGCCCCGAAAACGTAAGTGACCTTACTAGTCATTTTTCAAAATCGGTGACCAACTTTGTACTAAGGGAAAACATAAGTGACTATTCTAGTAGTTAACCCTAAAAATAAATTTTTGAGGATTATAATGAACAAAAATATCAAATTAAAAATATAAAAATTAGAGTAATTAAAAAACAATAAGTAGAGGTCAATTTAGAATAAAATAAAGTTTTAGGGTCTAGAATGAACACAATTTCAAATTAAAATTAAAACACATGATGAATTAAATATATATGTAGGGGTCAATATAGAATTAAAATAAAGTTAAGGGACTAGAATGAAGAAAATATCAAATTAAAATAATAAAACATTGAACAAATTAAAAAAATAATTGTGGGTCAATTTGAAATAAAAAAAAGTTTTATGGTCTAGAATGATGAAAATATTAAATTAAAATTATAAAACATTAGGCAAATTAAAAAACAATGAATATGGGTCAATTTGGAATTGAAATAAAGTTAAGGGACTAGAATGAACAAAGTACCAAATTAAAATTATAAAACATCGAGCGAATTAAAAAAAACAATAATTAGGGGTCAATTTGGGATTAAACTAAATTTTAGGGGACTAGAATGAACAAAATATTAAATTAAAATTATAAAACATCGGACTAATTAAAAAAATAAAAATGGTCAGTTTGAAATACAAATAAAGTTTAGGGAAGTTTGGAAGAAAATGGCTCCGATTAAAGTTGAAGCATTTCTGTGGAAAGCGACATATAACAGAATATCGACGATGGTTGAATTATCAAAAAGAGCAGTCGAGCTAAATGAAATTATTTGGTGCCCGTTTTGCAGATCCGAACCAGAGACAGTCAACCACCTTCTTATGCATTGCCAAGTAACATGAAGGATATGGATGAGATGGTGCGAGAAATGGCAAACCAGTTTCATCATGTCGAGGAATATCAAAGAGCTTGTACAAGTATGGCCCTCCCTATCCACTGCTATAGCCTCTAAACCACTATGGGAGATGGCATTGCGTGCCTTTGTATGGACCATGTGGGTAATTAAAAATGATATAGTGTTTAACGAGAAAAATTGGAGTATGGAAGAAATTTTCGAAACAGCATTGCTTCAAACCGGTCACTGGTGTAGGATTCAATGGTCGGAATGCTGCCCAAGTGTGTGCGATTTCGTGCGTCACCCAACTGCAACGGAAATTAAAACAAACCTCAAGAGAAGACCGTTATTGATTGAATGGAAGGGGACATAAATGAGTTGGTTAAAATTCAATGTGGATGCGGCAGTAAAAGGAATGGATAGAACAACTGGCATTGGTGGAATCCTCAGGGACCATGAGGGTGTCAAACTTGCAGAATTCTCCAAGTCTATTGGGAGGGAAGATCCCACACAAGCGGAAATGCTAAGCATCCTGGAGGCATGTAAAATGTTTGCAAAGTCGCAATGGCGTGGTTCGCATTCACTCATCATAGAATCCGATTGTGAGTTGTCTATATAATGGATTAAAGATCCAAATAGTTCCCCTACTGTCTTTGTACCATTGGCTAAGGAAATTGCGGCTTTATGCAACATGTACAAATGGAGTCTAATTTTCAGTTACAGAGAAGCGAATGACGCTGCACATGCATTAGCCAAGCAGGGGGCTTCGCGAACCTGTGAGACAAGACAGCAGACTGTAAGTTGTGTAGTTGATGGACATCCCAATCCCATAATACAAGCATGATTCTGGAAGTGAAACCGTGTATAGATCATGAGTGGAGAAGATGGTTGGAACCAATGTCATTCAGGCAAACGACCCTGCTGGTATAAGATTACCTGGTGGATGGAAAATACAATGTTGGAAATCACAGACGGATACCAATAGGGTGGATTTTGAGTGGAATACAGTTGCCCATATTGTGATACGATGCTAAAGGTTTGGCTCGTTGAAAATGCAGTGGTTATTTCTTGTGTAAGATTGTGTTTTGTTTGATCGTGTACTATGTGAGATGTACTGAGACGTTCAAAATGTAGAAGCACTGATTCGATGCACTCTTTTTCCTTCATTTAGGTTAGGGAGGTTTTTTAACGAGGCTCAAATTAGCGCATACTTCATGAATAAAAATCAACATTACCTTTCAAAAAAATAAAGTTTAGGGACTAGAATGAACTAAATATCAAAGTAAAATTATATATTATTGGACTAATTAAAAAAATAATTAGTAAGGGTCAATTTGGAATAGGAATAAAGATTTAAGGGGTATAATGAACAAAAACATCAAATTAAAATTATAAAACATTGGACAATTTGGGGTTTAGGGTTTATGATTTATGATTTAAAGTGTTTAGGGTTTAGGGAAAATTGATTAATGATTTAGGGTTCATACATTGATAGACACATATATACTTGTATATATTAGGGTTTATAGTTTAGGGTTTAGGGAAAATTCATTAAGGGTTTGGGTTCATATATTGATAGGTACATATATACTTACTTATATACATTAGGGTTTAAGGTTTATGGTTTATGGTGTAGGGTTTATGTTTATGATTTAAGGGTTTATGATTTATTGAAAATTCATTAAGGGTTTAGGGTCCATACATTAATAGATATATACATACATACTTACATATATTAAGGTTTAAGTTTTAGAGTTTAAGGTTTATGAGTTTAGGTTGAGGATTTAAGGGTTAGGGTTTATTGTTTAGAGTTTAGGGTTCAAACATTGATAGGTACATACACACATATTTACACACATTAAAGTTTAGGGTTTAGTGGTTAGGTTTAGGGTTTAGGGTTTAGGGAAAATTCATTAAAGGTTTAGGGTTCATACATTGATAGGTACATACATACATACTTATATACATTATGGTTTAGGATTTATGGTGTACGGTTTATGTTTAGGATTTAAGGGTTCAGGCTTTCTAAGTAGCATTTCCTCTCTCTTCTCATTTTTAATTATTTTAGTTAATAATTGCGTCATCATCATTGTCCCCCACTAACTCTCTCTCCTCTTTATATGTTGATGCAGACGCTAACGTCAGCGGGAAGCTTGATTCATGTGGAGAGCGAATGAGCCTATGGCCGGCTGACACGTGGAGTTTAAGCGGGAAAAGAAAACACAAATTTGATTTGTGTTTGTTTAGCTATTTTTTTTTCTAATTTTGCGCGGCAATGAGCTGTATTGGATTGAAGATTTGGGCTTTGAAATGGGCTTTGGATATGTAAAGGGGCTTTAGATGTAAAATGGACTTTATTATGAATATTTGGGTTATTTATTGGGTTTATTTATTTATATATTTTGGTCCTACTTATATCAAATAATTAGTAATATTAGACTAACCTGAACAAAATATGGGTTCTAAAAATGTCTAAACCACTAGAAAAAATCTAATAATTAAATTATAATTGACTACTATAAGATTTATTTATTTTTAAACTAAATTAAAATATTGGCAGATTGACAAATGAAGTTATTTAAACATCAATATATTTTTATGAAATGAAAATAAAGTGAGTAAAAATAGGATAGTGGTTTTTTATTTTAGGGTAAACTACTGCAGGGGTCACTTACGTTTAGCGTCTGTACAGAGTTAGTCACCACTTTTGAAAAGTGCCAATTAGTAGTCCTCCACGTTTTCGATGTGTAAATACTTGGTCACTCTGACGTTATACTCCGTTAGTCCCCTAACGGATTGCTGATGTGGCGAAATTAAAATAAGGATAAATTACTGCAATAGCCATTAAAATTTATCTCATGTACATTTTTTCTCCTCAATTTAAAAAAGTAAACATTATAGTCACTAATAAAAATATTTCTTTATAATTTCACCCTTAAATTTTTAAAAATTCATTTTTCAACTCTAAAACTTTACAATCAATTAACACAATAATATTATAAATGCTTAGATGAAAAATAGGTGCCCAAAGTATACCCTTTGAAACTTAGGTGCCCAAATTGCTCCTATTTAATAACTCAAGCTTAAAAATTTAGTCCACTAACTACTAAAAAATTCGAGTCATTAGAATTTCTATTTTATAATTCAAACTTTATTTTGAATTTTTTAGTCGAGTTTATGAAATTATGAGTCGAGTATTTTCACATCAAACCAAAAAATTTAATTTTTTCGAGTCAAGTCGAGTTATTGGAATTTCTATTTTATAATTCAAACTTTATTTTGAATTTTTGAGTCAAGTTTATGAAATTATGAGTTGAGTATTTTCACATCAAACCAAAAAATTTAATTTTTTCGAGTCAAGTCGAGTTATTGGAATTTCTATTTTATAATTCAAACTTTATTTTGAATTTTTGAGTCGAGTTTATGAAATTATGAGTCGAGTATTTTCACATCAAACCTAAAAATTTAATTTTTTCGAATCAAGTCGAGTGTTGCACTTCCCTACATATAATTTTTAATTTTAATCCGTGTTTGTCCCAAGAAAAACTTCGCCCGTCGTCGTCGTCGTCGGAACTTACGTAGCTCTAATAGAGGCTCCGTCGACGTCGGTTGGACTCGGAACCTTAGGGGTTTTGCTCGCCGCCACGTCAGGAGCCCGGATCTGGTGTTCGTCTCGCGAATGGATGGCAACCGATGCCGGAAAATGCGAGAAACAGTGGCGTCGATTGGTTTCTTGCCAGAGCTTCAATCGAGATTTGCTGGCGGAAGGCGGCCCGACGACGCGCGTGGTGGCCATGGATGAGATCGCGACGACGTGGCGCATCTAGCGATGTAGGCGGTGACTACCACCGCCCGACGGTGGCGGAGATCGACGACGGCCGATCGGGAAGGTGAACAAGCAACAGTAGACTTAACTTGATTCAAAGTTTTTCTTGGGACAAACACGGATTAAAATTAAAAATTATATGTAAGGAAGTGCAAAACTCGACTTGATTCGAAAAAATTAAATTTTTAGGTTTGATGTGAAAATACTCGACTCATAATTTCATAAATTCGACTCAAAAATTCAAAATAAAGTTTGAATTATAAAATAGAAATTCCAATAACTTGACTTGACTCGAAAAAATTAAATTTTTTGGTTTGATGTGAAAATACTCGACTCATAATTTCATAAACTCGACTAAAAAATTCAAAATAAAGTTTGAATTATAAAATAGAAATTCCAATAACTCGAATTTTTTAGTAGTTAGTGGACTAAATTTTTAAGTTTGAGTTATTAAATAGGAGAAATTTGGGCACCTAAGTTTCAAAGGGTATACTTTGGGCACCTATTTTTCATCTAAGCATTTATAATATTATTGTGTTAATTGATTGTAAAGTTTTAGGATTGAAAAATGAATTTTTAAAAATTTAAGGGTGAAATTATAAAGAAACATTTTTATTAGTGACTATAATGTTTACTTTTTTAAATTGAGGAGAAAAAATGTACATGAGATAAATTTTAATGGCTATTGCAATAATTTATCCTTATTTTAATTTCGCCACATCAGCAATCCTTTAGGGGACTAACGGAGTATAACGTCGGAGTGACCAAGTATTTACACATCGAAAACGTAGAAGACTACTAATTGGCACTTTTCAAAAGTGGTGACTAACTCTGTACAGACGCTAAACGTAAGTGACCCCTGCAGTAGTTTACCCTTTATTTTATTATTTTAAAAAATTATTTAATTATTAATAAATTACTTTACTTTGTTAAATTTATCATTATTTGTTTCTGGTTAACTTTAAGAGCCTTGGTTTTAGATTAAGTATAGATATTATATAATTATAACTAAAATAAACATTTATTATGTATTTATTATATTAATATATTGTTTAAAACAAGTATGTAATTAAATAAAAATATGTAATTAAATTAATGTAATATTTGTTAATATAATTTATTTCTTTTACCTTTTTATTAAAAATACAATTTTTTTTACAAACTGTTTGCATAGAAAAAGTTTTTTTAACAAACATATCCAACATTTTTAGAAAATTTCTTTAATTCATCAAGTCATAGATTTCGGGTCAATATCAGTTCATGTCAACAACAGGTCGGGTTACTTAACATGTCGGGTTTAAAACAGGTCGAGTCTAAAAGCAGGTTGGGTCCAAAATAGACCGGGTTCAAAACAGGTCGGGTAAAATCGGATCTCGGGTCAATTCAGTCGGTTAAAATCGGTTATCTGCCAAGTCGGCTTTGGGTTCAGGTTCGTTTCATTCGGGCGCAAGTCGGGTTTCAGGTCCACAGTAACAGGTCCAATTCGGGTCATTTTCAGTCGGACGCAAGTCGGGTTCAGTCACTACAGTAACATGTCGAATTCAGGTTCGGGTCAACAACAATCGGTTACAGAACGGGTTCAGGTCATTAAATTTTCAAGTCAAATCAGTTTCTGACTCGAGCATGTTTCAGTCCGGTTTTCAGGTCGGGTCAACTTTTTACATACCTAGTCATCGGTAGCGATTTTTATAGCTGCTTCTTTATTTGTATAGATATGATTTTCATGTGATTACAGGATTTTGATTCGATCAACTTTTGAATAGAGTCCCAATGATTAAAAACCTAGAAAAATAAAAAAAGATGAGTTTTTTTTCCCTTTTTTATTTTCTTTCTTCTTGTATTTACGATTTTTTCTTGATAAGCTGATTATGTTAAACAGAAGGCAAAGAGTTGTCGATTGAAGTTTTCAACTATTGATTGTTGTGGAAAGCTTTTGCTTTGGTAGATTGAGGTTGTATGTAAGTTATTTTGGCAAGGAAACGTGGATGTGGGGATTTCATTCTAGGCTACACTTGGTTGTGGGAGGTGATTTATCGGTTTGGGTACTGCAAATGTTTCCTAGGAAATTAATAAAATCTCAGGAAAAAAATTGATTCCTATAGATTAGAGCATTGATGTTCAAAAAATTGATATGGAGTTTGTGGCGACTATGCTGTTTCTGATAATAATGAGAGTTTGTTATTCGAATTAAAAAATAAATGACGAAAAATCATTTGTTTTAAAATTCAAATGTAATCCGTGAAAAGAGTTTTTAATTTTTGAATATAAAATTAAAATATTATAGATAAAATTGAGAATTCAGTATAGGTGGATACGAGAGTTTTTGCAACTCATTAGACGTCATTTGCTAATCTTATTTTTTTAATTTCCCTTTATTTTATTATTTTTTTAATTTTTATTTTGTTTGGAATGTTGGTCTCTAAAACCATACAAGGATATAACTTTAACTTTTCAATTCGTTAGTTTGGTTTCCTCTCATATAGGTCGGTGTTCAAGTGACTGGTGCCCTTATTGCCGACGTGCTATCCCCCTAAGCGCTCTATTGTTGTTACTAGGGCTATAAATGAAACGAGACAAATCGCGAGCTATTTGAGTATTATTCGGTTAAAGTTTGATTTAAGTTTGAACTCGATTTGAGTTCTTAACGAGCCGATCTATTTGATACTCGACTCGAAAAGCTCGTGAACTACTCGAAAATATAGTATACTAAATTTTTTATTTTTTATAATTTAAAATCTAAATTATTAAACTTAAAACCTTAAAATATAAATCATAAACATAAGTCTCAAACCCTAAAATCTAAATCCTGAAGTCTAAACCCAACAACCTAAACTTTTTAACCCTAAACCCTAGAAATAACAAGCTTAAGTTTACACAACTTGTGTATCAATTTTTTTTCTTGATAGAGATTTAAATGAGACTTGGCAGATGACGAGCTATTCGAGTTCGACGTGGTCAAAGATTGATCAACACTTGACTTAATTGGGCTCGAATCAAGCTCGAACTCGACTCGAATTCTTAACGAGGCGAGTCGAGCTCAAATTTCTCAGGCTCATTAAAAATTACTTGACTCAAAATCTTAACAAGCCTAGTTGAGCTCAGCCCTACTCGAATTTTGCTCAACTCGTTTACACCCTTAATTGTTTCAATTCTTTCCGTTGTATAGGTTTGTTTTTTTGTTTTTGTTCCCATTTCCTTTTTATTGCCATACTTTGCTCCGCTTGGTTGGTGACAGTTGGAAGGTCATGCTTGATGTGTTTTTCCCATGTTTAACCAGTGGTGAAATTTGATGAAATAGTTTGGGGTTAATTTAAAAAAAATTAAATTAAAAATTTTAAAGAATTTAATTTGCATTTTTTACAAATTTTGGGGTGTAACTATTTTTTTAAAATTTTGAGAGACATAATGAGAATTTTTAAAAATTATGAGAAATTTAATTAAAAAGTATATAAACTTAATATGAATTTTTAAAAAATCATTGAGGGTCAAATTACATCTTTTGAAAATTTTAAAGGATTAAATTATAAATTTATAAAATCATGTTTTCCCCTCATTGTTTTATTCAAAAATCCTTGATTTCCCATTAAAAAAAATACCATTTAATTTATTATTATTAAATCAATGAGTTAGAATTACCTCATTTGTATGAGTTGGAATCTTGTCATGGAAATGCAATACATCTTTATTAAATAAAAAATATTATTAATTTTTTTTATTAAATAGATAAGCATTATATTTTCAATGTAAATACCGAGACTTAAATTCATAATACCATTAATTTTTTGAACAAGTAGCAATTGACATTCAAACAAGAAAAAACAAACAAGCAAGCAAAAAAAAAAACACAAAGAAAACAAAATAAGGGAAAGAACAAACAAACATGAACGAAAAACAAACATCCGATTACAATCGAGCCGGAAAAACGAATCGCCAAAAGTTGAAGCATAAACATTAGAACCAAATTAAGAAAATTGTTCTAAAATTAAAACCCAGAATAGATACACAAGAAAAACCACATCAGACTCAAAGACAATAACATAGAACAACAAGGGAAACAGGGAAGAACTACTGGAGCAACTGACCAAAGTCGAAATAAGAGAAACCCAATAACCAAAGCCTACAATTGCATGTCGTTCCAGTTCATTTTCTTTTACCCATGTTCGACCCCACTATTCCTTTTTTTCTACTTACTTTCTTTTAACTAGATGGTGATATGTGTCATTTAGCTGGAAGAAAAAATATAAAATTATTTTTAATTAAAAATAGAACAAAATTGATAGAATATTTAAATAATAAATGTTAAATTTATTGATTTTTATTAAATTAAAATTAAATTAATTAAACATATAAATATAAAGGATTAAATGTATAATTATAATTTTTTTTAACTTTCATGTCTCAATGACTATTTTATAACAAAAATCAAAACATTTATATTATGTAAAAATTTAATGACTAAAATGAACATTTTAAGATAATTTAGTGACTAATTGTGTACTTTACCCTTATTTATTTCCCTTCTATTTATTCCATTAACATTTACATACCTAAAAAACTTTACTTTCCTGGAGTCCACGTGGCCCAAATACTAAATATCGGTCTCATTATTAATCTAATTTCAAGCATTGAAAGCAAATTTTCCTTTTAAAATAAATTTCTGAACCCCAAAGAGAAAATCGCCATGACCGACCACCACCGCCGTCGGTTCGGCCAGCTACGGTCCACGTCCGAGATCCTTAAAAAGACCGCCGTGCATTTCACCGCCCACCCTTTCATGTTCATCTTCCTTTCTCTGCTTCTACTCTCCTTCCGTTCTTTAGTTGAATCCGGATCCTTTGTGCTCAATTCCTTTATTGACCGCGATCCTTCTTTCAAATCCCTCCTTACCCGCCTCGACCTCCACCCTTCCCATCCGCACGCGCGTTTCCACTCTACCCGACGTCACACACGCCGTCCTTTCCTCCACCTCACGCGCCTTGGCACTCTTGACGACGACTTCTTATCTTCTGAAGATGATCTCCGCTACCGCTTCCCTTCAAGTTCTTTCTCTAATCGCCCCCTCAATGGCACGCCGGTGATCCTTTCAAATTTCGGTGCTAAATTAGGGTTTTCGAATTTCGTCGCGGACAACGGAGTTCTGCTGCCGGAAATTGTTCAGCACGGAGTCCAATTCAAGACGATTCCATTTGACTACGAAAACAATGAACGGGAACAGCAAGAAGAAAGGATTGACGACTTTCAGTTCGTTAATAAAGGATTAGAATTGGGGCGCCATGACGCAGCTGTGCTGTTCTTTGTTGTTAGCTTTCTTTCGGCGGCGTATGGATGGGTAATTCTAGGGTTTACAGTGATTTATTCTTTGGTTTTTGGTGTTCTTTTTATCACAATTGTTAATGACCTGATTGGAAGATTTGTTTCCTTTTTTGGGGCTTTTTGGGATGGTTCTAAAATGGGTTTGAAAAGACTGGCTGGGTTCATTTTGATAAAATGGGCGGTAAGAGATGCGGTGACACAGCTTCTTGGATTATGGTATTTCGGAGAAATTGAGGATCACTACTCGTTCTTTAAGCTTTTTGTTAGGTTAAAGTTGTTACCTTTTTCAGTTATGTCACCGTGGATTAGGGGTTATGAGAAGGAGATTTTAGGGTTTTTGTTTACGTGGTTTCTCGTGGATACTTTGGTTTCATTTGCATTCTCATTAGCTGCTTGGATTGCCATTGTGGATTCAAGGAGAAGCGGCAGAGAAATTATTAAAGAAGGTTGTTATTTGATGTCAACACTTTTGAACCAAGGGATACAAATTAAGTGTTATGAAGCTATCTTAGGTGGATCTTTAGCAAGATTGTTGTTGACTCGTATGGGTGGAGAATTTTTCGCCACGGTTATCCAGGCAGCTCTGGAGGTGTATTTCATGGTGGCTTGGTTGATATTTTACTTTGTGGTGAAGTGTAGGGAAGCTAATGCAGAGGGTAGAAGGTATGGGAGGAGAGAATTGGAGGCTTTAATTGATGGACTTCAATGAAACTCAATCGACAAAAAATGGGTGAAAATTGCTTTTGCTGCTAGATTTTTTACTGCGACGCATGATGATAGCTCAAGATAGTGGGAACATTTTCAAAGGCTTCTTCCTAGTTTTGCAGTGCTAGTGATGCAATACTGCCAGATTTTTGTCTAAAAATCTGCCAATGCACATGTACTTTTATCATGAGGGAACACGACATAATACTTGTGTATATTTTCCACAACAAAGCTTCTGTGTGTATATTCTGTTGCAATCAATTGTTTTTACTGTCTTGCAGTGCTTGTTCCTTGCTGATGATATCAATGAGAATGGTAATGATTTCTCATGTTTCAAGTAGTGTTGAATGTTGATGCTGTTTTACTTGTACTGTTATATTTTTGTTGTGTGATCTTTTTCCTTTCTCTTTGTGAGTATCTAATGATATGAATTTCTGTATTTGCACTAGGAGGCTTTTTTTATTTTTAAAATTTACCCCACTATTCATGGAGAAATTTTGTTTGAGATGTTGACTGCCATTCTATTGCAGTCCATTAAATTGTCGAATGGGAAAGAAGTGAAGGCTTTAAGTTTCGAGTGCTGGATACTGTTCTTAGTGTGCTTACTGCTGCCTTTAGACAGTTAACTGACGAGCTTTAGGAATGAAACCATCATTAGACTGACTAAAGGTTATTTATGAGAGATGCGATGAATGTTTGATGAAGAGAAGAAAATATGAGTTTAATCCTGAAAGTGCACGCAATGGCTTGCCTAAATATCCTATATATTTGCTTTAGCAGTGAGTTCTTTATATGCCATTTTATTGGAGTGAAGAAAAGTAGAAATTGAGTGGTAGGTATGCTGATGTTTATGTGTTTTATGCGGTGATGGGCATATTATTGGGATGTGCTATGTTAGCAAATCTGAGCTTGAAATGCTACGATTTGACATGGGGGAAATGAGAGGTAAGACAAAAGCTTGCAATATTGCCTAGATTAACTTATTAAGGCGAGATTCTGCCTTCTCTTTTAAAAAAATATTTTTGTTAATTATTTCTTGAAGGTTATGGAAAGTACTTGTAATGGTTAGTAATTTGCCAAGTGTTGTCTTTAGTTCAACAAGTTGGCCTGGTGAATTGAGATTTAAATGTATCTTATATTAGACAAATGACTATAACAGACTTTAAGGATGAAAGCCTCAAACTGCATCATGTCATTCCAATTTTGTTGTTATTGGGGAGCAGCAGGAATGAACTGGCCGCTTTGCCTATTTAGTTGAACTGGTTCAATGGTGCTGGTTTTGGTTTTAAACAAAGCTTTTGGGTTTTGGCCTTTGAAATACATTTACTCCACATTTGTGGCAATTGGATAGCTCTATCTTGTGTTTCGTATGGAGTAGGATCTTATTATAAGCATTATATATAAACTCTGCTCCTACAAAGTTTTCTGACAGTTCTTTGATTAGTTTTCTGGATTCAATGCATTATATTTTGTTGTATTTTTTCATTCTTATGATTCCTGTACTATGCTATGCAGTGATTTTGTCAATATTTCTGGGACACTTGTGGGAAACAACATTCTATTTTGTCAATATTTTTGGGACACTTGTGCAAGTATATTATTGCTATGCGAAGAATGAGTTCCTTTACCCATTCTCCTACAAATTAAAAGCTTTACTGACCTGGGAATGTGCAAGAGCTTCTGGAGATTATGTCAGTGTGAATCATTTTTTTAAATGCATTAAAATGTGCACGGTGCAGCATAAGGGCAAGTTATGTTATGCCCCAAACTTGTTTATTGGCTGTTTGTAGAATCGTGCCTTGACTCATCTCTCTCTCTTTTCTGTGGTGTTTCTTGTTAAGAGAGATTTTCAAAATCTAAAATTTTTCACGAACCCAGTTCCATAATCTTAGCGAAACCATAAATGTTGGATTCTTCTTCATTAGTTACCTGCTTTTTGTGTGCATCTGCTACTTGAAACATGATGGACCCTGCCATTGAGACGGGCATGAGGAGATTAAAGAACTTGCATCTCCATCGTATGGGGCAATTTTCTTTGATAGTAATATAAACCTAAATCTCACGGCTATATACTATATGTTCAGACTCTTCATTTTGTTTGAAACACTCATGTTCAACATTCGTATCTAGAACATATTTAGGCATGAGTATAGTCGTATGCTTTTCTTAGAGTCCTTAAAAGAAAAACTTGGGGAAAATAGTACATGTGTTGGACACATCTGTATCTGATGCTTACACTCAAATACGAGTGAGATACGATTTATATGTTAATTTGCTGATACTATTGTTTTAAGTTTCAATGTAATGTGAAGGCCAGAGCTGGTAGGGTCTGGTCTAGCTTCTTGTTCAGTGTTGATCTGGCATTGTACTGTGTGTTTAACTGGGTTCTAGTTAGGCATGTGAACTTACAATAGTGCAAACTGGAAGTCAATATTTTCCAATGGAGTTACATTTATAGGCTATAGAACTTATGTTACAAAAATCCACTCAGTATACTATATATTAGCATTCTTATTAGACTCGAAACCAAACCTTGTGAATCTTTCAAGCTTCTAGCATAAATTGCTTTACACAGCGGGAGAGTATTCAATCTTGAGGAGAGCTAGCACAGCGAACAACATCGAGGAAGAGGTTTTCATCACAAGGAATGCAGAGTTTGGAGCCAGTGGTAAAATCATATTCATCCTGAGCTTGATCTAGCAATGCCTTGAACAGTGGGTACTTGAGCAAGGTGAGTTTAATTACAAACCTCTTACGGTTTTCACCAACATATACCACCAAGTGACCTTTCGGTACGTCTCTTGGGATCGAGCCTTCTTCATGCAATGAACTAGGCCACTTTGCCCACTCAGAACAGTATTCACAACTGCCACAAGGTATGACTTTACTCCCCATCTTCCTCCACTTGGTAATGCATGCCTTTACAAATTTCCCCTTCATTGTCTAGTAATATGCCAACATAGACGGTAGATGGGTGGAAAAGAACTTGCATATAATCTGAAATGGAGATTTGGGGGGTGGAACTGAAAGAAATAGAGATAGAGACGGTGTCATTAAATGGTTGGCATGATGGTGCTTGGTAGATTTTTATGTGTTAGTGGTAACTATATTTCTTAAGCTCAAATATCCTTCCCTTTTATAGCAGTTGGTGTCTTGATACGAAAGTGTACGAACGTGCATCTCATGATATGAAAAGGCTATACGAAATTATTGCTTCTAAGGTCAGACATGAACTGAGAGAGGGGGGATGGTGCTTGATTGGTGATCTTTCGAAGTTCTCGAAGTTAAGACCCCACAAGTTGAGAGTGGGAAAAAGATAAGATATGAAAGAGGGATGGGATAAGCTTCTTGGGCAAAGTGCGATTCCCCCACTTTGAGTTTGTTGATGTATATGTAAATGTTAGTAGTAATGGACATGGTAAAATATTAAATATACATGATGCTTGCCTTAGAGACTGAAAAAGAGCTTTTCATTGGTTCATATAGATTCAAATCTAATGACAGCCTCTGTTGTAATGCAGGAAATGCAGTACATAAACTATTCTGTGTTATTATTTATGGAGCTCGATTCGGGATAAGCTTTCTGCGTGCATGCATCTAATGTGTTATTTTTTTGCAGAACAAGGAATGGCTGGAGAGAAACAACTTGGGTCTTTGCCAGAGAGATTGGGAAGTAGATTGAAACATTCCATACTTGAGATTTGTTTGGAGATAACCAAAACAAAGAAAGAGAAATATGGATTTGTTACATTGAGAAAGACAAGTGAAGATAACTGTGGTTTCTCTCAGAGTGAGAGAGATGATTGAAAAGGCCAGCAAAGGATGCATCCCCTGAAGACATTATGTGCTGTACTCGTTTGTCTCAAGGCAGTAACAACAATAAAATAAAACATCAACTGTACACATCGTTCGAGTTCAGCTGTCTATGGTTTTGCAGACATGCTGCGAGAAACTGCATGGTGGACTTCTGGACTCATTTCCCTTCTTTTCGTTGGAACTTGTAAAACCATTAAACTAAAACTCTAATATGCATATCATGACATCAATATTATTTGCCTAGCTAAGCAGCTAGTTTTGGTTGAAAATGAGTGAAAATTTGAAAAAATATAAAAAAAAGTGAAACCAAAGGTATTTTTATTTTAACTTTGGTTTGAATATTTCTAATGCTATTTTTCAAAATTATGGTTTATTTATTCATATTTTATTTATTATTATTATTATTATAATATTTTTTAACTATACTTTATTTTAATTATTTAATAATTTTCAATTTTATTTTGAAAAATTAGATACCAAACACATTTTTACCATTTTCATTTTTGAAAACATGTTTTCATCCTCATTAACCAAGCATGTTTTCTAACAAAAAAGTGGGGGAACCGGGAATGCACATTTGCTTGAAATAGTTCCCACCTTTGGGTTTTTAGAAAACTGAATGAAAATATAAAAAAAAATATTTTAAAACTAAACGGACCACGTTTTTATATTTTCAAAAGTACTTTTGAGTATAGTTATTCTTTTATTCTTGTTTATATCATTAATTTTTTTATAATTTACAAATAATGTCTGAAATATACAATTTATCTACTTAAAAATATTATTTGACAATAATATCAAATATTTTTATTTTAACCTTTGACACTACTTAAAAAAGAACCGTTGTTCACAAAAGTGATTTTTTTACCCATAATCAATATCAAAATCTTAAAAATAGATGTGAAATCATAGTTAAAAATGATTTTTCACAAAATATCAGAAATTAAAATTTCTAACTTTTGTTGTGAAAAATCCATTTTAAGATAGAAGTTATATTTTTATACATGCATAGTGATATATTATTTTAACATTAATTTTAACAATATTTTTATCTATTTTGTTGTGCTATTTTTATATTTTTACCCTTAATTATTTAATTCAAATTGATTGTTAAACTAAAGTTTATACATGCATAATGATATATTATTTTAACATTATTATTATATTAATATATTTAATATAAAGTAATATTAATTTACAATTAAACTAGTAATAATAATATTAAACTAATATAAAAATAGCACTAATATTAATATAGTAAAAATAATATTAATGTATTATTTTAATACATTAAAATAATATTAATATACACAAATAATATTAATAGTAAATATAAAACATATTGAATTACTGTATTAAATATTAAGTTTTTTTTGGTAAAGAAGAGGCACTACCACATGTCTCGTTAAAATATTTCCTAAAGCTTAAATGGAGGAAAAACAAAGTTAATGTAAAAGTACTTACAAGCAGAACTAATACCGAAAATACATCAACATAAATCAAAAGAAGTACTGTGACCAACAGAAAGCAAGACCCAAGCTCCTACAACTGTAAATCCTCAAAGCACAATTGTTCCAAGCCATGCGGCAGGCACACTTTGAAACACCACCATTTTCATAGAGTCGGGCGACGCAAGTTTCGCAACACGATCCACAACTTTATTATTAATTCGACGTATATGATTCAATTTCACAACTCAATTCCGTTGTCGCAACTCAAGCAAATGCCACGCAAGCAAATATCGCCCTAGTAAATATGTATCATGCCTCAAAATGCGCATCGCATCAAGGCTATCAACCTCAAGAATAACTTGACGAAAACCACATTCTCATGCACTCAACAAACTGTTAAGTTGATCAAACAATTGCAAATAGCCAAGAAAGGGTGAATTGGCGATAAAAAATTTAAGGGTGAAAATTAGAAAAATAAAAAAGTTGAACACAAGACAATTATAGTGCTTCAAGTTCTTTAATGAACTCTACATCCACTACCTTAGTTCCCATTAAGGATTTTCAACCAATCCACTAATTAATTCTTCCATTTTCTTGAATGAGGAGGAAACCTTACAATTTTGATTAAACTTTCTACCCAAAGCTTAAACCACTCACTCTTACAAGAAGAGTTTTTGGTAAATTTTACAAATGCCTCTCTAAGGATAATGTTTACCCAATTACAATTAAACACTCCCCAAACTCACAATAAAAATTACAATGAAAATCACAATGGAGTTGAGTACAAAGATTTGACTCTAAAATGAACAAGTTTTGGATTTTGAGTGCTTTGATGTTGCTTTAGCTCAATAGTTGTTAATGTAGCATTTGAGACTTGTTTTTATACCCTTGCATTGATTTCTAGCCGTTTGGGTGGTTGAGATCATCAATAGAGCTGTTGGGCTGCAATTTCTCGCAATAAATACTGCTCAACTACCTATCGTATCGGTACGGCTCGTGGGCGTATCGGTACCTGTCTCAAATAAGAAGAGCCGTTGTGATTGAAAAACAGGGCGTATCGATACGCTTGAAGGGCGTATCGGTACGACAATAAGGGGTGTATCGATACAGTTAGCCGTATCGATACGGATTTTGCTCACTAGAATCCTGAATTGGGTTTTGATAAAAGCGTATAAGTACGCTACCTTAGCGTATCGATAGCGATCAACGGTCATTTAAAATTTTGGATTCCAATTAATTGACAAGCTAACGTTCGAAAATTAAATGCAAGAATTTTGCAAAGGTCAGCCTATCGTATTGATACGGTGACATGCCATATCGGTACACTATAGCAAAAGAATATTTTTATATGAAAACAGTATCGATACGGTCTCGATGCGTATCGATACGCTATAGCTTAAAGTCATGCCCAAATGAATATCGTATCGATACGAGATTAAACTGTATCGGTATGCTATGAACGATTAAAATTCCAGTGTTGAAAAACCGTATCGATACGCATAAGGGTATCGATACGTCTGAGCGTTTTGTTGAAGTTTGGCTTGAAAACTCATGAAAAGACAGTAAAAATCGAAATTTTAAATATGTTTTGACTTGAAATAGTGTTTGATTCAAAATGGCTTGTAAAAATGCGAGTCTTTGAAAATATTTAAAAATTTATTGTTTTACAATTTAGTCCATAAGTTAAATTGTTATGTCAAAATCAATTTTGGTTTCATACAAACCCCAATACGCACCCCAAAGCTCCGCTTCAAGCACAGAACAAACACCAATAAATTTAGTGAAACCAAAAATCCAGTTTCCAAAGTGATCACGCGCCACCCCGCCGCCAGTAGCGACTCCATCAGCCGAACGCCTGGCACTGTCAGTATTAACCGTAATCCATCCCATTTTCGGTCTCAACCATCGGTCCCCTTGCACCCTGCTCATTGGAACTTGCCTAGGTGCACGACGACATGTATCAAAAGCCCGCTTGGATAGGACTACAAGATGTCGACTACGTTCCAAAATTGAATCATTCATATCACTAAAAGAGTTAAACACAACTACATTCCTTGTTGTCCATAGGTTCCATACCAATGCACCAAAGAGTAAGTCCCAATCACTAATATCGGCAACAAAATGTTCTGCCTTCGTTGGGTTCAAAACCACCCACTCCTTCAAAGGCATCAAAAGAAAGGCCTGGAGAGTATCACGTTTAATCAAAATGGTCCATATTTGGCAGGCCATAGGGCATAAATGAAGCAAATGGTCGATGCCCTCATAAGCATGATGACACCTTGGGTAGTGGCTATCCGTCGAGCAATGCCTTCGTACTCTTTCGACATTTGTTATAAGTTTGTTGCAACAAACCAACCAAAGAAAAATCCAAATATTTTGCAAGCCCCAAAAACGATGCACCACTTTCCACGACTTATGTACCATGTCCGTAGAGCCAGCACTTCAGATCATATATGCCAAACATACTGAAAATTGACCATTGGGTTCACCCGACCAACCCAACACATCATGAGGGAACCACGGTTGGGGAGCCTTCATCGCAACAATATGAAGTATAACCATAGGCGGTACAAAAGGCTGGATTAAACTCCAATTCCAGTTGCCTTGTACCGTGACCATATCAGCCACCGAGTGGTCACCAAGCATGCCAACCTCATTAGGATCAACATAGCTAATCAACGGCCCCCAGATTGTGAATCCATGGTGAATTCCAAAAATCCACACTAGTGCTATTACCGATATTTCAATGAACATTAATCCGAACATTGGACCAGATGAGACTTAACCCCTTCCATATATTTGAACAAACTCGACGAAAAATGGTGTCTGACAACGTCTCCTTACACTTATACTTACAGCGTAAGAACCGAACCCACAAGGAATCTTTTTTAGTTATCAATTGGAACACTAGTTTCATCAGAAACACCTCATTTTGTGTCCGCATACATCGAAATCTTAAACCACCACAATCCAAAGGTCGACGCACCTTGTTTCATTTGACAAGATGGACACCACCTTTCTCCAAATTGCTACCCCATATAAATTGGCAAATTAGGCGCTCAATTTCATCACATGTTTTCTGTGGTAGAAATGCAAATTGCATAGTGTAAGAAGTTATGGCTGCAAGGACCGTCTTCGCCAACGTAATTCTTCTTGCCAACAATAAAACCCGTGCTTTCCACCCACTGAGCTTCCTTTGAATGATTTGCAGGAGATAGGCATACGACGCATGTGACACTCGTTTATGTACTATCGAAACACCCAAATACTTACTCAAGTCTGTCACCTCCTGAAAACCAAAACCAATAACAATCAGAGAACGAGTGCTCGCCAACATATTTTTGGAGAAAAAAAATGGTTGTCTTGCTGGTACTCACCCGAAGACCGGATGCCAAGCAAAAGTCATTCAACACCCATTTTATAACCTCCATTTGGCCTACTGTAGCTTCAGCGAAAAGTAACATATCATCCGCAAAGAATAGGTGCGAGATTTGAGGGCCCGATTTACATATAGAGAAAGGTTTCCAATCCCCCTACCAATTTCCACATTAATTACCCCCGCCAATCTTTCCATACAAAGAACAAACATGTATGGAGATAAAGGATCACCTTGACGTATGTCTCTTGACGAAACAAAAAGATTAGACACAAACCCATTTCACCGAATCTGCATAGACACGGAAGAAACACAATGCATAATCATCCGTTTCAAAGCCGATGGAATTCCTAAGTCAGATAGTGTGTCCTCAATGAAACTCCATTCGAGACGATCATATGCCTTTTCAAGGTCTATTTTCATGGCCATCCATCTTCTTTTTCCTGTTTTTCGTTGCATCGAATGAATGACATCATATGTAATAATTATATTATTCGCTATCGATCTTCCAGGAATGAAGCTGGTCTAATTATCAGATACCCATGTCGGCAAAAATGGTTTCAACCTAGATACAATAATCTTGGAAAACAACCTTGTAAGAGACAATGCACAGCCCAATAGGCCGAAATTGGCTAAAAGACTCTGGAACAACCACCTTAGGTAACAACACAAGCAAAGTACGATTAAAATCAGAAGGAACAACACCGGTTTCGAATACTTTCCTCACATATGAGCAAACGGTTGGACCAATGACTTCCCAATTCCGTTGAAAAAAACTTGCATTTAGCCCATCAATTTCGGGTGCTTTCGACGCCCCAATATCAAAAACAACACACCTAATCTCCTCAGTAGTAACCGGTAATGCAACATTCTCTAAAGCTCTCGCATATACCCTCGGAAACAAACCAGAAACATATTGAGCCGCGGCCGATGCCCGGTCACTTGTGAAAAGCTTACTAAAAAATTGAACAACCGCTTCTTGAACCCGCCTTTTATTTAATATATTAGTATTTTTTTTATTTCTTACCAGCTCTCGAACCCTGCCCGAGATGAAGTGTTAAATAACTAACCATTAAGGACAAGGGGTGAGCCGGTAATAATATATTAATGTTGGAATAAATGATATATTAGAATAATATATTAAAAATCAATATTGCTTTAAAATTTAAATAAAAACAATAACAAAAACTTCACTTATTTTTATTTACACCATGATATCTAAAATTAACATTTTATATTTTTTAAAAATATTTTTTAACAACAATATCAACTACTAAAATCTTATTATTAATTTTTAAATTTATTTTTAATAAAATACTTTTTCAAAAATAATGTCAAACTAAAAATGACAATACATAAACACTTTTTAAAAAATACTTTTTCAACACTCATGTAAATGGATAATCCAATAATTTGATTAGACTTGTCCTTCTGTCTTGATCTCATAGTTTCTAGCTCATGCATTCTTCTGGTTCGCTTAGCTGGCCTGGCCTATCTCCCTTTGCATTCTAAGTATTATTATTTATATGGCTTCCATGGCTTCTCACATGCATCCCATTAATTCCTTCCCATGCTTCCCATTGGGAAGCACCAAGTTGAAAAGATTTTTTCCACCCTTCTGTTGTTTTCCCTTTCTCTTCATACTTCATACAAAATGTGAGTTAATAAGTCAAATCGCAAACTAATTAAATGAACGAACATGAATAAGATTCTTGTTCGTTTAATTAAATGAACGAACATAAATAAAATGCTCTTTATTTATTTACGAACATGAACAAAGATTCTTGTTCCTTAACAAACGAACACGAACACGAAATTATGTTCGTTTAATTGTTCGTGTTCATTCATTTGTTCGGTTAAAATTAAACGAACGAACATAAACAAACCCTCGTTCGATTCGTTTACATGCATAGTAGTACATTAAGGATTAACACATTAAGCCTTCATTCATTGGCAGTTGATTTTATAAGTTGAAGCACCTAACATACTTATGTGCGTTTGGTTCACAGAATATAAGATTATTTATAAATATAAGATTCCCGAGATGTTAGATTTTTTGGTAGGAATGTAAGATTATTGTGTTTAGTTGGAGGAATATAGGATTACCTGAAAGTGAAATTTACTAAATTGTCCATGTATAATATTTTCTTTTTTATCATGTTAAATTTTCAATATTAAAATTAAAAATATCTGCACAAAAAGTCATAAAACTATTTTTGTTACATTATCTAAAATTTACAAAAATTATATATTTATCATATTATTAATATAACTATTATATTAAATATATATATATATATATATATATATATTATATTTACATACTATCGTTACTCTCTGTAAAATATTTTTATGAATTTTCAAATGCTAAACGTTTAATATGATCAAATTTTTAATTTTTTTATTACATGAGACAAGTTACCAAATAAATTCAAATAATAAAATAAATCTAAAAGTTGTAAAATAGTGATAAGAATTTTAGATCATAAGTTTAACATACTAAAATATTTTATAATATGATAAACAACTTATAAATCAAAAAATAAAATAAAAAACATCAACTCCTAACTTATTATTAATTCTCAACCAATAAGCAATCTGTTGAGTTGTAGGGTGCTCGATTCCTTCAACCGATATGGCTCACCAAGTGGTGGAGAGGTGGAAATTTGGGTGGATGTGGTGTGGAAGCTAGAAAATAAATGACACAATGATTTTAGAGTGGTTCAACCTTCTAACCAGGGTTTACATCCACTACCTTAGCTTCCCACTAAGGATTTCCAATCAATCCACTATTGATTCGTCTCCTTTTCTAGGCCTAGGAGGAAACCCTTACACACCAATCAAGCTTTCTACCCAAAGCCTTGATCAAACCCTCTTTACAAAAGAGAAAAGATAAGCAAACTTAAATCACTCTAATAGGTATTTGTTTGCATAATTTGCACTCACCCAAAACCTAAAACACTTGAGCAAATTTGACAATTTTGGCTCACTAGTGTTTGTCTATACAAGAATTGACAATTTAAGTACAAAGACACTTTTTGATCATTTGTTGATTGACAATTGAAGCATTAACCATATCTTGATGCTTGGAGGTCCCTTTTATACTTTTTGATGACTTTATAGCCGTTACTAGCCGTTGAGATTGATTTGGAGCTGTTGAGAACTTTATTTCCCACCATAAATGTAGTTCTGCTGCTGCCCGTATCGAAACGCTCGAACTCGTTTCGATACGCTCTTTAAGTAGAAAGAGCACTTGCAGTCTGATGAGCATTCGTATCGAAACACCATGGGCCGTATCGAAACGCTAGGCACCGTATCAGAACGCTCTGCATTTAAATGTTAGTTGGAAAATAGCCGTTGGGGTTTATGACCGTTATGGTCGATGCCACGTAGGCGTATCGAAACGGCATAGCCCGTTTCGAAACGCTGGGCAAAATTCTCATCCAGGGAAGGCCCGTTTCGATACCCGTATCAAAACGTTTTTGCTACTGGAAAATACCGTATCGAAACCTTCAAGGGTGTTTCGAAACGCCTGGAAGGTTTTGTGAAGTTTGACTTTGAAAAACATGTTAAACCCTTTTAAAAACATCATTAAACATAGTTTTAAATTATTTGGACTTTGGAAATAGTTTTAAATACTTTTTAAATCAGTCCAAAACATTTTTCAATTATTATATCAAAACATTAGTTCTACACAATCCTAACATATAACATATAAACATGATAAATATAATATTAATGGAAATACATTATATATTAAATAGTTAAATATGTGTAACACCTTTTAAATATTAGATTAATATTAAATAAAAATGTTTAATTAATTTACACCTAAAATATTTAATCATCTAATTGAATTTACCAAAGGAAGCATATGAACAAATTTAATAATTTAGAGGCAATATGGTCCAAAGTGATGAGAATTAACAAATACCTAAGAAATTCAAGAGAATCACATTCTCTCATTTAATGAAAAAAACGCTAATGTTGGGAATGCAATATTATCCCTTGAAAAGAATGTTTCCAAACTAAACGTGGGTATAAGATTCTAAAAAATCCTCTAATAATATCTTTTTCGCAAATCAACACCCCTTGAAAATAATCATAGGCCTTTTTAATGAAAGATGTTCATCGAGAATGACTCATTACTAGAACACCACTGGGTGGTCACTTAAGTTGAGTGTGAGCGTCTCATGAGAAAAGTAGGACGGTGTTGGTTGGTTGTAGATTTTTAGAATGTGTTGTTAGTGTATGCCTAAAGATCAATCATAAGATGATTATAAATGATATTTTATTTTACCTTGTTTATTTATAAAAAGACATTGTCATTATTATTTTCAATTACAATTCTCCGTGCGTAAATAAACTGGATTATAATAAAGTTCTTAGAATAATATGGTTATTTTTAAATGTCCTTAGTCGAGTATTATTGTGGGCGTGGACAACAATAATGCATTAAGACTAATATATAGTTGATTGATGATAAAGTGTTGTCATTGACATAAAGATACAAAAATCAATACATAGTATGTATTAGAGAACGTGTTGAGTGGATCGAAAGATCGATATGAACCAAGAGGGGGTGAATTGGGTTTTTAAGGTTTGTGTGGTGAAAATTGCAAATTAAAAAGATTGACAAGGAGTTTTAGAGTGGTTCAAGTTCCAAATGAACTCTACATCCACTACCTTAGCTTTACTAAGGATTTGCAACAATTTCACTAATGTCTCTTCCCCTTTTCTAGGCTAAGGAGGCAACCCTTACAATTTTCGGTTAAATTTTCTACCCAAAATTTAACTCAATCCTCACACAAAGATAACAAAGAGTTTGATGGCTAAGATAGTATCTCTCAATACAAATTGTAGCCCAATTACAAGCACTCAACCCAATTGAAAATGATAAGAATTAAAATTACATTGGGGTTTCTAGACAATATGGGATTTTTGCACAAATGCTTGGATTTGATGTATGAATATTTGCTTTTGGATCAATAGTTGTTGCTGGAGCTTTTAGAGGTCCCTTTTATACCTTCTCATTGATTTCTAGCCGTTGTGGTTGTTGCATTCATCAATAGAGTCGTTGGGGGTGTTATTTCACCTCCATAAATGCAGTCTGCAACCACCCGTTTCAGAACGCGGGGACCTGTTTCGAAACAGACCAAAATAGAAAGAGTCGTTGGGGTGCATTTAAGAGCCCGTTTTGAAACGTATTGAAACCGTTTTGAAACACTTTTGCCACTGTCAAGGGTCGTTTCGAAACAACTTTAGCCCGTTTCGAAACACCCTAACGGTTTCCAAAAAATCAATTAAAAACATTGCAATGGTCATAATTTTCAAATCAAAATAAAGAACCGTTTCGAAACGATTGAAGCCGTTTCGATACGCGTTTCGGAACAGGGGTTGGTAGTGATGAAACCATTTCTAAACGCTTTAGGCCGTTTCGAAACATAGACTTGAAAAACACTGTTTCAGCTTTAAACACTTAGAAAAATATTTGAAAACTTTAGTTTTTAACTTTGGCATATTCTTAAAATCATTTGGGGATGTTTGAGGACTTAAAAATTCGTTTCGACATTTTCAATTTAGTCCTTAGGTTTTTAGTTATATCAAAATTAAAATATCGGTTTCACAATCTCCCCCTTTTTGATATAACAAAACCAAAGTTAGAATTTTTAAGAGTTTTGAAAATTTTGAACATATTCTAACTCCCCCTTAATTTAAGATAGGTTTTTAAAGTTTTAAAAATGTTTTAACTTTGAAATTCAAGTTTTAAAACTTAAAAACACTTTAAACATTTAAAACAAATTTTTGTTTTTGGCTCTTAAATTTCTTCTCCCCTTTTTGTTAAATCAAAAATAATAAATAAGGCTCATAGAGAAGACAAAGGATTAGTACCAATAAGCATTAAGTAATAAGCAACAAAAATATCAATTCATAAAATTAAAATATCCAAAGCATAAATCAATATTAAGTTCAAAATATAATCCCAAATAAAAGATCAAAATCATATGTTCCTAAAAATAATGAAACATAAAGATGCAAACTTAAACCTAAATGCATAGATAATATGATATGATAGGAATATCCTAGGCCTCGTCACCACCACCATCATCATCCGAAGTCTCATCATCGCTCTTGACTTGAGAACGGTGAAACTTCGTCCATTGGCCATATAGGGTAGAGAAGGACAAATCCAAGTTCGAATGGGAAGTCTCAAGAGATAGGAGGCGATCCTCGACATTTTGCAAGCGAGTGTCGATGGCACCAAAACCCGAAGCTATGCTAGTATCCAAGGCATTGAACCGTTCGGTAATGAGAGCCGTAAGAGCTTCATTGTTTCCAACTTGAGCTTGCGGTTGAGGTTCAACGGGAGGAAGAGGAGGTGTTTCTCTATCAACACGTTCCCAAACATTGTTCACATAATGAAACCCGGACTTGCGAAGAGAAGACTCACCAATCTTGGACTTGCGAGGTTCCGGGGAGTCATAGGTGCAATCGAGACCAATCGTGATGAAGATGTAGCTTAAGATCGTGCCATAAGTGAAAGATTTCAAGCCATCAGTGTCAATAAGCTTGACATTATTAACCATCTCGGCAAAAATGATCTTAGCAACATTTGGGCGCTCACCACGACGGAAACATTCAAGCCAAAAGTAATCAACTTGACGGATATGAGAATATTTACCTCCGGATGGGCGAAGGAACCATGATACCATCAAGTGAAGAAAACGATCGTGCGCATCCAAGGCAAGCACCGGACCGATGTTCGTACCAAAGTGACGTTCATTCTCAATTCCTACATTCTTAAGGGAAAAGGTGGACTCTGAAAGAGCAATATCAACAGTAAACTTTTTCCCTAATAAAAAAGATTCAATCCCTACAACCTCGGTATTGGTTTCATCATTAATAAGACGAGCATTGGAGTAGAAGATGAGTACCATATGTTTGTAGCGAATGTCCGGGATGCTCAACAAAGGAAGAAGATCCCATTCACTCAAACGCTCGAGGTAACGGAAAAGGAATCTCTCGGAGTTAAGGAAATCGAGATCAATGACGCGCTCAGGACGAACTTCGAAATCCTGGACATATTTGAAACGAGCTCGCATCTCCGTAGTGCGAAGGGATTTCTGAAAGAGCTGAGCGAGATTCAAACGCATGTTCGACTCACCGGTTTGAACAGACTTACGCTTTTTGCTAGCTTGTTCCGACATCCTAAAAACATTAAGCAAGCATGTTTTAAAAATTAAGTGTATGCATAGATTTTTAAATTTAATCCAATAATAAATTCCACTTAGGTTTTAAAAAAAAATTAAAACAAAGAAAAAATTAAAAAAAAAACAGTAAAAGAAAAATACGAGTGGAAATTTTTATATTTGAATAAAAAAAATTAAGTTTTTGAATTTTTTTTACAAGATATGGAAAACCCAAGCATAAAAACATATAATCTATACAAAAATAAAATTTTCTAACCTAAGATTCGAACATAAATTGAAAGAAAAAGAAAAAGAGGAAAAATACCTTAGTTTGAGATTTTGGATGAATGAATGAAAATCCTTGCACAATGTTGATGAAACTTGCTTAGACTAGAGTTTTAGAGAAAAACCCCTCAAGATTTGGTGAAAAACAAAGAGGTTTAGAGGGTTTTTATAGGGAAAAGTTGGGTTATGGTTTTTAGGATTTTGAAGAGTTTAAGTTTAAAGTGAATTTTAACATTAAAAGCCCTACTTAAAGTTGTCAGTGAAACCGTTTCAGAGCGGTCTTGACCGTTTCGAAACGTGAGCACGAGGGTTTGACCGTTTTCAGAATTTCAACTGACCGTTTCGTTACGGTATTGACCATATCGAAGCCCCGTTGACCCATATCGAAACGTGTTTTGATACACCCCTTGGCAGTAGCAAAAACGTTTCGAACCCCTTTTGAGGCGTTTCGAAACGCCCTTCTCTCAGACATGATTTTAAGGCATCCGTATCGAAACAAGTTCACTCGTTTCGATACACCTGGGCCTAGAAGTGCAGATGAGGCTCTAAAAGTGCAGAAATTTGAGTTTTTCTAAGGCCTGCCATGCATGAATGACATGAATGAGCATGCAAAACATATGCAAACATAAACATACTCCCCTAGCTATAAGCATGGATGAAATTAGGAGTCAAAACATGTAAACATGGCATTTCACAAGATCAAGCAATTTTAAGCACAAAAGAGGTCCTAAAAGGTCAAGATAGGCTAGCTAGACCTAACTCTCTCCTAAGGGACCAAAAACGCTCTTTGTCTAAAGGTTTTGTAAATATGTCCGCTAATTGATTTAAGGTGTCTACATACTCTATAACCACATCTTCTTTAAGGACATGATCTCTAATGAAATGATGCCTTATTTCTATGTGTTTGGTTCTAGAGTGTTGGATGGGATTTTTTGTTAGACAAATAGCACTAGTGTTGTCATATTTTAGGGGTATGGTTTCAACTTTAATTCCATAATCTAAGAGTTGTTGCTTCATCCAAAGGACTTGAGCACAACAACTCTCTAAGGATATGTACTCGGCTTCGGTGGTAGATAAGGCTACACTATTTTGTTTCTTAGAGAACCAAGATATGAGCATACTACCTAGGAATTGACAAGTTCCCGAAGTACTTTTCCTATCGATTTTGCAACCCCCATAATCCGCATCCGAATAAGCATGAAGGTTGAAGGTAGAGTATCTAGGGTACCAAAGACCTAAACAAGGAGTATCTCTAAGGTACCTAAAGATTCTCTTAACGGCTATAAGGTGAGACTCTCTAGGACTAGCTTGAAACCTAGCACACAAGCAAACACTAAACAAGATATCCGATCTACTTGCAGTAAGGTAAAGCAATGATCCAATCATAGAATGGTAAAGCTTAGAGTCAACACACTTACCTCATTCATCTTTGTCAAGCTTTGTAGATGAGCTCATAGGTGTGGCTTGAGGCTTTGCATTCTCCAAGCCAAACTTCTTGAGCATATCCTTTATGTACTTTGCTTGATTGATGAAGGTGCCATCCTTCTTTTGCTTGATTTGGAGTCCAAAAAAGAATGAGAGCTCCCCCATCATGCTCATCTCGAATTCACCTTGCATTAACTTAGCAAACTCTTGACAATGACATTCGTTAGTAGAACCAAAAATAATATCATCAACATAAATTTGAACTACTAAGATGTCATTTTTATACATTTTTTATAAAAAGTGTAGTGTCCACCTTACCTTTTTCAAAACCTTTTTCAATTAAAAAGTTTGAAAGTCTTTCATACCAAGCTCTAAGAGCTTGTTTTAAACCATAAAGAGCTTTGGTGAGTTTGAAAACATGATTTGGAAAATTTGAGTCTTCAAAACCTGGTGGTTGTTCCACATACACTTCTTCATTTATAAAATCATTTAAAAACGCGCTTTTAACATCCATTTGAAAAAGCTTAAAATTATGATAACATGCATATGCAAGCAACATCCTAATGGCTTCCATTCTAGCTACGGGTGCATATGTTTCATCAAAATCTATTCCCTCTTCTTGAGTGTAACCTTGTGCTACTAGTCTAGCTTTATTTCTTACAATGTTACCACTCTCATCTAGCTTGTTTCTAAAGATCCATTTAGTTCCTATGGTAGATTGATTACTAGGTCTATCAACTAATGTCCAAACGTTACTTCTCTCAAATTGATTTAACTCTTCTTGCATAGCCATAATCCAAAAATCATCTTTCAATGCTTCTTTAATATTCTTAGGCTCTATGCATGAGATAAATGCAACATGATTCATTAATCTAAGAGAAGATCGAGTGGTTACCCCCTTGGATGGATCACCCAAGATTTCACCATCTTTGACATAGTTGAACTCCCTTGGGTAGCTCACTTCCTTTTCCTCAAGAGCCAAGTCCTTCAAGGCTTCAAGAGGTGGATCTTGTGTGTCCTCTTCTTTTGTTGGAATCTCATCCTCCTTTGAAGTTTGTCCTTTATCAAAGGCATTTATGATTCCTACATCATCATCATCACAAGAATCCTTTCTTGGAAGGAGGTTATCATCGAATACAACATGAATAGATTATTCTACTACTAAAGTTCTTTTGTTAAATACTCGATAGGCTTTAGAGGTTAAAGAGTAACCTATGAAAATAGCTTCATCACTTTTTGCATCAAATTTACCCAAGTTCTCTTTTCCATTATTTAAAACAAAACACTTGCAACCAAAAGGGTGAAAATAGCTAATGTTAGGCTTTTTAGATTTTAAAATCTCATAAGGTGTTTTCTTTAAAATTGGCCTAATCATTACTCGATTTACAATATAGCAAGCGGTGTTTGTGGCTTCCGCCCAAAAATATTTAGGTAAATTATTTTCACAAAGCATAGTTCTAGCCATTTCTTGCAAAGTTCTATTTTTCCTCTCAACTACCCCATTTTGTTGAGGAGTTCGAGGAGCCGAAAAATTATGGCTAATACCATTTTCATTTAAAAAATCTTCAAACCCTAAATTTTGAAACTCGGTTTCATGATTACTTCTAATATGTGAAATTTTAAGTTCAAGATCATTTTGGGTTAGTTTTGAAAATGTGATGAATTTTTCCAAAGCCTCATCTTTAGTACTTAAAAATAGAACCCAAGTAAATCTAGAAAAATCATCAACAAGTACAAAAGCATAAGACTTACCACCCAAGCTCATAGTCCTAATTGGCCCAAATAAATCCATATGGATAAGTTGTAAACATCTACTAGTAGAAACATCATTAATGGATTTAAAGGAAGACTTATGTTGTTTACCCTTAGAGCATTCATCACAAATTTTATCATTTGAAAATTTTATCTTGGGTAAACCTCTAACTAGATTAAGGGAGACTAGTTTTTCTAAAACACTTATGCTAGCATGTCCTAGTTTCCTATGCCACAACCATGCATCATTTTCATTTTGTGCTACTAAGCATGCATGAGATGTATGAATGTCATCTAGATGCACCATGTATATGTTCCCTATGCGATGACCTATGAGCATAATATTATTAGATTTAATGTCTACAATTTTGCATCCATTTTTATCAAATAAAACATTAAATCCTTTATCACACAATTGACTTATGCTCAATAAGTTGTGTTTAAGACCATCAACATATAAGACATTTTCAATGAGAATAGTAGAGTGATTACCTATGGAGTCAATACCTTTAATGTGGCCTTTGGAGTTGTCACCGAATGTTATTACTCCTCCACTTTTTGGCTTTAGATCCATGAATCTACTCTTGTCTCCGGTCATATGCCTTGAGCATCCACTATCAAGGTACCATGAGTTTTGACTTTGTGCTTTGGCCTTGTAGCAATGCTCCCCCTACAAACAAAGATATTAAGCTTTTGTTTTTGGTACCCAAATCATTTTGGGTCCATGAGTGTTAGCTCCCAAAACCTTGGTTCTCTTAGGAATCCAAGATGACATAGCAATAATGTTATTAGATTTTACAAGTTCCTTAGGAACCCATACACTTCTAATTCTTTTAGTTCTACTATGTCTAGGAAAGTTATCTTGTTTGTAGTAGTTAGTCTTTTTCTTAGGTTGGTTTGTTCTTGAAGATTCACCTATTTCATGCTTGACACTACCAACATTTTTAAAAGACTTTTTGAGCTCATTTAGCTCATCCAACACCTTTTGGTGTTCACTATTACATTGAGACAAAAGATTATTAAGGTCAACATTTTCATCTTGAAAAAAAATTAGTTCATCTTTCAACCCTAATATCTTTTTCTCAAATTTTGAATTAGCTTGAGAGAGTGAGTCATTTTTCTCATTTAGTTCCAAAATAATTTTCTTATTCCTAATGACTGACTCCTTATATTTCTCAACTAATTCATCATAATCCTCTTGTAACTCATCATATGCATCATTCAATTCATCATATGTAAAATCTAAAGTTGATGAGTTAGAGGTTACCATGGAAGAATCTTCCTCAAGTGCCACGAGGCAAAGGTTAGTCACTTCTTGTTCGTCATCCTCCGATGACTCCTCATCACTCCAAGTTGCAAGCTTGGCTTTGAGCTTCTTCTTCTTCTCAAAGCTATTCTTCTTGAGTTGAGGGCACTCCGAACGTATGTGGTCGGGTTGTTTGCACTCAAAGCAAATGATTTGATCCCTTGCTTCTTCTTTGTTCTTGCTTTTGAAGTCCATTTTTCTTTGGATTTTTCTTCCCCGGTTGGACCTTATAAAGCGTGAGAATCGTTTGACTATCATAGCAAATTCTTCTAGCTCATCCTCCTCACTAGAAGAGCTCTCTTCATGTAGTGAAGCTTTGAGAGCTATTCTCATCTTCTTCTTCTTTTCAACCTCAAGCTTTTCTACTCTTTTCTCTTCTTTCTTCTTCTCTTCTTCCCTTCCTTGATTCATAATCTCATGAGTAAGGAGAGAACCTACAAGCTCATCAAGCTTTAAAGTCTTTAAATTCTTAGCTTCTATGATGGCGGTTCTCTTCTCATCCCAAGATTCGGGAAGTGAATAGAGTAGCTTCCGGACAAGCTTGTCTTTCGGTATGATCTCTCCAAAACCTTTGAGCCCATTGACTATAGTGGAGAACCGGTCAAACATCTTGGACACCGTCTCATCGGGCTCCATCTTAAAATTCTCATAACTAAGATTGAGAATTCCAATCTTAGTTTCTTTGCCATTGTTGGTTCCCTCATAGGTAGTCTCAAGAGTGTCCCACACTTCTTTGGCACTCTCGATGGATGACACTTTGGAATAGATGTCCGAACCGAATGAACAAAAGAGCATGTGCAGATCTTTGTCATTTACTTGAATCTTTTTCCTTTCTTCTTCACTCATCTTCACCTTTTTCTTCAAGACCATCTTGCCTTCACTATCTTGCTCCAATGGAATGTAAGGGCCATCTTCAATGACATCCCACACTAAGTAGTTAATGGACTTGATGAAGAGACGCATTCTATTCTTCCAAAAAGAATATTTATCACCATTGAAGAATGGAGGCTTTGTAGTGGATTGAGACTCATACATGCTCGAACCAGAGGTTGAAGCCATCTCTTGATATTTGATGATCACACTCTTCCTAGGAACTCCTCTTGTGGTTGTTAATCCTCAAAGAGGTAGGCTCTAATACCAATTGTTGAGTGGATCGAAAGATCGATATGAACCAAGATGGGGGTGAATTGGGTTTTTAAGGTTTGTGTGGTGGAAATTGCAAATTAAAAAGATTGACAAGGAATTTTAGAGTGGTTCAAGTTCCAAATGAACTCTACATCTACTACCTTAGCTTCACTAAGGATTTGCAACAATTTCACTAATTGCTCTTCCCCTTTTCTAGGCTAAGGAGGCAACCCTTACAATTTTCGGTTAAATTTTCTACCTAAAATTTAACCCAATCCTCACATAAAGATAACAAAGAGTCTGATGGCTAAGATAGTATCTCTCAATACAAATTGTAGCCCAATTACAAGCACTCAACCCAATTGAAAAGGATAAGAATTAAAATTACAATTGGGGTTTCTAGACAATATGGGATTTTTGCACAAATGCTTGGATTTAATGTATGGATATTTGCTTTTGGATCAATAGTTGTTGCTGGAGTTTTTAGAGGTCCCTTTTATACCTTCTCATTGATTCTAGCCGTTGTGGTTGTTGCATTCATCAATAGAGCCGTTGAGAGTGTTATCTCACCTCCATAAATGCAGTCTGCAACCACCCGTTTCGGAACACGGGGACCTGTTTCGAAACGGACCAAAATAGAAAGAGCCATTGGGGTGCATTTAAGAGCCTGTTTCGAAACGCATTGAAACCGTTTCGAAACACTTTTGCCACTGTCAAGGGTCGTTTCGAAACAGCTTGAGCCCACTTCGAAACACCCTAACGGTTTCCAAAAAATCAGTTAAAAACATTGTAACAGTCATAATTTTCAAATCAAAATGAAGAACCATTTCGAAACAATTGAAGTTGTTTCGATACGGGTTCATATGTTCTAAAGCCGTTTCGATACGCGTTTCGGAACATGGGTTGACAACGATGAAACCATTTCGAAACGCTTTAGGTCGTTTGGAAACAGGGACTTGAAAAACACTGTTTCGGCTTTAAACACTAAGAAAAATATTTGAAAACTTTAGTTTTTAACTTTGGCATATTCTTAAAATCATTTGGGGATGTTTGAGGACTTAAAAATTCGTTTCGACATTTTCAATTTAGTCCTTAGGTTTTTAGTTATATCAAAATTAAAATATCAGTTTCACAGAACGACATACTAGACTGACTCACTATGAGCATGTTTCTTGAATTATTATGTGACAGTTACAACATTTCTCACAATGATAACTACATGTATGATCCTCAGACTTGAGATCATCATTATTTCAACATCGTGATTGACATATTTTGATACAGACAAACGTGTGTCGTAACTGACTACACTATAAAGACTGATATTGGATATGTCACAATCTATGTAGTGAGATATGGTTGATCAAGATATGATTTGTCCCTTCTATATAATATGAGTAATATCGTAGGTCACTTGATTGAGTGAGACTAGAAATGCATGGCCATGCTCGAATAAGTTGATATGATATATCATAGTTATTCGTTTATAATAGTCTACTCAAGATATCAAGAAATATTAGATGGACTATACAAGTGTGATTATTCCATGACCTGTGTCCAATCTAGATATAAGGACAAAAGGATGTAATACATGAAAAGAGTTAATCACGAAGAGGTTATGTCGAATCATGATTTCTTGTAACTTAGGTGACAACGACATATTACTAAATGTCACTCATTGTTTCTAATATTAGAAATGTTCTAATATTTACTACTAACGTTACATGAACCTACATGGTCACACCCACAGTTGAAATGAACATATATTAAACGAATTATATATGTACAAACTTGTTGTACACGAATTTTGTTAAATTAATATATATTTGATATATATATATACATAATTTAACTATTGATAAATATTAAAAGAAAAATAATTATTATAATTATGACTCTTTTAATATATAAATAACATAATTCGATTAAAATCAGTATATATATTGAAAATCTTAATTAGTTGAGTTGAGATTATAAATATATATATATATATTGAAATTTTAATTAAGTTGAATTGAGATTATATATATTTAATATATATATATATATATATTGAAATCCTAATTAAAGTTAAATTGAGACTATACATATTTAATATATATAAAAAATAGTTGAATTAAGATTACAAAGGTTATATAAAGGCATGAGAGATCTAGCAGTCAAAAATACTTTTTTTTTGGGAAAAACCTTTTAAATAGTTTAGAGAGTTTTTATATACCCGTTCTATTCTAAATAATTTAGAGAGTTTTATATGCTCGTTTCGACCGGGTGAAGTACGTAGAGGTCGAAGAGTTATCGTTGCGGCTTAAGAATCGACATCGTGAAATCGTGATTGGATATCCATCTTCTCCAAAGTTAGAATTCTAGATTTTAAACAGGTAATTCTTCACCCTTATTCACCTTGATTCGTTCCTCGTACATGAATCTCTAGTGGTGATCCCCTGATAATTTTTCCGTTGTGCCATGAGGTGTACCGACGTGACCCAACATGTGTATCCCTTCTGATTTGGGCGAGGAGTTGTGGACAACGGTGGTCGTAGTGAATGAAGGAAAAAGAAATAAGATGAGTTCTTGTTCGATCTTAAGTGTCAATCTCAGATCTTACGGATACATCAAGTCGAGTTAAAAATATTTCGAGTTAGATGAATTGATGAGTCATATTTTATAACTCAAAATTTATTTGATTTTTTTTCGAGTTAAGTTTAAAACATTTGAGTCGAGTTATTTGAGTTTCTGTTCAAATTAAGCTGTAAATATTTATAATATTATGATACTAATTAGTTCCAATTTATACGCCATTATATAACCATGATTAATATCTTATACATTGGCGGTGGAAACTTTCAGTTCCACAAACGTCTTAGTTTTAGGGTATAGAGAGTTAGTTTAAGGTATAAGGTTTAGGGGTTTAGGTGTATGGGTTTATAATTTAAGGTTCATGGTTATAATTTAGGGTTTATAAGTTAGGGTTTAGTTTTTAAGGTAATATGGTGAGGATTTAGGTTTTAACCTATAAACTCTAAATTATAACCCTAAACCTTAAATTGAAACAACTATCCCTAAATTCTAACCCCTACACATAAACTCCTAAACCCTATACCCTAAACTAACTCCATATACCCTAAAACTAAGGCACTTGTGGAAACTTTCAGTTTCCACCGCCTGTGTATAGAATATTTATCCTATATAACCATATACAATATACATATATGTTTCTTCATATTTTTTTCATATGCATATTTTTTTGATATGCATATACACATATCAATAAAAATTGAAGGGTTTGACTCGAACTTCAAAATTGATATGCTAATTACTAAAATTTCGAGTTATTCAAACTCTCTTTTTATAACTTAAACTTTATCTGAAATTTTTTCAAGTCAAGTTGAATTTATGAAATTACGAGTTAAATTAAATTAAATTAAATGAAAAATTAGAATTTTTATAGTTGAGTTTTGCTCATTCATACTAGAGTGTTTATGGAAATCAACTCACTTGTGATATCAAGTTAACATTTTATGTTTTGATTTATCATAAAACGAGTACTAAGATATGAAGATGGAAGAGTGATTTAAAGAGGATTTGTCGCTTTCAGTGATATTGTAGAATGGGTAAAATTATCCGATCGATTTATTTGTTAAATGATATGAAATTTCAGATATTCGATATGTTTTTTATTTTCAGATCATATATTTGACTCGTTTTTTATTTTTCAGATTAGATATATAATTTTTATTTTTATTTTTCAAATCGGATATAAATCACAATATTTAAATTTTAGATTAGCCAAAAATCTCAAACATCAAAATTTATGGATATGAAGCTTGTTATATTTAACGAGTTGCTATATCCAAAAATTTTAAATTTTCATAGATGCGAATCTTGTTATATTTGAAAATATGTTGCTTGTTAAATTTTAAATTTATGGATAATCAGATATCTAAATTTGATCTGGATATCTGATTTATTCTGAACCGGATACATATTTTTATTTTACCGATCCAAAATTTTAAATATTTGATTTTTCAGATCGGATCGGATCCAATATCCAAAAATACACACTCGTATTAGACCGATTTTTCAGATCAGATCATATCTTTTGGATTCCTTGACCACCTACAGAATCTTATGCCCCTTTTTAGTGCACCTTTCTCTACCCTAACACTAAAGAACACTAAAAATTAAATTCTAAGTCCTAACCTTAACGTCTAAACCCTACACCTAATACCTTAAAAAGTACACCATAACTCAAATTTCCAAACTCTAATCACAAACCTTAACCTTAAAAAGAACTCGAGCCAGGTTTGAGCTCAAGTCGAGTCCAATTAAATTGAACATTAACCAAGTCAGACTTGAGTAGCTCGCGATCTATCTGTCTCATTTCCAACCCTATTCCCTATTACTTCAATGCTAGGTAAGTAAGAAATCATTGACAATATCTGCTAGTTACTCAATTTCATAATGTTTCATTTGACATGAAACAAATGTCTGCATGATGGAAAAAACTTTACCAGATCAGTATAGTCGATGGCAGAAAATTAATAAGCCCCAAATCCAGATGTCATGTCACTTTTCTTGCACACAGTAACTGAGAAAAATGAAGAATCAAGAATGCTTCATTTAGTTCATCAATAAATGGAACCAGAGCATTGAATACCTACAGAATATTTTAATCTATGACGAGATAGACTTCATTTCAATAAGAAATCAACCGAAAAATGGAAAACTGAAGTTCAGTTAACTTGCCCTTGTCCTGGCCATGGCCATCTAAACGTAAAAGGAATTTCACCCTGCCTATTTATGTGGTAAACCATAAACCACATCTAATTTCTATTCAGTACCTAGAATACTTGAGGCTAGTTAAAGAAAACTGAAGCTTTGTAATATTAAAAGAATGTATAGACCAAACATTATAAATCATATCTAATTCAAAATCCATATCATTCACCGCCAAAGCGACACATACTGTTTCTTCCCACGACAACTTAAGATCTAACACAAAAGGCAATGCTTGAAGCAAGAAAGTGGTTGATGCAGTGGATTTCTCAGTAGTCCTCAACAGTTTATCTTCCATTTCATTCATGTTTTGATGTATAGCTTGAATCCAGGCCATTAAGAACCATTTTCGTTGGCAAATAAACTCTGAATCTTTATCCAGTAGGAAAATCGAGCATCCTATTCTCTTGTATCTATCTCACAATGGGTCATCAAGGGTATCATTTCCCATCCACAACAATGTTTTGAACACACTCGAATGATCAACAAGTTCTTGATAATCCCTGAATAAAAGGGGACTGGTGAACCAAGTTTGGGTAAAGTCTGACCACATCGCCTTTGTTTCAGGACCAAATTCTTTCATTGATCTCATTTTTCAACATACTCCAGTAGCACCACCCCATTACTAAAAGCCTAAATCTGCCAACAGTAAGGCCTTCTCTAACAGCTGCTTGGCATTTGCCATCATTTTGGCTTGAAACTCCTTAAACTTGTCATCAATGGAATTTTCCAAACGATTTAACTCTGCTCGTAACTGATGCGTCTCTTGTTTCCACTCAGGAAGTTGGGGCTGGTTTGTTGTCCTTGTGAATGCCTCTTGTGCGACTTGACTCCGAGTTAATACTCCGTCCACCATTCTTGAGGATCAGTGTGGTCTTTGATACCTTTGTAACGAAACAAATCAGAGTAATGGAAAAATAGAAGTAGATTAGGAAGAAGAAGAAGAAGAAAATAGGGAAAGACAAAGTTTTTCATTCTTTGAATCGATAATCCTCTTAGCTAAACTTTCAGCCTTTAAACTCTAATACAAAAAGAACAACACCGTTCCGACCCAACTTACATACTTTAATACTCACCGTCTCATTAAAACGACACAATTTCATTTCTTTATTTTGACTCCTTACAAACAGGTAGTAACGCATAGAGAGGAAGGAGGTGGAATGCTTATGGAAACGCCCGAAGAAAGTAAGTAAAGAGAAAATGAAGTGAACTCAGTGAAAAATTGAGGGGTTAGGGTTTAAAGAGTGGCGAGAGCAAGTGAAGTAGTAAGTTCATAATAGTTTTTGGGTTACATATCTTTGTACTAATTCGGACCGACTCGTGTTGCACATCTAGCTCTGGGGAGAAGTCTCCAAAAGATAATTTTTCTGTATACACATGGCCTCGAACTTGAGACATGCTTAAGCGATAACAAAATATTTACCACTTGGCCCAAACCTTTCTAAGTGCGTGCATGTTTACCCATCTACGTGCCCCCTTCTTTCTTTATGTTTTTTGTATATAGGCGGTGCGGTGTGGTGTGGTGTGTATACGCGTTAAACCTAAAATGATAATTTTGCTATTGAAAGTTTCAATTCCCTATATCAAATTCAAATACCTCTTATGTAAACATTTATTGTCACAAGCTTTACTAACAATTTTTGTTTGCACATTTCTCTACAGGTTTCATGTTTTAAAATTTCGAAACTTTACCTACCCACCTTAAATGTTATGTGTAACTGTAACATTCTAGGTTGCAGCAAGAAATGTTATCCCCATTAAGTTTCGATGCTATATACTAAATTTTAAAAATTTACCGACAACAGCTTCTTCCCGATTCCGCGAGTTTTTTTTTAAATATAAATTTAACGGTCAAAATCAAAAGTTTTAGAAAGAGATGCTCATCCAACGATTTTAAAAACCCACCATTTATTAGTCGTATCCTAACACGCTTTTCTTTAGAATCGTCCAATTTTTTTATTTGAGTTGAAACGAAAACTAAGGGCCCATTCGTTGGCGCTTTTGTTAGTGCATTTGCACTTAAACGCGCGTTTGCACCAACAAACAGCCAACTTTTGGCTTTAAAAAATGTTGTCCAGAAGCAATTATGACTTTAAGCAAAAGCTGGAAAATTCTAGCTTTGGGGTGAGAAGTGCTTTTGGACGTAAAATTATTTTTTTACCCCTAACTCCCTATTACATTACACATATATTAAATATTATAATTTATTTTACCCCTAATTTCCTTCATGTCTATTGCTTATATATTTAATATTATAATTATAATGATTAAATATTATTTTATTTTAAAGGTTTCATCATAAATAAATTGTATTGGTATTGTTATTATTATTATTATTATTATTATTAAAATAGAGATCTACTAATTGACCTAGTGTGACTAAAGATATTCATAATGTCTTATCTTATATGAGTTTGAATTGTGATATAAAAATAATACTATAATAATACTAATATATTAAAATAATATTAATATATTATAACAATACATAAAAATAGCACTAATATACTCAAATAATATCAATAGTAAATATGAAATATATTGAATTATTATATTAAATATTAAATTATTGTAATAAATGTAATAAATTAATTAATATTAGAATAATAATATATTAAATATTAATATTAAAATAATAATAAAATTTAATATTTTAAATAAAAATAAATAATAAAAAACACCACCTACATTTATTTATCTTTACTTTACAATATCATGTTTAAAATAGACATTAGATCTTTTTCAAAAGTATTTTTTAACAACAATATCAAATACTAAAACATTACAACTAATTTTTTAAAACTATATTTCTACATAAATTTTAAAAACAATGCCAAACTGACCTTAACAGTGATTCGGCGCAAGTAGAAATGTTAGCACATAACATTAATTATTGTGATAGGAACGCTTTACTAGATAATTTCAAGTTATTTGAAAGTTGTAGCAGAAATCAAAACTACAACATCCAAAACGAGAAATGCAACCATACCAAGATGAATCCATGTTTTACCAGCAATTATTGATGTCCAAACCCCTACGTTTGCACTTGTATCTGTGAAGGGTAAAGTTCGGTAAACACTGCGTTTATACTGTTGCATTGTTTGCTCATATGGTTCGAAATTTTAACCAATAAATACATTTGGTTCAGTTCAGTGGTTGGAGCTTCTCCATCTCACTTTTATGTCCTTGGTTTGATTCTCATTGTAACTCCATCCAATCAAATTATATTAAACTATAGACCAAATTAATATAATATGTGAATAACAAGGATCAAATATATAATTGTACAAATTTCTTTTAACTACCAAAGGAAATGTTTTAGAAGAGCCATGCTTAATTTTGGCAGGGAGAGAAGAGACCTCATCAGGGTATCATGTAGGAGTGTTTAAAAATGTCTGACCCGACTATTCGACTACCTGAACATAAAATACTAATTAATTACCTGATTTTTTTATCCGGGCTGGGTACCCGACCCTCTAAAATAAGTATTTTTTTTCGGGTCGGGCCCGGATCGCAAGAATACCTTTTATCGGGTACCCAATGGCCCGGTTAAAGTTTTAAAATGTATTTTATATTTTTATTAAATATATATATATATTTATATATATAATTATAAAAAATTTAAGATATGTCTTAGAGACATTGTTTAAAATTTGAATCGATGCATCATCATCATCATCATCATCATCATCATCATCATCATCATCATCATCATCATCATCATCATCATCATCATCATCATCATCATCATCATCATCATCATCATCATCATCATCATCATCATTGGTGGTGGTGGTGGTAATAGGGATTAAAAGCTTTAATTTGCATTCTAAAGTTGTTTGATTTTGATAATTTGAATCTTAAAGTCTATGCTTGGATTTTATAATTCGAACTTTTATTATGTGCAATTTTATTTTATAAAAATAAGTGATTTAAAAAAAGAAATTATAAAAAAATATATTCGGGTACCTGTTACCCGATTACTCGAGTACCCAAGTTTTTCGGGTACCCGGTTAAAGTGGGCCGGAAACGGGCCGAAAAAAGTGATACCCGAAAGTTCAAGTACCCGGGTACCCGAAAATGAACACCTCTAGTATCAAGTATGGATATTCCAATTGCACTAGATTTTATCTACGGATTGGCATTTCACCTGATGCGGTCAGATTTTTTTTGTAGAAAAATCAGGTTTAGGTTGGGTTTTTATTAAGGGTGAATTAGGAACGGTCGGGTTTAGGTTTACATCGGAAAATATCCGACCCTACTTATGACTAATAATGTAATTTTCTTATATATTTTTAGGGTATTCGCAATAATATCCCTCTTTATATATATTTGTTACAATTAGGTCATAAAAAATTATTTTTTTACAATTAATTCCTTAAAAATTATTTTCGGGTTGGTCGGCCAAAAACTCGACTCGACCCGTACCCATCCCTTAATTTTTATCTGTGCAAGTGCAACCCATTTTTTCATTGAACAAAAATTGGGTTTCATGGCATGTACCAAAAGAACAAACATAGATTTTCGATTCAATTCAATGATCGAATAGATTGATTGGATTCGATTTTTTCAGCACTGTGAATCAGTATCGGGGAAGGTAACGTGATGTTATTGTAAAAATTTAGATCGTATGAATGACGATGTAGTTCAATGCAGCTTTATATAAACGAAAAGATGACACCAAATTGTAAAGATAATATAGTTAATGAGTCTAAAGATGCATACTTTCAGACTTACTTGACTTTGATGCAATGCAAGTCTCCATCGTAACGATCACGAAACAAAGACTTTTCTTTTCTTGCCTTGTTTTAACACCCTTTTCTTTTAGATTTTTAAATTTTTGTATCTCATTTTCAAAGCACCTTTTCACATTATAGTACTTTAAATAATTCAGTGTTGAAGAATTTTAGCAGGTTAGTTAAATTTTTATGTCAAAATTTCTCTATTTTTATATTTTGCTTGGTTGGATGATTTGTTGGTTGTTGCCGGACTTTTTTTAATATATAGAATTGAACACTGTTCTTTCAGAATTCAGAGGTTTTGGAGGTCTTTTGGGGGGCATTGTACTAATGGGTTTCTCTTAAAATCCTTAAATTTGGGATTTCTTTTCAAGTTTTGTAGCTAAATTCTTGCCTCCCCAAACAAGAAAATTGAAGGTGAGCTCAAGGAAAGTTTCTTCAGTTTTTGAATATATCCAGAGTTTTCATATTTAGTAATTATTTCTCTTTATAGATTATGATCCAAAAACCAGTGTCTGGAAATGGAAATGGAGTTTTTTGGGGGGCTTTTGCTCTCTTTTGCATTATATGTATGATATAGTTTTAGGAAGTAATGTGTTTAATCTAGTTGTCCATACACTTGTGTTTTTTTTTTCTTCCCAATCTTACCATGATTAGAAATGTGAATTTGGGTTATCCTTAAACCGTGTTGTTTCATGCTAATTTTTTCTTATTGGCAAGTAAGAAGTCATACTTATTCCTTGTATTTAGCTTTTGACTTTGCACTTTTTGTAGGTTGTGTTTGTTGTGCTTCATCACATCTGGATTTACACTGGAACTTATTGTATTTTAATTCTCTGAGGGCTATGAAGTGTTTTAAATTTACCGGTTGGGGAAAAAAAGATGAACCAAAGACCCCTACACTAGTTTCTACTCGATCTATGAATTCCACCTTCACCGATCGAGAAATAGGACGGTCTGGATCTAAAATAAACTCTCAGAGACCTAGCAATCTAAGGGTGTTCACAGTTTCTGAGCTAAAATCCACCACCAAGAATTTTAGCCGCTCTGCCATGCTTGGAGAGGGCGGATTTGGTTGCGTTTACAAGGGGGTTATCAAGAGTCCTGATGATTCATCGCAAAAGATCGAAGTAGCAGTGAAACAACTCGGTAAACGGGGGTTGCAGGCAAGTCTCATTGAAATGATAACATATTGAAATTTTCTTTTCCGGATTAACTTTCCTGCTGTTTATTACCTTTTGTAACGCCATAGGCAGAGATCATTGATATTGTGAGTTCATACGGCGGATAACTTTTCATATCATATGCATTTGCTCTGCTATGTGATATAGTCAGAACTGATATCATCGATGCTGTCAACATGGATGAAAAGTTTTTATACTTCCAAAGAAATGTCTATGCCAATGCCATGGCCAGAACTTTTCAAACCAAGCAGATTGTTTCTGTACTACGACTCGGTAATGGTGTAACACGGATATCAGAAGTGATATTTCTTTGGAAAATCCTGACTGCATTTGCTCTGCTGTTGTTATTGCATATTGTTTTTTCCCTTCTATAGACTGTATATAATGCTTTCGATTTTCACATGCAAAAGAATATGAAATAGAACTTACTCGGAGCTTAGTCTGTTTGATTCATGCAGCCACCTTTAAGATATGGCAGCTAGTAGGTAGGGGTTCAAATTCGAACATTTGCAACCCATTCCCTCATCCCAGCCTGTAGATATTTATACTGAAAAAAATGCGAAATAGAATGTCTCGTGTGATCTTGATGCGAATGCGAATCACTTATGTTTACAAACTTAGCATTCCACTTATTAATTGACAGGGGCACAAGGAGTGGGTGACAGAAGTAAATCTCCTTGGTGTGGTTGAGCATCCAAATCTGGTAAAGCTAGTGGGCTACTGCGCTGAAGATGATGAAAGAGGAATCCAGAGGCTTTTGATATACGAGTATATGCCCAATGGAAGTGTGGAAAACCTTTTATCCGAACAGTCGGAAACGACTCTTTCCTGGGCACTGAGATTGAAAATAGCCCAAGATGCTGCCCGTGGGCTAGCATACCTACACGAAGGGATGGATTTCCAGGTATAATACTACAAAGTTTCCATTTCAATATTCCAATTGCTTTCACCTATTCCTTTCAATAAAAGATTACCGAAAAATTATCCAGACTATTATATGTTTCCTTCATCATATTTGACTACAGATCATCTTCAGGGATTTTAAGTCTTCTAATATCCTTCTGGATGATCAATGGAGGGCAAAACTATCGGACTTTGGATTAGCCAGGTTGGGCCCTTCGGAAGGTTTAACTCATGTCTCGACAGCGGTATGTTCAGACAAAATGATCAATCTGTTACTTGAAGCGAACCCTTTTCGTCAATGTTTATTTTTAGTACTCTGATGATATATAAACCAGGGTTAGACATGATTGTGGAGGTTTGCTATCATCTCAAGTAGGCATCTTACCGGTAAAAACCTCCAAATGTTTCTGATTTTTCCAATCCAAATATCCTGTGATCAGTCGTACATTTAATTACTATTCATGTTGTTTTATTTGCATTCACTCGGAACATTCGAAACAAATGCATGGCTTCAACCTCATAAGATATGGAACGTGGCTATGCAGTCTAAATTGCTTGTTAGAGTCCTTGTAATATATCCGAATCTATATTCATCAATATATTTACAAGTGCCAAACTGTTGTTCTTTGACAGGTTGTTGGAACAATGGGATATGCGGCTCCTGAATATGTCCAGACAGGACGCCTCACATGCAAGATTGATGTGTGGAGCTATGGGGTTTTCCTTTATGAACTCATTACAGGCAGGCGCCCTTTCGACAAAAACCTCCCCAAGAGTGAGCAAAAGCTCTTGGAATGGGTGAAGCCATACCTATCGAAAGAAAAGAAATTTGAGCTGATATTGGACCCTAAACTGAAAGGGAAATACCAACTCAAGCCTGCCCGAAAGCTTGCTACTGTGGCCAACCGATGCATAGTCAGAAACCCGAAGTCACGCCCTAAGATGAGTGAGGTGTTGGAAATGGTGAACCAGATTGTGGAGGCATCAGCGGGAGCCGTAGGTCCCGAACCACCATTGAAGACTACACCATCCGTTGATGCCTCTAGGGCATCCGAAAGGAAACATAAAAAAAGGATTATAGATTCCAGAGGTGCTTAATTGTTTTACATATTAACAGAAGGTACCAAGAAGATTTTAAACAAACCACAACTGCAGCCATTTCAGTTGGTTAGATAGATATAACTTAGAAGAAAACTCGGTAGCGGATCAAAGGGTTTTAGCATGAAGTAGAGCGAGCAATGCGATCGGATGTTGTGTACAATTATACGGGTGGAAAATTGTTATGAGATACTCTTTGTTGATATGTTTGAAGCTGTTTTGGGTACATAGATATGGAAAAGCTTTGGGATATTGCAACTCCTTGTGGGAAACCATTGTACAGTATTATTTTTGGTACAGTAGGACTAGCAATGGCGCTCTAAGTATAATGTGGGCTGTTGAGTCCGAAATGGGGTTTGTTTTGGAAACTTTAGCAATATGCAGCTTTGATCATTTATGTATGCATATTGTATTTTATATTTCTTCTATCAATTGTGTAAACAGTAATATAGTGAAATTATTAAATATGTCATAATTTTAAGTACAAGTAGTATATTAATATTTGAAACATATATGTAAAAGATACATGGGTGGCATTGTAGTCTGTAGATGTGCTCACCCACGATGTCCTCTTTCTTTTCATTTTCTTTTTTGTTTTTTTACTTTACTTTAACGTTTTAGGCAGGGGCGGAACTTAGAGTAATAGTTTGAAGGGGATAAAATTTTTGAAAATTTAAAAGTTTAAACAAAAATTTTTCAAAAAATTTGAGGGTTTAACTCAATTAGTCAAATTTTTAATAATTTTGAGAGATTTAATTATAATTTTTAAAAATTTTAAGATGAAATTTAATTAAAAATATTCAAACTTTTGAAGTTTAATATAAATTTTTGAGAATCTTCAAGGTGCTATATTAAAATTTTAAAAACTTTAGAGAAAAAATTTGAATTTCTCAAAATTTTAGGGGTCATGGCGCCTTTTAGCCCATAGAGATTCCGCCCCTGATTTTGGGCGTCAGATTAAAACAAAAAAATAGACGAAAGAAAAGGAAAAATTGAAAATTGTTTGTTTTGTAATTTTCTTCATAATTTTATTGTGTTGTTTTAAAACCAAAATTGGCACCAAGGGATCCAGTCTAGAACATATGGGAAGAAATTTAAGAGCTCCTAAAATTATAGCATGAGCTTTCTCACTACGTTATATATGATTTTAACCAACCAAAATCACTTATTTTAATTTCTTTTTTATATTATCAAACCACTCAAATAGTAACGTCCAAAAAATTGATTTTTAAATTTAATACATTGTGAGTGAAGATTCACTTGATAAAAAGAATGATATGAAAATGTAACCTCTAGACTTGTTTATGCGTTACCACGGATCCTAGGAAGTCACATTAGGGTCACCGGAGCGACCCACATTATAATTTCAATTAAAACAAATTGTCAAACCATTTGAAACCATAAATCAAATTCGGAATTTAAAATACAATTTCAGAAATCATTTAGACAATAAAACAAAAACTATGATACAAATTGCTAAAACAAGTTTCAAACTCAAATATGAAACAAGATGTGACATACATGCCCCTAATTACACAGGTACTGTACTCCGCAAGAAAAGCCGTAGAAACTCTCATACCGACGTTGATAACTGCAACTTGAGCGATCTTTTAACCTGCGGTGGTAAAAACAACGTGAGCTTCAGAAAGTTCAGTAATACAAACTACCAGGAGATGCTAAAAGCACAAGTAGGTATATGGCAAGCTTTACATTGTCATGGAGAACTGGGCAACGGTAAGCTCAAATTACGATTCGATAATTCAGTGAAGCAATATATGACACGCGTCGTATAGTGTTAAAAATAAAACTTTAAACTCAAATAAATAAATAAGATTTAAAATATAGCGAGAGTAAGGGTCGATCCGCTGAGAATAGGAATTCTAACACCTTTCGTTCTGATTTAGACCAATAACCTGTAGAAAATAAAATGGGGATTTTAGAGGATTTGAATGATAAAGAAAAAATAATAAGAAGGTAAAATAAATATTGAAAATGAATTATAGATTGAATTAGCCTCAAGCCACGCTTTGTCACGACATCTTCGATCACTGAAGTTGATTTTTCTTCGACTTTCCTGCCGGTTACAGTCTGCAAGGCCCAACCCTTGCAACTTACTTCTCTTTGGTAAATTCGACTCCCAGGGCAAACCTTGAAGTCAAACTTTAGTGAGTTAGCTACGGCAATCGATGCTAACTCAAATCTGAGTTAGTGCTGGAGAAGCCCGTGCTCGGATAATTGTCTTGATGAGAATTGTTTCTGATTTTGATCCCCCTTAGTGGACCGCCACTAAGTTTGTTCTTAGGGAGTTGAATTGGCTACAAGCTTTTCCTCGTCCCCAACGTTGGATCTAAACCACTTCAACCCGATGCGCTCTCTCGGAATGAAACAATTGAGATGCCTAAAGATTAGGCCGATTGCCTAATCAATTTTACAGAGAATCTAAAAAGGAGTTGTTGAAGGATTGAAGTATTTTCCTAATCTCACGAGGTTAGTCGTGTTTGGCGTTGCTTTTGGCTAAAGGGAATTTAGTTAAGCATGATTGGTGAAAAAACCATACTTAATTAAATAAAGATAAAAATGGAGAAAATATGAAAATGGAGAAAATAGAGAGCTTTTATTAAACTCAACGAAGAAGAGAGCAATGGAATGATTGATGGTTTAATTTACCCCCAAAGTGAGGTATTTATAGTAGTTGAAAACCCTAAAAACCTAAGATGATAAATCCTAAATTTAAATTAAATTACATAAGATAAATATCCAAGTTTTGAATTTTAAAATAAAAATCCGGATGATAAGCTATCTGATAAGTGAACTGATAAGCTATCTGTGTTGCTGACGTCATCTTCTAGACGGTGCTGACGTGACGCCCAGTCAGCATTCATGCCCTGGTTCATGCCCATGAATCTGCCCACGACTCTAGTATTTTCTGCAGCATTCCAACTTATTTCCAGCATTACGTAACCTGCACGAGAACAACATAAAAACAACCTAATTAAGTCCTTCAAACATATATTCGATCAAAATAAGGACTAAAAACATAACCAAAATAAATACTTATCAAATTCCCCCTCACTTATCCGATGCTTGTCCTCAAGTATCTCAAAATTAAAAAAACTTAAGTTCAAGTTTCCATCCCTAATTTCACGAAGTCTCAAAGGTTTCAATATGATTAAGTATCTAAATATGAAAGAAAACTAAGGAGCAAAAATAGATAAATGGCAAAAGTAAGAATAAAAAAAACGAAATTCTAAAACCCTACTAACATCAATGATGCAAACCAAGTACCCTCACAAGGAATCACTCATGTCACTCAAAGTGTTTAAGGGTAGAGAAAAATCACTCGAGCCAAAGCTAATTAGAGCATAACCATAGGCTTGTGTTTAAATCTAATCTCCACTACTAACATGAATATTATGCAAAAATCAAGAGGTCTTTAAGAAGAGTTGTAATGGGGCTAAGGTAAGGGTAGGATAAAGGTTGAAAATAAGGGTTAAAATTCAAGACAAAAAACCATCCCAAAAATATATTCGAAACTTTTTTTTTCATTCGAACTAAAACTGTTTTGCAGTGTATTTTTTTTCGAACTGCACTGTTTTTTTCTGTTTTTATATTTTCTGCAGTCTCGAACAATTTCCTGCACTTCTTTTTTTTTGCACTGCATATTCGAACAGTTCTGCACAATATATTCGAACAATTCTGCACAGTATATTTTCTGCTGCTGCACTGCACTTATTCGAATCTGTTTTTTTAAGACAATTTTTGTCTTGAAAAAAAGGAACAAAAGTAATGGAATTTAAAAAAAGGATTAGGCTTAAAATGTGGTGATTTTCAAGAAAAAGGCCAAGGCTCAAAAATTGTTTCACTAGGGGAAATTAATTAAAGGGTAGGCAATTTATTTGGGAAGAGAAATGGTTAAAACCTAGTGCCTCTATCATATTTAAACATCATAATCAATCAACTTAATATCGAAAAGAATTTAAAAATAAGTTCTAGAATGCAACTAATTTAGCTAGGCACACTCAAAGAAACAAAGAGCAAATATAATGCATGCTCATTAGGCTAAAAAACTCACAAATATGTCTTGTGTACTTAGGTAAGCATCATGTAAATTAATAGAGAAAGAAAATGCCATATAAAAAGATTTTAATAAAAAATTAATCATGCCAAAAATCTACCATGCAACCTAGAATTTTCTAACAAGATAGATACAAAGCCATATGAAAACAGTGAGACAAGGAAAAACTAAGGATTAAACGAAGAACTTTAAATTAATAAAATCAAGATTTCAAGCGAACAACCAAAATGGATAAGCAAGATAAAAATTGATAAGCATATCTCCCTCCCCCTCACTTAGATGCATTTTGTCCCAAAATGAAAATTTAAAATAAAAGAGAGGAAAGGAGAGACTCCCCTAATCAATTGCGGCCACGACCGCGACCACGTCGTCCGCGGGAAGAGCCGGGGCGAAGATAGGATAAGATCTCGGCCAAGTTAGTCTCGATGAATGGAGGCGCTCATCCATATCTCTTTGGGGTTGGTCGTCTTGTATTGGTTGTGTTTGGGCTCGTCTACGAAACACTCGTTCTCTACGAGTTGGGAGAGTGCCCGAGGGAACAATATAAGGTGCATCAGGAGTTCCTGCAAGTAAGCCCATGCCATCTAGGCATGTCTCATCTAAAGCACTCATAGAAAACACATAAGTAAACTGAGATGGATCAAAAGTAGCAGGATAAATACGCAAAGCTAAATGGGTAATATAAGGACCCAGAATTAATGGTCGTGGCCTAGTGGTTCGCGGTACACGATGAAACGTGTAGGCCATCCAAAAACCAAGGTTTACCTTGATATTTACCTGCATACACCAGAGAAAGAATAACTCTGTTCTACTCACGGTTGACGGAGTGTCGTTTCTGCCAGAAAGGTTGTAAACGAGGAATCGATGGATATATCGTAAAGCAAGGCTATGAATAGTGTGGTCCTTAGTTGTTTTCAGATTGTATTGAGAACCCGCTAAACCTGTCAAAGTCTCCAGGGAAAGGTCATTATCGAAATCTTCCGGTATGTCTAAAAGGGCAGATTGATAGTTAGAGTCCGAAACATTAGTGACAAAACCCATATAAACATTAAATTGAGTTATAGATAACCGAAAGTATTGACCCAATAGGCGAAAATATATTACATTAGGTGTATCAAGAGACCTTGCACGACTACGATCAAACGAAAAAGTAAAATAAAATTCAAGTACTAATTCGCAGTAGGTGTCACAGGTAATAGTATGAAATCGACGCCAGCCAATGTTATCAAAAAGTGACAGGACCGACTCACGTAAATGCAAACGATCTAAAGTTTGAGCGGGGATATACTTACAAACCGAAAGTGAGCGATGTCGAATATGGTTAAACATATCGAGTTCTTCTCCAGTAAAATGTAAGAACCCTTTCAAGTTCTCATCGTTAGGTGCCGTAAATCGTTGGCTACGTCGTGGATGTTCTTCATGATCCGATGGAATATCATTTTGGTCGTGAGGCGATGAATCCGGTTGAGCAGTGTCCGAAGGGTTATGGGCAGCAAACTCAGCATGCATGTGATCTGCAAATCCAGAGGTAGGGTGAAAAACTAATAAAGGTTGAAAAAATTCAGAACTTACCTCATCGGCCATATCGGCCGCCGAATAATGATCCGAATGCATGGACGTGTTGGTGTGCATGTGGAAGGAGGGCACACGGGTTGGTGAAGGCATGGTCTCGTAGTGTTGCTATGGTGATCCGCCAACCGCATCGGAGGCCAAGGAGTGGTAAGGAGAAGGTGGCGGGGATGGTGGGCGTGACGAACGGCGGAGCTGTGATGGTCTCGTTTCGCCATTGCCGATGATGCGAGCAGTGCGGCCAGTGATGGTCTGTCCGGATCTGTGCGAGGGAGTACCCCTCGTCATGGTCGGATGGTGTTGTTGCGAGGGAGATGGCTGGTGCGGGTGGGCAGAGGTGGTGTGCATGGACGTGCTTTGCATCTCAAGGGAATGAAAGGATGGTGACGGGGGTGATGGTGGTCGCGGCGAACGGTGGTGCAGTGGTGCATGGCCGTCGGGGTGGGGGTGATGTTTGGGATGATGGGAGGCTCGGGAGGTGGGGTGGTGTTGTATGGCGGCTGTGGTTGCTCGGAGTCGCTGCTGAGGGAGACATATTGCGGTGGTTGAAAGCGTCAACGGCCACCGATGATGAGTGGTGGCTGTTGTGGAAGCTGGCGAGCTTGGTCACGGGTACGTGGCATCTTGGAGAGGGAGGTTGACAGTGGTGATGTAGGGTTGTTTGGAGATATTCGGGTGGCTGGTGAAGAAATAAAAAGAAAAGGGTTTGGGGAGTTGTGCGGTTGGTGAAGGAATATAATAATAAGGGTTTATGGGTGGTTGGGGGTGTGCAGGTCAAAGCTATGGGTTTAGGTGGGGTCCACAGAATTCTTTGTAATTGGGTTTAAATTGTGGTCTTGACCGGTGGATAAGGGAGATAAGGTGTGGTATATGTTTAAAATTTGGATGGGGATAAGGGAAAAATAATCCGAATATTTATTCTAAAAATTGGGCCCACCAAATCTTGTTGTAAAAGATAGCTTCTCATCCTTTATTCGATCTACATTATCTGCAAATAAAATAAATAAGAGATCAGATAAAATAAAATTCAAAATAAATTCAAAAAGATAAAATAATTAAAATGAGATAAAAATAAATTCAAAAAGAGATAAGAAAATAAATTCAAAATAAATAAAAAAATAATGAAAATAAATTAAAAAAAGATAAAATCAAAATTAAAAATCTAAAATGAGATTTAGATAATTCCAATTTTTTTATATTTATTTATTTTATCTCTTTTTTTTAATCTTTTTATTCTTTTTATTTATTTATTCTTTTTTGTTTATTTTAACTAAAAATAAAATTCAAATGACATTAAACTATGGCAGATTAAAATGGAATAAAATAAATAAAATAAAGAAAGTAAAAATAATAAAAACAATTAAAGTAAAAAGAAGAAAAGAAATGGGTTGCCTCCCATCTAGCGCTTGTTTATCGTCGCTAGCTTGACGACCTTATTTATGCATTTTGTTCCTCGAAATGAATTTCTTCAACCAAATCGATGGAACATTTTCGTAAAATTATTTTAACTGTTGTCCATTAACTTTAAAGCTATGTCCTTCGGTGTCTTGAATTTTTACTGCTCCATGTGGAAAAGATTGAACAACAGTGAATGGTCTGAGCCATTTGGAACGCAACTTTCCTGCAAAAAGTTTGAATTTAGAATTAAATAATAGAACTTTTTGACCAACGGAAAAAAGATTTAAATGAAATATTTTTATCATGGAAATCCTTTGTTTTTTCTTTAAAAATTTGTGCACTATCGTAGGCATGTTTCTGGATTTCCTCGAGCTCTTGAATGTGTAACTTGCGATCCCTCCCAATCGCATCCATTTCCATGTTGCATTGTTGAATTGCCCAAAATGCGCGATGTTCCAGCTCGACTGGTAAGTGACAGGGTTTACCGTAGACGAGACGGTAAGGCGACACCCCGATGGGGCCTTTGTACGCAGTACGATATGCCCATAACGCATTGGATAGCTTGATGCTCCAATCTTTGCGATCTGGCTTCACGATTTTTTCGAGTATGGTCTTTATCTCTCGATTTGACACCTCCGCTTGACCATTCGTTTGCGGATGGTAAGATGTTGAAATCCGGTGGGTGACACCGAACTTCTTCATGAGAGCGTCAATCACTCGGTTAATGAAATGCTTCCCTCGGTCGCTTATTATCGCTCGCGGTGTGCCAAACCTGCAAAAGATAGATTCCTTTAGAAACTTAACTGTGGTCTTAGCATCATTATTTCGGGTTGCTCTAGCTTCAACCCATTTAGAAACATAATCTACCGCAAGAATTATATAAAAATTACCGAATGAAGAGACAAAGGGACCCATATAATCTAATCCCCAAACATCGAATATCTCACATACAATAATGAGATTAAGTGGCATTTCGTTTCGTCGACTCAAATTACCAACCCTTTGACATTTTTCACAAGATTTGCAAAATAAATAGGCATCACGAAAAATGTTGGGCCAGTAAAAACCACACTCAAGAATTTTATGTGCAGTACGTTTAGGCCTGAAGTGACCACCACAAGAATAAGAATGAAAAAAGTTTAGGATAGAGTTTACCTCGCTTTCTGCTACACATCGTCTAATTACCTCATTCGAACAATGTTTCCAGAGATAAAGATCATCCTAAATGAAGAACCGAGATTCCCTTTTTAATCGTTTAACCTCCGCTCTCGGTAAATCTTGTGGTATCTTACCTGTGGCTAAGTAATTCACCATGTCTGCGAACCATGGAACGCTAAGTTGAGCTGCCATTAATCCTTCGTCAGGGAACTCTTCTCTAACTGGTGGATCGGACATAGATAATGAGATGCGACTCAAATGGTCCGCAACAAGGTTTTCGCATCCCTTCTTATCTTTAATTTCTAGATTGAATTCCTGGAGTAGTAATATCCACCGGATCAGTCTCGGTTTTGCCTCCTTTTTGCTCATCAAAAAGCGTAAAGTTGCATGATCAGAAAATACAATGATTTTAGTACCGAGTAAATAGGATCTAAACTTTTCTAAGGCAAAAACAATAGCAAAAAGTTCTTTTTCTGTTGTTGAATAGTTTTTCTGCGCAGGATCCAAGGTATATGATGCATATGCTATAACATGCGGTTCCTTGTCGATTCTTTGACCTAACACGGCTCCAACGCTAAAATCAGAAGCATCGCACATCAATTCGAACGGGTGGTTCCAATTTGGTGGTTGGACGATAGGTGCATTTACAAGCTTCTCTTTGAGTATGTCAAATGCCTCCTTGCATTTCTCGTCAAAATTGAAGGGTTGATCTTTTTGCAATAGACTGCAGAGGGGTTGCGCCACCTTTGAAAAATCTTTAATAAACCTACGGTAAAAACCTGCATGGCCAAGAAACGATCGAATATCCCTCACAGTTGTGGGGTATGGGAGTGAGCGTATAACATCTGTTTTAGCCTTATCAACAGTAATACCTTTTGAGGAAACTACATGTCCTAAAATTTGCCCTTTATCTACCATGAAATGACATTTTTCATAATTTAAAATAAGGTTGAATTCAAGGCATCTTTTTAGCACATTTGTTAAGTTTAATAGACATTCTCCAAAGGAATTACCGTAAACCGTAAAGTCATCCATGAATACCTCTATACCTTTTTTGATGAAATTTGAGAAAATGCTCACCATGCATCTTTGGAATGTGGCCGGCGCATTACAAAGCCCGAATGGCATTCGACGATAAGCGAACGTGCCAAAAGGACATGTAAAGGTTCTCTTCTCTTGGTCCTCGGGCGCCACAGGAATCTGGAAAAAACCTGAAAATCCGTCAAGACAACAGTAGTGAGTTTTACCGGCTAATCTCTCAATCATTTTGTCAATAAAAGGAAGTGGAATATGATCTTTTCGAGTTAGAGAGTTCAACTTCCTGTAGTCTATACAGACTCGCCAACCATTTTGGACTCTTGTTGGGACCAACTCACCTTCTGCGTTCTTAACCACTGTGACTTCGGTTTTCTTAGGGACTACATGGATCGGGCTTACCCAGTCACTATCCGAAATTGGATAGATTATATCCGCGTCGAGAAGCTTTTGTATTTCTTCTTTAACCACGTCCATCATAGGTTGATTCAGGCGGCGTTGTCCTTGTCGAGATGGCTTAGCTCCATCTTCGGTTTTTACCTTATGCATGCAAGTGGAGGGGCTAAGGCCCTTGATGTCTGCAACGGTCCACCCAATACCTTCCTTATGCGCTCGTAACACTGTTAGCAAATCCTCCTCTTCTTCGTTTGACAACTTGGTTGAGATGATAACCGGTAGGGTCTCTCTTTCCCCTAAAAATGCATACTTTAGATGCTGGGGTAATTGTTTAAGTTCGATCTTGGGTGCCTGCAACACAGAAGGTAAAGGTTTAGTTTTATATGCAGTAAGTATTAAATCTTTATTTACTAAACAAATATTTTCAAACTCCCTGTCTTCTTCGTCGGAATCCGCAATTTCTCTGTACAAATCATCCATGAAGTCAGTAAAACTAGTGTCAAAGAAATCATTTATGGCAGGTTCAATGATATCAACAAAATTTAAACTAGCGACATTTTTAGGATGTCTCATAGCTTTGTAAACGTCAACTTTTACTACCTCGCCATCGAATTCCATTGTAAGGATCCCACTTCTTACATCGATTTTTGTGTTTGCAGTGCTAAAAAATGGACGGCCAAGTAGGATCTCAGAAGAGTTGTTTGCTCGATCGTTTTCCATGTCAATAACATAGAAATCCGCTGGGAAGATCAAATCATTTACCTTTACGAGGTCGTTCTCCAGTAATCCTTCCGGGTAGATTATGGATCTGTCCACCAGTTGTATTGTTACCTTCGTATCCTTCAAAGGCTCAGCAGAAAGTGAGTTATAAAATGAAAGGGGCATAAAATTAATAGAGGCCCCTAAATCACACATTGCTCGTTTAATACCCACTTTACCTATTTTGCAGGGAATGGCGGACATACCCTGGTCCTTCAATTTTGGTGGCAACTTTCGCTGGAAGACCGCTGATACATGTTCTTCTAGATTAACCTTTTCAACTCTAATAAGACGATGTTTATTAGTACATAAATCTTTAAGGAACTTAGCATACCTTGGAATTTTTCGGATTACGTCGAGGAGCAGAATATTAATCTCTACTTTTTGGAACACATCTAGGATTTCCTTTTCTTCTGCTTGTTTGTCTCTTTTCATCAATCTCGACGGGAATGGTGGTCGGACAGCATAAGGGGATGATTCAGGGGTTGGATTTGGTGTATCTTTTTCGACTGGTGAAGTTGATTTGTCTTTTTGGGTGTTTACCTCCGAGGTTTTGGGTTCTACAATGGTGCCACGTCGAAGAGTGATGGCATTGACATTTTCTTTTGGGTTTATCTCTGTTTGTGAAGGGAGTTTACCTTTGGATTCAAGACGACTTACTGTTTGGGCTAGTTGGCTCATTTGTTTGTCTATCTCTTGTAAGTGGATTTCGATACGGTTTTGGAACTTCTCTTGGGATATCTCTAATCGTTCAACCAAGGTTTCTAGAGATGTCTTTTGTTGCGGGTAAGGTTGTCTTTGTTGGTATGGTTGATTTGGCCTTTGGTTGTTTACTTACCCATAATTTGATTGGTTTCTCCACCCAGAATTATAAGCATTTCCTATGACGTTGGCTTGGGCGACATCATCTTCTTGAATCATCGGACAACAGTCTGTCAGATGTTCTGGGCTGGTATAGATTCCACAAAGTCTAGCTGTTTTTCTCTTATCTGCAACAAGAGTTTGCACTATTTCAGATAATTTGTCAATCTTATTTTCCAATGAAACTGTACTTACCTCGCGAACCCTTCAAGATGGTTCGCTAGATTGATTGAATCTTTGCGAGTTGGCGGCCATGGTTGATATTAGTGTTTTAGCTGTTGTTGGTGTCATGTTGACTAGAGCCCTGCCACTTGTTGCGTCTATCACTTTCATATCTATAGGCGTCAATCCTTCATAAAATACTGGAGGAGGGTTTGTTCTGACAGTCCATGTTGTGGACAATTTGCCCAAAACTTTTTAAACCTTTCCCAGTATTCATATAAAGATTCAACTTCTTTTTATTGAATGCTCAGGATGCTGCGTCTAATTTCGCTTGCTTTCGCTGCAGGGAAGAACCTGTCAAGAAAAAGTTTAGCCATGTCAGTCCATGTTGTAACAGAATTAGGGGTAAATCAAATAACCAATCTTTCGCTATATCAACTAAGGAAAATGGAAAAGCTCTAAGTTTGATTTGGTCATCGGATACTCCCTGTGGCTTTGTGCTTAGACAAAGCATGTGAAATTCCTTCAAATGTTTGTGAGGATTTTCTGTTGGCAAGCCGTGAAAGGTAGGTAGGAGGTGTATTAAACCCGTTTTTAGCACAAACGATGTTTCACCATTCGGGAAGGTTATACACATCGGTTGCTGCCCATCGGGCGCCGCACTTAGTTGGCGAATGGTTTGATTTTCGTCTCCCATTGGATTGGGTTCGTAATTCGACTCTACTTCGGATGTGATTTCTAGATCGCGTTCGAATCTTTGCTGGCGTCTTTTGTTTTTCTTTTCCCGAAGTGTTTGTGCGTTCAACTTTCGGGCTAGTGCTTCGATTTTCGGGATGAGTTCAAATTGTTCTCCCAGATTACTCATGATCATAAATCAAATAAAACGATATTAGTACTTTGCCGTATTCCCCGGCAACAGCTCCAATTTTGACACGCGTCGTATAGTGTCAAAAATAAAACCTTAAACTCAAATAAATAAATAAGATTTAAAGTAATATAGCGAGAGTAAGGGTCGTTCCGCAGGGAATAGGAATTCTAACACCTTTCGTTCTGATTTAGACCAATAACCTGTAGAAAATAAAAGGGGATTTTAGAGAATTTGAATGATAAAGAAAAAAATAATAAGAAGGTAAAATAAATATTGAAAATGAATTATAGATTGAATTAGCCTCAAGCCACGCTTTGCCACGACATCTTCGATCACTAAAGTTGATTTTTCTTCGACTTTCCTGCCGGTTACAGTCTGCAAGGCCCAACCCTTGCAACTTACTTCTCTTTGGTAAATTCGACTCCCAGGGCAATCCTTGAAGTCAAACTTTAGTGAGTTAGCTACGGCATCAATGCTAACTCAAATCTGATTTAGTGCTGGAGAAGCCCGTGCTCGGATAATTGTCTCGATGAGAATTGTTTCCGATTTTGATTCCCCTTAGTGGACCGCCACTAAGTTTGTTCTTAGGGAGTTGAATTGGCTACAAACTTTTCCTCGTCCCCAACGTTGGATCTAAACCACTTGAACCTGATGCGCGCTCTCGGAATGAAACAATTGAGATGCCTAAAGATTAGGCCGATTGCCTAATCAATTTTACAGAGAATCTAAAAAGGAGTTGTTGAAGGATTAAAGTATTTTCCTAATCTCACGAGGTTAGTCGGGTTTGGCGTTGCTTTTGGCTAAAGGGAATTTATTTAAGCATGGTTGGTGAAAAAACCATACTTAATTAAATAAAGATAAAAATGGAGAAAATATGGAAATGGAGAAAATAGAGAGCTTTTATTAAACTCAACGAAGAAGAGAATAATGGAATGATTGATGATTTAATTCACCCCTAAAGTGGGGGTATTTATAGTAGTTGAAAACCCTAAAATCCTAAGATGATAAATCCTAAATTTAAATTAAATTACATAAGATAAATATCCAAGTTTTGAATTTTAAAATAAAAATCCGGATGATAATATGATAAGTGGACTGATAAGCTATCTGTGTTGCTGACGTCATCTTCTAGAAAGTGCTGACATGGCGCCCAGTCAGCATTCATGCCCTGGTTCATGCCCATGAATCTGCCCACGACTATAGTATTTTCTACATCATTCCAACTTATTTCCATCATTACGTAACCTGCACGAGAACAACATAAAAACAACCCAATTAAGTCCTTCAAACATATATTCGATCAAAATAAGGACTAAAAACATAACCAAAATAAATACTTATCAATATATTAGAAGGTAATAGAGTTGTTCTTTATTTGATCACCCGAATCTTAGGGGATGAGTCTAAAGCCGAAGATTCGGAAGAGATTCTGATTCCAAAAGTTGAATCAAGGAGTTCAGAGTGGTTCATTAAGCGCAAATTGTAGTTTTACTGAGATTTTAAATCTGATACATTAATTTAGTAGGGTATGTTTCAGAAGAGGTCTGAAAGTTTTATTAATTTACTTAACTACCCTCCAACCATACGCCAATATATAGAAACCCAAAATAGTATCCCTAGGCCCGTTGGGTGTAAGAGCTTACAGAAAGGCTTACCCTAGGCCCATTGGGCTTAGAAGCTTACAGAAAGGCTTACCCTATACCCATTGGACGTAGGAGCTTAGGTCCAGATGGGCTTACCAGCGCTGAGTTTACAGATCTTCATTTATATCCCAGATAATTTACCCATATGAATTTAGTTTATATACAAAAGACAGTAATATCACAAAACAGATATCAAATATATTTTTATATCAGAAGACATATATCGGATTTATTCTTATATCAAAATACGGATATCAGATATATTTCTTTATCAAAAGATAAAAGCCAAGAGTTGAGCTTTCATTACGGGTAACAGAGTCATACTTTTAATTCAGAGCAGATAATCTTAGTTTAAAGCAGAGTGTATTCACGGACATGGGGTACACACTTTATGGTTCAATATATTTCTCAGAGACAATTGATAATTGTAACACCCGGGTTTTGGGGTCGGGTGAAACTAAAATAATAAAATAATATTATGGGCTTCGTGTTTTCAAAATAATTAAAATCTATGTTGGGCCTATCTTCTAAATCCAATCTCATGGATTTTAGGAGATGAGAATTTAAGCCATCTCATTAATGGCCATATGGTAAATATGGTTTTGGTGGAATAAAGCAAATAAAATAAAAACACCCGAAAGTCTTCTTCTTCCTCATCCTTGTTTTTGAACGACAAACACACTCCCCTTCTCTATTTCACTATTCCATCACCATACTCCCTCACCTTTGGTGATTTTTCAAAGGTAAACCCATATTTGACTTGTCCTCTCTTTCCTCTACAAGCTTGTACCATTATTTTTCATAAAGCTCATGTTTTTGTATTTTGGAGTTTTGAGATTTTTGATTAAAAATGTCATCTTTAACTTAAGTTTTTGATTTGTTGAGGTTATATAAGTTATTTACAACCAAAAAGGTCCAACATACTCGATTTTTACATGGTTTTGTGATGTTTCCCGAAATTGGGTTTTAAGGAGGTTTTTGAAGGGTTTTAGGTTGAGTTTTGGGGGTGTTTTGTGTGGGAATTTGTTGGCTGATGGTTAGGCTATGTATAAGGGTTGTTTTGGAAGCTTTTGGGAGTAATATAAGTGTTGGAATCGATGGTTTTGGGCTGTGCTTTAGGGCTGCTCGGGAATGAAGGTTTTGGGTTTTTTTTTAGCTTGAAAACATGTGTTTTGTGCTTGGTTTGTGTTCCGGGTTGCTACATTAATTTGTGAACTGATTTGAGGTTATTTTGATTGTGTTGGGATGATTAGAAGCAAGGATTTGTGTTGGTGAAGCCTCGGGAACGAATCCGGAACCGTTGGGAGCTTGATCGGCTGTGTTGTTGAGCTTGGAATAGTCAGTGAGTGGTTAAATGTTTTTAAATGGTTTTCAAGTGTTGGTTCAAGCATGTGGACTAGGTTGGGCTTGGTAAACCCACCTAGAGTTGGGATTAGATTGGTAGTCTAATCCCAAGCTTTAGTTAGAGACTTTGGTTGAACTTTAAATGTTGTGTATGCCTCATGTTTAATTGTGATTATGGTGGTTATGTATTTTGTGTTATACATGTATCTTGAGGCATGGTATTGATGCATTGTTATATGCATGTGGTTTGTGCATGACGGTAAGTCATGGTGACTATGTGTTAAGCACGGAAGTTGATATGAAATGGTGTTGTGAAAGGTTATGGATTGTGTCAGTATTGGCACTAGTATGCTTGGGTACAATGATCGATCATTAGGATGTTTAGTGTGCACACGTGAGTCAAATGCATGCGTGGTCTTGGTGATGGTAGTCATCAAGGTGGAGTACGGGTTCACCCGGAAATCTTCTTATATGTATGTTAGTCGGTGATGAGTGTAATCCCATCGACGGGGCGTGAGGATGAGTGGAATCCCCTCCGCGTGAAACAGTGATGAGTGTAATCCCACCGTAAGGTAAATGTGAGTTGTTGGATGTGAGTTCCAACGGTTATCCGCATATTCGATTCATAGCTAGGTGCCAATATGGAGTGATATATGTGTTGCCAATACGGATTGTGAAATGTGTTTGTTAATACATTGATATACGTATTTCCATGTATTGAGCTTATGAGTTGTTGAGCATGGCATGATGTTGATAATTGTGTTCATGCATCATTTATAATTTGGCTCATGTGGTTCGAAGGTAAGATCATGCATTCTACCTTGGTTGTATGCTCGTGCTTGGACCCTGCATTGTCAAGGTTTGTTTTACGAGCTTACCCTCACTAAGCTTTATGCTTACGCTCTCTTTTGTTCGACAATGCAGATCCTTAGTTCGTGGGTTTCTAGTGCAAGAGGAGGGCCTCCAAGTGTGCGCTAGTTGAGCTTTTGCTAACCTCAAGTATAAACTATTAAAGTTAATGATGTAATAGTCAAGCAATGAGGACTTATGTGGTTATTTTTTTAGGAGCATGTTTAGACTCATTATTATGTGGATGTTATGTTATGGTTGCTTATACCTTGTATGATGGCCTTGTGCCCTTTTTGAATGCTCTTATGTATGGTTGTCTAAAGCATGAATCTTAAATGTTATGAAGGATTCTTATGTTGAATGTATGGCTTTTAGATGTTTGTTGAGTGCTAAGCATGTTTGTATAGGGTGCCTTGCATCTAGAGTTGTTGTATGTTGGTTGTGGGAGGTTTTTAGTTGGTGTTTGGGGCAGCCTTGTGCCATAAACCAGCTAAAACCTGTATTTTCGCAGCAGGTGTATCGAAACGGTTGGTCTCGTTTAAAATGGACTGTTTTGTTGGGTTGTTTGGTTGTTTGCCTCGTTTGTTTCTTCCGCTGTTGCCTTTTTCATATAGGACATATTAATGCATCTAGATAAGATAACAATAGATGTAAAGTTTTCTCGAGTTGTTAACCGAAGTGAAGCCTTAACGGGTTTTGCCTCGGTTATCTTTTATGTTGTTGTGTTATTGTTGTTATCTGTGAGCGCGTATGTCAAGGCCTAGAGGTAGACCGAGGTTGGTTTGTCAGGAACCTCGTGTTGCGGGTCCTGTTAATGAGCCGGTGGCTGGAGTAGAGGCTCCTGTGGGAGAGCCTGCTGTTGGAGTCGGAGCTCTTCTACCACCACCACCTCCCCAGCCTGAAGTGGGAGGCGAGGTTGGAGCTGAGGAAGCGGGACATCAGGTTGGTTAGGGTGGCCAAGGTCCTGCGAGGATAGATATGGCTCCGCTAGTTCAAGCTATAGCGGGAGCGTATCAGGCCGCAGTTGCCGGAGCTCAGGCTGCAGCTCAGCCTAGAGGTAAGGATGCTAGCTTACCGTTAGAGAGGCTCCGTAGCCTAGGAGTAGAGGAGTTCAGGGGATCTACACCGGAGAGGCCTGAGTTGTGGTTGGAGAAGATATTCTGTATCTTAACTCAGATGGGATGTGTTGGGGCTCGTAAGTTGGGTTGTGTAGTATCGTTGCTTCAGGGTGATGCCTACACCTGGTGGGTCACCATTACTACTGGTGTGCCTGAGGCCGAGATTGGTTGGGACTTCTTTGAGACTACTTTCAAGAAGAGGTATTTGGGGCGAGATATCTGTATGAGAAGAAGCGGGAGTTCATGGCTCTTATTCAGAGAGACGCTTCAGTGACAGATTATGAGATCCGCTTTGTCCGTTTGAGTCAGTACGCTCCAGAGTTGGTTCCTACTGAGAGAGACCATTGGAATCGGTTCAGATATGGACTTCATGAGGAAGTCAAGAGGTACACCTTAGCTTCAGATTATTCTGATTTTGATGTCTTGGTTGCTAGGGCCAAGGACATCGAGCATAGCTTGGGGCTGACCAAGCGTTCGGGAGGATCCAATTCGGGGAAGAGGCACAACAACTTTGATTGTGGTGATGCCAAGAGGCACTGGGGCGGTGGACATCAGTTTGATCATAGGCGTGGCGGTGGCCACCATGGTAGAGGCCATCCGGGCCATAGAGCTAGAGGGCGTTTGCCCGAGTGTACTCGTTGTGGGAGATAACATTCAAAAGAGTGTTGGGGTAATTTTTATGCTTGCTGGAACTGTGGATCGAGAGACCACTTCAGGAGAGAGTGTCTGCATCAGGCGGCACAGGCACCGAATCTAGCACAGGCTTCTGCGAGAGCTAACAACTTTCAAAGAGGCCGTGGGTGCGGTCGTGGTTATTTCCAGCCGAGGGGTGATGCACCTAGGATAGAGGCACCGAGGAATCTTGCTCACGTGGGGCAGTTCAGCCAGAGGCCGGTGGACCAGCTAGAGTCTACGCACAGAGAGAGGCAGGGAATGACACAGATGTGATAGCAGGTAATTTTGAGTTACAGTCCATGTCTTTGCTTTCCTTAGTTGATCGGGTTCTACGCATTCTTACATTTCTAGTGAGCATGCAAAGAGGTTAGACATACCTATTGAGATCTTAGATGTAGGGATGCATGTGACTAGTTCTTTCGGTGAGACAGTTGTAGTTAGACGAATGTATAGGAGGTGTCCATTGAAGATTCAGGGTCATGTGTTTCTGGTTGATATGATGGAACTTTCGTTCTATGGTTTTGATATTATTTTGGGTATGGATTGGTTGGTTGAGCACAGAGCTAGTGTAGATTTTGAGATGAAGAGAATTTCGTTGAAGCTTTCCGATGACTACGAGGTAGTAGTAGTAGGCGAGAACGTTAAGTTCTTGTCAAATGTTGTGTCAGCTTTAGAGGCTCATAGGTTGATGGATTCCGGTTGTGGGGCTTACTTAGCGTATGTGATGAATCCGAATATGAGTGAGGTCAGGCCGAAAGATATCAGGATAGTTTGTGAATTTTCGGATGTGTTTCCAAAAGAGTTACCAGGTTTGCCTCCTGATAGAGATGTAGAGTTTGTGATTGAGACTGTTTCAGGGTCTACTCCAGTTTCTATTGCTCCGTACCGTATGGCTCCGAAAGAGTTGAAAGATTTAAAAAGTCAGCTTCAGGAGTTGTTAGACCGTGGTTTTATTAGGCCTAGTAGTTTGCCTTGGGGTGCTCCCGTGTTGTTTGTGAAGAAGAAGGATGGCAGTATGAGAATGTGTATTGACTACAGGCAGTTGAACCAGTTGACAGTAAAGAACAAGTATTCGTTGCCTCGTATAGATGACTTGTTTGATCAGTTGAGGGGTGCTTTAGTGTTTTCGAAGATTGATTTGAGATCGGGGCACTATCAGTTGAAGGTAAAGGAGTGTGATGTTCCGAAGACAGCTTTTAGGACTAGATACGGTCATTATGAGTTCCTTGTGATGTCGTTTGGGCTCACGAATGCACCATCAGCTTTCTTGGATATGATGAACAATGTTTTCTGAGACTATCTAGACCGATTTGTAGTTGTTTTCATAGATGACATCCTTGTGTACTCGAAATCAGAAGAAGAACATGATGAACACTTGAGACTTGTTTTGCAAAGATTGATGAGTAATCCGTTGTATGCTAAGCTTAGTAAATGTGAGTTCTGGATTCGAGAGGTTGTGTTTCTTGGCCATGTAGTGTCAGCTAAAGGTATCAGCGTTGATCCGACGAAGATTGAAGCTATTGTTGACTGGAAACAACCTAAGTCAGTGACTGAGATTAGGAGTTTCCTAGGATTAGCTGGTTACTATAGGAGGTTCGTAGATGGTTTCTCTAGAGTAGCTGCTCTGTTGACTAAATTGTTTCAAAAAGGAGTTAAGTTTGAGTGGTCAGATGCGAGACATAAGGCTTTTGAGAATTTGAAAGAAGCTTTGACGAATGCTCTAGTGTTAGTACAACCAGTTTCAGGGAAAGAATTCGTGATATATAGTGATGCTTCCTACGTAGGTTTAGGTTGTGTTTTGATGCAAGAAAGAAGAGTTGTTGCCTATGCTTCAAGACAGTTGAAGGTGCATGAGAAGAACTACCCTACGCATGACATTGAGTTAGCAACAGTTGTGTTTGCATTGAAGATTTGGCGTCACTACTTGTATGGTGAGAAGTGCACGATTTACACTGATCATAAAATCTTGAAGTATTTGATGACTCAAAGAGAGCTGAACTTGAGACAGAGAAGATGGCTTGAATTGTTGAAAGACTATGATTTGACCATAGAGTACCATCCGGGTAAGGCAAATGTAGTAGCTGATGCGTTGAGTAGAAAAGTTGCAGTTGAGTTGCGAGCTATGTTTGCTAGACTGAGTGTATCAGGGGATGGTGGTTTGATCACCGAGTTGCAAGTGAAACCTTCTTTGATTCAGATGATTAGAGAGAAACAATTGCAAGATGTGTCCCTAGTTCTGCATGTTCAGGACATAGCCGAAGGTAGACCGACCGAGTATAGTTTCAGTGATGAGAATGTGTTGTGTTTCAGAGACAAAGTTGTAGTACCTGAAGATGTTGAGTTGAGACGCCTGATTCTGAGCGAAGCACATTCGAGTCCTTTTTCGATGCATCCGGGTAGTACTAAGATATACCGAGATTTGATGAATGATTATTTCTAGGTTGGTTTGAAGAAGGATGTAGCCGAGTATGTGAGCTGTTGCATGATTTGTTAGAGAGTAAAGGCATAACGTCAGGTTCCTTCAGGTTTGTTACAGCCTTTAAAGATTCCAGAATGGAAATGGGAGAGGATCACTATGGACTTTGTGTCAGGGTTACCGTTGTCTCCTTCGAAGAAGAATTCTGTTTGGGTGATAGTTGATAGATTTACTAAGTGTGCCCATTTCTTAGCAGTGAACACTACATATTTTTTAGACAAGTTGGCAAATTTGTATATCCACGAGATTGTGAGACTTCATGGAGTTCCGAAGTCTATTGTTTCAGACAGAGATCTGAGATTCACTTCGAGGTTCTGGAGTTGTTTGCATAGTGCCCTAGGTAGCCGTTTGCATTTCAGTACTTCGTATCATCCGCAGTCAGATGGTCAGTCAGAGCGAGTGATACAGATTTTAGAGGATATGCTCTGTTATTGCGTGATTGACTTCCAGGGTTCTTGGGAGAAGCATTTGCCCTCAGTCGAGTTTGCTTACAACAACAGTTACCAGGCTAGTATACAGATGGCTCCTTATGAGGCATTGTATGGTAGGCGATGTAGGACTCCGATATGTTGGGCTGAAACGGGTCAAAAATTGTTACCTATGCCAAATTTGCTTAAGGGGACTAGTGATAAAGTGAAGTTGATTTGTGACCATTTGAAAGTAGCTTCCAATCGTCAGAAATCTTACGCAGATTTGAAGAGAGAAGAGATTGAGTTCTCAGTGGGTGAGAAAGTGTTTCTGAAAGTATCTCCGTGGAAGAAGGTAATGAGATTTGGCCGGAAAGGCAAGTTGAGTCTGAGGTTTATTGTTCCGTATGAGATAGTTGAGCGGATTGGGCCAATAACTTACCGTTTGAGATTGCCTTCAGAGTTAGAGAAAATTCATGATGTTTTTCATGTGTCGATGCTTAGGAGATATAGATCAGATCCGTCTCATGTTATGCCCATTGAGGAGATAGAACTGAATCCGGATTTGTCTTATAATGAAGAACCAGTTGAGATACTTGCTTCTAATAGCAAGGTGTTGTGTGGTAAGACCATAGAGTTGGTCAATGTGTTGTAGAGACATAGAGGTGTGGAAGAGGCCACGTGGGAGAGGAAAGCTGATATGCTTGAGCAGTTTCCGTACTTGTTTCCGCCAGGTAGTTTCGGGGACGAAATTCCTTAAGTGGGAAGAGTTGTAACACCCGGGTTTGGGGGTCGGGTGAAACTAAAATAATAAAATAATATTATAGGCTTCATGTTTTCAAAATAATTAAAATTTATGTTGGGCCTATCTTCTAAATCCAATCCCATGGATTTTAGGAGATGAGAATTTAAGCCATCTCATTAATGGCCATATGGTAAATATGGTTTTGGTGGAATAAAGCAAATAAAATAAAAACATCCAAAAGCCTTCTTCTTCCCCATCCTTGTTTTTGAACGACAAACACACCCCCCTTCTCCATTTCACTATTCCATCACCATACTCCCTCACCTTTGGTGATTTTTCAAAGGTAAACCCATATTCGACTTGTCCTCTCTTTCCTCTACAAGCTTGTACCATTATTTTTCATAAAGCTCATGTTTTTGTATTTTAGAGTTTTGAGATTTTTGATTAAAAATGTCATCTTTATTATCTTTAACTTAAGTTTTTGATTTGTTGAGGTTATATAAGTTATTTACAACAAAAAGGACCAACATACTCGATTTTTACATGGTTTTGTGATGTTTCCCGAAATTGGGTTTTAGGGAGGTTTTTAAAGGGTTTTAGGTTGAGTTTTGGGGGTGTTTTGTGTGGGAATTTGTTGACTGATGGTTAGGCTATGTATAAGGGTTGTTTTGGAAGATTTTGGGAGTAATATAAGTGTTGGAATCGATGGTTTTGGGCTGTGCTTTAGGGCTGCTCGGGAATGAAGGTTTTAGGGTTGTCTTTAGCTTGAAAACATGTGTTTTGTGCTTGGTTTGTGTTTCGGGTTGCTACATTAATTTGTGAACTGATTTGAGGTTATTTTGATTTTGTTGGGATGATTAGAAGCAAGGATTTGTGTTGGTGAAGCCTCGGGAACGAATCTGGAACCGTTGGGAGCTTGATCGGCTGTGTTATTGAGCTTGGAATACTCGGTGAGTAGTTAAATGTTTTTAAATGGTTTTCAAGTGTTGATTCAAGCACGTGGACTAGGTTGGGCTTGGTAGACCCACCTAAAGTTGGGATTAGATTGGTAGTCTAACCCTAAGCTTTAGTTAGAGACTTTGGTTGAACTTTAAATGTTGTGTATGCCTTATGTTTAATTGTGATTATGTATATTGTGTTATACATGTATCTTGAGGCATGATATTGATGCATTGTTATATGCATGTGGTTTGTGCATGACGGTAAGTCATGGTGAGTACGTGCTAAGCACGGAAGTTGATATGAAATGGTGTTGTGAAAGGTTATGGATTGTGTTAGTATTGGCACTAGTATGCTTGGGTACAATGATCGATCATTAGGATGTTTAGTGTGCACGCGTGAGTCAAATACGCGCGTGGTCTTGGTGATGGTAGTCATCAAGGTGGAGTACGGGTTCGCCCGGAAATCTTCTTATATGTATGTTAGTCGGTGATGAGTGTAATCCCATCGACGGGGCGTGAGGATGAGTGGAATCCCCTCCGCGTGGAACAGTGATGAGTGTAATCTCACCGTAAGGTAAATGTGAGTTGTTGGATGTGAGTTCTAACGGTTATCCGCGTATTCGAGTCATAGCTAGGTGCCAATATGGAGTGATATATGTGTTTCCAATACAGATTGTGAAATGTGTTTGTTAATACATTGATATACGTATTTCCATGTATTGAGCTTATGAGTTGTTGAGCATGGCATGATGTTGATAATTGTGTTCATGCATCATTTATATTTTGGCTCATGTGGTTCGAAGGTAAGATCATGCATTCTACCTTGGTTGTATGCTCGTGCTTGGACCTTGCATTGTCGAGGTTTGTTTTACAAGCTTACCCTCACTAAGCTTTATGCTTAAGCTCTCTTTTGTTCGACAATGCAGATCCTTAGTTCGTGGGTTGCTAGTGCAAGAGGAGGGCCTCCAAGTGTGCGCTAGTTGAGCTTTTGCTAACCTCAAGCATGAACTATTTAAGTTAATGATGTAATAGTCAAGCAATGGGGACTTATGTGGTTATTTTGTTTTAGGAGCATGTTTAGACTCCTTATTATGTGGATGTTATGTTATGGATGCTTATACCTTGTATGATGGCCTTGTGCCCTTTTTTAATGCTCTTATGTATGGTTGTCTAAAGCATGAATCTTAAATGTTATGAAGGATTCTTATGTTGAATGTTGATCCTTTGAATGTATGGCTTTTACATGTTTGTTGAGTGCTAAGCATGTTTGTATAGGGTGCCTTGCATCTAGAGGTTTTGTGTGTTAGTTGTGGGAGGTTTTTAGTTGGTGTTTGGAGCAGCCTTGTGCCATAAACCAGCTAAAACCTGTCTTTTCGCAGCAGGTGTATCGAAACGGTTGGTCCCGTTTCGATACGGCCTCTTGTTTCAGGCCAGGCGTTTCGGTACGCAATGGGGGCGTTTCTTTACGTTTTTGCTACTCGAAATCTGAGATTTTGATGATAAATTCAGAGTATCGAAACGGTCCTAGGCGTTTTGGAACGGGCTTCGTAGCGTTGACCACGAGATGTTGACCGATGAGGGCGTTTCGATACGGTCAACACCCGTTTCGATACGGTCTCCTCTGGGTGTTCCGATACAGCGTGCAATATAAGTTTTAAATGGACTGTTTTGTTGGGTTGTTTGGTTGTTTGCCTCGTTTGTTTCTTCCGTTGTTGCCTTTTTCACATAGGACATATTAATGCATCTAGATAAGATAACAATAAATGAAAAGTTTTCTCAGGTTGTTAACTGAAGTGAAGCTTTAACGGGTTTTGCCTCTGTTATCCCCGTGTAGCCCACTCGGACCGGTCAGTCGCCCGGTCCGGGACGAGGGGGTTTCAATAATTATCAGAAAAGGAGCATAAAACGTCTGATAATTTTGGACTGATTTCAGAACAAGGTCCCTAGGCGAGGGAGCTCGGTACTAACAACTCAAATCAACATTCAGAAGTTGACACATCGAGAACATTGAGATTTCAGATGTATCAAGAGTGATCCAATCATTTAAGCCTACGAGGGCAATTTGTTCATTTCGACCTTTAAGGGTAATTTGGTAATTAGAATATCGGGTAAAAGTAGTGACTTACAGAGTTCAAAAGTTATGGTTACTTATCAGGTTTCCGAGTCCCTTTGAACTAATCACAAACCATCGCACAAGGTTTATTATTTAACCGGATCAGTACACCGCAAGTACTCACTTCTCAGAACTGACTACATTGTATAACAGAAGCTCATCTTCGCCAAGCAACCACTGAACATACAATGAGAAATCGAACAGGTATTCAAATGGTATTTCCCAAGTAATCGAACATGTGTAATGCATCTGAACTCGATCCATAACACCGAATACACATGAAGAACATGTTGCTCTTACCATAGACCTAGGTACTTCCTCCACATAACTTGAACATGCCTTTATATGGTATTCTTCCAACATCACAATAGTTCCCGAAACGACCAACCAACAAGGGTCATGTATTACCACTTTCAGAACTATTGCGTTTTCTTGGCTTTATTGATATTTCTCATTCCATGTCTTAGAGGTATTTTCAGTCACCTCGATGTCCGAATGTGTTTCAATTATTCTGAGCCTTTTAGTTCTTCCAACTATTCATTCATTTCAGATCTCGATGGTATATCCATCATTTCAGAAAATTAACAGTTAGTACCCGAGGATATTTTAGTCTTCTGGTCATTACGTTCATTCTGATTACTTCAGCCTTTTCGATGTTTTCAATCCTCTTTGGTCAATTTGGCTAGTTCGATATTTTACACCACTTTGATCAGTTCATATATACGTGTATATATATATATATATTTGTGAGTTATTTTCAAAGATTAAGCAAGGTTCAATACAACCCAAGTACTCTATAATTCGAAGATTTAAGCTTTGATCCACAACTTTTCAAGCAAATCGAGGTTTTAAGATGAAAAAGCTAATTTACTAGATTTGGTGTAGATTCCCAGATTATTTTGCTGTCATGGGTATTTTTTCCTTCTTGCTCCTCAAGGGCGTTTCTGTAATTTCGTAACAAAGCATTCCGAAAGTTAGATCATTAACAGACAATCAGATTTAGAGTATAGCAGTCTTAATAATTTTTCTTGGATATTATAAGTTCTTACAAATCTCATATCTTCCTAACCGAGTAATCCAGTCTTACCTAAGTATTACCCTTTTTCAAAAATCAGCGTGACTTTAACAGAATTTATCATATACTTAACATGATCATGCAGTCAATTGTCGGATACTAAGATGTTCCATAACACATACAAGAGGTAGTAGTGTATTACCTTAACTCTAAGCTACATCGGTCGATTCATGAAACCCCATTCGATTGCACTCGAATTCGAATTCGTCGTCCATCAACAATTCGTATTCAATGAGCTATTAGTACCTTCAATTACACAAATTCACATTTCAGTCCTAATTAACAGTACTTCAAATTGAATAATTAATACATGTAACCCCCTCGTCCCGGTCTGGCCGGATGACCGGTCCGAGTGGGCCACACGGGGAAAACCGAAGCGAAACCCGTCAAGGTTCCCCCTCGGTTAGCAACCCTATTTTTTCATTTTAATCTTGTCACATTCGAACCCCAAACCACATTCAAACAGCCAAATTTTTAATCTTGACTAAAGACATCTTAGTTCCTATGTGTTCTTCTCTTTAAAAAGGCCAACAAGTCAAAACAGTGCAGTCTTAAGCAAAGGTTTCGAAACCTCCCCAAAAGGTTTCGAAACTTAGACTGGCAGTAAGGTCTGGAACCCAGATTTCTGCAAAAGTTTCGAAACCTTACCCATGGTTTCGAAACCCTCTTCCAAGGTTTCGAAACCTTCCTCAAAGGTTTCAAAACTTAGGCCGGCAGTGAGGTCTGGAATCCCAGATTTTGCAAAGGTTTCGAAACCTTCCCCAAAGGTTTCGAAACTTAGGCTGGCAGTAAGGTCTGGAATCCCAGATTTCTGCAAAGGTTTCGAAACCTTACCCATGGTTTCGAAACCATTGTGCAGGGGATCACTTACTGCCCAACTCTAAAGACTTCCTATGGATAAAGAACACTAAGATCATGCATAGACATATATAAGAGCTTAAGAAGGACCAAAGGCATGAATTAACACTCATAAGACTTGCACATACTAACATTTAAGCAACAATACATGAACCATAGATAGCAACCAAGCAATTAACAAGGCATCCATACATAGCATTCATACAAAAGGGCAATTTATGCATATATGGTCATACAAGCACGTAAGATTTCATGCCTTAGCAACCAAACAAATAGACATTCAAGGCATGCAACAACAACGATACTTATAGATCAAACAAGGCATCCAAGAATCAAACCAATATCGACATACATCAAAACTCAATCATCAAAACCTATCCCATTGCTTAACTATTACATTCATTTACTCAAAACTCATACGTTGAGCTCACCAAAAGCAACACTTGGAGACCTTTCCTTGCCCTTGCCACCCACAAGTTATTTATCTGCATTGTCGAACAAAAGAGAGCGTAAGCATAAAAGCTTAGTGAGGGTAGCTCATAAAACAAACCTTCGACAATGCAGGGTCCAAGCACGAGCAATTTCCATAATGAAATGCATGTTCTTACCTCCGATCCGCATAAGTCAAAATGATCATGATGCATGAACATATAATCAACATTATGCCATGCTCAACAACCCATAAGCTCAACGTACCAAGATGCATAACTCAATGCATTAACCACATCATATATCAATTCATAAAGGGCATCACATTTCGCATCATATAAGCATATATACATAATCCCACATTGGTATATACATACAACCTCATATTGGCACCTAGCTATGACCCGAATACGCGGATAACCCATTGGAACGCATTTCCAACAACAACATTACCTCGGTGGGATTCCACTCATCACTGGTCCTTGCATGTGCGGGATTCCACTCATCGCCACATGCCCTACGGATGGGATTCCACTCATCATCACGTAGAAATATATAAAAGCTTCCGGTGGAATATTACATCACCGTACTCCTCCTTGGTGCCTTAACGCCACCAAGGCCACGTACGTTTTGACTCAATTTGTGTGCACACTCATCCTAATGATCGATCATTGTACCCAAGCATACTAGTGCCAACATAAATCAAACTACACAACTTTTTACAATATCAATTTCAATATAAATTCCGTGCCTAGCACGTACTCACCATGATTCTCCAAAATCATGCAATCCACAACACAACCTCATTTCACAAACCAACACCACATGTATGTCAACCGAACAATCATCTCATCATATATCCACATTTTATTTGTCATCAACATGCATATAAAATCAATACATTAAGCCATACTTTCACATACATGTGTATCACATTATACATACTCATCATGAGGCATATAAACGATTAAAGAGTACATCCAAGGTCTCTAACTAAAGCTTAGGATTAGGCTACCACCCTAATCCTAACTCTAGGTGGGTCTACCAAGCCCAACCTAGTTCACATGCTTGAACCAACCACTTAAAAACCAATTTAAAAACATTAACCACTCACCTCTACCTCCAAGCTCAACTACCAAGCAAACATCACCTTCAAGTTTCCGGATTTCTTCCCGATGCTTCGCCGACCCAAATTCTTGCTTCTAAACAACCTCCATACAATTCAAACAACCTCAAATTAGCCCAACCTCAAAATACCAATCCGGAACACAATTCAAATACAATTTACAACACCGCAAGACATGACCAAACCCCAAACTTAGCAATTTCGGACAGCCCCAATACCTCTTCCAAAATCCATGTTTCCAACATTCATTGCACCCACAAATGATCCCAAATCAATCCCTAATCATAGTACTACCATTGGGCTATCAATTCCCACCTTAAACAACCCCCAAAACTCACCCAAAACCCTCCAAAACCCCATTTTCGTACTCACATTTTACCCATCAGAAAATCATGTTTTTAAACACCTAAATGACATCTAAATGGTCCCAAATCATCCCCTTAGCATACATATACCATCAGCCCTCTAATTACACCCTAAAACCCACCAAAAATCAACTTTTTGACACCTTAAAAATGGGTCTAAGAACCCACTTCGGATTTTTACCAAAATTCAACCAAATTGATATATGTTACACCTTTTAATATGATTAACTAAAGCCCCAACTCAATTTATCAAAACCAATTGGAAAACCCCCTTAAAAATCCAAACTTGATATAAACCCTAATTTTCAAAAGTTCATGGTTTTAAAATCAATAACCATGGATGGATAGGAAATGGAAAGGAGAGTTAGAAAATGATTTTACCTTTAAAAACGCCCTTGAATTGATGAAGAAATCAAAGGAATATAAGCTTGAAGTTTGAGAGGGTTTGAAGATGGTGGTGGGTGTTTCTCATGCTGGAAATAATGGGAAAAGGGGAGAAGATGACAACTTTGAAAGTTGTCATCCTTTTTAAAAGTTTTTGGGCAAAATACAACATAAGCCCTTCCCTTTTTATTAAAGTTCAATTACACCACATTTTAGGTTGAATTTATTTTAATTTAATTTTATTGACTCGAACTATAAACACAGATAACTCCTAACCCCAAAACACGGGTGTTACAATACATATACAAATTCGGGTTCAAGGTCAGATTCGGAGGCTTTCGGGTCAGAATTTTGCGAAACATGCTTCAAAACGGACTCAGGACGTCGAGAAACATAAAATAAGGGTTTTCAGAACAATTAACTTTTTAGTCAACGATCAAAGTCAACGCTGACGTCAGCATGTCAACGGTCAACAGGGTCATAGTCAACACTGACATTCAGCAGGTCAACACTGACGTCAACAGTCAACGGGCAGAGGTAAACTAAGTTGACTCGGGCTGAGTTGACTCGGTGACTGACTCGGGCTGAGTTGACTTGGTGACTGACTCAGGCTGAGTTGATTCGGTAGACGAGTTGGGCTCGGATACGGGTCATGTTATCGGGTTTTGGGCCGAGCCGGTTCGGGTTTGGCTTCAACCGAACCGATCCACTTACCCTTGGATATGACTTCGCCGACCGGTCATCGAAATTGGTCGCTGAAGACGCCCTTTGGCCACGATTCTGTTAGAAAATGGTTGATTGTTAAAGCAACGTTTCAACCCACACATTACAAGCGTGAAACAAGTCGAAAATTACGTCGGATCTTACCTTAAAGTTTCGAAATGGCTGGAAAATGCACGGTGCTCCGATGAACCCACTATTGGTGTCGGACGGGCAAACGGCCGGAGGGGTTTGTTTGTCGTGGCGTGAGAAACCTACTGGTTGTGTTAGCGCGACGAACGGAAGGCGGACGACAACGTAATCGCCATAAAATAGAAGGGTTGAACTTTGGGTTTCCACAAAATCTTCGAACCAAGCTTCACGACGGACGGCGGTGCTAACGCGCGAGTGGCGGTCAGGGTTGGAATCGCGGCGTGCCGCCGGTCACAACGACACTGGTGGTGATAACCACGACGTTGCGGTGGCCAAGATCAGGTGGTGATCCGACGGGGATGGTATAGAGCTTTCTAAAAATTTAGACCTCATTCACCTTGGGTTGTTGAGGGGTCAGATGGGTTATTAAATCTTCTTAAATAAGCTTCCCAACCTAACTTTAATATTATTGCAGGCAACCTTTGACAAGAATGAACACTTGGTTCAATGATTTAAGCAAAAGGGGAACAAGAGAGGAGTGAAACCCCACCAGCCTCACTTGTTCAACATTTTTTTTAAATCTTAGGGTGTTACAGAAAAATAGGGTAAACTACTAGAATGGTCACTTACATTTAGTAAGTGTACACTTTTGGTCACCGGTTTTAAAAATTGACAATTATAGTCACTTACGTTTTCATTTTTTTAAACATTTAGTCACCCTGGTGTTAATTGTCGTTAGGCATTGACAACGTGCTGACTTGACATAGTAAAAAAGAAGGATAAATTTCCTAGATAGTCCCTAGACTATTACTTCACTCATGTTTTGACTACTGAAATAAAAATAATTTGTATAATTACACATTTAATCTTTTATATTTACAATTTTTTATTTAAGTCAAATTCTAATAATTAAAGTAATCGTATATTCAGATTGCTTGATATATACACATAAGAAAAGAATAATGTGAATGATTTTGTATTCACATACAGAAATGTACTATAAAATACGAGTTGTCACTAGGGGTGTTTATATTACTTGACCAGTTGATCGTCGACCAAGTGAATAAATAAACATGTATTTTTTTTATTTTCAAAAAAAAGTTGGGTTGTTAAAAAATTTCAGGTCACAGTTCAAATTTGGGCCATATTTTTTTGAATTATGCGGGTACCTAGATGTAGTCATCAATTTTATCCGACCTTTTAATTTTATGTTTATATGTTAGAGTCCATTGTAAATAGAGTCCACATTAGAGTTCATTTAAATCCAAAAAAATATATAGAGTCCATTTAAGAAAAAAGGGTGCATATACATAGGCCCAAATCTAAAAACCCTAGGTCCATTATTTTCCCCCATGCGCAGCCAACAGAGGATTGTTGCATCAAATTTTCATCCAATGTTCCAGATCTAGGCGGATAAACCCTAACCCTTTTAGACCATGCGCCACATCACCTCTGCCGTTAGATCAAAGGATGATCTAACGGCTCAAATCACTCCAGGGACTATCACGCGGATCACCACTCGTGCGTGAAGACCACACGCTCGACACTTGAACTGCTGTCGGGCCGTTCACCATCTCGGATCAACACCGACGCCACCACATGTTGTTGCTGTCACGGTCAACACCCCAATTTGTTTCTTTTTCATCTGATGTGCTCCCCATGTAAGAATGTGTAACAACCCAAATGAGCATTTAGAACTTTTAGAAATGAAGATAAGATAAGGAAGAAGATTTAGAGGGATTGAGGAGAGAAAATAGGAGGCAAGAAGTTCATTCACATTAGCATAAGTCTTACAATTCTGAAACGAGACTCTGTGAAACAACCATTGCCCCAAAACAACTCCGTTTTATCTATACACATGAGTCCCTCAACGCACCGTTTCATTAAACGGGCTTAACGGCTAACAAAATGCAATTAAAAGATAGAAATTAACAAAAATTTAAAATTCAACGTCTCTTTTCATTTGAGGCCCTGACAGTACTCCCTTCTTCAAATGATCCTTGACCTCAATGATTGAATTGAGGAAATTGTTGTAGCAGCAAGTGCAATACTTCCCAAGTAGCATCCTCCGGAAATGAGTTCGACCACTCAACCAACACTTCAGTCACTGCTCTGTTTCCTTTTTTCCAATCCTCCTATCTATAATTCTCAAGGGTTCCTTACTTATACTTCCATTCAAATCAATCATTGGTTCTTGTTGCACCATCTCAGGAGGGCAAACTCTCTTCTTCAAATGGGACACATGAAAGACTAGATGTACCCTGAAATTCTAAGGGAGTTGTAGTTTGTAAGCTACCTTCCTAACTCTATCTGTTATCTCAAAGGGTCCAAACCACTTAAGACTCAATTTTAAGCAACCCCTAGATGTCACTGACTATTTCTTGTAAGGTTGGAGTTTCAAAAAGACCTTTTCTCCAATATGAAATTCACATTCAGTCCTCCTTTTATCAACTTGGGATTTCATTCGATCTTGTGCTCTCTTCATATGAAACTTGAGCATCCTAATAGCCGTTTCCCTTTGCTGCAAGCTTCTATCTACAGCTGCCACCACTGATTCTCCTACTATGTATGGTAAGTGGACTGGAGGGAGTTGGTCATACATAGCCTGATAAGGAGTTACTTGGATTGTAGTATGAAAAGTGGTATTATACCACCATTCAGCCAGATGTAACCAACTAGCACGTTCCCTTGGTCTCTCCCCTGTCATGCATCTAAGGTAGGTTTCAACACATGGGTTGACTCTTTTAGTTTGACCATCTGATTGTGGATGGTAGGCAATAGAGGCATTGATAGTGACCCCTAATTTCTCCATTAACTCTTTCCAAAACAAACTCATAAAATTTTTTTCCCTATCACAAACAATATATTTTGGCAGTCCATGTAATTTAAAGATGCTTTCAAGGAAAGTTTGAGCTATATCTCTAGCAGTAAAAGGGTGAGAGATTGCAACAAAGTGACAATACTTACTGAGTTTGTCCACCACCACTAAAATATTGTTCTTGTTCCTTGAAACTGGTAGCCCTTCAATAAATTCCATGCTGATGGAACTCCATATTGTTTCAGGGATGGGAAGAGGTTGCAAAAGTCCCATAGGGTGATGCAAATCTCCCTTATATCTCTGGCATATCACACATTCTCTAACAAATTTTTTAACTTCTCTCTTAAGCCCTTTCCAATACAATACAATGGCCATTCTTCTCATGGTGGCATGTTCCCCTGAATGCCCTTTAACATCATTCCCATGAAAGAACTTAAGTAGATCTTTTCTTAGTTCAACATCTTTCCCACCACCATTTTGTCTTTTCTTTACAGAATTTGACCATCCCAAATGTACTTTCTATGCCTTGAACTACCACTTTCTAGCTCCTTGATGATTTTCAAACATTTGTCATCTTTCTGCCAAGAACTCACTATTCTATTCATCATTTCAGTGTCTAAGCTGCTCACCCCCATGGCCATTATACTTCCAGATTCAGGTCTTCTAGATAAGCAATCAGTAACTAAGTTTGTAGCTCCATTTCTGTATTGAACTTCATAGTTGTACCCCATCATTTTCACAACCCATTTATGCTGAAATGGTGTGATTGCTTGGTTTTCAGCCAGAAATTTCAAACTCTGGTGATTTGTTCGAATGATGAAGTGTTTGCCCACCAAATAAGTTGTCCGTTTCTTCACAACCATTAACACTGCCAGCATTTCTTTCTCATATACAGAAAGCCCCTGATGTTTAGTCCCCAAACTCTTGCTGAAAAACGGAAGAGGTTTCCCTTTTTGAGATAAAATAGCTCCCACTCCCACATCTGATGCATCTGTTTCTACTATGAATGTAGAAGTGAAGTCTGGCAAAGCCAACACTGGTGCAGTTGTCACAGCTTTCTTCAAAGCTTCATAAGCTGCCAACTTCTCATCACCCTATTTCCATCCCCTTTCTTCAAAAGGTCAGTCAATGGCTTAGCTATGCTCACATAATGCTTAACAAAACGCCTATAGTAGCCTGATAACCCCAAAAATCCTCTGAGTTCTTTGACTGAAGTAGAAATTGGCCATTCCAAAATACTCTTCACCTTAGACTGATCCATCTTCACCTTCCCCTAGAAATGATGTATCCAAGGTATTCTACCTCCACAGCTCCAAAACAACACTTTGATAACTTAACATACAACTGGTTTGTTTGTAGAATGTGTAACACTTCTTGGAGGTGAAGTATATGAGAATTCCAATATGGTGAGTATACCAATATGTCATCAAAGAAAACCAGTGTATACTTCCTCAATTGGCTTCTAAATACCTTGTTCATAAGCCCTTGGAATGTGGCAGAGGCATTGGTGAGCCTAAAGAGCATCACAAGGAACTCATAATGCCCCTCATGTGTCCTAAAGGCAGTCTTATGAATGTCTTCCTCTCTCATCCTGATTTGATGGTACCCTGATCTTAGGTCCAACTTAGAGAAAAACATGGCAGTTCCTAGCTCATCAAGTAGCTCTTCAATTACTGGCATTGGGAAACAATCTTTCACGATAAGTTGGTTTAACTTCCTATAATCCACACACATATGCCATCCTTAATCTTTCTTCTTAACCATCACTATAGGTGAAGAAAAAGAGCTATTATTGTTCCTAATCACTCCAAATTCAAGCATTTCCCCAATTAGCTTTTCTATTTCACCCTTTTGATACGCAGGCTGTCTATAAGGCTTAACCTTCACTGCCACCTTTTCATCAATTAACTCGATTCGGTGCTCATGTCCTCTATCAGGTGGTAATCCCCTTAGTTCCTCAAAAATCTCACTGAACTTCTTCAACAACTCCTGAATTTCTTGGGGAACTTGGTCCACTCCTCCTTTCAATTCCAACTGTGGATTTAATAACCAAAGTGCAGTTGTACAAGGGCTCTTTGAACTCTTCAACAGTTTGTCACAAGTGTGGGCATTGGTTAACTACAACTAACCAGGTTGTATCCCAGTTAACTATATATTTGAGCCTCTGTACTTGAACCCCATCTGTAACTCAACAAAATTCCAATTAATATCTCCCATTGTGGTTAACCATTGAATTCCAAGCACTGCATCACAGTTTTGCAAAGGAAGAATAAAAAAATCAGCAGTGAAAAGATTTCCCTGAATTTCCCAATCCACTACATGGCATTGACCTAATGTGTTCAAAACATTCCCATCAGCTACTGCAACCCTTAAACTGTTCTTCCTGTCAATAATCAATCTTAGTGTTTTTGATGTATAGATGCTCAAGAAGTTGTGTGTGCTGCCTGTATCCACCAAAGCTACACATTCTCTCCCTTGCACTCTAATTTTCAGTTTCACTGTCTCCCAATTAGCTGATCCCCACAAAGCACGCAAAGATAAAACTGGCCAATCTTCCTTGATGTTATCTAAATTCCCCAATTCTACAATCTCCTCACAGTCTAAAAATACCTCAAGTTCCACTTCATCTTCCGCACCTTCAACCATAATCTGATACAATTGAGTTCTGGCACACTTGTGTTCAGGTGTATATTTCGATGCACACCATAAACACAACCCCTTTTTTCTTCGATCTTCAATTTCCCCACCTGAAAGCATTTTCCCTCCATTTCTCATACTTCCCTGCATCCCACCCTTAACAGTGGTAGGACTTAACACGCCGGGAGAGGAGTACTTAGTAGAGTTTGGTGCACTCATGCTTTCTCCCATGGAACCCTTCAGAATGCTGCTACCTGGTCTAGAAGGGACTGACAGTGAAGGTGGGGCACTTTGTCTCCAAGATTGTTGCACATGACTCTTCTTCTAACCTGCCATTACCATTGCTTCTACATGCTTAGTCATATGGAACACATCTACTAAGTTATTTGGCTGCAACAGTTTCACCATAGGACTTATATCTATCATAAGATGATTTTTGAATAAACTCATCACATAATCTTCATGCAGTTGTACTTGACTCAATAACTGAATAAAATCCTCATAATATTTTTCTACCGAATCTACTTGCTTCAAGGCTACTAACTCAGCAAAGGGATCATCAAACCCATCAGGAGCAAATCTATTTTTTAACATAGCCAAATATTCATTCCAGCTCACCTGATTAATACTTTCTTGAGTTTTAGCCACAAATTGGTGCCATTGGAGTGCCTTTCCTTCCAAATGCAGCATCACCACTCAATTTTTCGCTACATCAGGTACCATCTCTGCTTCAAAATATTGTTTGAGCTTGGCATACCAACCCTTAAAATCAGTACCATCGAATCTGGGCATAACAATTTGTAAGCAAAATTATGGGTCAGTAAGGGGCTTCCTGTTGCACTTGTTGACCGTGTGTTGCCTCTGTTAACTTGACCAGTCCTTGTGGATTTCCCTTCGTCCCATCAATTAGCACCACTTCCGGAGTTTCAACTCCAGTTTTCTTGCCTGGAATCGGAGAGCCCAAAACACCAGTATGTTGAGCTAACATTGCGGAAGTGTCTATTTGCTTTCCCAAAGCAATCTCCAACATTTTCTATAGATTGGCTAACATCGCAGGTTGCATCTCTTGGAATCGCGTATTGATAGTATTATCGAGCTTCGTGACATCTTCCTGAAGCTTAGCCATCACCGATTGTCAATCTTGCGGTGCTGGGGGTCGAAGAGGTGTCTGTCACAGCTGCGTGAGCGGCTATTATCGTCTGAGCTGCTTATTGTCTGGTCTCAACCATGTTTCCGAGGAGCGCCTAGCTTTGATACCTTTGTAACAACCCAATTGAGAATTTAGAACTTTTAGAAATGAAGATAAGAGAAGGAAGAAGATTCAGAGGGATTGAGGAGAGAAAATAGGTGGCAAGAAGTTCATTCACATTAGCATAAGTCTTACAATTCTGAAATGAGACTTCTTAAAATAACCCTAGCCCCAAAACGACTTCGTTTTATCTATACACATAAGTCCCTCAAGGCACCATTTCATTAAACGGGCTTAACGGCTAACAAAATGCATTTAAAAGACAGAAATTAACAGGAATTTAAACTTCAACGTCTCTTTTCATTTGAGGCCCTGACAGAATGGAAGGCAAACAAGGAAGGTTAGACCAAATCCGAACCGAAAGGCAAAAATCAAAGATTAAACTCAATTCAAAAGGGGAAGAAATCGAAAATATCCTAGAGATTCTAGGGTTTTTATTTCATTGTATTTTGAGAAATAATCATGGATTCTTCCATTTTCTTTTTCATTCTTTGGCAATATAAAGCCCATGTAATCACCATTGTACACACATACATAGAAGTAGATACAAAGCAATTGTAATAAAAAATTCTGAGCAATAAAGAAAAGCAATCAAGTTTTGTTGGAGGTATATCTCATGTTTTCTTGCTTTTTATGCATGTTTATGCTAACAAATGCATGAAAATGAGTACGAGTTGTACCGTTTGAATAACCAAAGCCACCATCGAAGATTGTTGAGCCGACGACCGTCGTTTTGCTAGAGGAGAAGTCAGAAGCGAGCTTCGAATGGTGGGCAGAATTTGAAAACTGCGGCGGCGGGCGCTACGGCGCATGGTCGGATTTTGGAGATCGTGGCGGAGTCCATCAAGCCCGTGATAAACATAAAGAACAACTTAGAGGATCTGAAGGGAGCTCAGTTTGATCCATTTGACCGAGGGAAGATGAATGATTCTTGTTTCTGTTTTTGGCTTATATACTCGACCCATGAATTGACCCGGAACCAACCCGCACCCGAGCCAGACCCGCGCCCTTCTTCTCCAATATTCACGTCGTGGCCCTCCAATTTTCACCCATTTTAATTCCGTATCTTTTCTATTTATTTTTGTTTTTAATTTCTTTTTTATGCAATTTGGTTCCTTTATTATTTATGATATTTCTTTATATCATTTATTTATTGTTAATATATGTGTTGTTAGGGTTAGAGCCCTTAATTATTTCCTTAGTTAGGATTCTATTAAATAATTATAACCTTTAGTTTAGGATTCTTTAAATTGATTGTAAAATCAATGCCCGTAGATTTAAACATAAAATCCACACCATAAAAAGTTTTCTAGGTTAAACCCTTTAAATTAATGTCATAAATCACATTTTAGATTTTCTTAGGTTAATTAGGCTTTAAACGAGTTTTAATTAAAGTTAGTTCTTCAAGTAAATTAAATCTAGTAACTTTAGTAAAAGCCACCTCACTTAACTCACCATTAAGTAAAGTGAAATCTAAAACATTAAAACACGTAGATATTAGCCTGAATATTTTACACTCTTTTAAATCTCGTTCTCAAATATCATGTGTCAATGATGAGTACATGATTTTATATTTTATCTTTCGTTGTATTTTTTTACTTTTAAATTTTATCTTTTTATTATGTAATTTGGATATAAACTTTATGTTTAGATTATGTGTTAATGTTATTATGTAATTTAAACTCCTAAATTTTAATTTTATACTTTCAAATTATTTTAAATATTATTATTTGTAAACAAAAAATCATATAAATTTAATCGGAGTACATGTGACCCGAAATTATAGGTATCAGATCATTGTGGATACCCGATATAAATTTGGAGCGAGTAATGGGCCAATATTTTTAATACCCGATTATAAACACCCTTACTCGTCACATTCACTCTCTTAATTCTTTTCTGGGTCGTATACAGTAAAGTTGAACCCAGATAAAGTCATAAGTCATGGGCATGTTGGGCTTTATAAAATCCAGCTATGCCCGAAAACCAGATTCCGGTGTGGATCAGTAAAAAATTCTTACAATTGCTTTTATGGGGTCTCACTCTGAAGCAAACCTCATCCATTTGATCAATCCATCACCAAATTTGAGGCGTGGAAACGGAATAGATTTTTTTCTTCTTTTTCTCGAAGCAGAGTGGTGCTCAACTTCTTGTTTTATCCACAAACTTCAAAGCGTTTGAACATACATTCTCTGTAAAGAAGCACACATACGCAGAAGAACGAAACAAGCAATGTTTGAGGTTACATTGTAGAGATTAACAAAGCGTTATATTTCCACTCATGGAAGCTTCAAGGAATTTGCTTTATTCTCCTCCAACAATTTCTCCAAGAACCCTACTAAAGCATTCTGTCTTTTCATCGTCATCTTCTTCGGGTAACATTTATTTCTTTTTCCTGCAATGAATGATAATATATTTGTTTGCGCCTTAAGAGTGTTTGAAATTTGTTCTTATTAAATCAGCTTTCTTGGGATTTTCTTTTTGGAGCATTCTTGTTCATGGAAGTGGGAATTATTCAATTCAAAGAGTACAACTGGAAACTTACTGTTACTTCATTGGTTTATTTGCTTGTAAATTAAATGCATAAATTCAACTCCTTTTATCAGCAGTCGTGTGAAGTTTTTTCATATATGTTGTCGTTGGTATACTCATATAGCTTCGAGGTTCCTGATAAAAATGTGTATGTATGCGGAGATTTATACATAGATGAAAAAACTGTGGACATGTATGTAGTTTGCTCTCAAGTGCATCCAGATAACGGTCTTCGGGTTCTTATATATACAATTATACAGTTTCGATGTTTCATTACGAGCAAGCAGCCCCTGCATCGACTTCTATTCCGATTGCTTCTGTAGCTAGGCATTTTCCTACATCAGTTATCACACGAGAGCAGCGAGATGACTATAGACCGCTGCCTGTCTTGCATTTCCTTAAGGAAGATAAAGCATACCCGGTGAGACTCTTCTTCTATTTATGCACAACATATATCTAGATTTAAACTAACCTTTTATGTTTGTTTGATGGTAAATGTTGTTTCCTGCTGATTTTGTTGATATCTTTTCGAACTGCAGACTGGGAATGGGCCAAAAATTCAAAAAGAGAAGGAATCTGGTAACTTTGGTCAGTTGGGATTTGAGCAGCAGTTGCTTCAGTGGCCTGATTTAAAGCAATTGTGAGCTAAATCTCATTTATTGTTTCCTGTGTTAGACACTCGCGATTTTAGATCGTTTCCCCATGAATTGCTTCCTCATGTAAGGTTTTTCGGTTTTTTCATCACAGATTGACACTCTTGGAGTTAGAGGAAAATCCATCATCTTCCTTGAATATGCAGTCTGTTGCAGCTGATACTGAGGAGTTTATGAATGTTGAACCAAGTAATGTGGTTGCCCTTGCTAAGAAGGCATTGTTAGCTTCTAAGCAAGCTGCATCATTGGCTGAGGACCTCAAATTAGATCTTGATGATTCACCTTCAAATAGGTTAATCTCAATCTTGTCTTACTAGTTGGATGAGCGTTCTCTGGTAATCTGTTGACTACTGATATCTAATGGTATTGCTGCAGTTTCGGGTCTGCTAATTTGTCTACTTTGTCAGTTGAGGAGGAAGTAGTTATGGTTAGGTCAACCAAACGTTTACAGAGGCAGTCTAAACGAAGGAGGGTGCAATCTAAAGTTTCCATTTACGAGACCTACAGTTCACGAAGGAAGGATGTAAGAAGAAAGTTGAGTGCAAATTCTGATCCCAGTGATCCCCTTCGAATGTTCTTGTGGGGTCCTGAGACAAAACAACTCTTGACTGCAGAAGAAGAGTCTGAATTGATCATTCAAGTTCAGGTGCCTTTTCTCAATCCTACCTTTTCATTTGGTGCCTCTTCTCGATCCTGCCTTTTTAAAGCTTGGAAATAGTTGTTTGGTTTGGGAAAGGTCTTACTTTTGGTTTGTGTAACATCTTCAGGATTTGAAGAGATTAGTGAAAGTAAGAAGTAAGCTTCAATCTCAGTTTGGACGTGAACCAACCTTGGTTGAATGGGCTGAAGCCACGAGTCTAAGTTGTTCGGCCTTGCAGGCAGAACTTCAATCAGGAAAAAGAAGCCGGGAAAAACTGATCCATGCGAATTTGCGCATGGTGGTTCACATTGCTAAACAATATCAGGGTCGCGGTCTTAGCCTTCAGGATTTGCTGCAGGAGGGAAGTATGGGTCTTATGAAAAGTGTTGAAAAGTTCAAACCACAAGTTGGATGCCGATTTGCCACCTATGCCTACTGGTGGATAAGGCAAACAATTACAAAGTCTATAATGCAACATTCCAGAACCATCCGTTTGCCGGTAATTACAAATTTCATTCTTTCTAATTTCTAAATTAAAAGTATGAGTCTTATGGTTGCTGGATGCATCCACCTAGACATGGAACCATGCATTATATTTGAAAGTACATAGGCTTTTCTCCGTTTTATTGTTCCTTTCTAACAGGATGATATGGGATAAGACAATATCTCTTCAAGTTTCGGGAGATCAGTTTATTGTATGTTTAAGTCAGGCATGTGTTTTTTTGTATATTTGTGACACATTATACCAGCAATGGATCTATTTTTTGTTTTCAGGAGAACGTATATGGCCTCTTGAATAAAGTACTGGACGCAAAGAGATCGTACATTCAAGAAGGAAAACATCATCCTTCCAAACAAGAACTTGCAAGACGTGTCGGAATTACAGTTGGGAAGTTGGATATGTTGCTGTTCTCAACACGGATGCCACTTTCTATGCAACAGCCTGTCTGGGCTGACCAGGATACCACCTTTCAGGTAACAATCCTTTTTTAGCTTGATTTCCCTGTGCCAGCCTCTAACTTCTTGATCAAAAATCTGAACGGCCAAATCCCAAATGCATTCATATTTTCATGCAATAAGTTGTTTTTCTTTTTCCGGAAACAAAAAATTCCTACATTTGTAGTTTTAAGTTTAAAAGTTTTAACCATAGACATCTACTAATGCAGATCTTTTGTTCTTGTCACGATTGCAGGAGGTTACACCAGATACTTGTATTGAGAGCCCAGATGAGAATGTGGCAAAGCAGCTGATGCGGAAGCACGTCCGCAGCCTTCTAAACCTTTTGAGCCCGAGAGAAAGGAAGATAATCAGGCTAAGATTTGGTATTGAAGAAAGTAAACAGAATTCTCTGTCGGAGATAGGAAATATGTTCGGATTATCTAAGGAAAGGGTGCGGCAGTTAGAGAGCCGGGCGATATACAAGCTCAAGCAAAGCCTCGTCAAACAAGGTCTTGATGCATATGGAGATTTGCTTGTTTAGATGTAGAGACACACTGTTTAGATTTTACCAGGAAAGATGTTCAAATGTCCCAATGTTGTAATCTAAGAATGATGTTCTTTTTCTTAACTAAAAAATATACTAGATTGTTACAAGTCTTGTCTTAATTGATGCTATCAAGATTGCCGGTCTATAGGGTAATGAAAAAACAAATGCTGATTTTATAAGAGTATTGAATTTCAGTATCTATAAATTTCCTTCGCTCCTTGATTACCTATTACCATACCCTTTTGATTAAGTAGTTATATTGTTGTGATGCGCGGAATAGGATGGCGGTGGTTTTAGGCGGAATGAAACGGTAGTAGTTTTGGGTGGTTAACCCCTTCTGATTTGAGGGGAAATTTGTGTTCTGTGCTTACGTGGAAAGATAAGATGAGAGGAAAAAAATATGAACCCCAATACACTGGGTAAAAATCTCCTGCCCCTATTTTAAAGTGGAGGCACAAATGAGAGCATACTTAAGGGCAGACGATTTCCATTCCAATACACTGTTCATCATCTTCAACATTTCCTTCTTTCTCTCATTTCTTTACATAAACACAAAATATGACTCTCCGTCCAAATCAGAATGGATGAACCGCTTAAAACCACCGACATCCTATTCCGCCCATACAATTGTAAAAAAAAAAAAAAAAATTCTTTCTTTTCTTTCGGGATTCTACACTAGAGTATCTCGTTTCTTTCTAAAAATTAGTAAGACTAATATCTGTCGAAAGTCATGTTTCCATAATGATTTTCATGAGATATAATACAGAATCAGCTGTCAAAGTTGTAACTTCTGCTGCATGACCTGAGACTACTAAATGTAGAAGGTTACAACTTACAACAAGAGAATGGAAAATGCGAGACAATTACATAAATTATGGTTGGAGTTTTTCCTACACAAATATGCAGAACTTGAATCTCCTTTGCCTTAACCTCAGTTACATAAACGTCTCTCACTCACCTGGAATAACCAAATAACCGTTGGATTATCATGATAAAACAGGGAAGACGACAACTGAACAGAAAGGACCACCAACTGAAATTTGCAGTTCAACCAATCTGATCTAGCTGTCTTTTTCATATTCAACGGAAATTAAACAGCATAAATCTTTCATCAACAAGCAAAAGAAAAAAGAGATTCACAAGCATATTTTATACCGCCTTGTCTTAGAGTTTGTTGGCGATGATGAGTTGTACCATAGCCATTCATTGCCAATGCAGCATCATCAAGATTCTCAGGCCAAAGTTATATATGTACACATGTGACGTTGCATGTGAATCTTGATGATGCTACATTTGCAAACAACGACTGCTCCTCCATTTTGTATAAAAGCAGTTTGCAGCAGCCAAACTAATTCGGATAAAAAACCTGCATGGGATAGATTTAGTGATCTAGAAGAGAATTAAACTTACCCTAGGCAGAAAACCCTAATTCAATCAACCACAAAAAACGCTTCCTTCTACCGCAAATTTACATACCAATTACTACAATTGAAGATTTTGCAGTGCATGATGAGTTTTTGTGCATACAGATCTAACTGATCTACCATACATCTACAAGGTTGAAAACCTATACCAAGATTATACATAAAAAAGAAGAATTTGAAAGAAAAAAAAAAACACCCAACAACAGATCACTGGCCATTGAGTATTGTTGGGAAGAAGAAATAGAAAAGGAAGAGAGAAAATAGTAAATAAGAGCAAAGGATTCTTGTTTCTGATAACAAAACTGATTATTTGCAGGATGAGAAGTAAGGCTATATAGCTTCATTTGCGTGCGTGTGAAAAGGAGAGAGTGTGAACTACAGTAAGCCTATACTTGTACAAATTTTGCTATATTTACATTATATTTTAATCATTGCAGTTATCATGAATAAAGCAATTACTACTAAACACCAGATATATAACAGTACGACTCCTCTTGAAGCTTGAAAGACAGCTTGTTACTGCTTCCGTGGAGTTCAACCGTCTTTTGCCCAACCATACATTATGTTGGCCTTGGCCGTATCTATGTAAAAGAATATTGACTCCAATTTTGAAGAATATGGAGTAGTTTTTTTTTTTTTTAAATACTAACATCACAATCTAAATTTTTTGATTCTGTCTCTGCTCTACATGGCAGTCTTCCGTAGTTTTTAAAATGCTCTTATCTATGTGGAAAGCACACTTCGTAAACACTATCTTTCAAAGGTTTGAAAATAAATAAATATTTAAATTAACGGAGCGTTTTAAAAAATAATTTTTGTTGTTGTTTGAACTACATGTTTATGGTAAAACTTTAAAAGTTCATAACTTTGTGATCGAGTGTTTCAATGTGATTTTAATTAAAAAATAAATATTCTATACACAATAGGTGGAAATTGAAAGTTTTCACAAGCGCTTTAATTTTAGAGTATAAGGATTTAGTTTAGGGTACAAGGTTTAGGGGTTTAGGTGCATGGATTAGAATTTAGGGGTAGTTGTTTTAATTTAAGGTTTAGGGTTATAATTTAGGGTTTATAAGTTAAAACTTAAATCTTCACCATATTACCCTAAAAATTAAACCCTAACCTATAAACCCTAAAATATAACCCTAAACCTTAAATTGAAATAACTATCCCTAAATTCTAAACCCCTACACCTATACCCCTAAACCCTAAACTAACTTCATATACCCTAAAACTAAATCGCTTGTGGAAACTTTCAGTTTCCACCGCCGGTGTATAGAATATTAATTTTTTTTAAAATCCATGTAACACTTCGCGGTTTACACACTAGCAAGAGGCTGAAGGCGTGTCTTGTAGTCGTTTCGTCCCGAAAAACCTCATTTGAACTTATAATTTTAAATTTCTTTTACCATTAATTTAAACTCTTTAACTTGTGTATAACTTTTTACATAATTTTTTACCATTAATTTAAACTCTTTACCATTAATTTTTTGAACTATTTTTATTTTACTTTTGAACAAAAATATACCATTATTTACAAGGATTTGAAAGACATTTGCTAATTTTTGAATTTCTTTTCTTTTCAAACCCCTAAAAGATATGAAATCTGTTGATTGAGTTGTGCTATATATGAAGGCGCTTGTCAAACGAACTATCGGCCTATAGCTCAAAAAAGAGTGTCATTTCAGAAATTCATATTGGAAGAATATTAAATCCACAATTATTTGTTTCTTTTTTTAGTAGACAACCCTTCGATAAAACACATACCTTATTAATAAAATTGTTCAACCGGCGCCTATTAAGATTAATTTTATTTTATTTTCCATTGATAACACTCGTTGAATCCGATAATTATTTCTTTCTATATATTTAAGTAAAAACATCATGTATCTACGTAGAAAATTTATTCACTTCAATGTAAAATCAAAGCTTAATATTTTTTAATTCAACCAAAATATTATTTAATCTCCATTAAATTTAAATTTGAAATTTTATCTCGAACCACTTTCTCTCTTAGAAAATATTTTATTAATTCAAAACTTAAATTTTATCATTTATTAAAAAATATTATGTATACCAGGTTTTAAATAAAAAGAAGTTTTTACTGAATATTTTTTTAGAGTTTTAGATATTACAGAACACGTTATAATTTAATTTGGATAACTTAATTTTTTTAAATAACAATTCTCTCGAATGGTAAACCTTAACTCTCTCGATGGTGATCCTGAGCGATCGGCGATGGATGGAATCTCGTTAGCAGCCGATGATCATGACGGGGGTCGTCCCCCTAACAGTATACCACATGTACCGGTGGCACCACCCTTGGAACGGCCGGGTTCTCCTCCGGCTTTGGAGGACTAACGATTATCGAAGAAATGTATGAGTGAAGACAACTTTGTCACTGATTTAGAAGAGCTTGACTCCATGGATTTTGAAGCGACTGGGGCAACTATTCCAGGTGACCTGCAACCGGCTAATTCAGAGTCGTTGGGTCCTAAGGTTAAAGCTTCATATGCGAGTATGGTCCGTGAGACACTTGCTTCAGGCAGAAATATTGATGCTTTTTCTAGTTTAACTCATGATAAAGGCATTGTTCGCAATGAGGATTGTGTTGTTGATCGATCCAGAACGTTCCCTGAGAACTCTTTCTCGGATCATGTGCATGATTAGATCGATTTGAGTATGCGCCAATCCATTATTGTTCGTCTTTTAGGGCGTAACATTGGCTATCAAACCCTTTTGAATCGGATTCATCCTTTGTGGCAGCCCTCGGGAGAAATTCAACTGGTTGATCTCGCAAACAATTACTACTTAGTTCGTTTAGAAGATCCACGTGATTATGAGAGAGCTTTGACTGAAGGGTCTTGGACAATTTATGGAAGCTATTTGACTATGTAGCCTTGGAGTCGTTCATTTTCCACTTCTGAAAAAAGTATCCTTCGCATGTTGTGGTATGGGTTAGATTGTCGGGACTCCCATATCGATATTACTCCAAAGCTTTGTTTCGGCGTATTGCGGCGATCATTTGAAAAGTTATTAGAGTTGATTATAATACCCAAGGGGGTGAGCGAGGGAAGTTTGCTCGGCTTGTGATCATGATGGATTTGAAACTGTTGTTACCATGTACCGGTATTGATGGCTTTATGCAACAATTGGAGTATGAGGGATTACAAAATATATAATTTACATGTGGTGTTTATGGACACTGGCAAGATATGTGCCAATAGAATCAATCTAAGGTGATTATGAAGGTTCTAGAGGTCAATATGGATTCGAGTTTGGGGTCGAAACCAAATGTAGTTGAGTGCCCAAATGGATTGTTCGGTCCTTGGATAATGGTTGATAATAGACGTCACCAAACCTCACCTATTGGTCAAAATAATTGAGGGAAGCAGCCGAAGTTCGATGGCGCTAGTGGGTCTAGTTTTGCTATTCTTGAGTCGGCTGATATGGAAGGTTCACATGGGATTGTTTTAGAGGCTACGACGGTTGGTCATGAGTCGGGCGTGGTGACTAAGGGTGTTAGTGATGAGGGGTCATTACCTCCTTCCCGAGGTTCTCCTCTGATGGTTGATATGAGTATGGATGCTTTTTACCTTGCTTCTAATCCTCCTAAGAAATCGAAGGCTGCAAATCTGGTCACTAGGAAGGCGACGGTTGTTCCGATGGTGCCGAGTGTTAAGTGTGTAAAAGTACTAATTTTCTACCCTTTTTCATCTCAATTATTGCTAGACATAGACTCATTTAGGTTGCATTATTAGCCATTCATGCATATGATATTTGCATTGTTTTCTTCCTTGCCATGCTTGATTATCTTTAATTGCTTATTTGGTGGAAAAAGGTGTTGCTCTGGTACATGTTTCGATGTGTGCAGGTTAATTGCTCGGGCAAGTATTGCCGCGGCAATGAAGAAAAGAAGAATGATGCCAATTTAAGAAGAGAAGAAGTTGTTGATTTCAACATAAAGAAGCTGCTACTCTTCACAACCAAGAGATGCCGATTTCAACAAGGATTCAATCCTTTGTACAAGTCGAAAGTCACAAGAATTTCTAGGAGAAGTCAAAGTCCCTAGAGTTGATTAAAGGAGATCAAATTCTAAGAACATAAGAGGAGTTATAGGAGGAATAAAATAAAAAAATAAAAAAGAATTTATTTCTTTTATTTTATAGCATTTAATTTCAACTTAACTTCCTCCTTAAGAAGGAGTATAACCTACCAATCTCCTATAGAAAGAAGAGAATACAGAACCAAGAGAAGAGAGTCGAATTAGGGAGAAAAATCGGCAAGGAAGTTTAAGATCAAGGCAGCCCTAGTCTTCTTTTCATTTTTTTTTTCCGATTGATGTTCTTGTTGGGAAATTATCTTGTGTTATTCCTAGTCCCAACTATGAACTAAACTATATTAGGCTAAGGTTATTTGTTTAGTAGTTGTGAGAAAACATTTGAATCTTGTTTAGGTTTTTTTGTTATGCAATTTAAGTTTAAGGTTTGCTTATTCTTGGTGTTTATCTTTACTTGCAATTTAATTGGGAGAGGAAATTGTGATTGCATCCATTTATCTAATATTGGGAGAGTTAGATTCAAGAAACGAATAAGCATGGTTTTTGCCCAAATTGGTGAAGACTAATTCGACTTAGGAATAAGTACAAATTTCAACGGCTAAGAGAGGCGTAAGATCGGTTGATGTTCACCCTTGGTTCACGCTGGGAGGTATTATCAAGGCTTGTACATTGATAGAGTTTCGACTTAGGGATAAGAATAAACCATTGGAGAACGCTTTGTCGAACCTTGAAGGTTGTCGCTCAATTGCCCGAGAAGTAGCTTAATTCTTTGCCCTAGCAACCACCTTACCAATTGCCCAAACAATCACCTTGTGCATTGCCTAGGCAATTGAATTGCCCATTGCTGAGGCAACCAATCTGCCTATTGTCGAGGTAATCAAGCTTCCTCTTGCATGCAAAACCAAGATTTTTCCATTTGAATTCCACACTACGGCGCAATATAATCCAACCTATTCTCTCATTCTGTCAACTCAATTCTTTAGTTTATTCGTTTATTTTACTTTAGTCGATTATTCAACCCAAAACTATTATTTGTGTTTTTACTTTTTCAGTGCAAGAAGAGGAATTCTTGAAGTGGCGTCAATCCCCATGGAGACGATATCTTTCTATACTATAACTTGCGACGTGTATATTTGCACCAATTGTGAGGCATTCAAATCACGCAACAAGTTTTTGGCGCCGTTGCCGGGGATTAGCAATATCAACTTTGTTTTTGTTTTCTTGCACTTTTATTTTTAGTTTTTATTGTTCAGTTTCTAAAGGGTTAACAAAATTTGGTTTTGCATTGGTTTATGAGCAGGGCAAATCCAACAACACCAGAATATCCCCTTGACCTAGAGATTGAACGTACATATCGTAGACTCAAGACAAAAACTGAGAGCAACAATGGGAGATCAAGTCAGCAACAATAATGCCAACGATAATCAGATTGTCGCGGCAGGAGATGGAGTGAATCTACCAACTCAACTTGCTCAAGCAAGGAACCAGACCGTCCGAGATTATTTAGAGGAAGATCGCAATAGACTGAACCCAGGAGTTGTCACACTTGAAATCAAAGCTGCCCACTTCGAATTAAAGCCAATAATGTTCAATATGATCAACACAATTGATCAATTTGGCGGATTGGCAACTGAAAATGTTAGACAACATCTCAAATCTTTCCTGGAGATTTGCAATTCATTCAAACTACAAGGAGTCCATGAGGATATTATGAGGCTAAAATTGTTCCCCTATTCACTGAGGAATAGGGCGAAAACGTGGTTGAATAGTATTTCATTTGGATCAATAGGATCTTGGACTGAATCCATGTACGAGGCTTGGGAGCGATATAGTGAACTGTTACACAAGTGTCCCCTATACGTATTCCCTGTATAGACACAAGTGACGAAGTTTTACAACACGGTAAACACACCAACAAGAATGATGCTAGATGCCTCGGCAAATGACATACTTCTAGACAAGCCACTAGAATAAGCAAAGGAGATTTTGAATAGGCTTTCTAAAAATGATTATCAGTTCCCAACTACCAGAACAGGAGGAGTCAGACGCTATGCTACAATAAACGAGCTTGAGTCATCGGATTCGATTCTCTCGCAATTGGCTACCTTAACCAATGTGGTTAAGAACATGCAACGACCAAGCAACCCACATGAGGTCAAGGTAGTAGGTTCCTTTTGTGATTTATGTAATGGTAACCATGATTCTTCTGAGTGTCCACATAACCCAGAGTCCAGTTTTTATGTTGGAAACTATAACCGGAACAAGAACGTGATGTATAACACTTACAATCTGGCCTGGAAGAAACATCTAAATTTCTCATGGAGCAATCCCAACAATGCCCTCAATCAAAACAATCAGAATGCAACAACATTAGGATTCCAATAGAACATGCCTCGGCCATCGATGTCGCAACAATCGATGTCGCAACAACAATCAATACCGTTCAGTTCTTTGGTAAACTCTCTAAATGATTTCATGTGACAGACTAGTGCATATATGGCTAACACTAATAAATTCATTAAAAAAACTGATGCTTTTATTGACATGACTGAGATGAGAATGCAGAACCATGAAGCAAACTTGAAATCATTGGAAACTCAAGTAGGGCAATTCACTCAGATCCTGAATTTGAGACCGATGAGTGGTTTACCTAGCGATATTGAGGTCGCAAGGGGAGCAACTCATGAGCAATGCAAGACAATCACCACACAAAGTGGTAAACAACTCAAGGAATCTCAAGCTCTTGAAACAGATGAGACAAAATCGAAGGAGCCGTTTGCCTCGGCAATGCCCGGTAACATTACCTCGGCAATACCCAACAACATTGCCTCAGCAATGCCCGCCAAAGATACCACGGAAAACAAGAAGGCTTCTGAAAGTCCTGATTCAATGCCTCAAATCAAATTCATATGCAAGGAACGAATTGATGACATTCGACTTCCACCACCGTTCCCACAAAGGTTGAAACGCCAGAAACAAGAATACCAATTCAAGAAGTTTCTCGACATCTTGAAGCAAGTCCACATAAACTTGCCTTTGGTAGAAGCAATTAAGCAAATGCCGAACTATGCCAAGCTCCTTAAAGACATTGACTCTAAGAGAACAAGAATAAGAGAATTTGAAACTATTGTTGTAACGGAAGGATGTATGGCCATGCTGCACAATCGAATGCCACCTAAGCTTAAAGATCTCGGTAGTTTTACCATACCATGTGCAATAGAGAATCACTATGTCGGGAAGGCATTATGTGATCTTGGAGCAAGAATAAACCTTATGCCAAAATCAGTCTTCCACCGATTGGAATAGGGAAGGCGAGACCTACTACAGTGATGCTACAACTTGCCGATAGATCTTATGTCCATCCAGAGGGAAAAATTGAGGATATCTTGGTAAGAGTTGATAAATTTATTTTCTCAGTTGACTTTATTGTTTTGGATTGTGAAGTAGATGAGTTCACACCTATTATCCTTGGGAGGCCATTCCTAGCTACGAGAAGGACATTGATCGACGTTGAGAGAGAACTCACCATGAGGGTAAATGATCAGCAAATCAAGTTGAATGTTTTCCACACCCTTAAGCAAGCCAATGACCCAGAAGAGTGTCAAGTCATCCATACCACAACCGAGTTCGATCTTGATGTGGAAAAAGAGTTCATTGACAATTGCCTCAACAAGTGTTGTGACAATTGCCTCGGCAATTGCTTTGACAATTGCCTTAACCCTGAAGAGCATGAAGGACTAGACGACAATGAACAACATGAAGCCAATTGGATAGCAAGTCATCCAGGTAAATATTTCGATCCACTAGATTGCTTAGGGGAAGAAAGAAGAATCGAAAAACTCTCAATCGAGCAACTCCTATTCTTGAATTGAAACCACTACCAGGGCAATTGAAATATGTTTATTTAGGAACCAATAACACATTGCCCGTAATCATCTCTTCTAAGTTGCTGCTTGAATAGGAGCAAAGATTGATCGGCACGCTAGAGCTGCACAAAAGGCAATAGGATGGACAATTGCCGATTTAAAGGGAATTAGCCCAGTGGTTTGTATGTACAAAATCCTATTGAAGGATGATCATAAACCAACCATTGAGGCGCAAAGGAGGCTTAAATGAGTCATAAAAAAGGTTGTAAGGAAAGAAATCATCAAATAGCTTGATGTCGGTATTATCTATCCTATCTCTGACAGTACATGGGCAAGTCCAGTATAATGTGTATCGGAAAAGGGAGGTATAACTGTGGTAAGTAATGAAAAAATGAACTAATCCCAACTAGGACTGTGACCGGTTATAGGGTTTGCATGGATTACCATAAGTTGAATAAAGCTACTAGGAAAGATAATTTTCCTTTACCCTTTATTGATCAAATGCTTGACCATCTTGCAAGTAAACCATTCTGTTGTTTTCTTGATGGTTATTCAGGTTATAACCAAATTGCCATAGCATCAGAAGGCCAAGAAAACACCACCTTTACATGCCCATACGACACTTATGCCTTTTGAAGGATGTCATTCAGATTATGCAATGCACTTGCAACCTTCCAACGATGCATGATGGTAATTTTCTCCGACATGGTAAAAGATTTCCTGGAAATTTTCATTTACGATTTCTCGGTATTTGGAGATGATTTCGACAATTGCCTAGGCAATTTGGAGAAAGTACTTAAAGGATGCGAGGAATCCGACTTGGTCCTAAATTGGGAGATGTGTCACTTTATGGTGGATGAAGACATAGTTCTCGGCCACAAAATCTCATCTAAGGGAATTGGAGTTGACAAAGCAAAAGTGGATGTGATCGAGAAACTTCCCCCACCAACTTCAGTCAAGGGAATTCGAAGCTTCTTGGGACATGCAAGTTTTTATAGAAGATTTATAGAAAATTTTTCTAAGATCACTAAATCTTTGTGTAACTTGCTTGAATAGGATAAAGCCTTTAACTTCAATAACTCATGCATTAAAGCATTCGAGACCCTAAAATAGAAACTTGTAACCGCACCTATAGTAGTTCCACCAGATTGGACATTGCCCTTTGAACTTATGTGCGATGCAAGTGACTTTGCGGTAGGAGCAGTCCTAGGTCAACGGGCATGTAAGATCTTTCATGTTATCTACTATGCTAGTAAAACTCTTATGAGGCGCAAGTAAACTACACCACCATCGAGATAGAGTTACTAGTCGTAGTGTTCGCTTTTGATAAATTTCGTTCATACCTGATTGGAACCAAGGTAATTGTTTATACTGACCATTCGGAAATTAAGTACCTCTTATCCAAGAAAGATGTCAAACCTCGTTTAATTCGTTGGATTTTACTTTTACAAGAGTTTGACATTGAAATTAAGGTCAGGAAAGGTATCGAGAACCAAGTTGCCGATCATTTGTCATGACTGGAACAAGGAGAAAAAGACACCACAAATGCATAAATCCAAGAAGCATTCCTGGATGAGCAGTTATTCATTTCCCGGGCAACCTTGACTGATATTGCCCCGACAATGGCAATAGGGATTGCCTCGACAATGCCCTCGACAACAACTACAACACTAGGTTTAACAACACCATGGTATGCCGATCTTGTGAATTTCTTATTTAGTGGTATATTACCTTATAACCTTACCCACCAAAGGAAGAAGCGGTACTGACATGATGCTAAGCATTGTTATTGGGACGAGCCTATTTTGTTTAAACAACATGCAGATCAGGTTATAAGAAGGTGCGTTCCGGAAGAATAGTGTTTTGGGAAGAGTGTAAAAAATATTAGTCTCTATAAATAATAAAATATAGAGTAAGTCTTAATCTTTAAAATTATGAGAGAATGTTGGGAAGAGTGTTTTGGGATACATCGAGTTTTGAGATATATATACTAGGTTATGTGATACATGAATATCATATATTTGTACTCTTCGTGTTCTCTTCGTTTATAATGGATTATTTGTTTCTCTCATATGTGGAGGTAGGCAAGACCAAACCACGTTAAATCTCATCTCTTGCACATGTCTTATTCATGTTGATCCTGCTTTGATTATTCTTACGCATACAAATTCTTAACAAATGATATCAGGCCCATGGTTCGAGTTGCGCAGTTTTGAAGGAATTCGTTGATGCGACTTTTGTTAGTGATATTGAAGACATGCAAGAGGAATTTGTTGCAATGAGTTTTTAGTTGCAGAGAGAGTAATTCTCAATTGATCCAGCTTCAACAAATACATGGGAATTGAAGTTTCTAAAGATTTGAAGGTTAATTCTTGGATGAAATTTGTGCCAAGGGGAATATTGTTACGACTCAAATTATAATTGGTAATTAGATCAAATGTTATTGTAATTATATTGGTTAAAGTATATTTGGTAATTTAGTTTATTTAATACCTAAATATTTATATTATGTAAGAAATCTTATGGAATAAGTTTTCTTGGTGACTAAGTATTTGACTTTATAAATATAGAGTAGATCTTAACCTTTAGAATTATGAGAGAAAATTACTTTCCAGAAATGTTGTCCTTTTTAAGATCTTTGTGACTATGTTGTAGAGATGGATATTATAGGGATGTTGGGAAAAGTGTTTTGGGATACAAGAATATCATGCATTTGTACTCTTCGTGTTTTCTACGTTTATAATAGATTGTTTGTTTCTCTCATCCGTGGAGGTTGATATGGTCGAACCACGTTAGATCTCGTCTTTTGTTTGTCCTATTTATGTTGATCTCCCTTTGATTATTTTTCCGCATACACGTTCTTAACAAGTAATACATAGCCATGGTTTGAGTTCCACAATTTTGAAGGAATTTGTTGCTACGAACTTTTGTTGAAGATATTGGATACATGCAAGAGGAATTTGCTTAAACAAAATTTCAGACGTAGGAGGAATTTGCAACGTGTCCATGAGAATTGAACTAGTTTAAGATTTGAAGCCCAATTCTCGGATGAAATTTGTGTCAAGAAGGAGATTGTTACATATTTACTCAAATTCTAATCGGTAAATAAATTCAATTTTATTATAATTCTAGTGGTTGAAGAATACTTGGTAATTAGGTTTATTTAGTACCTAGATATTTATATTAGATAAGAAATCTTAAGGAATAAGGTTTCTTGGTGACCAAGTATTTGACTCTATAATTATAGACTATGTCTTAACCTTTAGAATTATGAGAGAGAATTACTTTGAAGAGATGTAATCTCTTTTAGGATCTCTACGACTATTGTGACTATGTTGGAAAGATGAACATTGTAGGGATGTTGGGTAGAGTGTTTTGCGATACACCAAGTTTTGAGATATATATATACTAATTATGAGATACATGAATTTCATGTACTTGTACTCTTCGTTTTCTCTACGTTTATAGTGTATTATTTGTTTCTCTCATCCGTGAAGGTAGACAATGTTGAACCACGTTAAATCTCGTCTCTTGCGTATTTCTTATTCATGTTGATCTCGCTTTGATTATTTTTCTGCATACAAATTTTTAACAAGTGGTATCATAAGCATGGTTTGAGTTCTGCAGTTTTAAGGGAATTATTGTTACAATTTTTTAGTGACATTGGAGACATATAAGAGTAATTTGCTACAACGAATTTACAATTGTAGATGTAGTAATTTTCAATATATCCACCGAGGCTTTAATATATACGTGAGAATTGAAGTTGTTAAAGATTTGAAGACAAATGTCAGACAAAATTTGTGTCAAATGGGAGATTTTTTCACATTGGCTCAAACTCTAATTGGTAATTAAGTTGGATTTTATTGAATTATAGTGTTTGAAAAATACTTGGTAATTAGGTTTATTTAATACTCTAAATATTTATATTCTGTAAGAAATCTTGTGGAATGAGATTTCTTGGCAATCAAGTATTTGACTCTATAAATATAGAGTATGTCTTAACTTATAAGATTATGAGAGAGAATTACATTGTAGAGATGTAATCTCTTTTAGGATATTTGCGGATATTGTGACTATGTTGCAGAGATGTGTATTGTAAGGATGTTAGGAAGAGTGTTTTGTCATACACCATGTTATGGGATACATACCAAGTTATGGAATTCATGGGTATCTTGTATTTGTGCTCTTCGTGTTCTTTACGTTTATTGTGAATTTTTCGTTTCTCTCATCCTTGGAGGTAGACAAGGCCAAACCACATTAAATCTCGTCTCTCGAGTGTGTCTTATTCTTGTTGATCTCGCTTTGATTATTTTTCCGCATACAAATTCCTAGCAATAAGTAATACTAAATTTGTGTCACGGGGGAGATTGTTACATATTGACCCAAATTCTAATTGGTAATTAAGTTGGATTTTATTGTAATTCTAGTGGTTGAAGAATACTTGGCAATTGGGTTTATTTAATATCTAAATATTTATAATATATAAAAATCTTATAGAATAAAGTTTTTTGGTGACCAAATATTTGACTCTATAATTATAGAGTGTATTAACCTTGTAGAATTATGAGAGAGAAATAGTTTGCATGGATGCAATCTCTTTTTAGTATCTCTACGAGTATGTTGTAGAGATGGGTTTTGTATGAATGTTGGGAAGCTTGTTTTGGGTTACACCAGGTTTTAGGATATATATATCGGATTATGAGATACATGATTATCATGTATTTGTATTTTTCGTGTTCTATACATTTATAGTCGATTATTTGTTTATCTCACCCATAAAAGTAGACAATGTCTAACCACATTAAATCTCGTCTCTTGTGTGTGTCTTCTTCATATTGATCCCGCTTTAATTATTTTTCAGCATAAAAATTCCTAACAATAAATAGGACAACAATCTCCTGCTCCTTTTCGGTACCTTTTCTATGCCCCAACATTAAAAAGAATAAAATTCTAAGTCCTAACCCTAAACTTTAAATCCTAAATCTTAAACTCTAAAAAATGCATCCTACATAGAATTCCCTAAACCTTAACTTTAAATTGTAACACTAAATCTTAAACCTAAATTTTTAGTATGGGGACAAATATGGATACCAAAAAGGGGCAGAAGATATCTATTCCAATAAACAATATTAAATGCCTTAATTTTTAGCCTTAAATTCCATTTTTTATATAAATAGAGAGTATTATCAGGTGCTTCGTTAAAATCCTTAAATTTAATCAGGAGAAAAGAATACACCTGACGATAATAGCACATTACATCAGAGATAAAACACCCCTAACGCAACTTAACCATGTACAACCCGGCTAACAATCCTACTAACAGGAAAAGCGATCCTAACTATGGTCAAAAGCGCTAAATTCAGTTTTTGAAAAGTGTTTACGTTGAACTAGGGATGAACATTTTACCCGGACCTGACGGGTTCTGACCTGATCCAAATCGATCGAATCAGATTTTTAATGAAAAATCAGGTTCGAGTCGGGTAGGGTCAATTTTTGTTAAAGGTAAACTCGAGTCGAATTCAGGTTTATGGTGGAAAATATCGACCGAGACTAATAATGTAATTTTTCCTAAATTTTTAAGAATATTTATAACAATATCCCTCTTTATATATTTTTGATTCATTAATAACCATATTGTTTGTTAGATATAAATTGGAATAGCTTGAAAGATTTTATATATAATGATTATCTAAATATTTTTATTGAATATAATTTTTATAATATTTATGTTGAGTATACAATATTTTTAATTTATTTTGAATTTGTAATGGTTATATTCGTAAGTATAATTTTAATTTTTAAAATATAATGTATTTATTCAGATAAAAAATTTCAAACAATTTATATTTATTACTTAGAAATATATAAAATTTACAATTTATCTATCAAAATATTACTTATGAGTTGTCACATTTTTTATATTTGTATTATGGGTAATTGTTCTATACACAAGCGCTTGTGGAAACTTTTTTACACAAGCGCCTTATTTTTAGGAGTTAGGGACTTCGTTTAGGGTTTAAAATTTAGGGGTATAAGTGTAGTAGTTTTGAATTTAGAGATTGTTGATAGAATTTTGGGTTTAGGGTTAAAATTTAGGGTTTATAGGTTAAAACCTAAATCCCCACCCATATTACCCTAAAACTAAACCCTAACCCTAAACCCTAAATTCTAACCATAATTCCTAAATTCTAAACATGAATCCTAAATTCTAAACCTTTACACTAAAACCCTTAAACTCTAAACCCTAAACACTAACCCTAAACCCTATAATTGAGGCGCTTGTGGAAATAAAAACTTTCCACCGCTAGTGTATAGGATATTAATCCTTGTATTATAATTAAATTTGATTTATTTCACATATCACAATCAGGGATGGAGCCAAGATTAAACTATGAGGGGGCAAGTTAATTAACTTTGGAATAAATAGGGTTCTAAAAAGTAATTAAATCATAAAAATCAAAGAAATTAATGTTTAATTTCAATAATTTTAAAATTGAAGGGTCTTAAAAAGTGATTAAACTAGAAAAAAATGAGGGGTCAAGGCTTAACTTCATTAATTTTAACTTAAAGGGTCTTAAAAATAATAAATCATTTTTTTTGGGAGGGACTAGGATTTAATTACAAAGGTTTTGAAACTATCAATGGCCTAAAAGTAATTAAATTATCAAGGGTCTTAAAGGACTTAATTGCCCCCCTCCATTTGATTTCGTCTCTGATCACAATGTTAACTGATTTCAACATCACTTAAGTTATTTTTTTTTTATTTTACAATATTATATCTAAACCCTTGTGCTCAATTGCGAAGTGTTAGTCGGATGTCAAAATAGGTAATCGGATGGGTTTCATGTCGGGTAAAATCGGGTACAGGTCATTTCAGGTTATTTTTCTATTTTGACTCGACTCGGGTCGGGTGCGGGTCCATTTCAGGTCGAGTCCATTTCAGGTCGGGTCCATTTCAGATCGGGTCCATTTCAGGTCGAATCCATTTCAGGTTGGGTTCATTTCAGGTCGGGTCAAAACGGGTCGGGTCCGAAGCAGATAATTGACAGGTTAATTCGGGTTCGAATACACTTCAGGTCGGGTCAATTTCAGGTCGGGTCCGTTTCAGGTCGGGTCCATTTCAGGTTGGGTCCATTTCAGGTCGGGTTCATTTCAGGTCGGTTGCATTTCAGGTCGGGTGCATTTCAGGTAGGGTAATTTTAGGTCGGGTAGTTTCAGGTCGGGTAATTCAGGTCGGGGTATTTTTAGTATTGAAATTCGTATTGAGTTTGAGTTCAGTACAACCGTATAAGTAGTCGATAGACTTTAGGTTGGCCTTCGTCAATCGTCATTGATTTGGAGTTAATTATTTAAAGTCATATCAAATTAAAATTATAAAACATTAGACAAATTTAAAAGAAAACAATAAAAAGGGTCAATTTGGAATAAAAATATCAAATTAAAAGTATAAAAATTAGAGTAAATAAAAAACAATAAGTAGATGTCAATTTAGAATAAAAATAAAGTTTTAGGGTCTAGAATGAACAAAATTTCAAATTAAAATTATAAAACATGATGAATTAAAATATATATAGGGGTCAATATGGAATTAAAATAAAGTTAAGGGACTAGGATGAAGAAAATATCAAATTAAAATAATAAAACATTTGACAAATTAAAAAAATAACTGTGGGTCAATTTGGAATAAAAATAAAGTTTTAGGGTCTAGAAGATGAAAATATCAAATTAAAATTATAAAACATTGGACGAATTAAAAAACAATGAATAGGGGTCAATTTGGAATTGAAATAAAGTGAAAGGGACTATAATGAACAAAGTACAAATTAAAATTATAAAACATCGAACGAAATAAAAAACAATAAATATGGGTCAATTTGGAATTAAACTAAAGTTTAGGGGACTAGAATGAACAAAATATCAAATTAAAATTATAAAACATCGAACTAATTAAAAAAAATAAAAAATGGTCAATTTGGAATACAAATACAATTTAGGGACTAAAATGAACAAAATGTCAAAGTAAAATTATATATTATTGGACTAATTAAAAAACAATTAGCAGGGGTCAATTTGGAATATAAATGAAGTTTTAAGGGCTATAATGAACAGAAATATCAAATTAAAATTATAAAACATTGGACGATTTATGGTTTAGGGTTTAAAGGGTTTAGGTTTTAGGGAAATTTTATGAATGTTTTAGGGTTCATACATTGATAGCTACATACATACTTGCATACATTAGGGTTTTCGGGTTTATGGTGTAGGGTTTAGGGAAATTCATCAAGGGTTCAGGGTTCATACATAAATAAGTACATATATACATACTTACATACATTAGGGTTTAATGTTTAGAGTTTATGATTTTTAGGGTTTATGGTTTCAGGTTAAGAGAAAATTCATTAAGGGTTTATGGTTCGTACATTGATAGGTACATACATACATACTTACGTACATTTTAGTCTCAATATTAGGCACTAGAATGAACAAAAACATCATCAAATGATCTATATCTAAAATATTAGAGTAAATTACAAAAATTAAAAAATAATAAATGTAACTTTCTGTGAAAAATAAAATTTTAAGGAATAAAATATCATCATATTAAAAATAATAAAATTTATATCTACATATATATACACATATACATATAAATATACATATATTATGATATATACATGTACATGTATTGTTATAATTAATTAAACATATATATATATACTAAAACACACATGTATACATACATACTAAAACACATATATATGCCTGTATTTAAGTTTTAATATATATATATATACATGTATGTATGTAAGTTTTAGTATATATATATTGTTATAATTATATATATACATATATATGTATGTATGTAAGTTTTAGTATGCATATATTGTTATATATATATATATACTAGAACATACATATTTGTATGTATATATGTATACCCCTAAATAATACCCCTAAACCTCAACCCTTAAATCTTATAATCACTAATAATTAGAGTACAAGCCTAATCCCATAATCCTTAAGCTAATCTCATAACCCCAAATAATTAAGTTGACACATTTACCCCTAAACTCCAAACATGAATATCTAAATCTTACAGACATTATTCACTAATAATTAGAGTGCAAGCCTAATCACATAATTCCTAAACTAATCTCATAGCCCCAAACAATCAACTTGACACACTTACCCTTAAACCCTAAACATAAACCCATAAATCTAACAAACAAAATAAATTGAAACATAAAAGGACAAATCTAAAAATAAATTAAAACTAAATTATTAATTAGAGTCCAAATCACAAATGAATAAAATTATTAAACCTAATTACTTACCAAATTTTTATACAAGGACCAAATCAAATTTAAAGCAAACCAAAAAGCTTAATAATTAATTAATTTATGAAGCATGACCTAATTAAATAAAATTTAAAAAAACTAAACCAAAATTTAAGACTAAAAAACAAACTAAAACCTACAAAACCTAAACCCTAACCATCTAATTAAGGAAGGATTTAAAGGATAATTAACGCCTAAATAGAAAAAATCTCACCTCCACTCTCAATTTTATTTGATATTGGCGGCAACGCGCCCCCCCCCCCCCCCCCCCCCCCCCCCCCCAATTTGATCTGGCGGCAAAATGCTACCTCTTTTGTTTTTATTTGATATGGTGCCAAAACTCCTCCATAATTTCCTATCAATCAAAAACACTTTCCCCATTAATTCAAAAAAAAACTTCCCCTAAACTAAAAAATATTTATTTTTTATTATTTTAATAGTTATAATTAATTTTTTTAATAAACTATTTTTTAAATTTAATGATCACAATTAATAAATTGATTTAAATTTTAAATAATTTATTTTAAATTCATCCATCACAACTTATTAATTTAATAAAACTTTTAAATTTTTTTATACGTTTAATAAAATTTAAATTTTAAATAATTTGTTTTTAATTCTTATTAAACTTCACAAATAATTTATATTGAACGAATTAGTATTAAATTAATTTAATAAATTAATACTTTACATTTATAACACTTTAAATTTATCAAATCGTAGACTTCTTCAACTATATATCAGGTAAATATCAAGTCAGATCAATATCAGTTCAGGTTAAAAATAGGTCGGGTTCAAAGCAGGTTGGGTCAATTAACAGGTCGGGTTTAGAACATGTCGGGTCCAAAACAGGTCGGGTTCAAAACAGGTCAGGTCCAAAACATGTCGGGTAATATTGGATCTCGGGTCAATTCAGTCGGGTAAAATCGGTTATCTGTTAGGTCGGCTTCGGGTTCAGGTTCATTTCAGTCGGGTGCAGGTCGGGTTTCAGGTCCATAGTAACAGGTCCAATTCGGGTTCGGGTCATTTTCAGTCGGACGCAGGTCGGGTTCGGTCACTACAGTAACATGTCGAATTCAGGTTCGAGTCAACAACAGTTGGTTACAGATCTGGTTCGAGTCATTAAATTTTTAGGTCAGATTAAGTTCTAACTCGAACAAATTTAAGTCGGATTTTCAGGTCAGGTCAGCCTTTTACATCCCTAGTCTTGAGGTATATTTTTTGTTTTAGTAGGGGTTTTTCCCGTGTGATCGGTTTGATTATTATCGCGTAGTCTTTTTCCCTAAATAAGTTTTGGTGTTTTTAATGAACATCACGTTAATGAATTAATACCTCAAGGTGATCGGTAACTTGAACATCACGTTGCAAAGTATTTTATATGAACTTCACGTTGCAAAGTATTTTATATGAACATCACGTTAATGAATTCATACCCATTTCATAAAAGAATAATATTTTATCTTTTCAAAATATCTTTTTGACAATAATATTTAACATAACTCAACTTAATAAAAATACCAAAATGCCCTAAATACTTCAAAATCTATGTAGATTAAGTTTTAACCCCATCATTTTACATAGTTTATTATTATATGAAAGTTTTAATTTTTAACAAAATGATTTATAAATTGTTTTTGTGAACTTATAATTACTGTCGCAATTAATAATATTCATTTGATTACAATAAAAATAAATTAGTAGAATGTATGAATAAAATTTACAATTACAATTAATACATCCATATAATTATGACTATAGTCCATCGTTTCAATTCATATATAGAAATAATGATAAATTGGAATCAAGACTAGAATTACTCTGGACATGGCATATACATATTGAGACTTAAACAAAAATATAAAAATAACATGGACTAAGAATCCACGTATAATATTTACAAATAATAAAACTTGAATTCAAGTACTCAAGTGCCAAAACAGAGTGAGTTTAGAGTGTGGTGTCTTAATTTACGTCTAAAAAGGGCACAGCTTAAAATGTAAAAGAAATACGCAACAAAAAATGTTACCACCAAATCGAAATGTTATACTCTTTGAAAACATTTATGTTTCGTATTTCTATGATAAGTTTTGAAATTTGTCATAAAACCACAAACCATGTTTCAAACATTGTCAAAAAACCAACAACCTAAATTATGGTGTGTGACCAATTTAGATTCCGTATTTTTTAACATTTAACTTGTGTCATTTTTAACTTTAAATTAGGCCGATGTACCCCAACTCACCCAAAAGCCTATATCATGGCAGCACAGCAAAAGCTTGGTTTGCAAAAATTATAAAAGGTAAAAGAAGTATATAGTACAAGGAGGGAAGGAGGGAGATCAGGTGAGGTGTCGAAAAGCAGGCAGCAGGTAGGGCCAAAGTGTACAATCTGAAATGGGAAGTGAAGTGTTATCCTTTTCAAAAATGGGGAGTGGTGGGTCTGTTTTCTTTTACATTATTGGTGATCAAAGAGATCCGGCAATCTTCCTCCTTGTACTCACTTCCTATTCCTATATATATAGCAAAAATAAGCAAACTGGCATTCATCATCGATTTCACAGAGGATCATCCCATTGTGGGGTTGCTGTTTCTCTCACATCTTTTATTGCAGGTTGCTCTCATTTCATCATTTCACTCACAGTTGTTTAGGAGAGAATTTTAGATTAATGCAAAGCTAAACAGACCACTTCCCTAATCCTTTCATACGTTTTGATTTTTATTATTTCAACCCTACATTTTTTTTTGTCTTTCTCATTTCTTTAGGGCTTTGTCCGGACTAATTCGGACTGACCCGTGTCGTATACTTAATTTTAGTAGGCAGGTGCGAAGCCAGAAACTAAAAGTTAATAGGGCCGATAATAAAACATTACTGTAAAGATGTGTTTGGTTCACAGAATGTAAGATTACCATCGGGAATAAAATTTCGTTGTGCAAAACCATTTAAACATTAAACTAATATGAAATAAAATTATTTAATACATTTACGCCATTTAAATATGCTACAAAGGATCCAAATTAAAAAACTCATTACTTTAAGAATAATTTTGTCCAGTGTGGCAGGAATTAATAAAAATACCTAAGGGAAGGGTAGGAATCACATTCCCGAAATGTTGACAAAAAGCGTTACTGTTGGTAATAATCTTTTTCGGTTGGTAGGAATGAGGACAAACCAAACATGAGAATAAGATTACGAATATGATTATTACCCCAAGTAAGAATCTTTTTTCGTGAACCAAACACCCCTAAGAGTTATAGAGAAATTTAAAAAAATACAAGAGTAAAAATATCAATACTAGGATTTGACCTATTAACTTCAAGTAAAATAAGTTTATTTTCACTTATATATTTTACAACTAAGGAAAAAACCATTTTATGATATCAAATTAAGTAAAAGATATTATCATTTAAAATTTTTACAGGGGCCAAATTAAAATATATGAATCGTATGAGTGGGAAAATAAACCGAAAAGGCTGAGCCGCGGGCCTAGGCCTTTGCCAGCCCCTTATGTGGCTTCACCACTTTTGGTGGGTAAGTCTTCGAGCGAAATTTTTTTTAGGGCTTTCTCATTTCTAATTTATTTATTAGAGCTATGACTCAAATTCTTTTAAGATTTGATTTAATGTGAGAAACTTTTAGGAGATTTCTTGTACTTTACACTAATTAAAAAAGTAAGAAACCAACGTTGAGTAGAATTACCTTCTATGCAAGTTTACTGTTGCGTGTAAAAGTGTCTATCGCAATTTGAGTGCACGTGTACACGTCGCAAGTAATAAAGTGATACTAGAGTATCGAATATCGTCTCCATAGGGACTGGCTAACCCTTTCCTTCGCTATCTACACAAGGGGAAAAGAAAAGAGATTAAATAATTGATTAAGGTTGTCACGAAAATAATCAAGTAAAAGAGAAAAAATTAGAATTATAAAACAGGCAGGAATTGAATTGCTTAGTGCAAGTATTGCACTGTTCAAGGACTTATGTTCTGTGTTTGGCTCTTGTCACGGCAGCACCTGTCGTGGCAGCGGTCCGTTGCTGTCGCGGCAGCGATAAGCAACTTAGTTTCTTCAAGTTCGGCAAGAATCCCTGGATTGACTTGTCCTATCCCTAGGTCCAAGTTCTGTCGATGAACACGTCTTGGATGATACCTCCCAGCGTGAATCGATGTATGAACACCGATGTTTATGAATTCTTCCTTAGCCGCTTAACCTCTTCCTATCCCTAAGTCTGAGATAGTTCAACCATAAACTGGAGAACCCGCACTTATTCCTTTCGTATACTTAACTCTCCCAATATTAAATAAATGAATAATCTCACAATGCTCTCCCGATACTCTTGCAAGATGTTGAAAACCAGAATAACCAAACTTGAAGTTTTATTTCATTGAATAGAAAAATCCTAAGAACAGAACAACCCTTACAACTACTTTAAAATATCAACCATTTGCCTTGGGGGAATTTAGAACATGGCGAGAAGAGGGAAAACGACTAGGGTTTAGGGGAAGACGGCTAGAGAATGTGATGATTTCTCCTAGGTCGAATTACATGCCTTTATATAGGCTTTAGGTCCAAGTTTCTAATATGGAAAGAATACAAGTTTAAATTAAAGTACAACTCTAATAAAGACTAAATCTTCAAAGAATATAGCTTTAACTCGTCCTTCCTTCTTGCTTGGAATTTCTCTCTTTGAAATTTGGGCTTGGCCTTCATTCTGATCTAGGGCTTGGAAAAATATAGTGGTATTCCACGACAGACGGGCTTAATTTTCTCTTTCTGTCGAGGCCCACTTTGCTTCTTCTCCTCAAAACTATTGTCGTCCTTTGTTGTCACGGTGGCAACCATGGCAGCATCGTCCTCCTTGACTGCTCATCCAGTTCCAGCTTTTCTGCATCATTGCCCAACGTCTGCCTCTCCATCTGCTACAACAGCAACCTCTAGTTGTTTTCTTAATGGCCAAGAATACTAGTTCGAATTAAAGTACAATTCATTAAAGACTAAATCTCTGAATAAACGTCCTTTAGTTCGCCCTATCTTCTTGCTTTAACTTTCTCCTCAAACTTTAGGCAAGGCCTTTCTTGTGCTTCTGGGCTCCAAAAATTATGCAAGCGGTCTCTAAAAATTAGGCTTGAAATCCTCTATCAGTCGAACTCCACTTCGCATTTCCATCTCTTCTTCTTCACTGTCGCCACCTCTGTCACGACAACTGTCACGACATCACTGTCACAACATCACTGTCACGGCATCTGCCACGACATCTGCCACGACAATGATGTATGAGGTAGTTTTCTTCACTACAGCTCTTATGTTCCTCTGCTGCCCTGGATGTTGCCACGACTGCTGCCCTGGATGCTGCCACAACTGCTGCCATGGATGTTGCCACGACTACTGCCATGGATTCTGCCATAGCAGATACCTGCAAAAGTAACCAAATTTAGCAGTATTTGCGCAGTTTTATCTAAATGTGATGTTGATGCAAAACTTAACCTAAAATGCAATTAAACATGCTTAAGTGCAGCAAAAATAAGGATAAATGATGGGGAAAATATAGAACTTTTATGCACTGATCATTTACTTTGTAAACAAGTAATATATTTCTATAAATAGATACTAGGGGATTAAGGTTGTAAACTTATTCAAGCATTGTAACCCCCTTGACCCAACATAGATGCAAGACTGAACCGAACTAGTTACATTGGGTTCGCTGAAACAAACATGTAACGATTAACTAAGATTATGTCTATTTTTTTCTTTTTATCTTATCTAGATGCAACATTACAACCTAAGGTATGCATGCTGGAAACAAGTGAAATCTCAACTAAATCGGACATCGAATTGACAACCAATTGCACGTATTTGCAATTTAGGGGCCAAATTGTAAATATGGAAAATTACAAGAACTTACTTAAATTTGAAGTGATCAATACTCAATTAGTCAGGTTACATGCGAACTTGCCAAATTTCAGCTTTAAACAACCAACCAAACTCATACAATCGCATACGTAAAAACCATGGATCAAAATGAAAGAATTAAAAACCATAAAATCACATCAATTGAAAATAACGACTACTCGTAGCGGTACTCGAGCAAGGGTATCGCTACCTAGTCACATTTTAAAAAAGGCGTACCAATACCCTCTTCTGAGTATCAGTACCCTAATACGATCTCAAAATCCCAGATTCCAGTAGCTAAAAGTCGTACCGATACACCTTCCCTTGTATTGATACCCAGCCCAAAATACACATACACGTACTGATACAGTTGCTCGAGTACCGATACTCAAGTTAAAATTGTGCATACCCATATCGATACGGTGGCTCGAGTATCGGTACCCCTAGACCTGTAATGTCCAACTTTACTGATTTTTCGAACAAAAGGTAACTCAAACATGCCTTAATCAAGCAAACACATATACAGTCACATTTCATCATAGGCATCACATCAATAGTCAAATAACACCAAATTGAACATTCTTGAACCACAAAAGCATGAGCATAGGAATATCCACCCTATATGAAAACTATGAAACCTTCAAGTATCAAAGTCATATACGTAAGTCATCAACAAACATGCCTCAAAATTTCGACATACTAATCCATCAAACCACATCATATGAACCTCCACAACGCCATTAAAAACCAGATTACAAATCTTCCAAAAAAGCATTGTAACACATTGCCTTATTAACTTAATTAAAACAAGTTTTCATACTCAAGAAAATGTCTTGACCTTGAACCTTCATTGCCGAGAAAATGCTGCCCCACAACTATATTGCTCTGCATCAATGAGAAAAAGAGAGCGTAAGCACACAATGCTTAGTGAAATTGCTCTTCAATAAAACATTGATGCAATTCAAAACTCTTTTAAAACCACATTGAATTTGTTATGATAACATGCTTAGTCAAACCAAAGAATTTCCCATTTAATTCCAAAGCATAACAACTATATGCATAAAAAAATTCTTTTCATCTATATCTCATATATTATCATTAGTAGTGGCCCCGGATAGACTTATCTCTATCCTCACTTTAAAAAACAAAATGTTATTTAAATACATTAGATACACAAATTTCTCAAGGTGGATCCACCTCCACTAAATCTCACTTCGGCCAGGAATAGGCTCACCCTACCCCGTCGTGCTAGGCTCACCCCTAACACAACACAAATCGGCTCACCCATATAGCAAGAAACTGAAGAACCATCAGCTCGAGTAGCCTAGTTAAACCGTCATACATCAAGAGTCGCGGAGCGATCGACTTTATTTTTATAGTGCACTTAATCTTATGGCATACCAAATATATCTGATACCATTTCATTTACGTCACATAGCCAATATATTACTTCCAAATACATTCATTTACGTCACATACCAAATATATCTGATACCACATTGCCAAAGGCAACAACACATTCATTCTAGGAACAAATCTCAACACTCATATGCATTCATTTACTTTGTTAAGCATTGCATATTAATATAACAACGATGCATTTATAATAGGTAAATCAAACCATGTTTAAAAGCAAAACATGAAATCCGCAAGCTTATATCAAAGCAAACAACCAAGCGAAATGAGGGAAACTTACGCCTGAGCTTAGTTAAGCTTGTTAGGCTATAACTAAACACCCTTGATCCACCAAACAAACCTTTAAAGAGCTTTAACGTGTTTATACACTCACTGATACACCTCGCTTTGCTCGCTAACGCGAATCGAGCTTCCGAAATGCAACGTACGCAACTAGGAAACCTTGCCTTAATCGTCCCCTACTTTAACCACACAAAACCAGAGAATAATGCATCATTATGCATTATAATCACTGCCAAACAACAATCCCTTGCACCTTAACATTAACCTTCCAAAAATTAGCCGGAACTACCAAAATCCACATCAAACTTCACTCACCCAACACCTATTATCAAACCCACGATTCTAACATTCAATCCTCATCAAAACACAATCAAAAACACTTCCTAAACATCCTTATACCTCAAGCAACTGAAAAACACTCATAACAACCCCAAAAACCACTAAAAACTCATCTAAAGAATAACCAATTGTTGAGTGTGTAAAAGTTATATTATTTACACCCTTTTTAATCCATATTTCTGCTGCATTCAAGCATTATTTCATTGCATTTAGGGTAGTTTACAGCAAAACATCACAAATATATAAAAGGCACGGATTCTACTAAAAATGGCTGTTTTTGGCAGGTTGCCGCCGTCGTAGATGGTGAAGGCGGGCGCAGGGCAGAGAAACCGAAGAGCTGAACTGAACAAGAAGACAAAGAGGACAATGCTGCCATGGTGCTGCCGTGACAGCAGAGGATGACAGCAAGTTAGTGGAGAAAAAGCAAAGCGGACCTCGATAGATAGAGAAAATTATGCTCCTCTGTCGTGTGAACCATATATTTTTCCAAGCCCCGGATCAAAAGATATGTCAAGCCCAAAGCTCAAAGAGAGAAAATCCCAAGAAACAAGGAGGACGGCTAGAAAGTAGGATCCTTGAAGATTAAGTCTTTATTAGAATCATACTTTTAATTAAAGTTGTAATCCTTGTTAACTTAGATAACTTGAGCCCAAAGCTTATATAAGGGCATGTATTTTAACCTAGGGCATAGATCTCATATCCCATAGCCAATTACCCCATAACCGATAACCAAAAACCCCTTCCGTTTACCCGCCGTCGATATGTTCTAAATTCCCCTAGGGCCACAGATTGATTTGTAAAGTAGTTGCAAGGGTTGTTTTGTTTTAGGATTTTTCAAGTTCAATAAAATAAACTTCAAGTTCTCTTATTTTGGTTATTAATATCTTGCAAGAGTATCGGGAGAGCATTGTGAGGTTATCCATTTACTTAGCATCGTGAGAGTTAAGTATACGAAAGAAATAAGAGCAACTTCTCTAGTTTATAGTTGAACTATCTCGTGCCTAGGGATAGGGCGAGGTTAAGTGGCTAAAGAAGAATTCATACACATCGATGTTCATCCTTCGATTCACGCCGGGAGGTATCATCAAGACGTGATCATCGACAGACTTGGACCTAGGGATAGGCCAAGGCAAATCTGGGATTCTTTCCAAACTTGAACGTACTGAGTTGGTGTGTTTGCTGCCGCGGCGATCAACAGACTGCTGCCGCGGTGATCAACAGACTGCTGCCGCGACGACAGAACTGGATTTCCTAAACTCTACAATACCTGCACTACTGAGCAATTCAATACCAGCCCATTTTCTCTATCTTGATATTTTTACTCTTTTATTTTCGTTCACTTTATTATTCTCATGACAACTTTCTCAACTATTTCCTTTACTTCGTGCAGTAAACTAAGGTGAAGCTATTAGCCCAATCCCTGTAGAGACGATATCCGATACTTCGTATCACTTTACTACTTGCGTCGTGTACACTTGCACTACAATTGTGATAGACTCTTTTACACGCAACAAGTTTTTGGCGCCGTTGCCGGGGATTGGTAACATAACTCTACCTTTCTTTTATTGCACTTTTCGTTTTCGTTTTTATTTTTATTTTTATTTTTCTGTTTTTCGTTGGTGCATTCAACTCTTGCTTTTCACAAGGTTTTCTTGTTTTTGCGCAGATCGAAACGAGGTAAAGACCCTGAATATCCATTAGATCCGGAAGTCGAACGTTCCTTCAATCTCAAGAAACAACTTCGTCACTTACTAGCCAGGAACGAGTACCTTGAAGAACAGCTAGAGAAGATGGCCCACGTTGGAGACGACCCGCCTGCCGGCGATGTTATACCGCCTGTCGATAACCCTGCCGCCGCCGGACGACGGTCCTGTCGTGACTACATGTTGAATGATCATGTAGAGTTGGAGACCACGCTGCCAGATATTGATGTTGATAACTTCGAGCTTAAACATGTCATGTTTAGTATGATAAACAATGTCGGGCAGTTTAGTGGTGCTGTTACAGAGGATGCTAGGGAGCATCTAAAGACGTTCCAGGAAATCTGTGGTTCGTTTAGACTGCCAGGAGTCAATCCGGAGATACTGAGGCTTCGGTTATTTCCCCATTCATTGAGGAACAGAGCTAAAACTTGGTGGAATAAACTTACGTCGGGTTCAATTAGAACTTGGGCAGATTTATCTCATGAATTTTTATCTCGTTTTAATCCTTCGCATTTATCTAAGCGATTACATAATGAAATTGCTACTTTTCAACAGGAAGATGACGAGCCAATGCACGAGGCCTGGGACAGATTTACTACTCTTCTACGGAACTGCCCAATGCATGGATTCCCCGTCTGGAATCAGGTAACAAAGTTTTATAATGTTGCCAACTTACAAACTCGTATTCGAATTGATTCAGCAGCAAATGGACTATTATTGGATAAAGATCCGGACGAGGCATTGCAAGTTTTGAAAAATCTGGCCAAGAATAAGGAGCAGTTTTCGACAGCAAGAAGAGGGGGGTAAACGAGTACTTGCTGTCAAGGATTATGAAGCCGACAACACAATGAAATCACATGTAGCATTCCTTACTAAAGCAATGAAATGGTTATTGAATGATGATGCACAATATGGATTTGATGTTGAGGAGGTATGTGACATCTGTGAGGGAAATCATGGTCGGGATGAGTGCCCGATACAGTTAGAAGAGGGAAAATATGTTGGAAACTACAAGCCAAATTACAATTCCAACAATTATAATCCCAATTGGAGGAAGGATCCCAAGTTTTCTTGGAGTAATCCTAATAATGCCCTGAATCCTCAAGCACACAATCAGAATCAGGGAGGACCTAGATTGCTGACACGACAGCAACTGCCGCCACAACTGCCGCCACAGCAGCAACCGGCTGCCACGAGTAGTATACTGGAACAGACTCTGGCCACTTTTATGTCTCAGACAGGAACTTATATTGAGAATATGAATAAGTTTGTCAAGAAGACAGAGAATTTCATGGATAAAACAGAGATGAGGATGACAAATCATGAAGCCACCCTGAAATCTCTGGAGACACAAATGGGTCAGGTTTCTCAACATATTAAGCCGAGGCAGATTGGAGGATTTCCTAGTAATACTGAAAATGCTAGGCCGCCCACACATGAGCAATGTAAGGCTATTACTACTAGGAGTGAGAAGGATCTACCAGGGCCAGAAAAGGAAGCTGAAACAGTAAATGAACCAGCCTTAGATAAACCTGCCGAGGAAGCTGCCCCGACAGGTGATAAATAGACGGCTGCCGATGAGCCTGTCACGACAGCAGAAGCGATAGAGGAGAAAAATGATGATTTTCGTCCTCAGATTTGTATACAGTGGGAAAGACGTATTGCTGATTATCGTCCCCCACCTCCTTTTCCTCAACGGATACAACAAGCTAAGCATGAATCTCAACTCAAAAAGATTTATGATATTTTTAAGCAGGTTTCCGCTGTTAGATGCTGTTAGGGAGATGCCCAGTTATGCTAAATTTCTCAAGGATGTCATGTCAAAGAAATCTAAACTTGGGGAATTTGAAACGGTAAAGATGACAGAAGGTTGCATGAGTATTATTCATCGGCAGCCACCCCAGAAAAAAAAGGATCCGGGGAGCTTCATCATACCTTGTGTAATCGGAAATAAATTTGTGGGTAAGGCACTTTTTGATCTTGGTGCTAGTGTTAATTTAATGCCAAAATCCGTTTTTCAGAAATTAGGTATTGGAAAGGCGCGGCCCACGACAGTAATTCTGCAGCTGGCAAACCGCTCTTATGTCCATCCAGAAGAAAAAATCGAAGATATTTTGGTAAGAGTGGATAAATTTATATTTCCTGTTGACTTTCTTGTTTTAGATTGTGAAGCAGATGAAAATGCACCAATCACCCTTGGGTGACCCTTCTTAGCCACGGGAAGATCACTGATTGATGTAGAGAAAGGAGAACTCACCATGCGAGTAAACGATCAAGAGATTAAGTTGAATGTTCTCCGAGCAATGAAACATGCTGATGTGGACGAGGAATGCAAGGCTATCACTGACGTTACCCTTGATCAACCCTGCATCAGGTCGGGCTGTCACGATATAAAATTTGGTCACTACCGCGGCAGCCACCTACAGGACTGTCACGACAGCATTGACGGCAGCACCAACGACAGCTACTCCTCTGACTCCGATACATCTGATACTGAAGATCAGGAGGAGGTAAACAGGTTAGGCAATCGTCCAGGTAAGTTATTTGAACCTTTAAATTATACTTCAGATAACCATTTAATCCAAAAGTCATCTACTATTGAACCACCTGCCTTAGAACTGAAGCCCCTGCCAGGGCAACTAAAATATGCTTTTCTTGGTTCAAATGATACGTTGCCCGTAATCATATCTTCTAAGCTGTCACAGGAACAGGAACGGCAGCTAATAGGCATGCTACGGCGGCACAAAAAGGCGATTGGATGGACGATTGCAGACATTCAAGGCATTAGTCCGGCGTTATGCATGCACAAAATCCTTTTAGAGGAAGATCATAAGCCGACTATAGATGCCCGAAGGCGGCTAAACCATGCGATGAAAGAGGTGGTTCGTAAAGAGATAATCAAATGGTTAGATGCTGGTATTATTTATGCCATCTCCGACAGCAAATGGGTGAGCCCGGTGCAATGCGTTCCCAAGAAAGGAGGAATGACTGTGATAACCAATGAGAACAATGAGTTAATCCCAACCAGGACTGTGACCGGTTGAAGGGTTTGTATGGACTATCGGAAGCTTAACAAAGCTACCCGAAAGGACCACTTTCCTTTACCCTTTATTGATCAAATGCTTGATAGATTAGCGGGTAAACCTTACTATTGTTTTCTTGATGGTTATTTAGGTTACAATCAAATTGCTATCGCACCAGAAGATCAAGAAAAGACAACTTTCACATGCCCCTACGGAACATATGCTTTTAGGAGAATGCCATTTGGATTATGCAATGCACCGCCACCTTCTAAAGGTGCATGATGGCCATATTCTCCGACATGGTAGAGGACTTCCTTGAGATTTTTATGGATGATTTTTATGTCTTTGGAGACAATTTTGAGAGCTGCCTTGGCAATCTACAAAAGGTACTTGAAAGATGTGAAAAAGCAAATCTCGTTTTGAATTGGGAAAAATGCCACTTTATGGTGGGTGAAGGGATAGTCCTTGGCCATAAGATTAGCTGCCGTGGGATAGAAGTCGACAGAGCCAAAATTGAGGTAATTGAAAAGCTGCCGCCGCCGACCACAGTCAAGGGCATTAGAAGTTTCTTAGGGCATGCTGGTTTTTATCGAAGATTTATTGCAAATTTCTCAAAAATCACCAAGCCCCTATGCCATCTTTTGGAGCAGAACCGACCCTTTGACTTTAATGATGAATGTACTGAAGCATTCAAGGTTCTGAAGGAAAAACTAGTAACAGCCCCCATAGTACAGCCACCAGTTTGGACACAGCCATTTGAGATTATGTGTGACGCTAGTAACTATGCTATCGGGGCATCACTTGGGCAGCGCAGAGATAAGCTGTTTCATGTCATATATTACGCCAGCAAGACATTAAATAACGCCCAAGCGAACTACACCACCACAGAAAAGGAACTATTAGATATGGTGTTCTCCATCGACAAGTTTCGTTCTTACATACTTGGGACGAAGGTAATAGTGCACATGGACCACTCCGCCCTGAAGTATATGTTCGCGAAAAAGGATGCAAAGCCTAGATTGATAAGGTGGATCCTGCTATTGCAAGAATTCGACCTTGAAATCAAGGATAAAAAAGGGACAGAAAACCAGGTGGCAGATCACTTGTCGAGGTTGGAAAAGGGACAGAGTCTTCCAATAGATGAGACAAACATACTGGAGACCTTCCCAGACGAGCAGCTCTTTTCTGTTGCAATCGCTGCCGCGACAGCCATGGCGACAGGTAAGTCTTCTGAACTCCCCTGGTATGCTGATTTCGTTAATTTTATAGTTAGCGGAATACTTCCTTCTGGTCTTAATTATCAAGCCAAAAAGAGGTTCCAAAATGATGTTCAACATTATTATTAGGATGAACCTCTTCTTTTCAAAATGTGTGCAGATCAGGTTATAAGGAGATGCGTACCACAAGAAGAGCAAGAAGACATTCTCCATCACTGCCATGCTTCACAATATGGAGATCACTTAGGAGGCAACAAAACTGCTGCCAAGGTGCTGCAGTCAAGGTTCTACTGGCCGACACTGTATAAAGATGCACAGGACTTTTACAAGAACTGTGACAGGTGCCAGCGGACAGGAAACATCTCAAGGAGAAACGAGATGCCGCTGCAGAACATTCTAGAAGTCGAAATCTTCAATGTTTGGGGGATTGACTTTATGGGACCTTTTCCATCTTCATGTGGAAATCTATACATCCTCTTAGCAGTGGATTATGTCTCTAAGTGGGTTGAAGCTATCGCCACTCAGAAGAATGATGCCAAGACAGTCCAAAAGTTTCTACACAAAAACATATTTTCTAGGTTTGGCATCTCTAAGGCGATTATCAGTGATGAAGGGAGAAATTTTGACAATAGGGTTATTGCTGCCGCCTTAAAGAAATATGATGTCAAGCATCGGATCACGATAGCATACCACCCACAGACCAATGGACAAGCTGAGATATCTAATAGGGAAGTTAAGAACATTCTTGAAAAGATGGTTAAACCAACTAGGAAAGATTGGTCTTTACTCCTCAATGATGCATTATGGGAATACATGACAGCTTTCAAGACTCTATTGGGCATGTCTCCATACCGATTGATTTATGGAAAAACCTGTCATCTGCCTGTCGAGATAGAGCACAGAGCATATTGGGCAATCAAGGCAGTAAATATGGACTTGAACAAGGCAGGTGAGAAAAGGCTATTAGATCTGAACGAGATTGAAGAAATAAGAACAATGGCTTACGACAATGCAAGAATCTACAAGGAGAAGACTAAGAAGTGGCATGACAGGAAATTGCTGCCACGACAGTTCTGCCCAGGGCAGCTTGTATTGTTGTTCAATTCTAGACTAAAACTCTTCCCAGGGAAGCTAAAATCTAGATGGTCTGGCCCGTTCCAAGTTGTACAAGTTTTTCCCCATGGTGCCATCACAATCCGATCATTAAAAGACGGGCACCAATTCAAAGTCAACGGACAATGCCTCAAGCATTATCAGGGGACTGAAGCCCCGGGAATACAGGAAGTGGTTACTTTAGGAGATGCCCCACAAGGCATCCCTAATTTAACCTAAGTTTTATTTTTATTTATTTTTATTATATATTATTTATAAAGAAATAAGTTTTATTTTACTCGAATAATGTTTTTATGTTTTATGTTTTTAGGAAATAAAGGAGTCAAGAAGAATAGGAGAAGTGACCCAAGCCCACCATTCATCCATCAGCCCAACAAAGCCCAATATTGAAGCCTGTCGTTCCAGCTGCCGCCGCAGACACAGGAAAGACAGGCTGTCACCAGACTGTCACGGAAGACGCAGAAATGTGTGACAGACGCGTAACAGACACATAAATGCGTGTCAGACGCGTCAGACACGCTAAACCTCAACAGTCACCCTGTTATTCATGCCTGCCGTTATAGCTTCAACGGGCAGTGACTCTTCCTCTATAAAACCCCGTTTCATTTTCATTTCACTCACTCCTGATTATTCTTACTTGCTCTCCCCTTTAGTTTTTCTTTGTTTTCTTTACTTTCACAAAACCCTTGCAACTAACATGTCTTTCAAACGAACCCGCCGCAGTGTTGCTTCAACCTCTTCACCGGCAGCACCCACCCCGCAATCCTTCGCAACTAAGGATCTCTGGGAAGAAAGAGGTTTTATTTACACCCCAAGAGCAGTCAATATGGGCCTCAAGTTGTTCATTGCAAGGGCGATAAAGGCTCTGTTGTGGGAGCAATTTGCAGAGCAACCAGCAGAAATGAATGAAACGCTGGTGAAGGAATTCTATGCTGCCATCGGCAGCAGGATGGCAACAACATTGACTGTCCGAGGGACAGAAGTGGAGTTCACAGCTGAGCGCATCAACAATTTTTATGGCCTCTACTTCAGCCCCAACGACGATGCTCACCAGCAGTTCCTAGACACCCTAGACAACGTTGCCTTCGATGTTGTCATGGTAGAAGTGACAGAAGAAGGAACTGAATGGAACACGAGCAAGAAAAATCCCCATACCTTCAGAAGAAGACAGCTGCTTCCAGAAGCGAAATTGTGGAACGCCTTCATTAAGAAGAGTATTCTGCCGTCCTCCCATCACACGACAGTAGACCAGCAACAGTTAGCCCTAATCCACTCAATCATGAACAAACGGCCCATAAATGTGGGACGCTACATGAGGGAAAGTATCCTGGACTGCACCCAGAGATCGACAGCCCTCGTCTGCCTGCCATTCCTTATTACCTCTCTCTGCCGCTGCTCTGCCGCACCAGAAGCCACCACCGATTGACTAGTAAAGGGACGGGGCTGGACAGATAAGAATATCATCAGCCTTATGGAGCTGACAGTCGCAACCCCCCTCTCCTCCTTCAACCCTGCTGCCACCGAAGCAGAATCATCAGAGGAACCCACCCCTAAACCTGCCGCAAAAGCTCCTCCGACAGACCCCTCCACTCCATCACCTGCCCTGATGGCAGCCGGCAGTCCTCCGGCCGACACATCCGCCCGAGGAACAAAGCGACAGCCCTCGGATGACATCGATTCCTTTGTAGCTGGTTTCTCCTCTTCCTCCGTCTGGGCTGAAAGCGAGGCAGAACCTCCTATTCGAAGGAATTTGGAGAAGGAATTCACGCCTGTCAAGAGGCAGAAAAGATGGCCGACGGAAAGCTTATGCCAAAGGCCAGCACCACCACCACCAGCAGCAACACTTGGGACAGCGACAGCAGCTCTGACATCCAGGTCGTAGAGCAACCAGCCCAGCCTGCCCCACAACCCAGAATCCGCCACCAAATACACCTCAGCGGCAGCAATGAAGACAGTGTTTAAAATTTAAGTCTTTTATTTTCTTCTTATTGTTGCTGCCTTATCTATATTTTGTGATGTACTGCCTTCATTTTTATTTGTGTCATGTGCATTGAGGGCAATGCAACCCTCGAGTTTGGGGGTGGCAACCCTCCATTTTAATGGAGTCTAAGTAAATCTCTTTAATTAATTGTTGTGTCTTTTATTTATTTATTTCTCATAAAAAAAATCAGAAAAGACTGAAAATTTTGGCTTAAAACTGTGATTTGAACTTACCTGTCATGACAGCTCTGTCGTGGTAGCATCTTTAAGATAGTTTAAGGAGAAGTTTAGAGCCTTTCTATAATTTTGAAATCTTAAAACACCATTGTGACTGTTATACTGCTTAGACTTCTTTTAGCCAAACTAGAATAGGGAGCTTAGTGCTTGAATAGCCCCTAGAGGTGCCTAACATTGGCTCTAGGAAAGAAGTTTAGCAAAAGAGACTCAAAAACCTAGAGGTGCCCGAAACCGGCTCTAGGAAGCTAACTAGAGGTGCCTAAAACTGGCTCTAGTAAAACTTAGCTTGAAAAATAGAAGAACAAAGTCAAAACAAAAGAAGCATGAAAATATGTCTTCAAAAATAAACTTTGGCATAAAAATTCGAGTTAAGAGTTGAATATTCTAGTGAAACTAAGAGAGTCTTAGCATATAACTGTTCACAAGCATGCACACACTGCACGAGGACTATAGTGAGATTCCGGACAGATCCTAAATTATCCGACAGGTTGCTACCGCCACAGGGAACGAACGACGGGTAAGGGAAAGTTCACTGTTTGAAAGCCAAAACAAAAATATTTCAATTTTCTTTTAGGTCTTAGTTGCTTGAGGGCAAGTAAAAACTTTAGTTTGGGGGTGTGTTGAGTGTGTAAAAGTTCTATTATTTAAACCTTTTTTAACCCATATTTCTGCTGCATTCAAGCATCATTTCATTGCATTTAGGGTAGTTTACAGCAAAACATCACAAATATATAAAAGGCACGAATTCTACTAAAAATTGATGTTTTTGGTAGGTTGCCGCCGTCGTAGATGGTGAAGGCGGGCGTAGGGCAGAGAAACCGAAGAGCTGAACTGAACAAGCAGACAAAGAGGACGATGCTGTCATGGAGCTGCCGTGACAGCAGAGGACGACAGCAAGTTAGTGGAGAAAAAGCAAAGTGGACCTCGATAGATAGATAAAATTCTGCTCGTCTGTCGTGTGAAAACCATATATTTTTCCAAGCCCCGGATCAAAAGATATGTCAAGCCCAAAGCTCAAAGAGAGAAAATCCAAGAAACAAGGAGGACGGCTAGAAAGTAGGACCCTTGAAGATTAAGTCTTTATTAGAATCATACTTTTAATTAAAGTTGTAATCCTTGTTAACTTAGATAACTTAAGCCCAAAGCTTATATAAGGGCATGTATTTTAACCCAGGGCATAGATCTCATATCCCATAGTCGATTACCCCATAACCGATAACCAAAAACCCCTGTCGTTTACCCGCCGTCGATATGTTCTAAATTCCCCCTAGGGCCATGGGTTGATTTGTAAAGTAGTTGCAAGGGTTGTTTTGTTTTAGGATTTTTCAAGTTCAATAAAATAAACTTCAAGTTCTCTTATTTTGGTTATTAATATCTTGCAAGAGCATCGGGAGAGCATTGTGAGGTTATCCATTTACTTAGCATCGGGAGAGTTAAGTATACGAAAGAAATAAGAGCAATTTCTCTAGTTTATAGTTGAACTATCTCGTGCCTAGGGATAGGGCGAGGTTAAGTGGCTAAAGAAGAATTCATACACATCGGTGTTCGTCCTTCGATTCACGCCGGGAGGTATCATCAAGACGTGATCATCGACAGACTTGGACCTAGGGATAGGCCAAGGCAAATCTGGGATTCTTGCCAAACTTGAACGTACTGAGTTGGTGTGCTTGCTGCCGCGACGATCAATAGACTGCTGCCGCGACAGGTGCTGCCGCGACAGGTGCTGCCGCGACAGGCGCGACGACAGAACTGGATTTCCTAAACTCTACAATACCTGCACTACTGAGCAATTCAATACCAGCCCATTCTCTCTATCTTGATATTTTTACTCTTTTATTTTCGTTCACTTTATTATTCTCATGACAACTTTCTCAACTATTTCCTTTACTTCGTGCAGTAAACTAAGGTGAAGCTATTAGCCTAATCCATGTGGAGACGATATCCGATACTTCATATCACTTTACTACTTGCGTCGAGTACACATGCACTACAATTGCGATAGACTCTTTTACACGCAACACCAATCAAATAGTTTCGGGATTTATTTGACTACCCAATATCAATGAAATTGACCACATGGTTAGAGTCAATGCAATATTTGCGCCTTTCCGGTGTAGGGTTTCCGATCACCGGAACCCAATTCTGATTAGACTGGTTTGCGGGGTGTTACAAATCACTCCATTGAAGAATTCAAATCTAAACTTAACCAATTATATTAATTCTGGAATCATTTTCATAAATTTGAGTTTAGATTTCGTCTTACCCATAAAATTAATTCTCAATCCAAATAAAACATGTTGATTTTATCTATCAAATCACAATCGCCATTTATCATCCAAGAAACTTCATAAATCGACCCGTTTAAGAATCAGTTCAATTCATTTTTACAATATTGTCATCACGAATATTTTACAACTACTGTAATATAATTACTTTTTAATTTAATATTAAATCGACCCGTTTAAGAATTACTCAAAACTAAATTCCATCTCTTGATAGACTCGTTAAATATATTTCCAAAAATATTTGCCGCAATAAATTTATCAAAAACCAATTCAATCAACCCAAATTATTTTTCAGAATTAATTAATTAGCCAAAGCTTAACCCAAAAGTTCCAACCTGATTCCGATAATTTACCTTAATCTTCTAACCCATTTTTCAGGATGTTACACTTTATGCATGAGATAAATGCAAAATAATTACATGTATTTCTAAGAGATGATCTAACGGTTACCTCTTTGGATGGATCACCCAAAATCTCACCACCTTTGGCATAGTTTAACTCTCTTGAGTATGTGATCTCTCTTTCCTCTAAAGATAGTTCCTTCAAAGCTTCTAGAGGTGGATCATGTGGTTCAACTTTTGATGTGACTTCATCTACCTTTGATGACTTTCTTTCACCATCATTGGCATTTAAAATCCCTACACCATCATCACAAGAATCCTTCCTCGAAAGGAGGTTATCATTCAAAACAACATGAATAGAGACACTCTCGACTTATTAACTCACTCCCCTATAATTTTTCTTACAGATACTTTTGCTCTAGGGGTCTTGGTAGTCAGAGGACCTCTTACGTTACAGTTTTATTTTCATTACAATATGGACTACATTATTTTCGGACAAGGTTTACTTTTATTGTTTTATTTTTGAATTGATGTATTAGACTTTAGATTGATTTGTGTTTCAGGGTTTTTTTCAAAATGCATGCATAGAACCTTATGTTCGGATATTTTTATTTACATTGTTGGGTTTTATTATTAATATTAGATTTGAATAATATTTTAAGATATTTTTTTATTGAAGGTTAAATTGTTTTATGTTATCTTATTTAAAATTTTTAATTATTTATATTTAATTAAATTTAAATGGATATTCATAGGAAGGGGTGAAAATATAGATTTTAATCTAGCCGCTCACTCTCAACTCTCTGTCGCCTGCATTATTGTTTTTCTGTCTTTGGTTGGCAATCAGCAACTAATCTTAGTTTTGGTTGTCGATCATTGGGTCTATTATTTTTCTTGTTTTTTCTTGTCTTTTCAAATTTTAATAAGAATATTTGCCTTTGTGGCACACGTTTTCTCTATCCTTGTGACACTTTTTTTTTTATTTTTTTGGTTCTTTTCATTTGTCTTTGTGGTATGATTTCAGCACACTTTAGAGTTCAATTGGTTCTCGTACAGAGATCTTCACGGTGCTAATCTCTGATTATGGTTATATCGGTGGTCTTAGGAAGATGGATCCCCACTCAGTTGTTGGTTGGTTGTCGATGTAATTAGACACGGGTAGCGGAGTAATCTTCTTTATAGCTTGATTCGCTCACCACTCATTTTTCACCCCGTAAAGCGTCTCGTTTAGATAGAGACGAGGAGATTCAGGAAGATTTCTGGATTTTGGTATGCTAATCTTGATGAAAGTGTCTGCATTTCTTTGCACCATTCTAAGAGACTTTTAGTGGATTTGTCTATTTTTTTTCTCTTTTTGTTGCATTGTATTGAAGTACCTTTCATGGCGATTAATAAAATTCAGATGCTACTGTTCAAAAAATTATTTATGTTTAATTTGAATACTTGAAGCAAGGAGGTGATTCATCCAAAAATGGGAGAATTACCAGAGTGGTCTTGCATCTTTCCCAACTCTATATTTTTGCCCTCAAAATCTCAATTTTCACAATCTAGCCACTAAATAACTTTCAAAAAATTCATTAAGGGTCCTTAATCAATAATTTGACTCACCAATATCAATGAAATTGACCACATGGTTAAAGTCAATGCAATATTTGGACCTTTTCGGTGTAGGGTTTCCGATCACCGGAACCCAATTCTGATTAGACCGGTTTGCGGGTGTTACAAATCACTCCATTGAAGAATTCAAATCTAAACTTAACCAATTATATTAATTCTGGAATCAGTTTCATAAATTTGAGTTTAGATTTCGGCTTACCCATAAAATTAATTCTCAATCCAAATAAAACATGTTGATTTTATCTATCACAATCACAATCATCATTTATCATCCAAGAAACTTCATAAATCGACCCGTTTAAGAATCAATTAAATTCCTTTTTACAATACTGTCACCACGAATATTTTACAACTATTGTAATATAGATACTTTTTAATTTAATATTAAATCGACCCGTTTAAGAATTACTCAAAACTAAATTCCATCTCTTAATAGACTCATTAAATATATTTCCAAAAATATTTGCCACAATAAATTTATCAGAAACCAATTCAATCAACCCAAATTATTTTCTAGAACTAATTAATTAGCTAAAGCTTAACCCAAAAGTTCTAACCTAATTCTGATAATTTACCCGAATCTTCTAACCCAATTTTCAGGATGTTACACTTTATGCATGAGATAAATGCAAAATAATTACATGTATTTCTAAGAGATGATCTAACGGTTACCCCTTTGGATGGATCACCCAAAATCTCACCACATAGTTGAACTCCCTTGGGGTATGTGATCTCTCTTTCCTCTAAAGATGGTTCCTTCAAAGCTTCTAGAGGTGGATCTTGTGGTTCAACTTTTGATGTGACTTCATCTACCTTTGATGATTTTCTTTCACCATTATTGGCATTTAAAATCCCTACACCATTGACAAGTCGTCGTTAACCGGTCAAAAATAAATATATATTAATCCTCTTTCAACAATAAATAAAAGAAATTGAATAAGTATAGGGAAAGAGGGTCGATCCTCAAGGAGATTAGCTGGAATTGTTGACTTCAATTTGTTGAATCTGAATTCCCAGGAATATCTGTTAAAGCAAAGGAATAAAAGAAGGGGGTGATATGATTTTTGGTGAAGTAATAAAATAGAGAAAAAGAATTAAAAGTAGTGAGAAAAACCAAGTGTGTAAATCAGCCTCGAACCAGCTCTTTCAATTCTTTCGATCATTGAAATAGATTTTTATTTCGGGGATCATGTCGGTTACAGTCTACGAGGCCCAACCCGTCGCAACTTGCTTCTCTCTCGAGTAACCAATCCTCCCAATTCTATCTTCGAAGGTTGATTCTTAAACAAATTAACCACGTCTATCGCCGTTAAAATATTTAGTTTTGAAAGCAGGAAAAGCCCGACTCAGAAATTGTCTAAAAAAATCGCTTCTGATTTTATCTTTTCTTAGTGGACCGCCGCTAAGAGTGTTCATAGGAAGTCGAAATTGCCACAGGCCGATCCTTCCTCCCAACTATGTTTTTAAGCGAATTCAGACCAAAGGGCCCTTTTTGATATGAAAACGATAAAAACTTTTAGTAAGGCTGATTGCCAAACTATCTAAGCAGAAAGATAAAAATGATTTCCCCAAAAGAATTTAAGCAAGTTCAATTCTCACGAATCGAATTGACTTGGCTGGTTCTTGGCTTAAAGGATTTAGCTAAGCATGATATTGATTATCATGCTTAACTTGGTTTTGGAAAAGTAATAAAATAACATAAAATAAATGAAAAAAAACTTTTATTAAAGCTAAAAATGTTTCAAGCTAGAAGATGAACACTAAAATGATTCATTATCTAAGCCTTTACCAAGGGTGGTATTTATAGGCTTAGATTTACAAAGATAAAGTGATGGGATAATAACAATTCAAATTCAAATGTTGATTAAAATTCAAAATAAAACTAAATGGATAAAAGCTGATAAACTGATCGGATTCTTTTCTCGGAACATTCCAGGATCTTCTAGAAGTTGCAACGTCACTGTCGCGTCACTACCACATCAGACGCGTCGTGCCTAGTGTCGTGCCCATGATGCCAGTCATGACAGAAATATAATAAAAACCGCAGAAATGCCTCATTTTCACTGCTATTTCTAGAATTGGATCCCTGCACAAAATATAACGAAAACAACATGTATTAAGCAGCAAGAAGTCCAAATAACTAGAAAATAGCAAATGAAATATGTCATATTTGAGAACTCATCAAATTCCCCCTCACTTGTCTCATACTTGTCCTCAAGTATGTCCGAAAAAGTATAAACCAAAGATTGCATTTCTCAAGCTATTACAAGCATCAAACATAATCATAAGAGTTATAGCGCAATTGGAGTATCATGAAAGAAAACAGTATCAAACCAAAAGGATTCAAGCAAAGAGCAACCCTTATCTCTTCCAATTACCTATCCAGCATTAATCAAATCCTAACCCAATCTTAATCCTCACCAAGATACACTCAAGAGCACTCAAAGTGTTTATAGGTAAAAGTGAAGCAGAAACACTCAAAGTCAATCATGAATAAAGGTTTCCATATGCTTGTAACAAGTTCAATTCTCCACTACTTTAATAGAATCGAGGTGCAAAAATCATTAGGTCTTTGTTCAAGGTGTAATGTGGGTTTAGAAAAAAGGATAGAAAGATGGGAAGAAAAACAAAAGAGGATGATCAATGCAAGATATTTCAAACATTCAGCAGTGAAGACATTAAAAAGGAGCTAAAAATGGGTAAGCCAACACAAATTTTTTTTCATTTCTTTTTTTCTTTTTTTATTCTTTTCGAAACTGTTTTTCTTCTTTTTTTTCTTTTTTTTCGAAGCAATTGCTTTATTCTGTTTTTTTAGGAAAATATTTGCCCTTATTTGAAAAGTATCTCCTTCATGTCTAATAAAGATTCTAGCATTTGATCAATTGAAATGGTTTAGTCAAAGAAATGGGGTTTAAGGCTAACAAAGGCTCACTAGGCGATGAAAAAGGGAAAAATAGAGTGAAAGGGAGAAAAATGGTTAAAGCCTAATGCCTAAATCATTTTAAAGCACCTCGTTCTTAGTGTAGTCTCGAATTGTAAGCAAGCCACAAGTTCTAGATTCCTAAAGTTCATGATGACTCTATCAAGCAAGGAAGAACGAGCATAAAGAATAAGATGCATGCTCAAGGATCAAATTCTCACAAAATTAGGCTAAGTTGATTAAGCTAGGCAAGAAATCCAATTAACACAATCAAGAGTAATTAAAAAAATGTCAAGCTGCAGATTACCCATATCATTTGATTATCAAAATGCTCCAATTCAATCACTCCTAAGCACTAGAACAAGTACAACATGCTAGGTAACATGTAATGGCAAGAAAAATTCATCTCAAGTTTAATCAAAGTCAAACATATTATCAAACAAGCATAGGACAAGTGGTGTTTCCCTCCCCCTCACTTAAATGAATTGCCCCAATTCAGAAAAAAGAATTAAAAGAAAGTAAGGCAAAGAGAACTCCCTGTGATCAACGATGATTTCGGCCACGTCCGCGGCGGTGGAAAGAGTTGAACGGCGGTTGACGAACGGTGCTGGAGAAGGTGCAGCGAAGGGTGATTTGGCATTTTCGTTGGGCACCCGTCGAATGGTTGCTGGTCGTCGGCCACCATGATAAGGAGAAGGAATGGGGACTGGACGGAATCACTGGGCACCTCTACGAAGGCCGCCGACGCAACGAATCATCACCGAGAATGGTGTATGGGTAGAGGCTCGACTCGGTCTTGGCGTTATATGCGGACCATTGGTGGTGGTGGGGTTTTGGTGGGGCTCGGTTTTGTGGGGGAAGAAGGGGGTGCGGTTTTTGGTGGTGATGAAGTGAAGAAGATGATTAGGGTGGCTTCGGGAGATTCGGTGGAGGATTTGCGGGATGAAGGAGAAGAGGAAAAAGGGGAAAGGTTTCAAAAGGGGGAAAATAAAGAAAAGAATTGAAAACAATTCTTACTTTATTTTATTCCTATGCAACTGGTTAAAGGGTTTGAAAATAGTTGGAAAGGGGTTTGCTATCATGCGCCATTAAGTGAAAAGGGGTTTTGCTACCGTGCACCACTTTCAATGGAACTGCAGCTTATGATCGAAGAGTGCCTGCTGTGTGAAAAAAAAATCCTGCAGAAAAATTATTAAGGTAATTAGAAAAAGAAAAATAAAGGAAAATAAATAAAATATAAAAAGAAAGGAAATTAAAATTAACGAAAATAAAAAAGAATGGGTTGCCTCCCATTAGCGCTTTGTTTAACGTCGTTTAGCTCGACGACCTTTGCTAAATTTTTGGTTCTTCAAAAGCAAGTTCTTCAAATAAACGGTAATGTTCATCCCTCGTCGTTTTAACGCATTCTTTCATCTTTTTATGTGTGTGCAAAGCAACAACTAAGCTTCTACCTCCTTCCCGATGCGACAACTTACTCAAGATGACGTTTGGTAAAGTTTGATTGTCGCCTAAAAATATAAAATTAAAGTGATCTAACTTCGGCTTTGGTTCCTGCAAAATTGAGGGAAAATGTTTAGATCGAGTTGGAATTAATCGAAAATCATGAAGGGAAGAAAGAGTTGAAATGATTTTGCCTATATTTTCATCGTCGAGATCCGCGAATTCCCTACAAAAGTCATAACACATATCAGTTTCGATCAAATCATTAGCTAACGGATCTATAATATCAACGAAATTTAAACTTGCGACCGAATCAGGATACTTCATAGCTTTATACATATCAAATTTAACTACTTCCCATCAAATTCCATAGTTAAGATGCCGTCGCGGACATCAATCTTTGTATGCGCGGTTGATAGGAAAGGTCGGCCAAGCAAGATTTCGGATCCGTTGTTGCTGCGATCATTTTCCATGTCAATTATATAAAAATCAGTAGGGAAAATAAGATTTTTACCTGTACCAACACGTTTTCTAGTACTCCCTCGGGGTAGATGATTGATCGATCAGCTAATTGAACCGTCACTCGCGTTTCTTTCAATGGTTCAGTCGAAATTTGTTGTAAACGATTAACGGCATGACGTTGATAGATGCGCCTAAATCGCACATCGCCCTTTTATCCCAACATTCCCAATTTTACAAGGAATCGCAAACATACCTTGATCCTTGTACTTTGGCGGCAATGGTCTTTGAAGAATAGCTGAAACATTCTCACCAAGGTTAACTCTTTCATTCCCAGACAATCGCATTCGGTTTGTGCATAGATCTTTCAAAAATTTTGCGTACTTAGGGACCTTCCGAATAACATCCAAAAGTGGAATGTTGATTTCCACTTTTTTGAATACATCCAAAATTTCCTTCTCTTCCTCCTTTTTATCTCGTTTTGCCAATCTACCTGGAAAAGGAGGAACAGGTTCGTAAGTAGAAACAAAAATATTGGATTTAGAGTTACCTGCAATGGGTGGAGACTTTTCGTTCTGGTCCTTCGAAGAGCTGCCTTGCTCGTCGGATTTTTGCTCATCTTGCTTGGGCAGTTTAGGCGTTATTACTGTTCCACTATGCAAAGTTATCGCACTAACGTTTTCCCTTGGGTTGGTTTCGGTTTGGGAGGGTAACTTTCCCTGGGATTCTATACGGCTAACAGCTTGAGCTAGTTGGCTTATTTGTTTGTCGATTTTTTGGAGGTGGGATTGTGTTTGGGTTTGGAATTTTTCCTGCGAAACTGCCAATCTCTCAACAATAGACTCAAGCGAGGATTTTTGGGGTGCTTGGTTTTGGTAGGGAGGTTGTTGCTTAGGTTGGTAATTCGGGTTCTGATTACTGTAGCTCAAGTTTGGGTGATCTCTTCAACCGGGATTGAATGTATTGCTATGTGGGTTATAGGGTCTTTGGGGAGGTCCGGGAAAGTTGTGTATGGCGTTAACTTGGGCACCAGACGTATCTCGCAACAATGGGCATAAGTCAGTTGCGTGATCTGGCATAGTGCATATTCCGCATACCTTAGCAGCTTTTATCTCCCTTAAAACAAGAGAATACACAATATTAGTCAAATTATCAATTTTATTCTCTAATGAAATTGTGCTTACTGTGTGAACCCGTCGGCTGGGTTCACTTGTAGAACCAAATTGCTGCGAGTTTGCAGCCATTGTGGAGATTAATGTTCTCGCTGCAGTAGGAGTCATGTTAACGAGCGCGCCACCGCTTGCTGCATCTACCATCTTTTTGTCCATTGGTAACATTCCTTCATAAAGGTATTGAAGGAGTGTTTGCTCGGATAGGCCATGTTGCGGACAGCTTGCGCATAGCTTCTTGAACTTTTCCCAATAATCATATAGGGATTCGTCGTACATTTGTTGGATACCCAAAATGCTTCGCCTAAGTTCAGTCGCTTTTGCTGTAGGGAAATACCTGTCAAGAAAAACACGAGAAAGATCAGCCCATGTATTAATAGAATTCGGAGGTAAATAAAATAACCATTCTTTAGCCATTCCGGCTAAAGAAAAAGGAAATGCCCTTAGTTTTATCTGATCCTCCGAAACTCCTTGCGGTTTCATGCTGCTGCACACCATGTGAAATTCGGCAAGGTGTTTATGTGGGCTTTCAGTGGGGAGGCCATTAAAGGTGGGTAACAGGTGAATTAGGCCCGTTTTGAGTTGGAATGGGGTATCACCGTGAGGAAAGGCGATACAAAGGGGTTGTTGCACAGTAGGGGCTGCGTTCAGCTCTCGAATCGTTTGTTCCGCCATCGGTTCTGCTTCCTGTGTAGGTTCTTCGATTGGTGTAGATTCGGAGGTGGATTCTTGTTCGGATCGTCGTGTGCTTTGTTGTTTCTTTCGGCGAAGTGTTTCGCCGTGAGTTCTACGAGCGCTTGCTTCAATTTTCGGGTTGTATGGAGCTAAAATACCCGGGTTCTTCCTGGTCATAAAATAAAACAAAAATCAGTCAATAATTGCCGAAAATAAATCTCCCCGACAACGGCGCCAATTTTGACAAGTCGTCGTTTAACCGGTCAAAAATAAATATATGTTTAACCTCTTTCAACAATAAATAAAATAAAGAAATTGAGTAATATAGGGAAAGAGGGTCGATCCGCAGGGAGATTAGCTGGAATTGTTGACTTGAATTTGTTGAATCTGAATTCCCAAGAATATCTGTAAAAGCAAGAAATAAAAGAAAGGGGTGATATGATTTTTGGTAAAGTAATAAAATAAAGAGAAAAGAATTTAAAGTAGTAAGAAAAATCAAGTGTGTAAATCAGCCTCGAACCAACTCCTTCAATTCTTTCGATCATTGAAATAGATTTTTATTTCGGGGATCATGTCGGTTACAGTCTACGAGGCCCAACCCGTCGCAACTTGTTTTTCTCTCGAGTAACCGATCCTCCCAAGTCTATCTTCGAAAGACGGTTCTTAAATAAATTAACCACGTCTATCGCCGTTAAAGTATTTAGGAATAAGCAGGAAAAATCCGACTCAGAAATTGTCTAAAAGTAGAATCGCTTCTGATTTTATTTTTCCTTAGCGGACCGCCGCTAAGAGTGTTCATAGGAAGTCGAAATTGCCACAGGCCGATCCTTCCTCCCAACTATGTTTTTAAGCGAATTCAGACCAAATGGCCCTTTTTTATATGAAAAATGATTAAAAACTTTTAGTAAGGCCGATTGCCAAACTATCTAAGCAGAAAGATAAAAAATGATTTCCCCAAAAGAATTTAAGCAAGTTCAATTCTCACGAATCGAATTGACTTGGCTGGTTCTTGGCTTAAAGGGTTTAGCTAAGCATGATATTGATTATCATACTTAACTTGATTTTAGAAAAACAATTGAATAACATAAAATAAATGAAAACAAGAAATTAAAGGAAAATGAACTTGAATTCAAAGCTATAAATGTTTACAAAGATAAAAAGACTTAAAAACTAGAAAATGATCACTAAAATGATTGATGATCTACCAAGGGTGGTATTTATAGGCTTAGATTTACAAAGATAAAATGATGAGATAATTTAAAATAATAAATAAAAGATAAATAATTCAAATGTTTTGAAATTTAAATGCAGGAAATCTAATCGGATAAGCTGATAAGCTCTCTCAGAACGTTCCAGAAGCTTCTAGAAGTCACCACGTCATTGCCACGTCATTGTCATGCCAGATGCGTCGTGCCCGGTGTCGTACCCATGATGCCAGTCATGACAAAATTATAATAAAAACTACAGAAATGCCCCATTTTCACTGTTATTTCCAGAATTGGATCCCTGCACAAAATATAACGAAAACAACATGTATTAAGCAGCAAGAAGTCCAAATAACTAGAAAAATAACAAATAAAATATGTCATATTTGAGAACTCGTCAACCATCATCACAAGAATCATTCTTCAGAAGGAGGTTATCATTCAAAACAACATGAATAGAGACACTCTCGATTTATTAGCTCACTCTCCTATAATTTTTCTTACAGATACTTTTGCTCTAGGCATCTTGGTAGTCAGAGGACCTCTTAAGTTACAGTTTTATTTTCATCACAATATGGACTACATTATTTTCAGACAATGTTTACTTTTATTATTTTATTTTTGGATTGATGTATTAGACTTTAGATTGATTTGTGTTTCAAGGTTTTTTTCAGTATGCATGCATAAAACCTTATGTTCGGATATTTTTATTTAAATTGTTGGATTTTATTATTAATCTGAGATTTGGATAATATTTTATGATATTTTTATTGAAGGATAAATTGTTTTATGTTATCTTATTTAAAAAATTTAATTATTTATATTTAATTGAAATTAAATGGATATTCATATAGGAAGGGGTGAAAATATAGACTTTAACCTAGCCGCTCTTTCTCAACTCTCTATCGGCTGCACCTTTGTTTTTTGTCTTTGGTTGGCAGTCGGCAACTAATCTTAGTATTGGTTGTCGACCATTGGGCCTATTATTTTTCTTGTTTTTTCTTATCTTTTCAAATTTTAATAAGAATATATGCCTTTGTGGCACACGTTTCCTCTGTCCTTGTGATACATTTTTTTTGGTTCTTTTCATTTGTCTTTTTGGCATGATTTGGTGCTCGTACAAAGATCTTCACAACGCTAATCTCTGATTATGGTTCTATCGGTGGTCTTAGGAAGATGGATCCCCACTCGGTTGTTGGTTGGTTATCGATGTAATTAGACACGAGTAGCGGAGCAATCTTTCTTTATAGCTTGGTTCGCTCACCACTCCTTTTTCACCCTGTAAAACATCTCGTTTATATAGAGACGAGGAGATTCATGAAGATTTCTGGATTTTGGTATGCTAATCTTGATGAAAGTGTCTGCTTTTCTTTGCACCATTCTAAGAGACTTTTGGTGGATTTGTCCATTTTTTCTCTTTTTGTTTCATTGTATTGAATTACTTTTCATGGCGATTTAATAAAATTCAGATGTCATTGTTCAAAAAATTATTTATGTTTAATTTGAATACTTGAGGAAGAAGTTACGAATGTGCTTCCTAAATTGGACTTTTTCTATTGGTTGAATGCTTTTGGATGGTTGTCTTGTTTTTGAAGAAGATTTGGAGACTTATTTTTATACCTCTAATTGATTTTCACCCGTTTGGGTAGTTGGGATATTGAATATAGCCATTGGGAGGAGTTTTTTTCCCGCATTAAATGCTTTCTTGCAAATGTATATATCGGTACTCAAGTGCCCGTATCGGTACCTACATAAAGAAGAAATAGCCGTTAGTATTACAAGGCATACCGGTACGCTAGGCTGCGTATCGGTACGGAGTAGGGATACCGGTACGCTAAGGACCGTACCGGTACTAAAATTGTTCACTTGAATTTTAGTCGAGCTTTGGGTATCAGTACGCTCGAGGCCATTCCGGTACTCGGTGTAAAATTCACTGAGTTTTAAGCATGTCGGTATGGGGTTAACCGTTTCAGTTCTCATTATGTTCAAAAAAATTTTAAGCTCCAGGGCGTATCGGTACGGGGTTCATCGTATCAATACTGACAAAACATTCGTAATAAAAATTAAATATCTTGTACCGATACGCAAAGGATCGTACCAGAACTTATTTACCATTCTAAATTACAGTGATTAAAATTCGTACCAATACGCTAAGTCCGTACCAGTAGCAAAAACAATAGAAGATGAAACAGCTGTAGAAGAGAAACAACTATTATAATAAGCAAAAGAAAAAGGAAAAAATGAATTGTATACTATTTTATTCATAGAAAAGGGCTTCATCTAATCTACATAGCCCAATTACATACTGAGTTATACATAGGCCTGATGTAAACTGCTTTGTAACGGCCTAACAACACAAACTAGCTTCTCAGCTAATTACAACTTTTCAAATTAATTAGGGGTGTAAATGAATAGAGTGTACGATAAATTGTTTATGAAACGTTAGTTTATTAAGTTAAATAAATGAGTATGACAAGATTTTTATGTTCATTTAATAAACGAACGAGCACAAGAAGAGATGTATTTGGTTTGTTTATGTTCACAAAAAAACTCATTTGTTTGCTTGTTTATCCATTGGTTTGTTGGCTCGTTTACCTGGTTCCCCTTATATATATATTTTAAATTATTATGAAGGTATGACTAAATTGAACGCATAGTGAACTTTAGAGTTCAAACTGTGAAGTTTGAGGAGCTTAAGGACTTATGACATAATTTTACCATTTTCTTAACAAACCTATAAACAAACATGTTGGCAAACATATTAACTAACATATTTGTGAACACTAAAAAAACCAAACACGAATACCTTAAAAATAAACAAACAAACATAATATTAAAATTTTAAACAAATATGAACAGAAACATCAATACATTCAAAAATAAAAAAATACGATATTAAAAATTTAAACAAAACACAAATTTATTGATTTAAGCTCCGTTGATCTACTACCCTAAAACTAATTAAAAATTTGATTATAGTTAAAATAATAAACTGACATGTCACCGCTTAACACCCGTTCTGGAATTGTTGAGCTCGTTAGACAAGAAAAAAAATCTCATAATTGCATTGACTGTGTAAGAAGCTTCCGATCCTTATTTCACTATATTTATTGGGCCGAAGAAATCACTACCCAACGGTTTGTTCCCATTAGCCAGACGTGAAGCAAAAATATTCAATCCGCATTCGATGTGAATGTTCCGACCAACAAAAGAAGAAATCAGATTTAGGAGCCATTCTTAGGAGTGTAAATGAACGAAACTCGAACAAACGAGATTTTGTTTGTATTCATTTATTTATTTTTAAATGTGTTAAAGTTTGTTTAAAGTTTTAATATCTATTTGTTTAGCGTTCACAAACATGTTAGATTATATGCTCGCGAATATGTTCGTTTAACTTTCGTGAACATGTTAATGTAATGTTTGCAAATAGGTTTAATGTTCGCGAACATGTTCCTTTATATATTTTTCAAAATAGTAAAATTACAGCACTAGTTCTTAATCTCTTTAAGTTTCATAGTTTGAATTTCGAAAGTTCACCCTATATTCAATTTAGTTTCATAGTAAAAAGGAAACCATGTAAACGAACTTGTAAACGACTTGATAAATGAGATTGTTTATGGACATAAACGAACCGAACACACCTCTATTTGTGCTCCCTCGTCTATTAAACGAACATAAAAAAATTTATTCAGACTGTTTATTTAGCTTAACAAACAAACATAAAAAAATAATTCACAGTTCATCGAACAGTCTATTCATTTACACCCCTACCCATCATCAAGCAACCATCTATTTTTCAAATATGAATCTCCATATTTTTTTAGTAATCGGGTATTATGCGCCACCCCACCTAGTCACTAGAAGATATCAGAATATTGAAGTCCCTCATACTTAACCATGTAAGAGTATGAGAGTGAGCTAAAGTCTCAACTGATATGTTTTTGAGAAGTCTCGAACCCATCAAAGAAACTAGGCAAGGGCGGGCGCTTGTTGACCTCGACAACCTCCATGATAGATAGAAGCCACCTGTTGTCTGCATGCTCAATGCAAGTCACTAGCCAAAGGTGGAGTCATGTGAGCTCCAGATTTGTTAGCATGAATTCCGCCAGCAATAAATGCTCGCACTTTATCCCTACACTCCTGGCTTGTCGGGTTCTTCTCCATTGAACCTATGTGCCTCCGTTCAGCCTCTACGCCAATGTATGCACGAATGTCTTCCCATCGTCCCCGAGTAATCTGGTCGCCCAGCATTGCTATAGTTTCCTTCACTATGCCCGATTATTCCATACATCCGTTCATAGCTAAACAACACCTATAAAAATTTATTATCAGGCTTTTGAATTTTTTTCATGTGCACGAGGGGCTCTCAAATGTACTCCAGCGCCTAACCCGAATACTCTTGAATTTTTTTTCAAGAGCTTCAGAGTCAAAACCCGGGAAGGTCAGTCATGACTTTGGAGTTTGGACACCTAAGTAGGGGTGGGCAAAACTCGACTCAACTCGAAAAAATTGAATTATTCAACTCGACTCGAGGTGAAAAAAATCAACTCGTTTTGACTAGACTCGTAATTTCATAAACTCGACTCGACTTGGAAAAAATTCAAATAAAGTTTGAATTATGAAATGGAAACTCGAATAACTCAAATTTTTTATTAATCAGTTGATGAATTTTCAAGTTCGAGTCGATTCTATCAATTATGTCTAATATGCTATGTATATCACATGTGAAAATATGAAGAAATATATATATATATATATATATATATATATATATATATATATATATATATATATATATATATATAAAGCCGTTGAAATTGGAATCAATATGTGCAACGCCTAGCCCTAAATATATGCATAAAAAATTATATACATGCACCGCTACATATATGCATATAGAAATATATATATATATGAATAATTATATATGTTCAATTAAATTTGTACAGAAACTCGAAACTCGACACGACTCGAATTTTATAATCTCGACTCGAAATTTTTTTAAATAAAATTTGAGTCGTAAAATAGGACTAGCAAACTCAAATAACTTAAATTTTTTTGACTCGACTCGATCGAACACCCAACCTATACATAGGAGTCAATTATTCTTCTCAAAGTCGGAGTCAAAGAATACTTTTTTAACACAACGAACGGGTTCCTGGGTATATCCATAAATGTCACTGCTTTGATTTCCGGTATAATTATTTAGACACCTAGGAGTAGGTGGTAGTGATCTCTTTGGGCTTAGGACATTTCTAAGAACCATTAGATCCTACTTTGACCAAAGTATGATCTAAAATTTTAAAATTTTCAGAGTAGCATCATTACAGTGAACTCGCCACATAAGCACGACGAGTTCCAAAAATATTTTTTATTCAAACTCGTCGTAGTAACTCGGCGAGTTCCAGATTTTTTTTAAATACAGTTTAAATCTTAATTAGATAATTAACTTCATCCTAAACTAAACTTGTCGTAGGAGCACAGCGAGTTTGAGCTGGGTTAATGGCCGTGTAACATCTAAACAAAAAAAATCGTAACTTGAAAAATGAGAGTTGGTCAACGGAGAGAAAATGAAACTCGTCGTAGAGAGATAGCGAGTTTCATTTTCTACCCATTGCCCAACGATAATTTTTTTAATGTTAGGGTGTTATGTTGTGCGGTATAAATAGGAAGTTTAGTGTATAGTGTTGAGCACCTAAATATTTTTCAACATCTTTAGTTTGAGCAAAGCAAATGAGATTGTTAAGCCGTGTGAATTTTGTAGAGCCTCGAAAAAATCAAGCATGCAAAATTTTTTGGAAGATTCAAGGTAACGGATTTTTGATTTTTGATTTTGTGGTGTTTCTGAGTATTTTTTAGTAAAAATATTTGTTATTTGATTGTTTTGTTACGATTTAAGTTTTTTGGCGCATAATTATTATAACAAAAATGACGTTAAAATGGGAATAAGAGCACATCACGAACAACATGGACTTGATTGTTGTTTGTAAAAGGTAAAGTAGAAATTTAATTTAAATCTTGTGTTTGTAGATGGAGGAGACACGATTTCGGCCTCAATTGCTATGGAACGATCCGCCATGCGTGGAAATCAATGGATTTCTGGAGATAGCCAAATTTAATTACGTGGCAAAGATTCGTGAGTTTGACATCGTGTCGCATTTGATTAATGGGTTGGTGGAGTGTTGGAGACCGAAGATGCACACCTTCCACGTGACATGTGGGGAGTGCACAACCACCCTCGAAGATGTTGCTATGCATTTTGGTGTTTCAATTTTGGGTATTCCAGTCATTGTGTGCAACAACTATATTCTAGAATTATTAGGGGAAGGCAACAGAAGGGCAGGGCATAAATGGCAAATGGTTGAGGATGACGTGGCTCAAGAATGCATTTTGAGTGGATCGAAATTCCACAGTGACATAAGTTGCAAATGCTGCTCGGGCGTATATATTGCGTATTCTCAATGGGATGATATTGCCAGACAAATCGACTTCCCATATGCACACACAATATCTCTCATTCTTGAGTACTTCTTTAATTAATGAATTGTTGCAGTTCATATAGATGTCATATTTGGATGTTGATTGTCAAGAGGTGATTCCGAACCATGCCTACGATGATGCTGACAATTGGTGTTCCAAACTACAGGTGTTACATTTCACGATTGTTGAGATATTTTACGGTAATCGGGTCTTTAGGCAGTTCCAATACCACCAGCATGTGCCAGTTGATCCGCGTATCATGGATGAATTTCAAGTGGTGCACGGACGTAGTAAGAGTGAAGCGAATTGACCAACCAAACGTTCTTCATTCATAACAGATTGACATGCAATGTCAAACATATGGCCTCCTCGTATTCCCATTCAACCGGATGATTTTGATTTCTCGATTTCTGAGTACTACTAGTGGTTTTTCACAAACATCAAACCATACTTGATGAATCAAGCCCAATGAGATGCTTTACATGTTGTGTTTCAAGCCCGACAATCCTATGAAGCATCGAGTAAGTCGTCATCAGGTGCAGTGTCATAAATAGGTAGATCCGGGGGAGGAGAGGTAGAGGTAGATCTCGAGGTAGTGGTAGACGCGGCAAAAGAGAGGCTGAACTGGAATCGAAACCTGAACTAGAGCCTACAATTCAAGCATTTGATGTCGGTAGTTTTCCACCATCATATGGGTACCCGAGTTGGGATCAAGTTGTGTCCATGACACAAGGGTCATGGAATTTGAATATTCCATATGAAACAGACTTGTGGATAGGTGCTCCTAGTAATTGGGCGAATTAAGGAAAAATGATCTGCAGCAAAAGTACAAGGTTCTATAGGTAATATTTATGAAGGTGTTAATGTGCCTGAGTTTGTGGCCCCCTAAGCTCAATATCATGATATGCAACATCATGATATGGAGTACATGACATCAATATTGTTGACGACGTCCTTATCAAGTGTTATATTCTCAAGCAGTGTAGGGGGAGCTGGTCCGAGTATGTTAAGTTAACTGCGTCGTATAACTCCAGATCATGAAGATTACACAAATGAGGAGAGTGGGGATTGTAACCCCCTTAACCCGGCCTAGACGGTTCACCCAGATTAAGAAGTTTACACGGGGAAAACCTAAGTCAACCCGAAAGTCAACCTTGATTAACGACCCTTTTTTTTCTTTAGTCTTATCTATGTGCATATTAAACCTAGAAATGTTCATAAGATCAGCATACTCAAAGATCACCACAATCAGAAAACATCTAGGGACTCGACTGCACAACACACGAATTTAGGGACCAAAATGTAAATTTTAGAAATTAGAAGGACTTAATCCACTTTTGAGTTACCATTATGAAATTAGTCATGTTTCATGCTTTTCAGCCAAATTTCAACTCAAACGGACATCTCAAACTCGTTCAATTACATAAACCAAGTTCAGGCCAAAACGCAATGATTTCAAAACATTTAACCAACAATTTCAGTGCCCAACGGTCGGGTGTTTCGGAACAGGGATGATCCGTTCCGAAATGCGGGACCGTTCCGAAACAAGTTCCGGAACAGGGCCTAGCAGTGGCAAAACCGTTCCGGAACGGCTCTACCCGTTTCGGAACGCCAAGGCCATTTCAGGCCCCCTGTTTCGATACGGTAGCACCTGTTCCGAAACAGGCTGCCCAGATTGCAGATTTTTTTCTGGTTTATCATGCTTTCGACCAATCAAACATAACCCAAAGACCCTCAAATCATACCAGCAAGTCATTATATACTTAAGGAACATAATAGCATCATACATTCTCAAACATGGCATCAATTAAGGAAAATCCAAATTCTATAGGCATGCATCCTATATTGAAAATCATACAAACACCAAGACACCAAAACAACCTCAAAGGCCATTTACATGTTCCATCATTATCAAAAGCATAAATCCAACTTAGGGAGTCCAAAACATCTCCCAAAACAACAACATAGGTCCCCCATTGCCAAATGCCCAAAAGCTAATAGTGTTAGGAAAACATTCACCATACATGAGCTTAATTCTTCACTTGGATTCTTGACCTCCTTGCTGCCCTTTATGCACTTCAATGCTCTGCATTATTGGTTTAAGAAAAGAGAGAGCGTAAGCACATAGCTTAGTGAGGAATGCTCATTTAAAACATCACAATAATGCATTTATAAAACCCCTTTTCAAAACCTTTAGTTCAAACCACATTTGATCATGCACATATGCATATAAACCAAGCATTTCATGCTTCAAATCATTAACATGTCATATTGGCTTTCAAGTGATAATCATAACCATTTTCCAATTAAAAATACAATCGACAATCAACAATCGGATACGCGGATTACAAGTGTTGTCATTACGCTTCATACACACTACCAATATCAAGGTGGAGCATGGTACAATCACAACCCCTCAACACCCGTGATGGAGACTATGGTACAATCACAACCCCTCCACATCACTCATTGGTAGCGGTATAACATTACTAACGAGATCACGGGACATACAACACAAGATCCACACATGGACTTTTAACCACCATGGTGATCTTACAATACACAAGGTCCACACATGGACTTTTAACCACCATTGTGACCTTAACAATACACAAGGTCCACACATGGACTTTTAACCACCATTGTGACCTTAAAACAAGAACCACCCATGGACTTTTAACCACCATGTTGTTCTTAACCATCTCGTTAGTGTACTTGGATGGAGCATGGTACAATCACAACCCCTCGACATCCAAGGCGACTTTATTCACGGTGCACCCAATCCTATAGCCGGCTAACTATATCCGATTCATGTACTTTTAAAACAACACATCACTTGCCAATATACATCATTTAACAACATTAATTCATTGTTTTAAAGCATTTGACAAAGCCATTAAATCCACATGCATCACTATGCATTGAAATCACATTTAACAATGTAAAATCAAGGATCTCTTACCTTGAGCATCCTTCAACACATGGCTTATAAAACCAGCAATAAACATGCTAAAATATGCTTTCAAAAACAGAATTAAAACATGCAAACAATTAACTTTACATTCAACCAAATCATGGCTCACCAACAAGAGAGTTTTTCCGAAAACTTACTCTTGAGCTTAGCTAAGTTGTTTAGACTTTAACTAAGCTCCCAAACCTTCAAAACATTGGTTTCAAAGCTGAAAACCAAACTTCACTCACCGATTCCATTTCGCAACTTGCCGAAACACCAATCAAGCTTCCGAATCAACACCACAAGGATCCGAAGATGTCTCCCCTGTTTTAAACACATCAAAGCAGAGGATTAATGCATCATCATGCATTAATATCTTCAACCAAAACACCTAAACTCGCTGCTCTCATCAACACTCACATTTCGGCTACCAAACACAACCGAAATCACATCCAAACATCTCTACAACACTACCCTGCCAAGGTCCATCAACTCCAAACATAATTATACATCAAATAACATCCAAAAAGGATCTTATCACGTCCTTATACCTCCAGCTATAGCAGATCATCAAGATCACTCCAAAAACCATCACTAGCTCAAGCAAAACTTAGGAAAATCAACCTATTCGGGTTTGCATTGATTAAACCTCAATTTCACACCAATTATACATCCAATTAACATCAAAAAGACATCTCAAAACAGTGCCCAATCAATTCATACGAATTTCATCAAATTAAACCAAATCTTGCATTTTAAAGCCAAGATCAAGAACAAATCATTAAAACCTTTAATAAAACTCAAATCAAGGATTGAGAACTTGGGAATTTCAATAAAGAACTGAGTATTTAGAGGAGAAGGACGTTCATACCTCTAAATGTGAGTTCCTCCTTGTTTAAAGCCAAAATTCTTCAAAATTCAATAAGCAAATGCTAAGGTTTTGATGTAGGAAAGATTAGAGATCAAATGAAGATTGAAATCTCATCTTTGGAGGTCAAAATCAGAGGGAAATTTGCTGGAGAAAAGTGTTTGGGTTGAGAGAAAAGTTGAGAGAAAAGAAATGGAAAACTTTGGAAAAAGTTAGTTATGACAAAATATCTTTTTCCCTCCCCTTTTACCTTTAATTTAAAACCATTAATTAATTGATTAATATTAAGAAAAATCTGGAGAAACTCTTCTTGGGTAAATAGCTCCTTAAAGATTCAAAGTTTCAATCCTTTTTAAAAACAGTCACCAAGTTTTCGAAAATTACACTTTAGTCACTAAACCAAAATGTCACACTTCCAAACCTTATTTTGTAAAATTGATTTCACCACTCTCTTATATATAATAAAAGAGGATTTTAGGATATTTTTCCATATTTTTAATGCATCCCGAACTAGGCTTTCCTATGAATCACCTTTTTATATTCGAACCGCACTCCGACCGACCCGGTCCAAACCCAAAACTTCTAAGCCCAAAATTGGGGTGTTACAACTCTCCCCCCTTAAGAAATTTCGTCCCCGAAATTTACCTGAAGGAAAGAGGTACGGAAACTGCTTCAACATATCATCCTTCCGCTCCCACGTGGCTTCTTCAACACCACGATGTTTCCACAACACCTTTACCAACTCAATGGTCCTGCCTCGGAGAACCTTACTATCCGAATCCAGAATCTTCACCGGTTCCTCATCACAGGTCAAATCCGGATTCAATTCCACTTCTTCCACAGGCATCACATGTGAAAGATCTGATCTATACTTCCGAAGCATAGAAACATGAAACACATCATGAATCTTTTCCAACTCTTGCGGTAACCTCAACTTGTACGCAACAGGACCCACACGTTCAATCACCTCGTATGGTCCAATGTACCTAGGGCTTAACTTACCCTTTCGGCCAAACCTCATCACCTTTTTCCAAGGCGAAACTTTCAAAAACACACGGTCACCCACCGCATACTCAATCTCCTTACGCTTCAAATCCGCGTAAGACTTTTGCCGATCAGAAGCTGCCTTCAAACGCTCACAAATGAGCTTCACCTTCTCGATAGTCCCTTTCAACAAAGCTGGCATCGAAACCAACTTCTGACCCGTTTCAGCCCAACACAGAGGAATCCTACACTTCCTCCCGTACAAAGCTTCATAAGGTGCCATTTGAATACTTGCCTGATAACTATTATTATAGGCAAACTCCACCAAAGGCAAATGTTTCTCCCAAGAGCCCTGGAACTCAATCATGCAACACCTCAACATATCTTCCAACACCTGGATAACACGCTCGGATTGTCCATCCGACTGCGGATGATAAGACGTACTGAAATTCAACCGTGTACCCAAAGCCTGATGCAAACACTGCCAGAAACACGATGTAAACCTCGGATCCCTATCCGACACAACCGACTTAGGCACACCATGCAAGCTTATCCAAAGTGTACGTAGTATGCACAGGCAAGAAATGCGCACACTTCGTCAGGCGATCCACAATCACCCACACCGAATTCTTCTTCGATGGCGACAAAGGTAAACCAGACACAAAATCTATGGTAATCCTTTCCCACTTCCACTCAGGAATTCTCAACGGTTGCAACAACCCTGAAGGAAACTGATGCTCAGCCTTAACTCGCTGACACACCATGCACTTGCTTACAAACACCGCAACATCTTTCTTTAAACCCACCCAATAGTACTCATCACGAAGATCACGATACATCTTAGTACTACCAGGGTGCATAGCAAAAGGACTACTATGACCTTCAGTCAGAATAGCACGCCTCAACTCAGCATCGTTGGGCACCACTATCCGACTCCCAAAGCATAACACTCCATCATCATTAAAACAAAATTCCGAAGGCCTATCCTCCGCGATATCCTGAACATGAGACACTAAGGAATCATCCAACAACTGCTTTTCCTTAATCAACTGAACCAAAGATGGTTTCACTTGCAATTCAGCCACAAGACCACCATCACGCGAAATACTCAAACTGGCAAACATAGCCCTCAACTCGACAGCTACTTTCCTACTCAAGGCATCCGCTACAACATTAGCTTTACCCGGATGATACTCGATCGTCAAATCATAATCCTTGAGCAACTCCACCCAACGTCGCTGTCTAAGATTCAACTCCTTTTGAGACATCAGATACTTCAAACTCTTGTGATCCGTGTACACAGTACACTTCTCACCATACAGATAATGTCTCCAAATTTTCAAAGCAAAAACCACCGCGGTCAACTCAATGTCATGCGTAGGATAATTGCGCTCATGCACCTTCAGCTGCCGTGACGCATAAGTCACCACCTTACCCTCTTGCATGAACACACATCCCAAACCAACATAGGACGTATCACTATACACCACAAACTCTTTCCCTGATTCAGGTTGAACTAAGATAGGAGCTTGCGTTAAAGCTGCCTTAAGCTTCTCAAAAGCCTGATGTCTCGTTTCCGTTCACTCATATTTAACATCCTTTTGCAACAACTTCGTCAAAGGTGCAGCAATTTTTGAAAACCCATCGACAAACCTTCGATAGTATCCTGCCAAACCAAGGAAACTACGGACTTCATGAACAGACTTAGGAGGCTTCCAATTCATCACTGCCTCAATCTTCTGAGGATCAACACGTATCCCCTCAGCGGAAACCACATGACCAAGAAACACCACTTCTTTAAGCCAGAACTCACACTTACTCAGCTTAGCATAAAGATGATTCTCCAACAAAGCTTGCAACACAATTCTCAAATGCTCTTCATGCTCCTCCTCAGTACGCGAGTACACGAGGATATCATCAATGAACACCACAACAAACTTATCCAAGTATTCATGAAATACTCGATTCATCATGTCCATGAAAGCTGCAGGAGCATTCGTCAAACCAAACGGCATCACAAGGAACTCATAATGCCCATACCTCGTCCTGAAAGCCATCTTTGGCACATCCACATCCTTCACCTTCAACTGGTAATACCCTGACCTTAAGTCAATTTTAGAGAACACAGCTGCTCCCCGAAATTGATCAAAAAGATCATCAATTCTCGGCAATGGATACCGATTCTTGATAGTCAACTTGTTAAGCTGACGGTAATCAATGCACATTCTCATAGTGCCATCCTTCTTCTTCACAAACAAGACCGGTGCACCCCAAGGTGACACACTTGGCCGAATGAAACCACGATCAAGCAACTCTTGCAGTTGCGTCTTTAGCTCCTTCAACTCTTTAGGCGCCATTCGATAAGGGGTAATGGACACTGGAGTTGTGTTTTCATACAACTCAATCCCAAACTCCACCTCGCGATTAGGAGGCAATCCAGGCAACTCCTCAGGAAACACACCAGGAAACTCTCGCACAGTCCTGATATCTTGCACACGCAACTCCTTAGAGCTAAGATTCATCACAAAAGCTATGTAAGCTTCACAACCTTGCCTCAGCTTCCGGCTCGCCTTCAATGAAGACACCACATTGGCAAGAAACTTCACATTCTCACCAACCACTACTACCTCATAATCATCTGCAAGCTTCAACGAAACTCGCTTATTCTCACAATCTACCACATCACGATGCTCAACAAGCCAATCCATACCAAGGATTACATCAAAACCATAAAAGGCAACTCCATAAGATCAACATAGAAAACATGATCTTGCACAGCCAAAGGACATCTTCTATAAAGCTTTCGAGTCACAACAGTCTCACCAAAAGAACTAGTGACACGCATACCAATATCCAAAGACTCAACAGGCAAACCAAGGAATTCAGCATGCTCACGCAATATGTATGAGTGTGTAGATCCAGAATCAATCAAGGAAAGTAATGACAAGGATTGCAAAGTAAAAGTACCTGCAATCACGTCCGTGTCATTTCTCTCCTCCCTCTGAGCATACACTCTGTCCTGGCCACCACCCTCAGGCTGAACAGCTACAACATGAGCCACATTCCTTCCACCTTCCTCTCTACGCTGGAAGTTACCACAGCCGCGCCCACGACCTCTCTGTGGTGCAACAACTCCAGGAACACGTCCTTGACCACCACTGGCCAACAGAGGACACTCCCTCCTAATGTGATCAGCGGATCCACAATTCTAACATGAATTACCAGCCACCACAACAGGAGCTTGCACTTCCCTCGCTGCTCGAGGACAATCACGCCTCATGTGTCCACGCGACCCACATGTCCAACATGTGCTCGGTTCAACTCTTGCCCTATCTCCCTGAACAGGCGCACCTTGGCCTCCACCACCTCGCCTAGCTGAAGATTGATACTTCTGATCACGTCCTCTCTTGTTCCGTCCGCCACCAGAACTATACTCAGCAGCTCTTTTGCCCACACTAGGACCAGCACTTCTAGAAGATAAACTCAAATTCATCTCAATGTCCTTTGCTCTACCAACCAGCACATCAAAATCATTATACTCAGCAGTCAGCATATAAGTCTTTACTTCCGTCACCAAACCATAACGAAACCGTTCACACCTCTCCCGCTCATCAGGAACAAGCTCAGGTGCATACTGACTAAGCCGGACAAACTGAACCTCGTACTCAGCTACAGACATGCTCCCTTGAGTAAGAGACATGAATTCTCTTTTCTTCTCATCCAGGTATCGCACACCAAGATACCTCCTCTTGAACGTGTTCAGAAATAACGTCCAAGTTACTTTAGCTTTCGCCATCCCAAAGATAGAGGTCGTCCACCAGGTATACGCATCGTCGTGCAGTAAAGATACCACGCAGCCCAACTTCTGCACATCATTACAATTCATTTGACCCAAGATTCTCTTGGTACTTTCCAGCCAAGACTCAGAACCTTCAGCAGACAAACCCCTTAACTCAGTCTCTCCCAGACTGCGCAAACGTTCTAGAGGTAGTCTTACATTAGCATCTCCCTGATGCCCAGCTACTTGAGCTCCAGCTACCGCTGCTCGAAAAGCTCCAGCAATAGCTTGTATCAGCATTGTCATGTCAGGAACAGCTTGCCCCTGACCAGCTTCAGGTCCAGCGACCCCAGCACCAGCAGCAACACAAACTCCTTCACCCCCAGCACCACCACCACCAGGCGGAGGAGGTAAATCCACAATGTTTTCAACGTTCTCTTCATTCTCATTTCGAGCCATAGCTCGCGTATTAATCCTTGTCTCTCTACGAGGTGCCATACTAAACAATGCAATTACAATGCAACAAATAAAGTCAGGCTCAGCAAGGTAAGCAATCCAAGTACTCAAGCTCATTTCCAATTAAAAACAAATCATTTCATTAGCTTTGATTCGACAATGGGTCCCTATAACATGCTTCACCACAACATACATCACAATTGTAACATACTTCCTAATCACACAACATACTTTCACTCAACAAGCATACAAAACAATCATACACTTACCACCCACACAATCATTCCCAAACATTCGAGAACTCATCTCTGATACCAACAAATGTAACCCCCTTAACCCGACCTAGACGGTTAACCCGGATTAAGAAGTTTACACGGGGAAAACCAAAGTCAACCCGAAAGTCAACCTTGATTAACGACCCTTTTTTTTCTTTAGTCTTATCTAAATGCATATTAACCCTAGAAATGTTCATAAGATCAACATACTCAAAGATCACCACAATCAGAAAACAGCTGGGGACTCGACTACACAACACACAAATTTAGGGACCAAAATGTAAATTTTAGAAATTAGAAGGACTTAATCCACTTTTGAGTTACCATTATGAAATTAGTCATGTTTCATGCTTCTCTGCCAAATTTCAACTCAAATGGAGATCTCAAACTCGTTCAATTACATAAACCAAGTTCAGGACCAAAACGCAAAGATTTCAAAACATTTAACCAACAATTTCAGTGCCCAACGGTCAGGTGTTTCGGAACAAGGATGATCGGTTTGGAAACGTGGGACCGTTCCGAAACAAGTTCCAAAACAGGGCCTGGCAGTGGCAAAACCGTTCCGGAGCGGCTCTACCCGTTGCGGAAAGCCAAGGCCATTTCAGGCCCCCTGTTCCGATACGGTAGCACCTGTTCCGAAACAGGCTGCCCAGATTGCAGATTTTTTTCTGGTTTATCATGCTTTCGACCAATCAAACATAACCCAAAGACCCTCAAATCATACCAGCAAGTCATTATATACTTAAGGAACATAATAGCATCATACATTCTCAAACATGGCATCAATTAAGGAAAATCCAAATTCTATAGGCATGCATCCTATATTGAAAACCATACAAACACCAAGACACCAAAACAACCTCAAAAAGGCCATTTACATGTTCCATCATTATCAAAAGCATAAATCCAACTTAGGGAGTCCAAAACATCTCCCAAAACAACAACATAGGTCCCCCATTGCCAAATGCCCAAAAGCTAATAGTGTTAGGAAAACATTCACCATACATGAGCTTAATTCTTCACTTGGATTGTTGACCTCCTTGCTGCCCTTTATGCACTTCAATGCTCTGCATTATTGGTTTAAGAAAAGAGAGAGCGTAAGCACATAGCTTAGTGAGGAATGCTCATTTAAAACATCACAATAATGCATTTATAAAACTCCTTTTCAAAACCTTTAGTTCAAACCACATTTGATCATGCACATATGCATATAAACCAAGCATTTCATGCTTCAAATCATTAACATGTCATATTGGCTTTCAAGTGATAATCATAACCATTTTCCAATTCAAAACACAATCGACAATCAACAATCGGATACGCGGATTACAAGCGTTGTCCCTACGCTTCATACACACTACCAATATCAAGGTGGAGCATGGTACAATCACAACCCCTAAACACCCGTGATGGAGACTATGGTACAATCACAACCCCTCCACATCACTCATTGGTAGCGGTATAACATCACTAACGAGATCACGGGACATACAACACAAGATCCACACATGGACTTTTAACCACCATGGTGATCTTACAATACACAAGGTCCACACATGGACTTTTAACCACCATTGTGACCTTAACAATACACAAGGTCCACACATGGACTTTTAACCACCATTGTGACCTTAAAACAAGAATCACCCATGGACTTTTAACCACCATGTTGTTCTTAACCATCTCGTTAGTGTACTTGGATGGAGCATGGTACAATCACAACCCCTCGACATCCAAGGCGACTTTATTCACGGTGCACCCAATCATATAGCCGGCTAACTATATTCGATTCATGTACTTTTAAAACAACACATCACTTGCCAATATACATCATTTAACAACATTAATTCACTGTTTTAAAGCATTTAACAAAGCCATTAAATCCACATGCATCACTATGCATTGAAATCACATTTAACAATGTAAAACCAATGATCTCTTACCTTGAGCATCCTTCAACACATGGCTTATAAAACCAGCAATAAACATGCTAAAATATGCTTTCAAAAACATAATTAAAACATGCAAACAATTCACTTTGCATTCAACCAAATCATGGCTCACCAACAAGAGAGTTTTTCTGAAAACTTACTCTTGAGCTTAGCTAAGTTGTTTAGACTTTAACTAAGCTCCCAAACCTTCAAAACATTGGTTTCAAAGTTGAAAACCAAACTTCACTCACCGATTCCGTTTCGCAACTTGCCGAAACACCAATCAAGCTTCCGGATCAACACCACAAGGATCCGAAGATGTCTCCCTTGTTTTAAACACATCAAAGCAGAGGATTAATGCATCATCATGCATTAATATCTTCAACCAAAACACCTAAACTCGCTGCTCTCATCAACACTCACATTTCGGCTACCAAACACAACCGAAATTACATCCAAACATCTCTACAACACTACCCAGCGAAGATCCATCAACTCCAAACATAATTATACATCAAATAACATCCAAAAAGGATCTAATCACGTCCTTATACCTCCAGCTATAGCAGATCATCAAGATCACTCCAAAAACCATCACTAGCTCAAGCAAAACTTAGGAAAATCAACCTATTCCGGTTTGCATTGATTAAACCTCAATTTCACACCAATTATACATCCAATTAACATCAAAAAGACATCTCAAAACAGTGCCCAATCAATTCATACGAATTTCATCAAATTAAACCAAATCTTGCATTTTAAAGCCAAGATCAAGAACAAATCATCAAAACCTTTAATAAAACTCAAATCAAGGATTGAGAACTTGGGAATTTCAGTAAAGAACTGAGTATTTAGAGGATAAGGACGTTCATACCTCTAAATGTGAGTTCCTCCTTGTTTAAAGCCAAAATTCTTCAAAATTCAATAAGCAAACACTAAGGTTTTGATGTAGGAAAGATTAGAGATCAAATGAAGATTGAAATCTCATCTTTGGAGGTCAAAATCAGAGGGAAATTTGCTGGAGAAAAGTGTTTGGGTTGAGAAAAAAGTTGAGAGAAAAGAAATGGAAAACTTTGGAGAAAAGTTAGTTATGACAAAATATCTTTTTCCCTCCCCTTTTACCTTTAATTTAAAACCATTAATTAATTGATTAATATTAAGAAAAATCTGGAGAAACTCTTCTTGGGTAAATAGCTCCTTAAAGATTCAAAGTTTCAATCCTTTTTAAAAACAGTCACCACGTTTTCGAAAATTACACTTTAGTCACTAAACCAAAATGTCACACTTCCAAACCTTATTTTGTAAAATTGATTTCACCACTCTCTTATATATAATAAAAGAGGATTTTAGGATATTTTTCCAAATTTTTAGTGCATCTTGAACTAGGCTTTCCTGTGAATCACCTTTTTATATTCGAACCGCACTCCGACCGACCCGATCCAAACCCAAAACTTCTAAGCCCAAAATTGATGTGTTACAGGGATGTTAATGGAGGAGGTGTCGATGATGATGAACAAACCCCGATTCAGCTACGAGCTCGACAAGGGTCGCGTTTGTATGATCAGACGCACTCGTGACACCGGTAAAGCCTAAGGCTCAAGAGAGGAAAAAGACCAAGAAAAGGAAGATAGATTTGTTGTTTTGTTTTTAATTAAATTATTTTACAAAATTTTGTTTTTTGTTTAATTAATTTAGAAAAATGTAATGTATATTTTTTATATTGGTGAGAAATTGATTTTGAAAGCACTTAAAATTGGAACTAATTTATTTTGCAACTCGGTTGACGACGTACGAACCGGACATATATTTATCTTTACATTTCAAATAAAATGACCTTTTAATTTGAAGTAATTTAAAATATTAGTTTAATAAAAGTAATAAGTTAACGGATTTGAAATAAATTTATTACATTTATCGTAAACAACGGTTGTAAACAACAATTATAAATTTATTACATTTATTACATTATGTCGTTGTGGTCAAGAGGTAACATTTAAGTTTCCTTGTAAAAATGTCGTAAGAAGAACTTTTTGGTAGGCGTAATTTGCGTTGTATAGTTATTTCAAAAGTATCGACGCTGGAGTTCAATAAACAAGCTGCAAAAGAAACACCGGTTTCAGATAGTGATGGGAAAAATTTCAACTTTCTCAAGGGACTTGAATTTTGCTCCATGCAAACTGATTTCTCCAGAATCCACACAAGAATGTTGCATGAGGCATAAACGACAGTGCATACACGAGGCTAGCACAATTATTTTAAGTCCTTTGATGCATGTGGCCTATAATGTTCATTTATCCAATTGAGGCTTTTGTGGCAAATGACTCATGTATAAATGCACCTAACGTAGGAGCTATGCGGATGACTGTGTAGCATAATTAATGTTGTAAGAAGAACTTCGTAAAATTGAATGATATATTTAACTTATTTTGAGAAAAAAGTATACAGATTGACACATTGGAAGAAAATCGACATATAAATATCGGAGCATTTGGTGTGGTATGGAACAGAAGATTTAACATTTGGTGGAAATTTTTTTGTATAGTCCAACAATATTTCTCACGAATATTTATAACGGAATGTGCGTGATGCATTTAGCACGAGTTTTGCATGAATACATTTGTATGAAAGTTGCATATATTCATCTAAACGTTGCATTTGTGGTAGATGCAGGAAATAAAAATAGAAACGATAGGTGCAACTGACCTTCCACTCACGTCGAGTTTCATCAAATTCGCCTTCCACTAACGACGAGTTTCATCAAATTCGACGTGCATAGAGGGCGAATTGCACCTATCATTTCCTTTTTCCGCATCTGCCAGAGATACAACTTTCAAATGAATATATTCATACTTTTCAAGGCAATATTTGAACTGTTTTCCGAATACGCAAAAATGTTGCCTAAATACCCCTATGGAAGTCATCATGGTCGGGTTTTCAATGCAAGATTCAGACCACATTCCGAATGCGCTAACAAACGGTGGACACATCGTCCCATAGATAAACACGTGTATGTAACGATGGCTGAAAGAACGCGGCCAAAAAACATTCGAACACGGCGAAAAAGTTGCCTAAATACCCCTATGGAAGTCATCATGGTAGGGTTTTCAAGGCAAGATTCGGAGCGTTTTTCGAATGCGCAAAAGAACAAAGGATACATCATCCCATAGATAAACACATGTACATAACAGTGGCTAAAAAATGCGTCAAAAAATATCCAAAAACGGTGAAAAAGTTACCTAAATACCCCTATGATAGTCATCATGGTAGGGTTTTCAAGGCAAGATTCGGGTCGTTTTCTGAATGCGCGAACGAACAACGGACACGCTGTCACATAGATAAACACATGTACATAACGGTGGCTAAAAAACGCGACCAAAAGATACGACAGTGTATGCAGGAGGGCATGGTATACATTTAGATGCCGAGAGGCAACATTTGAGTTTTATCGTCATTAATGTTGTAAGGAAAACTCTGTGTACGTAAAAGTGAATAGGTGGACTACCATGCTCCAAGGCATCAATCAATCTATATTTCTCCTTTGTACACGTAATTGGGACTAACACCGTCATCTAAAGGCCTTTGATGCTGACAAGCCTCGAGTGTGTCTTAGGAAAAGAAGCTCCAAATAATGTACCTATGTGGAGGGTTGTTTCTTGCAGAATGGGGGTCGTCAACATGGAATATAACATGCAGTACCACCATTTTCATTATAGAAGCATAGGGGTGTTGCATGGAATAACCATGGAGCCGTTAACCATGACCAGCTACATCTTTATGAAGTTGTGTAATGCTTCATCCCGATAAGAAGACCATGATGAGGCTCACATTGAAATCGGTACGGTGAGACTTACTTAACATACCAAATGTTGTAAGGAGAGCCTCGTTAGTAGAAATTATTGAAAAAATGATGACTTTTTGTCACAGTCTTTTTCAGGGTCGACGTTTTAAAAACAACAAAACAACGCAGTCGCTACCACTCTTTTTCGAGGTGTGATTAGATCACCTATAAATGGGTCATTTTATAAAACTATTTTTATTTTATTGAAACAACCATTTTGGTCTACGAAAACACAAAAACGAGTTCATAAGTCGATTATGCACGGGGAAAGGTGAACAACCCCAAAACACCCAAAAATTGGAACCTAGCCGATTACAAGTTGTCTTTTTGTCAGAATTTGCAAGTTCATGTGAAATTTAATTTACTATCTATTTATGAATATGATTCATTTTAATAGGCCCACCATCCAAAGAATAAACTATAACCACTGCCAACATTTTTTGTGCTAACCCGTTTACCACTATTTGGCGTGACCTCGGACTTGCAATTAATATGATCATAATTAAAAGCGATAAAAATATGACATAAAACATTAAGAAATTAGAATAACATGATACATAAAAGATTCCTAAAAAATACTTACCAATATTAACTTAATTTTAATTCTAAGGTTATCTGAACTAATTTGTGTCTAAAGGTCTAAAGAAATTTCTAAAGATTTATTTATTATTATTTTAACAAAGAATCTACTCTAAAAATCCTTTTATGGTATGGATTTAATATACAAACCTAAAGAGTTTTTTTTTTCTCAAAACCCAAAGATTTTTAATTCTATATTTAATTTCAAGGAAACTTAAATTAAGAGATATAGTTATTTAAAAGAATCCTAACTAAGGAAATAAATTAATGGCTCTAATCCTATCTCACAAATATTAATAGTAAATAAATAATGTAAATAAATAACATAAATAATAAAGAGCCCAATCAAACCTTCCAAACCCAGAAACATTTAAAGTTTTTGGATCAAACCTTTATTTTTCCATGAACACTCCCATGTTATTTCCCTAAAAGGTTACTTGGATCTTCACAAACATGAAATCACTCACCCAAACTTGTTTTTCGTTTTAAAAATTAAACGCCCAAATCACAAGAACTCTTCCCTTACCTTTTCTTTTGAACACAACAACAAAACAAAAAAAAGTAAATTATATAAAAGAAATAGAAAACTAAACGATGTAACTTAACTAAAGCTTCGAACTTTTATTTCTCAAATTTTCAAAATACAACTGCTTTGTATATACTTCTATGAGTGTGTTTTCCCCTCTTATCCGATGTAGAAAAGTAGTTTGTTGTGGTGGTGAGTTGTGGTGGTGGATGTGAGTTGTATGTAGTGAATTACAAAGGATGACGAGTGGCGAAATGCAAAAGGGAGTGGTGAAGTGAATGGTGAATGTGTGTTACAACAAGAGGTTTATATATGTTTTTCACTACCTAAAATACATGGAAGATTGGAATAATAATCCAAAAAATTGGGTAAGAATATTGCCCAAATTTCTTGATTTGATTCCAACTTTTCTTCTTCAATTGATTCTTGCTTGACTATGCCATTTCTTCCTTTTTTGATTCGATTTTAAAGATATTTGGGACTAATTTATTCCCATTCGAATCACCCTCAATGTTCTTCTTTCCTTTTTGGTTCAATTCTCCTGGAATAATGAAGTTCCCCTTTTTACTTGATTTTGACCAGTTTTATTTCTTTTTTCTTGTATTTTTGAGCCAAAGAAATCAGTGACAATAGATGCCCCTTTTTGCTCATTTTGGTGAAACAAGAATAGAGCAAAGAATAAAAGGCATTAATTTTTAGCCAATCACACTGTAAATTGGTTGATGGACATCAAAGTAAGGTTCCATTCTCCTTGCGCTTGAACATATATATGGTTGCTGAAAAGTAAAGGTTCCATTCTCCTCGCGCTCGAACGGATAGGCGTTTCACTTAAAAGCAAGGTTCCATTCTCCTCATGCCTGAATGGATAGACGATTTTTTAAAAAACAAGGTTTTATTCTCCTTATGCCTAAACGGATAGGCGAGTGCTAAAAAATAAAGGTTTCATTCTTCTTGCGCCCGAACGGATATGCGTTGTGCTGAAAAATAAATGTTCCATTCTCATTGCGCCCAAACAGATAGGCATTGTGCTGAAAAATAAAAGTTGCATTCTCCTCGTGCCCGTACGGATATGCATTGTGTTGAAAAATAAAGGTTCTATTCTTCTCATACCTGAACGGATAGGCATTGTACTGAATAATAAAGGTTCCATTCTCCTTACGCTTGAACGAATAAGTAGTTGCTAAAAAAATAAGGGTTCCATTCTCCTCGCTCCCAAACGGATAAGCGGTTTGCTAAGAAGCATGGTTTCATTCCTCTTATGAACAGGTAGTTTGCTAAAAAGTAGGGTTACATTCTCCTCATGCCTGAACGGATAGGCAACTTGCTAAAAAGTGGGGTACCATTCTCTTCATGTCTGAACGAATAGGCAGTTATATTCTCCTTGCGCATGAACAGATAGGCGAGTTCCATTCTTCTTATGCCTGGATGGATAAGCGGGTTACATTCTTCTTATGCCTAAACGAATAAGTGGGTTCTATTCTCCTTACGCATGAACAGATAGGCAAGTTCCATTCTCCTTATGTCTGAACAGATAGGCGAGTTCTATTCTCCTTGTGCCTGAACAAATAGGCGGGTTCCATTCTCCTTATGCATGAACTGATAGGCAGGTTTCATTCTTCTTATGTTTGAACGGATAGATGAGTTTTATTCTCCTTATGCATGAACGGATAGACAAGTTGTTGAAAATAGTGACATGAACGAAGTCAACTGATCACTTGAAAAGTAGGGCATGGGACATAACCATCTAATGCCTTCTAATTGATGTGACATGGGAACATAACCAACTAATGCCATCATCTAGAGATAGTGACAGGAACGGAGTCAACTGATCACTAATGCCATCTTCACGGGATAATCCAAAATCATTCATAATGCAAGGTGACACCCTTATTCAATCTGAGGTTCAATTGTCGTCCTCTATATTGGCGAGCCACTTCATTAATTCATGATGTGATGTCCAGCATTTGCTCTTGGTTTCGTATATTTGGGATCAATACCAAGAAATCTTTTGTTTTTCATAAATCTATGTCAATCTACTTGTAAGATGCAAGAAAATGCTAGAAATGAGTATTTAAAGGAAAAAGTCATGGCAAACATGAAAAAGAGCAAAGTCATATGCCCCAAAATTCATAGTATTAATGATTTATGAATCTATCGGCCAGATAGTGTCCCGCTTTTAGGTAGCTCTCTTTAACTCACCAACTCCCCAAATTTTAATCTTCTCACTTTTCCGATGTCATTCAGACATTAGAAGTTTGGAGATCCTTGAAGCAAGGTTAACTCAATTTGGTAGAATGTGTTCTTAAAACAAACTCCCTTTCTCAAATATTCATCTATGATCCAAATGGTCTTTAAAGGCTTGTAATATAGGCTAGGCTCGGGTTACAAAAAAAGATATATAGGCTCAAATACATGCTTAAGGGTGATTAAACCAAGAATCAACCTTTCCTGATGAAATCTTTGTTCTTTTATTCTTTGGATCACTCTAGACTACCAAATTTAGGTTTTCACCCTAGAGTTCATTTCCTTTTCTGGCACATGTCTTATTTGAAAGATTTTGTACATGCTTTTCTCTTGTTCCAAATTTTCTTCATATTTCAGCTTTCATTTCTTCTTTTTATTTTTTTATTTTTGTACTTTTCTTCTTTTTATTTTTTTTATTTTTGTACTTTTCTTCTTCTTCTTCTTTTATTTTTGTACTTTTCTTCTTCTTTTTCTTTTTTCTTATCCTTCTTTTTTTCTTTTTTCTTTTTTCGACCTTTTCATTTTAAATTTAGGATATTCGACTTGATCCGACATGTTTTTTCTCGCTTGCAAACAACTTTTCTTCCTCTTTGCCCCCTAGTGTAGGGTGTGATCCTTGGTTAGGGTTCAAACACATGAACGATATCAGGCTCAAAAGGGGACACCAATGGATTTTTTTTCTTCATTTTCTTATTCATGAATGGAAATGAAGGAATGCCAATTTTCATTTCACACACAAATATCATCGAAGAGAAGTAGTCATCAGTTGGTTGATGTTTTAGAGTTATCTCTTCATTCAAAGACCTTAACAACAATGTCTGAGAGGAAAATTCACTCAAAATCTGTATATGGGACTTTCCATTAATTCTGAACACACTTTATTTCCCCTCTATTTTGGGATTAGATCCAAAAATCATTCATACAATCAATAGTAGGGGCTCTACCAAAAAGATGTATTTTTGAAGAGAAATGGATAAAAATGGGAAAAAGTGAAATATATGCCACTTGAGAAGATAAAGGGAATGAATCTTTAAAACAAGTAGAATGACATGAAATCCCTTAAAAAAGATCCCTAATGCTCGCGGGCAAAAGCAAAAGGGTTAGTTCTAAGCACGACCCCAAAATTGTTCAGGAAATCCTATATTTTTTCCAGGAAGGCGTGGGTGAATTTTTGGCCAATCTTGCCCCAATCTACTTTTTGACAAGAGTCCATTTCTAGAGTAGTTCAGGTTACAGGTGCTCGTCATGTTCTCCTTCCCCGAGTCTCCCACTTTTGATGGCTGCCAATATCAATTTCTCTGTTCATGACCATGTTTGCGAAACCTTTGGTGGCATGGTTTAACATATGGTTATAGAAGGGACCATTTAAAGTCTTCGTGAACATTTGAGTAACCTCGTTTTCCAATAGTGGAGATTGAACTTGGGCTGCCACATCTCGCCACCTCTGGGCATACTGGTGGAAACTCTCGTTAGGCCTTTGTTCCATATCCTGCAGTACGATCTTGCTTGGGACCATATCTGTCGCATGCTCGTATTGTTCAAGGAAAGCTCATGATAGGTCTATCCAAGTTCGTATGTTGACCTGAATCAATTGGGTATACCATCAGGTAGCTGACCCAGATAGACTATTCTGAAAAAAGTGGATCGGCAATTTCTCATTTCCAAAATGTAGAGACATTTTTCGACAGTACATGGTCAAGTGCACAAAAAGGCAAGTGCTCCTTTCATACTTCTCAAGGTCATGAGCTTTAAATTTTGGAGGAACCACCAAGTCAGACACTAGGCTCAGATCCTTAGCGTCTACACCAACATAAATGTTTCCTTCTTGCAAGACTCTGATGATCTTTTCGAGCTTGTCACAACGATCTTTTAGCCACTTATTCACTCTAGCCCTTTTGGGTGCCTTATTGAGATCCTGAACCTTAATGCCTCGATTTTCACTATGATTTATCTCAGACTCTATTGGAATATGGGTTGAGGTTCCTGTTATGCTAATCAGGAACTTCCCATTCAATGGAAATGTTTCATATGTCATCTCGGGTTAGGGTGATGAAACACCAACGACTTCAACTGTCTTTCCTCTTTCTGTGTATTTGAATCCCAAAATAGCCGCTATCTGTCTGACAGTGTTTTTCTGAGCTTGTGCAATTTCTTCCTTCAAGTCTTTATCCATTTTTTCAAGCTGATCTTGGGTACTTTTGTGGTTTTATTTTCAGAGTTGTTAATCTATCTTCCGTAGTCATAGCTTGAGTATCGTATTTGTGCAAAATCTTGTTACTTGAATGGAATTTGCTAAAATTAATCTTTTCGTTATATGTGTATGCATGCAATGATCACAACATAAACTAATGCAAACAAGCAACAAACAAAAAATGTGAATGCGTGAATGTAGGTGAAGGGTCATCGATTCCATTAAGGTATTGCTTTAGAAGTAGTTTTTCATTGGATGTCGAAGTTCCTTATTGCAAAAGATTTTGAATTTATCACGAGTACATCTTAGCTCGAGCACCCAGCTCTTTTATCTCTTCGATCAGCCACAAGAGTCTTGGCCCCACTTCCCCAATCGGCCTATTATACTGGCGCAGAGCTACAACTTCTTTGGACAACATCATCACATGTTTGGCTATATCCTAGAGTTAGGTCATGACACTCTTGTTGAACTCGTCACGCTCATGAAATCCCATTGCATTGTCCAATAGTCATTACCCCCTTCATTGATATCTTCGAGGACCAAGATCTTTGCCATGTATTCTTGATTGGCGTTCTCCATGTGCCCACTAGTTGACCTCGGACCAGTGACATACACTTGCATTATCTTCCTCTTTTTGAAGGAGTCTTCCAAGTGGCTCTGACGAGGTGGGCTCCTAGACCCACAAAAAAGGTTGGGTTTTAGAAAGGTCCCCGAGCTGTCATTGATGTCCTATACTAAAGGTAGAGAAGCCCCTGATTCTCACCCATTATAGGCTTCAAATGAATTAAGTTCAACTCAAGGGACCCATTTTCTTATGTCCATGCGAAGGACCAATATCCTCACGGAGAATCAATATTCCCACGGGAGGAATAGTGTTTTCCCCTCACTTAAACGATCGGGATGAAGGTCGGGTATAAAGATTATAACAAAACTTTAAATGCGTAAATTGAGATCATATCCATAAATGGACAATTAAATTAAATTTTACACGAACTTCACAAATCCCGAAATTAAAACAAAGTGTAATCGACTTGTGGCATGACTTTTTTTTTGGTAAAAACAAAAAAGTTTTCCTCAGCAGAGTTGCCAAGCTATCGCAACCTTTTTCGGGCTGGACGTTTTTTTAAAACAAAACAACAAAATCGCCACCAATTTTTTTTAGGTGTGATTGGATCACCTAAAAATAGGTCATTTTATAAAACTATTTTTATTTTATTAAAACAACCATTTTGGTCAGTGAAAACACAAAAACGGTTATGGGAGTCGGTTCGCGTGGGGAAGGGTGAGCACCCCCACAACGCCCACAAATTGGCACATAGCCGATTACAAGTTGTATTTTGTCAGAATTTGCAAGTTCATGTGAAATTTAATTTATTGTCCATTTATGAATATGATTCATTTTAACGGCCCCACCATCCAGAGAATAAACTATAATCACTGCAAACATTTTTGACACTAACCCGTTTACCACCTTTTGGCGTGACCTCGCACTTACAATTAATATGTTCATAATTAAAAGTGATAAAAAGATGACATAAAAACATAAAGAAATTAGATAACATGATACATAAAATATTCCTAAAAAAAACTTACCAATATTAACTTAATTTTAATTCTAAGGTTATCTAAACTAATATGTATATAAATTAATTAAAATTTATTAAATAATTATTTATTAACCGGTGTTTTTTATATTTAGGAAAATTAAAAGTAGTAAAAAAATTAAAAATCATAAAAAGTATAAAACTAAGTAATATTTTAAAAAAATATTTTCATAAAACTAAGTAATATTTTTTTTAGTAATGAAAACTGTAGGGTTTAAGTAATATTATTAGAAAACTTCTTAAAAAAAAAAAAAACATGCACAACTAAACAACGGTTACAATTTTCGTATAGTTCTGTTTGTATGGTTCACTCTCGATCCGGCATGTGCATTATGTATCCTTGTGGATCTTGGATGTCTAGTTCTTTCCATCGCAATTTGGGATCAAGTAAAATTCTGGGCCATGTTTGCAGCGCATTCTATTTTTGTTCATTGTCGATTAGAGGGAATTACTTGTAATCTCGTCATGAAGTGGACATGCTCACATAGATACTTCAGAGCTTGAAATAAGTCACAATCGCACCACTTCTCTTCAAAATGCAGACGATATGAGTTTGGTTTAGTACCATGAAGAGGTCGTGAAATGTTTAAAACACGAAAGATATTGATGTTTGTACGAGATACATGCAAGATATACAATCATTTCAATTTCATAACTTTTTCTTGACTTTCTCTTTGTATCTTCGAGTGGAAAATGTGGCCATATTATTGTAAAACAAGAGCTTGGCCAAACGGAAAATAATTGGTTAATAAATCATAAATAAATATGTCAGGCGAGTTTCAATTAAGTATTAATTAATTACCATTTAATTAAATAAATTAAACCAAAATAACATTTTTAATTTGAAATCGTCAGATATACAAAGCGAGTTTAATAAAATATTATTAAAAAAATTTGACACACGACTGACATATATGACGAGTTTTCTATAAGGATTTTAAGGGAGACGGTAGTAGTGATCTGTTTGGGCCTAACACTTGTAACGGATAGCTCATAGCTCGGCCTGCATGCCACTGCCCTGTAATGAAGGCATCTCCCACAAGAAGTCTTTGTCCGCATTCAGGTTTACCCTTTCTCTCCTTTACGTTGCTTTCTCTGTACAAAAAACGAGTAGCAGCCTCCTGCACCACTACACTCGAGCTACTAACAGTTCAGGTGAATTTGGCCAGAGCATCATGTCCATAAATATGTATGAGTTTCAACTAATAAATAAAAATCTGTGTAACATAATTACAGCACTGTTTTCTCTATAAAAAATTATATATCTATCCTCCCTGACAGCTAGTGGGTTGCAGAGGGCACAGTAGATATACCTTATTAAGAGGACCCAGAACCAAAACTCTCTCCCTTTCCTATATAAATACAACCACCAAGTTCATCCAATCCTGAATCCCCTGCCCTTTTATATTTTTACTGCTTCTATTTCTAGTACTATAGTTGCAGTGTCATAAATAACAACACTAGGCAGTAGGCACATCTGAACCAAGGCAAAAAAAGAAAAAGAAGAAGCTTAGTTGTTCACATGGCAGGCACAGAAAAGGACACAAGATTTATTAATAACAAGCAGGCCTCGCCCTGTGAGCCTTGCAGATCATTTGGTGAAAAATGCAGTCATTTGGTTAAGAAGCAGCGAGCCAAATTCTACATCCTCCGACGTTGCATTGCGATGCTTGTTTGCTGGCGTGACCGTGGCGACCCTTAGAGAAAACCCCACCTTAACTGCTTTTCATGCCTTCCCTACTTGTATAGTTGTAATTTAAAGGAATTGCTTTTGATTTCATATATATTATTAGTATTGTTTTTAGCTGTTATTACTATTAATTTGTCTAGTGTTGCAAATAAAATTCTACATCTCTGTTTAGATTTATATCATTGTTTTTCTTCTTATTTTGCTGTCAAATGGATTGATGGGACTGAAGGGAAATCTGGGTTCTCATCTAAATTCTCTCAACTCTTCATTTCTAACTTCTGGGGGGTGGGGAGGAGCAAGGAAATTCCTTCCTTTTTCCTATATAGTAGGCATCAACTTTCCCCAGATTTCTGCATTATTTCCTTTTTCACTGTCAAATTTGTGAATCATTGAACTGTTAAGTGTTAACAGTTGGTCCTAGTTTATGTTGCAGGTACTCTTTTGTAAGTAAACCTGCTTGAATGTATGTAAGATTTAAGTTTTCAAATAAATGGTTTTTTTAAATAATTAAATATACCAATATCTAATACATCTTTTCTAATACTTTTTTTTTTCAAAAAAATGGTGTTATTTAAGTATTAGACAAGAAAATTATAAATGTGGTTCTGAATCGCATACCTCTAGATTTCTACTGTTATTTTGTCAATTCAGACAATCTAATCACAAGGAGCTTCTGGTTATGGAAAATCAGACAAGAGGGAAGCACTAATTTTAGAATTATTTTTGTTGGACCATCTTCCATGCAGTTGCAACTTGTTCATATATTTATATTTCTTTTGTCCCCCAATCTCACCTTGTTTTATTTTATTGGTTCCTTTACCTACAACACAAACCCATCGCCTCTGATTCAATGGAATGGCTCACCATACGTCATCATCCATACTATGTATTCATCATCAACACAAATCACTATTTGCAAATTAATGGGAAAAAACTCACCAAGTATTGAGTACGATAGTAAGGTACATTACGTGCTAAAATCAAAAAATTAAACTCTATCTAGATCTTTTAAGCAAGATCAGGGGTTCAAATACTGACATTGTGAATTGAACAAATTGAGTTGCGAGAGTCGTCCCTGTAACGGGCCTCTACAGTACCCGATCTAGATTAATCAGTCAATAGATTGAATAACCCAAAAAACTCTCATCCATAATGTAGAGGGGAAGGCCTAGTGAAAAACAAAACTAAGTGAACTCTTGACCACCCATTATATTGGTTACACCCTTTAATTTAGTGTCCCATTGTTGAGATTTATGCATTGAATCATTGAAAACATGTTGAGGGAAAGGGTGTTGGTAATTTGACGTGGAAGCAGTGCAGCAAACATAATAATTAATTTCAAACAACAAAAGCTTTTGAATGTCCGAAAACATGCATGTGAGAGTATGAATTATATCCAACACATAAGATAAGATACCCTTTTAAGTACACTGAAAATCACATGTGAAAGGGAAACACAAACAATTAGCTGATATGACACTAAAAAGTAATGGTTTCGGGGGGAAAGAGCAAAAACCCTATTTTGCAGACAAATCATGCTTGTGATCTCATGTCTTCAAACAATCTCATCCACTGCTTCTCTTTCAAACAGCGTTTATCATGATTTCCTCACACTTTCACAACTTATTCATCTTCACAGAGATAAACGGTTTGGATTAAACCTACAACGGATCATATGATGATACTATGTCACTTAAAAATCAAATTAAAATTCACCTCATAAAATTAAGTATATATTTTTAATATACTGGTGTGATTGTAAGATATTATCTATTCATTTTTTTAACTAATTGTCAAGACACACACCTTGTACATATAGATGCTCGAACATGGATCTCTGAGGATGAACATCATCCTCTTTTCTAATCGAGCCGCTCATTAGGTTCAAAATTAAGTATATTTTAATTATAATAAAAATGATCATTTTACTTTTTTATAGCACATTTTTTACTTCTAAAAAGTATCTTTCAAGTACTATTAAAGAAGCAAAGCCCAGAAAGCTAATAGCAATATGTATACTTCGAAGCAAGAGTAAGAAAGATACTACCTAGATGGGGTATAAAGTTTAGTTGATGCCAAGGACATGAATATGTATGTTGCATTTTATTTTTGAGCTATAGATCTTGAAAAAGTTTACAAAAAAATCTTCAAAGTAGGTAGAAAAATTTGGGTACAATTTGGTTGTCCCCATGTTATGTTTAATGTTTCCGTTGCTTTTGAAAAGCTTCTTGGGCATCATACATATAACGTACTAATAGTTCGGATTGGGTTCGTTAAAAATGATATTAACTAGTTCTATTATAGAATCCAACAAGTGTCCCAGTAGAAAAGTAATTGTTGTTCATTCTAAGAGATACAAGTTCAAATTGTGATGTTTAATAGGAGCTTTTGAAATGAGAGGTTTTGACGTAAGAGTTATAAAGACCTTTTTACCCTTAACAATTATAAAAAAATCTTCAAATAACCTAAATTTAACCTTTTCTATTTTAATTCTTCACCCTCGCATATATACATTGTGACATTTGTAAACTAATACTTTTGTATTTTTCCCTTTTTATTTTCACATTTATATTTGTATTCAAATTTAATAATTAATTAAATTGTATTAAAAATACTTATATAAATAATAAATTAATATATAGATCCTTCAAAAATGCTTAGTAATGTTATATTAAAATAATATTTTTCATAATCTAATTAATACTAATATATATAAAATATTGATAACTAATAAATTATTCATACAAGTATCAAATATAATTATGTCCTTATATGTCATTTTGTTTGTTTAAATAATCAAATAGTTATCAGTTAATTTTACCAAACATTTTTATATAATTAACTAATACAATCTACTAATCAAATCAACTAATGCAATATGCTATCAATTATTCGATAATTACCAAAGACATATTAGCAGAACTTAGTAAAAGAGTTTGTGGGTCATGACCCTACTAATCTCTAATACCTTCCACCGATATATATATATATTGACCGTCTAAATAGAAACTAGTCTCACTGAACTGTTTAAGATCATAAAGATGAAAAGCTCTTTCATCAAGTATTTAATGTTATTTGATGAAAGAGTTTTTTCATACTTATAGTCCTACACGACTTGACGGAATTAGTTTCTGTTTAAATTGTCAAACATATAGATATAGAACACTCGTTATTCGCACTAGGAATAATATCAAAAAAAAAATTAATGTTTGATTGAATAATTATTTTAACCTTATTTTTTTAATCAATTTAACCTTCAACGTTTTATTTTGGATTAAAATGATCTCTTTGGGATGGAAAATGTTAGTTGACTAACGATATATGACTTAAAATGACGTGATAAACCTATATAGCATTGTGCGCTGCAATAGCAATGTCATATAGACAAATATGCCGACTTTACAGAATGACACATGAGTCAAAAATAATTTTTAAAAATTGTATAAAATATTTTTTAACGTGTCATTCTGTCATGTCATTTTAAATTGTGTATTGTCAGTTGACTAATAATTTTCATCCTTAGAGGGGTCATTTTTGACCCAAAATGAAACGTTGAAAGTTATTTTTTTTAAATAAAGATCAAAATGACTATTTAATCAAACGTTAGGGATATTTTTGACATTATGTATCCATATATATATATATATATATATATTACATGATAAAGAGAGGGGATTATTAGAGTTTATAGCATGGGAAAGGTTAAGGAAGAGGTAGGCATAAAAGAGGGGAAAGTGAAGAGAAGAGTGATGTGAAAGGGGGCGATGTGGGTGGGTCAGCCGACAGCGAGAATCCTTAGAGGAAAGAAAGGAAGGGAAGGTGAGGGAGATTATATACCTTGAAATTACACAATCAGAGACAGCGTACAGCACCAACCACTGCTCTCATTCGTGCGGCCCTCCCCACTCTCCCTTCCTGTTCATTCCTTTCCTCTCAAAGATACATTATAAGACAAAAATAACACCCCATATATTTTAATATTATCAAACTAACACATAAAATTCTATATTTCTCAAATTACCATTACAGTAAATTCGACGTAAAAGCACGACGAATTTAAATAAAATAATATTTAAAAAAGTTTAACTCGCCATAAAAGCAAAACAAGTTCAAAAAAAGTTTAATTTTTTTCGTATTCTAACTTTCGCATTAACAGATGATTAGCAAATCATACTAGCTAGGTGAATTTCACTTAAAAAAATCAATTAGGAATCTACTTCACATCTTCAATATACTGAAGAACAAAAACATTTTTAAAAAATGAACGGTTGGAAGTTAACTTTGATATTTAGCTCTATAAATTGCAAAGAAATAAAAAAAAATGCAGGCATTAGCTTATATATATAGGCTTAGCTAGAGTGTAAGCCTTTGTTTTCTTATCAATGTGGGATTCTTGAAGCTAAAATATAAAAACAAACTCTATAGCTCCAAGAATCCCACATTAATAAGAAACAAATGCTTACACTCTAGCTAGGCATATATATAGCTAATGTCATTTTTTTTTGCAAAACATGGAGTTAAATATCAAAGTTTAATAGTTTATTTTTTTATTTTTGTTCTTCAATACACATTGAAGACGCAAAGTGAGTTTTTAATAAATTTTTTTTCATTTTCATCTTTTTAGTAAAAAATTTTGATTTTGAAAAATTAATTGAAACTCACCACAAATGTACGTTGAGTTCCAAATATGCTCTACTAATAATTTGTTAATGTGATTAATTAGTTAATATGATTAATTAATTTAAAACATAAATCCTATCCAATTACTTAAATCGCATTGTATACGTTGAAATTACTTGTTATTGCATTTACAGCTAGTGATGGTAATTGATAAAATCCCAATCTTATCCAATTAACAATCGAACCTCTAGACCGTTCTAAGTCCTAGTCCGTTCTGAGTAGAATATTCAGAATTCAAATTCAAGTCTAAAAATTGAAAATCGTTAACCTTTTCTATTTTTTTTAAGTGACAACCTAAACAGATGTCTTTTTTAAACAAGAAAAGCGATGAATAAAATTGGAGTTTGTCTCGAAACTTTAATTTCAATCACTTATTATATTAAAAAAAATGAGCAATATTTGAAGAAGATACAACGATAAAGTTACTTTTTATTTGAAGAGAACAATATTTAAAGAAAAGAGCATAATATATGATAACACCCCAGTTGAAGTCCAAGATCTTGTAGTTCGTGATGTTTTAGATCCCTTATCATAGGGTTGTTCACTTGCTCTTATTTAGTTTTTCGGCCTAAGCATCTTTCTAATTAAAAAATAGTTTTTAGGACAAAAATGACTTGACTTTCAAAATATTAAGGTTTATATGTTTTGATCTCGAATATGGATTGAATTCGGATCAAATCCTGGTAAGGTATATATCCGACTGCCTTGTATTAGGTTTCAAACTTTTCTTTAGAATCAGATTCGAACTTTTTCCAATTAAAATTAGATTATTTTTTTTAAATTATATCATACTCGGATCAAATTCGGACTAAATTGACATGATATTTTCACTGCTCTCTTGTCATGATCCCCACCCCACCACCACATTCACGATCCCATCAATGATGACCAAATTTGATCATATCAACGCTTTCATCCCTTTTTATTCGGAGTTTTCTAGCATGCGGCCGCCTAATATAAGGCTAATATACGGCGTTACCGGAAATATCATAAAGGTATACCGAAAACATCATAAGGTATACCGGAAACATCATAAGGTATACCGGATATGTTGATTTCGAAAGTATCCATACTTTTGGATATGTTGATTTCGAAAGTATCCATACTTTTTCGAAAGTATCCATGTTTCCGGTATACCTTTATGATGTTTTCGGTATACTTTTATGATGTTTTCGGTAACGCCGTATATTAGCCTTATATTAGGCGGCCGCATGCTAGAACTACCCTATTCGGATCAAAACATGATTTTTATATTTATGACGTTTCAAATAATTACATCCATCCCATAAAACAATTATGTTGTACTCTTAATCTCAATGTTTTTAATAGTATTATATTCCGATGAAGTGACTAGTGAGTTTGAACTTTGAAAGTGAAACTATGTGTAGGTATATATCATGTAAAAGCAAGCAATGAAATTCCATGAAAGACCAAAGTTGAAAGATGGGACGGAACCAAAGAAAAAACAGCTGATTAGGAGGGGATCCATAATGGAGGCAGAGGTAACACGTGCAAACCTGACAACGTTGAAATATATGAGAGGGGATTTGGATGGCTTTGCTTTGTTTTTGCCATTGGGGATTTGGTTTTACTGCAACTGCAAGACGGATTCAATGGCAGCAAAACACAACAGGCAAAGCTGACTGACTGGTCACAGATAATAGCAGTCTAGCATCCAACAAGGTTGTTTGCCTTCCCATTCCATCCTGACCGGAGATGCACGTGTGGGTCTTAAAACACCTAACACATGTAAGAAATGAAGTAGGGGATCCCTAGGAGTAGGAGGATGAACATACAGTGCTGTTAAAAAAAGTGATCCCTATACTTTTACAGTTTCTTTTTATGTATCTTTAATTAGGTTATCTTCCCCGACCACTTGTCAGTTGTTCCATAATTTAGATTCCCCTGGGAATTGGACTAATCTAAGAGAGAAGGGATTTCTTGGGATCACTCCCATGGAATTTGTGTTAATGGCAAGTATCAAGGAACAGTGTAAATGTCCATATGAATAACTGGCTAGGAGGAAGCTACTATTATTATAATAATAATAATAATAATAATAATAATAATAATAATAAAAGATTTAATATCTTTTTAATAGTCTTATATTTGTTCATACTTTTTATTAACTTTTTGTTCATACTTTTTTTTCATTAGAACCACTCGTTGAGTTTTAAAAGAATTTTTCAATATGAGTACGCTAGTTTTATTAAAAGATGAAAAATCTAAAATATAATGAGAATTTACAACTCAGGTAAACAAACTTGATCCAGACATATTCATATAAACAAAAATACGAAAATTAACGTCTCTATATCATAAACAAACCATACAAAGAAAAGGTAAAAGCCCTGACTCAAAGGTTCAAAACAAAATAGATACAAACATCACCAAATCTCGACGACGAAAGATAAAAATCAACAACAGACAACATTAAAATGCATATTATAATAATAAGGCACGTTGACAAAATGATCATTACTACAACTTCATCACGAACAAGAACAATGACTGTAAGTTCGTATCCAAATATAGTTCGAAGGTCTAAATTGAAGAGATCAACATGATAATAAAAAACACCATCTAGATCAGTCATGGTGAAATCAAGTAACCCAGCTGTCTATATCGGAGATTTTTACTGTCTCTAGATCAGTCGTGGTGAAATCAAGTAACCCAGCTGTCTATATCGGAGATTTTTACTGTTCTCAAACAAGCTGTCTATCCATTTCTCATAAATATTTTCTAACCCAGAGTCTTGAAATACTCAATTACTACTAGCAGTAAATCTTAAGTGCAAACCTATCTAATAACCAAGTGGTAGATTATCAAGATCTGTGAGAAATTACGCCTGGCTGTTTGCAACACAAAGGAAAGCCACGGATAGCAATCATAAGTTCTCGAATCTGGGGTTAGGGTTAGGTATTTCTTCAAGGGAAAATATGGGTTTGGTTTTTTTTTTAACGTTGAGGATTTGGTTTGAGGTTTAGGGTGTTTGGGTTTTAATTTTTTTATTTTAAATAATATTTGGAATTTAATAATAATAATAATAATAATAATAAATACATGTCATCAAGTAGTGACAAAAAAGTTTAATGTCTAAACTTTAGTGAGTAAATTAAACATTTTGAAACTTCAGTGACCAAAATAGGTCTGAGAGTAAAGTCCAATGATGATTTATGTAATTTACCCTTATATATTCAATCAATTTAGTTTCAATTCAAAAAAATCAATAAATTTAGCCTTCTATTATTTTACATATTCTATCAATTTGGTCCAATCTTTTAGAATCAACTAAATATTAAATAATTTCTAAATAAAATTAGAACCAAATTGATAGAATGTATATAAAAGAGGGCTAAATTTATTGAATTTTATTTTGAATTATGATTAAATTGATTAAATGTGTAAATATGGAGGGTTAAATTTATTATTATGTCAATTTATGTTAATTGACATGTCATTAGCCATTAAAGGTTTAACGGTCACACAATGACGAATTTAGAATTCGTATCAAGTGGGTTATAAAAAGAAATACTATTTTTTGAACCAAGGAAACTTAAAATAATAAAGAATTTAATTAAGGGGGTCCACTATCATCTTTTACTCCACTTTTGTAGATATTATATTTAATTCTTTGCTTAAGTTTGACCATTAAAACTCTATGTGGTGGATTAAGTAAGTTTAAGTACATTTAATATTTTTTTTTCTAAATTTTCATACTTCTACCAGAATTTTTTAGACCCAAGTGGGATCAATTGACCCCTAAACTACCTTTCAATCTGCCACATTACTTATTATTATCTTAGAAAACTTAAATAAAACATATAATGGTTTTGAAAGAAGGAACCCAATAATTATAAATAGTTTACCATATGGTTTGTAGTTGGTTGCAAAATGAGTAATTAAAGTGGGGTATAAAGGTATGCCCTTTAGACATGATTGGTACCTAACATGTATATGATATGATGTGCTCTCATCACCATTATTATTATTATTTGCTGTATGATATGAGTTGATATATGTTTTTGTTGCTATTTTTTTAAATATCTCTTATGCATGTGATGAACATCACCAACAATTGATGTCCCCTCAACATACATGTTTTGGAGTAATTATTTTATGAATTCGGCTCATCAAGTTAGTCATGGTCCTATCCACTAAAAATCAATGTTCTTATCTCTCTTTTTTTCTTTTATGTCACTAATACATTCATAATTAACTCTTAAATAACCACCCACTTCTATTTAAATGAGAAAAAAGGTGAAGATTCATCTTTGAAAAAAATGATATGAAAAAAAAATTAGGTGGTTGGTTTTTAGTGATGGGATCATAGCTGGCATAGTGAGCCAGGTCCATATAATAATTTTTTCATGTTTTGATATATGTGTTTGGTTTGGTTTTGGATAATGAAAATTCTACAGCTTTGAGTTTGGGTTCAATGTAGGGGAAGACAATAAAAAGACATTTAGATATTCTAAAGCTTTGAGTTTGGTTTCAATGTAGGGGAAAACAATAAAAAGACATTTAGATATTCTTAGTGTACTATTTGTACTAGTTCATATTAGATAGTTGTGCTCTTTTCAATATTGAATTCTTGCACTCCTAAGGGCTAAGGCTTTAAGTTTAAAATTTATTATAGTATTGTAAAAAGATATTTATATATTTTATTATTGTCTTGTAAATGCAATTATCCAATTTTTAAATAAATGGTTTTAAAATTAAAATTTGTAGCGAAAAATTATATAAGTATAAAATGAGTTGAGACATGAACCCATCGAGTGGTCCAGTGGTAAAAGATGATGTATTTAATCCATGTGATCCAAATTCGAGCATCATGTGTGCATGATGTGTATGCGTTATTAAATGGCTAAAAAAATTAAACAAATACTACCTTGCAATCACACCGGTATATTAAAAAAAAATTAACCTAAACAAGATACTCAGGTCTGTTTGACAATGCTTTTGGGGTTAATGAGCATTTTTCCACCACGTAAGCAATGGTAACACCCTACTTTGAGCTTTAAAATCATTTTACAAAAGTGTTTTTGTAACCCCTTAGACCCGCCTATGTGTTAATACGAATCCTAGGAAGTCACATTAGGGTCACTGGAGCGACCCACGTTAAAATTTCAAATAAACAAATTGCTAAACCATTTAAAATCATAAATCAAGTTTTGAATTAAAATACAATTTCAGAAAACATTCAGACAATGAAACAAAACTGTGTTAAAAGTTGTTAATGCAAGTTTCATACTCGAATATAAATCAAAACGTGACATAGATGCCCCCTAATTACACAAGTGCCGTACTCCACAAGAAAAGCCGAAGAAACTCACATACCAATGTTGATAGCTGCAATATGGTCGATCTTTTAACCTCTGAGGGTAAAAACAACGTGAGCTTCGGAAAGCTCAGTAATACAGACTACCAAGGGATGCTAAAAGAACAAACAAGTATATGGCAAGCTTAACACTGTCATGAAGAACTGGGCAACGGTATGCTCAAATTACAATTCGATATTTCAGTGGAGCATTATATCAGAAGGTAACAGAGTTGTTCTTTATGTGATCACTCGCGCCTTAAGAGATGGAGTCTAAAGTCGGAGATTCAAAAGAGATTCAGATTTCAGAAGTTGAATCAAGAAGTTCAGAGTGGTTCATTAAGCGCGAATTGTAAGTTTACTGAGAGTTCAACTTTGATACATTAATTTAGTAGGGTATGTTTAAGAAGAGGTCAGAAAGTTTTATTAATTTACTTAACTACCCTCCAACCATACGCCAATATACATAAACACAAAATAGTATCCAGAAGGACTTACCCTAGGCCCGTCGAGCGTATGAGCTTACAGAAGGGCTTACCCTAGGCCCATTGGGCGTAGAAGCTTAGGTCCAGAAGGACTTACCAGCGCTGAGCCTACAAATCTTCCTTCATATCCTAGATAATATACCCTAGATGATTTTAGTTTATATTTAAAAGACAGTATTACAGAAAATGGGTATCAGATCTATTTTTATACCAAAAGACAGATGTCATATTTATTTTATTATTATTTCGTATTCAATGTCATATATCAGATATATTTTTCATATTAGAGGTCAGAAACCAGAGAATTGCTTTCCCTTCGTATTACAGTGTCATACTTTTAAATTTTAAGCATATGATCTTGGTTTAGAACATAAAGTATTTACAGAAACATGATACGTGCTTTATGACCCAATTCATTTCTCAAAGGTACTTGATAGATATCAGAAAGATGACATTTGACAATTTTGGACTAATTTCAAAACAAGGTCCCTACGAATAGGGTAGTTCGATAAGACGGATCGAATGAACATCGAAAGTTGATGCATCAAAATCATTGGGATTTTAGATATATCGCGAGCAAAATTAAATGTTACAACCTACGAGGGTATTAAGGTCATTTTGACCTTAGGGGGTAACCTAGTAATTTGAACCAACGAGGTATAAACGGTGATGTACATAATTAAGGAATTCTAGTTGCTCATCAATTTTATGAGTCCCTTTGAACTAATCGAAACCCATTAACACAATGTTTAATATCTCACCAGATAGGTACACCTCAACCATTCATTTCTCAGAACTGAATACTAAGCATAACAACAATAGTTCACCTTCACCAATCGTCCACTGAACTTATTACTAGAAATCAAGCATATATTCGAGCGATATTTTCCAAGTATTCAAACATGTGCATTGTACTTGAACTCATTCCAAAACATCGAATATGCCTTAAGAGAAATGATCCCTCTCACTATTAACTATGTACTTTCTCCAAATAAATTACAAGTGTAGTCACACGATATTCTCCCACTATCATCATAGTATCTGAATCGACCAACTGACACGGGTCGTATTTGCCACTTTTGGAGTCATTACGTTTGTTTGTCTTTATTGAGATTTCTAATTCCACGTCTTAGAAGTATTCTCTGACATTCTAGTATTTGAGGGTATTTTAGACATTACGATGCTAAAAATGTTTCAATTATTTAGAGTTTCTCGGTTCTTCCATCTATTCATTCGTTTTAGACCTCGAGGATATATCCAATATGTAGGTCGATTGACAATTAATACCCGAAGAAAATATCAGTCTTTAGGGTCATTGTGACCCATTTCAGCCTTATCCGTATATTAATCCTTTTTAGTAATTTCAATCAATTCAATCTTTTTCGCCCATTGCTCAATTCATACATACGAATATTTTCCCGTAAATTTATCTTCGTCGAATTATTCAAAATTCATGCAACTCAAGTACTTTACAATCTCGAGGGTTTAAGTCTTGTTATCGTGACATTTCAGTAGTTTGAGGTTTTCAAGTGTATCATATGTCTTATCGGATCAAGTATAGCTTCATGAGTTGTTTTTATAGATAGGGTATTCTCATCATTCGTCAATCGAATTTTAATGTTTCTTTTTAATTAAAATGATAATCAGACTTAAAGGTTAACCGACTCATTAATCGTGCACTGAACTCGAAAGTCCTTTCGAGTTATCAAACCTCTTATTTGAATATTTGCCTTGGTCATTATTGTTTTTATCTCATAATTGACCGACATAGGAAGAAATAATCACATGCTCAAACATGGTCATCCAAACATTAATCGAATACCAACATGTTACAAAAACATGTAAAAGGTAGTAATGTATTACCTTGGCTCCAAGCTATATCGGTCGATCCGTGAACAACGTTCGAACACTCTCGAACCAGGATTTGACGTCCCTCAACAATTCGTATTCAATGAACTGTGAGTACCTTCAATTACACAAAATTCACATTTCAGTCTTTATTCACAGTATCGTTAACTGAACAATTAGATACATATACAAGTTCGGGTTCAAGGTTAGATTTGGAGGCTTTCGGGTCAAAATTTTGCGAAACAGACTCAGGGCGTCGAAAAATATAAAACGGGAGTTTTCGGGAAAATTGACTTTTTGGTCAACAGTCAAAGTCAATGCTGACGTTAGTAGGTCAACGACCAATGGGGTCAGAGTCAACGCTGACATCAGCATTCAACAGACAGAAGACAACTGAGTTGACTCGACTGACTCACTTAGCTGACTCGGGCCGAGTTGACTCGGTGATTGACTCGGGCTGAGTTGACTCGGTAGACGGGTTAGGCTCGGATACGAGTCGGGTTATCGGGTTTTAAACCGAGCTGGTTCAAGTTTTGGGCTTCAACCGAACCAGTCCACTTACCCTTGGATATGACTTGGTCGGTCGGTCCCCGGAATTGGTCACCGGAGACACATCGGACACCAAAACTGCCAAAAAACATAAGCTTAACAACCCAACAACTTAACTCATTTAATAACCACACAAAACATGTTAGAATATGAACGGAAAATTACCAAAAACGGTTCGAAAAGGCAGGAACTTAGGTTGCTCCAATGAAACTTTTATTGGTATCGGACGGAGGATCAGTCAACTGAGATTTGCTCGCCGCGGTGCAATGAGTCTAAATCTAGTGGTTGTGCGACCAAGAGATGCCAGAGGTGACCAGAAAACGCATAAAACATAGGGTGCTTTTGGCTTCTCCGATGAAGCATGTGAACGGTTTCCCACGGTGGACGGGGGCTGATAACCGCGAGTGAAAAACCGGGCTGCTGTCGGGATGGAGCTGCGATTCCGTTGGTGAGGGAGGTGACTCACACCGATGATAGGGGCGGCCAGAATCGACTATGAACGGAAGGGTTTTTGACCAAGGTTCAAAGAATCTTCAACCCAATTTCCTGGAGAATGGCATGGCAGTTTGACGCGTGCTTAAAGAGATTTTGATTGGAACACGCCGACCAGCACATAAGTGATGGCGGTGGCAGACACGGAGCAGCAGTGACTGTGATCGGAGCAGAGCCGACGTGGGGATTGGGAGAGAGAGCATGCCCGAGTAGAGAATTGAATGAGGCAGGTGAGGGATCAAATGTGTTATTAAATCTTATTCAATAGGCTTTCCAAACTTAACTCAAATATTGGCAAACCCTTGACACAAATGGGCACTTGGCTCAATGGTTAAACACACATGGGTGAAGGACGTGGTGTGGTCGTGGGTTCAAAACCCCACAATTGAAAATCCTTTTTCTTTTTTTGTTTTAATATATTTTCTTCTTCTTCTTCTTCTTTGAGTGTTACAATTCTCCCCCTCTAAAAGAAATTTCGTCCTCGAAATTTACCATATTCAAAGTAATGTAGAGATTGATCTTTCATCCATTCTTATATTGAAACTTACCCATCATAGTATCCTTATTTGTCGGTACTCTAAGACGATCACAAATCAATCTAGTAGTGTTCTTAGTCACTTGGACTATCTTAGGACTTAAAGTCATCCCGTCATACATCTCATACCAACTGGTCAAAATACAATATATGAAATCATATCGAACTTCATATGGTGCCAAGCAAACACTTGTCTCATAACTTTTATTATAAACAGTCTTAGTCGTTATAAGAAACCTTTTCAACTACCACAAAAGCCAATCATACAACATTGAATTATCTTCTCTAGAATCTGAATTACTCTACTAGGTTGACCATTAATTTATGGATAGAAAATTGTATATGAAATCCAGACGAGTACTCAATGCCTCCAATACAGCCTTCCAGGATCATGATGTAAATATCAAATTTTGGCCAGAGATGATTTATAACGGTTTACCATGCCTCAAATGTCAAGGAAAAGTCTTTCTTTCGTGCAATAGAGCCACCACGGAATTTACATTTTCGACACATCCGCGAACATCTTTCTTTTAAATTTATAATACCTTTAACAAATTTCCATCAGAATACTCTCAAACATAATCATTATCACCGAATAGCCTTACATGTAATCTTATATCGATTATCTCACATAATTAAACACTTATTTTCAATCAGAATCGGATCTTCAATATCACATGCATGAACCATCTCATGTTCTTTATTCAGATTCAAATCCACCAATTTAATCTAAATCACATACAAACATTATAGACATTTCTTGCCAGTATAGATCGAGCTATGGAAGGTGGAATACACAAATTCACTTATTTCAGAAAAAAAGATTCAACATCAGAGTTTCGACTCGGAAGAGTACGGTTATGCTAGGGGCATGCACAGACCAGACACCCTATGACAGACAATCAACCAATCTACCTAGAATGATGCAACTCTAAGCTCTGATACCACTAAATGTAACCCCCTAGACCCATCTACGCGTTAATACGGATCATAGGCACTCACATTAGGGTCACTAGAACGACCCACGTTAAAATTTCAAATAAACAAATTGCTAAACCATTTAAAATCATAAATCAAGCTTTTTAATTAAAATACAATTTCAGAAAATATTCAAACAATGAAACAAAATTGTGATAAAAGTTGTTAATACAAGTTTCATACTCGAATATAAATCAAAACGTGACATACATGCCCCATAATTACATATGTGCCGTACTCCACAAGCAAAGCCGAAGAAACTCCCAAACCGACGATGATAGCTGCAATATGATTGATCTTTTAACATGTGATGGTAAAAAAACGTGAGCTTCGGAAAGCTCATTAATACAGACTACCAAGGGATGCTAAAAGCACAAGCAGATATATGGAAAGCTTAACACTGTCATGAAGAACTGGGTAACGATAAGCTCAAATTACGATTCGATATTTCAATGGAGCATTATATCAGAAGGTAATAGAGTTGTTCTTTATGTGATCACCCGAGCCTTAAGAGATGGAGTCTAAAGCCGGAGATTCAAAAGAGATTCAGATTTCAGAAGTTGAATCAATGAGTTTAGAGTGGTTCATTAAGCGCGAATTGTAAGTTTACTGAGAGTTCAACTTTGATACATTAATTTAGTAGAGTATGTTTAAGAAGAGGTCAGAAAGTTTTATTAATTTACTTAACTACCCTCCAACCATATGCCAATATACATAAACGCAAAACAGTATCCAGAAAGGCTTACCCTATGCCCATTGGGCGTAGAAGCTTAGGTCCAGAAGGACTTACCAGCTCTGAGCCTACAGATCTTCCTTCATATCCTAGATAATATACCCTAGATGATTTCAGTTTATATTTAAAAGACAATATTACAGAAAATGGATAAAATATCTATTTTTATACCAGAAAACAGATTTCAAATTTATTTTATTATTATTTCGTATTCAATGTCATATATAGAGGTCAGAAACTAGAGAATTGCTTTACCTTCATATTACATTGTCATACTTTTAAATTTTAAGCATATGGTCTTGGTTTAGAACATAAAGTATTTACAAATACATGGTACACGCTTTATGAGCCAATTCATTTCTCAGAGGTACTTGATAGATATCAGAAAGATGACATTTGACAATTTTGGACTGTTTCATAATGAGGTCCCTACGAATAGGGGAGTTCGATTAGATGGATCGAATCAACATCGTTAGTTGATACATCATAATCATTGGTATTTCAGATATATCGCGAGCAAAATTAAATGTTACAGCCTACAAGGGTATTAAGGTCATTTTGACCTTCGAGGGTAATCTGGTAATTTGAACCAACAAGGTATAAACGGTGATGTACATAATTAAAGAATTCTAGTTGCTTATCAAGTTTCCGAGTCCATTTGAACTAATTAACACAGTGTTTAATATCTCACCAGATAGATACACCTCAACCATTTATTTCTCAGAACTAACTACAGAGCATAAAAACAATAGTTCACCTTCACCAATCTTCCACTGAACTTATTACCAGAAATCAATCATATATTCGAGTGCTATTTTCCAAGTATTCAAACATGTGCATTGTACCTGAACTCATTCCAAAACATCGAATGTGCCTTACGAGAATAGATCCCTCTCACTATTAACTATGTACTTTCTCCAAATATATTGCACGTGCATTGACACAGTATTCTCCCACTATCATCATAGTATCTGAATCGACCAACTGACACGGGTCGTATTTGCCACTTTTGGAGTCATTACGTTTGTTTGTCTTTATTTAGATTTCTAATTCCATGTCTTAGAAGTATTCTCCGACATTCTAGTATTCGAGGGTATTTAAGACATTATGATGCTCGAAAATGTTTCAATTATTTAGAGTTTCTCGGTTCTTCCATCTATTCATTCGTTTCAGACCTCGAGGATATATCTCGTATGTCGGTCGATTGGCAATTAATGCTCGAAGAAAATATTAGTCTTTAGGGTCATTGTGACCCATATCAGCCTTATCCGTATATTCAATCCTTTTTAGTCATTTCAATCAATTCAATCTTTTTCGCCCCATTATTCAATTCATACATAAGAATATTTCTTCCGTAAATTTATCTTCGTAGAATTATTCAGAATTCTTGCAACTCAAGTACTTTACAATCTCGAGAGTTTAAGTCTTGTTACTGTGACATTTCGGTAGTCTGAGGTTTTCAAGTGTATCAGATGTCTTATCGGATCAATGAATAGCTTCATGAGTTGTTTTATAGATAAGAGTATTTTTGTCATTCTTCAATCGAATTTTGGCATTTCTTTTTAATCAAAAGGATAATCAAACTTAAAGGTTAACCGACTCATTAATTATGCACTGAACTCGGAAGTTCTTTCGATTTATCAAACCTCTTATTCGAATATTTGTCTTGGCCATTATTATTTTTATCTCATAATTGATCGACATATGCGAAAATAATCACATGCTTAAACATGGTCGTGCAAACATTAACCGAATATCAACATGTTACAAAAGCATACAGAAGGTAGTAATGTATTACCTTGGCTCCAAGCTACATCGGTCGATCCGTGAACGATGTTCGAACACTCTTGAACCCAGATTTGACTTCCCTCAACAATTCGTATTCAAGGAACTGTAAGTACCTTCAATTACACACATTTACATTTTAGTCCTTATTCACATTACCTTTAGTTGAATAATTAGATACTTATATAAGTTCGGTTTCAAGGCCAGATTCGAAGGATTTCAGGTCAGAATTTTGCGAAACGGGTTTCAAAAACTGACTCAGAGCGTCGAAAAACATAGGATGAGAGTTTTCGGGAAAATTGACTTTTTGGTCAATAGTCAGCGTTAACGTCAACAGGTCAACGGGGTCAGAGTCAACGCTGATGTCAGCAGTCAACGGATAGAGGTCAACTAAGTTGACTCGGCTGACTCACTAAGCTGACTCGGGCCGAGTTGACTCGGTGACTGACTCGGGCTGAGTTGACTTAGACTGAGTTGACTCGACACACCGGTTGGGCTCGGATACATGTCAGGTTATTGGGTTTTGGGCCGAGTCGGTTCGGGTTTTGAGATTCAACTGAACCGGTCCACTTACCCTTGGATATGACTTCACCGACCGGTCACCGAAATTGGTCGCCGGAGATGCATCGGACACCAAAACTGCCGAAAAACAGAAGCTTAACAACTCATCGACTTAACTCATTTAAGAACCACACAAAACATGTCAGAATATGAACGGAAAATTACCCAAAACGGTTCGAAAAGGCTAAAACTCAGGTTGCTCCGATGAAGCTTTTATCGGTATCGAACGGAGGATTGGCCGGCTGGGATTTGCTCGCTGCAGTGCAAGGAGCCTAGATCTGCTGGTTGTGCGACCAAGGGACGACAAAGGTGACCGGAAAACGCATAAACAAAGGGTGCTTTTGGCTTCTCCGATGAAGCATGCGAAAGGTTTCCCACGGCGGGCAGCGACTGATAATCGCGAGTGAAAAATCGGGCTGAGGTCAGGGTGGAGCTGCGGTTCCGTTGGTGAGGGTGGTGACTCACACCGACGATAGGGGCAGTCGGAATCGACTATGAACGGAGGGGTTTTTGACCAAGGTTTAATGAACTTTCAACCACAATTTCCCAGAGAATGGCATGGTAGTTCGGCGCGCGATTAGAGGGGTTTTGATCGGGATACGCCTGCCAACACATAAGCGGTGGCGGTGGCAGACACAGAGCAAGGATGACGATGATTGGAGCAGAGCCGACGTGGGGAGAGAGAGAGAGAGAGAGCATGCCCGAGCAAAGAACTGAATGAGGTAGGTGAGGGGTCATATGTGTTATTAAATCTTATTCAATAGGCTTCCCAAACTTAACTCAAATATTAATGCAGACAAATTCTTGACAAAAATGAGTACTTGGTTGAATGGTTAAACACACATGGGTGTAGGATGGGGTGAGTTCGTGATTTTAAAACCCCACAATTGCAAATTCCTTTTTCTTTGTTTTAATACAATTTCTTCTTCATCTTTTTCTCTTTTTTTTGAGTGTTACAGTTTTTTCATTCAACTTCAAAAGTATTTTTTTTTATTTTTTGGTAGAAAAAAATACTTTTCGAAGTGAAATTGTACTTTTTATCTCCAATTATTTCTCTAATTTGTTGTTAAACTAATGCCCACACATGCATACTTATATATTGGTTACTTTTTATTTATATTGATTGCTAGAAATAAATTGACATAACTTTAAGGCTTATACATATAATGGATGAGTCTACCACGTGCGACGATCATTGATGAACATCAATAACGATAAACACTGATGAACACCATTAATTTTTTTTTAAAAATTTAAAAATCTAAAGGACTAAAATTATAATTAAAATTATCTCTTAAAAATAAAAATCAAATTTATTAATTACTTTATAATATTTTATTAATAGGTTAGAATCAAATATACCCAATTCTCCTAAACCCTAACAAAATCATTCTCTTGAAAAATTAGAAATCAATTTATAATTTTTTAATAGATTAGAATCAAATATACCCAAATCTCATATTATTGATTCTAATCTATTAAAAAAATTATAAACTAATTTCTATTTTTTAAGAGATTGATTTTTTTAGGGTTCAGGAGAATTGGATATATTTGATTCTAACTTATTAAAAAATATTATAAAGTAACTATTTAATTTGATTTTTATTTTTTAAGAGATAATTTTAATTATAATTTTAGTCCTTTTGATTTTTAAAATTTTTAAAAAAATTATTGGTGTTCATCGGTGTTCATCATTAGTGGTGTTCATCAATGTTCGTCGCCGATTGTAGAATTTTCCACATAAAATAATTAAAGTTTTTTCACTGAGCATAAAACAATGTGTTATTACAATATTTGTATTGGGTATACAATTTTTTTATTCGTACTATATCTAAAATTATTAAATTAATAATGGTTATATTCGTTCATAATATTAATATTTAAATTATAATTTATATATTCAAATTAAATTATACAAATAATTAACATTAATTACCTACAAATTTTAAATTATGAATTAATAATAAATATATATGTACAATATCATCTTTAAAATAAACATTTTATCTTCTTAAAAGTATTTTTTTTTTACAACAATGTTAAACACAACCCTATTTTTTAAAACAAATGTCAAACCGACCCTAAGTATACTCGTGAGACTGTGGAGATGGTGGAAAACTTTTGTAGAGGTTGATCGTATTCGTATGATAGCTAAGATCAAGATTATTCGGTTTGTATTCATACCAAGGGAGGGGAATTGTATGGCAGATTTTCTTGATAAGGCAGGGTTAAAAAGATCTGAATTATTTAAAGCTTGGGGTGTAAGAATGATCTTGACCTTGGGAGGATGCTTGGTAAGAGAAAATTTGTTTTGCTATTTTATGAAAACCTTAAGCTTGTAGCCTTTATGTTTTCGAGGTTTTTGAGAGTTCCTCCAATGTACTCACCTTAGTTGTTAGTGCACTCTTTTTTTTTTTCATTTAAACTAGATTTAGACTTGTATGATAAAATTAATAAAATTATATTTACAGAGAAAAAAATATATTTTTAATTTTCAAATTGAATAATTATGAAAAATTATGTGAAAGGTGAGATTATCAAGATGCGAGCACACACCATAAACCCACAAATTACTATGTAATTAACTCAACATGCCATACAATGTGAAAAATGGAAAATAAGATAAAGACTAGCACAAAAATATTCTTAAAAACATGTCAACCGTCTTTAGAGCATGTAATTAAAAGTTTTCAGTTGGTACCCTCTTCTCTTCCTTAAATTATAGGTTCAATATTCATTAAGAGCAAATTTTCTTTTCTTCTCGTAGATAGAAATTGTTTTAAAAAAATATTAAAACATATCAATTAAGTATATGGTGTACTGATAAAAGACACCTTTTTAATTTTAAGGGTAAACTACACCACATACCACTCAACTATGGCCCATGACTCGAAAATGCCACCGAACTTTAAAAAAGTTCAAAACTAACACTAAACTTTAATATGTGACTTGAAAATACCACATCGCCGTTAACTCATAACGCCCTCGTTAAGTCATAACGACGTTGTTTTGGTGTGGCTGTTTTGAAGTCTAATTTACCCCAAAACGACGTCGTTTTGCTAGAGGAAAAATATTAAAACCATCTAGACCTCTAAATACAAGGGCTAAGACTTAACCACTGAAGTCTGAACCAACATAACATTATATAATATTTTACCACAAATATTATTTATCTCAAACTAACTAAGATTAATTCAAATTATTTTATGAAATAAATAATACTATAAATTATATTAATATATAAAATATAAATATATATTATTTACATATATATATATATATCAATATATATACATAAAAAATATATTATTTTATATATTATTAATAATATAAATATATTATTTAAAAAAACCAAAAATATTCATAAAAATAATATATTTATGTATGGGTTATAATCCACCTACACAAAACTCAACTAGTTTTAAACTAATTAATGGCCATTAGATGGATGAAATGAATGGATGATATTATCTCCTTACTTTTTTTCCACGTGATAATCTTTACATATCCTACTTCTAATTTCATCCATCCATTTCACTCATTTAATGGTCATAGATTAGTGTAAGACTAGTTGAGTTTTACATAGTGTAACTGGATCTCATCCCTTTATATTATAAATAATATATAAAAACCTTAAACCCTAAATTGTTAACCCACAAACTTCAACCCTCGAACTTAAACCCTAAACTTAGAGTTTAGAATTTAGAGTTTAAGAGATTTTATATATTAATTTTATGAATATTTTGTGTTTTTTAAAATAATATATTTATATTATAAATAACGTATAAAAAATATAAAAATAAAATATTTTTATTTAAGTTATATAAATTTATCCATTTGATTAAACCAAATTATTTTATAAAAAATAATACTATTAATTTTTTAATAAATAAATAATATAAAATATATTGTTTTACATATATCAATAAAAATATATTCTTTTATATATTCTTTTTAAAATAAAAAATATTCATAAAATAATATATTTATATTATAAATAATATATAAAAAACCATAAACCCCAAACCATAAAATTTAGGGGTTTTATAATATAAATATATTATTTTTATGAATATTTTTAAGTTTTTTAAAATAGTATATTTAAATTATAAATATTGTATAAAAATAAAAACAATACACTTTTATTTATATATATATATATTGTTATATATACAAATAATATATTTTTATATTATTATTTATAGGATTATTTATTTCATAAAATAATTTAAATTAATCTCAAGTAGTTTGAGATATATAACATTTGTTGTAAAATATTATGTTGGTTTAATGGGTAAGGCTTAATTTTTTTTCTAAAGGTCATGGGTTCAAAACCCCCAATCGCATGGTTTTAATCTTTTTCTTCTAGCAAAATAATGTCGCTTTGGACTAAATTAGACTTCAAAATAACTGCACAAAAACGACATCGTTTTGATTTAATAAAATGTTAAGTGCTAACGTTGAAGTGATATTTTCAAGTCATATATTAAAATTTTATAATTTTAAATTTTTTAAAATTTAGTTACATTTCGAGTTATATACGAAATTCGGTTTTTTAATATATTTCCCCCGAATTATGACATCGGAGACTTGAGAGAACATCAGCCAAAGAAAGTAGGTGCCATTTGCCAAACAATTTTGAGTTGGGTCACACCACTGTCGGACTTAATTGACTCAAAACCGACATGGGTTTATGGGGTTATATAATAATTAAATATATTGGAACAAGACCAAACAAAGAAATAAGAGGTCCTAAAGTGGGAAGGACAAAGGCATCATATCAGTGATTAAGTAAACATATTAATCTCCATGTATTTTCTATTGTCTCCTATTAAGTGGCCTAGTCTAATCAATCCCACCCACATACCAAATTCTATTCCCCATGCCTTGTTTCAAGGAACACGACTCCATTCTCCCCTCCATCCCTAACCCTACCTTGGGACATCTTGTTGGGCTAGCTACATTGTGAGAAACAAGGCCCAAATTTCATTTCCATGACCTGCCAATTGTTTACTACAACAGTAGTTAGTATTCATACAACTAATTACGGTTTAACGTATATACAGTGGAGCCACATATAAATTAGGATAAATTGACCTCACTTGATTTGTTGTGATATGAGATTTTTAAAGAGTTAAATGGAGTTTTCAAAGAGTTAGTATACAATTTTTTAGAGAACTATTAAAATTGACTCCACTTAATTTGTTTGAGTATGTTGCTAATAATATTTATATTGTAGTGATATGTAAATCATCGTACTTCATACTTTATTCTGACCCCATTGTGCAAAAATATTAACTCCGCCATTGCGTATATAGGTTTGATCCACCTTAATCCTAGTGGTTAAGCGTGTCCTAATTCCCCTTTAGTTTCAAGTTAAGTCACCCCATCATTTCTCTCTCTCCTTTTATTTTCAGAACGTATATAGTATATTATTGCCTTTTGTAATCAAAGGTATGCTTTAGCCTATTTCCCTGCCCCACCTAGATTTGATCCACCTTAATCCTAATCTTCTTCAATTCATTTCTAATTAAAAATATAATTAAATTGAAAGAATATTTAAATAATAAGGTTTAAATTTAATAGTTTTTTAAATTAAGACTAAATTAACTTAATGTCTAAATATGAAGTGTTAAATGTGTTACTATACAAAATTTTGTAACTGTCACATCACTTATTTAACAATAGTTAACGATTCAGTGACCAATTTGTAACAACAACTAAAATTTAATTCTCATTATGTAACTTTTAAAAGTTTGATGACTATTTTATATTTTTGAGATAGTTTGGTGACTATTTATGAACTTTACCCAAAAATAAATTTATTTTTCCCTCTACAACCCCTTGTTTTTTTTCTTTTCCTTTATTTTTTTTAACCAAGCATAGGGGCAAGATATAAAATATATTTTATATATTACTTCAAATTAAATGTTGTATGTAAATAAACTATTTGGTAGAATCGAGCTATTGGTCTCATGAAAAAGAGGATGATGTTCATCTTAGAAAACTCGGGTTCAATCGTTTTGTCCGTAAAGTATGCGTGCATTGTCAAAGGGCTAAGAATATATATAAAATTCATTTTTTACCGAACAAATTAAATGTTGTATGTAAATAAACTATTTGATAAATATAACATTTAAAGGATAAATAGTCTTGAAATATATAAAAATAAATATTTTTTTATTGAATATAATCTATATTAAGTGATAAAAAAACTTTGTTACTTATCATTTTCACTCTTTTACCGAACAAATTTCATAAGATGGTTTTCAACATGATTGTTAGAGTAAAACAATAAATAACGAGAAGCATGTAAATTCTTTAAAAAAATCGAAACTTGGAGTAAACAAATCAGTGGTTCACCAGTTGAACTAGTTTGACTTTTTTTTTTAATTTTATTAATCTATTGATTTGTTCAACTGATTGTTTAGCCGGTTGAAACGGTAATTGATTGTCTGATCAGTTCGACTATTAATTTAAAAGGTAAAGTACATTAAACTTTTAATTTTAATAAATTATTTAATTTGATAACTAAACTTTTAATTGCTTCAATGTTATCATTAAACTTTTAATTTTTCTTTAAATTGAGAGGCTGATCAGCCCTTTTTTATGAGGTGATTATACCCTTTTTTAAGTTGAGAGGCTGATCAGCCCTTTTTATGTTGGCTTTCACGTGGGGTGCGGGGAACAAAAATGACCTCACCCTCACCCTTCCCCTTCATCTTCATCAACACTCTATCTTCTTCCCATTTCAAGACTCATTTTCTTCACTTTAACACTTGCATCTTTATTCATTTTTTGGTTCTTTCAAGATTTTGGATCTATAATCTCTATCTCTCAAGCTAAAAAAAAGTGTATTTTTGTTAGAAAAGAATAAGTATATCATTTATGGGTTTTTGAGATTCAAGCTTGTTCGAGCTTTTATTTGGATTTAAAGTTGTAAGTTTGTAGCTAGATCATTCTCTAGCTTTCACTTTAAGATTTGATTCATTTACATGTTGGTTTGGCTAAGGGAAAGGGGTTTAGAGAGTTTCCTCAAGCTTGAGACTCAAATGAAAGTTTAAGGGTGCTTGTGTGAGAACTCATTTCAGGATTCTTGCTAAAATGTCAATATATCTCTGATTCTTATGTTTTTTTGAAGATTATAAATTGATGCCTTACTTAATTTTATGATTTATAGGTGTTGTGTTGGTGAATCATGCCTTAGAAAATCAAAGTAGTGGTTTTGTTATTAAATATGTTATTAAATGACTCTAATAGGCTCAAAACTAATATAGTAAATTTTAGTAACCACTTGTGGTGAATTTGGGAGATTTAGAGGTAAGTTAGAGATGATTTTCGAGCTTTAGGAAGTAATTTCTGGACTTCAGTACCGGTACGCGGGAGGCCCGTACTGGTACGATGTTCAACCTATATTGGTACACGATTTAAGGAAGTATCAGTACGAGTCGACCCTTACTGGTATGCGCAGGCTTGAAAAATTTCAGTGAGTAGTTTTGGTATCGTTACATGTGTGAGTATCGGTACCCAGGGGTACTGTACCGGTACTCAGGGTCTAGTACTGGTACTTGTGATAATGGAATCATCACCAATCCCTTTTATTATATTAGGCGGACTGAAAACCTAAACACAAACCAGAGATTACGAAATCTCAAGGGTTCGAGGCACGATTATGTGTGTGGAAGGAATAACACCCCACAACTCTCGTAGAACGATGCTTACTTGATCACTAATATTTTTCTTTGTAACCTGATTGAATGCGTGCAAAGATTAATGTAAAATCCACAAAGTTCTAAAGGTGACCCGAATTTGTTCACAACTTAGGAAACCTAGATCAAACTTAAACGCAATGGGAATTAAGGCATTAATCATTAAAATTTGAAAATATAATCTCGCATAGGAGTTTTGACCATTCCCTAACTACTAGGAAAAAGTCAAATTAACCATACTGGAAAAAATACTTCGTTTTTCGTTATGTGAGAAAAATCCTTTTTAAATGGCATTTTATGTACTTATTAATTCTTGCGGGTGATTTAATGTCCAATGTTAAATAATGTTTTTTAGAAGCATGTATTTTGAGAAACTAATCCTAAAAAGGTCTTATTTAATTACTTGTAGTTAAGAGGAATATTTATTTACTTCTATAAAAATTAACAAATGAGTTATTAGAGGATAAGTTATTTGAGGAACCTAAACCTAAGGCATTGCTTGCTAATTTATATTATTAGGAAACTAACCTATAAGGCATAAAGTTTAATTAAAGCTTCTAAAGTTTATTAATTATTGAATTACAAGAGAAACTAACCTAAGAGTTCATATTTTCTAATTAATTTACCTAGGATTTTTTTTATTATCGTTTTTTAGGAAATATGATATTATCATTATAAAAGCTATGTTAACCTAAAGTTAAATTAGTTTAGGTGACATAATTAACAATTAAGTTCAATTAAAAGGGGAACATGAATTAAATGAAATAGGTGCATGGAATAAAAATAAAAAGGATGAAATTAAGTTAAAAAGACTAAAGTGAAGATATTGCAAATAGAGGTGCCACAATATAAGTCTGGTGGAAGTAGGGCGTGGGTTGAGCTTGGGCGCGGGTCGGTTCGTGGATCATGTATAAAGCCCAAATTTAAGAAACAAGAATCAATTTTCTCCCCTTGATTAAATGGATCAAACGCCCACTTAGAAATTATTAGAAGTGTTCTTAGTGTTCTTCATAAAAATTAAGAACACCACTTTCTCTACCCAAAATTCGGCGACAGACTGTCGCGCTCTGCGGCGCCGGCCAAAGTGGATCAACACCGGTGACGGATCGTTGGTGAGGACTCGTTCCAATTTCAGCTCATGGTTCCAATGGCGACGGTGGTTCCCTCACTCTCTCTTTTCAGATTCGAACCAACACATACCTGTACTTTCAAATCATCATTCAGAGTAATGTTCAAAAATCTTTTATGTTGTATGAATGAAAATCCATTGGTTCTAATTTTCATATGGGTTTGTATATATAAATGGATAAAATGAACGAATAAAAATTAAGGGCGGATAAAATTAGGTGACTACAATTGTCCCTCTTTGCGCATTCTAGTGAAATGGGGATAGGGCAAAGAACCAAAGGCACTGATTTTATTCGGCCAACCTATGCATTGTACACCACTCATTCAAATATGACTCTGATACTTTGATCCCGAGGACACCAAGTCAGAAAGATGATATGCTCTTTCGAACCTGAGGAAAACAAATCGAAACTCATTTTTTCAAACCTGAGGAAATACGAAAATATGACTCCGATCCTTCGAACCCGAGGACACCAAGTCAGAAAGGTTGGTAGTGCAACCTTTTATATTCTGGCATTCTGATCGGCGAGCCCACAGTTCAATATCAAGTGAAGAAACTCCTTCGATGCCTTAAAATAATATCAAACACCCTCAAAGATTCTTGAGAACACTTTTGGATTGTAACCCCCTCGACCCGGCCTAGCCGATAGACCGAACCGAACGAGTTACACGGGGAATATTGAAGTAAACCGGGAAGGTTTACCTCAATAAACAACCCTGGATTTTTTTATTATCTTATCTAGATGCAATTTAGGTTCCTATGTGTTAAACATTTCAGCAGATCCTTCGCAACTCAACCATTCATCAATTTCATCCACTTACGGCTTTTAGGGACCATTTTGTAATTTTTCCGATTCATAGGGACTTAGGCCATTTTTGTGTTACCGTCCTTTAATTAGTCTCATTACATGCAAACACCAAATATAGGCCTTTTACAAGAATAAAATCATAAAGCAAACATGCTCAAAGGGTGTTCATACACATCACCCAAACAAACCATAAAATCCTCCATTGCCCTTATTACTCTAGTCCATAACCGAAACATGCTTTCAAAGTGAAGTCTCTTAGGATTCCCTTGCCAGTTGCTGCCTCCAAACATTTAGTTATCTGCATTTATGGACAAAAGAGAGCGTAAGCATACAAGCTTAGTGAGGAGTGCTCAAAACCCAAAAACACCATCAATGCTTAAAATCGTTTTACCCTTTTGAAAACCATCATGTTTTCTTGAAATCCACGCACTTCATTAAAAAAATCAGCATGTTATACCACATGCATCAAGTATCAAATACTTCAACAACAAAATCCATTTTCTAACACATAACTTAAGCCTTTCCATGCATAGCTACCAATATGCAAAGCTTAAGAGTAAAACATGCATTTTCATGTTATGCATCCATATAAATTTCATAGCAATTAATCAATTATATTGGCTCACAAGTGATCAACAACATTCTCATTTCTCAAAACGTATCAGATACACGGATTCCCAAGTGTTGTCCCAACACTTCATACATTATCACCGGCATCTCAAGGTTTATACACGAGAGCTACCCTCCACCATTGTGACACCCGTGGTGGAGTATTCGGTACCTTAAAACCCCTCAACACCTCTCATCGGTAGATGTATAACCCCACTAACGAGAGACGGGACACAACTCGATTTCCTCAATCGTTAGGGTACTTGGATGGAGTTTTCGGTACATTTACAACCCCTCAACATCCAAGGCGACTTGTTTATAGTGCACTCAATCCTGTAGCCGACTAACTATATTCGATTTCATTTGTAAACCACTTTACTCAACATCACTTCCCAATATAATTCTCATTTAACATAAACCCCACTGTTTTCAAAGCATTCACAAAAAGCCATATTTCCAAGCATCAAACCATGCTTCATAAAACATGTATAAACACATACATACAAAGATCACTTACCTAGTGCATCCTTTAGCAATATGGCATCATAAACATCAAATCACTTACTCAAAATCATGCTTTAAAACAATAGGTAAACACATATAAAATCAAGTGCATCTACAAACTTATAATAGCACAATCCGAGGGAGAAAATCACTTTACTTACTTTCGAACTTAGTAAAGCATTTCAAGCTTACATTAAGTCCCCAAAATCACTTTTAAGATGTTTTAAAGCTGGAAATACCATTTCTACTCACCGACTCACGAAACCTCAATCGCCGACGTGAAAATCAAGCGTCCGATGTCCCCGAAACTTTGCTAAAAGCTTCCAAAGAATCCTCCCCTGTTTATACCACACAAGAACAGAAATTAATGCAACTCAATGTATTAAAACCACCAACAACACTAAAAACCCGTAGCTCTGCCCAAAGGCACCAAAATACCCATCCGAAACAACCGAAATCACCTTCGATTGATCACTAAACTCAACCCAGCCATCAAAAAACACTTCCATCACATTTTAACCATAAATCAACATCCAAAAACATCATAATATCATCTTTATACTTCCAGCAACTCAGATTCCACATTTCCAAGCCAAAAACCCATAACTAACAACCTAAACAATTGGAGATCTCAATAATTTCGGGATTATTATGATCAAAACTCATTATCAACATCAATAATCTTCCAAAACATGATTAGAAACCACCTCAATTGAACCAAAACAAAGAATATACGAAAATCACATTTTATTTCCACTTTTAGTAAGATTTTGGTATTTTTTTACCAAATCAACATTAAAACCTCAATTAAAAACACAAATCAAGAGTCAAATACTTTGGAATATCATTAAAGAACCTTGATTAGAGGAGTAGCACAAAATTACCTCCAATCTTTGCTTTTCATCCAATTGGCAAGTTTTCAACTCATGAAGCTTTAAGGAATATTGTAAGTCTTTGAGAAGAATTTTTGGAAAAGAGTTGTAAATCAAAAGATAAAAGGAATGAAAAGAAATTCTGAAAATTGACAGAAAAGAGGGAATGATTGGCTTAAGAGAAAAATGAGAAATAGAAAAATTACGTCAAAAATGGCTTAACAAAATAACTACATCCTTTTTAATAAAACCATCCTCTTAATTTAATTAAAACCTTATTATCACATGCCAATTAAAAGAAAAGGCTTAATTGCCAAAAATCCCTAAATATTCTAATAATTTGACTCTCATTTGAAAATTACACTTTTTCCGCAGTTTTAAATCTTTACATTTCGGTCACTGCCCAAAATGTACACGTCCCAAAATCCATTTTGTAAAATTGATTTTCCCAAGCCCATCTATATGATTTTAGATAATTTTAGAATTTTTTACCATATTTTTACCTTATCCCGAACCATGATTTCCCTGAACCGTTTCTAAAAGCTCGAATCTCCAATTCTAGGTTCGACTAACTTAAACTGATGCCTAAAACATCTAGGCCCAAAACTGGGGCGTTATAACTCTCCTCCACTTAGGAAACTTCATCCTTGAAATTTTACCTGAAGGAAAAAGATGCAGAAACTGCTTCAACATGTCCGCTTTGCTCTCCCACGTGGCCTCCTCAACTCCTCGATGTCGCCACAACATCTTCACAAGTTCAATCGTTTTACCAAGAAGAACTTTGCTACTAGAATCAAGGATCCCCACTGGTTCCTCATCATAAGATAAATCCAGATTCAATTCACCTTCTTCCACGTGGCCTCCTCAACTCCTCGAGACGGATCCGATATATACCTTCGCAACATTGAAACGTGAAACACATAATGAATTTTTCCAACTCGGGAGACAAACTCAACTGATACGCAACAGGACCAACTCGCTCCACAACCTCATAACGTCCAATAAACCTTGGACTAAGCTTACTCTTACGTCCAAATCTCATCACCTTCTTCCATGGCGACTGTAACGCCCCAATTTTGGGCCTAGATGTTTTAGAGTTCGAATCGGACCGGTCGAGAACGATTCGAATCTTAAAGGGAGATTTAGGGAACACCTAGTTCGGAATGCTTTAAAAATATGGAAAAATACCTAAAAATCCTCATTTATTATATGAATGATTTTGGTGAAAACAATTTTACAAAATAAGGTTTGGAAATACTACATTTCGATGTAGTGACCAAATCGCAGTTTTTGCAAAAGTTAAATAGTGATTGTTTTGTAAAGGATTGAAACTTTGAATCTTTAAGGAGCTAATTTTACCAAAATGTTTTTAATCAGATTTCTCTTTATTTTGGGTGATTTTAATAATGTTTTAATTAAAGGAAATAAAGATTAATTAAAGGAAAAAACTATCTTTGACTTTTCATAACTACCTTACGTCAATTTTCTCTCATTTCATTTTCTCTCAATTTCTTTTCAGCCAAACATATTTCCTCCATCAATTAGCCTCTGATTTTCATTCCCTTTAATGAGATTTCAATCTCCTTTTGATTCCTAATCTTTTCCTCATCAAATCCTCTTGTTTTCACATTGAATTTTCAAGAAAACTTGCCCAAATCAAGGAGAAATCAACCATTAGATGTAAGCTTCGTCCTTCTCCTCTAATGATCAGTTCTTTACTGAAATTCCCAAGTTATCAATCCTTTGTTAATGATTTTTGAGTTGCTTTAATGTTAGGAACAAGAAATTGTATTAAAACTCAAAGTTTTTTGGAGAGATCTTGATGATTTTCGTGGTTGTTGGTTAGGCTCTATTTTGAGGTTGTTTTCTAATGTATTTTGGATGGTAATTGATGTTATAAATAAGGTTTTATCAAAAAAATCCCGAATAGGCTTGGATTCCTAAGTTTTGCATGCTAGAATGGTGGTTTTTGGGGTGGTTTTGGTGTTCTGTTATAGCTGGAGGTATAAGGACGAGTTTGTGGTGGTTTTTGATGTTGATTGAAGTTTAGAAATGATTAGAAGTGATAGATCTTGGCTGGGCTTTGTTTTGGGAGAGTTTGGAGATGATTTCGGTTGTTTTTGGTAGCCGAAATGAGGTTCTTGATTAGAGCAGTGAGTTTAGGTGTGTGGCTGATGATTTCAATACATGATGATGCATTAATCCTCTGCTCTTATATGTTATAAATAGGGGAGACATCTTCGGACGCCTTTGGTGTTGATCCAAGAGCTTAGATATCATTTCGGCGAGCAAGCGAAACGTAATCGGTGAGTGCAAATGGTTTTAGAAGTCCTTGAGGGACAAAGAAACAAGGTTTGGGGATTTAGGAAAGGTTTGAAACACCTTCCTAAGTCCGGAAGTAAGTATTGGCTAGAGTGCTCTCATATATGTAGTGGTTGCCCCTAAAATGCTTTTACATGCTCATGTTTTGAGATAGATAAATTCCTACTATTTTTATGCATGATTTGTAGCATGAGATGATGCTTAAAAAGATTTCATGAAATAACATGTTGCATTGATGAGTTTTGAGCTTTTGTTTTAAAGCATGGCAAATGTTATGTTTTGAAATGAGATGAGAAATATTTGAGAAACGTTGCATGAAAAACAGTAGGTGAGATGATGTTTTGACATAATATTTTGGCATAGAAGATGAGATACTTACCGGATATAATTGATCGATCAATAGGATGAGAGTGCACTATAAACTAAAAATTCGTACGTGCTCTTTGGATTCAATCCAAAGGGAGAGACCGATGATGGGTATTCCATCGGGTAGGACTTGGTGAAATACCCAAGCTTTGTGGCGATGAGAGATTCCGCCATGTGAGTACGGTGATGTGAGATTCCACCGGAAATTATGTTACTAGACAAGTGAGTACGGTGATGTGAGATTCCACGAGAAGAGTCTAGTGGTTGAGAATGTTGTCCGCGTATCCGAGTAATAATGAGATGTGAAATGCCAATATAATATATGAAAATTCTTTTGATTCACATGTACCTATTGTTGAGATGATTTATGCTATGAGAAATGCATATGAGATTTGCATTGGTTTAAATGCATGAGATAGAATAGAGGTACATGTGGTTTCAAATGAAGATTTGCTTTGAAATGGTTTTCAAGCATGAGATAGAATGAGCATGTTGTTGAAAGTGGTTTTTGAGAAAGTGTTTTGAATAATGCATTATTGTGTTGGTTTTCTTAGAGCATGCCTCACTAAGCAAATGTGCTTACGCTCTCTTTTACCAATAATGCAGATAATTGAGGTGTTTTGGGCAGCAAGAAGGCTAAGAACATCCAAGGAAGTGCAAAGCTCATGTATGGTGATGTTTTTATACAGTTTAATTTTGATATTTGGCAATGGGACTCCAAGGTTGTATTTGGGAGATGTGTTTTGAACTCCCTAAGTTTGTGGCATGTTTGTGATGGATTTTATGGGTTGTAAATGGTTCTAATGGTTTGGTTGGAGGTTTGAGCTTTATATTTGGTTTGGTGGATAGGAAGCATGCATATAGTTTGAGTTTTCTTGTGTTTGATGCCATGTTTGAGCTTATGCTTCTTATACATGTTCCTTGATGTTTAATCATGTTGCTGGTATGTTATGGTACAATTTGAAGCATGTTTGAGTGAGTTAAGAGGTGTTAAACCAACAATTTCTGCTATCACAGTGCAGGGTGTATCGAAACACCCTTAACTGTTTCGAAACGGGAGCATGTAATGGCCATAGCGTTTCAGAACGGCTGTAGGTGTTTCGGAACATTTTGGCTACTAGAGAGGCTTGTTTCGATACTGGTCTCGGAACGCACCCGAGTACCGAAACAGTCAACACCGTTTCAATACGGGTGTTTCGGTACGAAGATCTGTGTTCCGAAACGGGTGACCGTTGGATGATGTTTTTGAATTGTCTCAAGTTTCCATGTTTTACATTTTAGTCCTGAATGTTGTGGATGCAATTGCTTGAGCTTGGAATGTCCTTTTAAGCTAAAATTTGACAGAGAGGCATGTAATATGACTAATTACATATTGGTAACCTTAAATTCTGCAAAGTCCTTATATTTTCTAAAAATTACATTTTGGTCCCTAAAAGTATAATTCATGCAATTGAGTCCCTAAATGATTTCCGATCGTTGTGCTCTTCTCTCATATGATTCTTGAGTATTCACATAGGCTTAATGTGCATCTAGAAAAGAAAAAAAGAAAAAAGGGTCGTTAATCAATGTTGACTTTTGGGTTGACTTTGGTTTTCCCCGTGTAATCTTCGTAGTTTGGGTCAAGCGTCTAGGCCGGGCTAAGGGGGTTACAGCGACACCTTCAAGAACACGCGATCTCTAACTACAAACTCAATCTCCTTACGCTTTATATCTACGTAAGACTTTTGACGATCCGAAGCAGCCTTCAACCGCTCAAATATGAGCTTCACTTTCTCAGTTGCTCCCTTAAGAAAATCTGGTAAGGAAACCAACTTTTGCCCCGCCTTCGCCCAACAAAGAGGCGTTCTACACTTTCTTCCATACAAAACTTCATACAGAGCCATTTGTATACTTGCCTGGAAACTATTATTATAGGCAAATTCCACCAAGGGCAACTGCTTTTCCCAAGAACCTTGGAAATCTATCACACAACATCTCAACATATCCTCCAGCACCTGGATAACTCGCTCTGACTGTCCTTCCGTCTGAGGATGATATGAAGTGCTAAAATTCAAGCGCATACCCAACTCTTGGTGTAGACACTCCCAAATCTCGTTGTAAACCTCGGATCCCTATCCGATACTATAGACTTAGTCACACCATGCAAACGCACAATCTCAGCAATATATAACGCCGCTAACTTATCCAACGTATACATAATATGCACAACCAAGAAATGTGCACAATTCGTAAGACGATCTACAATCACCCAAATAGAGTTCTTCTTTGATGGTGTCAAAGGAAAATCGGACACAAAATCTATCGTAATCCTTTCTCATTTCCATTCCGGTATCCTCAAAGGTTGCAAAAAACTGGAAGGAAACTGGTGCTCTACTTTCACACGTTGACAAACCATACACTTGCTCACAAAATCAACATCCTTTTTCAACCCAACCCAATAGTACTCATCTTTCAAACCACGATACATGATTGTACTACCAGGATGCATAGCAAAAGGACTACTATGAGCTTCAGTCAAAATAGTGCGCCTCAACTCAACATCCTCCGGTACAACTACCCGACTTTTAAAGCATAACACGCTATCATCATTGAAACAGAAATTTGTTGCATTACCATTAGCTATATCCCGAACATGAGGCACCAAAGAATCATGCAGCAACTGCTTATCCTTAATTAACTGAAGTAAGGAAGGTTTCACTTGTAATTCGGCTATCAACCCACCATCACACGATATACTCAATCGAGCAAACATCGTACTCAACTCAACAACCACCTTTCTACTCAAGGCATTACCCACAACATTAGCCTTTCCATGATGGTACTCAATCGTTAGATCATAATCCTTAAGCAAATCCAACCTCAATGCCTAAGATTCAACTCCCTCTGGGACATTAGATACTTCAAACTTTTTATGATTGGTGTAAACCACACACTTTTCACCGTAAAGGTAGTGCCTCCAAATCTTCAAGGCAAACACAACCGCAGCAAGCTCTAGATCATGAGTAGGATAGTTGCGCTCATGAACCTTCAATTGCCTAGATGCATATGCCACAACCTTCCCACCTTGCACCAACACACAACCTAGACCAACATATGATGCATCACTATAAACCATAAACTCCTTACTCGATTATGGTTGAATCAAAACAGGAGCTTGCGTCAAAGCTTCCTTCAACCTCTCGGAAGCTTGTTTCCTAACATCTGTCCATTCAAAGCAAACATTCCTTTGCAACAACTTAGTCAACGGGGCAGCAGTCTTAAAAAAACCCCCTCCACAAACCTTCGATAATATCTAGCCAAACCAAGGAAACTACGCACTTCCATCACCGATTTAGGCGTTTTCCAATTCATCACCATCTCGATCTTGTGTGGGTCAACCCGAATACCCTCGGCCGACACTACATGACCTAGAAAGATAACTTCCCTGAGCCAAAACTCGCACTTGCTTAGCTTAGCATAAAGTTGATTCTCCAACAATACTTGCAACACAATCCTCAAATGTTTATCATGATCCTCCTCGGTACGCGAGTACACGAGAATATCCTCGATAAACACTACTACAAACTAATCTAAAACTCATGGAACACACGATTCATCATATCCATAAATGCATCCGGTGCATTTGTCAACCCAAATGGCATCACTAAGAACTTATAATGGTCGTACCTTGTCTGAAACGATGTCTTAGATACATCTACATCCTTAACATTCAGTTGATAATATCTAGACCTCAAGTCAATCTTAGAAAACACTGAAGCACCTCGAAACTGGTCAAACAAATCATCAATCCTTGGAAAAGGGTACTTGTTCTTAATCGTCAACTTGTTCAGTTGCCGATAATCTATACACATACGCATCGTGCCATCCTTCTTCTTTACAAACAAAACCGGTGCACCCCAAGGTGAAACACTTGGCCTTATGAACCCTCGATATAGAAACTCATGAAGTTGCGTTTTCAACTCTTTAGGTGCCATCCGATAAGGAGCAATAGACACTAGAGCCGTATTTTCATACAACTCAATGCCAAACTCAACTTCTTTGTTCGGTGGCAAACCATGCAACTCTTCTGGAAAGACACCCGGAAACTCAAATATTGTGCGTATATCCTTCACTCGTACCTCCTTTGTACCAGGGTTCATCACATAAGCTAGGAAAGCTCCACAACCCAACTCCATCATCCGACTTGCTTCAAGAGCCAAAATTGCATTGTGTTGCGTGTAAAAGTGTCCATCACAATGTAGTGCAAGTGTACACGACACAAGTAGTAAAGTGATACGTAAGTATCAGATATCGTCTCCACAGGGACTGAGCTAATAGCTTCAACCTGGAATTACTACACAAGAGGAAAAAGAAATAGTTTAAATGTTTGTCACGAGATAATAAAGAATACTGATAAAAGAGTAAAGAATTCAGGATAGAGAGAATGGGCCGGTATTGAATTGCTCAGTAGTGTAGGTGTTGCAAAGTCTAGGAATATCTGTTATGTCGTCGCGCTTGTCGCGGCAACGGTCTGTTGTTAGTCGCGGCAGCGATCACACAACTTTGTACTTCAAGCTTGGCAAGAATCCATGATGTGCCTTGTCCTATCCCTAGGTCCAAGTCTGTTGATGAACACGTCTTAGATGATACCTCCCGGCGTGAATCGAAGGATGAACACCGATGTTGTTGAATTCTTCCTTAGCCAGTTAACCTCGTCCTATCCTTAGGTCCGAGATAGTTCAACCATAAACTGGAGAACCCGTACTTATTCCTTTCGTATACTTAACTCTCCCGATATTAAGTAAATGTGTAATCTCACAATGCTCTCCCGATACTCTTGCATGATGTTGAAAACCAAAATAAGCAAACTTGAAGTCTATTTTATTGAACAGAAAAATTCCTAAAACAAATGCAATCCTTGCAACTACTTTACAAATCAACCCTTAGCCCTAGGGGAAGTTTAGAACATGATGAGAAGGGGAAAACGACTAGGGTTTAGAAAAGAAGGCTAGAGAGTAAGATATCGTTCCCTAGGTCGAATTACATGCCTTTATATAGGCCTTGGGTTCAAGTTTTCTAATATGACAAGAATACAAGTTTAAACTAAAGTACAACTCTATTAAAGACTAAATCTTCAGAGCATATATCTTTAATTCATCCTTCCTTCTTGCTTGAAGTTTCTTCCTTGAACTTTGGGCTTGGCCTTCATTGTGATCTAGGGCTTGGAAAAATATAAGGGTGCTCCACGACAGACCGGCTTGATTTTCTCTTTCTGTCGAAGCCCACTTTGCTTCTTCTCTTCACCATTACTGTCGTCCTTGGCTGCCATGGCAACGGCCTTGGCAGCATCGTCCTCTTCGTCTGCATATCTAGTTCCAGCTCTACTTCTTCACTGCCCTCCATCTGCTACAGCAACTACCTGCAAAAGCAACCAATTTCAGTAGAAACTGTGCCATTTAATATATTTGTGATGTATAAATGAAATCTAACCTAAATGCAATGAATTATGCTTGAATGCAGCAGAAATATGGGTTAAATAGGGGGTAAATTATAGAACTTTTACACACTCAACACACCCCCAAACTCAAGTTTTTTCTTGCCCTCAAGCAATTCAGACCTAAAAAAGAATAACAAAATTTTTGTTTGGCTTAAAACAATGAACTTTCCCTTACTTATCATTCATTCCCTATCGTGAGCAACACCTTGTTGGATAATTCAGGATTCATCCGGAACCTTGCTATAATTATCGTGTAGTGTGTGCATGCTTGTGAACAATCATATGCCAAGACTCCCTTAGTTTACTAGAATAGTTAAGCTTCTAACTTGAATTTTTATGCCAATTTTCATCTTTTTGGAGGCAATTCTTAGGCTCCTTTAGTTTTTACGCAGACTCGATTTTATTTTCTCAAGCTTAAGTTTGACTAGAGCCGGTCTCGGGCACCTCTAGCTAACTTCCTAGAGCCGGTTTCGGGTACCTCTAGGTGTATTGAGTCTATTTTTCTTAACTTCTTTTCCTAGAGCCAGTGTTAGGCACCTCTAGGGGCAACTCAAGTGTTAAGCTTTCTATTCTAGTTTACTAGTAGAGTTCTAGGCAGTATAAAAGTCACAATTGGTGTTTAAGATTTAGAACTATAGTAAGGCTCTAAACTGCTCCTAAAACTATCCTAAAGGTACTACCACGACAGAGGCTATCACGGCAGGTAAGTTCAGTTCAAAGACTTAAGCCAAATTTTCATCATTTTTTAAGCAAAAATAAACTAAGTAAAAGACACAATTTGTAAACTTAAAAAGACTCCATTAATGGAGGGATGCCACCCCCAAACTCGAGGGTTGCATTGCTCTCAATGCAAATGACATAGATGAAAAAGAAAAATAAAAACAATATCACAAAATATGACAAATAAGCTTACAACAATAAAAGACCAGAAACTTAAATTTTCAGGCGCTGTCGTCGCCGCTGCTGTTGCTACTGCTGAGTTGAATCTACCGACGAGCAGTGACTTTCTTTGCTGGTGCTGGCAGACGGATGAGAGAGGCAGAAGTGTTCTTGGTTTTGGCCTCCCGTGGAGGTTGAATACGGGTAGGGGAGATATGAGGTGGTTTCTCAATTACTTGAACCTCGGAGCTATTGCTGCTCTCGCTGCTACTGCTGCTGCTACTGCCGCTATCAAATTTTTCTTTATCGGCTCCTGTTTTCTGCCGTTTCTCCGCGGTAAACTTCTTTGACAAGTTCCTCTTGACAGAGGGCTCGTTGTCGGATGCCACCCAGATTTCAGAGGAAGAGAAACCAGTAATATACCTATCGAGGTCGTCTTCAGTCTCCTTTCTCTTGGTTCCCCGGGCAGATGTGTCGGCTGTGCGGCTGCCGCCTGCAGCTGTTGCGGCAGGGGTTGAAGTAGACGCAGCAAATGGCATTTTTGGTGTGGGAGCAGGGGTAGGGGTATGGGCAGGGGTGGGGCAGCAAAGTAATGATTGGGGAAAGTAGGGAACAATACATCGGGGAAATTAAGAGAAGTGTGGATGAAATGTACCGTGGCGGTGGTGAAGTCTCAGATGAAACTCATGAGGCCGAGATGTCGTTCCTCCATTTTTTTGTATGGCAGTAAGTATTTGTGAGGAGGTGTCAGCTGGAGGAGCTGTTGCGGTGGGCTGTCTGGGTTCTGTGGCAGTAGGCTCGGTGTCGGTGGGCTCTGTCGGCTCAGCTGCCGTGGTAGTAGGGTCAAAAGACGACAAGGGTGTGGCCACTTTGAGTTCCATCAGGCTGAGAATGTTCCTGTCGGTCAACCTTTCCCTCGAACTCTTAAATCTTCGATAGCTTCCGGTACATTATGGCCGCGGCAGAGGGCAGTGATGAGATAAGGGTCGAATAGTGGTCCTGACGGCCGGTAAGCATAGTCCAGTATACCCTCCCGGACGTATCTGCCAACGTTAATTGGCCTCTCATTTAAAATAGAATGGATGAGGGCTAACCTTGGTTGGTCGATGGTTGTGTTGTGCGAGGAGGGCATAATCCGTTTCTTGATAAACGCATTCCAAAATTTTGCCTCCAGGGTGAGCTGAACCCGTTTTACCGTCCTTGGGTTTTTAGGATCGGTATTCCACTCGGTACCCTCTTCTGTGAGTTCTGCCATCACAGCATCGTAGTCGGCAGGCTCTAAACTCTCGAGAAATCTTTGGTGGCCATCTTCCTTTCTCCCCACATAGAACCCGTAGAGTGTGTTGATGTATTCGTGCTCGAAAGGTACCTCTTTTCCTCGGACTGTAACTGTTGTCATGTTCCTGCTGCCGTTGGCAGCATAAAATTCTCGGACGAGAGTCACATTCATCTCCTCTGGCTGCTCAGCGAATATCTGCCACTACAGGGCTCTGATTTTGCGGGCTATGAACGACTGCAGCCCAGGTTCCCCATTTTGGAAGTGCAAATGAAACCTCTCTCCTCCCACATATCACAGATCTGGAAGGAGCTTGGAGTGGATGCTACTGGGGCAGATCCTGAGGTAGAGCTTCGGCGGGTATTTCTAGTACTCATTTTTGCAAGGACTGTGGAAAAAATGAAAGCAAGTAAAATTCTAGAGGAAACAAGTAGAGAGAGTAAAAGTGAGTGAAAAATGAATAGTAAAACGGGGTTTATATAGAGGGGGGGTTTTTGCTGCCCGTTGGAGCTGTAACGGCAGACGCGAATAACAGGGCCAGCTGTTACGCGGTTTTTGACGCGTCTGTCACACATTTCCGTGTCTGCTGCGCGTCTGTTATGCGTTTGCGTGTCTGCCGCGACATCGTGTTGACAGGCTGGATTTTCCGCGTCTGTCGCGGCAGCTGTAACGACAGGCTCCAAAGTTGGGCTTTTTGGGCTGATGGAAAGATGGTGGGCTAAATTCATTTCTCCTCTTCTCCTTGTCTCCTTTATTTCCTGAAAATAATAATAAAAATAAAAACTTTAGTTCATAAAAATAAAATAATTCTAATTACCTAATATATATAAATAATAATAATAATAAAAATAAAAATTAGGTCAAATTAGGGATGCCAGGAGGGGCATCTCCTAAAGTAACCACTTCCTGCATTCTTGGGGCTTCAGTCCCCTGATAATGCTTCAATTTTTTTCCATTGACTTTGAATTGGTGCCCGTCTTTTAAAGATCTGATTGTGATGGCACCATGGGGAAAAACCTGCACCAGTTGGAATGGGCCAGACCAGCTAGATTTCATCTTCCCTGAGAAGAGTTTCAACCTAGAGTTAAACAACAACACAAGCTGCCCTGGGCAGAACTGTCGTGACAGCAACTTTTTATCATGCCACTTCTTTGTCTTGTCCTTGTAAATCCTTGCGTTGTCATAGGCCATTGCTCGAATTTCTTCTATCTCGTTCAGATCAAGTAGCCTTTTCTGTCCTACCTTCTCCAAGTCCATATTCACTGCCTTGATGGCCCAGTATGCTTTGTGCTAAATCTCAATAGGTAGATGGCATGTTTTCCCATAAATCAGCCGGTAGGGTGACATTCCCAATGGAGTTTTGAATGCTGTTCCGTAGGCCCATAATGCACCATTGAAGTGTAGAGACCAATCCTTCCGAGTTGGCTTAACCATCTTTTCAAGGATGTTCTTAACCTCTTTGTTGGATATTTCAGCATGTCCATTGGTCTGAGGGTGGTATGCTGTTGCTATCCGATGTTTGACACCATACTTTTTCAAGGCAACAACTATAACCCTATTGTCAAAATGCCTCCCTTCATCACCGATGATCGCTTTGGGGATGCCAAATCTGGAAAATATGTTTTTATGTAAAAACCTCTGAACCGTCTTGGCATCGTTTTTCTGAGTAGCGATCGCTTCAACCCATTTGGACACATAGTCCACTGCCAGGAGGATATATAAGTTCCCACATGAAGTTGGGAATGGTCCCATAAAATCAATCCCCCAAACGTCGAAGATCTCGACTTCTAGAATGTTTTGCAGTGGCATCTCATGTCTCCTTGAGATGTTTCCAGTCTGTTGACATTTGTCACAGTTTTTGTAGAATGTCTGGGCATCCTTGAATAGTGACGACCAATAAAATCCCGACTGCAAAACCTTGGCAGTAGTTTTGTTACCTCCTAAGTGTCCTCCATACTGTGAAGCATGACAGTGATGTAGTATAGCTTCATGTTCATCATGTGGTACACATCTCCTGATAACCTGATCTGCACAATATTTGAAAAGAAGAGGTTCGTCCCAATAATAATGCTTAACATCATTTTGGAACCTCTTCTTAGCTTGATAATTAAGGTCAGGAGGAGTTATTCCGCTAACTAAATAATTAACGAAATCAGCATACCAGGGGAGTTCAGAAAACTTACCTGCCGCCATGGCTGTCGCGGCAGTGCTTGTGGCAGTGAACAACTGCTCGTCAGGGAAGGTCTCCAGGATTTGTGTCTCGTCTGTGGGGAGACTATTTCCCTTCTCTAGTCTTGACAAGTGATCTGAAACTTGGTTCCCTGTCCCCTTTTTTTCCTTGATCTCAAGGTCGAACTCTTGCAGTAGCAGAATCCAACGTATCAGTCTAGGCTTTGCATCCTTTTTGGTGAACAAATACTTCAATGCAGAGTGGTATGTGTTGACAATGACCTTCATTCCAAGTATATATGAACGAAACTTGTCAATAGAGAACACCACAACTAACAATTCCTTCCCTGTTGTGGTGTAATTTACTTAGGCGTCGTTCAGTGTTTTGCTGGCGTAGTATATAACATGAAAGAGCTTGTCTTTCCTCTGCCCAAGTGCTGCCCCGACAACATAGTCACTCGCATCACACATAATCTCAAACGGTAGTTTCCAATCTGGTGGCTGTACTATTAGGGTTGTTACCAGCTTCTCTTTCAGAACCTTGAATGCCTCAGTACATTCAGCGTTGGAGTCGAAGGGACGGTTCTGCTCCAGAAGATGGCATAAGGGTTTTGTGATCTTCGAAAAGTTCACGATAAACCTCCGATAAAAACCAGCATGCACTAAGAAACTCCTGATTCCCTTGACTGTGGTGGGTGGCGGCAGCTTTTCAATTACCTCGATCTTAGCTCTATCGACTTCTATGCCGCGACAGCTTATTTTATGGCCTAGGACTATCCCTTCATCCACAATGAAGTGACATTTCTCCCAGTTTAATACCAAGTTTGCTTTCTCACATCTTTCGAGCACCTTCTGTAGGTTGCCTAGGCAGCTTTCAAAATTGTCTCCAAAGACAAAAAAATCATCCATGAATATCTCCAGGAAATCCTTCACCATATCGGAGAATATTGCCATCATGCACCTTTGAAAGGTTGTTGGTGCATTACAAAGTCCAAATGGCATCCTCCGAAAAGCATAAGTACCGTATGGGCATGTGAACGTCGTCTTTTCTTGATCTTCCGTTGCGATGGCTATTTGATTATAACCTGAGTATCCATCAAGAAAACAATAGTAAGGCTTTCTCGCTAATCTATCAAGCATTTGATCAATAAAGGGCAGGGGAAAGTGGTCCTTCCGGGTAGCTTTGTTAAGCTTCCGATAGTCCATACAAACCCTCCAACCGGTCACAGTCCTGGTTGGGATTAACTCATTTTCTTCGTTGGTTACCACGATTATTCCTCCTTTCTTAGGAACGCACTGCACCGGGATCACCCACTTGCTATCCGAGATGGCATAGATTATTCCAGCATCTAGCCATTTTATGATCTCTTTACGCACCACCTCTCGCATAGCATCGTTTAGACGTCTTTGTGCATCAATGGTCGGCTTATGATCATCCTCTAAGAGGATTTTATGCATGCATAGTGCCAGACTGATGCCTTGGATATCAGCTATCGTCCATCCAATAGCCTTTTTGTGCTGCTGCAGCATCCCTATCAGCTGATGTTCCTGTTCCTGCATCAACTTGGAAGAGATTATTACGGGCAACGTATCATTTAAACCAAGGAAAACGTATTTTAGCTGCCATGGCAGGAGCTTAAGATCTAGAACAGGTGGCTCTACAGTTGATGGCTTTTGGACTATATGTTCATCTGAGGTATAGTTTAAGGGCTCGAATAACTTACCTGGACGATTGTCTATCCAATTTACCTCATCTTGATCTTCAGTATCAGATGTATCAGATTCTGAGGAGCTGCTGTCATCATCGCTGCCGTGACAGTCTTCTAAATGGCTGCTGGGGCAGTGGCCAATTTTTATGTCGTGACAGACCGACCTGATGCAGGGTTGGTCAAGGGTAACTTCAGTGATAGCCTTGCATTCTTCTTCTGCATCAGCATGTTTTATTGCCTGGAGAACATTCAGCTTGATCTCTTGATCGTTTACTCTCATAGTGAGTTCTCCTTTTTCCACATCAATCAGTGATCTTCTTGTGGCTAAGAAGGGTCGCCCCAGGATGATTGGTGCATTCTCATCTGCTTCACAATCTAAGATAAGAAAGTCAGCATGAAAAATAAATTTATCCACTCTTACCAGAATATCTTCAATTTTTCCTTCTGGATGAATGTAAGAGCGGTCTGCCAGCTGCAGTACTACTGTTGTGGGCCGAGCTTTTCCAATACCTAATTTCTGAAAAACAGATTTGGGCATTAAATTTATACTAGCACCAAGATCACAAAGTGCCTTACCCACAAATTTATCTCCGATTATGCATGGTATGATGAAGCTCCCATGATCTTTCTTCTTCTAAGGTGGATGCTTGTGCAGAATACTCATGCATCCCACTTTCATTTTAACCGTTTCAAATTCCCTAAGTCTGGATTTTTTTGACATGACATCCTTGAGAAATTTGGCATAATCTGGCATCTCCTTTATAGCATCTAACAGCGGAATATTGATATGGACCTACTTAAAAATATCATATATCTTCTTAAGTTGGGATTCCTGTTTCAATTTCTGTAATCGCTGAGGAAAAGGAGGTGGAGGACGGTAATCAGCAATATGTTCTGCCCACTGCATTCGGATATGAGGAGGTTTAGGTTCTTCATCTTTCTCCTCTGTCCTTTCTGTTGTCGTGACAGGTTCATTGGCAGCAGGCTAATTGTCGTCTGCTGGGGCAGCTTTCTCGGCAGTCGACTCCAAGGCTGGTTCCTTAACTGATTCAGCTTCCTTCTCTGGCCCTGGTAATTTCTTCCCACTCCTAGTGGTGATGGCTTTACACTGCTCATGTGTGGGTTGTCTAGCGTTTTCAGTATCGCTAGGAAACCCTCCATTCTACCTCGGTTTAATATGTTGGGAAACCTGACCCATCTGTGTCTCCAATGATTTTAGAGTAGCTTCATGGTTGGTCATCCGCATCTCTGTTTTATACATGAATGTTTCTGTCTTCTTGACGAAGTGATTCATGTTCTCAATATAAGTTCCTGTTTGAGACATAAACGTAGCCAAGGTTTGCTCCAGTATACTAGGTGTGGCAGCTGGTGGCTGTTGCTGCTGCTGCTGTGGTTGCTGCCGAGTTAATAATCTAGGTCCCCCCTGATTCTGTGTTTTGTGCTTGAGGATTCAGGGCATTATTAGGGTTGCTCCAAGAGAACTTGGGATCCTTTCTCCAGCTGGGATTGTAGTTGTTGGAATTGTAGTTTTGTTTATTGTAGTTCCCAACATACATCCCTTCTTCTAGCTGTAGCGGACAATCTTCCGAACTATGATTCCCATCGCAAGTTTCGCATACCTCTTCAGCAGAGTAGGCAGGCTGTGAATCTTCTTTCAAGAGCTTTTTCATTGCCTTAGTGAGATATGCCACCTGTGATTTTAGAGAACTATCGGCCTCATAATCTTTTACAGCTATTACTCTTTTACCCCCTCTTCTTGCTATAGGAAATTGTTCCTCGTTCTTCGCCAGATTTTTCAGTACTGCCATTGCATCTTCTGGATCTTTGTCCAACAACAATCCATTTGCTACTGAATCAATTCTCATACGAGTCTGTAAGTTGGCAGCATTATAAAATTTAGTTACCTGCTTCTAAACGGGGAATCTATGCATCGGGCAGTTCCTTAGAAGAGTGGTAAATCTGCCCCAGGCCTCGTGCATTGGCTCGTCATCATCCTGTTGAAAAGTAGCAATTTCGTTACGTAATCGCTCAGATAAATGTGAAGGATTAAAACGAGACAAAAATTCACGAGTTAAATCTGCCCAAGTTCGTATTGAACCCGACGTTAGTTTATTCCACCAAGTTTTCACCCTGTCCCTCAATGAATGAGGAAATAACCGAAGCCTCAGTATCTCCGGATTAACTCCTGGTAGTCTAAACGAACCACATATTTCCTGGAACGTTTTCAGATGCTCCCTAGCATCCTCTATAGCAGCACCACTAAATTGGCCAGCGTTGTTAATCATGCTGAACATAACAGGTTTCTGCTCAAAGTTGTCAACTTCTACGTCTGGCAGGGTTGTTTCTAGTTCCACATGAACATTGAGCATGTAGTCTCGGCATGACCGGCGTGCGACAGCGACAGGAGGATCGGCAGGTGGACCGTTCCTTCCATCTCCGACAGGATTTTCATTATCCCGGGGATTCCCTTTGTTGTTCCTTCTTTCTTCGTGCCTTTCGTTCACCATTGCTTCTAATTGTTCCTCCAGGTATTCGTTTCTTTCTACGAGGAGGCGGACTCTTTTCCTGAGATTGCACGTTCGTTCGATTTTAGGATCTAACTGGTGCTCAGGTTCTTTTCCTCGTTGAGATCTGCGCATACGCAAACAAAAGACCTTGTGAAAGGTACATGTTGAACAATCCAAGTAAAAATAGAAAAATAAAAGAAGTGCAGCAAAAGATAGGGTAAAGATATGTTGCCAGTCCCCGGCAACGGCGCCAAAAACTTGTTGCGTGTAAAAGTGTCTATCGCAATGTAGTGCAAGTGTACACGACGCAAGTAGTAAAGTGATACGTAAGTATCGGATATCGTCTCCACAGGGACTGGGCTACTAGCTTCAACCTGGAATTACTGCACGAGAGGAAAAAGAAATAGTTTAAATGTTTGTCACGAGATAATAAAGAATACTGATAAAAGAGTAAAGAATTCAGGATAGAGATAATGGGCCGGTATTGAATTGCTCAGTAGTGTAGGTGTTGCAAAGTCTAGGAATATATGTTCTGTCGTCGCACATGTCGCGGTAGCGGTCTGTTGTTAGTCGTGGCAACGATCACACAACTCTGTACTTCAAGCTTGGCAAGAATCCCTGATGTGCCTTGTCCTATCCCTAGGTCCAAGTCTGTTGATGAACACGTCTTAGATGATACCTCCCGGCGTGAATCGAAGGATGAACACCGATGTTGTTGAATTCTTCCTTAGCCACTTAACCTCGTCCTATCCCTAGGTCCGAGATAGTTCAACCATAAACTGGAGAACCCGTACTTATTCCTATCGTATACTTAACTCTCCCGATATTAAGTAAATGTGTAATCTCACAATGCTCTCCCGATACTCTTGCAAGATGTTGAAAACCAGAATAAGCAAACTTGAAGTCTATTTTATTGAACAGAAAAATTCCTAAAACAAATGCAATCCTTGCAACTACTTTACAAATCAACCCTTAGCCCTAGGGGAAGTTTAGAACATGATAAGAAGGGGAAAACGGCTAGGGTTTAGAAAAGAAGGCTAGAGAGTAAGATATCCTTCCCTAGGTCGAATTACATGCCTTTATATAGGCCTTGGGTTAAAGTTTTCTAATATGGCAAGAATACAAGTTTAAAACTAAAGTACAACTCTATTAAAGACTAAATCTTCAGAGCATATATCTTTAATTCGTCATTTCTTCTTGCTTGAAGTTTCTTCCTTGAACTTTGGGCTTGGCCTTCATTGTGATCTAGGGCTTGGAAAAATATAAGGGTGCTCCACGACAGAGCGGCTTGATTTTCTCTTTCTGTCGAGGCCCACTTTGCTTCTTCTCTTCACCATTGTTGTCGTCCTTGGCTGCCACGGCAGCGGCCATGGCAGCATCGTCCTCCTCGTCTGCACATCCAGTTCCAGCTCTGCTTCTTCACTGCCCTCCATCTGCTACAACAGCTACCTGCAAAAGCAACCAATTTCAGTAGAAACTGTGCCATTTAATATATTTGTGATGTATAAATGAAATCTAACATAAATGCAATGAATTATGCTTGAATGCAGCAGAAATATGTGTTAAATAGGGGGTAAATTATAGAACTTTTACACATTCAACACATTAGACAAGAACTTCACATTCTCGCCTACGATTACCACTTCGTAATAATCAGCAAGTTTCAAGGTAACTCACTTAAAATTAAAATCAACTACAGCTCTATGCTCAGACAACCAATCCATTCCAAGGATCACATCAAAACCATAGAAAGACAACTTCATCAAATCAACTGAAAACACATGGCCTTGAACAGATAAAGGATATCTCTTATACAATTTTCTTGTAACAACAGTTTCGCCAAAAGAGCTTGTTACTTCCATTCCTACATCTAGCATCTCAACATGGATATCAAGCAAATGTGCATACTCACTCAAGATGTATGAATGCGTGGATCTAGAATCAATTAAAGCTAACAAATACAAGTATTGTAAGGTGAAAGTACCTGCAATCACGTCGGTGTCGTTATGTCTCTCGCGATGTGCATACACTCTCGCAGGACCACCACCCTCTGGTTGAACAGTAACAACATGAGCTATACCTCTCTCTACATCCTCCCTATGTTGGAAATTACCACGACTGCATCCACAACCTCTCTGTGGTGCAACAACAGGTGCTCGTCCTTGACCACCTCTAGCTAGTAAAGGACACCCACGTCTCATATGATCAGTTGATCCCCAGTTACAACAAGAATTAGCCGCCCCAGTCATAGAAGCCCGCGCCTCTCGAGCCACACGAGGACAATCTCACCTCAAATGCTCTCGTGATCCACATGTTCAGCTAGTATTCTATTCAGATCTCACCCTATTACCCTGACCTGGCGCACCTCGCCCAAAATTACCTTGCCTCGCCTCAAGCCAATATCTATGATCACGATTTCTCTTATTCTGTCCACAAGTAGGACGAGAATCCGTAGCTCTCTTACTCAAGCTAGAACCACCCACGCGAGAGGTCAAACCAAAACTATGCTCTATATCCTTGGCTTGCGTCACCAGCACATCAAAATCAGTATAATTAGAAGCTAGCATGAAAGTCTTCACTTCCTGGACCAAGCCATAAAGAAAGCGATCACATCAATGCCTATCACTCGACACCAATTTTGGAGCATACTGGCTCAAACGTATGAACTGGACCTCGTACTCAGCCACTGTCATGTTTCCTTGCACCAAACACATGAACTCACGCTTCTTGTCGTCCAAGTATCTAACTTCTAGATACTTCTTTTTAAAGGCAACCTAGAAGAACTCCCAATCCACCTCATTGGGTTCCAGGGCCGCAGTAACAGTCGTCCACCAACTGTACGCATCACCATGCAATAAAGAGACATCACATCTTAACTTGCGTGCGTCATTGCACCCCATCTGATCCAAAATCTGAATCGTACAAGCCATCCAAAACTCGGATGCTTCAGTAGACAATCCTCGATACTCAACGCCTCCCAAACTTCGCAAGCATTCCAACGGAAAACCTAATTGCCCAACCACAAGTGCTTGCACTTGCGCTTGCACTCCAACAACGACAGCCTGGAATGCTCCAGTCATCGCCTGTACCAAAGCCGTCAAATCACTCAACACCGGACCAGCTTGTCCGTGTTGTACTTGCTCCTCACCCCAGGTGAGGGCGGTAGAGGAGGTAAATTCTCACTAGCCAGAACCTCGTTCTCTTGACTCCTTTGCTCATTAGACGGAGCAACTGATCCTGAACGTAGCTCTCTCCTCGGTCCCATTGTTCTATTATCATTAAGGCATGAATATAAAACAAAACAAGAAATCAGGCCAGCTTCTAGCAAGGATCCAAGACTTTGAATTCAATTTAAAAACACTTCACTATAGTAATAAGGCAATTGGCATCCCAATTTCCCCCAAACATAGCATAAAGCATACAATGTACATGTCACAACCACTATGCATCACAATCAATAAGATTCAGCCCACATTATCGTCATATATAACAACTCATACTAACATCACAATCATCATACATAACATCACTATCATTTACTCAACAATAACATACTTATAACATTCATCGTGCAAAACAAACATCACCAAATACATACAATCACATCACATTGACTTACCATTAACTTACCATCATCTCATTCTTTCGAAACCTGGCTCTAATACCACCAAATGTAACCCCCTCGACCCAGCCTAGCCGATAGACCGAACCGAACAAGTTACACAAGGAATATTGAAGTAAACCGGGAAGGTTTACCAAAATAAACAACCCTAGATTTTTTATTATCTTATCGAGATGCAATTTAAGTTCCTATGTGTTAAACATTGCTACAGATCATTCACAACTCAATCATTCATCAATTTCTTCCACTTACGGCTTTTAGGGGCCATTTTGTAATTTTTCCAATTCATAGGGACTTAAGCCATTTTTGTTTTACCGTCCTTTAATTAGTCCCATTACATGCATCTCAGTCAAATCTCAGCTCAAAACAATCATTCATGTTCATTTAATTGCATGCACAACATTCAAGCACTAAAACGCAAAGAATCGGAACTTCAGAACATCCCATCAACTAACATAACTGTCATCTGTTTCGATACAGGCTAACCCTGTTTCAAAACACAGGCTCGTATTGAAACTCCCTTGAGGTGTTTCGAAACCATGGTTTCTAGTAGAAATCATACCGAAACAAACCTTACTCGTTTCCAAACCCTAAGTCCATTTCAAGCTCACCATTTCGATACAAGCTCGAGTGTTTCGAAAAAACTTGGGCCTGTAATGACATATTTTGCAGGTTTTCACCCAAAAGTCCATCCTAAATCAATCCAACATGTTTCTAACATGCATACATCATACATAAACATTAATCCTCAAACATTTGCAGTATATTTAGCATCAAAGCATGGTTAATTGCATCAATGGAAAACTAAAGACATGCAACCTAACAAATAAGCCACTCAAGAGTCAAAACTCAAACAAAAAATCCAAACACCAAATATAGGCCTTTTACAAGTATATAATCATAAAGGAAACATGCTCAAAGGGTGTTCATACAAGCTTAGTGAGGAGTGCTCAAAACCCAAAAACACCATCAATGCTTAAAACCGTTTTACACTTTTGAAAACCATAATGCTTTCTTGAAATCCATGCACTTCATTAACAAAAATCAACATGTTATACCACATGCATCAAGTATCAAATACTTCAACAACAAAATCCATTTGCTAACACATAACTTAAGCCTTTCCATGCATAGCTACCAATATGCAAAACTTAAGAGTAAAACATGCATTTTTCATGTTATGCATCCATATACATTTCATAGCAATTAATAAATTATATTGTCTCACAAGTGATCAACAACATTCTCATTTCTCAAAACGTATCAGATACACAGATTCCCATGTGTTCTCCCAACACTTCATACATTTTCATCGGCATCTCAAGGTTCACATACGGGAGCTACCCTTCACCGTTGTGACACCCGTGGTGGAGTATTCGGTACCTTACAACCCCTCAACAGCACTCATCAATAGATGTATAACCCCACTAACGAGAGACGGGACAGAACTCAATTTCCTCAACCGTTAGGGTACTTGGATGGAGTTTTCGGTGCATTCATAACCCCTCAACATCCAAGGTGACTTGTTTATAGTGCACTCAATCCTATAGTCGACTAACTATATCCGATTTTATTTGTAAACCAATTTACTCAACATCACTTGCCAATATAATTCTCATTTAACATAGACCTCACTGTTTTCAAAGCATTCACAAAAAAGCCATATTTCCAAGCATTAAACCATGCTTCATAAAACATGTATAAACACATACATACAAAGATCACTTACCTAGTGCATCCTTTAGCAATATGGCATCATAAACAGCAAATCACTTACTCAAAATCATGCTTTAAAACAATAGGTAAACACATAAAATCAAGTGCATCCACAAACTTATAATAGCACAATCCGAGGGATAAAATCACTTTACTTACTTCCGAACTTAGTAAAGCGTTTCATGCTTACACTAAGTTTCCAAAATCACTTTTAAGGTGTTTCAAAGCTGGAAATCCCATTTCCACTCACCGACTCACAAAACCTTAATCACCGATGCAAAAATCAAGCGTTCGAAGTCCCCGAAACTTTGCCAAAAGCTTCCAAAGAATCCTCCTATGTTTATACCACACAAGAACAAAGATTAACGCATCTCAATGCATTAAAACCACCAACAACATTAAAAACCCGCAGCTCTGCCCAAAGGCACCAAAATACACATCTGAAACAACCGAAATCACCTTCGATTGATCACTAAACTCAACCCAGCCATCAACAAACACTTCCATCACATTTTAACCATAAATCAACATCCAAAAACATCATAATATCATCCTTATACCTCCAGCAACTCCGATTCCTCATTTTCAAGCCAAAAACCCATAACAAACAACCTAAAAATTTGAGATCTCAATAATTTCGGGATTATTATGATCAAAACTCATTATCAACAACAATAATCTTCCAAAACTTGGTTAGAAACAACCTCAATTGAACCAAAACAAAACAAGTAAAAAATCACATTTTATTTCCTCTTTTATCCAAATTTCGGTATTTTTACCAAATCAACAACAAAACCTCAATTAAAAACACAGATCAAGAGTCAAATACTTTGGAATATCATTAAAGAAACTTGATTAGACGAGTAGCACAAAATTACCTCCAATCCTTGCTTTTCTTCCAATTGGCAAGTTTTCAACTCATGATTCTTTAAGGAATCTTATAAATCTTTGGAAAAGTGTTGCAAATCGAAAGAGCAAAAGAATGAAAGGAAATTCTAGAAATTGACAGAAAAGAGTGAATGATTGGCTGAAGAGAAAATGAGAAATGGAAAAGTTACGTCCTATCACACAAGCAAACACTAAACATAATATCTAGTCTACTTACGGTAAGATAAAGCAAAGAACCTATCATAGATCTATAAAGCTTAGAATCAACACACTTACCTCCTTCATCTTTTTCAAGCTTTATAGAAGAGCTCATATGGGTGGCTTGAGGCTTTACATTCTCCAAGTCGAACTTTTTGAGCATATCATTCACGTACTTTGCTTGATTGATGGAGGTGTCATCCTTCCCTTGTTTGATTTCGAGCCCCAAGAAGAATGAAAGCTCCCTCATCATGCTCATCTCGAACTCACCTTGCATTAGCTTAGAAAATTCTTTGCAATAGCATTCATTAGTAGAACCAAAAATGATATCATCAACATAAATTTGCACTACTAAGATGTCATTACAATATCTTTTTATGAAAAGTGTAGTGTCCACCTTGCCTTTTTCAATTAAAAAGTTTGAAAGCCTTTCATACCAAGATCTAGGAGCTTGTTTTAAACCATAAAGAGCTTTGGTTAATTTTAAAACATGATTTGGAAATTTTGAATCCTCAAAACCCGATGGTTATTCAACATACACTTCTTTATTTATAAAACTATTTAGAAAAGCATTTTTTACATCCATTTGAAAAAGCTTGAAATCATGGTAACATGCAAATGCTAGAAGCATCCTAATAGCTTTCATTCTAGCTACGGGTGCATATGTTTCATCAAAACTAATTCCTTATTCTTGAGTGTAAGCTTGAGCAACAAACCTTACCTTGTTTCTAAATATGTTACAACTCTCATCTAGTTTATTCTTAATGACCCATTTAGTTCATATAGTAGATTGATTACTAGTCCTTTCAACTAATGCTCATACTTTACTTCTCTCAAATCGATTTTATTCTTCTTGCATGGCCAAAATCTAAAAATCATCTTTTAATGCTTCTTTGATATTTTTAGGCTCAATGCATGAAAGAAATGCAACATGGTTCATTAATTTGAGAGAGGGTCTAGTGGTTACCCCCTTGGATGGATCACCCAAGATTTCACCACCTTTGACATAGTTGAACTCCCTTGGGTATGTCACCTCCTTTTCCTCAAGAGCCAAGTCCTTCAAGGCTTCAAGAGGTGGATCTTGTGCATCTTCTTCTTTGATTGGAATCCCATTCCTATTTGACGTTTGTCCTCCATCAATGGTTTTAATGATCCCTACATCATCATCATCGCAAGAATCCTTCATCGGAAGGAGGTTATCATCGAAAACAACATGTATAGACTCTTCAACAACCAAAGTTCTTTTATTAAATACACGGTAGGCTTTAGAGTTTAGGGAATAACCCAAAAATATTGCTTCATCACTTTTTGCATCAAATTTACCTAAGTTGTCTTTGACGTTGTTTAAAATAAAACATTTACAACCAAATGGGTGAAAATAGCTAATGTTAGGCTTTTTCAATTTTAAAATCTCATAAGGTGTTTTCTTTAAAATTGGCCTAATCATTACTCTATTAATAATATAACAAGCCGTATTGGTAGCTTCCGCCCAAAAATACTTAGGTAAGTTGTTTTCAGAAACCATAGTCCTAGCCATTTCTTCTAAAGTCCTATTTTTCCTCTCAACTACCCCATTTTATTGAGGAGTTCGAGGAGCCGAAAAATTATGGCTAATACCATTTTCATTACAAAAATCTTCAAAACTCATATTTTGAAATTTGGTTCCATGATCACTTCTAATGTGTGAAATTTTATGATCAAGATCATTTTGGGTAATTTTTGTAAAAGTGATAAAATTTTCTAAAGCTTCATCCTTAGTACTTAAGAATAGAACCCAAGTGTATCTAGAAAAGTCATCTACCAAAACAAAAGCATATGACTTACCACCCAAGCTCATAGTTCTAATAGGCCCAAATAAATTCGTGTGAACTAGTTGTAATACCCTACTAGTCGAAACATCATTAATGGGTTTAAATGTGGTTCTCTTTTGTTTTCCCTTAGCACAAGTATCAAATATTTTATCTAATGAAAACTTTAGTTTGGGTAAACCTCTAACTATATTTTTGGAAATTAATTTTTCTAAAACACTTATGCTAGCATGCCCAAGTTTTCTATGCCACAACCATGCATCATTCTCATCATGTGTAACTAAACATGCATGGGATGAATGTATGTCATCTAAATGCACCATGTAGATATTTCCTATCATATGCCCTATGAGCATCAATTGATTTGTTTTAATGTTCATTATTTTGCAACCATTTTTATCAAAGAGAATATTAAAACCTTTATCACATAATTGACTAATGCTCAATAAGTTATGCTTAAGGCTGTTGACATATAATACATTTTCAATAAAAATAGAAGAGTGATTACCAATGGAGCCAATTCCTTCAATGTGACCTTTGGAGTTGTCACTGAAAGTCACTACTCTACCACTCTTTGGTTTGAATTCCATGAATCTACTATTGTCACCGGTCATATGTCTTGAGCATCCACTATCAAGGTACCATGAGTTTTGACATGAAGCTTTGGCCTTGTAGCAATGCTCCCCCTACAAACAAAGAAATTAGGCTTTGGTTTTTGGAACCCAAATCATTTTGAGTCCATGTGTGTTAGCCATTAAAACCTTGGTTCCCTTAGGAATCCAAGAAGCAATAACATTCATATTATTAGAAACAATGAGTTCCTTAGGAACCTAAACACTCCTAATTCTTTTATTTTTAGAATGCTTTGAAAATTTTACTTGTTTAGGATAAAAAGGTTTTCTTTTTACATATTGGGTTTTAGAAGAATTTCCTTTCTCAAAATTATTTCTCCCAATAGTAATAGAGGTTCTAAGATTATCCACATCGGTGTGATACTCTTGAAAATCGGAAAGAAGTTTTTCAAGATCAATATTTTTCTTTTTAAGATCATTTGAAAGGTTTATCAAGTATAAAACCTTCTTTTCCAATTCAGAGTTAGTTTTTGAAAGAGACTCATTTTGATTTTTTAAATCAGAAATATTTTTCTTATTTCTCAAAATTGACTCTTTATATTTTTAAACTAACTCATCATAGACCTCTTGCAACTCATCATATGCATCATGAAGCTCATCATAGGTAAAATCAAAATTAAATGAGTTGAGGTTTACCTTTATATCATCATCAATGGTCGTGAGGCAAAGGTTAGCCACTTCATTCTCCTCCTCGGATGACTCCTCGTCACTCCAAGTTGCCACTTGAGCTTTGAGCTTGTTATTCTTCCCAAAACTCTTCTTTTTCAATTGAGGGCACTCAGATCGAATGTGGCCGGATTTCTTGCACTCATAAATATTGATTTGGCCCTTCTCTTCTTCTTTACTCTTATTCTTGAAGTCCTTTTTTCTATTGAATTTTCTCCCTCGGTTGGACTTCATGAAACAAGTGAATCGTTTGGCCAACATGGCCATCTCCTCATTTTTCATCCTCACTAGAATCGCTATCATGGTATGAAGCTTTAAGTGCGATTCCAATCTTATTTTCTCAACTTTCTTCTTCTCAACCTTCTTCTCCTCCATCTTCTTTTCTTCTTCTCTTCCCTTTTTCATGATCTCATGGGTAAGTAGAGATCCAACAAGAGCATCGAGCTTGAGAGTATTCAAATCTTTATCTTCAATGATGGTCGTTCTCTTGCTATCCCAAGATTTCGGAAGAGAATACAATAGCTTGCTCACTAGCTTGTCTTCGAGAATGATTTAACCGAAACCCTTTAATCCATTGACGATGACCGAGAATCAATCAAACATCTTAGAAACACTTTCATCGGGATCCATCTTGAAGTTTTCATAGCTTAGATTGAGTAGCCCGATCTTTATCTCTTTGACATCGCTAGTTCCCTCATATGTTGTCTCGAGGCTATCCCAAACTTCCTTGGTGCTCTCAATTAAAGACACCTTGGAGTAGATATCCGGACCAAGAGCACAGAAGATAATATGCAAGGCTTTATCATTTACTTGCATCCTTCTTCTATCATCTTCGGTCATTTCGGCTTTCACCTTTGGTACAAGTCTTCCTTCACCATCTCTCTTCATAGGAATGTATGACCCTTCTTCAACTACATCCCACATCATGTAGTCGGTAGATTTGATGAAGAGTCACATCCGATTCTTTCAATATGGGTATTTATCCCCATTGAAGAATGATGGTTTGGTGGTGAATTGAGACTCATAGAGGTTGGAAATGGAGGTGGATTCCATTGCTTTGAATTGTTGTTGATCAAAACTCTCCTAGAATCGACTCAAGAGGGTTGTAATTCTTCCAATGAGTGTAGCTCTGATACCAATTATTGAGTTGATCAAACAATTGCAAATGGTCAAGAGGGGGTGAATTGGAAATTAAAATTTTGGTGGGAAAAATTTGATGAGTGAAAATTTAGACACTAGGCAATTAGAGTGTTTCAAGTTCCTAAATAAACTATACATCCACTACCTTAGCTCCCACTAAGGATTTTCAACCAATCCACTAATTGGTTCTTCCCCTTTTCTTGGATGAGGAGGAAACCTTACAATTTTGATTATGCTTTTTACCCAAAGCTTAATCCACTCACTCTTACAAAGAAGGGTTTTTGGTAAACTTTACAAATGCCTCTCTAAGGATAATTTTTACCCAATTACAATCAAACACTCCCCAAACTCACAATAAAAATTACAATGAAAATCACAATGGAGGTGGGTACAAAGATTTGACTCTAAAATGAACAAGGTATGGATTTGAATTCTTTGATGTTGCTTGAAGGCTCAACAGTTGTTGTTGTAGCTTTAGAGACTTGTTTTTATACTTTCTCATTGATTTCTAGCCGTTTGGGTGGTTGAGATCATTAATAGAGCCGTTGTGGCTCTCTTTTCCCTCCATAAATGCAGTTCTGCAACTACCCGTATCGGAACACGGGACCTCTGTATCGAAATGGACACTTAAAAAGGAAAGAGTCGTTATGTGTAAAATAGGGCCCGTATCGAAACAACTATAGGTCGTATCGAAACAGCAAGTGCAAAAGGAAGGCCGTATCGAAATAGATAAGGGTTGTATCGAAACACATAACCAAATCTTTAAAATTCAGTTTCTAACAAGTAACAACTGTTCATTAAATGCCCAATTTTAAAATTACTTAACCCTTGTATCGAAACGGGTGTTAACCATTCCGAAACGATGCTTAAAAATCAAAGGCCTAGATGAAGGTCGTATCGAAACAGGTTTGAGCCGTTCCGAAACAGATGTCTCCAGTGGCAAAATGTATCGAAACACTTTGAAGGTGTTTTGAAACGCCTAGGCGATTTTGTGTATTTTGGCCTGAAAAACACTTAGAAATTTATTTACTTTGCAAATTGGTCCTTGAATTACTTGTTATATCAAAATCAAATATTGGTTTTACACTTTGAATGATATTTAATACTTTGGAAATCTCGCTTCCCCGATCTGCATAAAATTTTATGCTCTTGCGAATGACATGATTAGAGTCAAAATAATGAAATGCATCATAGTCCATGTACTTTCAAATCATCTTTCAGAATAATGTTAAAAAAATTATGTTGTATGAATGCAAATCTATTGGTTCTCATTTCAATGAAAATGTAGGTGAAATGGACGTGAAGAAAAAAATCTGGAATGTAGGTTTTATTAGTAGTAGAAAACGCAAAAGTACTTACAAGGAAAGAAAATCAAGTGTCCGGATATCAAGAGCCAAAGCACTCCTAGTTAATCCTTTGGAAGTTCTCCCAAATGAAGCCTTTGTTGAGAAGATTTCAAATATTTGGGTGAGATGAAAATGTCGAGCAAATTGTCAATCTTTTGAAAAGGTCGTTCGCCATACGCCTAAACTTCAAATATTCAAGCGGTCCTTTGCGGGTTTCCAAATTGAATCCTCATTTGGTTTCAAGACGCCCTTTGCGAGTTTTCATCTTGAATCCCCTTTTATTTTTCCTTTTTTCTTTTCCTTAGGTTTAAAACACCCTTGAAGGTTTTCACTTTTAAACCCTTTATATTTCTCTTGAAGCGCCCTTTCAAGTTTTTACTCCATTTTTTCTTTTTTCTTTTCCCTTTTCTCTCTTTTAGGCGTAGTATCGCTTGACCGAATCTGAATTCATTGGGTTCTTTAATCCACCCCATCCATTTCGGCCAAAATTAAAGCTCTTCCAAAAAAAGGATTTCGTTGCCATGTAGGGCCCTTCCCAATTGGGTGTCCACTTTCCATGCACTGCACCAGGCTTGCATATAGAGGCATTTTTGTGGCGTTGTTGAGAAAACGCCACTAATTGTTTACATCTCACAGCGTTTGAACAAAAAAACGCCACCAAATTTTTTAACTTGCGACCTTTGGTGGCATTTTTATGAAAAACGCCGCTATTGAATAATATATAGTGACATTTTTTGTAAAATGCCACAAAACTCATACTTTAGTGGCGTTTTAAAATGAATGCCGCGACAATTGTCACTTTTAGTGGCGTTTGTAAAAACAAAAGCCACAATAGGTATAAATCACTGTAACGTTTTATTACTTCTCAGTCGATTCTCCTCACATAAAATCCCTAATTCCTAAAACGATACCATACCTCTTCACCCCTCCTCCAAATTTGGTGTTCTTTTATTGGATCCTTTACTCCGTTACTCACCTTGTTGTCAGGGTCGATCAGTTGACTCAGCGTCTAGAGAGGCTTAAGAATCACGATTGAGTTAGATAAGTGCTTCGTTCTTAGATTGGTTGTGTTTGGGATACTCTTTTATTGTGATATTTTTCTATTTAGATATTTTCTTTCTTATGTGCTTTTGAATAATTTGAATACTCTTATGTTGAAAATTACATGCTTTCGAATCTGTGTTTTCCAAGTTTTAGTTTGGTAAAAAGAAAATGTTAGGGTTTTTTGGCTAAAGTTAATGTTTTGTTATGAATTTGTTGTTGTTCATCATTGAGAGCTAATTCTTTTTTATTTTTTTTAAAAGAAACCTAAAATCTCCAAATTTGTTACCGTTGTCGTCGTCGATAGTCTCGTCGAACCTCACTACTACCACTATTGGATGCCGCCTTTCATTTCCTCCAATCACCCATCGTCGGTAAGTGTACCAATCGACTTCCTTCGATGATATGTGCGAGTTCGGCTTCCTTCGATAGTAGGTACGCAGTCGGTCGACTTTCGGTGATAAAAAGGTGAGATAAATGGTCGTGGGGTCTAATGACGAAAGTAGTGGACATGTTGTCGGCGATTGGTGACTGCAATGAATGGAATTCAAATTTGGGATTTAGGGATTTGAGGATTATTTTTAGAATTTTTGAGAATTTTAGGATTTTATTGAAAAAATTAAAATTATTAAAAATAAAAAATTAATTTAAAGAAGTTAGAAATTAAAACATGTCACGTGTCAAAATTTATTTGGTTAAAGGATTTTTTAAAAACAGTTAACGACTAGATACCTAAAATTAACGAAATGAAACTTTAGACTCCTCTTTTGAGTGAAAAATAGTTTAGACACCAAAAATTAAAACATGTATAGTTTGAACACTTTCGTATTTCTATTAAAAAAATTGTATTAAACCTATATTTTCCCTAATAATTCATTTCATTAAACATCCCATTTAACCGAAAAATCTAGTGGAATAATCCACTTTATATTTTTTAGGTTATTAGGGTTCTTCAGGGAAAAATTGGCAAACTAGGCCAAAAATTACAATGACCAGCTAGACCTTGCCACCTGCTCCTGGCGATGTTGGACCTCGTCACCTCCACATGGCGAGGTGCTATGAAGATAGTCGATTAGGCTTAGTGCATGACAATGGCTCATTGTGCAGTGGGTCAGCATGGCAGTGCCTCAACTTTGACTGAGTTGGTGCAATGGGAGACCACGCCATTTGCACATGGTGAAGAGTAAAATAAAATAAAATTATGAGAGAAGAGTAAAATTTGAAAAAGTTACGATTGCAGTGTATTTGAGAGAGTTTGAGTTGAAACTTTGGGTGATAGTTTTTTAAGATATATTTGAAGATGGTGAAGATTGTTGAAGTATATTTTTCTGTAAATCTTCTCAGTTTCTCAGAAGTAAGTAAGCGATTTATTTATTTTAATTAATTTGTTGTTGTTTTTTAATCATAAAGGGTTTGTAGATTTTTTTGTGATTGAAGATATATTCGAATGATAATTATTTTTTTATTGTTGAAGTATTTACAATACATTTACACGATTTCTCACCGAATCCGGTAAGTTTTGTATTTTCGAAACTGTAATTTGTTTGTCGTTTATTATTTTTAAAATTTTAATTTTTGCTTATGTTTTTTGAATATTTATAGAGAATGAGTTCATTAACATATTGTGACACTGAACCCACAGTTGGTCGTTGGGGGCGAATCGCTTGATGATTTCAGTGAGGATGAAGAAAATATTGTGCCTATTACGGAAGATGATGACGTGCACTTACTCGATGCTGATGATGTAGAGGGTGTTAAGAAAGATGTACCTCAGGGTAATGGTATCGATGTTGAAGATGATGTTTGGGCCACAGCTGTTGCTAGGCTCGGGTTGGGAAATGATCAACCAGTTTGGGGTTACGTCGAGCCCCAGCAACTAAAACTCATTATCCAGCCAGTTTGAGGTGGACTATACTGCAATGCGAGATCCGAAACATCAAGCCCACGTATTTGGTTCTTCATTATCTTCGAACTTTGGTTCTTCATTAGGTCATTGGTTGAACATGAACCAAGAATTTAGATTGCAGTGTTAGTAGCATCCATCCATACTCAGATTGGATATATTCCATCTTACTACAAGGCGTGGATGGCAAAGCAGGAGGCGATAGCGCAACTGTATGGTGATTAGGATAAATCGTATAATGAGCTATCAGCTCTTTTACGAACAATGCAAATATTCATCTCGAGAACCATGGTAGAATACAAAACAAAACTGGCATTCAACTTACAAGGTGAATTAATTCTTGGTAAAAGAATATTTAGTAAGTTATTTTGGGCGTTCAATGCGTGAATTGAAGGGTTCCCATTCTGCAAACACTTGATTCAAGTGGATGGTACCTGGTTGTATGGGAAGTATGATAATATATTACTCGTGGTTGTTGCACATGATGAAGATAATAATATATTCTCAATTGCCTTTGCTATAGTTGAAAAGGAAGACGCAGATGGATGGGAATTCTTTTTGAAGCATTCACGCAACCATGTAGTAAAAGAAGATGGGATTTGCATAATTTTTTATAGGGGACTGCACTCTTATCATTAATTAACAGAGAGGAGAGATTATGGAAGCCTCCACATACATATCCAGCCTATTGTGTACGGCATATTGCGAAAAATGCTAAGACACGTTACGAATTATCATATCTGAAAAGAGATTTTGGGCACGGGTAAGTTGTTATTCGTTGTTTATAAAAATTAGTACATTTTTTTGAGCTGATTCTATTGACTTATTTTACGTATTTTTTAAATTGAGTATGAACTAGTGTAACCAAAATTCGATGCGAGGACAAACATGTTGAAGCGGCACGGTCAGAATGTATTTAATTTTGCAAATGACATATCGAGGGAAAGATGGTCACAATCCTATGATGAAGGTCGGCGTTCTGACCATATGACAACTAACCTTGCAAAGGCTATAAACTCGATGCTTAAAGGAACACGCCATCTCCCAATCGCAAGTATTGGGTGAGAGACTTAATATAGATTGGGTAAAGTGTGCCCGAAAAAGGGCAGGAAGTTAACGCCCAGATAAACAATGGAAAAATTGGTCTAAAACCCTGCAGGATAGAAGGATCGTACTTCAAGCCGCAACCTCCTCTATGCGAGTCAGAACATTCGACCCACATGGTTTTGAATTTTCTGTCGAAGCTAAGGTCCGAGGTGAGGAAAGAATGTTCACCGTAAACCTTCTTTAGAGAACGTGTAATTGTGGTGCATTCCAAGCATTTAGATACCCGTGCTCTCACGCACACGCCGCATGTTTGCATTTTCTTCTTGACCATCACGCACACCCCTACTCTCATGCACACAACGCATGTTTGCGGATGAGTGTTATAAACCGGAGAATATGGCAAACATATACGAAATTTGGTTTAACACGATCCCGAACCAAGACTATTGGCCGGTAGAGCCAATATACGAAGAATGGTTACCAAATCCATTGCTTCGTATAAAGCTGAAGGGTCGACTGACATCCACTCGTATTCATACGAATATGGATGATCCGGATGATAGAGAGGGAGGAGTTCAAGTTAAACATTGTACTATTTGTAGAGGACCGGGTTATTCAAGAAACAAGTGTCCGAACAAATCCAATCTTTCCAACTATCGTGCCAGACCATCAACTTAAATTTTTTGTTAATGTACATTTTATGCTAATGTAAATACATTTTTTTCGTTCATGTTTGCATTTTGAGTTGGAATATGAATACCGAAATTAAAGAATGAACTTAAATATCTAACAAAAATATTAACCCCAAAATTTGCCCAAAAAAACAAGTGTCCGAAAAAATATACAGTTAATATTTGAACTTTTTTAATTTTTTTTGAATTTGAATTTTACTTTGATGAATTGGAAAAATAATTTAGAATTAGAATTGGTTGGAATTGGAAAAATAAATTGCAATTTGAAGTGAATTGAGTTGCAAAAATAGAAATATATTACAAATAAATAAATAAACATTATTTCCCATTTCTCCTCGGTAATACCTGCCAATGGAAGGATGATGTTTGATCATACCGCTTAGGGATCAAACCGTTCTTCGTGGTTGATCCGAAGTCTGCTCATCGTTGAAAAATTTGTCATCCATCATTTGCATAGAAGATGGTGTACCATACATATCTTTCGGATGAAATTACGAGCTTCTAATGGTAGTAGTCAACACCAGAGATGTCATACTACCAACACCCATACCTTCCCTATATATGGATGTTTGAGGATACTGAAATTGTGGTATGTATCCTCCATCATTGTTGTAAGAAGGCTGAGAAGATGAGCTGCCACTAATTGGAAAATTGATTGGTGATTGTTTAAGAACATTACCAAATCCAAATGTTTGATGAAATGATGAGCTTTATCCAAATGGTGGTTGTTCCGAAACATTACCAAATGGTGGATACTCGTGTTGTATTGGTTCTTCCCAAGGATTAGTGCTTACATGTATTGGAGGGTTGGGATTGCACCGGAGACCACGAAGAATGCCAACTCGTAGAACAATCCAAGTTTGGTTCGTCTGTTGGTTCTTGAGAGCTCTGACCAAACTCGGATGAGAAATGTACGTCTCTTGAGCACCGCGGATCTTGAAGCCACTTATTTGCATCTTCGAGAGATATTATGAACGATTTTCTATTTTCCAAAAACCACGAATAGTACTCTGTAATAAATTCATAATCACTTACTTGAATTGGAATCAAATTATCATCCCACTGGGTCCATCTTTTCTCCCAATGTTCAATGAAAATGGCTTGCTTCACAGTCCAGTTTTCATTGAATCTACCTCTACGAACAATATGAATATGTTCAAGTGGAGCTCTAGGAACGGGTTGATGGAAGTTGAACTGCCGCAACACTCTTTCAGCACAATGAAACTCAACAATAGAAAAATGGATCAAAGGCACAATTGCACCCAGAATGATGAACATTGAAGCACGGTGTCTGGTAGGCAAACCTTGATTGTGTCATTCGCGTACGAATCCCAAATAAACTGTAAAACACAAATATTAATATGCATACACAAACAAACATATTGCTTTAAAAAACTACAAAGTCAAAATTTAATTTAAAAATAATATTATGATACTTGATTTTTCCCTATTGTTTAGATCTTTAGTCTTATATCTCTGACAGTGTTGTGCACCACCCCTGCATTTTTCAACTTATGTCTCCATCTGCAAAGATATTGAACTTATATTTCTAAGTCATTGCAGATAAATATTAGATCAATAAAATAGCCATATATGAATGTAATCACAATATTACCTTCCAGCTAGCGGAAACTCCATCGGTACGAGTACTTCCACAATGGGCGTTGGATAAGGCAGCCTATACCACGCCCACGATTGCAATAAGATTTGAAATTCACCCATATCTGAATTCTTCTTCTCACCATCCATAATTGCGACCTTGCACATTTCATGGTACAAAAATATCAATATTGCAGATCCCCAACTATATGTAGCAATTATGTCAAAATCAGCCAAACACGACATATATTATGGGTGAACCATATTACAATATGTATCTGGCATCAATACCCCACCAATAAGTTGTAGTATATACGCTCGAGCTACACACTTAAGTTCTCGGTGACCATATCCATATGTTATAATAAATTCCCGCTGCAACCATGAACTTCTGAGACGTAGACCATCCACATATGACTCAGGATGAACTTTGCCCAGATACTGCATGCAAAGCTCAAATGCATTACACTTGTTTTCTCCAACCAACGGCTTCCCATTTGATGGGACACCAAGTTGTATTGCTACATCCTCCAGAGTTATTGGCGAAATGGAAAATGAAATGTGTGGGTCTCTAGTCTCCACCATTTAATCAACGCAGTAATCAACCCGAGGACTATCTTAAATCCACGGAGAAATGAAGCATTATAAAAATCAGCACGCTAAAGGTAATAAAATATGTGATCAGAAGGTTCCTTGATCTTCACTCCTCGACGACGGATGGTATGCTTCATACCTTATAATTAATTTATTATAATAATAAATTATTTCGTATTACACATGACATAAAAAATTTCAAATTATGTACTTGCTCTTCATGAATATGAGACGAAATGTGCTCATAGTCATGGTATAACAAAACTCCTCCAGATTCCCTTTTCTATTTGTCGATCTGAAAAATAATTATCATTCGAATATATATACAACCAAAAACTATGTTAACTTCAAAAATTTTGATCTATGCGAACATAAATTTAAAAATACAAAAATTTACCGAATTAGATGAGAAACCGTGTACATGTGCTCTAAAGCCTTCAATAATAAAAATAACTAATTATCATTCGAATATATTGAACACAAAAAATATAAAAACCCTCTATAATTAAAAAACAAAAAATGATTCATTAAAAAAATCACTTATTTACTTTTGAGAAACCAAGAAGATATACAAAAAATATACTTCAACAATCTTCACCATCTTCGAATATATCTTTAAAAAATATCACCAAAATTTTCAGCAACTAAAACTCTCTCAAATATACTGCAATTCTAACTCTCTAAATTTTTTTCTCTTCTCAACCCTTATACAATCGTAATCTTCTTCTCTTCACAATTTTTCTCTATACACTCCATACACACACTCCTATCCTATGTATACAAATAATGTACAAAAAAATTAAGGCTTGAGTGACTAGCTTTCACGTGAAAGCTGGTATGTGTTACATGCATGCAGGTCTGACGTTTACAATACATCGCCATTTGCAAATGGAATGGTCTCCCCTGCACCAACTCAGCCAAAGCTGAGCCACTACCATGCGCTGAGCCAAAACGACTATCTTCATTGCATCTCGCCATGTGTAGGTGGCGAGGTCCAACATCGCCAGGAGCAGGTGGCGGGGTCTAGGTGGTTATTGTAATTTTTGGCCCAGTTTGCCATATTCTCCCTGAACAACCCTAATAACCTAAAAAAACTAAAGTATATTATTTTACTAAATTTGCCCATTTAACCATCAACAACTAGTTGGCTACTTTATTCTTAAGAGAAGAATACCATGCTAATATAGAAAGGATGTAACCTCTTTAAGCGTTATCAGATCAGACTGGGCTTCTTTTCAAGCCAAACTCAATGGCATTCTCCATTGTCCAGTTTCTTTAGAACACACCTTGAACCATACGACCTTTAGGAGAACCTTTACTTGCACCATCAAAAATCCGCAATTCAAATTAAGGGTGTTTATTGTCAGGTACACAGTTTTCGGGTACCCGAAAAATTGAGTATCTGATCCTTCCGAGTATTATATGTGTCGGCCCATGTCTCGGCCCGCTTTAGCTGGGTACTTGATTCACATTTTTTAAATTTTTTAAATCTAAATTTTTATAAAAAATTACACATGAAACACATAAATTTTAAAAATTCCATAATATACAATCCAAATAGAAAATTAGTGATTTGAAGTAAGTTTTAAGTAAGAATTATTTTGATAATATATATATTAAATTTATCACAAAAAAGCAATAAAATATTAATCTCGAATAGATGTGGTTTGATTGGTTCAACATAAGAACAATGGTAATGCTAACCATACAATCTCGAAACTTGAATGCATGTATCGGAGTGCTCTCGATTCAATGTTCCCTAGATGTGTTGCTCGCTTTATTACATGAAAAATGTGCTTTAGGCCAGTTTAATGAGTTACAATTGCTAGCTTATTTCTTTGTTCATATATATATATATATGAACCTCGATCTTAATTTTTCTCTTCCAATCTCATAGTAATAAATTAATACAAATATTTTTTAAAACAATTTAAAACTTAAAAATTACATCATACAAATATAGAAATAATTTAAAGATTTAAATTTAATTTTAGGGTGAAAATATTAAGAACCTAAAATAAAATTTTAATTTAAAATTATATATATATTAAAAGTACAGGGTCGGGTACCCGGTTACCGAAAAATTCGGCCTAGACCCGGCCCAACTACCCAGGAAAAATCTTGGGTGGGGTACTCGGCACTACCGATAATTTTTTTAGTAAAATACCCGAATTTTTTCTTTTGGGTCGTCAGGTAGTCGTGCCGAGTCAGTCGGGTCGGGTAGTTTGTAGCACCCCTACTATTCATTACAATTGATATACTCTACAGAGAGATTTTAAACTAACATTTTATGTCAATAGTGCGAACCTTAAATTGCACAATCAAATCTAGAGAGGTCAAATACTTGCATGAAGTTAAACTTTCTAGGGGAATAATCAAAACCAATGGCTAGAAAGATCATATAACCCTAACTAGCACAAATTAATCAACTAATATCACAGATAGTCAAATGCACAACAAATCAAGACAAGCTCATCATTCACACAAATTTGAATTAAAAAGGGACAATTAAAACCACGATCAAATGCATACAAAATTAAAACTTGGATTAATATACTGATTGTCTAAATTCCACATACAAATCAAGAGATGTCTATTATCTGAACAAACTTAAAACCATTGAAGAACCAACCAAAATGAACTCATTATCATTAACAAAAGGCGTCATAATTAGGCACACTCATAATTTATAAAAGTATCTGTAGCGATATATAAGTACCAATTTATGATGAAACTATAACAACACAGTCATAATTCGTAGCAGCCATGAGGATGAAAATCAAGTTGGAACCAAGAACGAAGAAGAGTGTGAGAAGGAGAAACATAAGAGCAAAGTGGCGGATAAGGAGAGAAAGAATAAAGGAGAAAGAGAAATTTATGAGCAAAACAACTCTTTGCATATTGGGCTTGGAAGTTGTTGAAAATATGACTTAGAATGTGCCAAGAATCAAGTCAGAGATATGTAGTTGGAGAATTTTTTTCAAGTTTAAATTTAAACTTTTGAAATATTGTTAAAATAGATTTCTATATTTTAAATTATATTTTTAGTTTTCTTTTTCTTGTTAGAAATGACTCGATAAATTGAGCGCTTCACTTTCAATAAAATCATGCTCCTGTAAAATCTTTTTTTATTTTTTTCTCTACGATATTTCTTTCTTACACACTTTAAAAGCCATCAAATTGGTATCAGAGCTTTTTATCTTGAAGGACCTGTCAAAATGGAGGAAAAAAACTTCACTCAAACACCACCAGTCTTCAATGGACAAAATTACAAAATCTGAGCTATCAAGATGACTGTTCACATGCAAGCTCTTGACGTTTGGGATGCGGTGGAAGAGGATTATGAAATTACTCCTCTTCCGGCGAATCCATCGATGGCTCAAATGAAAAATCATAGAGAGATAAATACAAGAAAGGCTAAAGCCAAATCATGCCTATTTTCTACAGTCTCACAATCAATTTTTACCAAAATAATACACTTCGATTCTGCTGTAGAAATTTGGGAGCATCTTAAAGAATAATATGAGGAAAATGAAAGAACAAAGACCATGAAAGTAATGAACTTACTTCGTGAATTTAAAACGAAAAAAATTAAGGAGTCTAAATTAGTAAAAGAATATGTTGAAGAACTTGTCAAAATTGAAGACAAGGTGAGAATGTTAGGTAAAAATTCTCTGATAAAAAAAATTGTTGACAAGATTCTAGTTACACTTCCTAAAAAATTTGAACCTACAATATCTTTATTGAAGAATACTAAAGATCTTTCAAGTAATAGTTTGGAAAAACTTTTAACATCATTGCAGGCTTCAGAAAACAGACGACTCATGAGGCAAGAGAATTTCGTAGAAAGAGCATTTCAAGCTCACAAATGCAAGAATGCTTAAAACAACAAGTAAATGGATCATATCCCCCATGTCCTCACTGCAAAAAAACTAATCATCCTCAGCAGAAATGTTGGTGGAGATCATATGTGAAATGCAAAAAATGCGATAGACAAGGACATGTGGAAAAGATTTGTAAAACTCGGCAGCAACAGGTTGTGACTAATGTTGCAGCTAAACAATACCAGGAGGAGGATGAACTTTTTGGTGCACCATATTTTGTAAACAAAAACACTCCTGAGAGTTGGCTTGTCGATAGTGGTTGCACAAATCACGTGACATATGATCAAGATCTCTTTGAGGAACTTGATAACACGGTCATTTCCAAAGTCAAAATTGAAAATGGCTAGTATATTCTGGTTAAAGGAAAAGAAACAATAGCGGTACAAAGCCATACAAGTTTGAAGTTCATTTTTGATATTTTATTTGTGCCTGACATTGATCAAAATCTGTTAAGTGTTCGACAACTTATTGAAAAGAGATTCAAAGTCATTTTTGAAGACAGATATTGTTTGATCAAAGATGTAAAAGGAACATAGGTGTTCAACATACAAATGAAAGGTAAGAGTTTTGCCTTAGACATAAAAAAAGATGAGCTAGTTGTTGTTTCACAAGATGAGAGCAATACAATGTTTCAAACTGAACATTCTGAACGGTTTTGTTGTGCCGACATATTAGCCCAATTCACAACTAAGTCAAAGGATGTGGATTTTGAAGTTGTAAATCAAGTTAAAGTTCTTCCCAAAACAAGGTTTAAGTTTCGACGAAAAAGGTTGAAGGTTGCATCTTCAAAGTCAAGGATGAATGTTGAAAATATGACTTAGAATGTGACAAGAATCAAGTTAAAGATATACAATTGGAGAATATTTTTTCAAGTTTTAATTTTAACTTTTGAAATATTGTTAAGATAGATTTTCATATTTTAAATTATATTTTTTTGTTATCTTTTTTTGTTAGAAATGGCTCTATAAATTGAGCACTTTACATTCAATAAAATCATGCTCCCGTACAATCATTTTTTTTGTTTTTTTTTTATATTTCTTTCTTATACACTTTAAAAGCCAACATGAGCACTTTTTTGGGTGTGAAAGAATGAAGATTTCTGGTGGTTTGATGATTGAGTAAGGTCAAGGATGATATCAGCGGTTTATAGCTATTGACTGATGGCTATATATTACCCTATGCAGGTTGTTGGTATCATGCCTAATTTTTTTTGTTCAAAAGGGAAATGATTCGATTAAATTAAAAGGGGCCCGACCCCATGCAAGAGATAATATCCGACAAGAACTAAGAGGCAGTCACGCGGTGAAATACGGTATCCATGAAAAGTTGAGCAATGCAGAGGGAATACAAATCAACGGAGGCAAAAAGCCTACCCAGGACCGGGGCACACAGGCCCGATATGAAAAACCAGCGTCAATCACGGCAAAGGGAAAATCCGCCACAAGACGACCTCGGATCAGAAAAGGCATAAGCGTAATTCCTGTTCGTTTTGGAGAGCTTCATCCGGAGGCAGACTCCCAATTCCATAGAAGGATTGGGCCTTGTTACCAAAACCGCATGAATACGTAACCTTGTCTGATCTGGCCTTGCTAACCCGATAACTAAGCTTAAACCCGACAAACTTAAACAGAAAACATGATCAACCGTAAAACAGATCCACGAAGATCGGATCTCAATCGGAAAAATTGAACCGCTGGGATCCTATCCAAAACTACACATCTTCATCTCCCGGGTCTCACCACCCACCGAAGCCCCAACAAAAATCCTTAACCCGTGAAAAGAGCTGAACCGATAAAATAATTTTGGGGGCCTCCACTCCTGGGCTCGCAAAGAAGCCCACAATGAAGAATTAGTAACCGAACCATATTGCCCGGCTTTCTCCTCCCAGCTGCCAAAGGATGTGGGCCCCACCAGATCCTAAAGTGGATCCCAAACCGCGTAGTCTGGCTCCAAGGATAGCGACAGGACACCCTTTTCCACTTTCATGGGGCACTCCACCCAAGGTACGAGGATATCGATCTATGTGCCACCTTCTAAGATGAGGAGAGTTTGCCAACGACACGACGGCTTCCCAGAACCGATGACGCTTCCCTGCGCGAGATCGCCGGCACATTCGTCCAAAAGCCGAGAGTGTCTCGAAAAGGGGCAAGCCAATGTTGAAGTGAAACTCTCACTGGGGGGCTGAGTTGTGAAAGTTTAGCATCCATCGCCGTTAAACACCGCCTACCATCGTCACTTCCGCTCCAACCAGAGCTTCTGTAACAGGCGAACAGCAGGGAAGTTGAGGGATTCGTCCAAAGCCTGTTCGACGCCGCCCACGACACATACCAAAGAAACCTCTCTTTTGTGGCCTGGACCAAGCCACCAGCCGGCGTCGTCCACCACAAAACTAGTAACCGGCGATCTCTGGAAGGGAAAAACCACCTTCGCATGTCATCGGACGAGAAGACCGGAGCGGATGGATCACATTGCCCTCTGAGGGTCGAAGGCTTCAGAAAAAAGAGATCCTTGGGGGCGCGTGTGGCGCGTACAAATTTTCGATCGTCTGCATTTAATTCTGCTTTCTTTTAATGGGGAGGTATCATGCCTAAAATTAATAGCTATTGACTGATGGCTATTGATGGATTGATGGATTGACAAGATAAAGTAGGTACGACACTTATCACCTTAATCGAGATAGCGTCCTGAAGTGACATGAAACAAAACTTTCAATTAACTAACTAATAAGACAAACAATGTTGACTTACCAAATCAATAATGAAAGAACATTGGTGTCTCACTCAACGAAGAGTACACAAGTGTACAACCTTATAGGCATGCAACCTTATAGGTATGATCGGGTTGACATAGAATTGATCTAACCTTTGTCAATGCCAGCAATATCTCCTTTGTTCATAGACAGGCAAGCATGGCGAGCAGCTCATGATGTAGCTAAAGGTGGTCTCGATTGAATTGAGGAAACCATATTTATATTTCATACTGCTATAATTTCTGATGGTATTCACAGTTAAATGAAGCTTTGATTTCATCTTTCAAAAGAAAACAATATTATTCAGGTGATGCTGTGCATGCATATTTTTCTTCCATTTTCGAGCGTTTTTAATATACTTCAATGTATAATAAAAGTATTAAGAATAAGAGTAAGCGGTGAGCAGGGTTAGGGGTGTAAATGAACATAGCGTTTGGTGAACCGTCGTATAACGTTCGTTTATGTTTGTTTATTAAGCTAAACAAACGAGTATAAATAAAATTATTATGTTCATTTAATAAATGAACGAACACAAATAGAGGTGTGTTCGATTTGTTTATGTTCATGAACAAGCTCGTTTATAGACTCATTTATTTATTGAATTTTAAATATTGATGAACGTAGAAACTAAATTGAACTATCAGTAAACATTGAAGTTCAATTGTGATTCGTGAAGACCTTAAAAACTAATGGATTAATTTCAAAAAAAAATTAAGTATATAAAACATATTATAACCTAAAACACTTTTCCCTCCCATTATTTTCCCTTTTTGCCTCCGATATTAGTGTACTTTAAGATGTAAAAGGTTGATGGATGTTTTAGGATGAAAAAGTTTGTGATTGTTTTTAAATATTATATTTTTGTTGTTGTTCAGGATGATATATAAGTTATTGTTGAAATGTAAGTTTTTTATGTTGGTTTTGTTTTGTTTTATTTAATTTAATTTAATTTTGTTTGTTTCTTTTTTAGTTAACATTTCTAAATATATAAACGAACATATTCATGAATGCTAAACGAATATGTTCGAGAACATATAAACGAACATGTTCGCGAACGTTAAACGAACACGTTGACGAACGCTAAACAAACGAACACAAACACCTTCAAAAAAAACTAAATAAGCGCACATTAACACAATATTAAAAATTAAAACAAATATTAATCAAATATGAACGCTTTTAAAAATAAACAAACGAACACAAACATAACCTTATTCGTTAAAACTCGATTTATTTACCCCTAAGCAGGATGAGAACATGAGTCGTAAAAAAACACAGATTATTGATGAACTTTTTCGGCCTGAAACCATGGTAAATAGACCAGACCCAGTACGGCTTACTTTTTTTTGGAGATAAACTAGATAGTCTAAAGACCTACAAAGAATCTAAATCTTATTCTTAACAAACCCAATTTGGTTTGGGCAATGGCGAGACAATGTAGAAATAAAAGTAAGTCACGGTTCTCATTTACATATACATTGTACCTAAAAAGTAATAACATTTTGGGTAAATTATATTAATGACCACTGAAGTATGAAGTTGGTGTCGATTTGACCACTATATTTTCAATTGTGTTAAATATACCATATAATTATTTAATTGGTTCCAATGTAGCCTCATGCCGTTAAAAAAACAGAAAAGTTGACGGGACTGTTAAAATAATTGGTATAATTACAAATTTGGTCCCATTTATCTATATACTCTATCAATTTGGTCCTAATTTTAATGTAATAAAAAAATTATTTATTTTAATTATTTTTATTTAACTAAATTAATTAATTTTCACCCTCCAATCAGGTGGTGACACGTGTCACCCTGATTGAAGTAGGAAAAATGAAAACCAAAAAATTGCCCTTGGTAATAATTGAACTTTGGACCTTGGAGGAATAGCGTGCGAGTTTGCCACTAAGCCAAGCATATACATGTGATATACAATACTAATAATAATATATGTGTTATACGACTGAAAAAAAAAAACAATAATTGAGTGTTTGATCATGTTGCATTTCCCAACTCACATCCCATTTTATTTCTACCATTCACCTTTTCTAATATATATTTGTTTCTAAATGTATTAACTATAAATAACATCCCCAACTTATGCAAAACCACCTTGCAGAGGGTGATGCAAAGTTATAACTACCTTACAAAGGAGGAGATAGAGGAATTATGCACAAATTTCGGTCTTACCAACTACTCAAAGAAGGTTCAGCTTTCTACTCAAAAGCTTGAAGTTGGATTTCGATCATTTAAAGCGTTTTGTTGTTATCTTCTAATGAATATCATTCGTACCTGCACTCGAACCAGTGTTAAATATGAATAAATGTTTGATATGTGTATATTAAGTTTATTTGTGTATTCATATTTAAGATGTATATAATCTAGAATTGGATACTTTAGAAACATTTATTAGATCGCTGAACCTTCTATGAGTAGTTGGTAAGAACGGAATTTGTGCATAATTCCTCTATCTCCTCCTCTGTAAGGTAGTTATAACTAGAGGTGGCAATCGGGTCATTCGGTTCGGGTTCGGTTCGGGTCGTTTCGGTTTGAGTCATTTCGGATTTATCTAGAATCGGTTTAGATTCGGTTTGGGTCGGTTCGGTTCGGGTTCAGGTCTAATTCGGGTCTGTGATGAGTCGGATTCGGTTCGGGTATTGGATCGGGTCAAAATCGGATCGGTTGTTTTCGGGTCGGGTCAATATCGGATCGGTCCCTTTCGGTTCGGGTCAAAATCGGGTCGTTCAGGTCGCTTTCGGATCGGGTCAAAATCGGGTCGGGTCAACATTTAAATTTTCGGGTCAATTCGATTTGAGTTGGGTTAAAGATTTGAGGTTTAGTATTTATGGTTTAGTTTAGAGTTATTGATGTATGAAATTAATTCTGATTCAACTTGTTAATCTATGCATTTGAATTTGATTAAATATTTAAATCAATGCTTCATGTATCCATATCAAAATTTTTTATATAATTATATTAAATAAAAGTTTATTATATGTAATAATAATAATATCTGAAATGAATTAATTTATTAAACTTAAGATCTAATTGAGCTAACTAAAATCTAAAAACATAAATCACATACATAATTAAAATAATTCTAAAACTAAAAGTGAAATTTCAATTAAATTAATCTAAATTAAATTTCAATTAAATTAAGAAAAAGAGAACACAATTGGTAAATATAGAGAGAGAAAATATAAAATTTTGGAAGGAAATAAGCCACCAATTTTTTAAGTTAGATTGAAAAAAAAAAGAAAAAGACAATTGGAAAAAATAAAGAGAGAAAAGACAAAATTTTGGAGGGAAATAAGCCACCAATTTTTTAAACTAGAGATTAATTACTTTTTAGGTCATGTTGCATTTAAAATAAAGTAAAACAAAAAGGTAGAAATCACTTAAACCACTCCCCTCATTTTCTCTGCAGCGGTTACAAGAAACTTGCAAGTTTTTCATCTTCTACGTTGATCTTCTTCTTCACCGGCAACGGCCTTTGGCTGTTTTGCTGGTTTTGTATATAAATAACTTTCATCTTTAGTGATGAATGTTTTAATTTTATGTTTTTCTTATTTTTTCTTTTGCTTTGCCAGTTTCATATCAAATCTGCTTTTATGGCAGTTCTTTTGTCTGCTTTTATGGCAGTTTCTTCGTCTGCCTTTATGGCAGTTTTAGTCTGTCTTTTGACAGTATAGCGTTTGAGTGACGAAATTTCAGCGAGCGTTTTTCAGCGAAGGATGCCGATCTATAAATGATTATGATTCCCTGTTGTGGTTGTGCCGATATGCCAAGAACAAGTAGCGAAAGAATTTGCTGTCTTCAAAGAGCACTCTGGTTAAAGCTATAGTTTCATGGATTTCTTTCAGAAGTTGCTTCAAGTTCTTCTGAAAGTGATAGGTTTGTTCTTTAATGTCTTTCATATCCATAGGTTTTATTGTATTTATCTTTATACATTGAATTTTCAATGTTTGGGTGTGATCCTTTGTAATCCTATCACTTTTAATATAATCCAGTTTATTTCAAAAAAAAAAAAGTTTTAGTTTAATTTAATTTAGTCACAAGTATCCCCACGGTTTAGACTTCGGCTATAGAAATCCCCTCCTCGTAGTGATATATAGTCTCTAAAAATTTACTTTTAGTTGAAATTAACTAATCTTTGTAATTTAGTCTATTAAATTAATATAATGATATTTTCGTTCATTTTAATTTCTAAGAATTAATTTTTAGCTAAAATTGACCCCTATTTATATATATGGTATAATTATAAATTTGGTCATTGGACTCTCAAATTTCTCCACTTCCAAATTGTCAATTTAGTCCACAATTTCAATTTTATGCTATATTTTATGGTGAAAATTTAAAATTGGTCACCAAGATCTCAAATTTCTATACTTCATTTTATTATTTATTATATTGTTAAAAATAGATATTCGGGTTAAAATCGGGTCAAAATCGGGTCGATATTCGGTTCAGCTTTCGGTCCGGGTAGCATTCAATTCGGGTCAAATCGGTTCGAGTCCATTCGGTTCGGGTCCATTTCGGTTCAACAAAAAATTTCGGTTCGGGTTCGGTTCGGTTCGGTTTATTTTGAGTTTCGAGTCAACTTCGGATCATCATGTTCGGGTCAAAATTGAGTTTCGATTCGGATAATTCGGTTCGGGTTTCGAGTATCGGGTCAAGTTTACCAGGTCTAGTTATAACTTTGCATTACCCTCTGCAAGGTAGTTTTGCATAAATTGGGGATGTTATTTATAGTTAAGACATTTAGAAAGAAATATATATTAGCAAAGGTGAATGGTAGAAATAAAATGGGATGCGAGTTGGGAAATGCAGCATGATCAAACACTCAGTTATTGTTTTTTTTCTCCAGTTGTATAATACATATATTACTATTAGTATTACATAACACATGTATATGCTTGGCTCAGTGGCAAACTCGCGCGCTACTCCCTCAAGGTCCCAGTTCGATTCCTAACAAGGGCAATTTCTTAGTTTTCATTTTTCCTACTCGAATCAGGGTGACACGTGTCACCACCTGATTGGAGGGGGAAAATTAATTAATTTAGTAAATAAAAATAATTAAAATCCCCCAATAAGGTAGTGACACATGTCACCACCTAATTAAAATAAATAAATTTTTATTAGATTAAAATTAGGACCAAATTGATAGATTGTATAGATAAAGGGGACCAAATTTGTAATTATACCAATTATTTTAACACAACTTTTTCGTTTTTTTAACGGCAAGTGGCTACATTGAAACCAATTAAATAGTTATGTGGTATATTTAACACAATTGAAAATATAGTGGTCAAATCGACACCAACCCCATAGTTCGGTGGTCATTAATATAGTTTACCCTAACATTTTTTGAGTTTTGTATTAGACTGGTCCATCATTAGTATAGTAAATACAAGGTTAAATTATAAAATAAGTGTTCAAATTATGTCACTTTTTTGTAATAGGCGTTTAAAATATTTTTTGACTGAAATAGGTGCTTAAAGTTTTATTTTTGGCTTGTTTTAAAGTCAATTGAGGCAACTACTTGAATAATTATTTCAACCAAAAATGAAACTTTAGACAATTATTTCTGTCAAAAAATACTTTAGGTACCTATTGTAAGAAAAATATAGTTTGACACTTATTTTTATAGTTAAGCCTAAATACAATTAACCCATGTTTGCAACTAAAGTTTTCATTTGTCAAACCTTTGTTTTCCCCTCCTTTTGGGGCTAACTTAGGTAATAAATGAGGTAAAACAAATGCATAAAAGCATTGATTGAATTTCAAAAAAAAAAATTGGCAAATGCTTTTCGACTTGTCATTAAAATCTAACACCAAATTACAAAAATAAAATAAATTAATAATAATATTTAAAGAGTAGTCTTGGGCTTGGCTAGGGGTGTGAAAAACTGACCCGACCTGGTAACCTGCCTGAAACCCGATCGAGTCAGAACCTGGTTTGACCCGAGAATTTAATGACCTGAACCCGACCTGCACCCGACCGAAACAAACCCGAACCCAAATTTGACATGTTACTGTAGAAACTGAACCCGAACTGCACCCGACCGAAGTGAACCCAAACCCGAATTTGACCTGTTATTGTAGTAACCGAACCCGACCGAAACGAACCCGAACCCGAGACTGACCTGCCAGATAACCGATTTAACCCGACCTGTTTGGACCCGACCTGTTTTGAAACCGACCTGTTTTGAACCCGACCTGTTTTGAACCCGACCTGTTTTTAACCCGACCTGATATTGACCTGAACTGTTATTGACCTGAACTGTTATTGACCTGAACTGATATTGACCTGAACTGATATTATTATTTGATTTGCTGATAATGATAATTATCTGACATTTGAAGAAGTTATATTTAATAATTTAAAATTTTAAAATTAATTAAAAATAATAAGTAGTTTTTAGATTTAGTAGTAATGTTAAGTATTAATAAATTAACTAGCTTAACTTTAATTAAAAGATAAATTAAATGAATAAATATCAAATAGTAATAAATTATCTTTAATTAAAAGATAACTTTAATTAAAAATAATAAAAATAATCTTTTAAGTTAACAATAAATAATATGAATAAATTAATGCTAAATTAACTTAACTTAAGATTAAAAATAACTTTAATTAACTTGCATTCATTTTAAGTTGAATGAATAAACATTATTAAATCAAATTGTCTTTCTAATTAACTTAACTTTTATTTTAAAATAACTTGAAAGATAAATTTTTATACTTAATTAACTTAAGTTGAATGAATAAACATTATTAAATTAAATCTTTGTACTTAATTAACTTAACTTTAATTTTAAAATAACTTGAAAGATAAATTTTTATACTTAATTAACTTAAGTTAAATGAATAAACATTATTAAATTAAATCTTTATACTTAATTAACACAAGTTGATTAAATTTTTTATTAACTTAACACATTTAATTAACTTAAATTAAATAACTTTGTAAAAACCTGAATAATTTAAATCACTTAATTAAGTTAAGTTGTTTAAATCTTTATAATAACACAATGAATATATAAAAACTTAAATAATTTTAACAATAACTTAAATGACTTAATTAAGTTATGTTGTTTAAATCTTTATAATTAACTTAATTAACTTAGCAATAATGTTTGTGTTTAACTTTGGATAGAATAAGGCAAATTTATAAATTCTTAGTTTATTGGATATAATTAACTTAATAATGTTTGTTTTTAGGGTTTTAGGTTTAGGGTTTAAATATATAGAGTATGTATGGATGCAATCCAGGCAGGCAATGAAGCGACACGTCAATGCCGAAGTTTTGGTTTGCTTAGCGGGAGATTCGGCGGTTTGGTTTGCTTAGCGGGAGATTCGACGGTTTTGGTTTGCTTAGCGGGAGATTCGGCGGATGTTGGAAAATTTGTTTGATGACGGCACTCATGGGTCCCTCTATAACCGCACTCGTCGGTAACAAATGAAAAAGAAATCAGCTGCTTCGACTCTAAAGATATCTATTTGCTACTACATTGATCCGAGTGATCAAGACCGACATTAGATCTGATTCAACATCCAATGGTCATGATAAGGGGAAGTGAGGGAGGTTTCATGTAAACGTGAGTAGTTCTGGAATACTTTCCTTAGAGAGAAATCAGCGGAGAGGTGGGAATGATGATGGGGAATCAATTAGGCATGGGGCCCATGGGCTAATTCCGTGTTGACGAGGTTGATGTCGGGATTTGAGTTTTTGTCGTCACGTGCGCCTTTGCTGCCCAATTAATTATTTTACAAATTTTTTTAAAACTAAATTTTCTCTTATTTCTTAGTTCATTTAGCTACGCCAAACACGTGGCTGCCGGCAAAGCTACTATTTAATTCAAGCTTCTTTTATCTTTAGGGAAACAAATTTATTATTCTTATCTATTTTTTTTAATACTTTGATGTGATAAATGTAGTAGTATTTTTGTTTCTTTTAATTATTTTTGTAAATATATACATATAAATTATTCGAATTCAGTTCTAAAAATTTTAATATTCCTATTTTAATATTCCTATTATAAAGATTTAAACAACTTAACTAAGTCATTTAGGTTATTCAGGTTTTTAAAAAATTATTTAATTTAAGTTATTCAAATGTCTTAATTTAACAAAAAAATTTAATCAACTTATGTTAATTAAGTATAAAGATTTAATTTAATAATGTTTATTCATTTAACTTAAGTTAATTAAGTATAAAAATTTATCTTAATTAACTTAGCAATAATGTTTATAAAAATTTATAAACTTACAAACTTTGTGTTTAACTTAATTAACTTAGCAATAATGTTTGTGTTTAAGGTTTTAGGGTTTATTAATCAATTTTTAGGTTTAGGGTTTAGAGTCTAATGATTTAAGGTTTAAGGGTTAGTGTTTGAATTAAGGTATATAGTTTATGTCTAGGGTTTTAGGGTTTATTAATCAATTTTTAGGTTTAGGGTTTGTTTTAATTAATTTAGGTATATGTGTGTATATACATGTAAGTATGTATGTATCAATTTATGAATCCTAAACCCTAAACCCTAAACACTAAACATTAAACCCTAAAAATAAAAACCTCAATCCATATATGTATGTTTATATATAATGCACATAAGTAAGTATGTATCAATTTATGAACCCTAAACCATAATCTCGAAACCCTAAACCTTAAACCTCAAACCCTACAAATAAAACCTCAATCCATATATGTATGTATATATATAATGCACATAAGTACGTATGTATCAATTTATAAACCCTAAAACTTAAAAATAAAAACCATAACCCATCAATATATATATATAATACATGTAAGTATGTATATATCAATTTATGAACCCTAAACCCTAAACCCTAAACCATACACCATAAACCCTAAAAATAAAAACCCTAATCCATATATATATATATGTGTATATATACAATGCATGTAAGCATATATGTATCAATTTATGAACCCTAAACATTAATCCTTAATCCCTAAACCTTAGCCCATACCACCCACCCCTAAACCTTAATCCCTAAACTACTAAAGCACTAAACCATAATCCCTATATATATGTACGTATAATGTACTAATATTATGTATGTTAAATCCTAATCCCTAGTCCCTACACATAACACAATAAACCCTAAACCCGAAGGAACCCAACCTGAAACGAAACCGACCTGAAATGAACCTGACCTGAAATGAACCTGACCTGAAACGAAACCGACCTGAAACGAAACCGACCTGAAATGAACCCGACCTGAAACAAAACCGACCTGAAAGGAACCCGACCTGAAACGAAACCGACCTGAAACGAACCAGACCTGAAACGAACCCGACCTGAAACGAAACCGACCTGAAACGAACCCGACCTGAAACGAAACCGACCTGAAACGAACCCGACCTGAAACGAAACCGACCTGAAACGAACCCGACCTGAAACGAAACCGACCTGAAACGAACCCGACCTGAAACGAAACCGACCTGAAATCAACCTGTCAATTAACCGTTTTGGCCCGACCTGAAATGAACCGACCCGAAATGAACCGACCTGAAATGAACCCGACCCGAAATGAACCCGACCTGAATTGAACCCGACCCGAAATGAACCCGAACCCAAACCGAATCGAGTCAAAACAAAAAATGGTCCGAAATGACCTGTAACCGATTTGACCCGACCTGACAGAGCCCGACCTGAAACCCAACTGTTGACCTGTTTTTACATCCCTAGGCTTGGCTGTCAATTGTTGAAATTGACATCGAAGAAAACCAAAACAAGGCAGGAAGTCGTAGTTCATGAGTCAGACTTTAGCGTGCAATTCCAAACTCCACCAAGGCACCATGTGTAGATGACATGGAATGGGACCCCCTTGGCCCTTGGTCCCCTTCATGTCGGTTGCCCAACTAGTCTACACCCACCGACCCATCAACTCACCTTCACCATCATTATATTTGATATTTTCATTGTTTTTTATCGGTAATAATGATTTTATTAGAATTTAAATTATAATTTTAATATTTTCGTATGTCCTGTTAAAAATCTTTATAAGCCTAAAGGGAAGGAAAAAAATATACCAAAATAATATGAGAACAAAAACACCAAGTAAAACGTAAGGACATAACCAGGGACGGATCTAAAATTTTAGGTTAGGGGAGGCGAACCTATAAATTTTTAGGGGGCAAACTTATAAAAGTTTAGAGAGGCAAAAATAGATTTTTAATAGAAAATATATAGAAAATTTTTAAATTTTTTTTAAATCATACATGATTTCAAAATTTTAAGGGGCGGTTGCCCCACCAGCACCCCTCGATCCATCCTTCGACACAACCCCGAGTTTTCATACACGCATAGCATCCCATTTGTCCTAATAATCTCCGTGCACAGCCCCATTTGTGTTATGTGTAATATAACTTTTGTTTTGGCATCATATGATTAGTGCTATTGTGTTCAAATCTATAACCTAATCCATATTTATTTTTCAAGTTCTACATCACCGATGCCATGCATGCATGCGTTTATGTATGCATGTATAACATGCATGGATAGGGGCATCAATTCCATGCATGCATGTATGTATAGCATGCATGGATAGGGACATTATGAATCCATCATCATCATTCTATAAATGGTGGGGGAGAGAGGTTGAATCATGCAACCCTTGATGCTTATTTAGGGTCATAGTCGGAGCTGAGTCAGAAATTCACGACTCACCTTCCTCCTCTCTTAATTTGTCTTTAATGTTGTATTTCTAGTGATGCTGACTGATTAATCCATCCATCTTTCAACTTCTTTATTTCTTTCTATTAAAATTCATTATCCTCTTCTTATTGCCAAATTAGGTTATCCTAAAACCATTATCAATATTTTAGAATAGTATACATAATATATTATATATGCTGCCCTTGAGGAGGCCACGCACCAAAATATCTTGTTAAAATTATTATAAAATTTCTCCAACAAATTAAATTCTCAAATAATTATGTCCTGTTACCATGTAATCATAATAATGGATAATATTTTAGTAATACTTTATCATACAATTTTAATTTCATAAACTACTTGATGTTATCAGTCAGTCGATAAATATATTAAGATTTTAAAATGGTCACAAACCTTGTGTGTAGTTTTCAATTCCTTTAATTAAAGAGCAAAACTATGGTCTAAATATACCTATTGAATCAGCCAAATTCACATAATCTAGGTCTTATACTTAACCCACAATTGGCCAAGTATTGCCATATTTATATAACCAGAATTGGAAAAATTAAATAATTTAATTTAATTAACTCAAAATTTAAATTTATTTTCAAAATTTTTTAGTCGAAACGAATTTTGTTCACCTCTAACATACCTAGAAATCTTTAAGGAAATTGTAATAGCAATGATAATATAATTTGAATTTACTTCAATTAAAATGACTCGTGATTTACGTTCTTGGATAGTTTCTCATGATGCTCGATTCTGATTTGTTGTTCTCGGTGGTATTTAATAGCTTAATCCCTTTTGTGGTTCGTTTCTCGATGCAGTTAAATTTGTTCCTATCTATTTTTCGTTTGAGTCTTTTGGTTGGGTTATTAACCTTTTCCATGTATGATCTTTGTATGTTCTAAAGTGACTAGTTTCTTGTGTCAATGATATAAGAAAATGTCTAAATTACGTATTTAATTTATGACGTTAGTTGTAAACTCCTATTATAATTTTAGATATTTTTCCTTTTAATAAAATTAGCGATTTCTATTAAAAAATACTCGTGAGAAGAGATTTCCTACACTTGACAACGAAATGTTTTTAAAAATTAATTCTTTTTTTGAAGCAAATTTTAAAAATTAATTCTTAAAATACTATTTGATCGATTATTTAATTTTATAATGATGTTGAGATTATCTATTTGTATAAGAAATATGACGGTTACCTGTCACACAGGGGTTTGCAAAATCTTTCTCCGGTCGGTGCAATACGGCTTAATTGTGCGTCTTCAACAGTCTCACATGATTTTTTGTTCGACTTGATTAAATTTTAATTTTTCTGCTCTCAGTTGCACGTTATTTTTCCATTTTTTTCTGGTTTGTCTCTTGTTTTTTAAGTTATTGGTCATGACAAATGTGGAATCTGATATGGAGCGGCTATCTATAGTAACTGGTGAAGATTACGTTTTGCCGGTGGATCAGGAGGAGTCGATATTAGACTTGTCCTATGAAAATTGTTTTGTGGGTACTTTCCTTAAGACAAGCGTGATTCATTTTATCTCTATGAGATCGACTTTGGCAAATGTATGACATCCACTAGGAGGGGTCGCAATCACAGATTTAGGCGAAATGAGATTATTGTTTTGTTTTTTCTTAACATTGGATGTTGATAGGGTTTATGAGGGGCCCTTGGAATTTCAACTCTCATCTGTTACTGTTACATCGGTTACAGCCGAGGGAAGACCCTACCTTGGTTCCTTTAAATCATGCAGATTTCTGGGTGTTAGTACACAATGTTCCTCGCGGTTTTTTCTCAGCCAGAATTGCCACCCTATTTAGAAACTTTGTGGGCTCGTTCATAGAATATGATTCATCGCTCATTTCTCTAGGTTGTTCAACTTACGTTACCTTGTTCAACTCCCTATAGTCAATATACATCCTCATACTGACGTCCTTTTTCTTCACAAACAAGACCGGAGCACCCCACGGGGAAATACTAGACCTAATGAGCCATCTATCTGACAGTTCCTGAAGCTGTGTCTTCAACTCTTTCAACTCTTTCGGTGTCATTCTATACGGAGCAATAGACACAGACGCAGAATCTGAATACGTCTCAATAGCAAACTCAACTTCCCTATCTAGAGGCAAACCCAACAACTCTTTCGAAAAGACACTAAAAAAATCACAAAATGTTATGATGTCTTGCGGTCTCACCTCACTCATATTCGAATTCATCACATAGGCCAAATACGCTTGACAACCCATGCCCATCAATCATTGAGCTTCTAAGGCAGAAACAACATTGGACAAGAACTTAATGTTCTCGCCAACTACTACAACTTCAAAATCATCCATCAGCCTCAAAGACACTCTCTTGGTCTCAAAGTCTACCCTAGCCATATGCTCTACGAGCCAATTCATGCCCAAAATCACGTCGAAACCATAGAACGGCAATTCCATAATATCAACCGGGAACACGTGACCTTGAATCATCAAAGGACACCTCCTATACATCTTCCTAACTACCACGATCTCACTAAAAGAACTAGTAACATTCACACCTACCTCTAGCCACTCATACGGTAAACCTAGAGATCTTGCATGTTCACCCAAAATGTATGAATGTGTCGAACCCAAATCTATCAAAGAAAGCAAGGTCAAAGACTGTAACGAGAAATTACCTGCGATGACATTCGTGCCATTCCCAGCCTCTCGATGTGCATACACCCTAGCTGGTCCTCCACCCTCGGGCTGAACTACCACCACATGAGCTAAGTTCCTCTGACCATCATTCATCGGCTAAAAATTACCTCGACCGCGCCCATGACCTCTCTAATGCTCAAACCCTCTAGCTGGAGCCTGTCCTCCCCTAGTCGGGTGTGGACAGTTACGCCTCAAATGATCTCGGGAACCACAGTTCCAACATACCCCAAAGGTACTCATACACTCGCTCGGATGGCGCCTCCCGCATCTGGTGCACTCAGAAGTGTGAACAACAGCTCCTTGGCCCTGATAGCCACGTCCATGGTTATCGCCCCTATGTCTTGAATCGGGTTGATACCTCCTATCTTTGTGCCTCTTGGCATGCTCTTTGTCCCAATTCACATGTCTCTTCCCGGAATCGGACCCATCAGCACGAGTGTTCGAACCTAAATTCTGCTCAATATCTTTGGCTCTAGAGATCAAAACATCAAACTCGGTGTAATCAGAAGCGAGCATATACGTCTTCACATCCCTATTCAAACCATAACGGAAGCGCTCACACCGTTCCCTCTCATTGGGAACCAACTCGGGAGTATACTAGCTCAACCTCACAAATTGTACCTCGTATTCTGACACTGTCTTACCACCCTGAACCAAAGCCATGAATTCCCTCTTCTTTTCATCTTGATATCGGGCTCCAAGGTACTTCTTTCTAAAAGCTGTTCGGAAGAATTCCCAAGTGACATCCGCTTCTACCATACCCAAAGGAACTTTTGAGTTACGTTGAGCAGTTGTTTATGTTCTAAATTCTTTAAGTAGGGCTGGTTTGGTGTTGTTTGGAATTGATGCTTGTGTATGACTGATAATAACTTGGGAGGAATAATTTTAGCTTAAGGAATGTTGTTTAGTTTAGAGTGATGAACTGGAAGTTGAGATAGTATAAGGGTTAGGGTAGTGCATTTTTGGTTAAAGAGATATTTACTTTGGTATTGGCACTAGTGGTTTATTAGGGACGTGGTTGCATAGATTTTTTATGATACCACTGCATCATGAAGATTTTTAATTCTTGGTTGTATGTGTGAGGGATTTTGGTTGCTGATGAGGAGGGGTGTTGTGTTGTTGCTGCAAGCTTTCCCTAGAGTATACTATTGTATGCTAATAAGGGCATCATTTTTGGTGTTTATGGCATTTGTCTCTGTCTACTTTGACCCTTATGCAAATGTGGTTAGAAAGTGTCTCTTGAAAGTAGATAAATCTGTGGCGTGTAATCAGATCTGATGGTGTATTATAGCAGCGGATTGGCACCTTAGGCGAGCCTTCTATTGAATCAATGTTTTAAATAGTTTCGAGTTGAATTGTGTGTGTTCGACCCCAAGGGTAGTAGAGGGATGGCGGGCCATCTAGCATTGGAAGGTTTGGTTTGACAAGAGTTGTTCATGCTGGCAGTCTCAGGTCCGAACAGTCAAGGAGTTAGAGTTTTTAATGATATATAGGTTTGAGATTTTGATATCAGCTTTTGTTGTTCTTTGAATGGTTGTTTTTTGGGTTGTGGTTGTTATATACCTAGTTGTATTGTACTCTTTTCCTCCATTTAGGACTAGAGAGGTTTTTAACGAGGCTCGTTACCTAGGTGTAAGGTTTTGTTTGAACCTTATTATTAATAAAATCTTACTTGTCGAGCAAAAAAAGTACTAAACCCTAAAGCATAAATCACAAACTCTAAACTATATATCCTAAAGCATAGACCATAAACTCAAAAAATAATATAATAATCAATGTTAAAACAAAGGGAAAATGAAGTTAAAATTTTAAGGGTAAAAGGACATATTCATACATAACACTTATCTTTTAACTTTATCCTAAATTTCATAAACCAAACATCTTGATGTAGTGATCACTGTCTTTCATACATCGTTTTAATACATAAGTGTTATTTAATACAACACACCTCTTTTACATTCGATATATCAAACGAGACGACATTTAATAAAGTAAGTTGACTGTAGCTGTGTGACAGAGACATACATTAAAATTAGGATAAAATATAATTAATTAAAAAATGAGAGATAAAGTTTAAATGAATTAAAATGGGAGCTTCAAATAGATAAAATCCCAAAATATTTTTAATATAAAAAATTTGAGGACACATAATTACAGTACCACAGCCATTTCCATGCATATGTCTGCATGCAAAATGTTGCAAAGCTAGACGGTATGAACATTTAAGATTGACATGGCTTTATTCTACTCATGACAAGCCAAAACCAAAATAAATATATAGAATAAATGCAATGGAACTCAAACTTCAGGAAGAATTCTGGAAACAAAAAGCTAGAATCAATTGGCATTTGAAAGGTGATTTAAACACAACTTTTTTTCACTGTGTTGTTAAGATAAGAGCAAGGAAGAAAGCTATTTATGGTTTGAAAATCGGGAACAAGTGGTGTGAAGAGCCAAGACAGTTAAAGAGTGGTATTTTTGAATACTTTCAAAAACAGTTTAGTTGTGAGCTACGTGGCTGGAATGGGAATTTCAATATGGATTTTAAAAAGTTGTTGAGTGGTGAGGCTTCAAAACTGGAGGATCAGTTTACTTTAGAAGAAATTCAGGAGGCTATCTGGTGTTGTGATGAGAATAAGGCCCCGGGCCCTGACGGTTATAATATGAAATTTTACAAGCATTGCTGGAAAGATGTGAAAGGTGAGCTAATGTTGTTGTTGAATAAGTTCCATAAGACGGGTAGGTTGCCACGAAAGTTAAACACCTCATTCATTACTCTTGTGCCAAAAAGTAGGAATCCCGTGGACATTTCAGAATTTAGACCGATAAGTCTGGTTGCTTCGTTGTATAAGATTGTTGCCAAGATTCTTTCTAGGAGGCTTCGGGGGGTTATTGACAAACTTGTAAGTGAAACTCAGTGTGCATTCGTGAAAGGAAGACAAATTTTCGATGGAATCCTGATTGCAAATGAAGTAATTCATACTATGAGAAGAAATAAAGGCTCAGGGGGTGTGATTATTAAATTAGATTTTTCTAAAGCATATGATAGTGTTAGGTGGGAATTTCTTGATATGGTTTTGATGAAGATGGGTTTTGGAGTTAAGTGGCGAAAGTGGATATGGGAGTGCATCTCTTCAACAAGTGTGTCGATTCTGGTAAACGGAGTTCCGACAAAAGAATTTAAGATGCAAAAGGGTTTGAGACAAGGGGATCCTTTATCCCCATTTTTATTTATTCTTGTGACAGAAGCACTCCATCTTTTACTCCTAAGTGCAGAATCGAAAGGTATAATAAGGGGTATACAGAATATCCTCCAAGATCAGTCGATATCGCATATGCAATTTGCGGACGACACAATTCTTTTTCTACAACCGGACGAGAGCGTTATTTGTAATCTGAAACTTATCTTGAGGTGTTTTGAGGCCTGCTCTGGTCTTAGCATTAATTTTAGCAAGACTTGCCTGGTGGGAATTGAAGTTCAACAATCAAAAATTGAAAGTTTGGCAGAAGCTTGTGGCTGTAAAATAGGAAGTTTACCTTTTTTGTATCTGGGAATTCCTCTTGGTGCGGATCCGAGGAAGATTATTACATGGGAACCAGTGGTGGAAAAGTTTCAATCAAAGCTGGCAGGTTGGAAATCAAAAAATTTGTCTTTTGCTGGGAGAGTTATTCTTATTAATTCTGTCCTTTCAGCACTTCCACTTTATTACATGTCATTATTTGAAATTCCAAAGACGGTTCTTTTGAAAATCGAGAAAATTCGTAGAAGTTTCTTATGGGGGCACTCAGATAAGTCAAAGAAACTAGCAAAAATTAACTGGACTCGGGTTTGCTTGCCAAAAAGTCAGGGAGGAGCTGGTGTAATCGATCTTAAAGCAAAAAACAAAGCTCTCTTGGCTAAATAGGGATGGAGATACGCAACAGAAAGTAGGGCACTTTGGAGGAGAATTATCTTTTCGAAGTACGGGGGTGTTAATCGTAGCTGGAAAATGAAGCTCTCTAATTCAAAGAATATGTCTTTGATATGGAGAGGGATTGTGAAGAACTGGGCTTCAACTGAAGTGAATAAATGGATGTCTGAAGACGCCTTTCGATGGTTGTTGGGTGATGGCAAAACTATATTGTTTTGGGAGGACCTTTGGTGTGGATCCAAACCGTTGTGTAAAGAATTTGTTAGACTTTATAGATTAGTTAAATTCAAAAGGGTGAGGGTGGCAGAGGTGGCGAAAGGGGGCTGTTTTAAGGATGTTGAATGGAGATGTTTGTTCTCCAGGGATCTCCTTGATAGGGAGCTGGTTATGCTAAAAGATTTGGTGAAGCTTGTTGTGAAATTTAATCTTTGTCACGAGTTGGTAGATAGAATTGCTTGGATCCATGACAAATCAGGTCTGTTTTCTGTGAAAAAATTGTCTCACCTTCTGGTCAGTGCAGATGAAATTGCTCCTGAATTTAACTTTGGGAAGCTATGGAAGATTAAGATCCCCCCTAAGGTGAAAACGTTCCTTTGGATGTTAAAGATTGATAGAATTCCTTCGAAGAAATTCCTTATGGATAGGGGTGTTTTATTAGATGAGAATCTCTGTTTATGCCAATGGTGTAAAACATTCTTGGAAGATTCAGATCATTTGTTCGCGGGGTGCATCTTTGTGGACAGATTTTGGAGTAATTTCTTCAATTGGTGGAAGCTACAGTGGAGGCATTTTGATAATGCTAATGAACTATTAAATTTCTGTTTCAATGTATCATTTACAGGTACCTTTAGAGATGTATGGTTAATCACAGTTGGAGCTGCATTGTGGAGCATTTGGCTAGCGAGAAACGAGGCGGTGTTCCGTGACAAAACGACAACAGTCAAGGACTTGCTTGCCTTCACCAAACTTCGAGCTCTCTTTTGGATAAAGGCGGCAAATGAGACTGATTCTCCAAATTTGGATGGATGGTGGGATAATCCAATGCGTATAGTTGGTAAGAAAAATAGAGCTACTTGCAGTGAAGTATGGTCTCCTCCAAACGTGGGATTCGCCAAATTCAATATCGATGGGATCAGTAAAGGTGAGGAGGCAGGGTGTGGAGGCGTGCTGAGAACTGAGGACGGATCACTGAGAATGTTGTTTTATGGTCCTGTGGAAGGAAAGGGAGCAGATTTTGCAAAATTAATCGCTGTTAAAAATGTATTAGAAGTGTTCATTGAAGCAAAGTGGAGCGAGGGTCTCAAGTTGATAGTTGAGTCAGACTCTAAGGTGATTTTGTTATGGTTAAACGATTCACTACAACGTCCTTGGAGGTGGTGGACAATCTTTGCTGAGATCGATAATTTGGTCAAAAGAATTGGAAAATGTGTGTTTTACCCACATCTCAAGACAAGCAAATGTGCTTGCGGTCAGCCTTGCAAAAAATGGTATAGCTCGTAACACTCTCTTTAAGGCGTGGTGGTAATCTAGATAATCCTCTCGAGACAAGGCACCGAGTTATTTTTTAAATGTTTTGTTGAGGTGAAAGTTGGAGTTTTTTGTGATTTTGTAATAGTCTTAAATACTTGTCAAGGAGATTAGATTGAAACTGTTTTAAGGTGTTTCTTGTGTAATTTTCCCTGGTTATATGTACTCTTTTCCTCCATTTAGGTGTAGGGAGGTTTTTAATGAGGCATATAATTCAGGTCTTTAATAAATCAATATTTGCAGAGAAAAAAAAAGAATAAATGCAATGGAGGGATTACGGTATAAAACATATCTTAATAATAGATCCATCGCTCTGAATTAGCTTAGAATTTTTGTAGAGCCTTGGGAATTTACCACTAAGTTCGGAGTTGAGTTAGATCAAACTTTGTTTAAACAAGGTAACGGTGAAGGAATTAAAGAATCAAATTCAAGAGTTTTTAAAAAGAGGTTCATTCGGCCAAGCATCTCACCTTAGGGTGCACCGGTCTTGTTTGTTAAGAAAAATGATGGGTCGATGAGGATGTGTATCGACTACCGTCAGCTAAACAAGGTAACGAATGAACCGTTATCCCCTATACCAAGAATAGATGACATGTTTGATCAGTTGAGAGGTGTCTGTGTGTTTTCAAAGATCGATTTGAGGTCAGATTATTACCAGTTGAAGGTAGTAGAAGAGGATATTTAGAAAACCGCTTTCAGGACGCGGTATAGACATTATGAGTTTTTGGTAATGACTTTTGGATTTTCCAATGCACCAGCAGCCTTCATAGACTTGATGAAACAGGTTTTTTAATCTTATCTAGATCAATTTTGTAGTGGTCTTCATTTATTCGAGCTTAGTAGTAGAAGAAGATGTTCACAAAAAGCATTTTTGATATGTTTAAAAACAAATTTACTATATTTAAAAATAAAAATTTATTTAAAATAAATAAGATTATATATTTTATTTGCATTATCCAACAGGGTTTGTGGAAAGCCTTTGGGTACCATGGCCACGTGGTCGACATTTTCGTTTCTGAATAAGCGATCGGCTATTGGTGGGATATTTGTCTTTGTACGGATTGTTCAACTAGATGATGCACGAAGGATGATAGGTAGATTGGACGGGTTAATTCTGTTCGGCTCTAGAATTCAAGTTTCTTTTGCCAAACACAAGGCTCGATCATCATTTTGGCGAAATAAAGGTGAGACTACAGTGGTTGTTTATGCATTATTCGGCTACTGAGATGACGATGGTAAGAATAACGGGTTTTTTTGCTTATGCATTATTCGGTATTGACTATACTTATAATTTTTGAGTCGCGGGAAAGACGAAGGAATATACTTGGCACTTTAGAAGAGTGTTTACGGAAATGGTTCGATACAATGGAGGAGTACTCGGATGTTTTGGGTATGGTTGTGTGGATTAGTGGATCAATCGAATGATAAATAGTTAAGATGGGTGAATTGAGTTTTTAAAATAAAAGGAAGCAAATTGGGAAATGTAAAAATAAAGACAAGACAATTTATAGTGGTTTAAGCTTCGAACAAGCTCTACATACACTATCTTAGCTTCCTCTAAGGATTTTGAAAATAATATACACTAGATATTCTTCTCCTTTTTTGGCTTAGGAGGTAACTTTACAAACCAGTTGATCTTTCTTCCCAAAGATTAACCAATACTCTCTCAATACAAAGAAGGAAGGACAAGCTTCAAATTATCTCTCACAAGATTGATTTGTAGCCCAAATTACAAACAAACTCTCATCAACCTTGAAAGAAATGTATACAATGAAAGATTACAACAAGTGGGGTACAAGAATTTGACTTTTTAAGTTTAAAGGTTTGGATATATGCTTGAATGTTGCAAATAAGTTCAATAGTTGTTGCTAAAGCTTTTGAGGCTTGCTTTTATACCCTTGCATTGATTTCTAGCCGTTTGGGTGGTTGAGATCATCATTGTAGCCATTGGACAGCATTTTTCCCGCAATAAATGCACTTCTGTAGCCTACGGTATCCGTACACGAACAACCTTATCGATACCTGTCTCAAGATAAAAAGAGCCGTTGTGTACAAATAATAGAGGTGCATCGATACGCGGGATAGCGTATCGGTACTATTCTAGTGTAAAAAAAGGGCATATCGATACGGATTGACCATCTCGGTACGAATTTCACTTACTGGAATCCTTGGTGAAAGTTTGGCAAAAAAAGGTATCGTTACGCTATAAGGGCGTATTGATACAGTTCAACGATCGTTTGAAAATGTTGATTTCAATAAGTGACAAGCAACAGTTTAAAAATTAAATGCAAAGATTTTTCGAATCTAACCAAACTGTATCGATATCGGGACAACTGTATCGGTACGCTAAAACATAAAAGTAAGCCCTAATATGAATGTTGTATCGATACGGGTATAACCGTATCGGTGCACTTTTGTCGATAAAAATTTCAGTGCTTAAAAACCGTATTGATACGTTTTGACTTAAAATTAATTTTGGTTTAAATTGTTTGTTAATTTGTGAGACTTAAGAATAATTAAAAATTTATTTATTTTTACAAATAGGTCTTTAGACAATTTGTTATATCAAAATCAAATTATGTTTTACAATGCTCCTATACTAAAAATTTATGTTTAGAGTTTAGGGTTAATGTTTAAGGCTATGGTTTAGGATTAGAGTTTAAGGAATTATAGTTATGGTGTAATTTTAGGGTTTATGTTTTAAGGTTAAAGATTTAGAATTTAGGGTTAGAGCTTAGAATTTGATTTTTTTTAGTATTGGAACATAAAGAGGGGCATAAAAAGACGAAGAAGATTTTTTCCTATCGATTGTTGGTATTTCGCCCCACGATTGGTCCAAGGAAAACTTTGTAATATTGTTGTTTTGTGGGGAACTTTGGTGGACTTGGATGAGTTTACGACAGATCCTCGATCATTTGAAAAGGGTCATATACAAGTATTTACTTCGGTCTTGCAAAGAATTGATGAGATAATCATCGTATGTGTTGTAGCTAAGGTGTTCGATGTACGGGTGAGTGAATCAGATTCCATGTCAATGCTAAGTGCGTGCTTGAATTGTGGATCGGATAGGGAACTTGATGTTAGATAATAAGCGTTAATCTAAGAATAAATAATAAAATAAAATAATATTATTTAAACGAATAATACAAAATTAAGAACAATACAACAATATATAAATCAAACCGATTTAGAACCAAAAGAAACGTGTTGAGGCCTGCACGAACGCAATTTCCTTAAGACAGATTTTCAATCACTCCTATGGTGCTCGAGTTCATTGGTCGTCTGTCTCCCAGGACACAACAACATAAGATCAGCCACAGTTGCACTACTATGGAGATCACGAACCGACCCTTGCCTTCGCCTATCACCGAAAACCACTTGTAAAATCCACAAAGTAAAACAATAAAAAATTTATGTGGTTTTTGTTCGTTGTAAACCTAAAAGCTTTACTCCCTATTTATAGGATTGTCATGAGGGTATAAGTGGAAATTTTGACCTAATGGAGCATTTAATATTGAGAATCAATTGATTCTCTTATAAAGCAATTTCCAAAATTATTATCTGAATTAAAGGTAACTTCTAATATTTACCCTTTTAATTCCAAGATAAAATTTGGAAAATTTATGCTTTTATTTGAGGAAAATTTATTTCAAATTTGGGTCAAAATATCTGCAAGCCCACGAAAGACCAGACCAGTTCAGACATTTGCGTTACCCACGTCGTGCACGTCTGCACATTTACGAACCAACAATTGGTTCCACATTTTCCTCAACAACATTCGAATCAATTTCTTATTCAAAGCTCCAAAATTATCAAAATTTTCCAACAATCCCCCACATGAATGAAATTGATTTAATCAAAAACATTTTGACTCGATGTGGTGATAGATTCTACGATCGATAGCTGCATATGATAAGTAGGTGTCCACCCTTGAACCTTCCCTTGTGAAAGTATATTTACTTTACTAGCCGACCAGTAGACGTAATGTCCTTGAACTGTTCTGTCGTTTGTGTAAACGATGATATACTTCACACAACTACCTCTCTGACAAGAGTATTAGTTCTCATGGGTATGTCCATATGGCCGTGGACATCGCCTGGTTCTGCAAGAGTTTGAAAGAACTATGCCAAATAGTCTCATTGAAGCGGCCCCACTCCACTCTCACATAGGTGACTTATTTTGCTTGACTCACAAAAGTACACAATGGTCATTAAAAGCATTGCTTAGCCTAAACCACTTTGATCACTATTTACATCATAGGAATGGACTTGGGGATAATAGCCCCTACAGTGACCGCACAGGTCTATGTAATTAGGTTGTCCCCTTGAACCTAGATCTTGGGATCTCCAGTCAACTAGGTAGGGTTTTCCTTCACATAGCACCTTAAATTTACATGGGCTTTAGTCTGATTCCTTTCGGGTTTTTTTTAACTTGATCTTGACTTAACCCTTTGGTTAGTGGATCCGCAACGTTATCCTTTGATTTCAAAAAAAAAATCAATAGAGATAACTTCATTTGAGACCAGTTGTCTAACGGTATTATGTCGACGACGCATATGTCTCGACATACCCATTATACACAAAGCTCTGTGCTCTACTAATTGTGGGCATTGGCTTTGGTCGTTCAGGAATATCCTTCAAGAATTTTCTAAAGACATTCGACTTCTTTTCTAGACTTGTCTAGAACTACAACTCAAATTCTATTATGGATTTGATTATAACCAATTTCTTAAGGATTTTCATGACACGGTTCCTCCTCCCAAAGTGAAGACATATCCACTTGTGCCTTTGATATCTTGAATATCAGATATCCAATCGCATCAGAGTATCCTTCTAAATAGTAGGATCTCTGGAATAATGCAATTCATAATCTCGAGTATATCTAAGATATCTCAATACCCTTACAATTGCTTTCTAGTGAATTTCACTTGAATTGCTTGTGAATCTACTTGAACTGCTCACATTAGAAACAATATCTGGTCTATTGAATCTACTTGGTCAACACTTTGGTCTTTGTTCTTGGAAAAAAGTTGGCATGTATTTATTGGAGTTCTGGGTATGCCTGAAATATCCTTGCCAAACTTCTCTTGCCCGCGTAGTGTGACTACGTCAATATGAGACCTTCAAGTGACCGTTTGATTTGGATGCCCAAAATCAAATATGTTAATCTCATATTTTTCATGTCAATCTTGAATTTGACAAGTCTTTGGTACGTTTACCATTTTATTGTTGCTTCCAACAATGAATATGTTATTAACATACAAACATAGAATAATATATCCAATGTTAGTAGTTTTGACATATACACATTTGTCACACTCATTTATCTTGAAGTTGTTTGTCATCATGACATTATCGAACTTATCATGTACTCTCAGGATAACGTTGCGGATAACGTTAAAATCTAGGTTAGTGGTTTAGGCTAAGCAAATGTGTATATGTCATCAATGTGTATATGTCAACTTGAAACAACTTGAGTTATGTAGTTTTGACATATACTCATTGATGACATATACACATTTGGTTAGTGGATCCGCAACGTTATCCTTTGACTTCATCAATCTATATACTTTTCTCTCTTGACTTGAAACTACATAACTCTCAGGTTGTTCCATGTATATTTCTTCATCAAGATCTCCATTTAGAAAATCTCTTTTAACATCTATTCGATGTACGTCTAGATTCCGCAAAGCGACAATTTTAAGTATCATACTTATAGAGGTTATCCTTGATACAAGAGAGTATGTATCGAAATAGTCAAGGAATTCGATAACCTTTTATTACTAATCTAGCCTTATACTTATCAATTGTTCCATCTGCTTTCATTTTCCGTTTGAAAATCCATTCAAAACTTAGTGGTTTAATTTACGGAGGAAGATCCACTAATTCCCCACGTATGGTTTTGTATAATGGAATCAATTTCACTCTTAATGGCATTCTTCCATAAGATGCTTTCAGATGAATGTATAACATCATTATACATTTGACATTCAACATCTAGCATAAAGTTTAGAAAAATGATCCAAAGAATTTTTCTACCCTTGCTCGTTTACTTCTTTGTGGCTCTATTTCAAGCTCAAACACTTGTTGATCATTTGAGTCATCTTTATCGATAATCTTCGAAGTTCGTTTCATTGAACTTTGACCAACTTCCCTAGCTTTACAAGGGAATACATTTTCAAATAAAAGGCATCATTTGCTTCCATTATCGTATGCTTGTGAATCTCAGAGTTCTTCGATTCATACACAATAAATCGATATACATTGCTATATTCTATATAGCCAATGAAAATATAATCCACCATTTTTAGGGATCTATTCTTAGTTGCTTTAGTAATGAGGTCATTACCTTTGCAAGACACCCACACATTTTCAAGTAGTTGTAGGAAGGTTTAATTAACTTCCATAACTTATATGGTGTCTAGCCTCTTTAATTATGGGGAATCTTGTTTAAAAGGTAATTAGCTTATAGAACAGCTTCCCCCACATGTTAGGCACATTATAGTACCAATGTTATTCATATAGAACTTCTCCTCATCTTAAACCTTTAATTAAGTTTGGGATTCAACATCATGCTCATAGAGAACAATTTTCACTATAGCTTTATCTTTACATTATTTTTGTGCTATCATCAATGAATGTAATAAACATATTTCTTCAACCAATATGTTGTCATATCAATTGTTATGACAATAACATTGCCCTCTTTTGAAAGTCTATAGTCCGAATACTTGTTCCATCTTATGGCAATTGAAGCATTTTTTTCATGAAATGTTGCTTCTTGAGCACACCGTCTAATTTACGGTTTGAAGTCGTTTTTGACTTCCACTACGTTTTCCATGATAATATTTGTCTTAGCAATATTTACCTTAGTAACATTTGAAGGTGGTGACAATATTTATCTTATCCTCTCTAATAATAGGAGGATCATCCTTCAGATATTTAACCAGATTTATCACGGTCAATTATGCAACATCTTTTGTTGCCATGTATGAAATTCTTTTCAATAAATTTCATTGATTTTTCCATTGTGTCACGTAAACACAATCCAAAACCAAGCATTATAAATCTGTTAAACGTCAGAAATTTAGTCAAAGACTAAAACCATAAACATAAACATAATTTCTAACTTTTGTTAGACGACGGTGATTTAGTAAATTAAACCCCAAACAAAAGTTCACACGGTATTAATAGAAAAAACAACAATAAACAATGCACCAGGTAGGTAACTTATGAAAGAGAGGTGATGCACTAGGCACGCTTAAATACCATATCTCTCAAAGAACCAATCCTAGACATGCTTTTTTAAATTTTCTTTCAATCACCGTTTATGGATTCTATTCTTGAAATCATTCCAAGCATGGATGATCAATCGAAATCACTACCTTTGATTCACAACAATTTAGAATCTTCCATTTATGGTCCAACAACCCTCTCGATTCTTTAGCCATTTTTAAACATTGTGCACTTCATAGCATGCATCAGAATAGGCTTTAAGAATTTAATTTTGACATAAAGAACCAAATTCTTCTATGCTTTGATTCGAGACCTCAGTCGGAATTTAGTAACCAATATTATTTCCAAAATAAATTCATCGATTTATTTCTAAAATATAATTATACTTGATTCTTTAAGAAATAATAACTTTAAGTTCTTTCTCTTTCCAAAATAAATTCACCAATTTATTTCAAGGTTGAATCATTCTAGATTCTCACGAAATTAAATTCAACGATTTATTTTCCTTAACAAGTTAGAATCAACACATGATTCTAGTACAGAAATAAATTTAATGATTTATTTCCTTTTACACAAATTGAATCACATTTGATTCTTACGGGAATAAATTCAATGATTTATTTTTCTTAACAAGTTAGAATCAACGCATGATTCTAGCATAGAAATAAATTTAATGATTTATTCCCTTTTACAAAAATTGAATCATACTTGACTCTTATAGAAATAAGTTCAATGATTTAATTTTCCCCGCAACCTTAGAATCATACAAGATTCTCTTGAAAATAAATCCAATGATTTATCTTCTTTTCCAAAATTAGAATCAACACAAGATTCTAATGAAGAAATAAATTTATTAATTTATTTTCATCATATCTTCTATTAAACAACATAGATATCAATCCAACTTGATTCTGTTTAACCAACAGAAACCAAAAGGAATTAATCCTTAGATTTTAATTCCATTGATTCTTGCTTGGAAGATCAAGTAAACCCGTTAAAACGGTAGGAGTTAATTCCCGAAACGAATTATTTACGAGATCTTTATTTCCAAAACAAATCATGATTTCGCCTAAATATTCTGTTCGCCACTATAAAATTTCTCAAAAAGGAACTTATTAGTACGAAAAAAGAAAAATTCACAGTGTTTCTAAAACCACAAAAATAATTATTATCACATATAATAATTATTATGACATAATATAAATATATATATATATTTATATATTCATGCCATATTTAATATTTCATATTAAAAATGGCCGAAAGATTATAAGGTAATCACACACTGAATATTACCATAATATATTTCATGTTTGGAACTTTATAGTTGGCAAGTCATAGATTTGCCATCATGATTCATCTCCCATTTGAAGAATATTTTTCTTGTATAAAATATTATAGCAACTTTCACAAGGAAACAAGCACATTAAGAAACAACTCACATAAAAAAACAATATCCCTACATAAACATAAAACAATTGAATATTCCATGTATAACATAATTTAAAAACACATGTATTTACATATGGTTTCAATATTACCATAAAATACCTTGATATATGGTAATTACTTAGACCAATGAGTTGGAGACAGTTGCACCATAAGCTAAGAGTTGGCAGCAACTCAATTTCCTCGCAACATTGATGTAAAATTGGCTGTGCTTTACTAAAGAATAAACCATATAAATATGTTAAGAAAATTATTTCCATATAAATTTGTTCTAATGCAAAACATAAAACTTAAGTCAAGTAAAAGAATAATTTAATTTGAAACCACGTTAGGAACCATAAAGCAAAACTTGTTTCCACATAAGCTTTCGGCAGTGAACGAATTGCACACGTACGACACTACAACGTACCCATATGTTGTTCGTCTTGGATTCAACTTAGAAAAAAATATGTCTTAAGATTGTTAGAAAATAAGCGTTAATCCAAGAATAAATAATAAGATAAAATAATAGTATTTAAACAAACAATACAAAATTAAGAACAATACAACAATATATAAATCAAACCGATTTTGAACCAAAAGAAACGTGTTGAGGCCTGCACGAACGTAGTTTCCTTAAGACAGATTTTTAGTCACTCCTATGGTGCTCGAGTTCATTGGTCGTCTGTCTCCCAGGATACAACAACATAATATCAGCCACAGTTGCACTACTATGGAGATCACGAACCGACCATTGCCTTCGCCTATCACCGAAAACCACTTGTAAAATTCACAGAGTAAAACAATAAAAAAAATTGTGGTTTTTGTTCGTTGTAAACCTAGAAGCTTTACTCCCTATTTATAAGATTGTCATGAGGGTATAAGTGGAAATTTTGACCTAATGGAGCATTTAATATTGAGAATCAATTGATTCTCCTATAAAGCAATTTCCAAAATTATTATCTGATTTAAAAATAACTTCCAATATTTACCCTTTTAATTCCAAGATAAAATTTGGCAAATTTATGCTTTTATTTGAGGAAAATTTATTTCAAATTTGGGTCAAAATATCTGCAAGCCCAGGAAGGACTAGACCGGTTCAGACATTTGTGTTACCCACGTTGTGCACGTCTGCACATTTACGAACCAACAATTGGTTCCACATTTTCCTCAACAACATTTGAATCAATTTCTTATTCAAAGCTCCAAAATTATCAAAAATTTCCAACACTTGAGTCGAACTCTGAGAGTGATGGGTGCTTTGAAGGAAAAGACATTGAGGAGATGCTTGAATAATGTCTCAGAAAGGGACTCTTTACGGGGTGAAGATGATGTCATTGTTGAAAATTTGGCAATGAGTCGGCCAGGCTTGTAATTGGGGGTGGTAATTTGCCAATTTGGCAATCCAACAGACGAAATAATGGAAACGAGGTTTCTCTATAAGCATGCTCGGATGATGATCATAGAAGTGACTTAGATTCTTATGAGTTCGGATAAGGTCTTGGAGCGTACACCATGTGAATTGCATTGTGGGGTTCATAAAGGGGGTGCTTGATGGACATGTTTTAGATAGTCTTGATAATGTGATTGGTGATATTGGCGCAAATTAGGGGATTATGGTTCGGTCGAGGTGCGTCACAAATGCTTTGTTGGAGTCGTTGGATCGTGATAATCCTCAGATTGAGTTGCCTAATTCATTGAGTTATGGTCCTGGGTTGTTACGAACCTCAATAAGAAGTGAATTGAATCACAAAAATGAAAAGAAGCAAGATTGGATTCTAGGGTTTACAGGATTGTTGAATTGAGAAACTGAAACGAAGAAGAAAGGGAAAGAGAAAAATAATAAAAGAAGAATTAACGTTTTTCTTATTCAATGTAAACAATCAGATTTTTCGTATTACAAAGGATTGGGCCTTTTATAGACATAGCCCAAATACAACTGAATAACAAACTCATAACCAACCCATAACAGATCTAACAGATCTCAGCTGGCCCAATGCACTTCTTAACCATATTTACAGCTTTATAATATGATTACTCTATCATTCTCCCTGCTTTCTTCTTTTCTAGAATTTCTCTTCTAGACAAGACTCCAAGCCTGCTCCGCATAGCATTATACAATGAAGGAGGAATAGCCTTGGTAAGAACATCAGCAATTTGTTCAGAAGAAGGAAGATGATTGACAATCAAACTACCAGCAAGGACCTTTTCTCTAACAAAATGTAAGTCTATCTCAACATGTATAATGTGTGCATGATGAGTCGGATTGGCAGACATGGAGACAGTTGAAGAATTATCACACCAAACAACTGGTTTTCCAGTACAGTGAACACCAATTTCATGCAACAATTGTTCAATCCAAATGAGTTCAGAGACAGAATTAGCCACACTTCTGTATTCGGCTTCAGAAGAAGACCGAGATACAACAGCTTGCTTCTTCGAGCACCAAGCAATGAGATTAGAGCCAAGGAAGATGCAGTAGCCAGTGGTTGACCGCCTATCATCAAGAGAGGAGGCCCAATCAGCATCAGCATAACATACGAGTTGAAGCTCCTCGGTAGGTTGAAAAAATAACCCATAATCAAATGTTCCACTCAAGTATCTTAAGATGCGCTTCACAGCTTTCCAGTGAACAATCAGAGGATTATTCATGTGTTGACTAACCCGATTCACAGCAAATGCAATATCAGGCCTGGTTAAGCAGACATACTGCAAGCCACCAATGATACTTCGATAAAACTGAGCATCAGCAAACATCTAATCATGAATCACACAATCTTTTGTAGTAACTCACTACATCAAATTTAACAAATTATGACGGAATTTCTATATGACGCTTTCTATAACATCACAAAATATACTATATACGTGACGATTTTTTGTTTTTGTCATAGTTAGTGAATAATGAAAGATTATTTTTGACAATTTTAAAAAATGTCACTAATTTTTGTCACTATATGTTTGGCGCCTCAAAAATGTTTTGGAGGGAAATATTTCAATGACGTTTATACAAAATAGTGACATTGTAAAATCGTCACCCATGAAATGAAAGTATTAGTGACAAATTATTAATATGACAATTCAATATTAACTAGTGACGTAAATTCATCACCAAAATATTTTATTCGTGACAATTTGATTCGTCATGTTTTAGAAGACATAAAGGGTGACGTTTTCTTTGTGTCACAAAAAGTGGTTTATGGTGAAACATGTTTTGCCTCATTAATCATTAACCTAAACTATCATTATATATTATTTTATGAAGCACTTCAAATTTTATTTTGTCTCGTAAATCATTAACTTAAATTATCATTATATATTGTTTTAAAAATTATGAATTTCAAAACATGTTTGATATTTTTCCCGAAGGGACTTTGTCTCTCAAAGTAGTGTCTCACGTGTTGGAGCATGTGTGTGTGAGGGTTGGAGCACGCGGCGTGAATGATGGGTTTTGAACCAATGTCCTTTTGTATAAAGGACATTAAAAGGCTCATTATTGTTTGAAGTCGTTATCGATCATTTCAGGTTGGGTACGACCGAAAATTTGTAATATGATCTGCATATATACTTAGACTATGCGAGTCGGTTACGTGTGGGGAAGGTTATAGCATCCCTATGCCATGACGCCCAAAAATTGGTACCTTGAAAGGTCAAGTTGCCTTGAAAAAAAATAAAAAAAATAAAATTGTGTAGATGTAGATTATATTAAATAAAAAATTGGAGTGAAATACTAATAATAATAATAAAATGTGAAAATATGAAATAAGAATAAAAATACAAGTATAGGGAAAAAATAAGTAAAAAAACTAATAATAATAATAATAATTAACATAATAAATGAATAAAAGAAGTGAAATAAAATGCAAAATGTGTACTTAAATGCAGGACAAAAAGAAATTAAATGGGTCTAGATGCAATTAATCTTGAAAAGCGCTAAGGTGCAAGAGAACGCAAACAATGAGGGACTAAAATTATAGTTTTCTCACAAAGTCACTAAAGACGTGGGTCAGGCTGATAAAGGAGCCACTCTCCCATTTTCCTTTGTTTTTTCTTCTTCAAAACAAAAACCCTATTTCTCTCTACGACCATAACGCCAGCTGCTGCCGCAAACCCCCACTGCATACGGCCTTTTTGTCGTTTGAAAACCACCGGCAAACTCATCTTCTTCTCTTCTTCCTCTTTGTTGGCTCGGATTTGTTAATAAATCGTCCAAGATCCATGAAACTAATCCAAAGTCTCATGTTTTTCCTGCGTTGGATTCTCTTGGTTCGCCGTCAGATGGACTTTGGTTCTGAGATACGTGATTTTTCTCACTTCGGTGAAACTTGTGACCATTTAGATCTAGAATGGGAAAGATGGTGACGCTGGGTAAGGCTCAGGAGCTGATTTTTGCCAGTGTGTTATTTGCATTGGGCTGCATCTCACGTGTTGGTGAGGGGTTATGGTAATCGGTTTAAGGGGTGGTGTCGATGTGTGAGTGTTGGATGTCTGTGTAAGGAACGATCATGAAGCTCGAGTGTTTTCATATGGGGGTGTGCAAGGATTCATGGGTGAGCCTTTGAAATGGCGTGAGATGGTGACCAATGGCCATGGAATTCGGGGTAGTACTGTGGCAGTGAGTCAACGGTAGTGGCTATGCGGAGTGTGGGAGAGTTTGGCTTTGCTGTGTGGTTGTGTTCTAATGATGCTCAATTTGAGAATGATGATGAAAGTGGTAATTGCAGTTTGCAGGTACATGGTGATGGTGAGATGATGCTATGGTCGAGAGGTAATGTATCATGAAAGAAGGTGAATTTGAGGACTAGTAGGGAGACTTGAGAATCGTGGCCAAGAAACGAGATGTGGTGATAGGTTTTTGCGATCAAATTCTAATTACTGTAATATTTTAAGATTTTATTGTACTTTGTAAAAAGCACAAGTTTTCATTGTAATTTGTAAAAAATATGGGTTGTGAATGTAATTTAGAAAAAAATGAGTTCTTATCATATTTGTAAAAAATTTGGGTCATTATTGTAATTTACATTAAGTTTGAAACTTTTTGTAATTTACATAAATTTTGGGCATTCTTGTAATTTATAAAAGTTTGGGCTATTACTGTAATATATAAAGAACTTGGGATTTTATTATCATTTGTAAAAAAATAGGCCATTAAAGTTTGGGTTGTTGATATCTAAATACCTACTATTATATGGTGACAATAGTGTGTGTCACTTATAAGATAAATTTTTTGTATTATTGGTGATGAAAAAATGATCAGTAACGAAATTTATATCATTTGATGTCGTAATTAATTGTCATTGAATACTAATTACAATGTGACGTTATACATTGGCGTCACTACATACTCGACAATACATAACGAAATCTAAATACATCGTCACACTTGACATTTAGCGACGCACCTAGTGTGACGAACGTCGTAACATCAAATTTTACATCATAAAATACAAACAGTGACGTAAATGTAAGTTTCAGTGACAGTATATTGGATGCCACGAATAAGCAAATTTGTTGTAGTGACTGTCATAGGTGTAGGAGTGGCTCTGCAACCAAGCATGTCGGCCTTGCTAAGAAAATCAGTAACATATTTCTTCTGATTAAGCAGCATTCCTCCAGCACACTGCAAGATCTCCATTCCCAAAAAACAACCAGGCTCACCCATGTCTTTGAGGGAAAAGGTAGCATTGAGCTTGTGCACCACTTCATCAACCTCAAAGAGCTTACTGCCTGTAATGATGATATCATCCACATACACCACTAACAGTAAGGAAGAACTGTGATCATTCTTGACATATAAAGAAGAATCAGATTTGGAAGAAACAAAACCCAAATCAGTAACAAGAAAGCTCTTCAATGTGTCAAACCAAGCTCGAGAAGCTTGCTTAAGGCCATACAGGGCTTTCTTCAACCTACATACCAACTTCTCCCCATTTGAACCAGTATGAACAAACCCTGTTGACTGTGACATATAGATTTCCTCAGTTAGATGGCCATTGAGGAACGCATTATGTCAAGTTGTCGAACAAGCCAATGTTGAAGAACAGAAATAGCCAACACTATTCTTATTGTGGAGGCTTTGACAACAGGACTGTAGGTTTCCTTAAAGTCACAACCTACACGCTGAGAAAAACCTTTAGCAACCAGCCTTGCTTTAAGCCTATCAACTGACCCATCAGGCTTGTGCTTGATCCTAAATAACCATTTGCATCCAACTGGCTTCCTATCAGATGGTAAGGGTTGCAAATCCCACGTACCATTCTGCAGAAGTGCATTGTACTCAGCATACACTGCCTCTCTCCAGCCAGGATGAGACAAAGCCTTGAAAACATCATCAGGTTCAGTGTTTTCAATTTCAGTGTAAAACACCTTGGGCTTAAAGACACCTCCCTTGCTTCTTATAACCATAGGATGAGTATTCTGAATGGTGGATGTAGATGGAACTGTGATAGGTGAAAGTGAAGTGGGGAAAGATGGTAATGGTGATGAGGATGGTGATGACAAAACTGGTGAGGTGATATGTAAAATGGGAAAAGAAATAGAGGTGGATGAAGGAACTGAAGAAGGTAGTAATGTAGAAGGTGACAATGATGGAGATGAATCTGGTGAATGATGAAATATGGATGAAGATGGTTGAGGTGAAGGAGACAATGATAATGAGGACGAAACTGGTGAATGATGAAGCATGGATGAAGATGGTTGAGGTGAAGGAGACAATGATAATGGGGATGAAACTGGTGAATGATGAAGCATGGATGGAGATGTAGAATATATAGGGGATAAATATCATGTAGTACTAGGACATAAGCTAATGTTATTATTATTAGTAGTAATATTATTATTAACAGTATGATTGTAATCAGTAGTAGGAGAAACTTCAATAGTATTATTAAAAACATCAGTATGAGAAGTATTATGAGGATGAGTAGTATTATTTAAATTTGGACTATGCATGAAAGAGATAGAACGAGTAGTATTATTATTAGGGGTAAGAATAGGGATATTAGTCTGATTAGTAGAGGTAGGAGAAGAAATAACGACATGAATGATAGGTGAAGATGTGGTGTGTAAAGTGAAGGTATTAGTAGTATTAAGATTAGTAGGAACAATAGTATCACAAGAAGAATCAGATGGAGAACTATGAACATGAATATTTCTAGAATTATTATTAGTAATATTAGACATAACAGGAAATGGAAGCGGTTTATGTGGACGAGTGTGACCACATGACACATCAGACTGAGTACTAGCAGACTCTATAGGACTTGTAAAAGAGGGATAAGATGCCAACATAGCGCTGTCCACTGTGAACTTATTACCTACCAGGGACTTGTCTTTAAATGGAAAAACAGTTTCATTAAACCTAACATGTCTAGAAATATAAATCCTACCACTCAACTCCATGCATTTATACCCTTCGTGTGAAGGAGAGTAACCTAAAAAGACACACAGAGTAGACCTAAACTGCATCTTATTCTTATTAAAAGGCCTAAGACATGGATAACATAAACAACCAAAGACCCTAAGAAAAGAATAATCGGGGAGCTTATTAAAGATTTTGGCATAAGGGGACTTTCCAGATAAAGGAACAGAGGGAAGCCTATTAATAAGAAAGACAGCACTAGCAAAGGCATCACACCACAAAGAAAGTGAAAGGGATGCTTGAGCTAACAAAGAAAGGCCTACCTCAACAATTTGCCTATGCTTACGCTCCACACGCTCATTATGTTCTGATGTATGAGGACATGACACTCTATGAACTACCCCTTGACTAAGAAGAAAAGGCTTAAGAGCAGCAAACTCACCACCACCATCCGACCGAAGTATTTTTAACTTGACTCCTAATTGTCTTTCTACTTGAGAGAGAAATTGGACAAAAGCAGTTTTAACATCAGATTTGAATTTAAGAAAGTAAAGCCAAGTAAACCGAGTGTGAGCATCTGTGAATGCTACATAATATCTAAAAGAATTAGAGGAAATAGGAGCAGGGCCCCACACATCAGCAAAAACTAATTCTAAAGGCTGTGAATAAACAATTGTAGATGCAGTAAAAGGGAGTTTATGAAACTTCCCAAGCTGACAGGCCTGACAAAGATGAAATTTATTAAACTGAGGAACCGGCACATTACAACTTTTAAGAATTGTACCAAGAACATCTCTACTTGGATGATCAAGCCTACAGTGCCAAATATCAAAAGCAGAAATAGAAGACACACTATTCAGATTATTAGCAACAGTAGAAAAACAACATTTATTAGTAGTAGAAACAGAGGGACTAGCAAAAACAGACTGAAGTTGATAAAGACCATCCTTCTCAAAAACTTTGTGAAGAACAGATCCAGATACCAAGTCCTTTATGAAACAATGCTTGGGAAAGAACTCAACAGAAACATTATTATCCTGTGTAAGCTTAGAAACAAAGAGTAAATTTTTAGTAATGGAAGGAACATATAAGACATTCTTGAGAGCAAAATTCTTAGAGGCAGACAACAAATTAGACTGACCAGCATATTTAATAGAAAGAGAATTACCATTGCCAACTTGAACATTGCCTGTAGTAGGTGTCATAGAGTCGGCTTGGAGGGTGTGAACATCATTAGTGATGTGATGAGAGGCACCTGAGTCAGGAAACCAGGAATTATCCTCAAGAACTGTGGGAGAAGCAAGATGAGCCTGGGCCTTCACAGTGGTAAAAACATGAGAAACAACAAATGGTGAAGAAGCAACAGTAAAGGAAGTATTGTGAGCCTGTGGCATCCCAACAAAATAACTCAGAGGAGAAGGTTGAGGTTTATTGCCCACAAGCACATCAGGAGACTGAGGTAACACAGAAGGAAAATTCATAGGAGGAACAACAACATAATGATACATCATATGAGGATATCCAGACCCTATTGAAACAGATTGACCTGGAGAGGCAACCAAATTCCTATCACCAGCACTCTAATTCCTTCTAGAAGATTCATTCTTAAAATTCATATCAAATCTGAAGTAACATCGTTCTACTAAGTGCCCAAACCTACCACAAAGCTGACATTGAGGCCTTGTATTATTGTTATTATATCTACCCCTACAACGACCCCTGTAACTGTCATAGCTATCAGAGTTATATCTATATCCATCACTCTGTCCAGGATCAGGGGAATTATGAAATTCAGAACTATTAGAGGTGACAACATGAGCAGTAGGTGTATCAGAAATAGGAGCAGACAACTGTTGTGAGGGCACATTAGTAGAATTAGAGGAAGAAGGAACAACAGTATTATTGACACAAGCAGAAACAGAAGACATCAGATTAGACTGTCTTGCATCAGCATCTAACAAAAGTGTACTAGTAGCTTCAACAGAAGAAGAAGCACTTCCAGCAGTAAGGATTGTAATAACTGTAGAACTAGTGTTTTGATATAATAATTGAAAAATGTTTTGGACTAATTTGAAAAGAATTTAAAACTTGTTTTTAAGTCCAAACAACTTGGAATTATGTTTGAGGTATTTTAAGAGGTTTTTGGCAAGATTTTTCATGTTTTTAATAGCCAAACTTGTGTTTTCAAAGTACCCGTATCGATATGATTGTACCCGTACCGATACCTTTTTGCCGCAGTTTGGTCACTGCCAAAACCCGTATCGAAACAGGCTTGGCCGTTTCGATACGGATCGGGATCGTTTCGATACGCCTGGTAAGCGTACCGATCCCCTTTCAACCACCCCAACGGCTATTTCCCAACGGCCTTTTAAAAGTGAACCCGTAACGATACGCCCTCAAGCGTATCGATACGCCCAGGCTGACAAGAGCCCAACGGCTAGTTTCTGATGAAGGCCGTACCGATACGGTTCCATGCGTATCGATACGGATAGTTGCAGAACAGCATTAATGAAGGGAAATAAAGTCCTCAACGGCTCCAAATCATCCCCAATGGCTAGTAACGGCTACAAACTCAATTGGGAGTATAAAAAGGACCTCCAAGCATCTTGTAATGGTTAATGCTTCAATTGTTACAACATTATGATGTCAAAATTTGTCTAGAGCTTTAATTGTACATTTCTTGCTTAGACAACACTTGTGAGCTTACATTGTTAAATTTGCTCAAGTGTTTAGGTTTTGGGTGAGTGCTTAGAATTGCAAACAAACACCTATTAGAGGGATTTCTAGTTTGCTAAGTCTTTCTTTGTAAAGAGAGTGTTCCTTCAAGCTTTGGGTAGAAAGCTTTGAGGGTTGTAACGGTTTCCTCCTAATCCGAGAAAAGGGAACGAAATTCTTAGTGAATTTTTTTGGAAATCCTTAGTGGGGAGCTAAGGTAGTGGATGTAGACCTTGGTTAGAAGGTTGAACCACTATAAATCCTTGTGTCAAATTGCCCAATTTTCACCTCCCACTAAATCACCCAATTATCCAACTTCTCCACACTTGGCGAGCAAGAATGGTTGATCGAATCGAGCCCCTAAAATCTCAACAATTGGTATCAGAGCTTGGCTCAATCGAAGGGGATTCACATCCTATTGAGAAGATCCGGCAAGCTCGAACAATATTTCACCAACCGGCTCAATGGCACAATCAATCGACAAACCACCTTTCTTCGACGGAAACCGCTATGCCCATCGGAAGATAAAGATGAAATTCTTATTGAAGTCAAGAGATTACAAGCTATGGGACATAGTTGAAGATGGTCCGTTCGTGCCTCAAGGAAGCAATGCGGAATGGAGTGCCGACGATTGCAAGAAGATGGAGCTTAATTGCAAAGCCTTGCACATGCTCTTTTGTGCTTTTGGCCCAACCATCTATGAGAAGATGTCTTCTTGTGAGAGTGCCAAGGAGGTATGGGACAAGCTTGAAGTCACATACGAGGGAACCGATGAAGTCAAAGAGACCAAGATTGGGCTTCTAACCTTAGAGTATGAGAAATTCAAGATGGATCTGGAAGAGAACATCGAGAAGATGTTTGATAGGTTCTCCACTATCACCAATGGTCTTAAAGGTTATGGAGAAGCCATCCCGGAAGAGAAGCTTGTCCGAAAGCTCATCTACTCCCTTCCCGAGTCATGGGACTCAAAGAGGACCGCCATCATCGAAGCCAAGAATCTCAAAACCTTGAAGCTTGATGAACTCATGGGGTCTCTTCTCACTCACCAAATAATGAAGAAAAACAAAGAAGAGGAGAAGAAGAATGAAGAGATTAGAGCAATGGGGAAGAAGAAGATCATGGAGCTAGGCATCAATGCTAGTGTCGTAGCTCTAAAATTCTCCACATGCCATCATGTAGATTCTAGTGAGGAGGAAAGTGAAGATGAAGAGATGGCCTATCTCTTCAACAAATTTGTCTGGTTCATGAAGAGCAAAATGGAAAAATCCAAGCATGAATCGATGAAGAAGATGAAGAACTCCCACAAATCCAAAAAGAAAGGATCATCTTCAAAACAAGCATATGTGGCCACATGGAGTGATGAAGACTCCACCGATGATGAAGTATCCCAACTATGCTTGATGGCCCTCAATGAGGGGGAGGTAACTTCTAACTCATCTATTTCAAATTCGTATACATTTGATGAGTTACAAGATGCCTATGATGATTTGCTTTTGGAATTCAAGGCATCATTTTCCAAGAACAAAAAGTTGATTTCAAAAATAAAAATTGAAAATGATTTTCTTTCCAAAACAAATCTTGAACTTGAAGCAAAATTGAAAGATTTTGAACAAAAATGTATTGATTTACAAAATTTGCTTCTTAAAGTTCAAAAAGAAAAAGATTTGATTTCCAATGAACTTAAAAAAATAGTTTTGGAAAATCAAATTTTTATGTAAGACAATCTAGTGCCCCTAGATTTGTGAATGGAAAATGTTTTAGACTTCAACTAAAAAGGATGAAATTGAAAAATGGATTCCTAAGGGGACTAAATTTTGTGCTACTAATGTCTATGGATCCAAAGCAATTTGGATACCAAAAATTACTTGATTGTCTTTTGGTAGGTGTGATGGAGAGTGGTCAACAAGTCAAACTTTGAGGGGGAGCTCCATGCACACATAGGAAGAACACTTGAAGAAGGAAGGCTTCACATCCTCCCTTGAGTTCAAGTGTGGTAAAATCTAGTTGCTTTTGCTTTTGTTTGATTAATTTTCATTTAAGTCAACTAGATAATCATATATGTTGAACTAACATTCTTATGATGCTTTGAGTAAGGGGGAGCCAATTTTAAACCAAAATTTTAAGTGTGTCAATTTTTTTTATCTCTATTGTTATTTTGAAACTAAATGTTTTAAATTCTTTTTGATATAACAAAAAGGGGGAGAAAAATGGTTTGAAAAATTGAATTTTCAAATGAATAAGGGGGAGCTTTATTTGATTTCATATCTTTAATCTCTTATTCACATTTTTAAAGATAAAGGGGAGAATCCCAAACAATTTTTCAAGTTAGTTTTATTATATCAAAAAGGGGGAGATTGTAGAACTAGTGTTTTGATATAATAATTGAAAAATGTTTTGGACTAATTTGAAAAGAATTTAAAACTTGTTTTTAAGTCCGAACAACTTGGAATTATGTTTGAGGTATTTTAAGAGGTTTTTGGCAAGATTTTTCATGTTTTTAATAGCCAAACTTGTGTTTTCAAAGTACCCGTATCGATGTGGTTGTACCCGTACCGATACCTTTTTGCCTCAGTTTGGTCACTGCCAAAACCCGTATCGAAACAGGCTTGGTCGTTTCGATACGGATCGGGATCGTTTCGATACGCCTAGTAAGCGTACCGATCCCCTTTCAACCACCCCAACGGCTATTTCCCAACGGCCTTTTAAAAGTGAACCCGTACCGATACGCCCTCAAGCGTATCGATACGCCCAAGCTGACAAGAGCCCAACGGCTAGTTTTTGATGAAGGTCGTACCAATACGGTTCCACACATATCGATACGGATAGCTGCAGAACAGCATTAATGAAGGGAAATAAAGTCCTCAACGGCTCCAAATCATCCCCAAGGGCTAGTAACGGCTACAAACTCAATTGGGAGTATAAAAGGGACCTCCAAGCATCTTGTAATGGTTAATGCTTCAATTGTTACAACATTATGATGTCAAAATTTGTCTAGAGCTTTAATTGTACATTTCTTGCTTAGACAACACTTGTGAGCTTATATTGTTAAATTTGCTCAAGTGTTTAGGTTTTGGGTGAGTGCTTAGAATTGCAAACAAACACCTATTAGAGGGATTTCTAGTTTGCTAAGTCTTTCTTTGTAAAGAGAGTGTTCCTTCAAGCTTTGGGTAGAAAGCTTTGAGGGTTGTAACGGTTTCCTCCTAATCCGAGAAAAGGGGACAAAATTCTTAGTGAATTTGTTTGGAAATCCTTAGTGGGGAGCTAAGGTAGTGGATATAGACCTTGGTTAGAAGGTTGAACCACTATAAATCCTTGTGTCAAATTGCCCAATTTTCACCTCCCACTAAATCACCCAATTATCCAACTTCTCCACACTTGGCGAGCAAGAACGGTTGATCGAATCGAGCCCCTAAAATCTCAACAATAACAGACTCGAATTCAGGAGGAAGACCATTTAAGATTGCTGTGACATGCTCTTGTTCAGAAATAACCTCACCACAATTAGCTAAGTTGTCACGAATCGACTTAATTTTTAACAAATAGTCTTTCATACTAAGGTCTTCTTTCTTTTGAGTATGTAAAAGCCTCCTATAGTACATTAGTTTAGATGTAGTTTTCCCACTATATATCCTATAAAGGGTATTCCAAATAGAGGAAGCAGTGTTCATGCCAATTAACTGAGGAAGAACACCCTCACTAACAGTAGATAGCAACCAGTTTGCTAGAGCTCCATCTTGCTCTTCATAAGCCTCAAATTCAGGATTAATCATCACAGTGTTATTCCTAGTTATATACTTAGGAGGAGGCGTAACATGACTATCAACATATTTAAGTAGACGATGAGTTTTAATAGTAAAAAACACTTGCTAATGCCAAAGCAGGTAATTGTTATCATCAAGGACTACATTAATTTTCTTGCTTGAAAACAAGGGTCGAGGGTTATCTGAAGCAGAGTTCGAAACAACATCATGACTAACAGTTGGATTACTACCAGTTGGATTACCAGATGTAGTATCATCATCACGAACCTCAAGATTAGTCATATCAACAAACCAGATCTCAAAGACAAGCATAAAGATAAGGCAGACCAGCAGATCAACAAGATCTCAGAACAAGCAAACCAAAAAACTTCAAATAACTCAATACGAAGGACAAAAGAGCCACAACACATCACCAGATTGCAAGAAATCAATAAAATCAAAACAAGAAAACCACCAGAGGCACACATCCACCAGAAGCAAACATAAATCCACACAATCGTAAAAGAGAACAGATGCACAACAATAACAGACGAAACGACGAACAAAAAACAGCACCGAAAAACACTAACAACAGACAAAAGGAAACGAAAGACGCAAGTGAAAAGATCTCACCGAAGCCACACGAATAAACAAAAGAGACCAGGGTCTCACCAAAGCAACACAGATCTCTGCAACTCCGTCAACGCAAGCGAACATATCACACCGGAGCAGCATAGACCTCAGCAACGCAATCACACCGGAGTAACACCGATCTCCAGCAATTCTAGCATTCAGAATCGAGCAAAACAAATGGCACGACCCTCCGATTTAACGCCATAAATGGCTCTGATACCATGTTACGAACCTCAATAAGAAGTGAATTGAATCACAAAAATGAAAAGAAGCAAGATTGGATTCTAGGGTTTACAGGATTGTTGAATTGAGAAACTGAAACGAAGAAGAAAGGGAAAGAGAAAAATAATAAAAGAAGAATTAACGTTTTTCTTATTCAGTGTAAACAATCAGATTGTTCGTATTACAAATGATTGGGCCTTTTATAGACATAGCCCAAATACAACTGAATAACAAACTCATAACCAACCCTTAACAGATCTAACAGATCTCAGCTGGCCCAATGCACTTCTTAACCATATTTACAGCTTTATAATATGATTACTCTATCATGGGTTAGATGCAAATGTTGTATGTTTGGACTAGTTAGGTGAAAGCATGTTGGAAGGAGATGCACAACAAGGGAGTTTACGGGTTGAGGAAGCACAAGTCACAATTTCAGACAAGGTTGTTGGCAGGATAATTCTTGAGTCCCAATAGAATAACGGAGTCTAGATGGTCACTTCTAATGAGAAAGAGCAAAACGTTTGGGATGTGTTGGACATGGTTTTGTGTTTCTTAAATCCTGAAGAATAAATGGTTGCCACATAATGTATGAAAAGGAGAGATTGTGACTACTAAGATCGCAGAAGAGTTAGGTGTTTGTTGGTTTGATTTGTTGAGTTAGGGGCATTTTTCTCAGACTTTTCGATTTTGATAGGGTATTCCTTGAAGCAATTCGATGATTGCTTGGCATTTATAAGAATGCTTTAAATGGATTGATGTTGTGCATTGTGAATTGTAACGTGTGTGTTTCCATACCGTCTTTCGAGATGCAATGGGTTGGTGGATGCTTGGCGAAGGGTAGGGTCGATAGAACCACGACTTTTCAAGTATTGAGCTCAATTAGTTTAGTGTTTGGGCGTGTTTTGAGCGATGGTTGGTAGCAGTGTATGAGAAGTGGTTGTTTATGTAGGTTGAGATCGTTGAGGTGTTGGTTTTAGCTTGTTGTGTGCCGAGTATTTTGGCTATTGTGCTATTGCTTTGGTGTTTTATTCCTTTTATTTTGCTTTGATATTTTGTCCTCTTAATTATCGTGTTGTACTCTTTTCCTTCGCAATTTAAAAAAAATTAATGATTCATAATAATAATCATTTCTATAATATTTTTTAACGCTAATAAAATTGTACTTGCCCATAAAAAACTAAACAATTTATTTATCAAAGTTGTGGAAACGTAACATAAGAATGAAGCTAAGGAAATGTAATAAAAGGCTTCATCAGCCCATCAACATCAAAGGTGTTTTTCATATTTAATTAGATGATGACGTAAACTTCTTATCCTCTAAACCATTGGCTACTCTTTTTTAAACCCATAAAACAATCCAAAACATCTACGTAACAATCCTGAGATTTCATGCAAAACTCTCCATCTCCCTTGTCACCATTATCACCGGTGTTCATTTTTAATACGTTGAACCATAATTTTTTTATAACATTAATACATAATCATTTATTATTTTTCAATGAATTGTTTAAATTCATATAAATAAAGCTATACAAATTTAGGGTTTGTCGCTTTTTTTTTGTGTTTTTTCTAACGTTGCTGCTTCTCAAAGAAAAGGTGACTAGACTAGTTTCCCTCAAATATTATTAAAATAATATATATATATATATAGGTTTATTTTGTTTTGTGAAAGTCTAATCCATGGTCGACTTTAATGCCTCTTTCATGGCTTATCTTTTCGACTCTTTTTTTTCAAAAGTTAATTGAATTCTCCCACCATCCTCACTAGCTTGCAAAAGTGTCAATTATAACCCATATTCATAGTCAAATGACTGTTCCAATGGTATGAATCCAGATACAAATTTATCCAATGAAGCTCGTACATCTACTTAAATATTGCTTCATCATTACTAATTTATTATTTTATCTTTTCAGATTATAAATCAGAATTATATAATGGGTTGCGTTTGGGAAGGGATTTATTTACATTTGTGTACGATTAAAATAATTTTATACAAATTTATATTATAATATAAAACGGTTGAAAGATTTTTTTAAATAGTTTTATATTTTTTTATTTAAATATCGATCTAAAATATTATTTTATAGAAAATTATAATTTCCCTTATATATGGTTTGAGTTATTTTTTTTGTTATGATGATGATTTAACCAGTCGTAATAATTTATAGTTGATTAAACCGGATCAAGTACCGTGCATGTTTATTATGGAAGCGACCATCTCAATCTAATTTGCTCTATCCACAACATTAAGATTTAAATTTTTAATCTTGCTTAAAAAATATAGTGTCTCATCGCATTAGACCAACTGGTCATAGACATATTTTTTTTAGCATATATCCAAATAAATAAATAAATAAATAAAACACGATAATTATTTCGTAAAAGTGCATAATTCTTAAAAGCTAATTTGGAGCAAAGAAACAAAATTCTTAAAGCTAATCATTAAAGGAAGATAGAGAAAGGGAAAAGATAAAAGATTCTTTAAATTGTGTAATTATTTCCTGCATTATTGGTTTTTTTTTCTTCTTTCTGTGAGGACAATGTCGGTAAGTAATTACAAAAATAATGAAAATCGATATTATCTTCATCGTGTTGATTTATAATTCAAATTTAGTGATTTGATTTTCCCCATAATTAAGATTAGAAGTATAATTTATTATGTCAGTGGAGATTTTATATTGTATATTTCAGAATTTAAATGATATTTAAAATTTTTGAGATAGGTATAATAGCAAAGCCATTACTTTTTTGAATTTGTCAATGGTACCTAATATTAATAAATGTTCAATGTACCCTATATAATTTGTTTTCGCCATTCAAAACGCCCTTAACGTTAACTTTAATTTTTTTCAATATATTCTCTTATGCTGCCGCATGTTTTTTTTTTAAAACAAATTTAAAGTTGGGAGCTTTAAAATAATTTCATCCTTTTCTTTTCATGATAAAATATAAAAAAAGTAGAAATCTATTTATTATCTTCCCTACTAACATTTTTCAATTCCCTTTTATTCTTTCTATATAAAAAAAAACTTAAGTTTCGTTTCCACAAGATATCGTCGTGTCTGTCATCAATTTTCGTCACTATTTTGTCAACAGTCACCATCAAATTGAAGTGTTCCTTGCCCTATAGTGTTTTTTTATTTAAAATTTTTTAAAAGACTTCAAATCTTTCGAAATAAAAACCATAGCTTCAAAAGTATTCGTCGGAATTTTATGTGTCACCGCTTGAAACAGTTTTTGGTCATATCATTGCACATAAGAGACATATGGCAGCATAAGGGAATGTCATGTGTCCCTAACACTCACAAGTTAACCGCGTTAGCGTTGAGGCATTTTAAACGACGGAAATAAACTACAAGGAGGCACATTAAACGTTTACAAACTTTAGACACCACATTGATAAATTTGAGAAAGTAAAGGGGCATTTGTGCCAGTATCCCTAATCTTTCTTATTCGGTTGTAATTCTAGGTATAAAAATGAACAGTTAAACTTAAACGTGTTTCAAAATTTAGATTGTTTTAAAAAATAAATTAATTAAGTTCTTGAGAATAAATGTAAATTATGCAATAAAACATATAAATGTAAGATGTAAACAAAGTATTTTTCTCAAAAACATATGCTAATTATTTAGTTATAAGTTAAAACTAGTTTGAAAGAACAACATTTGCAGAAGTTTTGTGAATGTCACAATACCATTATAAAGTATCGGTTAGTTTAACGATTTAAAATATTATAAATTAAATTAGACATATGTAAACAAAATATGACAATGACATTGAGAGACTAAAAGGTTCCGAAAATTTGTTTAATTATAATAACTGTTTATTATAAAATTTGTTTAATTATAATAACTTTTTTATTGAAAAAGAAATACTCCACGAGCCACGTGCCTAACTTAAATGAGAAAAAAGTACATATAATGGTATATACATCATAAGAGAAAAAACGACATGCGCAAAAGCGCTACATGAAAAACAAAAAAAAATACTTACATATGATCTAGAGTAACAAATACCTCAATTATAGGGGGAGGTATCGTGAGAGTCCATAATTATAATAACCTTTATTGCCATGAAAAAGTTGTGCTTTTCATGCCTTTTCGCTTTCAACGTGCATTTTACATTTATCAATAAAATTTTAAATTTATTTAAAATATTATAATTCGAACTATAAACATTATTTAAGAGATTTAATTCTTCGTTCTGTTATATTTTTATTCAAAATAAAAATAAAAAAAATAAAAAGTCTAGTTCAATTAATTGATTAGTACATGAAAATGTTATTTTAATTAATTGAAATAATAAAATCAGACAAAAGAAGCAAACAACGACCATCCCTACTGCAACAACTAACCATCTCCTAGCCAAGCCGGCTTGCTCTAGCCAGGCGGTTCATCCCCTATAATCCCCTGCGTTTACATGGTTCATTTGCTTGAGCACTCTATTTACTTTTCTCTCCCTAGAAGGTTCTTTTATTTACATTTTTCGCCTTTTTATTTTTATTTTTTAAATCTAATTGTGATTACATCTTCATCATCCACTGTCAATCTTTCTCACATTACATAACAGGCGTTCGGATTTTCGTCACTGAACATCTGAGGTGCATGTGTAGGGGATAATGTTGGTTAATCATATGCCCTGGATTCACGTATCTGTAATCCTGATGATGATTATGATATCCTTTAACCACATAACTCGGACTATCGTACACGTGTCCATCCGACCAATACATTGGCTGCGGTGGATACCCGTATCCATGATACTCCATCTTGCTCACCTCCATCTGCACTTCACCACTGTCATCTTTTTTCTTCTCTTCTTCGGCGTCTTCCTTCTTTTCTCCACTTTTTTCTTCTTTTTTCTCTTCGCCGCCTTTCGTTTTCTCTTCACCTTCTTCCTTTTTCTCTGCACCTTCTGCTCCTTTTGTCTCGCCATCACCTCCTTCCTTCTTCTCGTCGCCTGCAGCAGTTTCTTTTTCTTTTTGTTTATTGTTACCGTCAACTTCTTTCTTCTCGCCGGCGTCATCTTTCTTAGGAGAAACCACCTCTACATTTCGTCTCAACTTTTGTTGAAGATAAGGAACTAGATCTTTCATATCCATTGTGCCTTTCACCTTTACCAAATCTTTAGCTCCATCCACGTCCACCGATTGAACTCCTGTTTTAGTTTTAAAAAACATCTGTTTGATTAAACAAGATTATATTATCTTACGCTATTAATTTAACATCTAATATTTAATTAATTAACTTACCATCAAACTTCAAAATGATTTTGCGAATTTTATGAATACATCCATCACAATGTGTTCTAATCTTCAAGACCACTGCACTCTGCAACCAAACAAAAATTAATCACGATTAATTATACAAAGTTGAACCAATCAACCTTCGTAATTTAAACTAGACTCCTCCTTTTAATCGTTAATTAATTAAACACGTCACCATGTTTCTAAATTTCAGATTTAACAACTCGGCTTCCCCATATACTTCGCATGTCTAGCATGCGCACGTTAGAACAGTTTGTTTGCCTCTCTTTTTTTGTTGGTAAAATTACCTCTTTAGGAGGCTTTTTCTCTTCTTTTTTCTCTTCAGGTTCGGGCTTTTTATCACCGGCGGCGGCATCCTTTTTAGGTTGTGGAGAAATGAGGTCGACTTTCTTCCTGGTTTTCTCAGCCAATCTGTCTCTGATCTTGGAGGGATCAATTTTGCCAGTCACCGTCAGTTTGTTGGCTCCGGAATCTGTCTTCACATCTTCCACGCCTTCACCGACAGAAACAACGATCCGTGTTAGGTAATTTTCAGTTAGATTTCCATTTACGCCAATGTTTGAAATTACTTTTTCTTTTCTTTTTTCTTTCTAATTAAGTTTAAAAAGATAGCACATAAGTTCAATTCTTATCCAATTCCCCGATCAAAGTTTGACGAATCATCCAAAGGGATTTTCCTTTTAAATTTTGACAAATTTGGAAGCTTAATTATGATTATTTCTAACTTCAATTAACTACCTTCATAATGTTTAATCGAGCGTTTGATCTTCTTGGCACAGCCTTCACAATGCATATCAATCTTGTAAACGGCGGTGACCATGCCCGCATCGGCGGCAGGCTTCTTCTCGGCTTCAGGTTTAGCTCCTTCCTTTTGCTGGCAAAACAAATAACAAAACAATATAAGCACAAGCAAAAAAATCTTTGAAGGATTGAGAAGGGAAAAAAAAACAGAGAATGTCCAAGAAACGAGATAGTAACTAAAACTAACCTCACCCATGGGATTGACTGAAATTTTGTTAGTTTCAGTTAGGAGATTGAGAGGGTTAGTAAATAGCTGTTTGAAGAGATGAATTGGAGGCAAAGAAGCGAATATATAGGGGAAGAGAGACTGTTTAAGGGCATGTATGATGATGCATGTTATGTATGGAAGGAAATGTATATGATGTCATGGTGGTTTTGTTGTTGGGTTTGGCATAAATGTGATGAAGTCATTAGGGGTGGGCTGAGGCTCCCATTTTGGTTTTGCCGTCGTGTTAGAACCAAGTTGGTGAGACCAATCACAATCCACATTTTGACCGCATCCTGGCCTTTTTTTCATTGACTTAAATACCCTCACTAATATAATATTTAATTTATTTAATTGAAGTTAGAGTACGTTTAGTTTTTGAAAATGTTTTTTATTTTCATTTTCAGAAAACAGTTTTTATTTTTAATTATATATAATACACAATATTAATCAATTCATTAATATAAAAATAATAAAGCTATTAAAATATACCAGTACTCGACCATGAAAAAGAAAATTGTTTATTTTTGACATTTTACAAAACCCTAGTTTCATGACGTCTGCGACTTCTTCCGAAGTTCTCGGACGTGATTGCGGGCTAGCGCCGGTAGGTCGGCCACCGGATCAGCAGGCGCAAAGGTGGCAAGGGGGGATGGACCGGTGCATGGCGACAACACTGCCCTCGGGGACGACAATGGCGAGACGGGGCAGCAGATAGAGATTGAGGATATGCCTCCTGCTTCGGCTGTGATGGCTGACGCTGGTGGCGATTCGATAACTGGGTCCCCGGGGGCTGGGGAGCAGATGGGTGCGACGCAAGGCAAGCCGTCCTTCCGTGACATGGTTGTTGGACAGCGATCAGAGGGTCTGAAAGATAATTTTATATGCGATCTTGATGTCGATCTTGAGGAAGATGATGTGGTGATTGGAAACGTCGGCGAAGTGCCAGAGATTAAATTTTCGGAACGAGTCCATCGCATCATTGATGATAAACTGGAAAAATCTTTGGTGGTGAGACTTTTAGGTCGATCAATTGGTTATCGTGCGCTGCATAACAGAGTGCATATGATGTGGAAACCGGTGGGGGAGATTAGTATTATTGATCTAGACAACGAGTATTTTCTTGTGAGGTTTGCGATGGATGCGGACTATGAACGTGTGCTGTCCGGGGGTCCGTGGATGATCTATGGTAGCTATCTTACGGTCCAACCGTGGTTGCGGGATTTTTCCACGGCTATCGATTACCCTAGGAAGCTTTTGGTATGGTTGCGGCTTCCTGGATTGCCTTATAGATACTACTCGCGTAGCATATTCGAGGCCATTGCTGGGGTTCTCGGGGAGGTAGTTCGTGTGGATTTTAACACGACCGAAGGATCACGCGGAAAATTTGCTCGCCTTGCGGTGGTTGTGGATTTGGAGAAACCGTTGATACCGGCAATTATCATTGATGGGCAACATCAGTTGATTGAATATGAGGGCTTGTCACATATTTGCTTCTCCTGTGGGAAGTATGGGCACTTAAAAGACTTATGCGAGAACTCCGTGGCAAATAAGGGTAAAGAGAAGATTGTGGAGAATGTTGCTCCGGAGAAGACGGACCGCTTTGGTCCTTGGATGCAAGCACCTAGCCGCCGACGCCAGACGATGATAACAAAGGACAAGGCCCCAATGCAGACGACACCTAAACCGAACCCTGGTTCACGATTTAGGCCGCTGATCGTGGAGGGTGATGATCGTGATGCTGTGTTGGATGTTGCGGGTAGGGGTGAGGAGAATGCTGTTGCTCACAGTGCTGGTGGGCGTAGGGTGAAGAAAGTAGGTGCGGGCACTAGCGTGGTTGGAGATGGGCATAGTATTGCGGCTAGGGACATTGGGGTTACGAAGGATGGTGCGTCGGACAACATTAGGGCTGCTGGAACTGGGTTGCACGATGGTGAGGCTGCTGCGAGGAGTGTTGCGGTGAACATGAAGGGGATTGTAATTGAGAGTAGCCCGAAAGTGCCAGTTGCCTCGGCTGATCTGATTGTTGTGGAGTAATCGACGTTGCCGGCGTCGACTCATACCACGGTGCGGATCGTGGATGACGGTGGGCGTCAACCGTTGCAGGAATCGAATGGTCGACCAAGTACGGGGAATAACCGAGGGAGCGGACATAAAGGGCCAAGTCGAAATCGGCTTGCGCCTAAGGGTGTGGCGCTGAAAGGGGTCAAGGCTCGGAAATCTGATAACTCCGTGTTGGCCCACGTAGCGGTTAAGGATTGGGCGAATGATTTATCGAACTCCCTCACCTTGACGAAAGATGTATCGGATACTAAAGGTGTGATTCGGGGGGATGTCTAGTGGATACGGAATGCAACATTTGAGGGGTCGTCGTCTGGCACACCTCAGTGAGTATCGTTTGTTTCTCTTCCTTTTATCATTATGGTTAAGTTTATTATTTGGAATGCACAAGGCGCTCTTGGCCTTGATTTTAACCGTTATTTTCGAGTGGTGGATAGAGTGTATACTCCGGATATGTTTGCTATTGTTGAGCCACGTATTAGTGGTGTTGCGGCGGATACTTTTATTCGTCGTGCTGGATATGATAATTCGTATAGGGTTGAGGCGAATGGTTTGTCAGGAGGTATTTGGGTCTTATGGAGGAATATTGTCCAATTTGATGTGTTGGCTTTGTCGAACCAGTTTGTGCACGGGTGGTGTAGAGAGGTAGATTCGAATATCAGTTTTTTTATTACATTTGTGTATGCTAGCCCCAATCATAGTAGACGACGGTTGTTGTGGGATCAATTGCGTGCGTTGGAAATTACTGACGATTTTCCGTGGGTACTCGAGGGAGACTTTAATGCCATCTTTTCCTCGGACGATAGACAAGGGGGTTCACAACGGAGAACGGGGATTTGCCGGAACTTCTGTGAGTTTATGTTCAGATCAGGTTTGCATGATATGGGTTTCAATGGTCCTCGATTTACATGGAAAAGGGGAGATCTTAGTCAGCGCCTGGATAGATGGATTTGTTTTGGGGCGTGGTATAACGTTTTTCCTCTCTCGGAGGTGTACCATCTTCAGCGGTTGGGCTCGGATCATCGACCCATTTTACTTTCGACGGATGCCCTTCATACCGATCGAGGTGAGCGCCCTTTTCGGTTCATTGCGGCATGGAATGAACATCCGGATTTCGGGAACTTACTATCTGATAGCTGGAATAAGGAGAGTGTTGTTTTTGACAATTTAGCGAGGTTTCAGAATAATAGTCATCGGTGGAATAGGGAGGTCTTTGGGCACATTGGGCAAAGGAAAAAGCAGCTTCTTGCTCGTATCCTGGGAGTGGAGATTGCCTTGGAACGCCAGCAGACGCCGTTTCTTGTTGAGTTAGAGAGAAGCCTAAAAGCGGAGCTGTCTGAGGTCCTCAAACAGGAAGAAAGCCTTTGGTTTCAGAAATCGCGCAGTAGGTGGTTGCAACAGGGGGATCGAAACACTAAGTATTTCCATGCGACGACCTTACAGCGTCGCCGTAAGAACTCTATCCGTATGCTGAAATTGGATAATGGAGCATGGTGCGACGATCAGACGACCATTCAAGCCCATGCCGTCGAGTTTTTCTCTTCACTGTTCACGTCGAAGCCGTGTAGGGACCCTCACGGGATTTGTTCGAATGGATTCCCGATGGTGAGTAGTGACAAGTTGGAGGATTTGGTGCGGAAGGTGACTTTTGAGGAAGTCGCTGAGGTTGTGTTCAGTATGAGTCCTTTGAAAGCTCCGGGTGTTGATGGCTTTCAAGCGGCTTTCTTTCAGCGTAATTGGGGCACGGTGGGTGAGTCGGTTTTCCGGTTTGTTGTTGATTTTTTTGAATATGGCGTGCTTCCTGATGCTGCGAATCAAACGCTACTCGTCCTTATCTCGAAAGTCCAGTCGCCAATAAAGATAAGTCAATACCGTCCTATTAGCCTCTGCAATGTTTTATATAAAATCATTACAAAAATTTTGGTTAATAGGCTGAAGCCCTTACTGGATGGGTTGGTTAGTCAGAACCAGGTGAGTTTTGTGCCTGGTCGTCAGATTACTGATAACATAATTTTGGCACATGAGATTATGCATTCGATGGCCAGGAAGAAAGGGGCGAAAGCCTGGATGGCAGTTAAGGTGGATTTGGAGAAAGCTTACGATCGATTGGAATGGACTTTCATCGAATCCACGCTTGTTGATATTGGATTACCGATGAAATTTATCCAGTGGGTCATGCATTGTGTGCGCTCGGTTCAGACCCGTATCATTGTGAATGGGAATCTCACATCTAGTTTCCGACCGTCGCGTGGGATCCGTCAGAGAGACCCACTATCGCCGTATCTGTTTGTTCTTTGTATGTAGCGCCTTTCCCATGCGATTAGTAGAAGGGTTGATGAGGGTGAATGGAAGGGTATCGCGTTGTCGAAGTATGGCCCGTGTATTTCTCATTTTTTTTTGCCGACGACTTGGTTCTTTTTGCGGAAGCAAACCTTAATCAGATGCGGATTCTTAAAGAGACCTTAGATATCTTCTTTGCTTGTTCTGGGCATCGGGTAAGTTCTGATAAGACCACTATTTACTTTTCTAAGAATTGTAGCAAGCTTAGGGGGTTGGAGCTTGCCAGCGTTGGTGGTTTCAAGCTTGTTGATGATTTGGGGATGTACCTAGGGGTTCCGTTGCTCCACAAACGGGTCACCTCTGCTACGTACAAATTTCTTATTGAGAAGGTTGAAAGTCGGTTATCAAGGTGGGCGGCTTGCGTTTTGTCCTTAGCGGGCCGGATTACGTTGGCTAAGGCTGTTCTCCAAGCTATTCCTACGTATGTTATGCAGACGGCTTGGCATCCGAAGAGTATTTGTGAAGCGCTTGAACGCATCATTAGGAGGTTTATTTGGGGTTCACCGAGTGGATCGAAAGGTATTCTGTTGGTTCGCTGGACTGTTCTTACGGCTGATGTGAAGGAGGGGGGGACTTGGTTTGCGACAACTTGGTCGTCAGAACCAAGCTCTCCTTATGAAGGTTGGTTATCGCCTAGTCACGGAGCCTAACAAGTTATGGGTCCAAGTTCTCCGTCATAAGTACAAGTGGGATGGTAATATCCCGCAAAGCATTGATAGGAGGGGGTGTTCTCGGTTATGGCGAGGCTTAAGCCAAGTATGGGATGTGATTAGAGGTGGCCTTTGTTGGAACATACATGATGGGTGGAACACGGATTTCTGGTTTGATTCATGGTTGGATGGTGATGGGGTCTTGGCGGATCGTTGCATTGGTGGGTCTTCGCCTAGGAGATCTCCTGTAGCGGCATGGATTGGAGCGAGTGGGGATTGGGATTGGAACAGGTTAACGGAAGTGTTGCCAGACGCTGCGTTGCAGCAAATTCAGACGGTTGTACCGCCACATGCTGCTGCCGGTACGGACATGGTAGCGTGGAAGTGGGAGCAAAGTCGTCGCTTCACAACAGCCTCGGCGTATAAGGCGTTGAGTAGCGGTGTGGTGGCAAGTAATTCGCGAGCTTGGTCGTCCATTTGGAAGCTTAGAGTTCCGCAACGAGTTCAAACTTTTTTATGGTTGGTGGCGCATGATAAGCTATTGACAAATGCCGAGCGAGGGAGGCGACATTTGACAACAAACATGGACTGCAGTGTTTGTGTTGGGGTGTTTGAAGACCTCGATCATGTTCTTCGAGCATGTCCCCGTGCTTGGACTTATTGGACTCGACTTGTTTACCCAAGTAGGCAGCAAGAATTCCTTGCCCTACCGTTTGCGGACTGGTTTTGGGGGCTTGTAACCGGCGGCCGAAGCTATTGGTTCCCGGAACCGGAGGGGAACATTGTGGCTGTTATTATCTTGTGGCTGCTGTGGAAGAGCCGTTGCACGAGGGTGTTGGGAGACGCTGTAGGCAGTTTGCGTGATTTACTGGACGTGGCAGTGCGCATGAAGGATGACTATGTTGCAGCAGATTTGGAACATACTGCTGGAGGCAGTCGCGTGCATGGGAACGTGTCGAGCGTGGCGTCATGGCGGATTCCGGCACAAGGACGTGTTAAGGTCAATGTGGACGGTTCGGTGAGGGGGCCGTTGCGGCTAGCGGCTGTTGGTGGGGTTATACGGGATGACTCCGGAGCATGGGTACTCGGTTTTGGACGGTGTATCGGACGTTGTTCGGTTCTCATGTGTGAGCTCTGGGCGGCTTTTGAAGCCCTTCGGCATGCATGGGACTATGGTTGCCGTTTGGTCGATTTTGAGACGGATAGTTCCACGGCTGCGGACATGATTAATGGTAAGATCGACGCAAGTGGTGAACATAATTTGGTGAACCGAATTATGGACATTGTGAGGCGAGATTGGGATTTGACAATAAGGTATATCCCTCGTACATCTAATAGGGTCGCGGATAAGATGGCTAAGTTAGCCTTCGAGTGGTCTTTTAGTGGTGAATCTTGGCTTCATCCTCCATTGGAGGTGGTAGAGTTAGTTCTTGATGATTTGAACTTGTCGAATTAGTGTTGTTTTTCGCTTTGCTTTGTATGTAACATCACATGTACTCTTTCCTCCATTTAGGATTAGGGGAGTTTTTAACGAGGCATGTGGTGTTACTCTCCTTTATTAATCAAAAAAAAATGTTTGACAAAATTGTTTTATATCGCATTAACAAAAACTTTAGTATCATGAGACGTTCATTCTCATCCAGCACACACAAATGTAAGTAACATGTTATGAGAACAAGCTATCAACACATGTAAATAAGTGAAATCTCTTTATTAACAATTTCGGTGCATCGACTGCAAGGTTTATCCTAGTTGCTGGAATTTAAAAAGTCGAAATGCTGCGATTTGAAGAAAGGGATTGATGGGGTATGAAAGTTCGAGACTATAATTTTTGACAATGGTCAAACACTTGCACGAAAAAAAAAATTATATTAATCGATAATTTAAAGAAACAAGTCATTGAAATTTATGCTGACATCTAAAAGTTTTAAGTTCGAATTCTAAATTATAATATCTTTTGCTTGAATTTATAATGCTATTAATAATTTGTCGACACTGAAGATTTTTTTATCAGTGACTGTTTTTATAGCAAACGAGGATCATACAAAAATTTTAATTTGTGCTTATCTCGTTTAAAAACTTTCTTAAATTTAAATGAAGAGAAAAAAAGTACAACGTACGAGTGTAGAACAAACACAACACTAAACATATCAAAAGACCACAGACTAAACAAGACTCAAAGCTAAACAGCAACACCCCTCACAAGAATTCACTCACAATGCAGCAGCAGGCCCAATATATAAATGAAGAACGCACCATCAAGACATGAACTAAAATGCAAACCAACTCCCAGCAAGGGTGCTCGAATGACTAGACAAATACAGTAAAAATATTTTTTTTCTTGTGATTTGATATTTAGTGTATAGTGTATTAATATTAACTCGTTACGCTTAAAATCTTAAACTTAATTTATTTTATTTATTTTTTTGAGTCGTCAATCATTTAAGCCAACAAAAAATAACAACACAAACTAAATGACAACAATGATTCGAGCGTAAATCTACTTGGGAATACAATACAAAAGTAAATTAGGTATGAAATACATCAAAATACATGACAAATATCTTTAAACAATCACATCCAAACATATCAATTAAGTTAAAAAATAATTAATCCATACAATGAATACATATATTTGCAAATAATAATTATAAATTTAAGAAATAAAATTAGATTCAGTTGTTTACCCTGACCAAGAAAAAAGAAGAATCCAAAATTTTGATGAGATAGAAAAAAAAGAGAGTTGACGTTTGAAGACTAAAAAAGAATTGAAATTCAGAGAATGAAATAGGTTAAAAAGCCGTCAAAAATGTCATTAGTGGGATTTGAATACGGGTTAAATAATGTTAAAATTAAAAAAAAAAATTGTTTTCACATTTTTCACTTTTCAAAATATTTTCAAAACATATTTTTTATGTTTTTAAATTTTCACTATTTTTGTTTTATTTTTTAAAAATCATTTTCCATTTTAACAACCAAACACATTTTCTTCATTGTTTTCTATTTTTCAAAAAATGAAAACGAAAACAGCCTCTATTCTCTAGAACCAAACGCACCCTTAAAATTCAGAATTCAGAGCAATGTAATTATTCTGAATATAAATATTGGAATTCAAAGCCATATAAAATAAAACAACATAAAATTTTTGACTATTCGATTAATTAGTAGATCTTATTGTCAACTGTTTATTAACTAACCTAAATGCGTTTGTTTAATCTTATTTTAAAATAATTTTTATTAAATATCCTAGATGCTTTAAAGTGTAGTAAACCATATAATAATACACTCAAAAAGTTAATTAGAATATAGCTTTTAGAAAATTTATATAACTTGTTTAGTTGTTTACAATAATGGTTTCTTATGATTAACGGTTTCCAAAATGGAATAGTTGTTGCCTGCCTAGATCCTTCAAAATTAATTTACTATAATGTTTAGTGATAAGTCTTGCGTTATAATGATGTGATATTGCTCAAAAGAAAAGAAGAAAACCTTATTCATTCATTTGTAAGTATGTGCGTTGGGTGTATTATTTACATCATACCAAGCCTTTTTTTTTTAATTTAATATATTGTTATCAAAAAATTAAAAATATCTATAAAAAAATATTACTTTATAATGACTTGTAGACTATTTAAAAAAAATTGATGTATTGTATTTTTAATTGTATGTCAAATATTTTTAAATGCAATTTGGAAATAAGCTTTCCACATATAGATAGTAGTGACAAATACATTAAACTAAAATACTAAGATCCACTAATTGATCGTGTGATCAAAGATGCTCATATTATCTTATTTCGTATAAATTCGAATCTTGACATTTATCTTAAGAATATAAATATTTCTTCACTTAATTAAAAAAAACTATCATTAGAAAGTAGTAATTATCGAAATCCAAGCTTCCAAGATCAAATTATACATTTGTTTATTTATATTGAATAATTTAAATGTGATTACAAGGTAGTATATATCCATACATATTTTTAACCCTTTGATAATGCGCACACACATTGCAGACAAAGTGATTGAACCCGAGTCTCCTAAGATGAACATGATCTGCTTTTCCACTGGGATCACTTGTTAAGTTTTTATATATATATATATATATATATATATATATATATATATATATATATATATATGGGATAATATCCAGTTACACAGTGTAAAACTCTTTAAGTTTTACACAATCTTAATATGATCCTAACCCTATATATATGAGATAAGATCCGGTTACACAATGTAAAACTCTCTAAGTTTTACACGTTTTTCGGATCGTTGGATGGGTGAAACAGATGACTGAGATTAACATTAGAATATGTGAAGATTATCACTTGGGAAAATAAGTAAGGGGTTAATCTCAGCCATCCATTTCCTTCATCCAACGATCCAAAAAACGTATAAAACTTAGAGAGTTTTAAACAGTGTAAGTTGATCATAACCATATATATATATATATATATATATATATATATATATATATATATAGGATAAATTTAATAATTTTGAAACTTTGAATGAGAAATTGATCCAAACGTTGTTGAGAAAAATGTGAAACTAATTGTTGGTTCATAAATGTGCAAACGTGTACGACGTGAGTAACGCAAATATCCGAACCGGTTTGGTCCTCCGTGGGCATGCGAATATTTTAACCTAAATTTGAAATAATTTTTCTCAAATAAGAGCATATAATTGCCAAAATTTATTTTGGAATTAAAAGAATAAATATTAAAGTTTCCTTTAATTTGGACAATAATATTAAAAATTGCTCTTTAATGGCTCATTAATTCTCAAAATCATAAATACTCCATTAGGTTAAAAGTTTCTACTTATACCCCTCGTAAAACTCCTATAAATGGGGTGTAAACCTTTTACGTTTACACAACTCAAAAACACAAAAAAATTTATTGTTTTACTCTATGATTTTTCAAAAGTAGTTTTTGGTGATATGAGAAGGCAAGGGTATGGTTCATGATCTCTACAACTGTGCTACTGTAGAAGGTTATTTAGTTGTTGTATTCTGGGAGACAGACGACCGAAAATCTCAAACACCAAGGAGTGGCCGAAAATATGTCTTAAGAAAACTGTGTAGTTACAGGTCTCAACTCGTTTTCAACCGGTTTAATTTTAGATATGTTGTATCTATATTTCTTGTTCTGTTCGTTCAATATTTTAATATAATATTTGTATATAAAACAATATATATACATATATAACATTTTCAATTTAAATACAGTTTATGAAACAAATATCAAGGCAAAACTAGACCACTAGAAGATTAAGTCGTAAAACTAGACCACTATAGCATTATATTTAATGTTTTTCTTACAAAATATTTAAGAAAAATAATACAAAATGAAAGAAGTTTGAAAAGAGAGGATAACCTATAAATATGATATAAAAAATAATAAAATTTAACATAAAATATATAAAGAATAATATCAATATTATAAAAAAAATATATATGTAAATATAGTTTTGATAGTTTCTTTGGTTAAAGAATGATGGTGAAAAATTAATTGGTGTAATATGGTGTCAGAAATTATTTGTTGAACTAGAGACATCATTATTTATCAGAAAAAATCAGCAGTATTACAGGCCGACTTCAGGCATAAAACCATACTCAATCCCAAGTCATTACATCGACTCTACTGATTACTTCATTAATTTGATAAACTTATCCCTAAATGAATAAATAATCTATGAAGCAAGCCATTTCAACAATTTCCAAACAACATTATTTAAAGGATTTACACTTTTTGATACATCATAATTACATAAAAGAATGTAACACATTTTTTTTCAAACAATTCATACTTCAAAAATGGTTAAAAGCCAAACCCTCAACGTTACGTAACAAAATAGGATAGTTGTTGTAGGCATCAACATCATGGATTTTACTGCCTATGCAGAATGACCATTTATGATCAGAAGCTCAAAGCTTCAAATTCTTCGACTATCCTACACAATTTTCAATTATACAACCTTTAATACTGAATTGTTATTTTCAACTTTACATGATTTGTCAACAATTTCGTTTTTTCCATTCCATAGATCAAAAGTAATACCTCCATCCAGTATTAAAAATGTTAATTTATATATTTTAATATTTTTGTTCTATTTTTATTATAGGTCTAATAATATTTTAATCTTCAAGTTCAACATTTTCAAAAAAAAAATAACTCTTAGACATTTGCGTCTCTTTTAACCTTCTAGTTTTTATTTTTCAGAAAATAACTTCTAAAAACAATTCTTAATTGCAAAAAGCGATGCCTAATTTTTTCGAAGGAAAAAATCCTAGTGAATGTCTTGTCAAGAAAACCCTAGCGACACACTAATCTTATACGAGAACCTAAACGGCAGGCCACCGGAGGGAACCATTCACGTCAGTCTGCCGTAGTTGTTGGAGAGATCGGCGTCCCATCCCCCTAGAGAATCAACGTCATCCCAAAAGACAAGGAAGGTATTAACTCAAAAACGGAGGAGATTGATGAAGTACAGAATGGTGATTTGCATATCATAGGTGGTATTGCTGAAACGCAAACCATGGATGTTGGCCTACTAGTTGATTCGGTTTCATAGCAAGAAACGAAGAAGGTGACGTATGCGGGCGTAGTTACTAATAATCCTACTGACTCTGGGGAAGAATCATGCTTGGGTGGTATTTCGGTAGAGGAAGATATTGTGATTCTGGAAGAGGATTACATCATAGACCGTTTAGGTGCTTTTTCAATGCTTAAATTTTTTGACATGGTGCACGATCAGATCGACAAAAATATGAGGATTGTGATCATTGTCAGGTTGTTATGTCGATCGATTAGGTACAAGACCTTGTTATCCAGGATTTAGGCGCTTTGAAAATCGATTGGTGAACTGAAGTTAGTTGACCTTGAAAATAACTATTCTTAGTGTTATCAGTGAATTTTCACCTAAATCTATCATTTTCGCATTTTATTCCATTGTTATTGTTGTATTATATTATTATTATTATTATTATTATTATTATTATTATTATTATTATTATTATTATGTATAGTTATTATTTATTAGGATGAGTCAACCACGTGTGTCAAACATCGCTGAACACCAATAACGATGAACATTGCTGAACATCATTAAATTGATTAATAAAGATTAAAAATCTTAAGGACTCAACCTACAATTATAAATTATTTAAACTAAAATTTCAATTAAACTCATTTTTCATATATATTATATTTATATATTTTTTAAATAATTGAATCAAATACCAACTATAGTTAATCATTAAATTAAAAAACCTAAATCTTTTCCCCAAATTAGAACCCTAGTTCCCTAGATTTTCTCCCCCCAAATTTCCCAACCCTTTGTTCACGATTTCTGCTAGAGATTCATTTCGATTGGCAGCTTAATCCTGGCTTCCTTTTTTAAGTGCCACCTCGCTCTTCTATTTGTGAGATTCGGTCTGGTTTGGAGAGGTGATTGTGCGGGAAAGGCAGGGTATTAATTTAAGCTTTTAATTTGGGAATTAGGGTTCTAATTTGGGGAAAATATTTAGGGATTGACTATATTGATATTTGATCTAATTATTTGAAAAAAAATTAAAAAATATAATATATATATATGGAAATATAATTTAATTGGAATTTTATTTTTAAATAATTTATAATTATATGTTAAGTCATTGAGATTTTTAATCTTTATTAATTAATTTAATGGTGTTCAACGATGTTCAGCGTTAGTAGTGTTAAGCGGTGTTCGACGCCCGTTGTAGAATTTTCCTATTTATTATTATGTACTTTTATTATTAGTATTAGTATAATGGTTAGTGTAATTATTAAAACCCAAATAAAAGGTCCATTATATACAAAAAAAAAAAAATAGTCCATTATAATTAAAGAATAAAGAGCCCATTTTATTTATGGGTAGAATACAACGGAGGTCACTCAATTATGGGCAAGGTTACATTTGGGTCACCAAATTATTAAAAGTTACATTTTGATCACTCAATTATGGGTAAGGTTACATTTGGGTCACCCGATTATCAAAAGTTACATTTGGATCACTCAATTATGGGTAAAGTTACATTTGGGCCACTCTTCATATTTTAAAAAAGTATATCAATTTGTGTATTAGATTAATTAATGATTTCAAATGAAGCACTCTAATGTTAACGACGGTGTACAAGTGATTTGGAAGAAAAAATAACTATATTGATGTACTTTTTTAAATATGAAGGGTAGCCCAAACGTAACCTTACCCATCATTGAGTGATCCAAATGTAACTTTTGATAATTGGGTGATCCAAATGTAACCTTATCCATAATTGAGTGACCCAAATGTAAATTTTAATAATTGGGTGACCCAAATGTAACCTTACCCATAATTGAGTGACCTCCGTTGTAGTTTACCCTTTATTTAATAAATATGTTGGTCCATTACAATAAGGGCCCGATCAGCCCAAGATTAATCTGAAAAACCCTAAGGCCCTAATTGTTTTCTTTCTCTTGCGCAACCAATAGGGAGCCATTGGATCAATGCCTGATCCAACGGCGCAGATCACGCCAGCTGAAGAAGATCAGGCTCCACGTTTTTTAACCGTTAGATCAAGGAGTGATCTAACGGTTTAGATTGACCAGAAGCAAGGAATAAGGATTGGCACTCGCGCATGGCGTCCATGCGCTCGTCGTTCCAACTTCCAGAGAATGGCTCATATCCTCCGAGCTTTCCTCACCTGGATTGCTCCCGCTAGTGTGGTTGTCATCATTTCCAATCGCCGGAAACATGCAAAAAAAAAGAAACAAAGGGTCAAATCCCCAAATCGGAGCATGGTCAATAAGAAAGTCAATCCCTAAATTAAAGTTCTAGCAAGAATCAAGCTACAATCAGATCGGGACATAGGACAAATCGCAAGTCAACAGCAAATCGATTTAAAATCAGAGTCGAGACAGAAACATTGTAGATGATTATTATAGATTTAAGCTTGAGATTTAAGCAGAAATGTACCTATATGAACACTGTAAATCTCTTGTAACAAGACACGATTCACACACAATACACAAGAAATACATACAAAACTCAGTGTAAGGAGCAAACAAGCATTTGTAATCGGTATTTCAAAGGAATAGAAGAGCAAGCTTTGTCGTTTTCTGGTAATTTCTTCTTTCTTTTTATTTGTTTGAAATAAAATAAAGAAAAAGGATAGTTTTTACCTTCTTTTCGAGGCAAGTTTCGCCGTGTTAAGCAGTCGAGGACTAGTTTCGATGATGGTTGCATGTTCTGGGATTCGTCGAAATCTGGAAAATCGCCGTGTGAGGAGAACGTATTTAGATTTCTAGTTCAGAAATTAGATTCAAAGAAAGGATTTTTAGGTTTTTTTAAAGAACTTTGGAAAGCCGATTTTAAAGAGGATCAAAAAGGGCTCTTATCTCCATCACCGAAAACGACAGCCGACGGTAGCGGATGGCGGCCGACACGACAGACTGGAATCGTAGAAAGGGGGAGAGGAGAATTGAATAGATTTCTAAAAGGGAAGAAATGATTTATTTTTATTTTTTTAGCCTTTTATACTAACTCGATATCCTGACCTGTACCCGTTTAAAAACATGCACCCTTCTTTATTAGATCTCTTACCGTAGCACTTCAATTTTCATTTCTTTCAGTTTCGTCCTTTTTTTTATCGCAAACTGACCTTTGCATTTGTTTTCCTTTCAATTTGGTCACCGGTTTTTTTTATAAAATAAAAGGTTTTTTTATTATTAGTCATTTTCTTTATTTTTTAGTACTTGTTTAATTTAAATGTTAGATCAAAATAATTCTTGCTTTAAGTTTCATTTGCTTGTTGAAAGTTATTAGTTTTGACCCTTAGGAATAGGTTCTCAAAAGGCTTAGATTAGAAACTTTGTGTGAAGTAAAATTTTCTCAGTTTTTAAATAAAAGACACTTAATTACACTTGAACTTTAATTGATAAAATAAATGTAGACATTCCTTAGGATAATAATCCCTAATTAGATTTAATTATAAACTTTAACTCACTTAATTGTTTACTTGTTGGTTTTTTAAAAAATGAGAACTAATTAATGAAGTGCCTTATCAAACGGAAATGACGGGTTAGTGTCAGGAATGTTGGCAGTGATTAGAGTTTATTTTCCAGGCGGGAAGGCTGTTAAAATATATTTATATTCATTAAACGAACGAATAAATTGAAGCTCTTGTGGACTTGCTAAATTCCAGCTTCTTAAAATAATTTTTTGAAATCAATAAGGTACCAATTTTTGGGCGTTGTGGGGGTGCTAATCCTTCCCGACACGTTACCAACCCCTGAACCTGTTTTCTTGTTTTCGCAGACCAAAAATGTTATTTTAATAAATAAAGTGTTTTATTAAAATATCCCTTGTTTTAAAAGTGATCCAATCATACTTTTTTTAAAAAACGATTGGTGGCGACTCCGTGTTTTAGTTTTCAAAAATGCTGGGCTCAAGAGGGTTGCGACACCTAGTATGTAACCCCTTTAGCCCGGCCTAGACGGTTGACCCGAACTACGAAGATTACACGGGAAAAACCAAAGTCAACCTGAAAGTCAACCTTGATTCACGACCCTTTTTTTTCTTTTTAATCTTGTCTAGATACATATTAACCCTAAGTGAGTACTCACAAATCATATTTGAGAAAGGCACAACGATCGGATAACATACAGGGATTCAATTGCAAGAAATACACTTCTAGGGACCAAACTGTAAATTTAGGAAAATAAAAGAACTTTGAAGATTTTAGTTTTACCAAACCTTAATAAATCATATTACAAGCCTCTCTGCCAAATTTCAGCTTAAAAAGACATCTCAAGCTCAAGCAATTGCAATTACAACTTTCAGGACTAAAATGTAAAGCATACAGACTTCAAGGCAATTCAAATCTGTGTCCAACGGTCACCCGTTTCGAAACACTGACATCCGTATAGAAACACCCGTGTCGTACGCCCGTATCGAAACGATGTTGACCGTTTCGATACGCGGGTATGTTCCGAAACCAGTTCCGAAACAAGCACTTCTAGTAGCCAAAGTGTTTCGAAACACCTCTAGCCGTTCCGAAACGCCCAAGCCATTTCAGGCACCCATTTCGAAACAACCAAGGGTGTTTCGATACATCCTGCCCAGAAACAGCAGAAACTTCTGGTTTTTCACATTAAAACACCCTCAAACATACTTTAAATCATTCCAAAACATTTCAACAACATGTTCGACATTAAAACCATCAAATTGCATCAAAAGCTAGATACATTACAAGCATTAAGCACACCTACTCATTTATCACATTCAACACATGATCTTACTTTTAAACAAAGAACATGGCTATATCCAACTATGAAAAAGAAGATCCAAACATCGCAAACGATCATCAACAAGTATTAAACCATAAACCGAACTTGGTCAAGATAAACAATCTCATTACACATCAACGTAAAAGACTCTCCCCCCATTGCCTTTATTATCTAAAGCTATTAACCAAAACATACTTCTCAAGTGGAACTCTTCTTGAATCATTTGCTTCTTGCTGCCCCAACTTCAAATATCTTCATTGATGGACAAAAAGAAGCGTAAGCACATAATGCTTAGTGAGGAATGCTCAAAACCAAAACACCATCAATGCAACAAACCATAAAACTTTCTTTGAATGTAATCACAAATCAATAAATCAAAGTATTGTTTGAAAATCTCCTTTGAAACAACATTGCTTTAAATCATGCATTGCTCAACATGAAACCAACATTTAACTTTGATACACTAAACAACTCACCCCAAACAACATTCTTGCAAATACTATCATTTAAACCTTTCTATGCATAAACACTTCGTGCAAAGTTTAAACCAATATCCTTGGAAAACACTTCCACTTCACACCATAATTTCCTCATGCTTGATGATCATTTCAAAGCAAAATACCCTTTTGGAAACCATATGTTTCTTCTATCCATCTCATGCATTCAACAAATGCAAAACTCATGGCAAAGCCACACATGCTTGTTACTCAAAAGCATTTTATAAACTCAAAACCTCATTTGCATAAGCAAAACTCCATTTTGAAAACCACATGTACCATCTAGCTAACACATGCATACAACCTATGCAAATCTCATGGCAAGGCCACATATGCTTGATACACAAAAGCATTTCATAAAACTATTATCTCATATGCATTTCTCATTACATACAACATCTCAAGCATTGGTACATGTGACACATTTCATTCTTATGTATTGGCATTTTTCATATTCTATTGTACATGGATATGCGGACAGCTTGACTCAAGGTCAAGTCCTACCCCGGTGAGATCTCGCCACCGACTCTCATGGCGGTATCTACCCTCGCCACTAAGCTTGGGTAATTCACCAAGTTCTACTACGATGGAATGCCCCTCATCGATTTCACATGACAATAACTCTTGTTGACAAAAAGCTTGGTCTCTCACCAAATCCTACTCCAATGAAAATCCCATCATTGGTCTCATGACAATAACTCTTGTTGCCAAGAAACTTGGTCTCTCACCAAGTCCTACTCCAATGAAAATCCCATCATTGGTCTCTCTCTTTGGGACGACACCCAAGAGCACGTACGAATTTTTAGTTTATAGTGCACTCTACATCCTATTGATCGATCTATATATCCGGTAATCTTTACATCATCTATGCCAATATATATCATGTTAAACATCAACACATTCGCTGTTTTTAAAGCATGCAACACCTTCAAGATCAAAAAGCCGAACAAAGCATTTGAGACACAAATTGATAACTCATACTCACAAGGAATATCAATTTCATGCATCATTCCTCAAACAAAGTTTGACAACCAACTCACATGCTTTAAAACCATGCTCAAACAACAAATTAAACCATATTGTCAAATCAATCACATCAAAACCCATTTTGATAGTTTTCAAAACAATTAGAGCACAATTGAGAGAGAATTCCACTTTAATTACTTCCGAACTTAAACCAGCGTTTCAAGCCTAAATTTAAGATCCCAAACCTCTTTTGAAAACCATTCCAAAGCTGGAAAACATGATCTCACTCACCGATACACAATACTATGCTAGCCGACAAGCCTCCCAAGCGTCCGAAACCTCCAACGCCACCTCTATCACTTCCGGATCATTCTCCCCTGTTTTTAACACATAACAACAGAGGATTAATGCATCACCATGCATTAAAATCACCAGCCATACAACCCAACTTCCTGCTCTACTCAAGAACCTCATTTCGGCTACCAAAAACAACCGAAATCACCTCCAAACTCTCCCAAAACAAAGCCCAACCAAGATCTATCAATCCTAAACATTTCTACACATCAATTAACATCAAAAAGCAACATATACATGACCTTATACCTCCAGCAACAACAGATCACCAAAACCACCCCAAAAACAACCATTTCCACAAGCAAAAACTTAGGAAAAACAACCTATTCGGGATTGGATTGATAAAACCTCATTTCTAACATCATTTAACATCCAAAATACATTAGAGAACTATCTCAAAACAGAGCCCAATCAATTACAACGAAAATCTTCAAGATCTCTTCCAAAATCTTGAGTTTTAAGCCAAAATCTTGCTTCTAACATTAAAACCATTTATAAAACTTTAATAAAGGATCGACAACTTGAGAATTTCAGTAAAGAACTGAGTATTTAGAGGAGAAGAACAATCTTACCTCTAAAAAATGATTTCTCTTTGATTTGGGCAAAATTCCATGAAAATACAATGTGGAAATCAAAAGGATTTGTTGCAAGATTGATTAGGAACCAATGAGTGATGGAAATCTCATCAATTGAAGTAAAAAATAAATGTGAATTTTTCTAGAGAAAAGACGTTTGGATGATAGGATTTTGAGAGAAAAAAGAATGAGAGAAAATTAGAGAAAGGTAGTTATAAAAATCAAAAAGTAGTTTTCACCTTTCTTTTATTTAATTAAACCATTTATTAAATCACCTAAATTAAGGAAAAATCTGGAGAAAAACATTTTGGGTAAATTAGCTCCTTAAAGATTCAAAGTTTCAATCCTTTACAAAACAGTCACTACTAAACTTTGCAAAAATCGCAATTTGGTCACTACACCGAAATGTAGTATTTCCAAACCTTATTTTGTAAAATTTATTTCACCACTCTCTTATATATATTAAATGAGGATTTTTAGATATTTTTCTATATTTTTAAAGCATCCCGGACTAGGTGTTCCCTAAAACCTCCTTTTATATTCGAACCGTTTCTCAGACCGGTCCGGTTCAGAACCTAAACTTCTAAGCCCAAATTTGGGGTGTTACAACTCTCCCCCTCTTAGGAAATTTCGTCCTCGAAATTTCAACCTGCGAAAAGAGCACGATACCAAACTTCCCAAAGCAACACACAATGTAACACAGTCGACTTAACCACTACTGAAACATCCTCAACCCAAAACACCACGAAAATCAACACATCCTCAAATAAAACTTACACTATACCCAAATCCAACACCACCACTTACGGTGCAAGACTTCCAGAACACTCGGTTATTAGTCTCAGCTTAACCTTTCACACTTTCGAACTGTGCATAGCCCTAACAACCCGAAGAACTCTCAAATCTTTACAACATACTCCGCCTTATCTCATAACTCCCTCAACAAAACTCGCACATACGGTGACACCAACCCATCCAGTTTTAAGCCACCATGTGACCCACAACCTACTCTGCTTCTAAAACCTCTTGCAACCGCTCAATCTCCTACTCAACGATTACCACGGCAAGCAAAAATTTCTTAAGCATCAACTACTTACTCAAACTTCTCAGTGTATTGATAACATTCTTTCACATCCGCCAATATTACTACTATAACAACTCATCAAAACCACTCACACAACATCCGAAATCCACGTCACAAGACTCCAACCTTAACTCCGCCAGCTGTTCCACTTACCCCCAACTGACTTAGGAAAGATTTACTTATACTCAACTAACAAACCACTTCTCACAAGAACCCGGCCAACCAACAATGGCCCTTGAACTTACATTGCCTTTCCACTTCAAGCTTTGACCACAACACTAACCTTACCTAGATACCACCCATTCCATACAGACATATTAAGATTACGAAACCTCTACTCATCCCAAGCCAAACCTTATCTACAGCTCTCAACACAACCTCCTCCCAACTCCTCGAAGGTTGCTACGAACCATCACTTATATAAACAACCCTCCTATTGCAAACATCAACGCCAAGACGCCTCAACACTCCGAAAACACATCCACTAGCCTACAACATCATCTAACACAAAGAAACTACCACACCAATTAGCTAATCACAACCACCTCGGCCGATTCTAACTTTAACCGATAACCTCCTTACCACCACACCGCTAAACTCTTTAAGCACCAAAACACCTTCCTTTCTGCCAACATGCTAGATCGCACTCACTATTACTGACAACTTGTTTACTACCTTCTACTACTTCTAGCATTCACCTAGCACCAAAACAACACTTAAAACCCACCATCCAACCTAATCCTACCATAACACTAACGTACCCAACTAGCTATTAACAAGTGTGAACGTTTGTATGCATGGTCACCAATATGCCCTATCAATGCCTGTGTACATGTATGCAAAACCTCTAATGTCATGTCGCATGTATGTATGTACCAACATATATATATATATATATAATATAACAAATGGTTTTAACTGTGCATGTATGTCGGTTCACACTTACCAACAACATCCTCAGGATCCACCTAAGAACAACCTCTTACCTCACTTCTAACTTTTCCAGCTCTACCATTCTAACAATTTGCTAGCTACAAAATACTCCACCAATACCCTCTTCACACTTAAGTTGTTTTCAAAACAACACCTGCTACCACTCAAACTTGCTAGCTATAAGACCTTACCCACTACACAAGGGAATCCAAACCGGAACCAAACAAAGATAACTAGGGCAAAGATTACTTAGCAAAGTTACCTGCAATCACCTCATTGCCCCGGAGCTCCAACAGACAAACTCTCTTCCTTGCAGAACCATTATTCTCTGGCCCCACCGTCGCAGCATCAACCAACACTTTAAGGTCATCACCGTCTCCCTGCGGTAAAGAACCCTGACTACCCCAAGCTAACTCCAAACAATTCCGTCTCAAATGTCCAACAGACCCACAATTCCAACAAGATCCATCCTCCAAACACCCACGCCTTTCTGCCTTTCTTGCCACCTTCGAACTCTGTCTCGGCCACGCTCACGACCCTTCTGAGACCCTTTTGCACCCACCGAAGCTGATCCCACCACTTGAGGACAATTCCTCTTCACATGCTCCATAGAACCACAGTTCCAACAAACTCCAACACCCCAACAAACTCCAACATGACGCCTTTTACAACAGTTACACACCGTCAACCGAACCACCACTCCTTGATTATGTAGCTCTTGACCCGCATCAGCACCACCACCTAAACTTCGATTCAAGCAAACCCTTTTGTCTCGTAGCCTCTTACACTGACCGCTCTCGAGACCAGTACCCACAGCTCTTTTGCTTATACTTTTCTCACCATCAAAATCTGAAGCCACACCCCCGCGTTGCTTAACCCCTAAGAACTTCTCTCCAAGGTATCTTCTATTAAAGGCAGACACAAAGAACTCCCAATCTATATTGTGGATATTTTTTGCCACCGCCACAAATGTCCACCAAGCACAAGCATCATCCAACATTAACGAGACAACACTTCCCAACTTACAGGCATTGTCACACCCTTCCTGATCCAAAATCGGAATTATACTGGCTAACCAAGCCTCGAACGCCTCAGGTGTCGAACCACGATACTTCACAACTCCCAAATCTTGTAAACGCTGCCTTGACAAACCTGTATGCCTCACAGTTGGCACGTACACTGGCCTCACCTCCACCGCGGCCTGAGATGCTCCCAACACCTCTTGAACCACAAGTGATGAATCCTTCATCACAGAACCAACTCTCACCTCCTGTCTTACTACCTCAACTCCATGTACTGTAGGCTGAAAAGATACACTCCCACCAAGAAGTGAATTCCACCCCTTAACAACCTGCTCTAAGGCAGCAACCATCGTACCCAACTGTCATTCTCTCATCGATCCCATTGTGCTATTATTAACAAAGCAATGATAACAAAACAAACAAAACGATCAGGCCAGCTTCAAACAAGGATTCAAGACTCCAACTCCAACATAACACAATAGCTATAATAATAAGGTAATGGGTATCCCGAATTCTCCCCTTTTATAAGACATAACAATCAATAAAAACATTGATATCACAAACATCGAGCATATCAATCAGCAAACTTCAATCATGCTCTCATCAAAATAAAATTCACCCTCAACAGCATAACATCAACATATCATACCCATCACATTTTCATTATTCAGAAAATCAAATCACAACACCAACATATCACCATCACATGTTCACATTAGCTTACAGAAGAATCGTAACCACAAGCACGATGAAAACATCAACAATTCACTCAGAAACGTATTTTTCAACCAACTTTCAACCACACATCAGAATAAATATCTAACACTTACTATAACAACTTACCACAAACTTACCATCGCCCCAAATATTCGTAACTTAGCTCTGATACCCCCTTAGCCCGACCTAGACAATTGACCTGAACTATGAAGATTACACGGGGAAAACCAAAGTCAACCCGAAAGTCAACCTTGATTCACGACCCTTTTTTTCTTTTTAATCTTGTCTAGATACATATTAACCCTAAGTGAGTACTCACAAATCATATTTGAGAAAGGCATAGCGATCGGATAACATACAGGGATTCAATTGCAAGAAATACACTTTTAAGGACCAAAATGTAAATTTTGGAAAATAAAAAGACTTTGAAGATTTTAGTTTTACCAAACCTTAATAAATCATATTACAAGCCTCTCTGCCAAATTTTAGCTTAAAAAGACATATCAAGCTCAAGCAATTGCAATTACAACTTTCAGGACTAAAATGTAAAGCATGCAAACTTCAAGGCAATTCAAATCTGTGTCCAACGGTCACCCGTTTCGAAACACTAACATCCGTATAGAAAAACCCGTGTCGTACGCCCGTATCGAAACGGTGTTAACCATTTCGATACGCGGGTATGTTCCGAAACCAGTTCCGAAACAAGCACTTCCAGTAGCTAGAGTGTTTCGAAACACCTCTAGCCGTTCCGAAACGCCCAAGCCATTTCAGGCACCCGTTTCGAAATAGCCAAGGGTGTTTCGATACACCCTGCCCAGAAACAACAGAAACTTCTGGTTTTTCACAATAAAACACCCTCAAACATACTTTAAATCATTCCAAAACATTTCAAGAACATGTTAGACATTAAAACCATCAAATTGCATCAAAGGCTAGATACATTACAAGCATTAAGCACACCTACTCATTTATCACATTCAACACATGATCTTACTTTTAAACAAAGAACATGGCTATATCCAACTATAAAAAAGAAGATCCAAACATTGCAAACGATCATCAACAAGTATTAAACCATAAACTGAACTTGGTCAAGATAAACAATCTCATTACACATCAACATAAAAGACTCTCCGCCCATTGCCTTTATTATCTAAAGCTATTAACCAAAACATACTTCTCAAGTGGAGCTCTTCTTGAATCCCTTGCTTCTTGCTGCCCCAACTTCAAATATCTGCATTGATGGACAAAAAGGAGCGTAAGCACATAATGCTTAGTGAGGAATGCTCAAAACCAAAACACTATCAATGCAGCAAACCATAAAATTTCTTTGAATGTAATCACAACTCAATAAACCAAAGTATTGTTTGAAAACCTCCTTTGAAACAACATTGCTTTAAATCATGCATTGCTCAACATGAAACCAACATTTAACTTTGATACACTAAACAACTCACCCCAAACAACATTCTTGCAAATACTATCATTTAAACCTTTCCATGCATAAACACTTCGTGCAAAGTTTAAACCAATATCCTTGGAAAACACTTCCACTTCACACCATACTTTCCTCATGCTTGATGATCATTTCAAAGCAAAATACCCTTTTGGAAACCATATGTTTCTTCTATCCATCTCATGCATTCAACAAATGCAAAACTCATGGCAAAGCCACACATGCTTGTTACTCAAAAGCATTTTATAAACTCAAAACCTCATTTGCATAAGCAAAACTCCATTTTGAAAACCACATGTACCATCTAGCTAACACATGCATACAACCTATGCAAATCTCATGGCAAGGCCACATATGCTTGATACACAAAAGCATTTCATAAAACTATTATCTCATATGCATTTCTCATTACATACAACATCTCAAGCATTGGTACATGTGACACATTTCATTCTTATGTATTGGCATTTTTCATATTCTATTGTACATGGATATGCGGACAGCTTGACTCAAGGTCAAGTCCTACCCCGGTGAGATCTCGCCACCGACTCTCATGGCGGTATCTACCCTCGCCACTAAGCTTGGGTAATTCACCAAGTTCTACTACGATGGAATGCCCCTCATCGATTTCACATGACAATAACTCTTGTTGACAAAAAGCTTGGTCTCTCACCAAATCCTACTCCAATGAAAATCCCATCATTGGTCTCATGACAATAACTCTTGTTGCCAAGAAACTTGGTCTCTCACCAAGTCCTACTCCAATGAAAATCCCATCATTGGTCTCTCTCTTTGGGACGACACCCAAGAGCACGTACGAATTTTTAGTTTATAGTGCACTCTACATCCTATTGATCGATCTATATATCCGGTAATCTTTACATCATCTATGCCAATATATATCATGTTAAACATCAACACATTCTTTGTTTTTAAAGCATGCAACACCTTCAAGACCAAAAAGCCGAACAAAGCATTTGAGACACAATTGACAACTCATACTCACAAGGAATATCAATTTCATGCATCATTCCTCAAACCAAGTTTGACAACCAACTCACATGCTTTAAAACCATGCTCAAACAACAAATTAAACCATATTGTCAAATCAATCACATCAAAACCCATTTTGATAGTTTTCAAAACAATAAGAGCACAATTGAGAGAGAATTCCACTTTACTTACTTCCGAACTTAAACCGGCGTTTTAAGCCTAAATTTAAGTTCCCAAACCTCTTTTGAAAACCATTCCAAAGCTGGAAAACATGATCTCACTCACCGATACACAATACTATGCTAGCCGACAAACCTCTCAAGCGTCCGAAACCTCCAACGCCACCTCTATCGCTTCCGGATCATTCTCCCCTGTTTTTTAACACATAACAACAGAGGATTAATGCATCACCATGCATTAAAATCACCAGCCATACAACCCAACTCGCTGATCTACTCAAGAACCTCATTTCGGCTACCAAAAACAACCAAAATCACCTCCAAACTCTCCCAAAACAAAGCCCAACCAAGATCTATCAATTCTAAACATTTCTACACATCAATTAACATCAAAAAGCAACATATACATGACCTTATACCTCCAGCAACAGCAGATCCCCAAAATACCCAAAAAACCACCATTTCCACAAGCAAAAACTTAGGAAAAACAACCTATTCGAGATTGGATTAATAAAACATCATTTCTAACATCTTTTAACATCCAAAATACATTAGAGAACTATCTCAAAACAGAGCCCAATCAATTACAACGAAAATCTTCAAGATCCCTTCCAAAATCTTGAGTTTTAAGCCAAAATCTTGTTTCTAACATTAAAACCATTTATAAAACTTTAATAAAGGATTGGCAACTTGAGAATTTCAGTAAAGAACTGAGTATTTAGAGGAGAAGAACAATATTATCTCTAAAAGATGATCTCTCCTTGATTTGGGCAAAATTCCATGAAAATACAATGTGGAAATCAAAAGGATTTGTTGCAAGATTGATTAGGAACCAATGAGTGATGGAAATCTCATCAATTGAAGTAAAAATCAATGTGAATTTTTCTGGAGAAAAGATGTTTGGATGATAGGATTTTGAGAGAAAAAGGAATGAGAGAAAATTAGAGAAAGGTAGTTATAAAAATCAAAAAGTAGTTTTCACCTTTCTTTTATTTAATTAAACCATTAATTAAATCACCCAAATTAAGGAAAAATCTAGAGAAATTTTTTTGGGTAAATTAGCTCCTTAAAGATTCAAAGTTTCAATCCTTTACAAAACAGTCACTACTAAACTTTGCAAAAATCACAATTTGGTCACTACACCGAAATGTAGTATTTCCAAACCTTATTTTGTAAAATTGATTTCACCACTCTCTTATATATATATTAAATGAGTATTTTTAGATATTTTTCTATATTTTTAAAGCATCCCGAACTGGACGTTCCCTAAAACCTCCTTTTATATTCGAACCGTTTCTCAGACCAGTCCGGTTCAGACCCTAAACTTCTAAGCCCAAATTTGGGATGTTACAAAGTAAAGTTTGAGAATTCGAGGGATTACTCCATGGTGCTTACGGATGGCCCTTGAACAATCTACGATAGTTATCTGATAGTCTAACCGTGAAGCAATTTTTTTACTTCAAAAAACACCCCTCACATGTGCTTGTATGGGTTCCACTTCTAGGCCTACCGTACAAGTACTATTCTAAAGATTTTTCCTATTAATTTCCAGTTTTATCAGACGAGTAGTTAAGGTATATTACAATACTCAGGGCGGCGAAAGGGGTAAGTTTGCTCGGATTGCAATATAAGTAGACTTATTCCAGCCACTCATTTTCTGTATTGGGATTGATAGGTTCATTCAGAAGTTGGAGTATGAGGGTCTATAGTAGATGTATTTCAATTGTGAAGTATATGGTCATTCTAGAGATGGTTGTGTTGGCACTCGTGCACATGTGGACAACCAAGGCAAAGGGAAGGAAGATATTGATTAGATCTTGATGGGTACTCTTAGGGATGGTAATTCAAATCTGTTTGGCCCCTGGATGGTGGTCAAGAATTGTCGGAGACGACAAACATCTGTGGTAAAAGCGAGTAAAACTGGTGGGGATATGCAAAACACTAATGGGGTCCCGATGTACGGTATTAGAAGTTGATGAGGAAAGGTATAATCTGATAGGAGATCCTATATTAGTAGCAGGTGAGGGCATGGGTCATAGTTCAACAAAAGTTGGGGAAAGTAGTACCAGTAAAGCACCTGCGACCTCGGTGCTCTGACCGCTACAATTTCTTCACCAAGCAGCCTTCATGGCTTCGAACCTAAATAAGAAGTTGAAGGCATCCATAAGTAAGGTATTAGGGAAAATTGTAGTACCTATGGTGACTGGTTAGGCACTCGAGGTCTTGGAATGTCCTATGGTAGTGAAGGATGGGAATCATTCAACTATGGTGATTAATGAGGAGAGTATGGATAAAGTTGGCTATTCCGAGTACTTAAGTGACAAAGAATTGCGAAGGGTATGGAAAGACACAAAGGAGAATATTAATAAGGGTCTTAGACATAAAAAGCACACCGAGCTATGAGATCCTTATCGACCAGTTTTGAAGGAGCGAGTGCAAAATATCGATAATCAAGTGGACATGGGTGGTGTAGACGTAAGCCATGGGCTGGTTGAATCATGCGTATATATAAGACAAGTGAGCCAGTTTATTATCACACGGAAAAGTGTAGCTACGACTAGTGGCATTCCAATGAGCAAACTATCTGTTGAGGTTAGGTCTATCAGTTCGGTACCATAGGGCGGGCAGTAAGGCTCTGTATCTTTTTTCTTATTATTATTTTAATGATTAGTTTCATGTTCTTAAATTTTAAGGGTGTTGAAAGCTTGACTTTTAAGATATTCTTCAAAAAAATTTTGCGTAATCATAAGCCTAAAGTGGTGGTGTCGTTTGAGCCGAGAGTTAGTGGCCGTACTGCGGACATAATTGTTGCAAAATTGAGTTTTTCTAACTCTTTTCATGTTGAGTCACATGATTTTAATGGTGATATTTGGTTGCTCTAGAATGACATATCAACTAGAGATTCAACATATATTTAACCAATTCATTAGTGGTTGGGTATGCATAGATGAATTGAATTCGTGTGTCCATTTTACCGTTGTGTGTGCGAGTCTTCATGGCTCAAAGTGGAGTCAGCTTGAGGTGCTAAGCCTGGGTGATATTCCATGGGTTCTTGGGGAAGATTTTAATGTCGTTTTGTCTTCTGACAAGAGAATGGGTAGTGTTGATCAACATGTATGTGGTACTTGCTTGTGTGTCGATTTTATACACATATTTGGATTGGTGGATATGGGGTTCTGAGGGTGCCATATACTTGGATGCAAGGCTCATTACACCAACGTTTGGATGGATGCCTAGTGAGTACAAGTTGGAATACTCGATTTACGCAATCCCACGTGTAGCACCTTGACCAGTTAGGTTCTAATCATAGGTCATTGCTGCTAAAACATTTAAGGATGAGCCGAATCAACACCGTCTTCCATTTCGGTATATCACAACCTAGCAAGAGCATCTATAGTTTTAGGACTTTTTGAATTAAGTTTGGTAGGGTGAGATTACGTTAGAGGCAAGTGTGGAGAACTTTCAAAAAGAGGTTGTATCATGGAATTCTGGCGTGTTCGACCGTATGAGCAAGAAGAAGAGAGCTCTCTTAGCCTGATTGAGAGGCATTGATCGAGCTTTATATGCTGCATACTCAGATTTCTTGATGGAGTTTGGAGCTTAGCTTCTGTCAGAGATTGATCTGGTTTTAGAATAGATGGAGAGCCTATAGAGACAAAAGGCTTGTTCCCAATGGATCTTGGATGGTGATCATAACACTAAATTCTATCATGCCTATACGCTTGCGAGGAGACATATGAATACCACTTCAACTCTTAAGAACCCCGAGGGGAGTTGGTGCATTAAGGATGTAGAGCTTTTGGACATGGCCATTAACTTCTATCGAAACCTTTTCACAAGTACTGGGATGCCAAATAATGTATATGAAACTTGAGCTTGCTTTGCCGAGTTGGACTACAAGGACGAGGATGCGCTGATGCTCCCGGTTACAAATGAGGAAATCAAGAGGGTGTTTGATGAGATAAGGCCTTTAAGAGCTCCGGCGGTAGACAATCTTCCTGCTTTTTTCTACCAAAAGAATTGGAGCATTGTGAGAGAAATAGTGTGCAACTTTATCCGTGAGATTTTTGAGTTGGGGGATTTATCTTAGAACATAAATTGCACTTTACTCGTTCTCATACCCAAGGTATTGAACCCAGAGTGGATTAGCCAATTTCATCCAATAAACTTCTGTACCATCCTTTAGAAAGCCGTCACCAAGATTATTGTGAATTGGCTGAAACCTCTCCTTCCTACTTAGGTCTTAGATAACTAGACGAGTTTTGTCCCTGGTAGATCTATTACTGACAATATTATTATTATTTAGGACGCCATTCAGTCCACACGTAAGAAAATTGGTAAACGAGGTTGGATGGTCATAAAGATTGACCTTGAAAAAGCAATGATAGACGAGGGTTCATTGAGTATACTTTGGTTGACATTGGAATCCTTGTAACTTTGCGGCAACTAATTATACTATGCATTTCTTCGGTGTTCATGTAGATTTTGTGGAATGGGTCAGCATCAGAGTTTTTCCGACCATCTAGGGTATTAGACAGAGAGATCCTCTTTCCCCCTATCTTTTTGTTTTATGTATGAAACGAATTTCACAAACCATTAATAGTGAAATTGATGCAGGGAATTGGATACCTTTTCGAACTTTCAAGCATAGTCCACGAATTTCTCACTTGTTCTTCGCGGATGATATGATCCTATTTACGGAGGCATTTATGGAACAATTGGATGTTATTTGAGGGACTTTGGAATGATTTTGTTTTGCCAATAGACACAAAATAAGCAATGCAAATACCACGATATTTTTTCCAAGAATGTTGGAGTGGAATTACGTACATATATAAACACTTCTTTTAGGTTCAAAGAGGTGGATGACTTAAAGAAGTATTTGGGAGTTCCACTACTGCACTCGCTAGTAACCTCGGCCTCGTATAATTATCTAGTACAAAGGAAGGGAATGCGAGGACACTCTCTTTGGCAGGGCATATCACGCTTGCAAAAGCAGTGCTTGCCGCGATTCCAACGTATACTATGCAAACTATCGTGCTACTGAAGAAGGTTTGCTCGGAACTTGAACGATCAATCAGGCAATTCGTTTTGCACATTACTATAAACAATGAAGGTGTTTATCTTGCTTGTTGCGAGGATGTGTGTCGTCCGACATCGGCAGGGGCCTTGGTTTTCGGAAGCTTAATGTTCATAATGAAGCTTGCATTTAATTTCATTGTCTGTAGGAATTATTTGTTGTCCATTTTTTACGAGTGAAATAAAAGTGTACGAACACTGTTCAGGATATGCTTCAGAGTCAGAATTGCTCGCGATTGTGAAAAGGCTTAGCGTTATTTGGAATGATGTCCGGAATAATATTTCATGGTCCGTTGGTCATGGTTGAAACATATGGTTTTGTCATGATCCTTGGTTAGCAGATTTAGGTCCGTTAATCCAGTATGTCCAGCCTAACACCTAGACGCGCAACATGGATGTGATGGTCTCCGAGATGGATGATGAAGAAGGGGATTGGTGTTGGCCTATGTTGAGATCTTTGGAAGAAGGGAAGAAAATGAAGAAATGTTTTCATTGATTCAGATTACATGAAGAAGATACAAAGCTTGCTTATAAAGCTGTTAAACTGAAGCAAGGCTGGTACAAAACTGGTACAAATTCTGTTAGGGTTTACAAACAGACTAACGACCTTAGAGCTAGCCCCTCTAATATGATGCCACGTGTATAGGTAGTTATCTACAACTTTCTTCATTCAACATTCTCCCTGCTTCCTCAAGTGTTTTCACCTGAATCATGTCCTTGAACAACTCAAACAGTGGCCTTGTCAAAGCTTTAGTCAATCCATATGTGGTTTGATGCATGGCTGGAACATAGTTTACACATAGTTGATTCATGGCCACCTTTTTCACAAACAAAATGAATGTCTAGATCTGCATGCTTGAATCGTGCATGATACACAGGATTGGTTGTGAGTGCAATAGCACTGGTGTTGTCACACCAAATAGTCGAAACCTGCTTGCTAGCCATACCCATTTCCTTCAACAAGGAGTTAACACATATAACTTTTGCTACAGCATCAACGAGGCTCTTGTATTCACCTTCCATGGTGGATCGTGACACCACTTTTTGTTTTGACGAGCTCCATCTGACTAGACCATTTCCCACAAACACACAGTGACCAGAGATGGAACGTCGATCATCTGTGCTGCCTTCCCAGTTATCATCAACAAACGCCGTCACTTGTAGGGCAGATGAAGAAGCTGTGAACACTAAGCCACGATCTAGTGTTCTAACCAAGTACCTAAAAATTCTCTTCACAGCAATCATATGGAGTTCACATGGAGCATGCATGAACTGAGCCACTCTATTCACAATATAGGTGATATTAGGTCTCGTGTGGCAGATGTAGAGGAAAGTGCCTACAATGCTCATGTACTCTCGTGCATCCAACAATGGCTTCCCTGCATCCTCTTGACACACCTTCTGAGTCGCAACCATAGGTGTAGGTGTAGGATTGGCACCCTCCATCTGTGTCTTCCTAAGTAACTCAAGAATGAATCTCTTTTGACTGAGAATGAGTGATGTCTCAGTTCGTGTTACTTAAATTCCTAGGAAATAATGCAAGTTTCCTTGATCCTTCAACGAGAATTGTTCATTCAGCATCTTAACCATACAATCAATTTCTTCTGATGAATGTCCCGTGACAATGATATCGTCCACATAAACTAACATATATGTGTATCCTGACCCTTTACACCTGATAAACAAAGAAGCATTAGCTTTTGATTCTTTGAATCCTAGGTTGCTCAAACATTCCCTAACCTTGACATTCCAGTTTCATGGAGCCTGTCTCAACTCATACAATGCTTTATTCAGCTTACACACCAATTGAACACTAGTTGAGGTTTGTTGCTCAAAGTCTGATGGTTGTTGCATGGATACGTCCTCTTCCAAATCACCATTAAGGAATACATTGTTCACATCAACTTGTCGTAGTTTCCACACATGTGAAACTGCCAAGGACAAGATGACATTTACTGTAGGAAACTTAACAACTGGGCTATATGTATCGCGAAAGTCCTGACCAAGGATTTGAGAATACCCCTTGGCAACAAGTCTCGCTTTGTGCCTTTGAATCAAGCCATCTGAGTTTCTTTTAAGCTTAAATAGCCATTTGCATCCAACCACTGATATGCCCTCAGGAAGCTCCATCAGTGTCCAAGTACCATTGTCATGTAATGCATTGAACTCAACAATCACAACTTCTTTCCACTTAGCAGACTGCATAGCTTGATGCACAACACTTGGTTCTTCAATATCACATGCACTCAGGTATGCTTTAGGTTTAAACACACCACACTTGCCTCTTGTGAGCATAGAATGTTGATTTGTAGTGGCAGGTATGTAAGTATCCTCCTTAGTTGTAGGTGTAGCATGTTCAGCAGTAGCAGCTGGTACATCATCACACGTAGGCTGACTGTCTGAAGTAGAAGGTGACACACCACTTGTTTGCAAGGGCTCCTCAAGCTCATGTCCAGGAGAACCATGCACTGAACCAACTTGATCTTCCTGTTGCACATGAACATCCTGATCCACCTGACCTGCATCTACCTCTGTCTCAACACGAGCCGACACATCACTAGACATCGAAACAACATTACTAGGAGTATTACAAGTTGACACTCGTGAAGTAGGATTCAAGGATTGAGACTGACCACACGATCTACCGACCGTACTCACATCAGTAATCACTTTTATAGATTGGGACCTATTGAGATGAGGCCCTGACAGTGCACCTTTAAGACTAGCAAAAGGGAATATCATCTCATCAAACACCACATGTCTCATGACAGAGACACGTCCATTAGATGCCATTTAACACCTTGTGAGAATAAAGAGGTCTGAGGTACGGAAAGCACCTACAACCAAACACTCTCATTTCTTCATAATTGGGCTTTTCCCCAAAGAGTTTCTCAAAAGGAGAAGTGCCATTTAACATATTTGTGGGCATTCTGTTAATCAATTGTACAACAGTAAGAGCTGCATAGGACAAAAAATGTAAAGGCATGGATGCTTGTGCCAAGAGAACCAAAGTCAGTTCAATGACATGTCTGTGCTTTCTTTCAACGACACCATTTTGCTCAGACGTGTGAGGGCATGCCACACGATGCACGATGCCTTCTTTGAGCAAGTGAGAGGACAAGGAATGCTACTCAGCACCCCAATCACTCTGGACAACTTTAATTGTGCACCCAAATTGTGTCAGTACCATCTTCTGAAACATCTGAAAAACAAACAAAGCTTGAGATTTATCCTTCAAGAGATAGATCTAAGTGTGTCTAGAATAGGCATCAACAAACGATATGTAATATCTAAAACCATTCGACACATTGTGTGAAGGTCCCCATAGATCTGTGAAGATTAATTCAAAAGGAGAGGTATAGGTTGTAATCGAATTCTCAAAGAGTTTCTCAAAAGGAGAAGTGCCATTTAACACCTTTGTGGGCATTCTGTTAATCAAGTGTACAGTAGTAAGAGTTGCATCAGACCAAAAATGTAAAGGCATGGATGCTTGTGCTAAGAGAACCAAAGCCAGTTCAATGACTGGTGTTGGCCTATGTTGAGATCTTTGGAAAAAGAGAAGAAAATGAAGAAATGTTTTCATTGATTCACATTACATGAAGAAGATACAAAGCTTGATAATAAAGCTGTTAAACTAAAGCAAGGCTGGTACAAATTCTGTTAGGGTTTACAAACAGACTAACGACCTTGGAGCTAGCCCCTCTAATATTCCGCCACGTGTATAGGTAGTTATGTGCAACTTTCTTCAGCCTATGTTGCAACATGCTCTTATAATGTTGCTACTGCTCCAATTTGTAGCCTCTAAAGGTCTTAAACCAACTTATTCGGATAGATTGTCGGGGTGGAAGGGAAGAGCATATCAATACTTTTCTGTCAAGTCTTCGTATGATATCTGGGTAGGCTCTTGTGAAGTTCGTAGCGATCCTGCGTGGAAAACTATCCATAGATTCAGGGGAAGTTCTTGGGAACGTCCGCTTAAAAAACGACTAAAAAAAGGCGCGTACATAAATCCTTACAAAAAATCGTAAGGATTTGTGTACATGTACCGAAATTTTTACAAAAGTGATAAGGATTTGTGTACATACACAAATTCTTACCACTTTTGTGTACATACATAAATCCTTACAAAATTGGTAAGTATTTGTATAAATTATACATAAATCCTTACATTATACGATTTTTGTTAGGAATTGTGTACAACCGTTTTTTAGAATTTTCCTAGATTCAGGGTGTGCAGAAGGTGAAATTTTTCCTGTGGTTGGCTTGTGGTAACATGTTGATGACCAATGTAGAATGAGTCTGTCGGCACCTCGTGGCAGATAGTGCTTGTCACGTCTGTGTGACTGAAATGGAGGATGCCAATCATGTGTTACGATCTTGTTCATCGGCAATGTTGGTGTGGTTAGTATTGGTTCAGCATAGCAAGCTCCATGAGTTTCTTCATATGGATTTCACGCGATGGGTTCTTTGGTTTGTGTTACGATCTTGTTCATCGGTATTGTTGGTCCATCAAGATTTATTGCTCTCGAATCTGACATATTTCACTATTGTCAGTCAAGAGTGGGATGTTCTCTTTGGTTATACTTTATTGTTTCTTTGGCTAGCTTGAAACAAGATTGTTTTTAACAACCCTTATGGAGGAATATGTTTCAGTCATTTACTAGAGTCGACGGCTCATTCGTTGGACCTGCAATGCTTTTGCCAACAAAATTTCTCACCCTCAGCCGATACAATCAGTAAATGGAGGGATCGCCATATGGGAACCACCTTCCGAGGATTGGTACAAGTTGAACACGGATAGCGCTCGACGTTAGAGGGACGACCTCGTAACTTGTGGAGGAGTCGTGCAAAACCATAACGGAGAATGGATGACTGGATTCTCCAAGCTGGTTGGGGTCTGTACCGTGGTCGAGGCAGAGTTGTTGGGGGTATTCATTGGACTCTTGAATGCTTGGGATAAATGGTTTCGGCACATAACATAATGGTCGAGATGGATAGTATGGAGTCCCTTAAGTTAATTCATGGTAATTCCCGAAATCATGGGTCTGTAACTATCTTTGTGCATATAAAGGAAATGATTCATCGTTCCTGGATATTAGAGTTCAAGCATGTTCGCTGTGGCGGGAACCAAGTTGCGGATTATATGGCAAAGCTGGAACCTACGGACTCCCTTGAGGTCCTTGTTTTCCCACTTCCCCCAACTGGGGTGACTGAATTTCTGCGTCAGGTCTCATATTATTTTCGTAATATTACTAAAATATTAATATTTGCAATATTTTAAAACCAAATATTTTTATTTTTACTTTGAAGATTATCTTACACTTTAAAAAAATAAAACAATTAAAAATATAATTTTATTTTCTATTAACCAGTAAATTATATTTTATTGATCAAACTATTTTTCAAATAACAAACGCTAAAAATATAGAAGACATTTTCCATAAACTATTTTCCTTCACACCCTTACTTTGAAAATACAATCTAAACAAACATTAGTTAGGTTTTAATGGTTAACTAAAATAGTATGACAATTAACTTGTAGGTTCTATTATTAGTGTAACTAAAACACATAGACCTGACAAACTTGACTCAAGACCAGAAACTTGAACCGATTTACATGACCAGAAACAAGATATAGACCCTAACATTGCGGTATAGATTTGACCCGAACCAGAATTGACTTGAAATTTACTGAACCGAAAACCAATCCAAACCGAAAGTAACCAAAACCGAAATAACAGTAACCGAAATCAACCCGAACCGAAATAACCGTAACCAAAATCAACTCAAACCAAAAGGAACCCGAACCGAAAATCAACCCGAATCGAGAAACCTGAACCTAAAATTAAACTGAACCAAAAATCAACCTAAACCGAAAGAAACCCGAAGCGAAAATTATCCGAACTAAAAATAACCAGAATTTAATTTTCCCAAATCTGATCCAAAGCGAACGTCAACATGATTTTGACCAGATAATTGAGGCGAAATGAACAAATAAGTTATTTTTATTTATTTTTTAGTAGTATGAAAAATAGTAAATATGTATATTTTATTTTTTTTATTATATTGTTGATTAGCAACCAACTTTGGTAAAAGTTTAATGGTTTAATATTTTTTTTCTTTAAAAGAAAATCATCATATTTGATTCGATAATTTTTCATTTAAATTTTTTTTTGATATGCAGGATTATAAAATAAAGTTACTCTATTTCACGCCAACTTTGATATATATATATATATATATATAATTTTATTTTTCACTTTTAGTTGTTTATTTGGTTTAATCTTTTATTTAAGGGTTAATTACCAGAATGATTACTTATGTTTTCTCTTAGTACAGAGTTGGTCACTGATTCTGCAAAACGACTAGTAAGGTCACTTACGTTTTTGGGGCGTAAACTTTTGGTCACTCAGCCATTTGTTGCCGTAAAACATTAACGGATGTTGATCTGAAACAATAAAAAGGATAAATTACCTAGACAATCCCTAAACTATTACTTCACTCCTATTTTGACCACTGAAATAAAAACACTTTTTATAATTACACATTTAATCCTCCATATTTACAATTTTTTATTTTTTCTTGACCTAACTCAATCTCTAATTTTCTACTATATTAATCCTAAATTCACATCGTATACTATAATCCATCACTGTATATATCCATGTTTTTAAACAATGTTTGTAATCTTCAACTCATATTTTTTAATCTTTCAAAAAATTCTAAAATTTTGGAAATTTTACAAAGCAGTCCTCAAATCCCTAAAATTACCCAAACCCCCAAATTGATGCCGCTTCCACCGTTGATCGTCGCCCCTGACCACACCCCTTTTGGTCGCCAGATCATGGCGGTCACTTCCCCCAACACGACATCACCGAAAACAACAAACAACATGCAGTCGAACATCGAACGCGAAATCGACGTTTAGTGTAACACCCGGGTTTAGGGGTCGGGCGAGAATAATATTTAAATAATATTATATATTACTTGGACTTCGTGTTTTTCAAAGAAAACATTTTATGATTGGACTAAATTGAAATGAAACTCAAATTACATGGATTTTAAAGTAAAGGAGAAATGGCCATTCATTAATGGCATTTTTGTAATAAATGGGTCTTTCAAATTTTAAACCCCTTTTCTATTAAAAATAAAGCCTTGTCATCTTTCTCACTCTCCCAATCCCCATTCCAACGACAAAGAGCTCCCTTCCCCCTCCATTTTACTATTCCATCCCCGTGCTCCTTCGTTTCAACTCGGTTTTGAAAGGTAATCACGTTTTCGACTTGCTCTCATCCTCCTCTCTTCAAAAGTACCTTTAGATTTCATTTTTATCCATGTTTTAGAAAGTTGGTTTTCCATGGAAAAATATTAAAGGTTTCTACTTTATGGGTTTTGATTCAAGTTTTTGATTTGCTAATGTTTATTATGATATTAGAAACCAAAAAGGGACAACATATCTTAATTTTGGATGTTTTAAACTAATTTTCGGAAATGGGTTTTGTTGGGGTTTTAGAGAGGTTTTAGAGTTGGTTTAAGGGCTTTGATGAGTGGGAAAATGCTTAGTCATGATAGTATGATATATGAGGGTCACTTTGGGTGTGTTTGATGATTGTTTGGATGATTGAAATGGAAGATTTCAGTGGGTTTTGAGGGCTGCTCGGGAATTCTATTTTGGGCATGATTTTGGGTGTTAGTTGCTTGGAAATGTTAATCCGGGTTGTTTCTGACGAATAGTTATTGATTGTGGGTGTTTTGTTTGTGTTTGAGTTTGATTAGAATCAAGGTTTGACATCGGTGAGACATCGGGAGTGAATCCGGAAGCTTGAAGGTGTTGGTGGCTTGATAGTTGAGCTTGGAAGTGAATGTGAGTGGTTTAATGTTTTCAAAATGGTTTTGAGTATTTGGTTCAAGCATGTAAACTAGGTTGGGCTTGGTAGACCAACCTAGAGTTAGGATTAGAGTGGTAGCCTAATCCTAAGCTTTAGGTAGAGACATTGGTTGAACTCTTTAATTGATGTTTATGCCTCATGATGATTTGTGTTATGTTGATTATGTATAATGTGTTATACATGTATGATGAGGCATGGTTGTGATGCATTGTGATATGCAAGTGGATTGTTCATGATTGTGATCATGGTGAGTACGTGCTAAGCACGAAAGTTGATATTAAATAATGTAGTGGATTGAGTTAAATGTTGGACTAGTATGCTTGGGGTACAAATGATCGATCATTAGGATGTTAGTGTGCACACGTGAGTCACATGCGCGCGTGGTCTTGATGATGGTAGTCATTAAGATGGAGTACGGGTTCACCCGGAAATTCTTCTTATATTTATTAGTCGGAGATGAGTGTAATCATATCGACGGGGCGTGAGGATGAGTGGAATCCCCTCCGCGAGAACGGTGATGAGTGTAATCCCACCGTGAGGTAAAGTTGTTGTTGGATGTGAGTTCCAACGTGTTTATCCGTGTATTCGAGTCATAGCTAGGTGCCAATATGAGTTGATATGTGTATCAATGTGATTTGGAATGCGATTCCTATTTGGATTATTATATGTGTTTACATATGATGTGGATTTGAGCTTGTTGAGCATGGCATGATATCGTATATATGTTCATGCATCATTTGTACTTTTGGCTCATGAGGATCAAAGGTAAGTACATGCATTTACCTTGGTTGTGATCGTGCTTGGACCCTGCATTGTCGAGGTTTGTTTTTAAAGAACTTACCCTCACTAAGCTTTGTGCTTACACTCTCTTTGTTCGACAATGCAAATCCTTAGTTCGTGGGTTGCTAGTGCAAGAAGGGGCCTCCAAGTGTGTGTGTGCCTTGTGGTACTAACTAAGCTATCAAGTATGGGCATTTTAATTTAAGGATGTAATGGTCAAGCAATGGGACATGTATTTGTGTTGTGATGCTTTTGAAGTATGTTGATGTTGTTTGTTAGGAGCATGCTAGACTCCTTTTATATGTTTTGTTGATTTGGCTTTTGGATGCCATGTTGCTTGTAAACCATGTGGGTTTTTAACTATCTCATTTTGCCTAAGAGTTGGCCTTGTTGAAGCATGATACCTTTAATGCTATGCATGGATGTATGATTCTTATGATGTTGGTTCCTTTAATGTATAGCCTTGCTGTGTTTGAAGTGTTAAGCATGATTGTTATGTTTGGTTTTGCCTTAGGGTTGATGTTAGTGCGCTGTTTGAGGTTTTAGAGGGGTTTAGGGACATCCTTGTGCCATAAACCAGCTAAAACCAATCTGCAGACAGAGGGCGTTTCGAAACGGTCGACCCCGTTCCGATACGGTCCCTTTGTTTTTGACCGGGCGTTTTGATACGCCTAGGGGCCGTTTCGATACATTTTTGCTACTGGAAATCTGAGAAATTGACGATAAATTAATGTATCGAAACGGGCTTTAGCGTTTTCGGAACGACCTTCATCTCGTTGACCACGAGAAGTTGACCGTTGGGGTCGTTTCGATACGGGTCACCCCTGTTTCGAAATGGTCTCATCAGGTTGACTCTGGCCTGTTGACCAAGTCAAGGCGTATCGAAACACCCTAAGGGCGTTTCGATACGGCCTGCTGTAAAGGACTAAAATGGATCATTTTGATGATCTGTTTGGTTGATTGTCTTATATGTTCTTTCGCTGTTGCCTTCCTCACATAGGACTCTTTAATACCTCTAGAAAAGATAATAAGAATGAAAAAGTTTTTCCTAGGGTCGGTAACCGAAGTGGAGCCTTAACGGGTTTCATCTCGGTTATCCCCGTGTAGCCCACTCGGATCGGTCAAGCGTCCGGACCGGGACGAGGGGGTTACATTCAGCTTGCACGTTGTTCACCATTTCCGGTGACGCCGTGTTGGAGGAAATGACCGCCATGCTCGAGTGACCTAAGGGGTATGGTTGGGGGCGGTGATCGGCGACAGTTTGGGGGTTTGGGTAATTTTGGGGATTTGAGAATTGTTTTGTAAAATTTTCAAAATTTTTGGATTAAAGATTAAAAATTCTCATTTTTTTCATTAAATTGATTTTAAAAAATAAAAAATAGTGCCACATGTCGAGCATTGATTGGTTGATAATTTTTTAACACCCCTTTAACAGACTGACACCTAAAATTATAACAGTTGAAACTTTGGGCACCTAAAATTATAACGGTTGAAACTTTGGGCACCTATTTTTACAAAAAAAAAAAAAACTTTAGGCACCTAAAGTTCAAAAAATGTATACTTTAGGCACATGTTTTCATTTAAGCCTTTAGAATATGCTATGTAAACAATGTTGCACGTAAATTGAGCATTATTTTGTACTAATCATATTAAGAATTACAAACATTATTTGAAACATGGATATATATGGTGATGGATTATAATATACGGTGTGAATTGAGGATTAATATAATAGAAAATTAGAGATTGAGTTAGATGAAGAAGAATATGGAAGATGGTGAAGGAGAGAGGAAATAAAAAAATGTAAATATGGTGGATTAAATGTGTAATTATACAAATTGTTTTTATTTATGTGGTCAAAATAGGAGTGAAATAATAGTTTAGGGACTGTCTAGGTAATTTATCCTTTTTTTATTATTTCATATCAACCTCTAGTGCTCAAAGGTTAACAGCAACAAATGACTGGGTGACCAAAAGTTTAAGCCCCCAAAACGTAAGTAATGTTACTAGTCGTTTTTTATAATCGGTGACCAACTCTGTACTGGGAGAAACATAAGTGATCATTCTAGTAGTTAACCCTTTATTTAATTTATGATATTAATTAAATATCTAATCAAAAATTTAAATATCTAATTAAATCTCATACAATTAAAACATACTTAAATTGATTTTAGTCCATAAATAAATATGGTAAAATTATATTTTATTAAATAATTTTAAATACTCTAATTCTAAATTCATAAAATTAAATTTTCCCGTCTTAGAAAATATGCAAAACTTTATTTTAAAGAATAGAAAATAATCAATTGAAACTCGGTAATGAACCCAATACGAAATTCAAATTTTAAACTTTAACAAGCCTTATAGGTTGAGTTTGTGTTAGATTAGCATCTCTTAGATTGTTTAATTCGAAACATTAAACAGTCAAGAGTTGAAATTGAGCATAAATGATAAAATTGACAAAAAAATATATATTTTTTACGTTAATATATCAATAATTCTATATACACTCAATTGAATACATACCCAACTCAACTAGAATTGACCTAAAGATTAAAAGATTGACTAAAATCGAAAATTGGTCTATATGATATTGACCCGAATAGAAAACCGATCCGATCCGATAGTGACCGGACCCGAAAGATCAACTGAATCGACATTGACCCGAACCGAAAACCAACGAATCTGATACTGACCGACCCGAAAAATCATATGATCTGATATTGAACCGACCCGAAATTCAACTGATCCGACCCGATACTCGACCTAACCTAAAATTACGTAGACCCGGTCTAAATCTCAATCAAATCCGATCCGAATCAAACCTAAACCGAATGCGACCCGATTGCCATCTCTAAAAATACACTATCTTTATTTTTTTGACATTATCATTTAATTACACTAAGAACATAATTTACAGATTAACTATTATAGTATTTGTTCATAAACAGCCCTATTATAAAATTTGAAACACTAAAGATATCAAGTTTTTGTGTATGTATAGAGGGGAGGAAAGCAAATTCAAATACTTAACAGTGAAAATTTACATTTATAGATATTAAAAAGTCAAAAGCATTAATGTTCAAAATGAGAGACAAAAGCATTAAGTTTTGGAAGGGTGGAATTCATAGGATTAAATAATGAACGGTGTAAGCAGCCACAAAGCCCACCAACGTTGAGAAAGTAAGTATCAACTCCAATATATTTAAACTTTTTTACCGGTCCATATATCATCATTTATTAATGTACTTTTACTTTTATATAGGATCAACCCCAAGATTAAGAAAGGCATCGTAAAAAATATTTATAACGTTTGACTGGATAATTATTTTGGTTTATATTTTTTTAATTAAATTAAACCACAACATTTTATTTTGGATTAAAATAACCCCTCTACGGATAAAAACTATTAGTCAATTCGCGATAAACAATTTGAAATGACTTGACAGAATGACAGGTCAACAAAAAATAATTTTATATTTTATATAATTTTATAAAAATATTTTTTAATTGATGTGACTTTCTTTCAAGTCGACACATTTGTTCATATGACAATGTCATGTCAGTGTACACTGCCATGTAGGTATGTCACGTCATTTCAAGCCATTTACCGTTAGTTAACTAACAATTTTTCTTCGCAGAGGGGATACTTTGATACAAAATAAAACATTGAGAGTTAAATTGGTTAAAAGAGAATATATGTCAAAATGACCATTCAATCAAACGTATGGGGGACATTTTTTTTTACTTTATGCCATTAAAAAACTAATAAAGGTTGAGTGCAATGGTAAAACACATTACTCGTTTAAAGAGAGAACTTGAGTTCAAACATTAAAGACGACATTGCTAGATGAGATACCACGAGTCCTAAACAAGAACCATTAAATTCACATGTAATTTTTTTGTAAAAAAACTCCAATGTTGAGAAATGATTTTTAAAGGAAAAAAGTGATTTTCAAATTAACATTTAGAAAAGTAAAAAAAAAACTAATTTTTAAATTTTGATACAAAATTATCAAAATATTATTTACGTTCACTTATTTTTTACTTTCAAATATTATATCTAAAAAATTTTCAATCTAACAATAATAAAAAATAGAGTTAAAATATAACTTTGGGTAATCTACACTAGTAGTCACCAAATTATTGTTGTTTTTCTATTTCGGTCACCAAACTAAATTTTTGCAAAACTATCACTGAAATTATATTTTTTTTTCTATTTTGGTTACCAAACACTAGTTTCGACCGTTGACTTAAAGGAGATGATAATATGACATGATAAAATAACAATTTTATTCTCCAAAAATGATACGAGCACCATAGGTCCAAATTTAGATATCGACCTAATGATTCCAACAGGCCCAATTACAAAAATAAAACTAAATAACCGAATTTGAAGTTAAACAGGTTTATGCAAAACTATATTTCTGAAGCATTGAAGGAAATTGACCTTGTTACTTCTGAAACATCTCAAAATAGCTCTTTACAGTTATTTATACTCTATTTTATCTCTTTTAATCAGAATTATTCTTATATATTTTAATTAGAATAATATTCTTATATTTTTTAATTAAGATAAAATTTTTATTTTTTAATTATTTAACTAGTTAGATTTGAGGTTAAATCAAACTTCTTTTATTTGTAATTTAGATTTTACTAGCCTATAAATAAACTCCTCTCCTTCGTAAAAGATCATTCCATTCCATTCAGTTCAATATAATTATTTCCTTTCAAAATTCTCTATGAGAGTTTTTTTTCAAGATTTTCAGCTTGTTTTTGCTTCAGAGTGTGAGTGTCCAATTATGCAAAAACAAGTATTTGATGTTCTTCTCCACCGTTTAGGTTGCTAATTACTATGGATCCTTAGAGGGTTAGACGTTTTTTAACTCAGCCACATGTTTGTCTAAGATGAGATCTGAAGGGTATTGTCATATCCTATTTACTTTAGTTATTATTTTATTTTTTTATTAATTTCTTTTAATTTATGTGTCTTTTCTTTTTTGAGTTTTTTGGGAAATTCTTAAATCCTAACTCTTGGTCTCAAATTTCATATTCTTAAAGATTTACATGAGTTTTAACCCATCCAAGCTTTCGTATCCCTATCAAAAGCTTATACTTTTTTTTATCATTTTAGTCCTAATTTAAAATAATTTAATAAATCTTCAATATTTAAAACTTTTATCAATTTGGTACCCTTTATTTTGAAACCCCTTAAAACCCTAATGGGAACCCACTATAACATCATCATCGATTTCCTCAAGTAGCCTCTCACCGTTCCTCGTCTTACGCCTTTTTCCAACACACTCCAATCTTCATCATGCGCCACCTGGTTCTCTATACGCTTTTGTGCCCTCCGCCTCGTGTGAGCCAAGGCGTTCCTTTGTCGCGTTGCACAACTTCCTCTCTATGTTCTTCTCAACTAAGAACCAAAGGGTGAGATAGCGTCAACGCCGCATAGTCCTCAATTGATAAAGGGGTTCACAATGAACAACATTTAGGGTGTTGAACGACAGATGGAGAGAGCCGGAATTTCCCCTCAAACTTTTTATCTATTCAGATTTAATCCCTGATTCTAACCGAATTAAAACTCTTTTTCGAATTGAATTCACTTAACTTTAGACACATTTCATTATCTTGTTCAAAGGTTAAATTTATTAAATTATTTTAAAGTAAATAACTTAAAATGAAGTCACGAAAAGAAAATGTTACATAAAATATGATTAAAATATATAAATTCTATAATATTTTTATGATTGAATATTTGTATAATTATACAAACATTGAAAAAGTAATTGAGTAATGTGTTATGTAATTACATCATCATATAAAAATATTATAATAAATTATATAATATATATAATTTGATAATGTTTTATATGATATTACTCTACCTTAATGTTATTGTAGGGTTGTATGCCTTACCGTACCCCCATCTTTTGCACTCAGGTGCTCTCAATCAAGGACGAAGTTAAGATCAAACATTAAAAGAGATAATAATATAAAACTTTTAACTTTAAAAAGTTAAGAGAGATAAAAGATCTCATTTAATTAATATTTAAATTAAAAATTACTTAAATACTATTATGCCAAAAATTTTAAGAGCGGCACACTATATGTGACTCCGTTTCTGCGCTCAATGTTATTATTGTGGGAACCCCTTGGGGTTGGTAGGCCCGCCATTGCAGTGGTAAAAATAAAGATATGATTTAGAAGGGGTCCCCAACCCAACCCAGTGGCTTTCCATGGGTGGAATTTGCAATCACCAAAGTCCACCAACACAAACTTTAGCACCCTTTTATTAAAGGAAGAGAGATTTTATTAAAGAGAGTGCTGCATGCAACATGGTTTCATGAGATAAGCTTTTCATTCTCCATTATTTTGCTTCAGTGTTTTCGACCACATAAAAGCTATATGTAATATTATTTTTTATTTAATTTTAAAATAAGTAACGTGCGGTTTTCATAAGATTGAGGTATGATATGTGGTCTTTTTAATTTAGAAAGTAAATGAAAGTCGAAATAATTAATTTTAATAATAATAATAATAATAATAATAATAATAATAATAATAATAATAATAATAATAATAATAATAATAATAATAATAATAATAATAATAATTGTTTTTATAAGAGTTTTAGTAGATAGGAGTCAAACAGATTCTTATCACTCAATTTTTTAGTATAACTAATGATATCCAACCTATTGACTAATCTAGATGGGATACCGCAGAGGTCCATTATGAGGGTGACTATCGCAACTAATTTTTTTCCTTTTACAACGTGAGAACTCGAACCCCTGACTTTACTAAAAGAATTTATTGCATTGCCTCACTAGACCAACTGGTTGTTGGTTTATCGCTCATTTTTTAAAATTATAATGATTTTTTGTCCTCCAACTTTATAAGTTTAGTTGTGTTTTTTTTTTCGCCTCAAACTTTTATTTTTTATTAAATTGATTCAAATGTGACAAATTCTGTCACATTTAAGTTAAAGTCAATTATTTTACCATTTTCTAAGATGTCACCAAAAATTGCTAATTTGTTCCCACTACAATGTCGATATCGACTTTTCCTTTTATAATTTTTTTGATAAGCGACAAAAAGGATAAAACTATTTTTAATTTTTCCCAATATACACATTTTCAAGTTTTTAACAGAAGGCACCATTGCCCGACTATTCACGAAAATAAAGCTCATTTGGACTACGTAGGGCGAAAGCGTATCCTCTAGAAGCGCTTTAAGGAAGACACGTATTTCAGAAAGAGCTTTAAGGAAGGCACGTCCTCTGGGAAGAGATTTTCACCAACGTGTTACAAATTTTTCTATATTTAATTTAGATTAATAGAAGGCACGGTTGCCAAAATACGCCTTCCTCAAAACAAATAATTTTTTTGAAGATACATTCCATGGCTCGCGCTTTCCTCGAGAAAATATTTTTTTTGGAAGGTGTGTTCCCCAAACCCCGCATTCTATTAAAAATTTAAAACGGAAATGTGTGTTTTCATGCCATGTTTCTATGGATAAATCCCCTACCTCTTTATACAAATCACACCGAAAGTAAAGAAAAAATTTATCCTCAAAAATTTTTGGTAGAAAGTAAAATAAAAAGAAATATAGTTAAAAAATTGAAACAATCCGAATTTTTTTAATAAATAAGGATAAGAAGTAGTGTACTTATCAAATAATTTTTAAATTATTTATCTTTTACTTTAATTATTTTGTTGTTTTTTATCAATTTATTAATATATTATTTGTTGGTGAAAATGTATGATTATATAGATGAATTATACAGTGGGAGTGCTACCGCATGCCTCGTTAAAACCTCTCTAAATCTAAATGGAGGAAAAAGAGTACATACGATAGCACTAAAAAATCTAAAATAACATAAAATAACCAAAACAACCACCTAAACTCAAAAGCAAAACTAACCAAACTTAACCAATATCCTGCACCAACCCATCAGCCATGAGCAACTCCTTCAACTCATTTGTAGGGTTCTCAAGGACATGCACATCAAAATTTGAAAAAAAAGCATAGCGACATAAATGATCCGCCACTCGATTACTCTCTCGCCAAACATGTATAAAACATACTCCTTCCAATTGCCTTGCCAAATCCCAAATATGTAACAAGATTGGCATAAATCCACCAAGATCCACCTCCATCGAAAGAAGCCTAACCACATCAATACAATCCGACTAAAACACAACCTTGCGAACACCATTCTCAAGGGCACACCAAACACCAATATACACCCCCACAACTCGGCCTCTAGACTAGAACAAATTCCAATATACGTGTAAAATATAAACTGCCACTGACCCATATAGTCACGAAAAAAACCCTCCACGCATAGCGTGACCTTGCACCCGATCATAGCTGCTATCCGTGTTGAACTTGACCCAACCCAGCTCCGGTCGCTGCTATCCGTGTTGACCTTGACCCCACCCGTACACTGAGCTCATGAATTCTATGGCATGCCAATTGTATCCAAAGTCCGTTCAAATCCAAGGTTCAATATTAACATCAAATCAATGACCAATAACAATGTTCAATGTCTATAACAACAACAATATATGCTCAATATTCATACCATCAATGACTATGGTCAATGAATCCATTTTCTATATTTCAATAACAATAACTACATTAGTTCCAATGCACAATAGCCACGACAATATCAATGATCGATGCACAATACTTGACTTACCAATACTTACCCAATGATTCCGATTATTAATCTGACACAATATCCTTACAAACGATGTTAGTTATTTAATCGAAATCAATACCAATGAATTCGGGAAGGTTCCTCACCTAATCTCGAGACTCCGACTACACTCACCTTGATATCAGACGCTCTTACAGCTCTCGGGTGACCACTCCTTTGTTCCTAGCTTTCGATGGAGATGGCGAAACCTCCCTCTCCACTTTTTGAGCTAGAAAATTAATAGGAGCTTGTTAAAAATAAGATTACGATATCGTATTTGCAATAACAATATCAAAATAAATATCTAAACTCAACATAGTTATTAATCAAGAATTTCCATGGATGGCCAAAACCTAACTTGAGATTACTCTCATAAACACCATAGATTACCAATAATAGTTTGATGGGAATAGCTTACCCGATCACTAACAATGATTCGATAACAATAAAACGAAGGAAAAACAAAGCTTGAAGCTAGCTCCAATGGAGGTGCTTGCTTAGGTAGGAGGCGATGAAGATGAAGAATGGAGAGTTGCTTGCTTAATTTGGAATCGGGTGAGTCTTTTCTATCTTCTTTCTATTCTTTTCTTTTATTACTAAAGCTTTTGAGCTTTCCTTAAGGTGAAGTAGTTTCACCAAATTATCCCACGTATGGGAGATTTTAATTGAAGAGGGGCTAATCGCAAGGTTAGTCCCCCAAATCTCAATTCTCTATAGTTTTGACCCCAAATTCCTAATTTCCACAATCTAGCTACTAAACGGTTTCAATACTATTCGATAAAGTCTATATTCAATAAATTGACTCAATTAGAGCCTAATGTCGATATATTTGACTACACGGTCAGAGTCAATACAATATTTAGACTTTATCAATGTGGAATTTCCGATCACCGGAACCTAATTCCGACTAGACAAGATTTTGAGGTGTTACAACTCCCCTTAAGAAAAAATCGTCCTCGAATTTTACCTGAACCAAAGAGATGTGGGTATTGTTGTTTCATGGTCTCTTTAGGTTCCTAGGTAGCTTCTTTAACAGTGTGGCTTCTCGAGAGCACTTTAACTAACGATACAGTTTTGTTGCGAAGCCTCTTGACTTCTCTTGCAAGAATCTAAACTAGTTCTTCCTCATAGGAAAAATTTAGCTGAATTTCTACAGACTCAGGTTCCACAATGTGTGAAGATCAGAGCGGTATTTTTAGAGCATCGATACATGGAAAACAACGTGGATTTTACTCAATTTAGAGCATAAAAATAATTGATATGCCACGGGCCAACTCTTTCAATGATTTCAAAAGGTCAAATGAATCGGGGACTCAATTTTCCCTTCTTGCCAAACCTCAGAACTTTCTTCCACGGTGATACTTTAAGTAAGACTTTTTCACCAACTTCTTACTCAATGTCCATTCTCTTGAGATCAGCATAGGCCTTTTGTCGGTCAAACGCAGCCTTAAAGTGATCATGAATGATGGTAACCCGTTCTTCGGTTTCCCTAAGTAAATCAGGGCCCAACATCTTACCTTCACCAAGTTACGACCAACACAATGGAGTCCGACATCATTTGCCATACAATGCCTCATACAGAGCCATTTGGATTTATGCTTGATAGCTATTATTGTAGGCAAACACAACAAGGGTTAGGGATTTCTCCCAAGTTTCACCAAAGTCAATGATACATGCTCAAAGCATATCTTCCAAGATCCGTATAGGAAGGTTCATTAACAATATATATTTCTAAGGGTTCTATGGAAGAGTCTTTCCATAATTACTTGAATTACCATTTCTGACTGGCCGTCAGATTAAGGGTGAAAGGTTGTGCTAAGATTAACTTTGGTGCCCAAAGCTCCTTGTAAGGTTCTCCAAAATCGAGATGCAAAGCAGGGATCTCGATCAGAGATAATAGACTTGGGTACTCTGTGGAGTCGGATCACTTCCTTGATGTCTGCATCAAGCTTTGGGTACACGGTTAAATTTCATTACTTCTTATCATCCTCAGACGAATGGGCAGTCGGAACGTGTTATCTAGGTGCTTGAGGATATGTTGAGATGCTGCGTCATTGATTTTCAGGGTTTTTGGGAGAAGCACTTGCCATTGGTTGAATTTGTGAATAACAATAGTTATCAGGCGAGTATACAGATGGCTCCTTATGAGGCTTTGTAAGGGAGAAGATGTAGAACCCCACTTTGTTGGGCAGAAGCATGGCAAAAGTTGATTTCCATGCCGGCTATGTTGAAAGGAACCACCGAGAAGGTGAAGCTCATTTGTGAGTGTTTGAAGGCAGCATCGGACCGGAAAAAGTCCTATGCGGATCTAAAATGTAAGGGGATTGAGTTCGTAGTTGGCGAACGTGTGTTCTTGAAGGTTTCGCCTTGGAAGAAGGTGATGAGATTTGGGCGTAAGGGTAAGCTTAGCCCGAGGTTCATTGGACCTTACGAGGTTGTAGAACGTATTGGTCCTGTGGCATATCGGTTGAGATTGCCTTCCGAGCTAAAAAAGATTCATGATGTGTTTCATGTCTCGATGTTGCGGAGGTACATATCAGATCCTTCTCATGTGATGCCCAATGAGGAGATAGAGTTGAATCCGAATCTGTCTTATGATGAGGAACTAGTGAGGATTATGGATGTGAGCAACAAAGTTCTTCGTGGCAAAACGATAGATCTTGTGAAGGTGTTGTGGCGACACCGAGGAGTTGAGGAGGCCACTTGGGAGAGAAAGGTGGATATGCTGAAGCAGTTTCCGCACCTTTTTGGGCCTAGATGTTTTGGGCATCAGATCGGACTGGTCGGGAACGGTCTGAATCGCCTTAGGGGTTTTCAGTAAATCAAGGATCGATATAGGATAAAAATGTGGTAAAAATTGCTAAAATCCTCTAAAAATATGTTTAAGAGTTTGGACAAATCAATTTTACAAAAAGAGTTTCGGAAGTGGTACATTTTGGGTAGTGACCAAAATGTAAAGTTTCAAAATTGTGAAAAATGCAATTTTCTAAAGGGAGAGTCAAAGTCTTAGAAACTTTAGGGAGCTTTATGCAATAAAGCCTTTCCTTAATATGACATGTGTTTAAAATGGTTTTTAATTAATTGATTTTAAAAGGGTTTTATTTATTTTATTAATTAAATAGTTAATTTTGGAGATTTTAGTTACGTAACTACTTTTCTCTTCTCATTATCAGCCAAACACTCTTCTCCAGATTTCTTTTCTCCCAAACACTCTCTCTTGATTTTTCTTTCATTTCCAATGAATTCTTTTCAATTTCTTCAAGCTTTGTGGAGCAAAAACTTTTCATTCATTGAGGAAAGTAAGGATTGGAGGTAAATCCCATTCTCAACCTCTAATCAAGGTTCTTTATTGAAATTCCAAAGAATTTTGACTCCCAATTGTTGTTTTTAACTGAGTTTTGATGATAGTTATGATTTAAGATCAAAATCTTGGAAAATTGTGATTTAATTATTGATTTTAGAATTGTTTTGATGAGATCTGTTTCAGATGATTTCTAATTGAGTTTTGAGTTGATTATGTTGTTGAGAAAATGTTTTAATGATATAGATCCCGAAATCCTTGAGATCCTTGAGTTTTATGGTAGTTTTAGTTAAGTTTTTGAGGTGAAATGATGAGGTTTTGATGCTGGAGGTATAAGGATGGGTTTAGGTTGATTTTAGGTGTATTTTGATGCTTATAAATGATTGAAAGTGATGTATGTTGGCCGGGCTTGGTTTAGGAAGCAATCGATTGAGTTTTTGGTTGTTTCGGGTGGGTAAATTGGTGTAGTTTGGGTGAGCAACGAGTTTGTGTTTAGTTGCTGGTGTTGAAATGCATTTTAATGCATTTGGATCTCTGTTTTGATGATATGAAAACAAGGGATCTTGATCTAGAGGCAAAAGAGTCAGTTGTGGAGGTTCCGGAAGAGTGATTTTCGTGTCGGTAAGCAAGGTTTCGCGTTGTCGGTGAGTGGACATGTTTTTAAAGCTTTGTAAGCTTGGATACGAGTTATTGGGAGGTTAGTGTAAGCTTGAAAGGCTTAGCTAATCTCGGAAGTAAGTATGGTTCTTGTTCTCTCGGTTTTCGGTTTTGAAATGGACTCCATGGTATATCATGCTCATGTTTTGATGATGATTGTTACTCACTGTTATGCATGGATTTAAGCATGATTTTTGCTTGTGATTATCCCATTAAAAGGTTTGGTTTGAATACAAGATGGTATGATCTTGTATGGAATGTTTTTGCTATTGAAAGGCATGTGTAATTTGGGATATGTGAATATTTTTGATCATGCATTGAAAATAGCGAGTTAACATGGTTTTTAGAGATATATTGGCAAGGTTTGATTTATTCTTAATACTCGGATACGTTGGTCGACCAATAGGATGTGAGTGCACTATAATCTATAAATCGTACATGTGTCTAGCTACGTGGCGTAATATGGGGTGAGCCTATTGCGGGTGATAGAGGTGAGTCTATCACTATGGGTTAGGGGTGAGCCTAATTCCATTCGTAGCCATTAAGATGGGGTGAGCCATCATTGAGTTTAGAGGTGAGCCTATGTGAGTCTGTGTATCCGATATTGTGTATGAAAGTGATGGAGGTGAGTCCATCATAACGAATAGGAGTGAGCCTATGCAGGATGTTAAATGCCAATATATGTGTGTTATCGGTGTTGCCCATGTATCATGTTTTTAAAGGAAAGAAACATGATTTGTGGTGCATGAGATGCTTGATGTTGAGTTATTGCATAAAAGGATTCTATACATGTGAATTAAGCAAGTGAGGCTCAATGTGGTTTTGCATTGAGAGCAATGCATGTGATTAATGATGCATGTGGAACAAGATTTGAGTATGTTTTGCTTTGGTTGTGAAAGCATGGTTTGAGAATGAGCCTTAAATGGTTTGATTGTGTTTTAAAAATCGCATTGTTGGTGTACTCTTGAGCTTTCCCTCACTAAGCAAGTGTGCTTACGCTCCTCTTTTCCCAACAATGCAGATAGCTAAGCTTGAGGGCCGAGGAGTACCAAGTGAAGGCGCTTATGTTGTCACTTGAACTCAAGTATGAACTTTGGAGAATTTTAATAAGTAGAATTGGCAATGGGGGGGGGGGTAGAACCTTGGTTTGAAGGTTTCATTGTTGATTTCTTAGCTGAGATATGATGGTTGCTTATTTTGGTTTGTAAATGGCCTTTGAGGATTGATTTGTGCATGAATGTTGTTTTTAGCTTTTGTATGGTTTTGGAAACTAGGAAGCATGGCTATAGATTTAATGCTTGCTTGAATGATGCTACGATTTAGCTTATGCTTCATGTTAATGGTCGTTGATATGTGTACAAGTTGTATGTGGGTTGTAACATGTGTAGGAATGTTTTCGGGTGTGGAAAGTTGTCTAAAACCAGCAAAGTCTGTTGTTGCAGGGTAGCGTGTTTCGAAACGCCCACATCCGTATCGAAATGATGACCTGTAATAGCCAGGGGGTTTTGGAACGGGTGCGACCGTTTCGGAACATTTAGCTACTGGGAAGCCTGGTTTCGGAACTGGTTTCGAAACGTACCCGAGTATCAAAACGGTCATCTTGGTTTTGAAACAGCTATTCTGATACGGGGTTCAGCGTTCCGGAACAGGTGACTGTTGAACATGGATTTTGAATTGCTCTAGGTTTGTCTTTCTTGCAATTTGACCCCTGAATGTTCGTATGTTAAATTAATTGTGTTTGAATGTTCCGTTTGAGATGAGCTCTGACATGCTGGCATGTTACATGATTAATTTTTGTTTGGTAACTCTAAAACCTGGTTAGTCTTCGTAATTCTGGAAATTTAAAATTTAGTCCCTAAAAGACAAATTTATGTAATTGTACCCCTTAACGAACTCCGATCGCTGCGCCATTTTCTTCTATGTGTCATGATATTCACATAGGTTAATATTGTGCATCTAGAAAAGATAAAGAAAAAAAGGTCGTTAATCGAGGTTGACTTTTACGAGTTGACTTTGGTTTTCCCCGTGTAATCTTCTTAGTTTGGGTCAGACGTCTAGACCGGGCTATGAAGGTTACATTTATTGGTATCAGAGCCAGGTTACGAAAGAATTGTGGATGATGGTATATGAATTTGGTATGTTTTGATGTATGTGGATTGAAAAAGCATGTTTTGGTCGAATATGATGATATGGAGAGGATGTGATATTAATATTTGCTAATTTTTGAATGATGTAAAGCATGTTGATCATGAAATGTTATATTATGCTATGTTGTGCTTGAAGGATGACTGGGGTACCCATTGCCAAAGCTACTGAAAGAGAAATTTTGTTTTGAGCAAATGAGTTGAGTGACTTAGGTCCTTGCTACTAAAGGCCTAATTGAATTTATTGTTGTGTTTGCATTATAGTACATCTTTTTCACCATTGGTCTGGGACGAGAGATGAGGGGCAATGCCCGAAATATGGACAAGAATGGGCCAGAAGAGCAAGTTCAGAATCTACCGCCTCATTCTCCGGGTGGACCACCCGCAAGTGGTGGGGCATGAGTCGAGGCTGGAGCTAGTGCTTGAGGTGTTGCACCTGAGGGAGCACCGAGGCAAGGTGTTCCAGATATGACAGTTTTGATACAAGCTGTTGCTGGAGCCTTTCAGGCGGCAATAGCTGGTTTCCATGTTGCCTCACCACAGCAGGGTGCCAACCATGGGTTGCCTTTGAAGCGTTTACGCAGCCTGAGAGGTGCTGAGTTTAGAGGATTGACTCCTAAAGGATCTGAGGCTTGGTTTGAGAGTACCAAGCGAATCTTGGGACAGATGAATTGTAATAACGTTCAGAAGTTGGGCTGTGTAGTGTCGCTGTTGCATGGTGATGCGTATACGTGGTGAACGACAATCACAGCTGGGATGGAGCAGGATCAAATTGACTAGACATTTTTCGTGAATGCGTTCAAGAAGAAGTTTTTGGGGGTCCATTACCTGGACGAGAAGAAACGAGAATTCACGGCCTTGGTACATGGCAGTATGTCGGTTGCTGAATATGAGGTGCAATTTGTGAGGCTGAGCCAGTATGCACCTGATTTAGTACCGGACGAACGAACGAGGTGTGAACGTTTTCGCTATAGATTGGTAAGAGAAGTGAAGACATATGTGTTAGCGGCCGAGTACACTGATTTTGATGTGATGGTCTCGCAAGCGATGGATATAGAGTTGAATCTGGGGATGGCAGCTGGGATTGGAGGCTCTAGTTCAGGGAGTAGAGGTGCTGATCATGATAGTGGGCGTGATCGTGGCAAGAGGCCACATGATAGAGGATACCAGAGAGATAATCGTCGAGGTGGTGGAGCGGGCCGAGGGAACCCTCGTTAGAATGTTAGTGTACGCGCACCTGTTTGCAATCGTTGTGGGAGACATCACACCAGGGAGTGCTCGGGTGTCTCAGGGACTTGCTGGCACTGTGGAGTGCAGGGTCACATGAAGCGTGACTGTCCGCTGTTGGTGAGGCAGGCACCAGTGCAAGCTGTGGAACCTTAGAGAGGTCGTGGGCACGGCCGGGGCAATTTCCAGAGGAGAGATGAGGGACAACGTAGCATCGCTCGTGTTGTGGCAGTTCGGCCCGTAGAAGGTGGTCCTGCGAGGGTTTATGCTCAGCGCGAGGAACTCAACGATGCTGATGTCATTGCAGGTACCTTTGTTCTACAATCTTTAACATTGTTGGCTTTGATTGATTCTGGATCCACACATTCTTTTATCTTGAGTGAGCATGCACATTTGCTTGATTTACCTGTTGAGTTGCTAGAAGTAGGAATGCAAGTGACCAATTCCTTTGGTGAGACTGTAGTCACTAGGAAGTTATATCGGAGGTGTCCCTTATCTGTTCAGGGTCATGTTTTTTCTTGTTGATTTGATGAAATTACCCTTTTATGGATTTGATGTGATCCTTGGAATGGATTGGTTGTCTGAGCATAGAGCGATGGTTGATTTTGATACCAAGCGGGTTACCTTAAAGCTTGCCGATGATTATGAAGTGGTGGTAGTAGGCGAGAATGTAAAATTCTTGTCTAATGCGATTTCGGCCTTGGAAGCGAGCCGTATACTAAGGATGGGTTGTGAGTCCTATCTTGCTTATGTGATGAATCCTGGCACAAAAGATGTACGAGTGCAGGACATCAGGACCATTTGTGATTTTCCAGGTGTCTTTATGGAAGAATTGCCTAGGTTGCCACCAAATAGAGAAGTTGAGTTTGGTATCGAGTTGTATGAGAATACGAATCCGATGTCCATTGTTCCTTATCGCATGGCACCTAAAGCGCTGATAGAATTGAAAACGCAACTTTAGGAGTTGCTGGATCGCAGGTTTATCCGGCCGAGTGTATCACCTTGGGGTGCACAGATGTTGTTGGTAAAGAAGAAGGATGGCACGATGCGGATGTGCATAGATTATCGGCAATTGAACAAGTTGACGGTCAAGAATAAGTATCCCTTGCCTAGGATTGATGATCTCTTTGATTAGTTTTGAGGAGCCTCAGTGTTTTCTAAGATTGACTTGAGGTCAGGGTATTACTAGTTGAAGGTGAAAGATGTGGATGTACCTAAGACGGCTTTTCGGACAAGGTACAAACATTATGAGTTTCTGGTGGTGCCGTTCGGTTTGACCAACACACCTGCTGCTTTCATGGACATGATGAATCATGTATTCCATGAGTTCTTGGATCAATTTGTGGTGGTGTTTATCGATGATATCCTTGTGTACTCTCGTACCAAGGAGGATCATGATAGACACTTAAGGATAGTCTTGCAAGTGTTGTCGGAGAATCAGTTTATGCTAAGCTAAGCAAATGCGAGTTCTAGCTTAGGGAATGGGTCTTCCTTGGACATGTTGTGTCGGCTGAGGGTATTCGTGTTGATCCTCAGAAAGTTGAAGCAGTGATGAGTTGGAAGGTTCCTAGGTCGGTGACAGAAGTGCGAAGTTTTCTTGGTTATGCTGGGTATTACCGTTCGTTGAGGGTTTCTCGAAGATAGCTGCACCATTGACCAAGTTGCTGCAAAAGAACATTCGTTTTGAATGGATAGATGCGAGGCAACAAGCTTTTGAAAAGTTGAAAGAAGCCTTGACGTAAGCTCCTGTCCTGATTCAACCTGAGTCTGGGAAGGAGTTTGTGGTCTATAGTGATGTATCTATTGTTGGGTTGGGGTACGTGTTGATGCAGGAAGGTAAGGTAGTGGTTGTTATGTTTGCCTTGAAAATTTGGAGGCATTACCTGTATGGCGAAAAGTGTGTGGTGTTGACGGATCATAAGAGCTTAAAGTATCTAATGTCTCAGAAGAAGTTGAATCTTAGGCAACGTCGTTGGGTGAAGCTGCTTAAGGATTATGATCCGTTGATCGAGTATCACCCGGGCAAGGCCAATGTTGTGGCCGATGCTTTGAGTAGAAAAGTGGCTGTGGAGTTGAGGGCGATATTTGCTCGCTTGAGTATATCGCGAGATGGAGGTCTTATCGCTGAATTTCAAGTGAAACCATCTCTAATTCAGTTGATCAAAGAAAGGTAATTGTTAGATGATTCTCTCGTTCCCTTTGTTCAGGATATTACGACGGGTAAGCTTTTAGATTTTAGTTTTAATGATGACAAGGTTTTGTGTTTTGGGAGTCGAATAGTGGTGCCGGATGATGTGGGGTTGAGGCGCACTATTTTGATGGAAGCTCATAGTAGTCCTTTCGCTATGCACCATGATAGTACAAAGATGTACCGTGATTTGAAGGATGAGTACTACTAGGTGGGGTTGAAAAAGGATGTTGCTGATTTCGTCAGCAAGTGCATGGTGTGTTAGAGAGTGAAGCCTGAACATCACGATTTTGGGAATATCTGCATCAAGCTTTGGGCACACTATTAAATTTCAGTACTTCTTATCATCCTCAGACGGATGGGAAGTCGGAACGTGTTATCCATGTGCTTGATGATATATTGAGATGCTGCGTCATTGATTTTCAGGGTTCTTGGGAGAAGCACTTGCCGTTGGATGAATTTGCGTATAACATAGTTATCAGGCGAGTATACAGATGACTCCTTACGAGGCTTTGTATGGGAGAAGATGAGAACCCCACTTTGTTGGGCAGAAGCGGAGCAAAAGTTGATTTCGATGCCGGCTATGTTGAATAGAACCAGCGAGAAGGTGAAGCTCATTTGTGAGCGTTTGAAGGCAGCATCGGACCGACAAAAGTCCTATGCGGATCTAAAACGTAAGAAGATTGAGTTCGCAGTTGGCGAACGTGTGTTCTTGAAGGTTTCGCCTTGGAAGAAGGTGATGAGATTTGGGCATAAGGGTAAGCTTAGCCCGAGGTTCATTGGACCTTACGAGGTTGTAGAGCGTATTGGTCCTGTGGCATATCAGTCGAGATTGCCTTCCGAGTTGGAAAAGATTCATGATGTGTTTCATGTCTCGATGTTGCGGAGATACAGATCAGATCCTTCTCATGTGATGCCCATTGAGGAGATAAAGTTGAATCCGAATCTGTCTTATGATGAGGAACCAATGAGTATTCTGGATGTGAGCAGCAAAGTTCTATGTGGCAAGACGATAGAACTTGTGAAGGTGTTGTGGCGACACCGAGGAGTTGAGGAGGCCACTTGGGAGAGCAAGGCGGATATGCTGAAGCAGTTTCCGCACCTTTTTCCTTCAGGTAAAATTTCGAGGACGAAATTTCCTAAGTGGGGGAGAGTTGTAATGCCTTGGTTTTGGGACTAGATGTTTTGGGCATTGGATCGGACCGGTCGAGAACAATTTGAATCGCGTTAGGGGTTTTTGAGAAATCAAGGATCGGGGTAGGATAAAAATTTGGTAAAAATTTCTAAAATGTTCTAAAAATATGTTTAAGAGTTTGGTCAAATCAATTTTACAAAAAGAGTTTCGGAAGTGGTACAATTTGGGTAGTGACCAAAATGTAAAGTTTTAAAATTGTGATAAATGCAATTTTCAAAAGGGAGAGTCAAAGTCTTAGAATCTTTAGGGAGATTTATGCAATTAAGACTTTTCTTAATATGACATGTGTTTAAAATGGATTTTAATTAATTGATTTTAAAAGGGTTTTATTTATTTTGTTAATTATATAGTTAATTTTGGAGATTTTAGTTACGTAACTACTTTTCTCTTCTCATTATTAGCCAAACACTCTTTTAAATCATTTTCTCTAGATTTCTTTTCTCCCAAACACTCTCTCTTGGTTTCTCTTTCATTTCCAAAGTATTCTTTTCAATTTCTTCAAGGTTTGTGGAGCAAAAACTTTTCATTCATTGAGGAAAGAAAAGATTGGAGGTAAATCCCGTTCTCAACCTCTAATCAAGGTTCTTTATTGAAATTCCCAAGATTGTTTACTCTCAATTGTTGTTTTTAACTGAGTTTTGATAATAGTTATGATTTAAGATCAAAATCTTGCAAAATTGTGATTTAATTCTTGATTTTCGGAATTGTTTTGATGAGCTCTGTTTTGGATGATTTCTAATTGAGTTTTGAGTTGATTATGTTGTTGAGAAAGTGTTTTAATGATATAGATCCTGAAATCCTTGAGATCCTTGAGTTTTATGATAGTTTTAGTTGAGTTTTTGAGGTGAAATGATGAGGTTTTGATGTTGGAGGTATAAGGATGGGTTTAGGTTGATTTTAGGAGTATTTTGATGCTTATAAATGACTGAAAGTGATTTATGTTGGTTGGGCTTGGTTTAAGAAGCAATCGATTGAGTTTTCGGTTGTTTTGGGTGGGTAAATTGGTGTAGTTTGGGTGAGCAACGAGTTTGTGTTTAGTTGCTGGTGTTGAAATGCATTTTAATGCATTTGGATCTCTATTTTGATGATATGAAAATAGGGGATCTTGATCCGGAGGCAAACGAGTCGGTTGTGGAGGTTCCGGAAGAGTGCTTTCCGTGTCAGCAAGCAAGGTTTCGCGTTGTCGGTGAGTGGACACGTTTTTAAAGCTTTGTAAGCTTGGATACGAGTTATTGGGAGGTTAGTGTAAGCTTGAAAGGCTTAGCTAATCTCGGAAGTAAATATGGTTCTTGTTCTCTCGGTTTTCGGTTTTGAAATGGATTCCATGGTATATCATGCTCATGTTTTGATGATGATTGTTACTCACTGTTATGCATGGATTTAAGCATGGTTTTTGCTTGTGATTATCCCATGAAAAGGTTTGTTTTGAATACAAGATGGTATGATCTTGTATGGAATGTTTTTGCTATTGAAAGGCATGTGTAATTTGGGATATGTGAAGATTTTTGATGATGCATTGAAAACAGTGAGTTAACATGGTTTTTAGAGATATATTGGCAAGGTTTGATTTATTCTTAATACTCGGATACATTGGTCGGCCAATAAGATGTGAGTGCACTATACTCTATAAATCATACACGTGTCTAGCTACGTGACGTAATATGGGGTAAGCCTATTGCGGGTGATAGAGGTGAGCCTATCACTATGGGTTAGGGGTGAGCCTAATTCCATTCGTAGCCATTAAGATGGGGTGAGCCATCAATGAGTTTAGGGGTGAGCCTATGTGAGTCCGTGTATCCGATATTGTGTATGAAAGTGATGTAGGTGAGTCCATCATAACGAATATGGGTGAGCCTATGCCGGATGTTAAATGCCAATATACGTGTGTTATCGATGTTGCCCATGTATCATGTTTTTAAAGGAAAGCGACATGATTTATTGTGCATGAGATGCTTGATGTTGAGTTATTACATAAGAGGATTCTATGCATGTGAATTAAACAAGTGAAGGCTTAATGTGGTTTTGCATTGAGAGCAATGTATGTGATTAATGATACATGTGGAACATGATTTGAGCATGTTTTTCTTTGGTTTTGAAAGCATGGTTTGAGAATGAGCATGAAATGGTTTGATTGTGTTTTAAAAACCGCATTGCTGGTGTACTCTTGAGCTTTCCCTCACTAAGCAAGTGTGCTTACGCTTCTCTTTTCCCAACAATGCATATAGCTAAGCTTGAGGGCTGAGGAGTAGCAAGTGAAGGCGCCTAAGTTGTCACTCGAACTCAAGTATGAACTTTGGAGAATTTTAATAAGTAGAATTGGCAATGGGGGGGTTAGAACCTTGGTTTGAAGTTTTCATTGTTGATTTCTTAGCTGAGATATGATGGTTGCTTATTTTGGTTTGTAAATGGCCTTTGAGTTTTGATTTGTGCATGAATGTGGTTTTTAACTTTTGTATGGTTTTGGAAACTAGGAAGCATGCCTATAGATTTAATGCTTGCTTGAATGATGCTACGATTTAGCTTATGCTTCATGTTAATGGTCGTTGATATGTGTACAAGTTGTATGTGGGATGTAACATGTGTGGGAATGTTTTCGGGTGTGGAAAGTTGTCTAAAACTAGCAAAGTCTGTTGTTGCAAGGCAGGGTGTTTCGGAACGCCCTCATCCGTATCGAAACGATGGCCTGTAATGGCCAGGGGGTTTCGGAATGAGTGCGATCGTTCCGGAACATTTAGCTACTGGGAAGCCTGGTTTCGGAACTAGTTTCGAAATGTACTTGAGTATCGAAACGGTCAACTTGGTTTCGAAACGATCGTTCCGATACGTGGTTCAGCTTTCCGGAATAGGTGGCCGTTGAACATGGATTTTGAATTGCTCCAGGTTTGTCTTTCTTGCAATTTTACCCCTGAATGTTCATATGTTAAATTAATTGAGTTTGTATGTTCCGTTTGAGATGAGCTTTGACATGCTGGAAATTTGACCCTTAACGAACTCCGATCGCTGCGCCGTTTTCTTCTATGTGTCATGCTATTCACATAGGTTAATATTGTGCATCTAGAAAAGATAAAGAAAAAAGGGTCGTTAAAAAGGTTGACTTTTACGAGTTGACTTCGATTTTCCCCGTGTAATCTTCTTAGTTTGGGTCGGGCGTCTAGACCGGGCTAAGGGGGTTACAAATGAGCTGCCTTGGTGAAACGATCTTCAATGACCCATATAGCATCATGTTTTGCGGGAGTTAAAGGCAGACCACTAACAAAGTCCATAGTGATCTTGTCCCACTTCCATCGCGGTGGATCAATAGGTTGCAATAGTCCAGTAGGAACACAATGTTCTGCTTTAACACGTTGGCACGCGAAGCACTTGGAAATGAAATCGTGTATGGCCTGCTTCATGCCCGTCCACCAATAGAGTTCACGAAGGTCCTCATACATCTTCACAGACCCGGGGTGAACAAGAAAAGAACTTGAATGAGCTTCTGAAAGGATGTTAGTACAAAAAGATTCATCATCGGGTACACAGATTCGATCATGGAAACACAATAGCTCTTCAGAATTAATTCTGAAGTCGGGGTTGTCCAATAACTTAAAGACAATGGATTGAAGCTCAGGATCTTGCTCTTGTAAAACCTTGATTCGCGAAACAATGGTAGACTAAACTTGAAGTTAAGCTACAAGACAACGATGCTTCCGACGCCAAAAGTGAGCATTAATTGCCCGAGGGACTACAAGATAGCGACATTACAACGAGTTAATGTACCATACAATACATATAATTCTATATTCACTATCAATACTTACCAAGTAAAGGCTTGCGGTTGAGTGTGTCAGCTACAACGTTGACCTTATCCGGATGATAATTGATGATAAGGTCGTAATATTTAAGGAGTTCCATCCACCTTCGTTGTTGAAGATTTAATTCTTTTTGGGTCAATACGTACTTAAGGATTTTATGATCGGTAAAGAGATAACATTTTTCTCCGTAGATATAATCTCAAAATTTTCAATACAAAGACAACTACAACCAACTCAAGGTCATGAGTAGGGTAGTTCATTTCGTGCGGCTTGAGTTGTCTTGAAGCATAAGCGATGACTTTGCCTTCTTGCATCAATACACATCCTAACCTGAGATATGATGCATCACTATAAACTGTGTAGTCCTTTCCAGACTCAGGTTGGGTTATGACTGGTGCGTGAGTCAAGACTTGTTTCAATTGATCAAAACTCTGTTGTTGATCTTTGGTCCAAACAAAAAGAGCTTATTTCCTCAGCAACTTAGTTAAGGAGCGGCTATCATAGAGAACCCCTTTATGAATCTCCTATAATATCCAACAAGCCTAAAGAAGCTTCTGAATTCACCAATATTCTTCGATGGATGCCAATCTACAATAGCTTGGATTTTCTTCGGGTCCACCTGAATACCTGAAGTCGACACAATATGTCCAAGAAAATCAACTTCAGTGAGCCAAAACTCACACTTAGAGAATTTTGCATACAACTATTTTTCTCGTAAGGTTTGTAGCACGATACGAAGATGATTTCGGTGTTCCACAACAATCATGTAATAGATTAATATATCATCTATAAACACCACTATGAATTTATCAAGATAGGGTCTAAGGACCCGATTCATAAAATCCATAAAACCTACTAGTGCATTGGTTAACCTAAAGGGCATCACCAAGAATTCGTAGTGTCCGTATCTTGTACGAAAGGTTGTTTTAGGTACATCACATTTCTTCGCTCTCATTTTGTAATAGCCCGACCTCAAATCAATCTTGGAAAACACAAAGGCATCCTTTAGTTGATCGAACAAGTCGCCTATTCTAGGCAATGTATACTTGTTCTTAATGGTTACTTTGTTCAGCTGTCGGTAGTCAATACACAATCGCATAGAACCATCTTTCTTCTTTACAAAAAGAACTAGTGCTCCCCAAGGTGAAGTGCTCGGTTGAATAAAACTTTTACTCATCAGTTATTGGGTTTGAGCTTTCAGCTCCTTTAGTTCAACAGCTACCATACGATATGGTGCAACGGAAACTGGAGCAGTCCCAGGTTGCACCTCGATGCCAAACTCCACATCATGGGTTGGGGGTAGTCCCAGAAGTTCATTAGGAAAGAAATAAGGGAATCTACATAGAATGTCAATGTCCCGTAACTGAGCTTCACCTTTCACTTCTATCGTCAAAGCACACAATGAAGGATTCCTCGCATTCATCAAAACAACGCTTTCCTTGCTAAGACCCCGAAGGTACAACTTCCTCTTACAACAATCTACCCAGGCTTGATGTTTACCAAGCCAATCTAATCCTAGGATAACATCGAACTCATGGATCGGTAAAGCCAATAAATTGGATGAAAAAGGAATCCCTTGGATCAATAAAGGGTGGTTCTTGCACACTACCCTTATGGTGACACGATCTCCTAAATGATTAGTTACAAAGATTCTCGATGCTATTGGTTGGGAAGACATGCTATCCTTCTTAACTACGATTGTTCTTATAAAAGAGTGAGTAGAATCAAGATCAATCAATGCCTATAAAGGATGTGAATATTACTCAATGGTACCTGCAATGACATCAGGCTCGTCCTCCTCTTCTCTGCTCCTCACATTGTATATCTGGGCATGGTCTTTAGAATCTTTCTTATTGAATGGTTTCCTTGAACCACTTGATCTTCCATAAGTTCCCGTTGATCCTTGCTTTGATCCCTTACCTTGGAAGGACTGAACAGGTGAGGCAACATTAGTTGGGGTGGCAGCAGAATTATTTGCATTCAATGGACAATCACGAATGAAGTGACCTTGCTCACCACAATAATAACAAGCTCCAATCTGCTTACGGCATTGACCCGTTGGATGCTTATTTTGACAGTAATTACAAACTGGATGTTGGTTACTCTGATTTGAACCTCCGGTGCTATCAATAGATGCTGCCTTAGCAAACGACTATGTCACAGATTGAGGCATATCAATATTTCCAGAACAGGAGGGCTGCGGATAAACATTTTTCTTCGGGCCTTGATATTTTCCTTTCTTGTTGCACTTGGGAGGTCGAGAATCATCCATAAACCTCTTCTCAGATTTACCAGACCCACCAGCTCGTTGAGCTCTCTGTGCAGTTTCGGTGGCCTTAACTCGATTCACCAATTCTTGGAAATCAACGATGCTTAGTGCAATGAACATAGGACATAACTAATCATTGAGCCATGCAATAAACATTCAACATTTCTCTTTTTCCTTCTTGATATACTCAACACCGTATCTACAGTACTTACAGAAGTCATGGATGTACTGCTCGATCGGTCGTTCACCTTGTTTTAGGTGGAGGAAGATACTTCACCTCTTAGCGAGATAGAACTCGCTGATGTACTTACGGAATTCTTTATGGAACAACTCCCAAGTTACAACGTCCTCAGAGACCGTCAATGTAGTAGTCTCTCACCAGTGGAGTGCCTCGTCTACCAACAATGCGAGGGCACACACGAGTTTGTGCTCGTCCGAGCACTACAACTGCTTATTCAGGATCCGTAGAGTATTGTCCAACCAATACTCAGCAATTTCAGGATTGTCATCATTATGGCTGGTAAAGGTATAAGCTCGATATTGGGATAGCTTGTCAATAGGGGCTCGAGTATGTTGGACAACAGGAGCAATGGGTTGGTGTAAAGTGTCCACAAGTTCTATATTTCATGCACATACCATCTCATATTATTGTTGTTTTTGAGTTTATTTTAGGTATAATTAGGATCATGCATTGCATTTTACAGTGTTTCTACGCTTTACCTAGTTTTTATAGATTATCTTTTATTTGGTGAAGAAGAGATACTGTTTTAGTGTATTTTTGGTTTTAGGTACTAACGACTGATAGAGGGAAAGAGGAGCTGAAGATGCGATGCTGAGGCGGCGAACCAAGGAGTTTTACTGATGCAGTTCTAGACGGAAGCAGTAGCATGCCGAGTAGCTGTTGCCGCCGACCTTGCTACCCATGGCAGCAAACTATGGAGTTGGAGAACCAAAGTGCGATTTGTAGAGCTAAAAACCCTGATTCTATCGATATCATCCACTCAATTTTCCGACATCTGTAGCAGCGGGGTAGAGCCGCCGAAGTGAAATCTCAAGATTGCTTGCGGGACAAGGCAACGTGATAAAGTGCACATCAACTCAAAGAAGTCAGAGTTTAAAGTCACATTAAATGTGGAAAGCTACTTTTGAAGACTTCTAATTCAAGAAGGACTAGACCTAGCTATTGTCTATAAATACTCATTGTAATTCTAATTCAAAGCATCTTAGGTTTTCTTTAGGCATAGCTTAGGTTTTCTGTCGCCGTCATGTTCTAAATCTCCCTTGGGTTTGGGGTTATGTTGTAAATTAGTTGTGAGAATGGTCATTTAGGTTTCAAGTTTGTTTTCAATAAAATATTCCAAGTTTACTTAATTCATGTTCTTCACTTCTTCAATTAGTTCCAAAAGTCCAGTTGAAGAAATCCATTTGTCGGGCACCAGAGTTTCAAACTCATGAAAGAATTAAGTACGGTCTCATCATGTCGAGGTGTTGACTAATTCGGCTTAGAAATAAGTTAGAATTAAAGTGGCTAAAAGGAGCAACCTAACGTCGACTACATGTGTTAGGTTTACGCTGAGATTGCTAGGTATTGCCTACATCACGTGGTGACAGAATCCTTGCCTAGACATTGGAAGGATCACTTCAGAATTGCTCTACCGAACTTGGAGTATCTGTCAGACTTGCCGCTGGGACTTCTCTCCATTCCACCTGCCGAGACAGCGAATGTAGCAAGAGCAGAGATCCGCTGTGGTAGCGAAAGGTCCATAGCCTCAATCCGCCATTACCCGCCGAGGCAGCATATCGTGGCAGCGCAAAACAACTTGGCCTATCCAACGCAGTTTCACACTAAGCAGCAGCATAACCCTGCCCTCTCTATCAACGTGGTCACTTCCTCTTTTACTTGTGTTTTATTTTACTTTTCTTCCCAAACAATCATTCTTACTTGTGCAATTTACTTTTCCTTGTGCAGGAACTACAATTCGAACCAAGCTGTCCAATCCTTGTGGGAGACGATATCTTATATACTATAACTTGACAAGAGTGTGCATTTGCGCTCATAATTAGAGTACACCCTAACTTTCTACAAGTTTTTGGCATCGTTGCCGGGGATTAGTAACAACGAATTTTGTTTTTAATTTCTGCACTTTTTCTTTACATTTTATTTTTTTTATTTTTATTTCTAATCGAAAAAAAGAATTTTACAGTTTCCTTTGCTAGTGTATGACCAGGGCGAACCCATAAGAAGAACTCCTATTTTACGACGATGTTGAGCGTAAAACAAGAGAACTTAAGAAGGAGATCAGAGTAGTCATAAGGAAAAACAAAGAAGAAAAGGACAGTGCAATGGAAAACGACAACCCTGCTAATAATGCCGTGAACGGCAGGGATGGGCAGCAAGACTTGCCACCCAGAGGTCAGCAAGATCCACCAAGGAAGGATCCCCCTATTCCGCCCAGGCAGCCACGGTACGTTCAAACCACCAGGGATTATCTGGATCATGACTTTAGAGGGTTCAATCTGACAGTGATGGAAACTGAGGTCGAGGCGGACCACTTCGAGTTAAAGCTCGTCATGTTTAACATGATCAACACATTAGGGCAATTTGGATGGACTGCCATAGAAGATGCTCGATAGCACTCGAGAGGATTCCAAGACATCTGCAGAGCGTTCAAAATACATGGGGTCCATCAAGACGTACTGAGGTTGAGGTTATTTCCCTATGCACTGAGGGATAGGGCAAAACAACGGTTAAACAACCAGCCGACCGGGTCGTTCCACACATGGACAGAGCTTTGTAAAGATTTTCTAGATCGATTCAGCCCGTCCAATGTCACAGACAAGCTACGAAATGAGATAACAGCCTTTAGACAAGGGGATGATGAGCCGATGTAAGAAGAATGGGAGCGGTACCAACAAATGTTGAATAACTGCCCGCTACATGGTCTTCTAGCTTGGACTCAGGTATCAATATTCTACAATGGGGTGAACTACCCAACACGGGTGATGATTGATGCCTCAGCCAATGGGATCATCCTTGACAGACCACCAGAGAAGGCACTACGGATTCTGAACCAAGCCGACAAGAACGACTACAAGTATCCAACAACCCACCGAGGCGGCGTTAGGCGGCCAGCCACTGTGAACGAGGTAGCAGCCTCAGAATCTGTCAATGCTCGCCTTGACACGCTGACAGAGCTAGTCATGAGCATCATGAAACCTGCTAGGAATGCATATGTGGTAAAGGTTGTGGAGCCTTTATGTGACGAGTGTGGGGGCAACCATGATTCCTCTGACTGCACCCCATCTTCTAATTTTATGGGAGGATATGAGAGGAACATCAGACTGGCCCAAAATACTTACAACCCTAGATGGAAGAACCATCCCAACTTCTCCTAGAGCAACCCAAGGACTGCAACAAATCCATAACATCAACATGGTGGCTACCAACAAAACCAGTCCAGACAGCAAGCTCAGTAGCCGCAAAACAATAATTCACTAGAAGCAACTCTTCATATTTTTATGTCTAGATCTAGTGATTTTATTGTTCGTACCAATAACTTTATTGATAAAACTGAGTCTTTCATGGATAGGATGGAGATGAGGATGAACAATCAGGAGGCTGCCATAAAAAACCTAGAGACCCAATTTGGGCAGTTCACAGAGATCTTCAGTAGCCGAACAATGGGAGCATCATCCAACAGCTCAGAGGCAGCAACCAAACCCACTTATGAGCTGTGCAAAGCTATATCTACAAGGAGTAGGAAGCAGCTGGATGAACCCAGGGTGGAGGAACAAACAGACACTCAGCCAGACCAGAAAGAACAGCCTGCCGCGGCAGCACCAACAACAGCTGAGCAAGACAGCGGTCCTGAAACAGATGACTCCCTAGATTAAGTTCCAACGGAAGGAACATTTAGAGGACATCCGCCCGCCGGTACCCTTCTCCCAAAGGCTAAAGCAAAATAAGCAAGAGCACCAGTTCAAAAGATTCATGGATATTCTAAAGCAGGTGCACATAAACATCCCTCTAATAGAAGCCATTCAAAATATGCCCAACTATGCCAAACATCTTAGGGACATGGTTTCTCAAAAGAAGAGGATTGGGGAGTTCGATACAGTTGCTGTCACAGAAGAGTGCATGGCAATGCTGCACAACAAGCTGCCGCCCAAGAAAATAGATCCAGGCAGCTTTGTTATCCCATGTAGGATAGGCGGAAAACATCAAACAAAAGCCCTGTACGACTTGGGAGCCAGCATCAACCTTATGCCCAAGGCAGTCTTCAATAAACTAGGAATTGGGCCTGCTAAACCTACCTCAGTCATGCTAAAACTTGTCGATCACTCGTTTGTACAACTAGAGGGTAAAATCGAAGACATCCTAGTGAAGGTGGGCAACCTGATTCTGCCAACCGATTTCCTCATCCTAGATTGCGAGGCCGATGAAAAAGCCCCAATAATCCTTAGGTGACCATTCTTGGCCACGAGTAGAACGTTAATAGATGTGGAACTTGGGGAGCTAACTATGAGGGTAGACGACCAGAGCATAAAGTTAAATGTGCTACAACCCTCATGAAAAGAAGAAGGACGCCCAGATGTAAGAGCTGCCAAAATCATCATAGAGACAGGCCAGTGCAGTAACTGTCGCGACATACCAAAGGCTAGGCTAAAGAACCTAATAGCACAACACCTGAAGGAACAAGAGGACCCCCCCAGGAGGAAAGGACAAGCCAAACTAACTTAGAAAGTGGTTATGTCTGGGAGATGCCCCCAAATGCACTCCCAACATAACTTAATTTTTATTTATTTATTTCTTTATTTTTATTTTTATGCATTAGGATTAGAGTTTAATTTTAGGATTAGATTAGTTTTCATATTTTTATTATTCAGAAGTTATTTAATTACTTTTATTTTTGTTTTTATTTTCAGGTTTAAGAATAAAAGAGCCAGATCAAGGAGGCATAGCAAGGAGCCCACCTACCAACCCGCCGAGACAGCCCAGGGCAGCAATGCGTAACGGCTAGTTGGCTGCCAACGGCTACGAAAATAACGGGCAGATATCCCGTAACGTGTGCAAAACAACTAGATTGTTGGGCATTTATTACCGCCACGACACCTCTCGTTAACCTCTATTTAAACCCCTCTCACTCAATTCATTTACTTTACTTTCACCTCCTTGCTATCTTCTTCTTGCTTCCACATATCTCTAATTATTTTTCTTTCAATGTTTCAGTTACTACAACCGTCTCACATGGCATCCGCATCACAACCCAAACCCACTTACAAAATATTTTGCTCTAGGGCAGATAAGGAAAGATACAAAGATCAATTCTCTAAGCAGATCTCGGCTTAAAGTCTGCCCTGTTCGAGACCATCCTTAACAAGGGATGGGAGATGTTTGCACGGCAGCCAGAGATAGCCAACATCATCATGGTTAGGGAGTTTTATGCCCACCATCCCCGCCCAGGGCAACCATTTGTCTATGTCTGCAGGGAGCCGATCAAGCTGAATGTCGCCGTCATTAACAGATACTATGGCATGGATATGCACGACAACCCTCATGAACAGTGGAGGCAATCACTGACGGTTGCCGACTATGAGTAAATCAAGGCCAAACTCTACAGGCCCAATACGTCGTGGTTAGCAGGCAAGCATGTAGGATATGTCCAACACTGCCACCTGCTGCCCGAGGCAATGCTGTGGAACACATTTGTAATGAGGCATCTGCTGCCCACCTCCCACAACTCTACCGTCAATCAGCCGCGCCTCGCCCTCATTCATAGCATTCTGATGAACCGGCCAATAAACGTTGGGGAAATCATATGCACGGAGATCCACAATTGCTTCAAAAAGACAAAGGGCAAGTTGTACTTCCCGTCCCTCATCACAGGCCTTTGCGCCAACTTTGGTGTTCCGGTAGACCCTAAAGATGAGTTGACGACTGCCAAAGAAGGGTGGACCAGACAAGTCCGCCTGCAGATGATGCAGGCCCCGAAGACAGAGCCCATAACGCCCAGCCAGCCTTCTGCCGCTCAACCTAGCACTTCTGCCGCCCCTGGCAGTACTGAAGCTACCCCAGACAATAAAGTCCTCACACTGCTGCACACCCTTATGGTCAGCACAAAGCGCATCGAGCAGCAGCAGCTGACCTTCATGAAATATGTATGGGAAGTCCGAGAAGCCTTTGTGGCTTATCTCCAGCAGAAATTCCCTGATGAAGGACTCATCCTGCCTCCATACCCTGCAGATCTTGCAGCAGCAGCCCCATCACAAGGAACGCCATCCGCCGCCGCTGCCCGCCATACCACCCGTCAGGTGCCCTCTCCGACGTACTGCCCAACTTACTCAGCCACCACCACATCCGACACAGTGGCACTCTCCCTGGAGAGGCATCAGCAGTACTATTCGCCTCCCTGCACAGCAGTGACAGTAGAGAACACCTCCTCCTTAGAGGAGATTGAGTAGCAGTCGCCGAAACTAGCAACAACAGTAGTAGCAGTAGCAGCCGCCATCCCTATGGAGATTGTCCCTTCAGTAGCACCAACAACGGAAGGCACTAGGAAAAGGAAGCGGCACATCATAGTCGTTGAGCCTGTGGACTTCGAGATAGAGTCGGAAGAGAGCGGAGCACCACCTGTCACTCTCCCTGCCAAGCCTCAAGAAGAACCTCATCCTACGCCGAAAAGAGTTCAGCCGCCGCGGAAAGCAAAAACCTCACCTGCTAAGTCTGCCGCCAAGACTTGTTTTGGTCGTCGCTTCATCATCCACACCTCTTTCTCTTCCTCAGTAGAAAAGACTCAAGCCTCCCCTCAACCCTCAGCCAATTTTTAGTTCTTTCTTTTCTTTCTCTTTTCTTTATTTCCTTTTTATTTTTCTATTTTATTTTATTTATCTCTTGTATTTATTTTTTCTGTTTTTCTATTTTATTTTGTGCATTGAGGGCAATCCCATCTCGAGTTTGGGGGGATAGCTCTTGCATCATTTGTCTAGGCATACTTAGTAGCATATATGATGTGAGCACGTCTTCACCAGCATATGTTGTTGATCCGGAGGTCTTACCGTTAGGACCAATTACACGATCTAGGGCGCAACGTTTCAGGGAAGCTCTTTTCCTTACTTGTGCTAATATTTCTGAATCATTTGATAATACTTGTGCCTTAGATAATATGACATATAATGTGTTGCATGCTGATATGTGACATATTTAGATTATACTACTTATTAGTGTGTTTAAGTATGTATATAATATGTTAAGTGTTCTTTGAATAAGTTTGATATGCTTTATTGTGCATTTATAATATGTTATGTATGTTTGCATTATACTTATAGTGTGTTTACAAGTTTTAATAAGATTACAAGACTTTTATGCAAGTGTGTTGTGTTTTCATATAGGTGCACTATTGGGCAGCAATTCGAAGGCTTTACCCTAGCTCGGTTGAAGATCACCAAAGTGCACGTATATAAGTGAAGTGCATGTGTGTGCATGTGCCATGCGTGACCAGCACCTATGTGCTTATTTATTAAAATGCAAGGCATCGCACTCTCAATTCTCCCAAAAGCAGTGGCCTGTTCGAATTTTGAAAAGCATTTCATTTGCACATTTTACATGTGCTGAAATCAATTGGGCGCCAACTTTGTCTTCTGCCGGTTGGAAATTCAACTCACCAAACTGCACATTTTCAAAAACATGGTCCACATACATTGCCGCCCACTAGGAAGTTAACATTCAAAATTTGGAACGTTCTTTTGTTTGAATTTCAACCACACAATGTAATGAATTTGGCAGCCTACTATCTTATATAAACTAGTCGAATTTCAATGTCAAAGGTTACCAACTTTTTGAATAAAAATTATATTTGAGAGAATTTTCTCTTTTCGGTTCTTTTTAGAACTATTCGACACTCAAACTTGTTTGTTTGTCTTTGATACTTCGGGTTCCTAAATTGCTATTTAGCGGGTCCAAGTCCTTTCGACGTTAAACAGATTCGATTCGGGTTTGCTCAGTAGATTGTGCAGGTTCTTTCGAGTTTAGCGTTTCCAACAACGGTCGTTTTTGAAGCCTTCTTCACCATCGTTGAAGTTCTTTCCAAAACGCCAAAATTATCATATTACTCTATATTATTTTTATATTTATTTTGTTCATCTTTAAGTCCCTATTTAAAATAAATATGTCTTATAATTTTTGTTGTTTCCTTGTTGTTTTTTTTATTGCAGGAACGTGCCTACAACACTCCTAGATCCGTAACAAACGAGGATAGTCCGTTTCGGCAGACTGCCCCTTATTATGTGGTATCAGAGCCAGGTTGTTGGATTCGTTGTAAGTTTCTGCAAATTCGAGTCAAAAAAAAGAAGAAAAAAAAAAGCATTCGAATTAAACAAAAAAAATTTTCAGCATTCGAATATTAAAAAAAACAGAATTTCGAAAAAAAAAACAAAAACAGATTCGAATATAAAAAAACAGATTAAAAAAACAGATTCGAAAAAAAAAACAGATTCGAACAAAAAAAACAGATTAAAAAAAACAGATTCGAACAAAAAAAACAGATTAAAAAAAACAGATTCGAATATTAAAAAAAACATTTTAGATTCGAAAGTGTTTATATATGTATGTATTATTATTGTTGTGTTCCTATTGTAAATGATGAAATTTGTACGAGTTTGTTATGTAACTTTGATGTGCTCGGAAATCAACCGAAGTGAACTATGCTTGTTTGTTCGGTAATCGGAAGGTTGTAAGCACGTCTTCGCAGTAAGGTTCTCTAAACTCTTCATTTTTCATCTTTTGGTTCCTTTTTTTTCGTGTCATTATCCTTTTCATCTTTTCTTTAATTTTTAGTCTTATTTCCTTTCTTTTTGTGTCACTTTTTTTTTCTTTGTTTCCTTAACCGTTGTTTCCTTGTAGCCAACACCGTTGTAACAAGTTTCGAGACGTTGGATTAGTTCTTTAAAGAGCTGATTACGAGAAAGTGTAAGGGAAAAAGGCATTGAGCGTTGTGAGAACAGAAGAGGAGACAAAAAGAGCCATTCAAGTATTCTCCCGAGTGAAACACGAGCGCTGAGTGTTAATTTTTGAGTGCACTGTTCTTTAGAGTGACATCTGCGAGACTTTGATTGTGTGTGCTGTGAGGTCCTTTTTGTTTATTTTTTTACTAACTTATAATATTGTTTTTCTTTTGTTTGTTTTTCTTGTTGTTGATTATGGCAGGTTCCGATGATCACACGGTTGAACAGGATCCACTGATTCCTCAAATGCAAGCCTTAGAGAGAATGATGCAACGAGTAGTGGCTACCGCCTTAGAGCCATTACAGTCAAGGATGGATAGGTTTGACGGAGGATCCAACTCTGTTAATGATGTATTGAACGAAAATGAATTCGAACGGTCACCGAGGCAGCATACTCCTAGACAAGGACGTGTGCAACAGGTAGACGATAATTTGAATAACATTAAGGTTGCTATTCCTTCTATTCAGGGACGTTCAGATCCTGATGCATACTTGGCTTGGGAAAGCAAAGTGGAGCACATTTTCGAGTGTTATAATTACTCAGAACAGAAGAAGGTTCGATTAGCAGCAACAAAGTTTGTTGATTATGCCTTGATATGGTGGGACCAGTTATTGCTTAGCCGTAGACGTACTGGTGATGACCCAGTTGCAACATGGATCGAGATGAAGTGACTAATGCGTAAAAGGTTTGTTCCTATTCACTATCATCGTGATTTGTTTCAAAAATTGCAAAACTTGAAACAGGGAAGTAGGAGTGTTGAAGATTATTTCAAGGATATGGAAATGGATATGATGCGTGCGAATATCGAGGAAGATCGAGAAGCTACCATGGCACGTTTTCTAGCAGGGTTGAACACCGAGATTGCCAATGCTGTTGAGTTACAGCATTATGTCGAGGTTGATGACATGGTGCAGATGGCAATAAAGATTGAACGACAACAGTGCAGGAAGTCTTCAAATCGAGGTAACCCTTCTTTTAAATCCTTTTCAAATCCATTATATACCCCTAACAATTCCAGGAAGCAAGCACCACAACAACCACTTCGGATTCGTGAGCAAGGCGAAACCAGCAAACCAAAGGCCCCCGTTGCTGATAATGGGCATGGTAAGCATCAAGTGGTGGCGCAAGAGCGAGCATGAGATATCCAGTGTTTCAAGTGCCTTGGGAGAGGACATGTTGCTAGTCAATGTCCTAACCGGAGGGTTATGTTGATGTGAGATGATGGTGAGATTGAGTCAGATTCCGAGGAGGAAGTGCATGATGTCCCTACTGAAGAGGAAGACGAGACCAACCTAGAGGTTCCTGAATCTGGTAAGGTAATGGAACTTTTGGTTATTAAAAGAAGTCTGAATGTGCAACAGGTACCGGATGATCTACAGCGTGAGAATATCTTTCACACACGATGCAAGGTGCAAGACAAGGTATGTGTTGTGATTATTGATAGCGGTAGTTGTACTAATGTTGCCAGTTCAGTGATGGTTGACAGGTTAGGTCTAAAAACGACAAAGCATCCTCATCCATATAAGTTACAATGGTTGAATGATGGTGGCGAGCTTAAAGTGACCAAACAGGCTATTGTACCATTTTCGATCGGAAACTACAAGGACAAGGTCCTTTGTGATGTTGTTTCCATGGATGCTACTCACCTACTATTGGGACGCCCTTGGCAGTATGATAAAAGGGCAATGCATGATGGTTATACAAATCGTTACTCTTTTATGCATGCAGGTAAGAAGATCACTTTGGCTCCTTTGACACCGAGTCAAGTGTTTGAAGATCAGGCAAGCTTGAAAAAGAGTAAAGAGACTGCAAAAGAGAAGAAGAAGATGTTCGTGTATGCGAGCAGTAGCGAAATCAGGAAATGTCTTTCCTCTTAACAATCTGTTCTTATTTTAATGTTTAAAGATTATTGTTTATTGACAGATTTTCCTACTGATCTACCTTCACTGATTTTGACACTTTTGCAGGAGTTTGAGGACGTGTTTCCAGCTGAAACACCAAAGGGATTGCCACCTCTTCGTGGCATTGAGCACCAGATTGATTTCATTCCAGGTGCTACTATTCCGAACCGGCCAGCTTATCGAACCAACCCTGAAGAGACGAAAGAGCTTCAAAGGCAAATTACTGAGTTGATGGACAAGGGTTACATTCGAGAGAGCTTAAGTCCGTGTGCTGTTCCGGTGCTGTTAGTGCCGAAGAAAGATGGTTCTTGGAGGATGTGCGTAGATTGTCGAGCTGTGAACCAGATCACAATTAAGTATCATCATCCCATTCCAAGACTTGATGACATGTTGGACGAGCTTTGCGGAGCCGTCATCTTCTCCAAAATTGACTTAAGGAGCGGCTATCATCAGATTCGCATGCGAGAAGGCGATGAGTGGAAAACAGCCTTCAAAACAAAGCTAGGTTTGTACGAATGGTTAGTAATGCCTTTTGGTTTAACTAATGCACCTAGTACTTTTATGCGTTTGATGAATCATGTTCTGCGATCTTTCATTGGTAAATTTTGTGTTGTATATTTTGATGATATCTTGATCTATAGCAAGTCTTTACAAGATCACGTAGGACATTTGCAAGCTGTTCTGCAGGTTTTGCGAGAAGAAAGATTGTTTGGTAACATGGAGAAGTGTGTATTTTGTACTGACAAACTCACATTTCTTGGTTACATTGTTAGTTCTCAGGGAGTTGAAGTTGATCTTGAGAAGATAAAGGCAATTCAGGAATGGCCACGACCGACATCGATTACTCAGGTTAGATCGTTTCATGGTTTAGCGAGTTTTTATCGACGGTTTGTTCCTAACTTCAGTTCTATTACCGCCCCTTAACCGGGATTATAAAGAAGAATTCAGTCTTCTCATGGGGTAAAGAACAAGAAGATGCCTTTTTGAAAATTAAAGATTGTTTGACTAGAGCACCTGTGTTAGCATTACCTGATTTTGATAAAACGTTTGAAATTGAATGTGATGCTTCTGGAATTGGTATAGGTGCTGTTTTGATGCAGGAAAAGAGGCCCATTGCTTACTTTAGCGAGAAATTGAGTGGTGCTACATTGAACTATCCGGTTTATGATAAAGAGATGTATGCACTGATTCGAGCATTGGAGACATGGCAGCATTATTTGTTGCCTAAGGAGTTTGTGATCCACACCGACCACGAGGCTTTACGTTACATCACAGGTCAGCATAAATTGAATAAACAACATGCTAAGTGGGTTGAATTCTTAGAATCTTTTCCTTATGTCATTCGTTACAAAAAAGGGAAAGAAAATGTCGTTGCTGATGCATTGTCACGTAGGTATGCACTTTTGAGTTATCTTGATTCACATCTGATTGGTTTTGCATATATTCGTGAGTTATACCCTGATGATCCTGATTTTAGAGATAAGTTTAATGCTTGTTCGAAAGGTGTAGATGGAAAGTTTTACATGCATGATGGCTATCTTTTCAAGGAAAACAAGATTTGCATTCCACAAGGTTCGATGCGTGATATTCTGATCCGTGAGGCGCACGAAGGTGGATTGATGGGTCATTTTGGAGTCACCAAGACGTTACATACCTTGAAAGAACATTTGTTTTGGCCGAAGATGCGTAGAGATGTTGAAAGGTATTGTGAACGTTGTGTGACTTGTAGAAAAGCGAAATCGAAGGCTTCACCACATGGTATGTACTTACCTTTACCTATTCCTGATTCCCCTTGGACTGATATATCGATGGATTTTGTTTTGGGATTGCCTCGAACTAGGACAGGTAGAGATAGTATATTTGTTGTGGTTGATAGGTTCTCGAAAATGGCACATTTTATTGCTTGCCATAAGACTGATGATGTTGTTAATGTGGCTAACTTATTCTTTAGGGATGTTGTACGTTTACATAGTATTCCTAGGTCAATTGTTTCTGACAGGGATGTGAAGTTTTTGAGTCACTTCTGGAGGACTCTTTGGAGCAAATTAGGTACGAAACTCATGTTTTCTACTACTTGCCATCCCCAGACTGATGGACAAAGTGAGGTTGTTAACAGGGTTTTATCTACTTTACTTCGTTCCATCATTAAAAAGAATATTAGGACTTGGGAAGATTGTTTGCCACATGTTGAGTTTGCTTATAATCATGTTGTACATTCTGCTACTAAGATGTCACCTTTTGAGGTTGTTTATGGTTTTAATCCTATTACGCCTCTAGATATGTTGCCTTTGCCACAGGAATAGGTGACGAACAGGGACGGTCAAGCAAAAGCAGAATACGTAAAAAAGTTGCATCAACAGGTGAAAGAGAACCTAGAACGAAGGACTCAACAGTATGAAAAGCAAGCAAACAAAAGAAGGAAGCGAGTCACCTTCGATGTTGGTGATTGGGTTTGGGTTCATTTCCGAAAGGAACGATTTCCGGCCCAAAGGCGGTCCAAGCTGTTACCGCGAGGAGATGGTCCTTTTCAGGTGTTGGAGAAAGTGAATGACAACGCCTACAAGTTAGATCTACCCGGAGAATACAATGTAAGTGCCATATTTAATGTTTCTGACTTAACCCCTTATAGTGATTCTACAGATTTGAGGACAAATCCTTTTCAAGAAGGGGGGATGATGTGAGCACGTCTTCACCAGCATATGTTGTTGATCCGAAGGTCTTACCGTTAGGACCAATTACACGATCTAGGGCGCAACGTTTCAGGGAAGCTCTTTTCCTTACTTGTGCTAATATTTTTGAATCATTTGATAATACTTGTGCCTTAGATAATAGGACATATAATGTGTTGCATGCTGATATGTGACATATTTAGATTATACTACTTATTAGTGTGTTTAAGTATGTATATAATATGTTAAGTGTTCTTTGAATAAGTTTGATATGCTTTATTGTGCTTTTATAATATGTTATGTATGTTTGCATTATACTTATAGTGTGTTTACAAGTTTTAATAAGATTACAAGACTTTTATGCAAGTGTGTTGTGTTTTCATATAGGTGCACTATTGGGCAACAATTCGAAGGCTTTACCCTAGCTCGGTTGAAGATCACCAAAGTGCACGTATATAAGTGAAGTGCATGTGTGTGCATGTGCCATGCGTGACCAGCACCTATGTGCTTATTTATTAAAATGCAAGGCAACGCACTCTCAATTCTCCCAAAAGCAGTGGCCTGTTCGAATTTTGAAAAGCATTTCATTTGCACATTTTACAAGTGCTGAAATCAATTGGGCGCCAACTTTGTCTTCTGCCGGTTGGAAATTCAACTCACCAAACTGCACATTTTCAAAAACATGGTCCACATACATTGCCGCCCACTAGGAAGTTAACATTCAAAATTTGGAACGTTCTTTTGTTTGAATTTCAACCACACAATGTAATGAATTTGGCAGCCTACTATCTTATATAAACTAGTCGAATTTCAATGTCAAAGGTTACCAACTTTTTGAATAAAAATTATATTTGAGAGAATTTTCTCTTTTCGGTTCTTTTTAGAACTATTCGACACTCAAACTTGTTTGTTTGTCTTTGATACTTCGGGTTCCTAAATTGCTATTTAGCGGGTCCAAGTCCTTTCGACGTTAAACAGATTCGATTCGGGTTTGCTCAGTAGATTGTGCAGGTTCTTTCGAGTTTAGCGTTTCCAACAACGGTCGTTTTTGAAGCCTTCTTCACCATCGTTGAAGTTCTTTCCAAGACGCCAAAATTATCATATTACTCTATATTATTTTTATATTTATTTTGTTCATCTTTAAGTCCCTATTTAAAATAAATATGTCGTATAATTTTTGTTGTTTCCTTGTTGTTTTTTTATTGCAGGAACGTGCCTACAACACTCCTAGATCCGTAACAAACGAGGATAGTCCGTTTCGGCAGATTGCCCCTTATTAATATAGGTTGCATTATACTTGCCTTAGTAATAATCAGAAAAGAAAAATTTGTTATATAACTTGTGCCTATGACATATTAGCCGATTACTTGTTTTCGCACCAATAATAAATTGAACTTAATCTTGGGAAAAGCGTGAAAAATGACTTAGAAATATTTTTCTTTTTGCCAAAACTGTCAAAACACCTCTTATTTTTAGAATTATTTGCAAAGTTCTAACAATGGTTGCAGGTAGCCGCCGAGGCAGGCAAGAGAAACGGAAAAATACAACACTGCCATAGTAGCATAAGTAAAAACAAAGAACATTGTTGTTTTACCCTATAGGTGCCTGCAACAAGCTCTAGGAAGAATCATGTGCGAGGACACTCCGCTGCTATCAAAGTCTATGAATCTGAAAGCTTTGAAGTGACAGACAAATTAGCATGAGTGAATGAAAGTCTTCACGGGATGACTCTACTCCAAGGGTTCAGGGTTTTGTAGTTTGTTCCTATCTTAATTTCAGACTTAGAAGAGTAGTTGTGATAAGCTGAAGCCCTAATTGCCATGATTAGAATATTATGCTTAACTGTGCTGCCTCAGCAGCAACCTTATATCGTAACAACGTCTTTTTTTATTTAGTTATTATGCATATTCAGCCTGTACACAATCATGCACACACTGCACTGACATTAGAAATTAATTCTGAGTTATTTTCGTGTTTAATTCCCTTCACTAATTTAATGTAGGTGCCACGGCCCTGAGGTATGAAATCTAGTTGAAAAACTGGTTTTTCTTTCTGATTATTATTAGAGCAAGTATGTTTAGCTTGCATTACTTGAGGACAAGCAATAGTTCAATTTGGGGGGGTGTAAAGTATCCACAAGTTCAATTAGTTCCAAAAGTCCAGTTGAAGCAATCCATTTGTCAGGCATGAGAGTGTTAAACTCACGAAAGAATTAAGTTCGGTCTCATCATGTCGAGGTGTTGACTAATTCAGCTTAGACATAAGTTAGAATTTCAGCAGCTAAATGGAGCAACCAAACATCGACTGTTGTTGCGTGTAAAATAGTCTATCGCAATGGTAGTGCAAGTATACACGACGCAAGTAGTAAAGTGATACGAAGTATCAGATATCGTCTCCACAGGGATTGGGCTAATAGCTTCACCTTAATTCACTGCACGAAAGTAAAGAAAATATTTGAGAAGTTGTCACGTAAACAATAAAGTAAACGTAAATAAAAAAAGTAGAAGAATCAAGATAGAGAGAATGGGCTGGTATTGAATTGCTCAGTAGTGCAGGTATTGCTAAGTCTCGGAACTCCAGTTCTGTCGTCGCTCCCTGTCGCGGCAGCACCTGTCGCGGCAGCAGTCCGTTGCTTGTCGCGGCATCGAACAATCAACTCAGCACTTCAAGTTTGACAAGAATCCCGGATGTGCCTTGGCCTATCTCTAGGTCCAAGTCTGTCGATGATCACGTCTTTGATGATACCTCCCGGCGTGAATCGAAGGATGAACACCGATGTGTATGAATTCTTCTTTAGCCACTTAACCTCGTCCTATCCCTAGGCCCGAGATAGTTCAACTATAAACTAGAGAACTTGCTCTTATTTCTTTCGTATACTTAACTCTCCCGATGCTAAGTAAATAGATAACCTCACAATGCTCTCTCGATACTCTTGCAAGATATTAATAACCAAAATAAGAGAACTTGAAGTTTATTTTATTGAACTGAAAATTCCTAAAACAAAACAACCCTTGCAACTACTTTACAATTCAACCTGTGGCCCTAGGAATGATTTAGAACATGATGTGGGAAGGAAAACGGCTAGAGTTTTGGGAAGGAAGCTAGGGTAATCGGTTATGCCTCTCTAGGTCAAAAGATATGCCCTTATATAAGCTTTGGGCTCAAGTTATCTAAAATAGCAAGAATACAACTTTAATTGAAAGTATGATTCTAATAAAGACTAAATCTTCAAGGAATCTACTTTCCAGTCGTCATCTTCCTTGCTTGGGATTTTCTCTCCTTGAACTTTGGGCTTGACATTCCTTTTGATCTGGGGCTTGGAAAAATATGGGGATTTCACACGACAGACGGGCTGAATTTTCTCTATCTATCGAGGTCCACTTTGCTTCTTCTCCTCAAAACTGCTGTCGTCCTCTGCTATCACGGCGGCAACCATGGCAGCATCGTCCTCCTTGACTGTTTGTCCAGTTCCAGCTCTTCTGCTTCACTGCCCAGCGCCTGCCCTTTCCGTCTGCTACGGCAGCAACCTGCAAAAACAACCATTCTTAGTAGAAACTATGCCTTTTAATATATTTGTGATGTTTTGCTGAAAACTAACCTAAATGCAATGAATAATGCTTGAATGCAGCATAAATATGGGTTAAAAAGAGTGTAAATAATAGAACTTTTACACACTCAACACACCCCCAAACTCAAGTTTTTGCTTGCCCTCAAGCAACTAAGACTTAAAAGAAAAATGAAATATTTTTGTTTTGGCTTTCAAACAGTGAACTTTCCCTTACCCGTCGTTCGTTCCCTGTGACGGCAGCAACCTGTCGGATAATTTAGGATCTGTCCAGAATCTCACTATAGTCCTCGTGCAGTATGTGCATGCTTGTGAACAGTTATATGCCAAGACTCTCTTAGTTTCACTAGAATATTCAACTCTGAACTCGAATTTTTATGCCAAAGTTTATCTTTTGAAGGCACTTTTTCATGCTCCTTAAATTTTTTGTTTTGACTCGATTTCTCTATTTTTCAAGCTAAAGTTTTACTAGATCCAGTTTTAGGCACCTCTAGTTAACTTCCTAGAGCCAGTTTCGGGCACCCCTAGGGCTGTTGAGTATCTTTTGCTAAACTTCTTTCCTAGAGCCAGTGTTAGGCACCTCTAGGGGCTATTCAAGTGCTAAGCTTCCTATTCTAGTTTGGCTAAAAGAAGTATAAGCAGTATAACAGTCACAATGGTGTTTAAGTTTTCAGAACTATAGAAAGGCTCTAAACTTCTCCTAAAACTATCCTAAAGTCACTGCCACGACGGAGCTGTCACGACAGGTAAGTTCAGTTCACAGTTTTCAGCCAAAATTTTCAATATTTTAATCTTTTTTTTATTAGAAAAACAAACTAAGTAAAGACACATATTTTAAACTAAGATGAACTTCATTAATATGGAGGGATGTCACCCCCAAACTCGAGGGTTGCATTGCCCTCAATGCAAATAACAAAATAAAAATGAAAACAAATAAAGGCAGTACATCACAAAATATATAGCAGGCAGCAATAGTAAGATAAGAAACTTAAATTTTAATCGATGTCTTCGCTGCTGCTGCTGAGTCTGATCTGATGGCGGGTTCTGGCTTTTGGGGCGGGCTGGGGCACGGGGGAGGCAAATGTGTTCTTGGCCTCCCGTGGTGGCTGGATTCTGGTTGGGGAGATGTGGGGTGGTTTCTCCACAACCTGAACATCAGAGCTGATGCTGCTGCTTTCACTGCTGCTGCTGGCCTTTGGCAATTTGTTCTTATCTGCCATCCGCTTCTGCCTCTTTACCGGTGAGAACTCCTTTGACAGATTCCTCTTAATAGAGGGTTCATCATCACTGGCTGCCCAAACAGAAGAGGAGGAGAACCCAGCAACAAAGGCAGCAAGGTCCTCCGATGCCATTGGACGTTTTGTTCCTCGGGCAGATGGTTCGGCATGGGTGCTGCCTGCTGCTGTCGGGGCAGGCGATGGTGTGGAGGTGGCAGATGGTGTTCGTGGGGTAGCAGCAGGTGTAGGAGTGTGGACAGGGGTAGTGACAGTAAAGTAATGGACAGGAAAAGTAGGGAAAGCAGCATCAGGGAAATTTAAAGTATTTTGAATAAAAGTTACCGTAGAGGCGGCAAAGTCCCTGATGAAGGTCATTAAGCCCAATTGTTTTTCCTCCAGCTTCTGAATGGCAGCTAGTGTCTGGGTGGAGGAGTCTGTCAAAGTAGCTGCTGCGGCGGCAGGTTCAGTATTTTGCTGCTCTGTCGTGTCAGCTGTTGCGGCAGCGGGGTTGAATGACGACAGAGGGGTGGCCACGGTCAGCTCCATAAGGCTGAGGATATTCTTTTCCGTCCAACCTCGTCCTTTGACTACTAAATCAGTGTGTACTTCCGGCACGTTATGGCCGCGGCAGAGCGAAGTGATGAGGTATGGGAGGAAAAGTAGGCCCGTCGGTCTATGTGCACATTCCAAAATGATCTCTCGAATATAACTGCCCACATTTATGGGCCGTTCATGTAAGATAGAGTGTATGAATGCTAACCTTTGCTGGTCGACGGTGGTATGGTGGGATGACGACATGATCCTCTTTTTTATGAAGGCATTCCATAACTTTACCTCTGGCAGTAGCTGGGTCCGCTTCACCGTCCGTGGGTTTTTCCGGCTGGTATTCCATTGGGTTCCCTCATCGGTTAGTTCTGCCACGACAACGTCATAGGCAGCAACGTCTAATGTGTTGAGGAACTGCTAGTGTGCATCGTCATTGTGGCCTCTAACGCTCACTGATGTCGTCGTTCTGTTGTTGATGGTAGCATAAAATTCTCTTACCAGCGTCACGTTCATTTCCTCCGGCTATTCTTTGCTTTTGGTGTATAAATAAAGCCTCGTTCTTCCCACATGTCTTTGGTAGCAAAGGACTGTGGGGGAGTTGCTGTTGGTGAGGAAGTAGAGGCAGCATTGCGTCGGGTTTTCCTAGAAGACATATTAGTGCAAGGGTTGTGAAAAGTAAATGAAAGCAAATGAAAACTAAAAAGGGAGAGCAAGTAAGAAAGGCAAAAGTGAGTGAAAATGAAAATGAAACGGGGTTATATAGAAAAGGATTTGCTGCCCGTTGAAGCTGTAACGGCAGGCGCGAATAACGGGGCTGGCTGTTGAGCTTTAGCGTGTCTGACACGTCTAACACATGTTTCCGCGTCTGTTACGCGTCTGTGACGTGTTTCCGCGTCTGTCGTGACAACGTGATTACATCCTGTATTTTCCACGTCTGTCGCGACAGCTGTAATGACAGGCTTCAATATTTTGGGCTTTATTGGGCTAATGGATGGATGGTGGGCTGAGTTCACTTCTCCTGTTCTTCTTGACTCCTTTATTTCCAAAAAACAATAAACATAAAAACATTATTTAAATAAAATAAACCTTATTTCCTAATAAATAATAACTAATAATAAATAAATAAATAAAATTTAGGTTAAATTACGGATGCCAGGTGGGGCATCTCCTAAGGTAACCACTTCCTGCATTCCTGGGGCTTCAGTCCCCTTATAATGCTTGAGGCATTGTCCGTTGACTTTGAATTGGTGTCCGTCTTTTAATGATCGGATTGTTATGGCACCATGGGGAAAAACTTGTACGACTTGGAATGGGCCAGACCATCTAGATTTTAGTTTCCCTGGGAAAAGTTTCAGTCTAGAATTGAACAACAATACAAGTTGCCCTGGGCAGAACTGTCGTGGCAGCAACTTTTTGTCATGCCACTTCTTAGTTTTATCCTTGTAGATTCTTGCATTGTCATAGGCCATAGTCAGGATTTCTTCAATTTCATTCAGATCTAACAGCCTTTTCTGCCCTGCCCTGTCCAAGTCCATATTCACTGCCTTGATCGCCCAGTATGCTTTGTGCTCTATCTCGACAGGTAGATGACATGTTTTCCCATAAATCAATCGGTACGGAGACATTCCTAATGGAGTTTTAAAAGCTGTCCTATATGCCCATAATGCATCATTGAGGAGTAAAGACCAATCTTTCCTAGTTGGCTTGACCATCTTCTCAAGAATGTTCTTAACTTCCCTATTAGATATTTCAGCTTGTCCATTGGTTTGCAGGTGATATGTTGTCGCGATCCGATGCTTGACACCATATTTCTTCAAGGCAGCAGAAATAACCCTGTTGTCGAAATGTCTCCCTTCATCACTGATAATCGCCTTAGGGATGCCAAACCTAGAAAAGATGTTTTTGTGTAAAAACCTTTGGACTGTCTTGGCATCATTCTTTTGAGTTGCGATGGCTTTAACCCACTTAGAGACATAATCTACTGCTAGGAGGATGTATATATTCCCACATGAAGATGGGAATGGTCCCATAAAATCAATCCCCCAAACGTCGAAGATTTCGACTTCTAGAATGTTCTGCAGTGGCATCTCGTTTCTCCTTGAGATGTTTCCTATCCTTTGGCACCTGTCACAGTTCTTGTAGAAGATTTGTGCATCTTTATATACTGACAGCCAGTAAAACCCTGACTGCAGCACCTTGGCAGCAGTTTTGTTGCCTCCTAAGTGACCTCCATACTGTGAAGCATGGCAGTGATGAAGAATGTCTTCTTGCTCTTCTTGTGGTACACACCTCCTTATAACCTAATCTGCACAGATTTTGAAAAGAAGAGGTTCGTCCCAATAATAATGCTTAACATCATTTTGAAACCTCTTCCCGGCTTGATAATTAAGATCAGAAGGAATTATTCCGCTAACTAAGAAATTAACGAAATCAGCATACCAGGGGAGTTCAGAAGACTTACCTGCCGCCATGGCTGTCGCAGCAGTGATTGCGGCAGCAATGAGCTGCTCATCTGGGAAGGTCTCCAGTATGTTTGTCTCATTTGTTGGTAGACTCTGTCCCTTCTCCAACCTTGACAAGTGATCTGCCACCTGATTTTCTGTCCCTTTTTTGTCCTTGATTTCAAGGTCGAATTCTTGCAATAGCAGGATTCACCGTATCAATAAAGGCTTTGCATCCTTTTTCGCAAACAGATACTTCAGGGCAGAATGGTTTGTGTGCATTATTACCTTCGTTCCAAGTATGTAAGAACGAAACTTGTCAATGGAGAATATCACAGCTAATAACTCATTTTCTATGGTGGTGTAGTTCACTTGGGCGTCATTCAGTGTCTTGCTGGCATAGTATATGACATGAAATAATTTATCTCTCCGCTGCCCAAGTGTTGCCCCGACAGCATAGTCACTAGCATCACACATGATCTCAAATGGTTGTGTCCAGTCTGGTGGTTGTACTATTGGGGCTGTTACCAGTTTTTCCTTCAAAACCTTGAATGCTTCAGTACATTCATCATTAAAGTCAAAGGGTCGGTTCTGCTCCAGAAGATGTCATAGGGGCTTGGTGATTTTTGAGAAATTTGCAATGAATCTCTGATAAAAACCAGCATGTCCCAAGAAACTTCTAATACCCTTGACTGTGGTCGGCGGCGGCAGCTTTTCGATCACTTCTATCTTAGCCCTGTCGACTTCTATCTCACGGCAGCTAATCTTATGGCCAAGGACTATCCCTTCATCCACCATAAAGTGGCATTTTTCCCAATTCAAGACTAGATTTGCTTTTTCACATCTTTCAAGTACCTTTTGTAGATTGCCTAGGCAGCTCTCAAAATCGTCTCCAAAGACGGAAAAATCATCCATAAATATTTCAAGGAAGTCCTCCACCATATCGGAGAATATGGCCTTCATGCACCTTTGGAAGGTGGCGGGTGCATTGCATAATCCAAACAGCATTCTCCTAAAAGCATACGTTCCGTAGGGGCATGTGAAGGTCGTCTTTTCTTGATATTCTGGTGCAATAGCTATTTGATTATAACCTGAATAACCATCAAGAAAACAATAGTAAGGTTTACCCGCTAATCTATCAAGCATTTGATCAATAAAGGGTAAAGGAAAGTGGTCCTTTCGGGTAGCTTTGTTAAGCTTCCGATAGTCCATACAAACCCTCCAACCGGTCGCAGTCCTGGTTGGAATTAACTCATTGTTTTCATTGGTTACCACGGTCATTCCTCTTTTCTTTGGAACGCATTGCACCGGGCTTACCCATTTGCTGTCGGAGATGGCGTAAATAATACAAGCATCTAACCACTTGATTATCTCTTTACGCACCACCTCTTTCATCGCATGGTTTAGCCGCCTTTGAGCATCTATAGTCGGCTTATGATCTTCCTCTAAAAGGATTTTATGCATGCATAACGCCGGACTAATGCCTTGAATATCTTCTATCGTTCATCCAATTGCCTTTTTGTGCTGCTGCAGCATCCCTATTAGCTGTTGTTCCTGTTCCTGCATCAACTTAGAAGAGATGATTACGGGCAACATGTCATTTGAACCAAGAAAAGCATATTTTAGCTGCCCTGGCAGGGGCTTCAGTTCTAAAACAGGGGGCTCAACAGTAGATGGCTTTTGGATTGCATGGTTATCCGAAGTATAATTTAAAGGTTCGAATAACTTACCTGGACGATCGCCTATCCAGTTTACCTCCTCCTGATCTTCAGTATCAGATGTATCGGATTCTGAAGAGTTGTCGTCTATGATGTCGTGACAGTCCTGTAAGTGGCTGTCGAGGCAGTGACCAATTTTGATGTCGTGACAGCCTGACCTGATGCAGGGTTGATCAAGGGTAACTTCAGTGATAGCCTTGCATTCCTCGTCTGCATCAGCATGCTTCATAGCTTGGAGAACATTCAATTTAATCTCTTGGTCGTTCACTCTCATGGTGAGTTCTCCTTTTTCCACATCAATTAGTGAACTTCCCGTGGCTAAGAAGGGTCGCCCAAGGATGATTGGTGCGTTTTCGTCTGCTTCACAATCTAAAACAAGAAAGTCAGCAGGAAATATAAATTTATCCACTCTCACCAGAATATCTTCGATTTTTCCTTCCGGATGAACATAAGAGCGGTATGCCAGCTACAGAATTACTGTCGTGGGCCGAGCTTTTCCAATACCTAATTTCTGAAAAACAGATTTTGGCATTAAATTAATACTAGCACCAAGATCACAAAGTGCCTTACCCACATATTTATCTCCGATTACACAAGGTATGATGAAGCTCCCCGGATCCTTCTTTTTCTGGGGTGGCTGCCGATGAAGAATACTCATGCAACCTTCTGTCATCTTAACTGTTTCAAATTCCCCAAGTTTAGATTTCTTTGACATGACATCCTTGAGAAATTTGGCATAATCGGGCATCTCCCTAACGGCATCCAACAACGGAATGTTAATATGAACCTTCTTAAAGATATCATAAATCTTTTTGAGCTGAGATTCTTGCTTTGCTTGCTGTAACCGTTGAGGAAAAGGTGGTGGGGGACGATAATCAGCAATACGTCCTTCCCACAGCATACGAATATGAGGAGGTTTGGGTTCATCATTTTTCTCCTCTGTCGCTTCTGCTGTCGTAACAGGATCATCGGCAGCAGTCTGTTTGTTACCTGTCGGGGCAGCTTCCTCGGCAGGTCTGTCCAAGGCTGGTTTCCTTACTATTTCGGCTTCCTTTTCCGGCCCTGGTAATTTCTTCCCACTCCTAGTAGTAATGGCCTTACATTGCTCATGTGTGGGCTGCCTAGCATTTTCAGTCTGCCTTGGCTTGATATGCTGGGAAACCTGACCCATTTGTGTCTCCAAAGATTTCAGAGTAGCTTCATGATTCGTCATCCGCATCTCTGTTTTATCCATGAATGTCTTTCTTTTCTTGACAAACTGATTCATATTCTCAATATAAGTACCTGTCTGAGACATAAAAGTGGCCAGAGTCTGTTCCAGTATACTGCTCGTGGCAGCTGGTGGCTGTTGTTGCTGCTGTTGCGGCTGCAGTTGCTGTCGAGTAAACAATCTAGGTCCTCCCTGATTCTGATTACTGTGTGCTTGAGGATTCAGGGCATTATTAGGATTACTCCAAGAAAACTTGGGATCCTTTCTCCAGTTGGGATTATAGTTGTTGGAGTTGTAATTCGGCTTGTAGTTTCCAACATACTTTCCCTCTTCTAACTGTATAGGACACTCATCCGAACTATGATTTCCCTCACAGATTTCACATACCTCCTCAACAACAAATCCATGTTGTGCATCATCATTCAATAACTTTTTCATTGCTTTAGTAAGGAATGCTACCTGTGATTTCATCGTGTTATCGGCCTCATAATCCTTAACAGCTAGTACCCGTTTACCCCCTCTTCTTGCTGTCGGAAACTGCTCTTCATTCTTGGCCAGATTTTTCAATACTTGCATTGCCTCGTCCGGGTCTTTGTCCAATAATAGTCTGTTTGCTGCTGAATCAATTCGAATACGAGTTTGTAAGTTGGCAGCATTATAAAACTTTATTACCTGATTCTAGACAGGGAATCCATGCATTGGGCAGTTCCGTAGAAGAGTAGTAAATCTGTCCCAAGCCTCGTGCATCGGCTCGTCATCTTCCTGTTGAAAAGTAGCAATTTCATTACGTAATCGCTCAGATAAATGCGAAGGATTAAAACGAGATAGAAATTCACGAGACAAATCTGCCCAAGTTCTAATTGAACCCGGCGTAAGTTTATTTCACCAAGTTTTTGCTCTGTCCCTCAATGAATGGGGAAATAACCGAAGCCTCAGTATCTCCGGATTAACTCCTGGCAGTCTAAACGAACCACATATTTCCTGGAACGTTTTTAGATGCTCCCTAGCATCCTCTGTAATAGCACCACTAAATTGACCGGCATTGTTGATCATGCTAAACATGACAAGTTTCAGCTTGAAGTTGTCAACATCTATGTCTGGCAGCGTGGTTTCCAGTTCTACATGATCGTTCAACATGTAGTCACGACAGGACCGTCGTCCGGCAGCGGCAGCAGCATCGACGACAGGCTGTCTACCCTCTCCGTCTCCAACAGGAGGGTCATCTCCTCGGTGTGCCATTATCTCTAACTGTTCCTCAAGGTACTCGTTCCTGGCTAGTAAGTGACGAAGTTGTTTATTGAGATTGAATGAACGTTCGATTTCCGGATCTAATGGATACGCAGGATCTTTACCTCGTTTCGATCTGGGCATAAACAAGAAACCTTGTGAAAAGCAAGAGTTGGATGCACCAAACAAAAACAGAAAAATAAAAATAAAAACAAAAACGAAAAGTGCAGTAAAATAAAAGGTAGAGTTATGTTGCCAATCCCCGGCAACGACGCCAAAAACTAGTTGCGTGTAAAATAGTCTATCACAATGGTAGTGCAAGTATACACGACGCAAGTAGTAAAATGATACGAAGTATCGGATATCGTCTCCACAGGGATTGGGCTAATAGCTTCACCTTAATTCACTGCACGAAAGTAAAGAAAATATTTGAGAAGTTGTCACGAAAATAATAAAGTAAACGTAAATAAAAGAGCAGAAGAATCAAGATAGAGAGAATGGGCTGGTATTGAATTGCTCAGTAGTGCAGGTATTGCTAAGTCTCGGAACTCCAGTTCTGTCGTCGCTCCCTGTCGCGGCAGCAGTCCGTTGCTTGTCGCGGCAGCGAACAATCAACTCAGCACTTCAAGTTTGGCAAGAATCTCGGATGTGCCTTGGCCTATCCCTAGGTCCAAGTCTGTCGATGATCACGTCTTTGATGATACCTCTCGGCGTGAATCGAAGGATGAACACTGATGTGTATGAATTCTTCTTTAGCCATTTAACCTCATCCTATCCCTAGGCCCGAGATAGTTCAACTATAAACTAGAGAACTTGCTCTTATTTCTTTCGTATACTTAACTCTCCCGATGCTAAGTAAATAGATAACCTCACAATGCTCTCCCGATGCTCTTGCAAGATATTAATAACCAAAATAAGAGAACTTGAAGTTTATTTTATTGAACTGAAAATTCCTAAAACAAAACAACCCTTCCAACTACTTTAGAATTCAACACGTGGCCCTAGGAAGGATTTAGAACATGATGTGGGAAGGAAAACAGCTAGAGTTTTGGGAAGGAAGCTAGGGTAATCGGTTATACCTCTCTAGGTCAAAATATATGCCCTTATATAAGCTTTGGGCTCAAGTTATCTAAAATAGCAAGAATACAACTTTAATTGAAAGTATGATTCTAATAAAGACTAAATCTTCAAGGAATCTACTTTCCAGCCGTCATCTTCCTTGCTTTGGATTTTCTCTCCTTGAACTTTGGGCGTGACATTCCTTTTGATCTGGGGCTTGGAAAAATATGGAAATTTCACACGACAGACGGGCTGAATTTTCTCTATCTGTCGAGGTCCACTTTGCTTCTTCTCCTCAAAACTGCTGTCGTCCTCTGCTGTCACTGCGGCAACCATGGCAGCATCGTCCTCCTTGACTGTTTATCCAGTTCCAGCTCTTCTGCTTCACTGCCCAGCGCCTGCCCTTTTCGTCTGCTACGGCAGCAACCTGCAAAAACAGCCATTCTTAGTAGAAACTGTGCCTTTTAATATATTTGTGATGTTTTGCTGAAAACTAACCTAAATGCAATGAATAATGCTTGAATGCAGCCGAAATATGGGTTAAAAAGGGTGTAAATAATAGAACTTTTACACAATCAACAACTATATGTGTTAGGTTTACTATGAGATTGCTAGGTATTGCCTACATCACGTGATGACAGAATCCTTGCCTAGACATAGGAAGGATCACTTCAGAATTGCTCTACCGAACTTGAAGTATCTTCCAGACTTACCACCGAGACTTATCTCCATTCCACCTGCCGAGACAGCGAAAGTTGCAAGAGCAGAGATCTGCTGTGGCAGCGAAAGGGCCGCATCCTCAACCCGCCATTACCCATCAAGGCAGCTGATCGTGGCAATGCAAAACAACTTGGCCTATCCAACGCAGTTTCACACTAAGCAGCAGCATAACCCTGCCCTCTCTATCAACGTGGTCACTTCCTCTTTTACTTGTGTTTTATTTTACTTTTCTTCTCAAACAATCATTCTTACTTGTGTAGGAACGACAATTTGAACCAAACTGTCCAATCCTCGTGGGAGACGATATCTTATATACTATAACTTGACAAGAGTGTGCACTTGCGCTCATAATTAGAGTACACCCTAACGCTCTACAGTTGGATGACTTGTTCGGCCCTCATTGTAGTCATAAACTGATTGAACATGTCAGTCATGTTCTTAAAACATTCAGCCTTGGCAGTAGGTGCTACAGGCTCGGTATTCTGAACAGAAGGATCTTGCAGATTTGATGGATTTAGAGGATTTCCTCCTCTTATCTCCTCACCATGAGTCGAGGAGCCGGTGGCTAGCTCGTCAATGTGAGCTTCATTTTTTTAGACATATCTATATAAAAGATCGGATTAGTCGATAAGTCACAATATACATACTATACAGCTCCTAAGTGGCAAAGTAACATAATAACAATGCAATAAGCTTCGGTTTAGTCCTAGAATCGACTAAACTCTAGCTCTAATACCACAAATGTAAGACCCCCTTCCCGGCCTGGTCGAGAATTGAGTCGAAAGGTGTCACCGATGAACAGTATGATAATCGGTACGATAAAATTTCATTCCATAAGCGACAAATGATCAATGTTGTACTAATAAAATATTATCGGATATACATCTTAGTCCAAGTTACTATTTATGAACAATAATTAATCATCTAGGACCAAAACTTAACTATTATAAGTTTTAAGTACTAAACTGTAAATTTGATAAATTAGAGGTCCTTCAATGCAATTGATTATACTACAAAGAAATTCAATACAATATTAGCAGCTCTGTAAATTTTCATACTATTCAGAGTTCATTTATTCATCCAATTGAATCATCCTAAATTCAGTGACCAATTTGTGAATGTTGCAAACTTTCAATTAAAGCCTTCTAACCAACTTAACTAACCATGTATCGAAACACCTTGATGGTGTTTCGATACGGGTGTACAATGGTCAACCTGGGTTGACTTTGCCCATTACCTCGTATAGATACAGGAAAGCCTTGTATCGGTACAAATTGACTTTCATTGACTTTGACTTTGACCTGTTTCGATACTAGTTAGACCCGTATCGAAACAAGGGATTACAGTTGCAAATTTTTTTGATACAGCTCCAAACCATATCGATACGCCCCATTCTTTGGGTTCAATTATGCCTAACCGTATCGATACGGCCTGACCTATAATGACAGGTTTTTGTTGGTTTTTAATCGAATTGACCTACCAAACAATGTTCAAATGCAATTAAACTTTACACACAACATTACAATGCTATAAACTACTAGCATGCCAAATTTCATGATTATTCGAATACGTTTACTAAATTTTCACCTATGTGAGCCATATATGTCATTTTTACCATCTTTTAGACATACCAAAAGTCATTTTAGAGCCTTTAATAACATTACAACTTATACACATTACAAGCATACCAAAATGGGCACAAAAGACTAATTCAACTACTTTTCCACCTTCCTATGAGTTCATAAAGTAAAAATACATTACTCTTGGCTTGTAGTGACTTGTCTTGCCTCGACTTTTCCGATCTTCAACTACAGTCGGTTCCTTAACCTGAAATGCATGAGATGAGACACGTTAGGCATACATAGCCCAGTGAGGTAGTGATAAATGATGTAAATATCAATGAGTGATGCATAAACATGTTTTAACGTCCCGGTTTTGGGCCTAGATGTTTTAGGCATCGGTTTAGGTTAGTCGAACTTAATATTAAAGATTCGAGCCTTCAGAATGGTTCAGAAAAAAAAAAACATAGTCCGGGATGGGATAAAATTATGAGAAAAATTCCCAAAATATTTTTAAAATGTATATTAAAGGTTGGTAAAATTAATTTTAGAAAATGAGTATTGGGAAATTGAGATTTTGGAAAGTGACCATTTTGTAAAAATTGCAAAGTTGGATTTTAAGGACTAAAATGAAATGAGGACAAGACTTAGAATCTTTAGGAAGCTTATATCTTTTGTGGGCCTTTTCTCTCAAATTGACCATTTTAATTATTTTAATAAAAAGATTTAATTAATGTTTCAAATTAAAAGAGGAATTTTTTTAAAAACAAGAGAAGAGTTTACGTAACTGATAACTTGTCAAAATACTTATATTTTACACCTTTTACTTAGGTATTTGTTTGTTCTCAAGGTCATTTAATAGCACATAGGTGCATTTAGGGCATATAATTGCATACATCTTTTCTTGTTGGTGGTTTGACTTAATTTCACAAGATTGGATGTTGCTTGAAGGGTATGTGTTGTTGCTGTGATGTGCGGGTTGAAGCAGGTATGAAGCTGGAAAATGAGGAAAATGCTATAGAATTTTTGGGCGCAAATAAGGACAAAACAACGCGTACATTCTCAGAGCCCACATGTGCGAGCCCTATTTTTGTCTGATTGTGCCCTACATGCACAGGGAATATTCCCCAGGACGTCAAAGAATATTAGGGCAAAAAACCCTAAGAGCCCCCACTATAGAAAGGACATAAGACCCTCATTAAAAGAAGAGCGGAAAAAAGGTGACTAAGGTTAGGGAGAAAAGAAAAATGTGGCACTTTTTCCCATCTTCTTCTTCCTCCACTTGGTATCCTCCATCGTTGAAGCTCTAAGGGTTGATCTTGCTGACCTTGAGAGAGACAACAAGCCTAGGGTGGTTCGTGGCATTGCAGTCCATCACGGATCGGGAGTTTCTTCTTCCTTTTCTGTTGCTTTAGCATTTCTTTTATACTCCGGAATGGGTTCTACAAACAAAGTTACTTTGGATGTTTATTGCCCAGCCATGAATTGATTTTAGGTGGCTTGGGTTGTTTGGATGATTTATGTTTTTAGTTTATTTTAATTCATGCTTATTTCTCTCAGCTTCATTCTATGTTTTGTTTATGTTCGTTAAATGCTTAGGGTTGTAAGAGCCTTTGAGAGTTGGCCTTTCCTTAGGTGTGAGTTGAAGTTAGTAATCGAGAGAGCCACCTTTGACCTTCATAGGCAATGGAGTTGGCTGCTGAGAGGCACAACTCTAATCCACCTTAGAGATAAGTGATGAGTTTCAACGGCTAAAAAGGATAGAACTTTATGGGTAGGGGGAGTGTTAGAGTTTATGTTGAGAGATATTGTTGTAGTATTTCCTACTCCCAGATTCCATGCTAGAGATAGTTGAGGAGCAACCTTATCGTATCCTGCCGAGCATAGAATAAGGTAGAGAGATAAGTCTTAATTGAGAGCTAAAGCATAGGTTAACCATGCAACCCGGTCGGTCATTCCCAAGTGAGTTTTGCATACGTAAGAGGACCTGTTAAGTCTACTGATTTCAGCATGTTATTTTTATCTTTGTTGCTACAACATTTATCCATCTATTTCTAATTGCCAAAGAATTCTCTAGTTAAATTCCGTGACTTGTGTGCTTAAACTCAATTTGAGACATCACCAATCCCTGAAGAGACGATACTCACTTATCATTGTATTACTTCTTCGACGTGTTTACTTGCACAATATTTGTGTATCATTTATAGTACACTACACAGCGCAAACAAGTTTTTGGCACCATTGCCAGGGATTGGCAATTGGTTGTTTTAGGTTTAGTCTTTGCACTAGTTTGTTTTTCTTTTGTATATATTTTCTTAAGCTGTTTTTGTTTGTCTTTTTAGGTATTGTGCTATTGCATGCCCCGAAGGAGACATCGTGAGCCTATACTATCGTACATTCCTGAAATCGAACATCTTTTTCACCAACGGAGACGTATACAAGAAGCACTTAGAATCATGAATGGAGCTCAGCATCAAGGGGATCCTGATGCAGTAATTGGAGACCAAGGAGAAAAAGCTCTAGCAAGACCCAGAGCTATTAGACATTACCTAAATTCTATCCTGGATGATCTTAATCTAGTGATTGTAGCTCCCAAAATTTTGGCAGCCCACTTTGAGCTTAAACCCATAATGTTCAACATGTTGAACTCAATCGGTCAATTTGGAGGCTCGCCTCATGAAGATGCTAGGCAACACATCCGTGCTTTCTTAGAAGTGTGTGACTCTTTTCGTCAACAATGGGTGCACGATGATGTGTTGAAACTCAAACTCTTCCCTTATTCCTTGCGTGACCGAGCACGAGAATGGTTGAGTGGTGTGCCAGCCGGATCATTGGAAACATGGGCAGATTTTTGCAAGAGCTTTCTGCTGCGGTATAATCCACCAAATAGGAACATTCAGTTGAGGAATGATATTGCCTCCTTTCGCCAGTCTTATGACGAATCGATGTATGAGTGTTGGGACATATTTAAGGGATTACTACGCAAGTGCACTAATCACAGTTTTTATGACTTGACATAAGTGGTTATGTTCTACAATGGTGTTAACGCTTCCACCAGAATTATGCTAGATGCCTCAGCAAATGGGACATTGCTAGACAGGTCACCCAAGGAAGCTTTTGACATGCTTGATAGAATAGCCAACAACGATTATCAATTTCCCTCATCAAGGCTTGGAACGGGGCGGAAAACTCAAGCATCACGTGACACGGATATGGATGCCTCGGTAGCAGCCCAATTAACCGCCATCACTACCATGCTAAAGTATCTTCAAAAGTCTAATGAGGCGAAGGAAGTAAAAGTGGCATCAACTTGCCTTCATTGCAATAGGAACCACCACTTGAGCGAGTGCTCGGACAATTAAGAATCCGCCAACTATGTAGGGAATTCCAATCGAAATAACAATCCCTACTCGAACACCTATAATGCAGGATGGCGTCAGCATCCTAACCTCTCTTGGGGGAATCAAGGAAACAACAACTATGGCAATTCAAATCAGCATATAATCTGTCAGAACCACACGGTTCATAGCATAATATGCCATGGCAAAACAACAAGGGTTTTGCATCTTCATCCAGTAGCAATTCGTTGGAAGATACACTCCATGACTAATACATTACTCCACTAAGGAATTTATGGAATCTACTAATACATTACTCCAAGATCACTCCATGACTATTAAGAATCAATGAGCTTTGCTACAAAGTCACAGTTTATCCTTGCGATTATAGGAAACCCAAGTGGGTCAAATTACTCAAGCATTACATGTGCAACCCCAAGGAAATATGCCAAGTGATACTGAAGTCACTAAAAATCATGGCAAAGAGCAATGCAGCGCTCTCAAATTGCGGAGTGGTACCCAACGTAACACCAAAGATAAGTTTGGGGGGAAGAAGAAAGAAGACTCTGTTCCTACGGAAGTGCAAGAGGAACCAGAATTGCAAGCTGAAACATTTTGTGAGAAGGAGAAAGATGGGGATTTAGTGAATGAAACTATCGAAGACATGGAAAATGCTACATTAAACGAGAAACCTGCAACGATAGAGGAAGAAGTTAGACCCCCACCCCTTCCCTCAACGATTGAAGAAACAAAATGAGAATCTCTAATTCAGAAAATTCATGGATGTTATGGACTAGCTTCATATTAAGGTCCCATTCTTAGAAGACATTGATTAGATGCCCACTTATGCTAAGTTTCTCAAGGACATCGTCACCAAGAAAAGAAAGGTTGGGTGGTATGCGACAGTTGCTACAACAAGTGAATGTTATTCTGTGTGGAGCAAATTGCCTCCTAAGAGACAAGATCCAGGCAGCTTCATTATATTGTGTTCAGTAGGTGATAATTATGTGGGAAAAGCCTTGTGTGGCCTCGGATCTAGTGTAAATCTCATGCCAAAGTCAGTTTTCATGAAGCTCGACATAGAAGATGTAAGACCAACTACGATTATCTTGCAATTGGCCGACCGGTCTCATGTAAGCCCGGAAGGAAGAATAGAAGATGTAGTGGTGAAGGTGGACATGTTCATCTTTCCAGTCGACTTCCTTATTCTTGATTGTGAGGCAGCTGATAACGCACCCATTATTTTGGGGTGGCCATTTCTAGCAACCGGTAGAATTCTGATAGACTGTGAAAAAGGGTGAGTTTACTATGAGGGTGGTTGATCAAAAGGTGACCATCAATGTCTTCAACACTCTCAAATATGTGGATGAATATGAAGAGTGTCAGTACATGGATGCTACAGCAGAAAGGGACACTGCAGACTTTTGCTGCAGCAATTTCTTAGAAATGGATGAATATGAGCAGATTCAAGAGGAAGACAACAAGGAGGACTACGAGATCAAGTATGAGAAATTTGAGGAATTTCCAGAAGGGGTGGAACAATCGAGCTTGCTCGAAGCTAAACCAGGTACGCACTTTTAACCTCTTGATTTTTCAGAATTTATTCCTCCTAAGCCTTCACTTGAGCATGCTCCAACATTAGAGTTAAAGCCCTTACCATCTCATCTTAAATATGCTTATTTGGAAAGCAATGAAACTTTTCCTGCGATAATCTCATCTTGTCTTACACCTAAACAAGAGTCTAGTTTAATCAATATTATGTCGCAATATAAAAGAGCTTTATGTTGGACTATGGCCGGCTTAAAGAGGATAAGCCCTACTATTTGAATGCATAAAATTTTGATTGATGATTGTCACAACAATTCTATTGAACCCCAAAGAAGGTTCAACCCTATCATGAAGAAGGTGGTGATGAAGAAGATAATCAAGTGGCTTGACGCTGGTGTAGTCTATCCCATATCAAACAGCTCGTGGGTTAGTCCAGTCCAATGTGTGCCTAAAAAAGGAGGCAACAATGTGGTGAGTAACGATGAGAATGAATTATTGCCAACAAGGACTGTAATAGGATGAAGGATTTGCATGGACTATAGGAAGCTCAACAAAGCTACCAAGAAGGACCATTTCTCTCTCCCATTCGTTGATCAAATGCTAGATAGATCAAAGGGCAAATGTAGAGCGTTTATGTGTTCTCTAAATAGAATCGCAAGTGCACACTCTTGTCAAGTTATAGTATAAAAGACATTGTCTCCCACAGGGATTGGACAGCTTATTCAAATCGCAATTCCTGCACAGAAAATAAATGCACAAGTAAATTTAGTTTGTAAAGAAAAGTAAATAAAACACAAGTAATTGATAGAAAAGATCAGGGTGATAGAATGGGTTAGGTTATGCTGCTTAGTAGTGTGAAACTGCGTTGAATAGGTTAAGTTGCTTTGCGCTGCCAGACTTTGCTACCTCGGCGGAGGATAATAGATTGGCTGCTTTGACACTTTCGCTGCCTCGGCAGTGGAACGGACGATTGGCTCGGCGACAAACTCGGCAGACCTTCAAGGCTCGGCAAAATGCTTCGATATTGATCTCGCTTATGTCTAAGTCAGAATGTTCTTGTTTCCCACTGCAGATGATACCCGTCACGGCATGAATCTTGCAAAGACAGCAACCTTGGTTCGTCCTCTTTTAGCCGCGTTAAACTTGTACCTATGTCTAGGCTGAATTGATCAACACCTGATTAGGATGAGGATCGTACTTATCCCTTTCATGAGTTCGACTCTCTCGATACCGAACAAATAGATAGTTAACAACTAATCTTTCGAACTTAATTGAAAACTATGAAGAGCATGGAATAAGCAAGCGTTGAAGTTTTATTGCAAATACAAACTTAAATCCTAAACAACCATTCTCACACTAGTTTACAAACATAACCCAAACCCAAGAGAAAATTTAGAACATTGTTGGCGGCAGGGAAAAACTAGACTATGCCCAAAGGAAAACCTAAGATGTCTACAATTACAAAATATGAAGAGTATATATAGGCATTAGCTAGGCCAAGTCCTCCTTGGAGTAGAAGTCTTCAAAGTAACTTTTGCATTGAATGCAACCTTTAATTCTGACTTCTTTGAGTTGAATATGAACTCTTTCTCGTTGCCTTGCACCGCAAGTCATCTTGATCTCCTCCTTCGGCGGCTTTATCTGTTGCTCCATGCGTCAAAAAATTGAGTGGATGGCATTATTGGAATCATAATTTTCTGCTCTACAAATCGCACTCCAATTCTCCAATTCCTCAGCTTGCTGCCCATGGCGGTAGGTATGGCGGCGGCAGGTTCTCGGCAGCGACTCTCTCTCTCTCTCTGTCTGGAACTACATCAGTACAGCTCCCTAGTCTGCTGCCTCTACATCCTCTCCTCTGGTTTGTCCTCCTCCTAACAATTTCTAGCCCTGAAATGCAAACTAAACTAAAACAACATCTTTTCCTTACCAAATAAAAGATAATCAGTAAAAGCATGGCAAAGTAAAGAATATTGTAAATATGCAAAGCATGAACCTAATTATGCCTAAAATGTACTTAGGAACAACAATAATAAGAGATGGAATGCGCACAAAATATAGAACTAATGAGCACTTTACACACCCCCAAACTCGAACTATTGCTTGTCCTCAAGCAATGCAATCTAACAATAACATGCTAAAACTTAAAATTATATGTAAACTAACTCGATAAAGCATCATGAGCAACCTTTACATACCATGTAGATTTACGCCTAATTAGCAACCTTTCGAATGACAATAGACTTACCCGAAACCGAACTATGTATCTCGTGAGTGTGTGCGGTCCTTGTGATAAGAATGATTCTTCGGCTTCTAAGTATACTTTCGATAAACACATTATATCCCTTGGGTTTCCCTCTAGTTTTTTTAAGCAATATAGCCACTAGTGCCGGTAATAGGCATCTCTAATGAGTTCATTCATTTTTTCTAGATCCGGTTTCGGGCACCTCTAACTTATCCTAGAGCTAGTTTCGGGCACCTATAGGACGTTTCTCTTTGTTTTTCTAAACTTCGAGTTCTACCCAAGTTATACTAGGTGAAATACCTAAGTTTCCTAGAAGTCCTAAAATCAAACTAGTCACAAGAAGTTTTTTCTTTAAGTTCAGACCATATTAGGACTCTAAGTCAATCTAAAGTCATGCTAAGGTTGCCGCACAGGCGAGTCATCTGTCGCGGTGGGTAAAAGGTACTCAAGAATTTTCCTCAAACTAAGAATTCATTAGAGTTTAAATAAAGGCATGTTACATTAGAACCTAAATGCAAAACAAAACAGAAAAATAAAGACATAAAAAAACTAGAAAATAAAAGAAAGAAAAAAGAAATAAAAGAAAAAGGAAAAAAATAGAGGACTAATTTCCCCCCCAAAGCGAGAGGAGCATTGTTCTCAATGCATGAGAAAAATAAATGAGTTAGTCGAAAAGGTCGTCACCTTGCATGATGAATTTCCTTCGAGCCATGTTTGCTTGTGTGGTTATTGATTGTGTGTATCTGCTAGTCGAATCACGTGCAGTCGTTACCTTGGCAACCCTGGGTAGTTATAGTTGCGGTTTTTGTGGCGTGGATCTGGGTTGCCAGGGCGGGTGATGGCGGGTAAGTATTTCAGCAGGAAATATGGGGAATAAGACTGAACTGTCATGGAACATTGTTGAGTGGATCGTAGAATCGATTTAAGCCAAGAGAGGGTGAATTGGATTTTTAGATATTTTGGTGGTGAAGTGGAAAATAAAAATTTGCAAGACAAGAGATTTAGAGTGGTTCAAGTTCTAATTGAACTCTACATCCACTACCTTAGCTTCACAAGGTGTTAATACAAGTTTCATACTTAAATATAAATCAAAATGTGACATACATGCCCCCTAATTACAGATACCATACTCCGCAAGCAAGCCGAAGAAACTCCTATACCGACGTTGACAGCTGCGACATAGTCGATCTTCTAACCTGTGATGGTAAAAACAACGTGAGCTTCGAAAAGCTCAGTAATACAGACTACCAAGGGATGCTAAACACAAGCATGTATAAGGCAAGCTTAACACTGTCATGATGAACTGGGCAACAGTAAGCTCTAATTATGATTCGATATTTCAGTGGAGCATTGTATCAAAAGGTAACAGAGTTGTTCTTTATTTGATCACCCGAACCTTAAGAGATGAGTTTAAGGACGGAGATTCAAAAGAGATTTCAAATTTTAGAAGTTGAATCAAGGAGTTCAAAGTGGTTCGTTAAGCGTGAATTGTAGTTTTACTGAGATTTCAACTTTGATACATTAATTTAAGGTATGTTTCAGAAGAGGTCAGAAAGTTTAATTAATTTATTTAACTGCCCTCCAACCATACGCCAATATACAGAAACCCATAATAGTATCCAGAAAGACTTACCCTAGGCCCGTCGGGCGTAGGAGCTTAGGTCCAGAATGACTTACCAGCGCTGAGCCTACAGATCTTCATTCATATCCCAGATAATATACCCTAGATGATTTTAGTTTATATTCAGAAGACAATGTTATAGAAAATAGATATCAGATCTATTTTTATACCATAAGACAGATGTCAAGTTTATTTTGTTATTATTATTTTGTATTCAATGTCATATATCAGATATATTTTTCATATCAGAGGTCAGAAACCAGGGAATTGATTTCCTTTCGTATAACAATGTTATACTTTTAAATTTTAAGCATATTGTCTTTGTTTTTGAACAGAAAGTATTTACAAATACATGGTATGCGCTTTATAACTCAATTCATTTCTCAAAGATACTTGATAGATATCAGAAATATGACATTTGACAATTTTTAGATTGATTTCAGAACAAGGTCCCTACGAATAGGGGAGTTCGATAAGACGGATCGAATCAACACCAGAAGTGGATGCATCAGAATCATTGGGATTTCAGATATATTGTGAGCAAAATTAAATGTTACAACCTATGAGGGTATTAAGGTTATTTTGACCTTTAGGGGTGTTCTGGTAATTTGAACCAACAAGGTATAAACGGTGATATACAGAATTTAGGAATTCTAGCTGCTCATCAAGTTTCCGAGTCCCTTTGAACTAATCGAACCCATTAACACAATGTTTAATATCTCAACGGATAGGTACACCTCAATCATTCAATTCTCAAACCGACTACAGAGCATAACAACAATAGTTTGCCTTCACCAATCGTCCACTGAGCTTATTACCAAAAACCAAGCATATATTCGAGCGACATTTTCCAAGTATTCAAACATGTGCATTGTACCTGAACTCATTCCAAAACATCGAATGAACCTTAGTAGAACATATCTCTCTCAGTTCTCACTATTAACTATGTACTTTCTCCAAATAAATTTCACGTGCATTCACATGGTACTCTCCCACTATCATCATAGTATCTGGGTCGACCATCTGACACGAGTTGTATTTTACCACTTTTGGAGCCATTACATTTGTTTGTCTTTATTGGGATTTCTAATTTCACGTCTTAGAATTATTCTCCAACATTCTAGTATTCGAGAGTATTTCAGACATTACAATGCTTGAAAATGTTTCAATTATTCAAAGTTTCATGATTCTTCCATCTATTCAAAGTTTCATGATTCTTCCATCTATTCATTCTAGAATTCTAGTATTCGATCGATTGACAATTAATGCCTGAAGAAAATATCAGTCTTTAGGGTCATTGTTACCCATTTCAGCCTTATCAGTATATTAAATCCTTTTTAGTCATTTCAATCAATTCAACAATTTACGCAACTTTAACTAATTCAAACTTACAAATATTTTCTCGCAAATGTCTTTAGAAATTTATTCAATTTCAAATAGAATCTGGGAAATTTACAATCTCAAAGGTGAAGCCTCGTTACTATGACTTCCCAATCCAGTTTCAAGATTTTCAGAAGAATCAGTTGATATACCGGATCTAGTGTAGATTCTCATACCACTTTCATTGATAGGGGTATTTTAGTCATTATCATACATCAAGGGCATTTTCGTAATTCATTAGCCAACATAATCAGATTTGGAGGTCAACCGTTTTTATTAATCATTTACTAAACTCGGAAGTCCTTTCGATTTATCAAACCTCTTATTCGAATATATGCCTTGGTCATTAATATTCTTATTTCTTAATTGATCGACATTAGCAGAATGTTAATCATATACTCAATCATGGTTGTGCAAGCATTAACCGAATACCAAAAAGTTTTGAAAGCATGTAGAAGGTAGTAATGTATTACCTTGAATCCTTGCTATATCGGTCGACCCTCGAATGACGTTCAAACACTCTTGAACCCGAATTTGACATCCTTCAACATCTCGTATTCAAGAAACCGAGAACACCTTTAATTACACAAATTCCAAGATCAGACCTTATTCACAAGGCTCTTAATTAGATAAATAAATACATATACAAGTTCGGGTTCAAGGTCAAATTCGGAGGCTTTCGAGTCAGAATTTTGTGAAACGGGCTTAAAAACGGACTTAAGACGTCGAAAAACATAAAACAAGAGTTTTTGGAAAAATTAACTTTTTGGTCAACGGTCAAAGTCAACGCTGACGTTAGTAGGTCAACGCTGATGTCAGCAAGTCAACATGGTCAGAGTTAACGATGACGTTAGTAGGTCAACGAGCAGAGGTCAACTTGAGTTGACTAGGCTGACTCACTGAGCTGACTCGGGCTAAATTGACTCGGTGACTGACTCGAGCTGAGTTGACTCGGTAGACGGGTTGGGCTCAAAAATGGGTCGGGTTATCGGGTTTTGGGCTGAGTCGATTCGGGTTTACCATTGGGCAAGGTCGGCTTGGTCTAGACCGGTTCGGTTGGCTCGGTTCAAGGCCAGACCGGGTCCAAGGCCAATTTCGCCAACTCAGTTCACAGGCCACCATTCAAGGTTGCCGGAATTCGCCAGAGGTGGCGCGTGGTTGCCACGCACGGCCAAAATGGCCGGAAACACATCGGAAAGCACCGAAAACACAGAAAACAGCCTTAAATTTAACCTATTCCAACTATAAACCAAAAATGTAAGTTGAAAATTCACCGGACTTACACAAATCGACGGTAAACGTTTAGAACTGATGTGGCTCTGATGAGATTCTAAACGATGATGGGTGGTCGATCTCAAGGCTGGGTTTTGTTCGGCTTGGCATCACGAGAACGATGGTGAGGGCGGTGACTCACACCGATGATAGGGGCGGCCGAAATCAACTATGAACAGAAAGGTTTTTGACCAAGGTTCGACGAACCTTCAAGGCTTTCTCCATGGCGGGCAACGGCGCGGCGCTGCGAGTGAAGGACGGAAACGAGCTCGGGGTGAGGTGATGCTCCCTTCGTGTTGGCGGTGTAAGCCACGAACCGGCGGTGAAGGGGACCGGACTTGGGAAGGGTCGGGTGGTTGGGAGAATTCTCTGGAACCTCTCTCTCAATTTCCATATTCGAACCGTTTTTCAAAGGTAGGTGAAGGGTTGGGTTATTAAGTCTGATTTACTCATTTTAGGCTTAACTCTAATAGCCAAACTGGGTAACCTTTAACAAAAATGAGCCATTGGATCAACGGTTTAAGAAAAAGAACACAATGGAGGTGAGGTCGTGGGTTCAAACCCCACGAGCCTTACTTGTTTAACACATTTTTTTTAATTCATTGGGGTGTTACATGTGAAACATGACTCTAAGAGCGGTGCCATGGGTGAAAGAGGTGATGAAGGTGGTATGACTGTTTTGAACAAGATGGACTAACTCGACAAACATAATTTAGGCATGATTTGGACGTTGTTCCTCACGAAAGAAATGAAGCCAAAAGTCATCCACCATGTGAATGGTAAACCACTTACCACCGGATGGTCGAAACCACCAAGTGATGAGAAAGTTCGGCAATTTTTGTGCACCAAGTGACGAAGGTGATATGACGCTCATGGGCATCAAGCACAGTCATTGAGCCATCATAAATTTGACCAAAAGAATTTTCATCATCTATACACACATCATCCATCCCCAAAAGTTTGGCAATTTTGTGGAATCAAGTCGAAATTTCTTTCCCATGAGATAGGACTCAATAGTTATGGTTTTAGTTTTCTCTCGATTTAAAATACACCAGGCATTTGTGTTGAAAATATGTTCAAGGTTTTTGTAAAGAATGTCAGGTATGTTTAAAAAAGTCATAAATTTACAACACCTTATTAAATCAAGATATCGAAAGTTAAAAGCATCGAAGCACATAAAAGAATTATAAGTAGCTCGCTCATGACGGATTTTAAAATTTTGAAATTGTTTAAAATATTCCATAGCATTGGGATATTCTGGCTTATTAAAACAATGGATAAAAAGTTGGTTAAGATTGGGTTTAACCATTATTTTCGGAATTGGGATTGGTAGATCTAGTCCCCATATATTTTCTAGATCTTTTCTTAGGAGGCATGGTTAAAAGACTGCAAAATTTAAATCATAAAAACACATTTATGCATATACATCAAATTCAATCCAATGATCAAGGTAGTATAAAAGTCTATATTGCATAGTTTAAAATCATATAGAAGTGTAAAGAAACAATCTGGTAAATTTAAAACTTGAAAACTGTCAAATAAAATATACGAGTATAATTTTATATTAGAATCGAAAATTTTTAGTTCTGGAAATGATTTTGTAATTTTTTTGAAGCAAGGATATTTACATCCTAGATATACAAAAATCACATCCAAAAGCTATACAAATTAAAAAGAATTCGAAATATAAAGAAAATAAGGTTTTTACCTTGAGTATGGATAAATGAAGAGATGATTTGCACAAAGCTTGATGATTTTTAAGTTTTCTCTTTTTTTCGTTTTGCCAAATTCATATCACATCTACTTTTATGAAAATCCTTTCGTCTGTTTTTATGGCAGTTCCTTCGTTTGTCTTTTGACAGTTCCTTTGCCGTCGTTTTTTACAACAGTTATAGTATGTCTTTGTTATAGTTGTCTATCTTTTGGCAGTTTAGCGTTCGGCTGATGAATATCAACGAGCGTTTTTGTCAGCAAAAGAGGTCAATCTTTATATGCTTATGATTCCCAATATTGTTGTGCCGATATGCCAAGAACAAGTAGTGGAAGAATTTGCTTTCTTCATAGATCACTATGGTCAAAGTAATTGTTTGCTTAGTTTCATTCAGAAGTTTATTCAAGTCCTTCTAAAAGTGATAGATTGTATTTTAATATCTTTCGTACCCTCATAATTTTATTGTATTTATTTTTATGCATTGAGCTTTCAATGTTTTGCGGTGTGATACCTTTGTAATCCTATCACTTTGAATATAATCCAGTATATTTTTAAAAAAATTAACTTATTACATATAAATATACAAATAGAGCCAAAAAGATCTTCATTAACATTTTGAGATGGCTGTCATTACATATCCATATGGACATGGAATTTCATTTTATGCACCATTTAGATAATAAAAAATTTGTTTTGTTATACCTACGCTAAACACCTCTAGAACACTCTACCTCCGAAGTTCACGCACCACGCTCCAACATCCCAAAGCCCGGAGTTCATCCCTGGGATACTTCTACACCTCTAGACTCATCAGCTTTTAGAGACCCTTACGCTCGGCCATCACACCGCGACAAGACATCCATCAAGTCCAACTAAGCTCACATATGGCTCCACTAGCCCTTTTCTATACTATTTGCGGCTCTCGAACCCAAGTCAACCAGGGGTAAGCTGTCCGATTCTACAGTCAACCACCTTCTATTATGGCTCTCCGCCCATCCCACGATATGTGAACCACCAAGCTTCATCCCCAAACCCTCATTTTGTCATCGTCTCCACCTCCTTGTTTGGTGTCGTCCAAAATCGACATCAACAATTGGTGCGGTGAATGTGTACATCTTCTTGACCAATAGAATCAGTCACGACGGTTCTCTCGTTCCTAGAGATCCCTCATATCCCCCGACGACACTCTTGCCACCCACAAATTCTACTAACGACAGCACGATGATCACAAAGAAGGAAACAAAAAGAGAACAAATCAACAATCTCTCACCAGCAAAATTTGAGGCCTCCACCGTGGGACTGACAGGACGACAGCTCTTTACCAAACATGTTGACGGCAATAAGCTAAGCACCAGTGAAGCTAGTCGCCTGGTAAAAGCCCGAGACCACCCAAACTAAAAGGGAGACGCTAGCTTGAAGAAGTTATGCCTCTCGGTCAAGTCCACAAAACCAACCCTTCAGCGTTGTCGTTAACAAAAGCAAGCGACGATACCTCACACACTCACCAACAACCCATGCTATAAGTGTGCAAGGCAAGGATCGAAAAGAGGACAACCCTAGATCTCATGAAAGGCGTCCCTGGCATAGAGACGGAGAAGCGTCAACAGGAGAAGCAATGACCGACCTAAGACTGAAGACAACATGCATGAGAAGCACTATTAGCCAAAGACCTCCCCCTTCTCCCCTATAACACCTCTAGGTGTAGAAGTAAAAGCATATCATATTAGGTAATTTAGAGCCTAGATGGCTCCAGAAATATATGCCACCAAATGTAAAAATATGTGGATTATAGGGTAACCTCCGCCTCCCAACTACCTCAGTGTAGGACTAAACATAGTGCAGTGCCCCCCCTCCCAAATGAAATAAATGTAGAATTTACACAACAACGAATTTTCTACAAACACCTCTCCAACAAATGATCTCCGCTACAAAAACGCACTCCTCCAAACTTTTAGGTATTGGGGAAACCCGCTTTATTTGAATTCCCTAGGAACTTGGTACAGTCTTAATGGAATAATCAAACCTACTACAAATGTTTGAATAAATAATTGAACCCACTTATATGAGAGATAATTATAGAATAACACGGTTCGACGCTCTAAATTCATTATAATACTTCCCTCCCCCGAAGGGGAAGGTGAACACAAAAGAATGCAGACAGGACAAGTTAAAATGTGCCTAAAAGACAAACCACCAAACGCGTTAATGATTTCAAAAACCTAAAAAAAATTCCATCCATTCTCCGGGGAGCCCACCAACCTAAAATTTGAAGCCTCAACAATCGAGACCGAAAGATCCTCAATCTTCTTCGTACATGCATAAGGCAATAACCTAGCACAGGCATCCTATCAAGACTCGCTGAAGCTTTCTTCACACTAACCTCTTCCTCCAAATGTTAAATCCTCTCTTCCGAAGCTTCTTTTTTTTCTCGTATCCGGGTAATCTCATTCGTTTCTCCTTCACCTCTATCCGGGCAAAAAGACATCTTTATCCCCGTATCGATGCTCCAACGGGCGTATCGATACTCGACTGCGCTGATGGCTTTAATTAGGCTTTTAATGTATTCAACTTTTACCTAAATTCAAACTTTTGAAAACCTAATTAACCCTAGCCATTTTTGCCTATAAAAAGGCCCTTCCTCCTTCATATTTTTCACATCTCAACTCAAACCTAAAAGAGTTTTTGAATCAAGCAAGGCTTTGTGCTCTCTTTCTCATCCTTGTGCTAGTTTTCTTCAAATCTTCAAGTTTCTATCAAGGTAATCTCATTCTTTCTCTTTTTCAATTTTTTTTTTTGTTTACAAACTTTGTTTTTCTTCAAACTTTTTCTTGAATTTTTCTTTTCAAAATTTCTCTCAAAATTTTTAAATTCCTTTTACCTTGATTTTTACTCAAATTGAAGAATTCTCCCTTGCTTATTTTCTATCTTAGATCATGGCACCAAAAGATCCATCGAGGAAGCGACCAAGGACTAATCAAGCCGGTGATTCCTCCACCGGTGGAGAAATTTCTCGTCCAAACTATTCCATCATCTATGATCAATGCTTTCCCGGCAATGCGGGTCTCGCTCACTTTCGTCAATATGAGAATTACAAGATCCGTGCCGAAAGGGTAATATCCATTCCTTTTCTCAATTCGGAGCGTTTCAAGTTTGAATACCTCCCCTTGCTTCATCGTTGGAATTTCATGGATTTTATCTCTATTCCGGGTTTTTACTATCGTCTCTTGGTTGTGATTTTCTATGCTAATGCAAGATGTATTAGTCGTAATGGGGAAGTTGTGGCTATTAGCTCTTTTCTTATGGGGAAGAAATTAATCCTTGATGTCAAGTCTATTTGTGATGTCTTTAAGTTGGATGATGAAGGCCTTGATGATGAGCATGGTATAGGGCATGTTCTTAGTGGTTCCGTCACCGCCCTTAATGCTCATGATCGAATCCTACATTTGATGGTGTCGTGGTGGTTTCGTCCTTCCGGAGGGAAATATTCCACCATCCGTCAAGTGGATGATTTTTGGATTCGGTGCTTCCGTGAAGCCAAGCGACCAAATCTAGCTCGTCTCATGTTCGCGGAGATCGTCTATATCGTTCAAAATCGTAACACTCCTCATGTCACCTCCTTCACATACGGTACGGCTTTGAGCTATTTCTTTCTTAAAAAGGATATTGATTGCTCGTATGACTATCCAACTTCTCTCACCGATCCCATTGATGAGCGAACTCTTGCTCGGGCAAAATTCTCTTATGTTAATGGTGAATGGATACGTCTTGCCGAGTTACCACCGGAAGCCGCCGCCATGTTTGAAGAGGCTCAAGCTCCTCAAGCTCCTCAAGTCCAACAACCCAATATGGATGCTCTCATGACCTATCTCAATGAGCAATTTACCAGGTTGCGCACGGACATGAATACTCGTCTCACATCCATGGAAACTTCTTTTGACACTAGGATGACGGGTATGGAGAATCGCCTTACATCTCTTGAGAGCGGGCACAATTCCTTGAATATTTCCATTGCTGCTTTCCATGATGAATGGCGTAATAGCATGCGCTATAATGAGCCTTTGGGACTTGATGATGAAGATGATGAAGACGAAGACGACGATGCTTAGACGTTTTCTCTTGTTTGTCATGCATATCATTTAGGATTTTATATTTTTATGCACCTATGTTTTATGATTCTTAGGATTAAGGTTGTTTTAGGATTAAAACCTATGCTTTGATTTCTATTTTGCCTTTGTTTGGATTTTAAGTATGTTGCTTTAATGAATAATATCTATGTTGCTTATTATACCTTTGATTTCTTTATGCACTTAATTGTCTCAAAGATTTTTTGATCTAACAAAAAGGGGGAGAAGAAACTAGCTCACACTTTAAAATATTTTGATTTTAATTCAAAGGTTACCAAGCTTATATTAAGGGGGAGTTAACTTTGTAAAGGTTTTCAAAAATGTCAAAAATTTTAAGTTTTAGTTTTGTTATATCAAAAAGGGGGAGATTGTAAAACCTATGTTTGATTTTGATATAATTAAATCTTTAAGGATCATTTTGTAAAACTTAAAATTGTTTTTATAAGTCCCTTAATAAGTTTTAAAACACCAACACTTTGAAACTGATTTATAAAACTCAAACTCAAAATATTTTCTAAGTGTTCCAAGACAAAACCATTGAAAATCGTCCAGGAGTATCGATACAGCACCAAGCGTATCGATACCATTTTACCAAACTTGGTTACTGTCGGAACCCGTATCGATACCCCAAACCCTCGTATCGATACGCCCCTGTGTTAAAATTCAAAGAGTTTGAATATCGTACCGATACGGCTAACCCTCGTATCGATACGGGCTTTATAATTTTTAAATATAAGTCGGTTTAAAAAATATGACCGTTGGTGTCAGTTGGTTGGTAACCAAACTTTAAAAGTTCATTGACCCTTATCGATACGGCAAACCCTCGTACCGATACGGTTGTGGACAGTGAGCTAAGTTCAGAAAATAGTATCGATACGGCCCTTGCCGTTTCGATACCCCGTACCGATACGCTTACGTGTGTATCGATACCCCTTATTAAATGTACACAACGGCTCTTTCTTTTCTGAGACAGGTACCGATACCCCTTCCCGCGTACCGATACCGGTAGCTGCAGAAGTGCATTAATGGTGGTAAGAGAGGGTTCCAACGGCTCCATTTATGTTCCCAACCACCCAAACGGCTAGAAATCAATGAGGAGGTATAAAAGACACATCCAAAAGCTACAGCAACAACTATTGATCTTCAAGAAAACACTTATTCATCAAATCCAAGCAATTGTGCCAAAATTCCTATTTGTCTAGAAATCCCAATTGTAATCTTCATTCATATTTTGTTAAATTGGGTTGAGTGCTTGTATTGGGGCTATCATTTGTATTGAGAGATACCTTATTAGCCTTCAAATTTCTTTGTTCACTTGTGTGAGGATTGGGTTGATTTTTGGGTAGAAAAATCAACCGAAATTGTAAAGGGTTGTCTCCTTGTCCTAGAAAAGGGGAAGAGCAATTTAGTGGAATTGTTGCAAATCCTTAGTGAAGCTAAGGTAGTGGATGTAGAGTTCATTTGGAACTTGAACCACTCTAAATCTCTTGTCCATCAATTTTTTAATTTGCAAATTTCCACCACAAACCTTTAAATTTCCAATTCACCCCCCTCTTGGTCAATTTCGATCTTGCGATCCACTCAACAGACGCTCTTACACCTCTGGACCCACCAGCTTCCGAAGATCCTTATGCTTGGCCACCATACCGCGACAAGACAACCATCAAGTCTGACTGAGCTCATAGCCTGATAACTGAGGTACCATCTGCTAGCTCATCAATAACCATCACTAGGCTTGGCACGGTCTCATCAAGCATCACTCTATCTACAACACCAAGGAGATATAAATACTCCAAGACCGAAGACAAAAGGGGATGATTCTACAACGTCCATTCTACATCAACCTCCCTCCCTCTCTCTCTCCCACATGGCTCCAATCTCCCTTTCTACACTATTTGCGGCTCTCGGCCCCAAGTCAACCAGGGGTGAACCGCCCGATTCTACTGTCAACCACCGCATATTGTGGCTCTTCGTCCGTCCCACGACGGGTGAACCACCGAGCTTCGTCCCCAAACCTTCCTTCGGCCGTTATCTCCACCTCATTGTCTGGTGTCGCCCAAAATCAACATCAACCTGTTTTAATATCAATAAAAATACAAACATTACTAGTGAATAGAAGGCCAATACCAAAATTTCATACGATAATTCTCTTACAATGTGTTTATTGAATATTTTAAATTTTTAAAGAAACTTCAAATTAAATTATATTAAGCGAATATTTGTAAATGTTAGTATTTGTAATTATTTTATTCAGATTTAATAAATGGTTATTGAAATTTCATGATATAAAAAATTGGTCAATTTTATGGTTAGTACATGTACTATGTAAGAATTGTGGATTTAGTATTTGTACTCTAATTTTGTCAATTTTTATCATTAATTTGATAATTTTTAGTCCATGTACTTTCTTTTATGAAAGCTAAAGTGATTACAAGTAGTATATGTTCTAAATATACTCTCAACCATTTGACAAATCAACATCAACATGTTTTAATATCAATAAAAATACAAACATTACTAGTGAATAGAAGGCCAATACCAAAATTTCATACGATAATTCTCCTACAATGTGTTTATTGAATATTTTAAATTTTTAAAGAAACTTCAAATTAAATTATATTAAGCGAATATTTGTAAATGTTAGTATTTGTAATTATTTTATTCAGATTTAATAAATGGTTATTGAAATTTCATGATATAAAAAATTGGTCAAATTTTATGGTTAGTACATGTACTATGTAAGAATTGTGGATTTAGTATTTGTACTCTAATTTTGTCAATTTTTATCATTAATTTGATCAGTTTTTAGTCCATGTACTTTTTTTTATGAAAGCTAAAGTGATTACAAGTAGTATCTGTTCTAAATATACTCTCAACCATTTGACAATGAACGCTCAATCACCCTGCTGCAACTGCTGGTGCTCGAACCCGTGACCTCTAGGAACAACAATTGTTCCCTTAACCACTAAGTCAAATTGGTTCGTGCTAGTCCATGTACTTTTTAAAAGTTTATATTCCAACATTGACTCAAATAATACAAAGACAATATAACTAAGTTACATTACTTAAAATTATCAAATTGGAGATTGAAAACAACATCTAGAATTAACACATAAAATAGAGATTAATGACATAATTAAAATTAACATATTACACTGCTATTGTCTGAAAAATACCAGATTAAAGTATAGAGGCTAAATCCATAACTTAAACATAGTACAAGTACTAATAATATAATATAATATAATATAATATAATAATGCATACATGTATAGAAAACAGAAAGTATAAATACCATTAGATTTGCAAAAATAATATCGTTATTATTAATAATATACAGAGTAAATTAGTAAATTCAAAAGCCTAAAATATACAATGTTCTTCTCTTCAAATTTGAAAGAATTACAGTGTGATATGTAGCTTGATTTTAAACAATAAATATAAAAAATTTGAAGAATATTGTATCATTTATTTATTTTTACCGTTAGATTAGAAAAGAATCAGAGATAAATTTTTGAAAAGAAAATTAAATTTTGAGATCTAAAAAAGAGAATTAATTTTAAAAAAGAAAATTAAATGTTATTGTTAGACTAATTTAATCATTTGATAAATTAAGAAATGAATTTAAAAATAAGAAGAATTAGGGTACGTTTGGTTATATAAAATATTTTCTGTTTTTGTTTTTTATTTTTATTTTTTAAAAAAATATTTTTAATTTTCAAAAAATAGAAATCGTGTTTGGTTAGTATAAGTGAAAAATTATTTTAAAAATGAAAATGTAACCTCCTAAACCCGGATGTCACATTAGGGCCTCAAACTCATATCACTACCATAAAATTTCTCAAACTTGATTTAGTCTAACAAAATATTTCCCCAAAACATGTAAAGCGAACAGGTTAAAAATATAGATAAATAATCAAAACGTTCACCAACCAGAGTAACCCCTCAACGGTTGCGATTCTCAATGGTCGAAAAAATACGGTACGATCACAACCCGTCGACAACCATGAGGCGACTTATGATAGTACATTTTAAACCCTATGGCATGTCAACTATATCCGATAACATTTATTTCTTTGTCACTAGCCAATATACACTTTTAAACACAATTACTATATTTCATAACCGTTTAACAAAATATTTTCATATCCAAAATCACATTGCTAAAGGCAACAACCACGTTCCATTTAGGAACAATTTTTTCAATGCTCTTAGGCATCCATATAATTAATAAATCATTGCATACTATTTAAAATGTGCATAAAACAGTAAGTAAATAAATCCATGCTTATATACTAAAACATGTAATTCAAGTCTCATATCAAATCGATATTCAAAAGGCGAAACAGAGAAAATTTACTTCCGAGCTTAGCAAAGCTTGCTAGGATTTAACTAAACACTCAAAATCATAATTCAAACCTCTTTATAGTACAAAAACACATTTGCACTCACCAACTTGTTACCGTCTCAATGCTAAAGCCTTAACACCCCTAACCAAAAATCGTCCGAACACTTACCATCTTCTATAAGAAAATACAAAAATTAATATAAATTGGAAACTAAAATAACCACTTTATTATAACACTACTACCACAATCATTCGAATCATTTCTATGCAAACAACAATTCACAAAATGACCAATTCCACTTCCCCTGTTCTTCACGCCCTACTACCCTGTTCTCGAAATGGAAAATGGAGCAGTAGGCGCACCCAACATTTACTACTGCCAAACTCCTTCACTCTCTTTTTAATCTTTTTCAATTTATTTTATTATTATTATTAGCCATACACGAAATGCATGATAGCAGCAGCAGCAAAAATTAAGGATCGTGAATCCTCAAACACTTGCAGCGCAACATTTCCCCTTTACACGCACCGCCATGTCAATTTAATCCCTTTTTTCGGCTTAAATAACCCCTTACATGCATTTCATCGAACATTCACAATGCACATTATTATATGATCTCACAATCAAATCAACCATTCTATCAAGCACCCCATCCAAGAACTTAAATCTAAACTTAACCAATTAGATTAATTGCGGTACCAATTTATTAAAATTGAATTTAGATTATATTTAAGCCACAAAAATAACTTATAATTCAATTAAAATATTTAGATTTCATCTATCCAATCATATTCACTCTTTAGCATCTAAAAATTAATTATTTTTTAAAGAAACGGCCTCGTTAAAAATCCCTTAACGTGGCGTCGAGGGGAAAAGAGTGCCCTTATTATTTGATTACTTCATTCAGACAATACAAACAGACAATACAAACAGAGTTTCACTACCTCACAATTACATATCACTATCGGTATCCAACACCCAAAAATAGTTGACTCCCTGTACCAACCCATGTCTTGCCAGCTCGTGAGCTTCATTGTTACTCTCCCTGTACTCAAACTTCAATTCACATCTGTTACTAACGCAATAGTTGCTACATTCGCGCACCATATCCTGGAAACTGGTAGGAGCTGAATAAGGGTTCGCCACCTAGTTTGTTGCCATTAAGTTGTCTATTTTGATGACTAATTGAAAGATATCGTACCATTTAGAATCCGAAAACAACTTACAGGCCTCCAATATGTTGAGAATTTATGTTTTAGTTGGGTCAGACAGTCCAATGTGCTTTAGAGTTGTTTTTGCAACACAGATTCACCCAAGCCAGCAAAAGTTATTTCACTGTGCTGGGGATCACCAGGCTTGTGGTCCGTAAATTATTCCATTTTTGCCAAATTTTCCATACGACAGAACACCTGTAGAAAAGGAGATTAATATCCTCCGGTTCCTTTGCACAAAATGGACACCGACTGGTAGCTCGCAAAACGCTTTAGGAGTGTATAATCCATTCGTGGAACCTGCCCATCTTAGAGAGTCTGGACCAGCTGCATATCGAGTTCCTCTATTGATAATACTAACAAAAACATTCCAGACTTCCACTTCTCAGTCAAATAATCTTCGTCGTAACTTAATTCTACAAATCCATTTTCCATTTTCATTATAACCAAAAGTCTTGTACCAAACCAAATTTTTTACTGGACACAGCATATATCCTAGGAAAAGCATGTTTTAAGGCTGGTACTTCTATCCAAGCATCTTCCCAGAATCTGATACGGCTCCCATCACCACAAAGGAATCTGAAATTACTGGTTAAGATGTCATCCTGGTTCCTCAATGATCTCATAATGTTTCGCCATACCCAGGATTGGTTCCTCTCGAATGAATTGTTTGGAAGCAATGCGGCTGGACCGTACCCATACTTCGCTATTACCACTTTCCTCCACAAACTATTTTCTTCAACTCCGAAACGCCAGATCCATTTGTTTAAAAGTGACCTATTCCTAAGCCTTGAATCAAAAATGCCTAGACCGCAACTAAACTTAGGCTTGCAAATCTGCTCCCATTTTATCCAATGAATGTCGCAGTTTGATTCCACATTCCATAAGAATTTCGCGATCAGCATATTTAACTTAGACGCTGCCTCAGCTGATATTTGGAACAACGACATATAATAAATCGACAAATTTGATAATATTGCTTTGATTAGAGTAATGCGACCACCAAGGGATAGAAATTTACCTTTCTACCCCGCCAATTTGCTCTGTGTTTTTTCAAGTATTGGGTTCCATAACTCTTTAGAATTTCTATGGAGGCCAAGATACATTGTTGGTAGTTCCTCCCAACAGCACTTTATCGACCCTGCCCAAAGATGCAGTAGATTCTCGTCGATGTTAATTTCATACAATTTGGTTTTCTTCACATTCAATTTCAACCCCGATGCAATCTCAAAGATCCTCATAATTCTTTTAGTGTTTTGTACCCATTCCTTTTTCGCTTCAATAAAAAGAATCAGATCGTCTGCAAACTGTATATATGTGAGACCCTGAGACTGCTTCTTCCCACCCGTACTCCTGAGATGAGGCCGATATCTCCAGCTTTTCTAAGAAGTGCACTCAACGCTTTACCGACAATATTGAACTGCAATGGCGAAAGATGGCACCCTTGTCTAAGCCCTTTTTTGATCTTAAACATTTGAGATGGGGTGTCGTTCACCAGTACATAGATGGAAGGGGTCGAGATGCACAGATGAATCCACTTTTCCATTTCTATCTGAAACCCATACCTTGCAGGACAACATTGAGGAATCCCCAACCGATTGTGTCGTAGGCTTTTTTGAAGTCCGCTTTGAAAACCAATGCTTCTTTCTTATTCTGTTGCAGGTCATTGATGATTTCATTCGCGATGAGCGCACAATCTAATATATGCTTTCCCTGTATGAACGCAAATTGTTGATCACCTACTACTTCTCCAATAACAGCAGCCAATCTTTTCGCTAAAACCCTCGCTAGAATCTTGTAAATGCTTCCAACTTATGATAATGGTATGAAGTCTTCAACTTTCTCTGGACAAATTCCTTTCAGAATTAATGTGATAAATGAGTGGTTGATGGATGCATCCGGAAATCTTCCCTTATAGAACTCCGAAAGAAATTCCAAAATGCTACTTTTGATGTGTGGCCAGAACTTCTTGAAGAAATTCAGGTTAAACCCATCAGGGTCTGGCGCCCGATTTCCATTCGTTGAGTTTAGAATAGACCAGACTTCACTCTTTGTGAAAGGCTTCTCTAATGACTCTGCTGAAACTGTACTTAGTTTGGCGAACTGGACACCAATATCTTTCACTGGGAGTGTGTTAACTATATTGTAACTTCTTCGAAAATGATTCTCAAATGCCAACGAAATTTGTTTCTAGTCAACAATTTTTGAATTACCCATTTGTAAGTAAGCTATCTAGTTTTTCTTCTGTCTCAAGGAAGCTGTTAAATGGAAGAAGGCTGTGTTTTTCTCTCTCTCTTTAAACCACCTCAGCCTCGACTTTTGAAGCCATTCCCGTTTTTCTCTAAGGTATTTTGCCCACAAGTTACTTCTTAACTTTCTAATCTCTACCCAACCTACTGTGTTGCTTCCAATAGAAACTATTGTCTTCTCTAAGTTGGCAAATTTTTTTCAAGAGTTTCAATCATTTATGTCTCCTCATTGAGAGACTTAGCGGCCCATGACTTTGATACTCCTTTAATCTCCCTTAACAAACACCCTACCCCTTGTGCTTGGTAGTTCTTGCAAGTGTCTGTTACTAGTTTCCTATAGCCATCGTCTAAAGCCCAATGAGAAAACCATTTAAAGGGACGATGGCCTCCTTCTCTACGTTCTTCTTTCAGGATTACGGGACAATGGTTTGAAATGCCTCTTGGGAGGATCATTTGTCCCAGCGCTGGAAACTTCTAAAGAATCTCAGGTGAAATCAAGAACCTATCAAGTTTACTAGCAGTTGTTTTCGGAACTCCTCTGAACCATGTGAAGGACCCGCCTTTTATGGGTAAATTCATAAGATTATTTTCCTGAATAAACTCAGCAAACTGCCTCATATGTGATGCATTGGTTGAGCTTTTAATTCTCTTATCCACCAATTTAACACAGTTGAAATCTCCTCCGATGATAACTAGTGTATCCATAGAAGCCATATAATTACTGATTTGATCAAACACAATCTTCCTCTCTCTTAGATCATTCAGAGCGTACACATTAGTCATTCTCACCTTTAGATTACAATGAACTATGGTTCCAGACACCGCTAACCAACTCTTTTGCGCGATGTTGCCTTCCTTCTTGAAGAACACATGATCCGAAGCTGTGCAAATACCTTCAGATGCTCCTTCTGAGGAAACTGATATAGCTTCTTTTAGGTTTGACTTCTGCACTCTTTTAGCAATCCATGGTTTAATACTGGCCATCTTTGTTTCTTGGATAAACATAGTTTTTACCTTGTTTTTTGTGATAACCCGACATACCGCCCTAACCTTCTCTCTTCTCCCCAATCCTCTAACATTCTAAGTTGTAATCACTAGATTCATAGGAAATATCGTCAACCCACAGCTAATCTACCCACCTAACAGTAATTCTGCGCTCGTCATCTCTTTCCAGGTCCTCAATTCAATTCTTAAGAACTTTAGCTGGCGTATCAAAAATGACCCCAAGCCTTGCCCCAACCTCATAAGTCGCCTCTGTCTCATATGCATAACCACGCTATATGGACTCGTGATTCTCACATTTCCTTGTATCATCAAGACCTCTCACTGATTTCAGGGAGGTTCTGCGGTAAGGCGGCTAATATGCGACTAATATACGGCGTAACTGGATAGAAAGGTGACAGGTTAAAGATAATGTTTCCGGTAAAAGTTACCGATTATGTTGATCCGAATATCAATATATTCGGTAGCGCCTAATTTGTTGTTAATTTGGAGATGATGGGGACTCAGAAATTTCGACGATAACAAAACCGGTAAAATTACCGGTTTTGTTGATCCGAATTTCAATATATTCGGTAGCGTCTAATTTGTTGTTTATTTCGAAAGTATCCATACTTTTTAAAACCTTATCGATACTTTTTGAACACCAATGTAACCGCGGTTGGAAAAAAATGTCGAAAATATCGATACCTTATGCACAGTTTTTTGTATTGAATTTTAAAAAGTATCGAAAAAACAGAAACTTTAATATAACACTTTATACAATTTCATCGAACAGTTTGATCGTTACGGAATCGTTACCACAAGTCAAAAGAATCTGTAAAATACAAGGAAATTTAATGTAACCGGTTACATTACTTAAACATATGCAAAAGAATCGGTACAATAGAGAAAATTAGACATAACCGGTTATATTATTAATTCATATAATGTAACCGGTAAATCTTTACCGGATATATTGTTTGGTTTCGATATTTTTTTAAGAGCGTGCGCAAAAGAATCGGTACAATAAAAAAATTCTACATAACCGGTTACATTATTAATTCATATAATGTAACCGATAAATCTTACCAGATATATTGTTTGGTTTCGATACGTTTTTTAAGAACGTGTGCAAAAGAATCGGTACAATAGAAAATATGAAAACATAACCGATTACATTATTAATTCATATAATGTAACCGGTAAATCTTTACCGGATTTATTGTTTCGTGTCGAAAGAATCGACACAATTCAAAAACGTATCGAAACTTGGGGAATTGTATCGATTATATATATCATAATGATATAGCCGGTTAAAAGTATCTACTCGCCTTTGTATTGCTTGCATTTACAGAAAACCTAAGAGATGAGAGTATTTGAAATCGACCCGAGTTTGGTTGCTGCGAAATACAAGGTAGGCGTTCTTGGAGTCGTGTTGTATCAGAATCGAAAGGAAAGGTTTTGGGTTTGGGGACTTTGAAGTAAAAGGTATGTTGTCGAAACCCTAGTTTTTTGGTAATGTAGTATTGGGTAGTTGGGGATAATGTTTTGGTTTAGTGATGTTGAAGTAAAATCGGAATTCGGATTGATTGTAGGTCAAAATTGTGTAATTATATTTAGGAAATAAATATCGGTACTTTGTTCTGAGAACTTATCGGTAGAAATTAATAATGTCGGTAGAAATTATATATCGATACTTTTTTCAGAGAACTGAAGCGAGATGGGTGCTAAGGATCATGAAGGTGTTGTTGAAGATGAGACTGGAATGGTTCAAATGGAGCCGGAGAGTACTGAAAGTGAGGAAAATGAGAAGCAACCAAAGGGTGGATATATGTACTTCTAGTAAGTAGCAATTGTCAAATAATTGTTCTGTAAATTGTAATTGGATGAAAGTATTTATGAACATTTAAACTTTCCTATCATGACAGTATGAAAGAATGTCAGAGGATGAAGGATTGTGGTACTTACACTGTCGGTTCGGTATGTAAATTGAATTTATAGTGAATATATTGAGGTTGAATATTTTGATTGTTGATGGTTTATGCATAATTTTTAGGTGAGAGACATTGTGGTGAATAAATGGAACACGATGAGTGAAACTGAGAAGCAATCATTCATCATGTTGTCCACAAATGATAGAGAAAAATATGAGGCCAAGAAGAAGAAGAAGAAAGCAGAAGGAAAAGATGTGAAGAAGGTATTCATTATACTTGTAAATATGTTGATAAATGATATATAAAAACTCTGACATTATATGTATATTATTTCATAGGAAGTGTCGACTAGGTGTAGCATAAAACGAGTGCACCACATAATAGAGGAGTTGAAAGCGAAGGATAAAGTAAATCTGTTGGAAGAAATGGGGTTTGGATCTCTTATTGGGATGCAGGACCGACCAATTAGGAGGGAATTGTGTCGCTTGTTGATGGGAGATTTTGATTTGCACAAGTGTGATGTGCGATACGGAAAATATTCATTTCATTTTAGTGTCCGAATTGTTGAAGCCGTATTGGGGCTACAAAACAAAGGCCAGAGTGTGGATGAAGTTATAAAGAGGGAGGATTGGAAATTACTTGTGAAGAAGTATGGCCTAACGTCTAATGTGTCATTTGCTACACTTGAGGACGATATAAAATGCGGCAAGTATGAGGGGGATGATTTGAAGGCCCGGGTACTATTGTACATTGTCGGAGTATTCCTTTGTCCAACGGGTGATACATCCCCGAGCAAGGAAAGTATGAAGTTGATTTGCGACTCCGGGTTGAGAGGTGAATTAAATTGGGTGTCATATGTCAATGACAAATTAATTGATGCAATCAAGACTTTTCAAAAGTCCAAAAACCCCTCATACCTCAAAGGATGCATAGCTATCTTAGAGGTATACGAGTTGAATATTGGTATTGGTTTAGAAAACTTTGTAAGTAGTTATTATAGAAAATGATAAAGTTTATTATAAATGCAGGTTGCATTGTATGATTTTTGGTCAGATTCTTCTTGTGTGCCGACATTCCAAAAAACCGGAGTGGCACGCATCACTGCCTGGGGCAAGGAAGAAGTTGCTCGAGTTATGGCAAAGTTAAAGTTGGAATTACCGAAAAAGAAGGTAAGGGTAATTTCAGTATTTATAGATTACTAAGGACTTAAAAAAGAAAGATGCTCTAATAATGTAGTTTATTTGTGAAGGTTGGCGAGGAGGAAGAGGAGAAGGTAGAAGATAAAGTGAAAGTGAATGAAGGGGGAAGTAAATATGACATATTGATGGCTGAGTTGGCGGAGGTTAAAAAAGCCTTTTCTGATTGTTTGCAAAGACAATCCAGAATCGAACAAGCGATTGAGAGCTTAAAGGGGGGAGTAGGGGAAAAGGTAGATGGTGTTGTGAAAGAAGTGGTGGAATTGAGGGTGAGTTGAAGGGGGTGATTGGAATGGTGGAAAAAAATGGATGAGGGGATAAATTTAAGTTCTGAAATAAACAAAAAGAGGAGTTATGTTGAGGAAAAATATGATGAACTTAGAAAAAATGATGAAGAAAATTTAGAAGAATTGAGTAAGAGGGAGGAGGAAAATATAAGAGAGGTCCACCATGAAGATACGAGGACACCGGATCATGCAATAGATGTAGAGCTCGATTCAGGGTGTCCTGCACCAAAGAAGCAGAAGACTAAAAAGGTAAAATGAATAATACAAATGACATCCATTTTGATTATTGTGTTGTGGCTAATATCTATTGATATATCGTAGGTTGCAAAGGTCAAAATACCAAGTGGAATTGATGAGATGAAGGCTGCGATGTGTGATTATGTATGAAATAGTGGATTGTTAGAAAAATCGTAAGTAATATATATTGCTTTGCGAGTTATATTTAAATAAATTTGGGAAAAAATTAATACAAAAAATTGCTTCTATAGAGATGTTATCCTAGATTACGGGCTCGAACACGGCACAATAGGCGACCTTAGCTCGTTAAAACCCGGGGAATGGCTAAGAAGTCCGATTATTGATTTGAAAGGCTGGTTGTTGGGTTATGATTCGATGAGGAAAAGTTCAGCGAAGCGGAAGATTTGCTATCTACCATCCGATTTTGTGGTAAGTTACATTTTTACACATTTTCGTGTCCAATTTGTTCATGGCTGGTCAATTAATGGAGATTGTTTTTTAAAATGCAGTCCGGGTTGATAATGGACGGTCAAAATGTGCCGAATCTTATAAGCTTCTATTGTAATACATTGATCGACCATAATAAATTCATCGATTGTGACATGGTAAGATATTTTTGCGTACATGTTGTTAAGTATTTAAATAATAACAATAAATGTTCTAATATCTTGTGTGACAATTGTTGTAGATCTTCATGCCAATAAACGATACGAATAATCATTGGTGTCTCTTGGTGTTGGATATGGTTGATCGTGTAGCATCGTTTCTTGATAGTCTACATAGATCTCCCCGGCACAAGACTAGAGTGGACCAAACCAAGAAAACAGTATGTGTCAATACATTTTGTAATTTATAATGCATAATTTCTTCGTAATCTAATTTAAAAAAAATTTTGACGCAGCTGGAATGTTTACATAAATTTAATGAGGACGAGGTGTTTTGTGCCCAATTTGGGAAGATTAAGGTACCACCGAGGGATTTAAAATTCGTGGTCCATAAGACGAAGGTGCAAACGAATGGGTATGAAATTTGAGTATTTAATAAGTCAAAAAATTCATTGTGCTTATCTACTATTTGACATTTTGCATCATTATAACAGACATGATTGCGGAATGTATGTGGTCATGTGGATGAAAGCTATTTTTGAAGGGAGGTCACCGGATGATTTGGTAAGTGGTCCGAAAAGGACTTTATTTTTAAAAAAATTTGGCACTGACATTGACTCCTAATTTGAATGTAGGTTGTTGGGGATTTTGATCGTCCGAGAGTTTTAAACGATCTCGTAAATCACGATTGTAATAGAAGGAGAGCTAAGTTCACAACTGCTTGCCTGGAACGTATGAAAACATAATTCATTCTGAAAGCAAATATATTTACATTATGTTACCATAATTTTTCCCACTATGTAATTGTTGATATCATAGTTAGTTTGTTGTAAATTATGTTAACATATTAGCTTCTTTGAAAAAATGTAAAGAAATTTTGTGTTTATCATACTGAATTCTGCATACACCTAATTATGGGAGACTGGACTTTTCTAGGACTTTTCTAGTATGCTGGAATCAAAGTTTCGAATCTTTTGTGCCGCAATGAGAACAGATATCGATACTTTTAAACGAAAAATTTGTATCCGGATAAAAAAATCCCGAAGAAATCAATACTTTTTTTCCTTTATGATGCAATTATCGATACTTTTGTAAACAGAAGGACTGACATAGCTTACTGGAATCAAAGTGTCGATACTTTTTCTGACGCTATGAGTAAAAATATCGATAGTTTTAAACGAAATATATGTATCCTCAGAATAACAATCCCTGAAAAAATCGATATTTTTTTTCCTTCATGATTAAATTATCGATACTTTTGTAAACAGAAGGACTGACATAGCTTACTGGAATAAAAGTGTCGATACTTTTTCTGCCGTTATGAGTAAAAATATCGATACTTTTATACGAAATATATGTATCCTCAGAATAACAATCCCCGAAAAAACGATATTTTTTTCCTTCATGATTAAATTATCGATACTTTTGTAAACAGAAGGACTGACATAGCTTACTGGAATAAAAGTGTCGATACTTTTTCTGCCGCTATGAGTAAAAATATTGATACTTTTATACGAAATATATGTATCCTCAGAATAACAATCCCCGAAAAAATCGATACTTTTTTTCCTTCATGATTAAATTATCGATACTTTTTGAAACAGAAGATAGCTTACTGTAAGGAAAGTTTCGATCCTTTTGGACGCTATGATTATAAGTATCGATACAAATAAAGAAAATCAATGATTCCAGTTGCGTCTTTACCGTTTTCATTACTGACTACATCAATGTACTCGGTACACTTGTCAATGTTTCCGGTACCGATTCAATCTGAAATTTAGGCGGGATTTCTATTTAAACCAGCCCTAAACTTAAATCCTACATTTCGTAATTTTATCGATACTATTGCAGAGATCTCTTCAACTCCAACGACGATTACCACAGTTCATAGAAATTGCACCGTTCAACCTGGGTATAAAATCAACACCGACGATGACGATTACTACGATCATATTTACAGGTTAGTAAAAGAGACTTATTTTGCGTACTTTAGGGTTAGGGTTTTGCACGATTTTGGAGTAACCGTTCCTCTTCTGCATATAACAGTTGTAATGGCACCCAAAAAAGGGGCACTCAAACAGAAGAGAGGTACTGCTTCCAAGATAAAGTCATCTTCGAAATCAAGGTCTGATGCTCAAGTAAGTTCAAGTTCTTCTAAAGAAAATTTGTCTTTTGAATCGCAAAACTTTAGAAGTAAGGATGAGAAACTGACATATTATAGCAATTTCAAAACAAGAAAGATTCGTCCAGAACGTGTTATTGACTTGGACTTCTTCTTCGATGAGAAAAACAAATTTGGGTTTAAAGAAACATTTACAGATTGGGGCTGGCTTGAACTGCTTGGTGTGGAACCAAAATATTACCCCAATCTTGTTAGAGTTTTCTACAGTAATGCAAAATTAGACCTTCAGCCTAGTACGGGAAAAATATTAGGAATTACGACTCATGTCATGGGTAAGGAGATATATATAGATGCGTCATCTATTGCTGCTGGTATAGGAGTGAAGAATGTAGGAGATTCCGATGAACATGTTTTAGATCCTACCATGAAACGTGTGGATCGGAATAGTCCCATTAACCTTGGTGCGGAGGGCAGATTGTTCCACCTTCTTGTCACTTGGTTTCTTCGGCCGTCCGGTGGGAAATTTTCACAAATTCGAGATAGTGATTACTGATGGTTGTCTAAATATGAATCAAGAACCGCTCCAAACATAGCAAAACTGATATATGAGACAATTCTACATATAGTGAAGAAGGGTGCTTCCATTACAACCTCACTACCATATGGATGCATAATTTGCCATATATTGAGGAAAGAAGGAGTGCAATTCAATCTTGACTACCCTCTTCGACTATCCCGGAAGATCGACATGATTACCTTGACAAAAGCGGGATACGATTTTATTGAAAACGTCGGTTGGATAAACAAATGTGTAATTGGAGCGGAACAAGGCAACGACCAAGTGGAGAACGTTGAAGCAGAAGACCACGAGCGGATGCAAGAAGATGAGATCGAAAGGGTGATTACCATGAAGTCATTGATGGCTTACATGGTTCATTTCCGCGAGCATATGGATGCTCGTTTTGGCGAGATTAATGACCAAATCGGCCAAATGCGAGGAGATATTTCCTCACTTCGTGCTGACTTCTCCAACTTCCGTAATCAATGCCTTCAAAGCAAATACAAACCCATAGGTAAAATAACCCTTTAAATTTACTATTGACATTCGGTTATTTGACTATTGACATGCTTATAACAGAAGTGGAGAATCCAGTGGTGCCTGAAGAGGATAATACGGTGCCTGAAGAGGATCAAGCAAAGTGAACGATATATGAACGATATATATTCATCTGGGTAAGATGCTTCTTATTTTCCTTCGGTAATTGAATTTGTTATGATTCTTACAAATTGGTGTTTTACAATTTACTATAAACAGGATCAAGCAAAGTTCAAAGAGGAAGAGGAATACACCTTCTGCAAAGACTTGCATCAAGTTTGGAATGAGTATCCTCAATTCAAAGAGGAGAATACACTGTTGGTGGATGATTCTACCGAGAAAATGAAATATAATCTAGTGAGTTATATTTTTTACATTCAATTTATTAATAACGTAATATGCTATTATTTTGTTAATTTATGTTTTCTTTACAGGAATACAGCTACATATGTCTGCATCCCTATAACCATTCATCTTGCAACGACAATGCGTTAGGTATGACAGTTACATATGTGACTTATCCCTATTGAAGATGTTGACAGTCTGCTAATTTGGCTTATTTTTATATATCCACAGAAAAGGGCGGAAGCATCCGAGAATTTTTCGAAAAGTTGGTGAATGACCAGAGTACTGTACCCGAATTTGTTAAAAATAACCCTTTAGACATTTGAATGTTATATCATATTGTTGTATGTAGTCACAATGTCTGTTGATCGGTACTTGCTATATTCCAAATGTCCTCGTTGCCCTAAGACATAAGGAAGTGATTGATATTAAAATTAACCATAAACAAACAATTGAAGACAATATGTTGTAGAATAGATATAGTAACTTACATTATAATCCTCATATGCGGGGCCGTAGGACCATTTCGCATCGTTATCAAAAAAGTCAGACGAGGTAGGTTGTGTAAAAGAATCCAGACCCAGCTTTAATTTAGGACACGTTACTCTGTTATGTCCCTCAATCTTGCAGAAAGAGCATAGCCTACTTTTCTTCTGGACCATCTTCTTTTGGACTACTTTTCTCTTTCCTTGTCTTCGTTTAGGGTCGCCAACGCGAACTCCATTATCAACATTTCGTCGTTTACTTGAATCTTTCAAACCGAACGAGTGTTCAAATTCGGCAGTTAGTCTTTTCATCTCATCTCTTGCGGTTATGAAAGATGCATCTGTCTTTGATGCAATGTAGCAAAAACGACTTGACGTTGCACGTAGGGCAGCGAACCATGCCATTTGCATAACTTCAGGTGCTACATTGAAGTCAAGGAAACTTGGTGCAGTAGCCTTCGCATCCTTGGTCCATCGAGTTAGAATCAACGACTTTGGAATACATGTGTAATCCAAGTGCTTCAGAACATGCAGTTGATGGCAACATGGAATTCCTACAGTCTCAAATTTCCTACACGAGCATGTGATGGTTTCCGAGACAACATCAAAAGATACGTAAAATCTAATGTTCTTTTCCTTGTACTTTGACAGAACAAAATGTTGACATTCATCTGATAAGGACTGAATTTGTTCGTCAATCCGGTACAAGGTCTCCTCTTGAAGTTCGTCTTGGAAGATACCAAATGATGCTCGCGTATAAATTTCACCAGCATGGCTTTCTAGGTCTGTGAGTTTAGTGATCTGGAAGGGCGTTGTTTGCGAACTTAAGCAATCTGCTTGCAACTCGTTGATACGAATTTTACCAATAGTTTGTTCAATTGTACGAACTACGTCTACATATGTCTTCTTCTTTATCAAGGCACGTCCGAGTGCAGCATTCAAGGACTCGCTTCTTTGTGTGGATCGCAAATTCGCAAAGAAATGACCCGTTTGATATGCTTGAGTCCATAAGTTCCGAGTATTTCCCTTCTCTATCACCCATGGATGGTTTTCAACGTTGAATTCGGAAATCACCCTAGATCATTCACTATCAAATTCGCTGGTTGTCCACCACGAACTCATACATCTATTAAATGATGTGCTAAATTTGCTGTCACCAATGTTAGCTTGTACATTGCGAGATAGATGCCAGGAACATAATCTGTGCTTAGCATAAGAGAAAACACATTTGATAGCCCTCTGCATTGCCCTATCCTCATCTGTCACAACTGAAAGAGGCGCTTTATTCAGCATGGCTTGTAGAAAATTTCGCAGCACCCACTCGAACGATTGAGTCGTTTCGTCAGCTATGATCGCAGTAGCAAATACTATTGTGCTATGGTGATGATTGACACCGACAATAGGCATAATTGGTCGTGCATAGTAATTACCTTTGTAAGTTGTGTCGAACGCAATAACATCACCAAAGCAAGTGTAATCTGATCTCGATGTTGAATCAGACCAAATAAGATGCTGCAATGCCCCTGATTCATCTGTGGAGTATGTCATAAAAAACCCCGGATCATCTTCTTTCTTGTAATCAAAGTAAGCAATGAGTGCATTCACATCCCCATTGACAAGCTCCTTTGCTTTACCTCTATCAAGTGCATTGTACAAGTCTTTACTAGTAAATCCAACATTATGAAATCCCCCTGCCTGATTCATGAAATATTTCATTACCTTTGATGTCCCAACACCAACATCTTTCAACGCTGTTGCCTCAGCCACATCAGCCTCAGTCACACCTCTATTTGAACGCATAAATGGTGTCATAAGAGGTGTGCACAATGCATGATTATGTTCGTGGAAAGACTTACTTAGAACCCACTGATCTTTTGTTTTTGTTGCTGTGACAACGATTTTGGCCTTGCATCCTGTTCGTGTGACTGGCGTATGAGCACGTTGACGATTAACAGTTTTGACTTTCGAACACTTAAACCCTTCTTTTGAACAACAAAATTCTTGTGTCTTCACATTCCCTTCGCCATCCAGCCGTGTTGTTCCTCGACGTGCACTAAAACCATGTTTCATTGCGTATTCCTTGTAAAAATTCCAAGCTTCCTCACGTGAAGAAAAGAGTTAACCTACCAACCGTTCTGAATCATCAACGGTCAACTTTTCATCTTGCAAATTCCCGCTACCATTAACATCGTTGGATGGAGTATCTTCCATTTTCTTAAACACGATCGGTTGAAGTGGTCCAAACTTTTCCTACACAAGAGTTGTGTTGTGTGTTGTTTCATTTTCAGGTACTAAATTCGGTAGGTGGTAGTGGTTGATGGTGGTTGAAAGCATTAAGAGCATTTATTTCTTCCTTCCTACAAAGTTAACGTGCAATAAATTGTAGTCTATTTTCGATACATTTTCCCCCATTCTGAAAAAGTTTCGATCCTGTTGTAAAATTCCATGATACGTTACCAAATCTGCGCGAAAATATCGATTATTTCTGTCCTTTACGATAAAATTTATCGATACTTTCAGAAACAAAGAATTCTCATAGGTTACTGTAAATAAAGTTTCGATACCATTTTCCCCCTTTCTGAAAATGTTTCGATACTGTTGTCAAATTCCATGAGACGTTAGCGAATCTGCTCGAAAATATCGATTCTTTCTGTCCTTCACGATAAAAACTATCGATACTTTCAGGCACAAAGGATTGTCTTAGGTTACTGGAAATAAAGTTTCGATACATTTTTCCAACTTACTTAAAATGTTTCGATACTTTCTAAAATTCCATCATAACAACACGAGTCTGGTCAAAACTATCGATACTTTCAGTCTGTTAATATAAAATTATCGATACTTTCAGGCACAAAGGATTCTCTCATTTTACTTATTAAAGAATACATGTTGAAAGTTTTGTTAAATGAAATGCGAATTAAAGTTTTCATTCGAGTTAAATTTACTTTTGTGGTGTTTTTTCTTTCCTATAAATACCCACGAATTCCACCATCATTTACTCATTCCAAATTCTCTCTAAACACCGAATCTTTGCTCACCTTATGGCAAAATTTCAGACAACATTTTATTTTCTCGATACTAATTTTCAGTCAACAATCACCACCAAAATGTCACTAAAAGATTTAATACAGTTGACAACAATCGAGGTTAGTAAACACGCCGACAAACAAATTTCTTCCATGGAATGTCGATTCCCAACACCGTCAGGCAACATTTTATTTTTTCGATACTTATTTCATCCTTTATCCTTACTTGTCCATTGCCTCCAAATAAAGTTTCGATACATTTTTCCCCCTTTCTGAAAATGTTTCGATATTGTTGTAAAATTCCATCATACATTAGCGAATCTGCTCGAAACTATCGATACTTTCTGTCCGTTACGATACAATTATTGATACTTTAACAAACAAAGGATTCCCATAGCTTACTGGAATTAAAGTTTCGATACATTTTCACCCTTTCAGTAGAAGTATCGATCCTGTTGTAAAATTACATGCTACGTTGGCAAATATGGTCGAAATTATCGATACTTTAATCCTATTTGCAAACAATTATCGATACTTTTTATTCACATATGGATCCCCATTGCATACTGGAAAAAAAGTTTCGATACGATTTACACACTATTAATAAAAAACCTGATACTTTTGAAAGAAAATCAATGTTTCCGGTACGAATATCGTTCGAAATTATCGATGCTTTTACAAAAATATCGATAATTAACAAAAACTAAAGGCTTCCCATAGCTTAATGGGAACAAGATTTTCGATACTTTTTTCCATGTTTTAATGTAATTATCGATACGTTTGCAAAAACATTAATGTTTCCGGTATATTTTTACTGTATTCTTTATTCATTACATCAATGTATCCAGTTTATTATTATCGTTTTTACTATACACTTCTACAACTTTGCATTGCAGTGTTATGTCTTTTCACTTGTATCACATGCACCGTTTACTGCTCATCCTGTATAAAGCTGAAACCCTTAATCCCCGAAACGAATCTGATTCTTCCTTTTCAATATCGTGTCTTTTCACTTGTATCACGCATGCACCGTTCATGACCTTCATTTATTGGGTAGTTCTCCTCATTTATTTCTATAACCCCAGAAACGAGGAGAAGAACGAATCTGATTCTACCTTTTCAGTTTCGCGTCTTTCCAATGTATCACATGCACCGTTCTGTTCATGTACCTTCTCCTCATTTATTTCTATAACCCGGGAAACGAGGAGAACGGACGAATCTCTCTATCTGAATCTGCCTTTTCAGTCTCATGCATTATCACTTTCCCTCCCAAACGGAAATTGCCTATAAATTAACAACTCCTCTATTTACTCTTCACAACATCTTCAAATTAATCTACTCAACCCTTTCGTTTACTTTTATAATCAGTTCTCTTTCACAATCTTCTATTATACAATGAGTTCAAACAGAAGTTCGGGTAAAAATCCTCAGCCTTTGGCAAAGAGGAAGATTGATTTCGAGACATCATCAAACAGTGATGATGATTTCTATATTGATTCTGATTCTGATAATGACGAACAACTAAGCCACGAGGCAATGAAATCCAGCAAAATGCTTCAGGAGTTTCTTCGAGGCCTTCGATCGAATAAACTCTATCAACGACCCTTCTACTCAATGGTTGTGTCCAGCATGCCACGGAGGTCCTGGTGCCTTTCACAAGTTTCGTGGCCTTCAGTCCCTACTCACCCATGCAAAAACCAAAGGAGGACAAAAGCTGAAAATTCATCGCCTCCTTGGTCAGATGTTGGAGGAGGAATTGCGAAGAAGGGGTACTTCAGCCACTCCTCAACCTCAAGGTCAAGCTTCAGGCCAATGGAGTGGTCTGAGTAATGATGCTGCTATTGTCTCCCCCCCCCCCCCCCCCCGCCTTCAAGCAACCAGGAAGCTCATCACCAAATACTCTGGCCACCCATGGTGATGATTATGAACACACAGCTTCATAGAGATGGAGATGGGAAGGTAGTTATATAACTTCTGAATTATGTTTTCATTAATATTATATTTTAATACTTAACTTGTTTTTTTAATTTTCTGCTTGCTTCAGTGGATTGGTATGGGAAACCAACAGCTTCTCGACTATTTCAGTTCCTATGGTGCTGTTGCCAAGGCTCACCATTCATATGGTCCAGAAGGCCATCGTGGGATGAGCCTTCTGGTTTTTGAGAGCACGGCAAGAGGTTATCTAGATGCTCAGCGTCTGCATAACCAGTTTGCTGCCCAAGGTTTCGGGTTAGATGATTAGCAACGTCATGCTCCATCCCCTCCATCCAGCCTGCGCCAACTATATGGTTACATGGCTGAAAAAGAAGACATACACATCTTCAACCGCCATCTCCAAGGTTTTCTCTATCACTTTCTTCTATTAATAATAACAAGATACACTTCTGCTCATACTTATGCAAAAAAAAATTGTTCATTAGGCAACCAAAAGGTCAAGTTTGAGATGCGACCATATGCACAGATGGTTGGACAGCAAGCTGGTGCTGGAACAAGTTCCATGGGTGGCAGGGGGACTGAAGGGAGGAGGCTTGAAGGGACAATAAATTGAGAAGAAAGAAAAGATTGATGGTCTAATATTTATGTGCAGTTCAAAGACCATGCCGGATTGTTTCCAATATCATAAAACCCTATTACATGATATTGGAAACAATCCGGCTTGGTCTTTGCATTGCACATAAATATTAGAAGATCAATCTTTTGTTTCTTCTCAATTTCTTTTTCTTTCCGTTGCCATCTCGTTTTGTAATCTTTTCCTTTTGTAATCTTTTCCTTGCTATCTGATGCACTAGTATTTTCTTGATTCTTTTGGATCTACTAGCTCTTCTCTACATGCTCCATACTTTTTCGTAAATCTAATTGATATAAACGATTTAATAGAAGTATCCATACTTTTTCCAAAGTATCCATACTTCTAATAGAAGTATCCAAACATTTGATATAAGTATTCATACTTTTCCTGCAAGTAAAAGAAAGTATCCATACTTCTAATAAACGTATCGACACATTTAATATAAGTATCCATATGTTTTATTTAAGTGTCCATACTATCGACCCACAATTGAACCAGTTCCAACGTTTTTATTAAAATATCGATAATATTGTTTAAAGTATCGATTCTTATTGGCTACCTATTATGTTATCCTAGTACCGAATATATTGATAAAAAGTATCGATAAACTTTTCAAAAGTATGGATACTTTCGAAATTAACAACAAATTAGACGCTACCGAATATATTGATATTCGGATCAACAAAATCGGTAAAATTACCGGTTTTGTTATCGTGGGAATTTTCAAGGCCCCATCAGTTCGAAATTAACAACAAATTAGGCGCTACCGAATATATTGATATTCGGATAACAAAATCGGTAATTTTACCGGTTTTGTTATAGTGGGAATTTCCGAGGCCCCATCAGCTCAAATTTATCAACAATTTAGGCGCTACCGAATATATTGATATTCGGATAACAAATTAGGTAAAATTACCGGTTTTGTTATCGTGGGAATTTCTGAGGCCCCATCAACTCAAACATTATCAACAATTTCTGCGCTACCGATTATATTGATATTCGTATAACAAAATAGGTAAAATTACCGATTTTGTTATGTCTGACCGATAACTTAAATTTGCCGGTTACCATTTTTTTTCATTTTTTTAGTGTTTTTTACCGGATACATCATTTCATATCAACATATCCGGTACCGCTTTACCGAATATATTATATACCTTATAATGTTTTCGGTAACGCCGTTTCTTAGCCGTATATTAGGCAGCCGCATGCTAGAAAACTCCAAATTTCTAAGAATACAGGGGGAGGTGATACTATATCCTCGACTTCATTAATTGGTACATTTGTAGTCTGGAATTGTTAGACATAGATGGGCTTGACCTTACTACCAAATCCCTCTCCGCTAAATGGCCCATGTTATTATTTACTTCAGCCTGGGTCAGCCCAATGGGGCCCTTATCTCTTAATACCGGGACCTTAATCAGCCCCAAGCTATACTTCGAAGCTTCCTCCATAACTAATGGGCTAGTTGGCCCACTTTTGTTGTTTGTCATACTCCTCAATATATCGACATTCCTTTCGAGACTGTTGAAATTTACCTCGGGACTCAGTCTGACATTATTATCTTCATAAATGATTGATTCATCAACCGAAGCGTTGTTTGCCCCCTCCTCATGCACGTCGAAAGGTGATCGGCCGTCCAGGAATCGCCGACCTTCTTCGTATTCTTCCGTTCTCAGTTTCATTTCATGTTTGCTGCCATTTATGTAGAACACCACTCTATCCGGGATAATAGACACTTTCTGAACTACAACTAAAACTCTAGCCTCATCAAATCTATTTCTCTGAAGGGTGTCCTTTTCTATCTCACAAACAACACCCCATCATCTTCCTAATCCCATAAAGAATTCTTCTGATCAAACTTGTAGCGGGACGTCTTGCATAACTACCCAGGTTTTTATTCGTCGAAACCTTCTAATCTTTCGAGTTTGTCGAACCAGAGACGAGGCATCTCCTCTCTTCTATTCCAGACCTGAGTTAGGGCTTCATCAGATTGGAATTGAGGTACTGCCAGAAGACCATGCCAAGGACAAACCTTAACCATAAAACCATCCGAACTAAGTGCAGCTTGCACCATATCCAGGTTATACATTCTTTTAACCTGTCCGGCGAAGCACTTCTTCCTCCAATTCATCCCTTCCTTATTAATCCTTACTGTTGAATCAGCTTCCATCTTATCTGCACTGGTCACCGATACTTCTCCCTCTTCAAAGGCCACTTTTACCACGTTTTCGTAACCTCCTCCAGACCTCTCTCCAGAAAAGAATCATGTTTGCATTTGTACTTTCTCCTTCTTCCTCACCCCCAACAGGACTTCCTTGAAAGATCTAGAATCCTTTAGAGCTGAAACTCTAATACCTCTCTTCGCCCTTCCATCAGGGACTATGGGTCTCCTATCATCTACCGTTTTTGCATTGAAAACCCTGGTCTTAAAGCCATCCATTAATCTTATGTTTCATTTCGCGACTGCTGCCTGTGCTTCTTCTTCGAACCAGAACCTAACGAATGTGAATGAAGTAGGTTTTGTCTTCCTTTTCGGATTCTTGTGGGCTATGTATACGTCAACTACCCTCTCATACACTTGGAATGCTTCTTTCAGGGTAGAAAAATGGATTCTCTTGTTGACATTATCCACGAAGACTGTGAAACCTAATCGTTGTCGGCTCAGGCTTGATGCCCCTCTCCTCTCGCTCCCTCTCCTCTCTCCTCTCATTGTTGATTTTAGATTGATCTAAAAATTAAATTAATCCATTATAATTCATTTTAACATCAAAAGACAATTGAATTGATATAAAATCAACACAAAATAATTAGAAAATCAAAGCTTACCGAAATAAATTGGAAATTGAAAATAAAGATTACTCCTCCAATCTTCCAACGTGAAATCCATTGAACAAGATGAGAGAAATTAAAATCTCTTGTGTAGCTATTGATTAGAAATAATTTAGTAGAAAATGAATAGAAATTGGATAAAAAGTCAAAGAATATTAAATGTAACCCCCTCGTCCCGGCCTGGGCGGCCGACCGGTCCGAGTGAGCTACACGGGGAAAACCGAGGCGAAACCCGTTAAGGCTCAACTTCGGTTAACAACCTGAGAAAACTTTTTCTTTAATTATCTTGTCTAGATGAATTTAATAGACCTATGTGAGAAGCGACAGCGGAAGACAAGACTAAACCATACAAACGGCACGTAATTTGATTTAAACTTACCATGTATTCAAGTTAGGTTGATTCCTTGCACACGCAACCAAAACACACATAAACGATTTCTAACAAGGCTCACAAGGAAGCTAACATCGATCAGGGCCTAATGCCCAACACTTGAAAACCTTTAGAGATGTTAAAAGCCCACATTTCAGGCCTGTGTTTCGAAACAGGCTTGCCCGTTTCGATACACGGGCCCCAATTTAAAAAGCCAAACCAACCGTACTGAAACGCTCCACCCCGTTTCGATACAGGGGTCCATTTCGCCTAGGCGTTCTGAAACACGTTCCAAAACAGGCACTCACAGTAGCAAAATGTTTCGATACTTGTATCAGAACAGGGGTTCACAGTAGCCAAACCGTACCGGAACGCGTTCCGATACGGGTGTCCCTGGAACCACACCCGTTCCAAAACAACCTAACCCGTTTCGAAACGCATGCAGTCTGTGTGTTTCTAAAAACTAGATTTTTGCATCTCCAAACGCTCCCAACGAGCCTCAAACATCAAGAAACAAGATATAACATGCATTTACCTACTCTAGAGGCATTTACCCTACTACAAACATGATCAACGCACAACATATATGAAAAGGTCATACATTTGAAGGGATCAAGCATTCACCAAAAGAAATATACATAGCATATCAAGGTTTCATGCCTTAGAACATAACATACATGTAAGCATTCATGACATGCAACATAAACATGGTTTACAAACCAAAACATCAACTTGCTAAAGGAGTCTAACAAGCTCCTTAACAGAAAGCAACAACACAAATCTCATTGCTTGTCTATTACATCCATTAACTTTAAAGTTCATACTTGAAGGTAGCAAAAAGCACACTTGGAGGCCTTTCTCCTTGCACAAGTAACCCACGAACTAAGGATCTGCATTGTCGAACAAAAGAGAGCGTAAGCATAAAGCTTAGTGAGAGTAAGCTCATAAAACAAACCTCGACAATGCAGGGTCCAAGCACGAGCAACAAAACCAAGGATGAATGCATGTTTCCTTACCTTCGGAACCACATGAATCAAATATATGAAATGCATGAAGATAACATCAATTATCACGCCATGCTCAACATGTCCATAATACAACCATATGAGAACACATTTAACAAACCGTATTGGCACCTAGCTGTGACCCGAATACGCGGATAATAACCGTTGGAACTCACATCCAACGACTCAACCATAACATTACCTCACGGTGGGATTACACTCATCACCGTTTCACGCGGAGGGGATTCCACTCATCCTTCCTCACGCCCAGTCGATGGGATTCCACTCATCACCGACTAAAATATAAAAGAAGATTTTCGGGCGTACCCGTACTCCATCTTGGTGACTACCATCACCAAGACCACGCGCGTATTTCGACACTCGAGTGCACACTAACATCCTAATGATCGATCATTTGTACCCAAGCATACTAGTGTCAATACTATCTCAACACAAGTTTATCATAACATAATATTCTTACCATTTCCCGTGCCTAGCACGTAGCCACCATGATTTACAATCATGCACCCACATCTCATCAAACACATGCATATCACAATGCATAAACAAATCATCATGCCTTGATATCACACATAGCCACAATGTGCATAGCAACATTAATCACAAATAACATGTGAGGTATAAACACAACATTCAAAGTTCATCCATAGGTCTCTAACTAAAGCTTGTGATTAGACTACCAATCTAATCCCAACTCTAGGTAGGTTTACCAAGCCCGACCTAGGTCCACATGCTCGAACCAACATTTGAAAACCAATTTAAAATCTAAGAACCACTTACCGGACTTTCCAAACACAAGCAATCAAACGATCAAGCTCCCAACGGTTCCGGATTCGAATGTGAGGCTTCACCAACACTATTCCTTGCTTATAAACAATCAAATACACTCTATTAATCACCAAAACAAACACAAACCGCTGTTGTAACTCAGAAAACCAATCAAGCTCAAAATCAAGCCATGAACACTCTCAAAACCCATATTTTCGAGCAGCCCAAAAACTTTACAGAAAACTCTCATTTCCAACATCCAACTTGCCATCTAATACACCCAAAACAACTCTCAAACATCACTTAATCATCAGCCCTCAAGTTCTTATCCAAAACAACCTCAAAAACCCATTTTAAAGCACTCTAAAACCCCACTTAAACCCAAATCCGAAAATCATCATAAAACCATTCAAAATTTAGATATGTTGGACCATTTGGGTTACAAAACACTTATCTAACTTCAAAGAATCAAAAGCTCGATCAAAAGTCAATAAAGTTTGGATTTTTATTCTTTAAACTCAAAATCTCAAAACACAAAATAATGAGTTTCATTGAAAACTAAAAACATGAGTAACAAGGGGAAGATGAGGACAACTAAAAAATGTTATTACCTTTCAAAAATCTTCAAAGATGAAGCAAGGAGGAAATGGAATAGTAAACTTCAAGGGGGAGGGGAAGTTGTCGTTAGTTTGAAAGAGAGAAGGTGAGGAAGATGAGCAAAAAGCAATTTTTTTTATTTGTTTGTTTCTTTTAAAAAGTCAAAGGTCCTTTTTACCCTTAATGAAAATGGGTTATTACCATAGTATAAAATCCATGGCTAATTGGGTTTTAATTTAAAACAAGCTCAACATAAATTTATTTATTTTGAGAATACAAGGCCCAAAATTATATTTTAATAATTTAATTTCACCCGACCCCCAAACCCGGGTGTTACATTAAAATGGTGTTTAGAGAATCTTGAGAGAAAAAGAGAGATAAATTTATACATAGCTTTCTTTCTTGAAAAAATAATAATCATATGTCATTTCTAGTTATAATAGGTGATAAAAGTTTTATTTAATAAATGTGCCAAATAATCCCATAAAATCATCACTTTAGTTCTTTTTGCAATATTGTCATTATTAATATTTTACGACATTTTGTAAAATTGTCACTATTTAATTTAATATTAAATCCATCCATTTAACATTATCCAAGTTCAATTTCGTCCTTTGACAAACTCAATAAAATATTTTCAAAAATATTAGCCACAAAAAATTTATCGAAAACTAATTTAATCAACCCAAATTATTGTCCAGAATTAATTAATTAGCCAACCAATCTACCGGTTCACTAATCCACCCGAGCCGAAACACTAAAAACTCTAACCCATTTTCCGGGGTGTTACATGTTCACTCTTCACCACGCGTAACCGACTCCCAAACCTTTTTTTGTGTTTTTGCAGACCAAAATTATTGTTTTAATAAAATAAATTGTTTTTATTAAAATAACTCGTTTTTAGGTGATCCAATCACACCTCAAAAAAAATATTAGTGGCGACTCCGTTGTTGTTTTATTAAATCATCTGAATCCTTGCCACAACAGAAACGATGAGTTATTTGTGATAGTTTTGTTCCTAAGGTAAGTTGAACGGTACTTGAATTGACGAAGAAGATGATGATAGGAAGACAAAGTGAAGAAAATATGGAATTAGATATTATATTAATAGAATATTGAAATATCGAGGCTTATTATTTTATAGTTAAGACCAAATTAAAATAAAGTGTAAAATTGATGATTAAATTTGTTATTATGTCAATTTTATTAATTGTCTCGTTATTTATCGTTAAAATTTTAATGGCAAAGGAACAATTTATTAGTTGTTTTAAGTTATGTGACCCATTTGTAATTTTTCAATAGTCGAAGGACTTTACAAAAAAATGTAGTTGGAGTACTATTTATGTATTTTAACTAAAAAAATATTTTTACGATGGTTTAAACAATACTAAAACAAAATAGTAAAAATCATTATATATATATATATATATATATATTAAGATTTGATCTAGTATTACTCAAGCATTGTGTCCAAATTTCAAAACAACTTTAATGAAAATATTGAAAAAAACTATATTTTTTGTGTTTTGTTATGTCCACTCATTTTTATTTTCATTTTCAAAGAATATTTTTTGATTTTACAACTAAACATGTTCAATATTTTTATTTTCTAAAAAAATAAAAATAATCTTTATTCTTTAGAACTAAACATACTTTTAAATTTTGAGGAACTAAACGGCTTGAGGACCCTTAGCAGGAGCTCTTTTTACTTTCCTTATTAGCAGTCCATGTAATATAAAATATAAATATTATATATTAATGCAAAAAATGATATTATATTCTCTAATTTTTTTTAGAAAGAGAATGTGAAACTACAAGAATGTAGATTTGAATGAAGAATTTGATTTGTTAAAATTTTATCACTTTTTCTTAAATTTAAAAACTTTGATAAACTTTCAAAAAAAAAAACTTTGATGAAGTCTTCGTCCAAATCTTGTCTTAAAGGTTCGTTTTACTCTTAAACCATATTTTTTGTCGAGTTATCCCTAAAAGTTTCGTGAAATGTTATGCCCTTTAATTTTTATAGAGGGTAAACTTGTTCCTAAACTATAACTACTGACTCGAAAATACTACCCAACTTCAGAAATGTTCAAATTTACCACTAAACTTTAATTTCTCACTCGTTTATGTCACTCGTTAACTGTTAACGGTACAGTTAACTCAAAACGTCTTCGTTTTGCTGGGGAAAAAATAATAAAACCCATGCACTTGGAGGTTGAACCTAAGACCTTCATATACATAGGGTAAACCTTAACACTAAACCAACATAAAATTATGCAATATTTTACAATAAATATTAGGGTAAAGTATACAAATGGTCACTAAACTATACCCGAGAAAACAAAATGGTAACTAAAATTTTAAAAATGACAAAATGGCAATTAAACTTTATGTTTTGTTACAAAATGGTAACTGTGTCTTTAACCTCCGTTAAAGAAGTGACATGAGTGTTACATTTTTATGTATAATAGCACATTTAGTCTTTCATAGTTACAGATTCAATCAATCTAGTCATAATTCGAAGAAATTCAATAAATTTAACCCTCAAATTGTACACATTGTTATAATTTATGGTTTAATGTTTATGGTGTAGGGTTTAGGGTTTAAGGTTTAGAGTTTAGGGTATAGGGTATAGGGCATATGATTTAGTGTTTAGGTTTAGGATTTAGGTTTAAATTTATTGAATTTCTACGAAATATGACTAGATTGATTGAATGTGTAACTATGAAGAACTAAATGTGCTATTATACAAAAGAATTTAACAGCTATGTCACTTCTTTAACGGAGGTTAACGACACAATTACCATTTTGTAACAAAACATAAAGTTTAATTGCCATTTTGTCATATTTGAAAGTTTGATTACCATTTTGTTTTTTCGAGTATAATTTAGTGACCATTTGTGTACTTTACCCTAAATATTATATATATCAAACTATATTTTAGGGTAATTCAAATTATTTTATGAAATAAATAATACTATAAATAATATTAATATATAAATAATATAAAATATATTATTTACACACACACATATATATATATATATATCAATATATAGTTATATATTATATTATTTATAGTATAATCATATTTTAAAAAAACTCAAAATATTTATACAAATAATATATAAAAACCCTGAAATCTAAAATTTAAAATATAAACTCTAAATCATAATCCTTAACCCCAAACTCTAAATCATAAACTCTAAACACTAAATCTTAGGGTTTGTGATTTTTTATATATTATATGTATGAATAATTTGAGTTTTTTTTTGTAAAAAATAATACTTATATTATAAATAATATATAATATAAAAATAATATATTTTTATTTAACTAATGTAAACTTATCCATTTGTTTCAATCAAATTATTTTATAAGAAAATAATACTATAAATAATATTAATATATAAATAATATAAAATATATTATTTACATATATATATCAATATATAGATGAAAATATTTTATTTTTATATTTTTATATATTATTTATAATATAAACATACAATTTAAAAAAACTCAAACTATTCATAAAAATAATATATTTATATTATAAATAATATAAAAACCCTAAATCCAAATCTTATAGTTTATGATTTGAGATTTAAGTTTTTTATATATTATTTATAATATAATTATATGGTTATCATGAATATTTTGGTTATTATTTTTTAAAAAAACTAATATATTTTTATTATAAATAATTTATAAAAATAATATTTTTATTTATATATTGATATATATATATATAATATTTTATAGACTTAAGGGTGTAAGAAATCCCTGAACTTTTGAAAAAAAATCAATTAAGCCTCTAAATTTTTTTTGCACCCAATTAAGCCTTGAACTAAGAAATTGAATCAACTAAGCCTTTAAATTAAGAAATTAAATCAATTAAGTCCTTAGACCCATTTTGACAATTAAATCTTGAGAGAGTTTTTTAGCTGTAGTTGCAGTGCGTCGTGTCACAATATTTCCACGCGACATTTTCAGAATTTTTTATTTTATTTAAAAATTCTTTAAAAGTTATAAAAAATTCTAAAAGGCTTATAAAATTTATAAAAAAAATATTTTTTTGAAAATAATATATAAATGCAACATGATAGAACTGAAGTGAATCATATGACAGTAATATTTAAAGAAAAAAATTGTTAATATTTAATGGTCAAAGGACTTAATTGATTTAATTTTTTGGTTCAAAGGCTTAATTGATTTAATTTCTTAGTTCAAGGGCTTAATTGGGTGCAAAAAAAATTAATGGCTTAATTGATTTTTTTTCTCTCAAAAGTTCACGGCTTTCTTACACCCTTAAGCGTATTTTATATTATTTATATTGTTTATATACTAATATTATTTATAGTATTATTTATTTCATAAAATAATTTGAATTAACATCGAGTATAGTTTAACATATTATTTATGTTATTCATATTATCTTAAATTGTTGAAAAATTATTAATCAATAAAATCATGTCACGTGGTACTTCTGACTGCATCACTTTAATAAAAAGAGTAAACTACAATAAATATCACTTAATTAAGGACAAGGTTACATTAGTGTCACTCAATTATTAAAAGTCATATTTAGGTCATTCAATTATGGGTAATGTTATATTTGGGTCACCCAATTATTACAAGTTACATTTGGGTCACTCAATTATGGGTAAGGTTACATTTGAATCACCCAATTATTAAAGGTTACATTTGGGTCACCCTTCATATTTAAAAAATATATATCATTTTTTTTAATTTTTTTCTTTTAAATCACTTGTATACCCTCGTTAACACTATAGTACTTCATTTGAAATTATTAATTAATCTATTACACAAATTGATATATACTTTTTAAATATGAAGGGTGACCCGAATGTAACATTACCCATAATTGAGTGACTCATATGTAACTTTTAATAATTAGGCGACCCAAATGAAACCTTACCCGTAATTGAGTGACCCAAGTGTAACTTTTAATACTTAGCTGAACCAAATGTAATGTTATCCACAATTGAGTGACCTTCGTTGTTAGGAGCGAGCAAAACTCGACTCGAATAAAAAAAATTGATTTTTTTTTCAATTTCGAGTTATTTGAGTCGAGTTATGCGAGTTGTTCGAGTTATTCAAGTCAACTCGAGTAACTCGAAAAAATTTCGAGTTCGAGTCGAGTTGAAATTTACCCAACCTGAAAAACTGAAATTCGAAAAACCAAATTTTACAGTTTTACAATTTAGTCTCTGATTTCATTTTAAGTCCACTTTTGACCAAATTTGGACCACATATTTCTAAACTAACGTAGAATACTTATTTATCTCCAATTTATAATTTTAAAAGTAAATTTCATATATTTTTTTCAGTTCAACCCCTTAATTTTGTATGATTTCCTCATTTCTTCAATCCCTCTTTCGGTTTAAGCTAATTTTTGACCAAATTTGAACCGCGTGCTCATAAACCACTGTAGAATACATATTTAACTTCAATCCATATTTTTTAAATTAAATTTTCAACATTTTCAATTTAGCCCCTCAATTTTGAATGATTTTCCATTTCTTCAATTTCTCTTTTGTTTTAAGTCTATTTTTGACCAAAATTAAACCACATGATTCACTAACACTATATAATATCTATATAACTTCAATTCATATTTTTAACAAATATATTCTTTTTGCAATTTAGTCCTTTAACTTTATATTTTATTCAATTTGATCATTCAACTGCTTTTTTGTAATTTTTTTCTTCACATCAATCATTAACTCATTTATACTCCCATCAATACTTTATCCTCAAAAGTTTCTTATTTAAAAATAATATTATAAATATATTTTAGAACTTCAGATGATATTTTTTTATTAAATAACATTACAAATCTTAGTTATACCTGTGAAAAATTTCAAATTAAGTTCAAGTTGTAAAATGTGACGCGTCAACTCGAATAACTCAATTTTTTTTTACTCAACTCGATCGAATGCTCACCCATAATCGTTGTAGTTTACCCATTAATAAATGACATGTTAAATTTGTAAATCAAGCCGTTGTAATAACCGGTGAACTTTTTATATATAAGCAATTGAAGGCCTCACAAGATTAACACCTAACTAGACCAGGAGAATGAGCGGGAGTTTGAAATCTCACTGCAATTGTACTGGATTTTGATTTAAAGTACTGGAATTTTAGAACAATAAAAATGCACCTTTTCAAATCTCGCCGCTATTGCTTTTTTTTTTTTTTTTAGAGTCATGTAAAACAATCAAACAAGCATTTCAAGTTCATGCTCAAATAATTCTCAATGGCTTCAACCCTATGTCTTCCCCATCATTAAACTCGTCTCTTTCTTTGCCTTACTGGGATCCGATGATAGTATCAAGTACTCTCGGATTCTCATCTGCCAATTTGAACACACAAATCAGTTCACCAAGGACAAAGCTAGAATTAAACATAAAGAAGGGTAAACATCTAATAAGCAGTTAAATTTTAAAGTTGAGAGGATAAATACTTTATTTAATTAATATTTAGTGACCTAAAATGTTATTATTAGAGCTGTTCATAGTAGGTTAACATCACATTTAGCATAAACGGTTGGTTAATGTTTATAGCGGTTTTTAAACTGTAATCTAACTATTAAGAAATAGTTAATTGTTAAATTTTTAAAAGATTAACGGTTATATTGATTAACCGTTATTTAATGGTATTCACTAATTCTTTTATAAATAATAAAATTATATCTTTAATAAATATTATATTAATTTTTTTTAAAAATATTTTAAATAGAGAAATTCTAATAACAAACTTATTTTTTTCACTCGTCTGATACTCCTCCATGCTCCACCAAGTAAACCGATCTCCAAACGAGTCCACTTACCCATTTTGGGTTTCACTTGGATCTGTTTGTTGGGAATGCTTTGATGCATTTTTATTAGGTTTTCGAACGTTTAAATGATGCCCAAAATTTATTTGAAGGGTGTCTGGTTAGAGACTTTGTTTTTTATAATATACTACTCCATCCGTCCCACAAATATTATATTTTATTGGCTTTCGAAAGTTAAATTTTTTAAATATTAATGGTAATTATGTTAAATATTTAAATAATTAAATTTATAAAAAATATATTTAAAATCTACTTGATTAGAGATTTTTAATTTTTTCCATATATTTACCAATAGTACGGTTTGGTGGGCCAACAACAGGCCTGTTCTGCGTCTATTTAAAAATGCATGCATATTATGCCTGATGAGTTCATTTTTGTTGCCCTCTTGTTTAGGGATTTAAATTACGGTTACGGTGTTTTGTTGCGGTTACAGATAATTATGATTATAATGGACATTATTTTTTGCAATAGTAATTTCGGTCGGTGTCGTTACCTTTATATGATAGTCGCTATCACGGCCACAAAACGTTATTTGAATCCCTGCTCTTGTCTGCTTTTTCAACATTAAGTGATCATAAATTTGATAAGTGCTTAAGAAAAGATCACAAATATTAAACTCAAGATAAAAAGATAGATTAGCCTCACTAAACTTAACAATCCATCAAAAGGAAGAAAAAGAAAAGGTTAATAGGTGCAATTAGTTATTTAATCGTATACGGTTAGTTCATCTTCTATAGCATATATTGAGAAATTGAAAGAGGGATTTTGACTTTCGATAGAAACCAAAGAGTTTGGTCAAAACGCAGAGTTTTAGTAAAGAAGCTTTTATTATTTCAACTTATTATTCATAATACACTTACATCTATTATATACTAATAAAGAAAGAAGTTCTTTATTAACTAATCTTAGCTGGAAAATAACTAATCCTAACAAACAATAACCAAAATATAACTAATCCTAATAGCCCCCCTCAAGTTGGGGCATACAAATCTTGAATACTCAACTTGATTACAGACTCTCGAAACAAAGTTGGCTGAAGAGCCTTTGTGAAGCAGTCAGCAAGCTGATTTTGTGTGGACACTGATAACAATCGAATAAGGCCTTGTTGTATCTTCTCGCGCACCAGATGACAATCTATTTCGATATGTTTTGTACGCTCATGATATACTGGATTCTCTGCAATTTTCACAGCAGACAAATTGTCACAATACAAATTAGTTGGTTGTAAAGAAATCTGTAAATCAGTCAAGAGATAAGTTATCCATTGAACTTCACAAGTGACAGCAGCTAAGGCCCTGTACTCAGCTTCACTGGAAGACCTGGATACAGTTTGTTGTTTCTTGGACTTCCAAGAAATTAAAGAAGATCCTAAAAAAACACAGAAACCAGTAGTTGACTTTCTCGAATCAGGGCATGAAGCCCAGTCTGAATCAGAAAAAGCACTAAGTTTAAGATTACTGTTAGCTGGAAAGAATAAACCTTGACCTGGTGTTCCCTTCAAATACCTTAAAACCCTATGAGCAGCTGTTAAATGAACATCAGTAGGCTTGGATAAAAACTGTGATAGCTGCTGAACAGCATAAGTAATATCTGGCCTAGTGTTTGTAAGGTAAACTAATTTACCAATTAACCTTCTATAGGGAGTAATGTCAGTCAGAAAAATACCATCATCTTTAGACAGTTTGGAATTTAAAGGAGTAGATACAGGTTTGGATTCCAAAAACCCAGTTTCTTCCAGTAATTCCAAAGTATATTTCCTTTGGCATAGATTTATACCTTTAGAAGACCTAGCAACTTCAATTCCAAGAAAGAACTTAAGATCTCCCAAGTCTTTAATTTTAAAAGTCTCATGTAAAAAGGTTTTAATTTCATTCATAGATTGAGAGTTAGGACCAGCAAGCACAATATCATCCACATAAACAGCTAAAGCAAGAAAATTATCACTATTTCCTTTTAAAAATAAAGAGCTGTCAGAAGATGCTTGTTTAAAACCTTGACTAAGCAAAGCAAGTGTAAGTCTCTCATTCCACTGCCTACTTGCTTGTTTTAATCCACAGAGACTTCTTTTAAGTTTACACACTAAACCAGGATGAGGAGTAGAAAAACCAGGTGGTGGTTGCATGTAAACTTCTTCACTAAGAAAGCCATGTAAAAAGGCATTATTAACATCCAATTGTTGCAATTTCCAGTTTTTAGCAGCAGCAACAGCAATTAAGGTTCTAATAGTTGTTATTTTTGCAACTGGGCTAAAAGTGTTAATGAAATCTAACCCTGACTGTTGATTATACCCTTTTGCAACTAACCTAGCTTTATACCTCTCTAATGAACCATCAGATTTGAGTTTGGTTTTATAAACCCACTTACAACCTATTGCTTGTTTTCCTGGTGGTAAAGGCACTAATTCCCATGTCTTATTGTTTTCTAAAGCAGCTATTTCTTCAGACATAGCAGTTTTCCAACATTCATGTTTAACAGCATTCTTATATGAACTAGGTTCTTTTAACACTTCAGCAGCATTTATATAAGAATGGTAAGGAACAGAAATATTAGAATAAGATATCACCTGATTGATTGAATGAGGAGAAGTTCTAGATGGTTTGGACTGAGGCAAATTGACTTGAAAATCTTTGAACTTGCTGGGCAGCTTAGCAGTTCTAGAAGGCCTCTGATGTTGATTAGAAACAGTAGCAGAAGGTATAGAATCAGTATGAATAACATCAGGAAGATCAGAGGAATTACCATATTGATCATTAGATTGATCATTAGATTGATTATTAATTTGATCATTAGATTGATCAAGATCTTCAGATGTAGTGAACTCATTTTGATTTAAAGAATTAGTAGGAATATGCTCATTTTGTTTTGAAGATGAACCAGTGAGATTAGCATCAGAAGTAGAATTCTTGTTTAAAAAATCATCAAGAAAAATATTTTCATTAGAGTTTGGTAAAATAATTTCATAAGAAGAATTACTATTTTTGAAAGGAAAATGAGTTTCAGAAAACACAACATCTCTTAAAACCAAAACCTGTTTTGTTTCTAAATCATATAATCTAAAGCCCTTAATGTTCTGAGGATATCCAAGAAATAAGCATTTTATGGCTTTAGGATGTAGTTTAGTCTTAAGTTTAGGCAAAACAGCAGTATATGCTAGACAGCCAAAAGTTTTAATGTGTTCTAATTTAGGTTCTTTGTGAAAAAGAACTTCAAAAGGTGTCTGATTAGATAAGATAGGTGTTGGTGTTCTATTTATTAAAAAAACAGAGTGTAGAACACAATCAAGCCAAAAATTTAAAGGTAAATTAGCCTGAATTTTTAAAGATCTAGCCACAACAAGGATATGTTGATGCTTCCTCTCAACAGTACTATTCTGTTGAGGAGTGTAAGTACATGAATTTTGGTGAACAATACCCTTACTTTTGTAAAAATCAATCATGTTAAACTCATGAGCATTATCAGTTCTTATGCACTTGATCTTAACAGCAAACTGAGTTTCAACAAATTGATAAAAAAACAGTAATATGAGTTCTAACTTCAGTTTTATTCTTCATAGGAAACACCCAAACAAACCTACTCTTATCCTCAACCACAGTTAAAAAATATGTATGCCCATACAAACTCTTTACAGGGAAAGGACCCCACACATCCATGTGAACTAAATCAAACAACCTATCTGAAACAGAAGTACTAATTGAGAAATTGAAAGAGGGATTTTGACTTTCGATAGAAACCAAAGAGTTTGGTCAAAACGCAGAGTTTTAGTAAAGAAGCTTTTATTATTTCAACTTATTATTCATAATACACTTACATCTATTATATACTAATAAAGAAAGAAGTTCTTTATTAACTAATCTTAGCTGGAAAATAACTAATCCTAACAAACAATAACCAAAATATAACTAATCCTAATAGCATATAAATTAAGCAAGTTCAAATATTTTGTTTTGAATTTTCCTTGGCCCACTCAGAAAGTTCACCAGCTTGGTGAAAAATTAAATTTAAGAGAAAAATAAAGATTTATGATGGATACATAGGCCCGATAAGCTTGAGATCAAGCTCACCACTGAAGTCCCCACGGTACGAATCTTCTGAATCATCTGGTGCTCGTGTATATGTATATAAACACTAACTTACAGGGCTTTGTCATAGCTGGTTAGAGAAGTGTGAAGATTCTGAAAACGTGAAAGGGTTCCAGAAATCCGAAGGAGCAGCATCGGGAAATGGTTCTAGAAAGGTGAAAGGTATGCGCTGAATGTACTCGGAAGTGTAGAACATGCATTGTGAATGGTATGCACTTGGAGGTGTTTTAGAATTGCAAAACACATGCACTTGGAGGTGTTTTAGAATTAAGACATGCACTTGGGGTGTTTCGAAAATATAGAATTGAACCTTCAGAGGGTGACTCCAAAAAGTGCATAAGGTTGGCTTTGGAGAAGCTAATGTCTATAAAAGGAATCCCACACCATATCAAAAATTCCTATCTTTGGATCTCTAATCCTTGGATTCAATCTGATTTTGCTAAAATTTTTCATAACCTTTGATAAAACCCAACTTTTTTGCACTTAACAACAATATTCAATTTCAAAACCAAATAGATTTTAACAGAAACAAATTCATTTTTTTTTTAAATTTTGTGAGAGTTCTTTCATCATTTTCTCAACATCTACGATTATTGTGGCAAAACATTGTTTCTGAACACTTGGCATTTTTCTTCAGACTTGCATGCTCCACCTCATGCATTCTTGATGCTCGGTTGTGATTAGGGATGTAAAAAGTTAGTCCGGCTTGCAAAATTGATTAAGACCGTCTTGAGTCAGAACTGTTTGTGACCTGAGGTGATGGTGATATGAAATCGATTTGAGTCCGAACTGGTGTTGACATGAACCCAAGCTGGATCTGAAAATTTTGGATCTGAACCCGACATGAGAACAACATGAACCCGAATTCAACATGATAATGTGATAACAAAATCTGATCTGCATTCGACCTGATATGAACCCGACTTGCATCTGACCTAATATGAACCGAACCCGACTTGGTAAATAACTGATGTTACCCGACATGTTATCAACCTAATCTATTATGAACCTGACATGTAATTAACTCAACCTGTAAATTATTGACTTGTTATTGAACTGATATGATATTTACATGACTTGTAATAATTAATAAGTTACAATTGATGAAGTCGTGAGATTATGAATTTATTATATTATAGTATAACAAAATACATCTTCACAATTTGAGGCACATGATTAACTATGATCATTAAACTAATATGATTAACTATGATCATCAAATTAATATATTTACTTTTTATATTTATAAATTATAGTATATAAAAATAACTAAAAGTTTTATTAAATTAATAATTTAAGATTAATAAATTTAAAACAAATTATTCAAAATTTAATTCAATTTGTTAATTATAATCATTAAATTAATAAATTTACTTTCTATATTAAATATGATCTTTAAATTAAAAATTAATTATAATTATTAAATTGATTGTATTAAATGATTCATTTATTGATTATTAACTTTATTAAGTTATAAATTAGACTATCTAAAGTGACTTTTGTACATATCAAATTTGAAATTACCTGGACCACGTACTTGGCTCAAGCCCTGGTAATGATAAAAAACCAAAAAGGAAAAAAAAAGAAAAGAAGAAAAAACCCAAAGATAATGGAAACCCTAGCACTCCTATCTCTTGTACAACTATCGTCGGCGCTAGTCAACTCCCAACGGTAAAAAAACCGGTCAAATTCTCCCCCTTCTCAATCTCTAAAAATATGGCTAGCTGAATCACCCCACACCCCTAAAAATCCAGCCATCACCACCTCTTCAATATCCAGATTCAAGTTGTATTTAAACCCTTCTCACCACCCATCAAAAACACAGATACATAAAAAAACCGGAGAAATGTTAAATATATATTTGGTTTTGATATGACTATTTTTGTAAAAATAAATAAATTTTTAAGTATTTGTTTTACTCACTAAATTGGCAGGCATTCAAACTTAAAATAATTTATAAGTTAAAACCTTAAACCCTAAATTTTTTTAAGTATTTTAGTACTCAAAATAGCCAATTTGGTACAAAAGTATTGATACGACCTATGGCGTATCGGTACGATTTTTCACTATTGAAAAATTATTTTATACTTAATGGTTATAGGGTACCGAAACACATGTAGCCGTATCGATATGCCTTATTAAGCCTGGAAACAAAATTTACTTTTAAGTATGCGTCGGCTTATAGCGTACCAGTATGGGAGTTAAAGGTTATCAAAATCTTTGCTTTTTTAATTTTTTACCGTTGCCTTGTCAATTTTATAGGAATCATAAGCTTTGAAAAATGATTACTTTTACCAATACCCTCGTAGGCGTATCGATACGACTTTTTGAGCAAAACTTCCAAGGATTCTAGTGAGCAAAATCGATATCAATAAGGTACGGCACATACTGATACGCTTTATAAAATCCACTTTCCGTACCGACACGCTTGCTCGCATACCGATACCCCTTTGTTGCAACGACTATTTCTTCTTATGGCAGGTAACGATACGAGTCTTCACGTACCGATACCTAGAGTTAGCAAACAACATTTATTGCGGGAAAAATGCAGCCCAACGGCTATAATCAATATCTCAACTACTCAAATGGCTAGAAATCAATGTAGGGGTATAAAATCAAGTCTCCAAAGCTTTTTCAACAACCATTGAACCATTCAACAAGTTTAAACCATTTCAAGCACACATCCAACATCTTTGAGCCTTTATTTCCAAATCTTGTAAACCCACTTAAGTGATTTCAATTGTAATTTTTTTATTCAGGTGTTGAGGCTGAGTGAACCTAATTTGTGTTAACTATTCTGCCTTTGTGAGGTTTTCTTTATTTGCTACATTTGTATTTTTTTTTGCGAGAGTTCTTAAGGGTTTGAGTATAAATCTTAAGGGAGTTATAATGTTATCTCCTTGAGCCTCAAAATGAAAGAAAATCTAATGGATTTGAGAAATCATTAGTGTGGATAGCTAAAGTAGTGGATGTAAACCTTATTGAGAAATTTAAACTACTCTAAATTTCTTGTGTTTTTATCTTTTTGCTTCTACCATTTTTTTAATTGTCAATTCACCCCCTCTTGGCCATTTACAATTGATGATTCATCTCAACAATTAGTTTCAGAGCTACACTCATTGAAAGGCTTCACATCCTCTTGAGTATATCCTACCAGTGTTCAATCAATCTACAGGTCAAGTCATGGCCTCTACTTCCAGTAACTACCGCGTTGAGTCACAATCTATCTTCAAACTGCCTTAGTTCAATAGGATAAACTATTCCTATTGGAAGAATAGAATGAGGCTCTTCATAAAGCCAAATGACTACCTTCTTTGAGATGTAGTCGAAGATGGACCAACGAATCCGATGAAGTTAGAAGGAGACCATCTTTTCCCCAAGATAAGGAAAGAGTATATCGATGAAGATCGGAGGAAAATGCAAATAAACGACAAAGCCATGCACATTCTCTTTTGTGTTCTTGGACCGGATGGATACACCAACATATCTTATTGCACAAGTGCGAAAGAGATATGGGACAAGCTTGAAGTTACTTATGAGGCACAAATGAAGTAAAGGAGACCAAGATTGGACTCCTCAATCTAAGCTTTGAGAACTTCAAAATGGAACCGGATGAAACCGAATTTCAAATTCTTGGTTTTGAAGAGTTTGTTAACTCTAATGGATTAAACACAATTTTTTTGCTCCTTGCACACCTCAACAAAATGGGGTTGTTGAGAGAAAAAATAAAACTTTAGAAGAAATGGCTAGAACTATGCTTTGTGAAAACAATTTGCCTAAGTATTTTTGGGTGGAAGCCACTAATACGGCTTGTTATATTGTCAACCGTGTAATGATAAGGCCAATTTTGAATAAAACACCTTATGAGCTCTTCAAAAATAAAAAGCCTAACAATAGCAATTTTCATCCATTTGGATGCAAATGTTTTATTTTAAACAATGGAAATGAAATTTAGGCAAATTTTATGCAAAAAGTGATGAAGCTATTTTTCTAGGTTGCTCTTTAAACTCTAAAGTCTATCGTGTATTTAACAAAAGAATTTTAGTAGTTGGAGAGTCTATACATGTTATTTTTTATGATAACCCCCTTCCGAGGAAGGATACTTATGATGATGATGATGTAGGAATTTTTGATGCCAATGATAATGGAGGAAAATATTAAAGGTAGATGAAGTTTCAACAAAAAAAGAATCACAAGATCTACCTCTAGAAGCCTTGAAGGACATGTCTCTAGAGAAAATAGAGGTCACCTACCCAAGGGAGTTCAACTATGTCAAAGGTGGTGAGTTTTTGGGTGATCCATCCAAAGAGGTAACCACTAGATCCTCTCTTAAAAATACATGCAACTTTGTTGCATTTATCTCATGCATAGAGCCTAAAAATATCAAAGAAGCATTAAATGATGATTATTGGATAATAGCCATGCAAGAAGAGTTAAATCAATTTGAGAGAGGTAAAGTTTGGACTTTAGTTGATAGGCCTGGTAATAAATTTACTGTAAGTACTGAATGAGTTTTTAGAAATAAACTAGATGAGAGTCGTAACATAGTGAGAAATAATGGTAAACTTGTTGTTCAAGGTTACACTCAAGAAGAAGGAATTGATTTTGATGAAACCTATGCACTCGTAGCTAGAATGGAAGCTATTAGGATGTTGCTTGCATTTGCATGTTATCATGAATTCAAGCTTTTTCAAATGGATGTTAAAAGTGCTTTTCTAAATGATTTTATAAATGAAGAAGTGTATGCAGAACAACCACCCGATTTTGGAAATTCAAAATATCCAAATCATATTTTTAAACTTTAAAAAGCTTTATATAGTTTGAAACAAGCTTTTAGAGCTTGGTATGAAAGATTGTCAAATTTTTTAATTGAAAAAAGTTTTGACAAAGGGAATGTTGATACTACACTTTTTATAAAAAGAAAAGGCAATGACATTTTAGTAGTTCAAATTTATGTTGATGATATTATTTTTTGTTCTACTAATGAATCTCTTTGCCAAGATTTTGCTAAGCTAATACAAGGTGAATTTGAAATGAGCATGATGGAGGAGCTCTCTTTCTTTTTGGGACTCCAAATCAAACAAAGAAATGATGACATCTTCATCAATCAATCAAATTACATCAAAGATATGCTCAAGAAGTTTGGCTTGGAGAATGTGAAACCTCAAGCTACACCGATGAGCTCATCTACAAAGCTTGGCAAAGATGAAGAAGGTAATATGTTGATTTGAAGCTTTATAGATCTATGATAGGTTCTTTGTTTTATCTTACCGCAAGTAAATCGGATATCATATTTAGTGTTTTCTTGTGTGCTAGATTTCAATCTAGTCTTAGAGAATCACATTTACAAGCCGTTAAGAGAATCTTTAGATACCCCAGAGACACCCCTTGTTTAGGTCTTTGGTATCCTAGAGACTTATCGTTTAGTTTGCATGCTTATCCGGATGCAGATTATGGAGGTTGTAAGATAGATATAAAATCGAATTCGTAGGTAACATACTTATTTCGTGGTTTTTTAAAAAGCAAAATAGCGTAGCGCTATTTACCACCAAGGCAGAATGTATTTTTGAATATCAGATCGGATTCAAGTTGAAAAATCGAATATATAAAATTTCAGATGGATAAAATAATGATTTGTATTCAATCTAAAAAAATTGGGTATCCGGATATCTGAATGTCGAATATTTAGATCTTATATTCGGATATCCGATTTGAATATATAATTTGATTTAAGTATTTTATTTTTCCAGATTTGACATTCGTATCTATGAACAATTCAGATTTTGGAATATGACATGCAGCAAATTGTCAAATATAACAAAATTCACATCTATGGAAATTTCAGATTTTCAAAATTTCAGATATAACAAACATCAAATTACTAAATACAATAAGATGTATATCCATAAAATTTAAATTTTCGGATAATCTGAAACTTGAAACATTGCTATTCGTATCCAACATGAAAAAATAGATAACATATCTAATCTAAAAATAAAAATCACATCTAATATCTAAAATTTTAGACCAAATAAATAAATTAAATCGCTAAAATCAGATATTTTTACACACCTTAATACCATGGGCAATAACGGTCTCTTAAAGGAAACTCCATGATCTCAGACCCAATTAAAAAGTGAGTGAGCTTTGTTAATTATGATGAGCCAATTCTCATTCTTTATATCACTTCATAAATTTAAGTGTCGGCTACGGCAATTCTTCATTTTCTTCTTCAATGATTTAGACAGGCTTCCAAACAATAAGATATGAAGCTTTCATATAATAATAATAATAATAATAATAATAATAATAATAATAATAATAATAACAATAATAAAAGGTACGAAGCTTTCAAACATTTTTAATTTCTTTTGTAATCTTAGACTAATAAGATTTAGAAATTGTGAAAAAAAGAATAAACACTGTTTTTTTAAAAGCTAAGGCGATTACAAGTAGTATCTTTTTTTTCTAAATATACTCTCAATCATTTGATAATGCATGTTCAATCACCCTGATGCAGATGTTAGCTCTAAGAACAACAATCATTCTCTTAACCAACGAGGTAAGTTGGTTGGTGCAATAACAAACATAATTAATATAACATATTTGATATATATTAGATTTTTTAATCTACTACGCGGGTGAACAAGAATATTTTATGTAAAGAAATATATTTATACTAATTATTAATGGATTGATAAGAGACATATATATGAATTCATCGGTGGCATATTTTATTTTAAATGACATTTTATAATTGTTTTATTCAAAGAAATAAATTCTCAACTACATTGACACTAAAACAATCGATCGTTCTATATATCATATTTAAAAGGATAAATTACATAAATAGTTCCCCGACTATGCTCCAATTATCTTTTGTGTCTCTTGATTATCAAAATTTATAAACTGGTCCCCCGACTTAAAGAATAACAAATTGGTGCGACATCTTTAAAAATTTAACAGGTGGTGACGTGACAGTTAATATAAATTAATATAATTACATAATTACCCCTCAAGTTCTACACTTATTTTAATTTAACCCTAATTCTAAAAAATTAACCCACATAATTTTAATAACATATCAATTTAGTCCATCTTCTTTTATATTTATCCTTTCCTCTCTTTATATAAATATCCTCATAATCTCTCAAAAGACTCAACCGCCTCTCTTCTTTCTCCAATCTACGAGAATTTCCCTCCTTTTCTCTCCAAATCTACAAATACCCAGATTTCATTTCTTTGCCTTTTTTTTACTTTCTTCGAATCAAAATCCCTGTTCTTTTAGTGTTATTGTGAATGGTGAAAACAATTTGGGATCAGAAGTGGTTTCATGCTCTCCCTCTGTACGTCAAGGGGGAACACTCTCTTCTCTGTTTTGCAATTTCTATTTTCGCTTTTCGATTCTTGCAAAGATGGCTGACATTTATGCTACTTTGGTATTGAACCATAAATCCCTTTTAGTCTCCGCCGATCACCCACATTTAGTTCGAATCTCAGAAAAACAAAACAAACATGTTGTTCTTTTTTCAAATCTTGATTTTTGGTGAAATATCCACTCGTTTGATTGTTTTATTTTGGAACTTTTTGTTTGTTGAAAAAAACAGTGCTTTACAAGCAGAAGAAAACTCAGAGTCCTAAGGGTGTGAGGATCTTGGTTAACATCACTGTTTTTTGGTAGTGTTGGACCGATCTGTTTTGTTGTTAACGAAGAAGAATTTGTTTCTTCCGTTATCGATACTTCCCTGAAAGCTTATGCTCGTGAGGGTTGGTTCCCGGTTCTCAGATTCGGTATCGATGATTTCTTCCTTTATTGCCCCAATGCTGGCTCATATGGTAAGTCTGCTGAATTGATTTCACTTCAATAACCCGAATGAAAGTTTCTTAGTATTTGTTTTTAATATTCTTTTGGATTTTTGAAGTAATAAAATTATGTTCTTGAAAATCTTGTCGGGTCATATATGTTTTGAAGTAAATTAAAGGAAATTATAGCGATTGCAATAGTTAATTTTGGGTGAATATGAATTGAAGATTTAAAGGAGAAGAGAAATAAAAAAGAATAAATTGATAGGTTATTAAAATTATGTGGGTTAATAATAGTATTAGGGTCAAATTAAAATAAGTGTAGAACTTGAAGGCTAATTATAGCAATTTATATTAACTGCCACATCATCAGCCGTTAATTTTTCAACGGCGTCGAACCAATTTGTTACTTTTTTAAGTTGGGCGACCAGTTTGTAACTTATGATAGTCGAGGGACGTAAAAAGTAATTAGAGTATAGTCGGGGACTATTTATGTAGTTTACCCTTTAAAACTAAACATAAAATATATGCACAGAAATGAATAAAAAAAATTTATTGGTCGACAATGCTTGATGTGATCAGCATCCTATATTTACAACGATATATATCATAAGTTGTATATCTAATCAAAAGTTACAAAGGAAAAGAAAAATGTTTCACTTTTTTTCCATTGGTAATAATTAATTATTAATAGTAAATAATCGGTATCTTAAATACTTTCAAAAAGCATTTGCATTTATAAAATAATCTATACTAAATAGATTAACTTCTTTTTTTATTCACTACAACAATATAGACTTTTAGTAATGTTAAAAGGCCGTTAAAGTCAATCATGTTGTTAGTTGATTTTTAACCCAAATGAATCAAGTACTTAGTTTGTTATCAGATGGGCTCGCTTGGAGTAACTAATTGGTTCAGTTATACCAATTTGTTACCTCCTCTGTGGTGAGTACTCAATCCCTTTGTTCGAGTTCCCTGCACTGCAAGTATTAGGGGTGTTCATATCCGGGTACCTAAAATTCGGCTCGTGACCCGGCTCATAAGAACTGGATACCCGCAAATCAGGTACCTGCAAAATTCGGGTACCTGTAAAATCGGGTACCGGGTACCCGATTTACTTTTTTTATATTTTTTAAAATCTATTTTTTAAAAATAAATACATAGGAAACACATAAAATTTCATGATATATATTTCAAACACAAAAATTATTGATTTGAGGTTGGTTTTAAGAGAAAATATATATATATATATATATATATTAAAGTTTATCAACAAAAGAAGGTATTAAAAATATTAATCTTGATCATGATTTTTGTTTCGACTCTCATATTGACAAATTATTATAAATATTTTTGAAAAATTGTAAACTTAAAAGTATATAATACAAATATAAAAAGAAGTTAGGGATTTAAAATTAATTTTAAGAAAAAATAATAAGAAACATAAAATGAAAATAGAATTTAAAATATATAAATATTAAAATTAGTGGGCCGGGTCGGAGACCCGATTATAAAAAAATTTGGCCTTGACCCAGCCTAACTATCCGAAAAAAATTGGGGGTCGGGTACCTGGCCCGAAAAATTCAGGTACTTTAATATAAATACCCGGCAAATTTTAATCGGGTAGACGGGTCGGCGGGTCGGGTAGTTCGGGCCGAGTATTTTTGAACACCCTAAGCAAGTACCACTTAAAGATATTTTGGCTCGGCCTGCACAGTCTGCACCCACTCAAACTACTCCAGCTCTCACTACGGTCACACGGGCTGCACCCACTCTTGCCATGGCTAATCAGGAGGTGTCTACTTAAATTGCATATGGTCTTCTCTCACCAGCTCCTTTTTCAAGTCCTTCAGTTGGTGTACACACTCCCTTGCTGAGCACTTATGATGGTGTTGATTATGTGGTTCAACACCACTCTGTTTCTGTCTCACAACTACCTTCGAATAAGGATCCTAGTAATGATCAGCTTATAGAAGAGTCTATTGATGTTGCAGCTGGTTCATCTGGGGCTTTAGCTGCTACTGAGGCTCATTTTGACTCTGATAATACTACTATTGTTCATAGTATGATAACTATAAGCAAGAAGGAGATTTTTAAACCTAAAGTATTTTATGTTTTCATGAGTGATGGTGATGATGTTCCTGAGTCCATTGAGCTGGCTCTTGCTTCACCAGTGTGGAAAGATGTTGTGCTTGTAGAATATGAATCCTTAGTGCGCAACAATACCTGAAAACTGGTTAAACTACCTGAAGGACGCAAAACACTGGGTTGTAAATGGCTCTTTAGGGTGAAAAAGAATGTAGATGGCACTGTTGCATGTTTTAAAGCACATCTCGTTGCAAAAGCATTCTCTCAAATGCCAGACCAAGACTTTAAGGACACCTTCTGCCCTATAATTCGATTTACAACCTTGAATATCATTCTTTCTTTGGTTTTCTCGAACAACTAGAAGCTACGACAAATTGATGTTAGCAACGTATTTCAGAATGGAGAACTTGAGGAAGAGGTGTTCATGCAGCAACCTTCATGCTTTGTTCACACGGCCGAGGATGGTTTTCCCCTTGTTTGCAGTCTCCAAAAGGCTTTATATGGCCTTAAGCAAGCCTCACGAAACTAGTACACCAAGTTGCGTGCTTTTCTGGTTGAGCTTCAGTTACAAGAGTCTAAAGCTGACACATCCTTGTTTATATGTGATAGAGAGGGAGTCGTTACGTACTTGTTGGTGTACGTAGACAGCATCATTGTCATTGGTCAGTTAGAAGCTGAAATTGAGAAGGTGATTATCAACTTAAGTACCAAATTTTCTTTGAAAGATCTGAGGGAACTTCAATTTTTCTTGGGCTTGAAGTACACCGAGGCAAAGATTCTATTACCTTGAGCCAACGAAACTTTGTTTTAGAAATTTTACATAGGAATAAAATGGATCAAGCAAAGGCATCACCCACTCCTATGCTAATTAACCTCAATTAAGCCCACTCAAGACGATGGCAGTCCTTTACTTGATCCACATGAGTATTGAAGTGTTGTAGGAGCTCTTTTGTATCTCTTTCATACTCGACCTGACATCACATTCAGTGTCAATAAGGTAGCACAATATATGCATAAGCCATGTGAGCGACATCTTTCGGCAGTCAAAAAAAATCTTAGGTATCTTGCTAGTACAATTAACTTTAATTTGCGCTTTAGTGCCTCTCAACCAAATGAGATAGTGGTGATAGCCTTTGCGGATGCGGATTGGGCTAGTACCTTAGATGATTGTCGATCCAAGACTAGTTAATGTGTTTACATTAACAATTGCCTGGTTGCATAGTGCTCGAGAAAACAGAAATCTGTTTCTCGCTCCACCACTGAGGCAGAATATCAATGTATTGCAAATGTTGTTTCTGAATTGACCTGGGTTGTTGTTGTTTTAAATGATCTGGGAATTCCAGTTACTTCAGTACCAATAGTTTAGAACGACAATACTAGTGCTATAGCGTTGTCCATTAATCATGTGTTACATGCACGCTACAAACACGTTGAATTGGATGTACATTTCGTATGAGAAAAAATGCAAATAAAAAGTTCCAAGTCAATTATGTCCCAGCAGAACATCAAGCAACTGATGGCCTAACTAAACCACTTAGCAAGTCATTTTCCAACTTTTTCGACGTAAAAAGGGTGTTCAAGACGGTGATTGTTAAGCCTTGATCTTAACCTGAGCAAAACAAGGTGAATGTTGTGGTTTTTAAACAGAAAAGACGGGAGAATGTTGAAGGTTGTTAAAGTCGGTCGTGTTGTTAGTTGGTTTTTAACCTACTTGAATTAAGTGATTAGTTTGCTATCAGCTGGGCCCGTTTGGAGTAACTAAATTGATTCAGTTATACCAATTTGTTATCTTTCAGCTTTGGGATATATAAACTAATTGAGTCAAAGACTCGGGCCCAATCTAATAGAATTGGAGCCAACATTCTTTCATTCTTTGGCCGTTCTTTGTAACCCTAAACCCTTTTCTCTCTAATTTGTAAATGCTTTGTTTTTCTAAAATCAACAAGTAAAGAATTAACAGTGACTAAGAGTAATTTTATCATAATTATTAGTATAATTAATTGTAATGTATTCTTATTTAATCATTATTATAATAATAATTGTGACGATTACTTTCCATGAATGGATACATGGGTAATTTTGGGGCAAAAACCCCTTTTTAATAAATATATATGTTTTTTGCTCCCTCCCACTTTTATTTGGGAAAATGACCCCCAAACTTGCCACGTCGGTTAACCTCGCGTTCTGTGGGAAGCGAGGTTTGATATCGCGTTCTGCATAACGCGAGCTCAGTCTACGTGGCCTCGTTGTTTGGGTTAACAGTTTTACAGAATATCGCGTTCTACATAACACGAGGTTCCCGAGAATTTGAAAGGGCAGCTAAATATATCACGCGGACCTCGCGTTCTGCAGGACGCGAGTTCTGTGCAAACCTGGGCTAAAGAACTAGGAAAAACAAGCGTGGGTAGGCCTGTTCGAGCCCAATTCGGGTGTGTAAATCATATATTTTTAGCGAACATCAAGTTTGGGGTCGTATTACTGGAAATTGTCTATCGTATGACACCAACACAGTTAATTTTCGTCCATTCTACACTGGTTTAAAATGGCTTCCAAAACCCTATGCTATCATCCTTTTTTGAATGATGTTGCCTTTGAACAAATGTCGATAGGCATGTTCGAGCAGAATTTCATACGTATAAATTGTAAATTTTTAGCTAACATCGAGTTTGGGTCGTAGTACCTGAAATTCTCTATCGTATGACACCAACAAGGTTAATTTTCCTCCATTCTACACTTACTTAAAGTCGCTTCGAAAACGCTATCATAACATATTTTTTTGAATGATTGAAAATATAAGATGACCTACTGTATAAATCGAATTAGACTGACTTTATTGATTCGATTGTTATGGGCGAACTCACATAAACAAATTACAAATAATTAATTAAGACGAGGGGCTGAGCGATTAGGACACATAGTCTTTGGTGTCCAGGATTTAGGCATACACTACAATGCTTCTTTTGTCTGGTTTTTTCTCGATGTTCGACCATATCCTCGACACAGTGTATTCTTGTAGACCGTGGACGTTCTTTGGCTCTTAGTAGTGTTGGATCTGGGCCTATGGTCGGTTCAGTGTCCACGGCATTCGGATCAACCTCATTTCCGATTGGAGGAAACTCTTTTTCATAAACCTTAAATACCGTTTTGAGTAAGTATACCGGATCAACCAGATGCATGTATTGTATCCGTTTGTTTGTGCAAGCAGCAATGGCGTGTGCACACGGGTATTTGAATGTTTGGAAAATTCCACACTCACAGGTTCTTGCCCTCAGATCTACCATGTACGCGTTGTGCTGAATGCCTTCCAACCGTCTGGAAAATTCTGAAACACGAAACTTGTGTCCTTCTCGCGAGAAGAGAGTTGCAGTCATCTGTCTTGATTGGCCCAATTGAGTATGCAGTTTTGTGCGGAAATCCGGATGGACTATGTGTCCACCTGTCATATACTCAGTTGCTTGCCTTCCCAAGGTTGCAAATAGGGTAGCCAAACGATAATAGGTCGCTTTGACAATGGAAGTGATAGGCAACTTCCGCACTCCCTTCAGCGATGAGTTCACTGCCTCAACCAAGTTCGTTGTCATGTGACCATAGCGTTTACCCTCGTCATACAATCGAAGCCATTTTTCCCTCGGAATTTTTTCAAGGTATCCTGCGCCATGTTTGTTTCTCGCTCTCAGTTCCTCGAGCACCTCATCCACCTCTTGTTTGTAGTGCGAGTTGCCTACGGGATGACAATTGAATAGTTATAGGCGAACAACACATGCAAAAAGGTCGTAAATGAAAGCGGGCAACAAGTAATATAGTAAATGAAAATGACATAAAGGACGTACCCATTGTGAGCACCATTTCACGTTCATCACGGTTTTTGAATTGCTGCAGGTATTTTGCGGCTATGTGCCGCAAGCAAAAACGGTGGTAAATGTATGGAGGCTTCCAATTGTCACCCAAATGTTCTAGCGCCCACAACAGCGCTGTGCCTCTGTCAGAAATAACACATACCCCTCATTCCCTTGATCATATTACATGATCAAGGAGATATTTTCGTAGGTTCCGAAAGAAGAACATCCAAGACTCCAAATCCTCCTTCTGGACGATTGCGAATGCAACAGGAACACATTTTCGATTGCCGTCCTGTGCAATAGCTAGAAGTAGGGTCTGTGTATATCTTCTGTACAACCATGTGCCATCGATTTGGACCATCGGTTTGCAGTGCTTGAATGCGTTGATGCACTGGAGGAAAGTCCAAAATAACCGATGGAATTGACAAACACCTCGAACGACACGATCATTTTCGTATGCCGGAACCGTATCAAGTTTGACAACCATTCTGGGGATGTGTTTCTGCAGGAGATTTAGCCACGGGCGCAACTCTTTGTAAGATTCCTCCCATCGGCCAAACATTTCTTGTTTGGCCCGCCTCCTTGCATACCATGCTTTGTAATATTCAGGACGGTAGCCAGTGACAGTATGAGCTGTAGCCTGACATGTGGGGACCGACACTGTGGGATTTGCTTTCACCAGTGGTATAAAGATGTCGACGAGGTACTTTGCATCAAGATTCTTGTGATCCTGGCTGAGGCTAGCAACGGTGCATGTATGGGGCCCTTCAAGTTTTTTTATTCTCCAACGGTCGCCTACCTTCTTCAATTGTGATATACGGATTTTCCATTTACAACCGCGATCCTTTTGGGTGCAGTGCGCCTTGTAGTATTTGGCTTGGGTTTTCTACACTGTCGTCTCAACAACCTGACGAAGATTGTACTGCTTAACTGTCGCCACCACAATTTCCTTTGTCAAGAACGTCATACCAATTCTCAGTTCACCATCAGAATGGTTGAGTCTGCCGTCTATTGTATGGTCATGCGAAAAATCAGGGACGTCCATGGCATCCATATCAACCGTTGTGAAGTGGGATGGTGGCTGGATCATAGAAATTGGTGTTGCGTCTACAGGAAAGTTGGTGGCTGCCGGCTGTTCGTCGAAATATGGTGGTGGAACGGTATCGTCTTCCGGTGGAACTGTCAAGTCTTCTGGTTCATCATAGAATGGCCCCAACTCGTCTCTGTCGGGACCGGGTTCTCTAATCGGTTCTTCGTCAAAGGCATCCTCCGAGAGCTGGAATAGTAGAGCTTCACCGATCACTACCCTTGGAGGAGAGGATGAGAGTCGACGATCGCGAGACCTATCACGAGATCGCTCACGAACCGCATTTCCAAGACCAAAATCAAGATCACCATAAGAAGAATGTCTCCCCATAGATGGTTGAACGTACTCCGTGCTAGGGACATACGTTGAGTGTCGTCCATATGAGGAATCATGGTCGTGCATAGCGTAAGAAGTCGACGCTCCCTCCCCTCTAAAAGAATAATGTCTTCCCATAGATGGTTGACCGTAGTCCGTGCGAGGGACATATGTTGAGTGTCGGCCATATGATGCTTCATGGTCGTGCGCAACGTAAGTAGACGACGTTCCCTCCCCTCCAAAACTATACAGATTGTATGGATTGTACGATGCATTTGTTGGTGTATCGAATTCATCGTTTGGGGGTTGGTTCAGGTCGAACCCGATACTAGCTACACACGAATGTCTTGGCACAACAGATGACGATGCACCAAACTCGTTGTCTTGGCACAGTAGGTTAAAATCATGTTGTAGACTTGCGGTCGGGCTATCAACCTTGGCATTCGGATCGAAGTCGAAATTCGCCCGACCCCAGCTTGGTATTTTGATAGCAGGATTAGACTCCAAGAACGATACATATAGCTCTAGGGCCCCCCAATGAATAGTCGAGTGGGTAGCCAACATCATCTCCACATCAACAGTTTTCGCAATGCTGCATACAGAGTACGTTAAAGGGGCTATAGATGTTGGCAGCCGATACTTCACGTCGGACAAACGATGGTTTTCGAAATGCGGGACATTGGTCTCCAGTTCCTTAACCAACTTCTTGAACGATAATCTCCTCGGAATCTTTAGTGTTACTGGATCTTCGCAGTGAAAAACGACGCCGAGTTCGGGATCGTTGAATATCTGCCCATCGTAGTAAACTAGAGTAGTAACTCCTCCTTGTCTCGCCATTTGAATACTTTGTCAAAGACTTGTGAATTTTTAATACTTGAAAATTTTGAGGACTTGTTTTGGCAATTCAAACACATATATACGGTTTATGGTTCTGCTTCATATAAGGAGACACTTATGGCTTATTATTGACACAGGAAATCCCGGAGAATCCGGGTGTGTAAGGGAAATTATTGTACCGGGAGGCAGGCTTTAGAAAACCGCGTTCTACACAACGCGATAAGCATGACCTCGCGTTCTGTACCCAGGTTCAGCAGTATGGTTGATCAAAATCCGCCCTCGGTTCTTTAACTCTGGATTTTTTGCAGATTGTGCGGGCAAGCTGCGTACTTTAGAAAAGAGTCCACAAGAAGTGCCTCGAAAGTTTAACTGGAAACTTTCGAGGCACTTCTTCGCGGTAAATGGCAGCCGCCCACAAGCTCCCGAATATTGCGATATGTCGGTACATATTCTTCAATCAACGTATCATGCGGGGGTTTGTACCCAGCGGAACACAAATCTTTAAGTGAACTCCAACTATCATAAAGGAACAAAAAATACATAAAAACTTCAACTGCAAAAATGCAGCATAACACGAAATCATATTCAACTGCAAAAAACTTCACTGGTTACGAAAATCCAATCGGCGTGCAAATATATAGACCAACCTCGCTTTATTCACAAAGCGATTTTCAGTGACCTCGCGTTCTGTACAACGCGAGGCTTAAAAGACCTCGCGTTCTACAGAACGCGAGTTTGCCACTTCAGCATACTCACCTCCATCTATAAATAGCAAACTCCTGGGGAGGCAAGGACCACCCATCAATCAATTAATAAAATTTTCGATCGCAGCTAGTAATAGCAACATATCGCGTATTTGGAAAGTTTTTTTTTTCAAACTAATTTCCCGACTATTGCGATATGTTGTTATTTGTAGTTGCGTATATACGTCACCATATCCACATCAACAATTTTCGACCGCAGCTAGTAATAGCAACATATCGCGTATTTGGGAAGTTTTTTTTCAAACTAATTTCCCGACTATTGCGGTATGTTGTTATTTGTAGGTGCGTATATACGTCACCATATCCACGTCAGCAATTTTCGATCGCAGCTAGTAATAGCAACATATCGCGTATTTGGGAAGTTTTTTTTTTCAAACTAATTTCCCGACTATTGTGATATGTTGTTATTTGTAGTTGCGTATATACGTCACCATATCCATGTCAGCAATTTTCGATCGCAGCTAGTAATAGCAACATATCGCGTATTTGGAAAGTTTTTTTTCAAACTAATTTCCCGACTATTGCGATATGTTATTATTTGTAGTTGCGTATATACGTCACCATATCCACGTCAACAATTTTCGATTGCAACTACTAATGGCAACATATCGCGTATTTGGGAATTTTATTTCAAATGAATTTTCTGAATATTGCGATATGTTGTTATTTGTAGTTGCGTGCGTATATACGTTCCCTTGAGTATATTATGCCTAATAATAATAATAATAATAATAATAATAATAATAATAATAATAATAATAATAATAATAATAATAATAATAATAATAATATTAATATTAATAATAAATATATATTCAATATGTTATTAAATGACACTCCCGCCTTGGAAGTCATCTTTTAAAAAACCCCACGACCTCGCGTCCTGTAGAAAGCGAGGTCTTTGGAAACTCGCGTTCTACAGGACGCGAGGTCACTTCTGCCCGTTCAGTTCACGCATCTGTTCCGCGACGCGTCTTTTCATTGAACCTCGCGTCCTGTGGAACGCGAGGTATACGAATATCGCGTTTTTCAGAACGCGAGGTTCATTTACATCGCATCCCAAAGGACGCGAGCTCTTCTATAAATTGGTGGCCATACCCCCCATATCAACCACAAAACACGAGTTCTTTAGTTTTTACAACAAATTATCCTTATTTTACATTAGATATAATGAAGAGCTTACTACGCTACGAGGCGAATCACTACTGTCACTATTGGAGAACAAATCCAGAGGTATTAATTTTTCCTTTTTTTTTTAATTTTTTTAATTTTACATGCGTTTTGCTAACTATTTTATTTTTTATTTTTTTATTTTTGAAGGGATACTAACGTCGGTTAAAATGTTACCTTAACCGTATCTACAACCAACCAGTTCATGCTGTTATGACGTGGATTGATCGTGCTGGTTTTGGCCACGTATCAAGGATCATAGGGGGTGAAGTGTAACCCATCGTTGATTAGCGGGCTAATAGAACAGTGGAGGCCAGAGACGCAGACATTTCATCTCCCGATAGGCGAGACAACAATAACGCTGGAGGATGTTGCCTACCATCTAGAGTTGCGTACAGACGACAACGTTATTACGGGTGTCGCGTTGGGGCATTGGCCAACTGTATTTGCTGAACAAATGGGAGTGATGCCCCCAAAGGATGTGTGGGACGGTGGGAAAATAGAATTATCTTATTTGGAGGCTGAATTTGCAAACCTCCCTCCAATGCGGATGAAGTTACTTCAGGTATTTTTTCGATTTTTTCACTATTTTATATATTTTAATATATTTCATTTATTTAAAAATTAGGACGCCTTTATTAAATATTTAGGATGCTTTTATTAAATTTAGGATGAAATTACAAATATTTATTTGAAAATTAGGATGCCTTTATTAAATATTTAGGATGCTTTTATTAAATTTAGAATGAAGTTACAAATATTTATTTGAAAATTAGGATGCCTTTATTAAATATTTAGGATGCCTTTATTAAATATTTAGGATGCCTTTATTAAATATTTATTTGAAAATTAGGATGCCTTTATTAAATATTTAGGATGGCTTTATTAAATTTAGGATGAAGTTACAAATATATTTTTTTGAAAATTAGGATGTCTTTATTAAATATTTATTTTCACAACGGTTTGCGCGTGCCCACATCTTGCGCATTATCGGCGGGATATTAATGCAAGACAAATCCCGTACCAAGGTGCACGTGATGTGGCTTCTTCATCTTACAAATTTCGATGAATCTAGAGGAAAATGTTGGGGAGCAGCTGTCTTGGTGTTTCTTTATAGAGAGCTCTACAGAAACGTGGACGCATCTAGATCAGCGATGGGAGGATGCTGTTTACTCCTTCAGTCTTGGGCTTGGTTTCGGATGCCTTTTTTAAGCCCACAGCGTAGACAGTCCGTCGCCTATACATTTCCGCTTGTACAGAGGTACTACGTAATCTATTATATTTTTTCTATTTTTAAATTATTTTATTTAACGAATTGTTTTTTTTCATTACTGATAGGTGGAGCGAACCACTGACCCACCACGACCTGCCAAACAACCAAAAAGAATACAGGCTTGTTTTGGATAAGTTGAGGCACGACCAGGTAATTCGAAAATTAATTTGAATTTTTTTCATACAATTTTTTCCAATAATATTTCATATAACCGTTAGAAACGTTTTTATTTTTTAGTTCGTGCGGAGGCCCTACGCTTCAGAGGATATTCAGCAGATTACTCCACCCGAGATTCTGCGTGATCAACAAGTATGGATTTCCGTAGTACCGCTGATCAACTACGAAATTCTCGTGTGGCATGCTACGGATAGGGTTCTCCGACAATTCGGGTACGTCCAAAATATTCCACTCCCGACTCCACAAAATATGGACCAATTCCACCATCTGACGCGCCAGGGGAAGACGGAGGTTGACTGGTCCTTTTACCACGCTGACTGGATAGCGTTTTGGGATAATCGATTTGCCCGCAACCCACCCCTTCTCCGACCCATTATGGAAGGGGGTGATTCGGTCGATTTCAATTACTTTCAGTGGTATGGGGTCAATGGGAAGCATCATATCCTAACTCAGGACGAGCGAGAGGAAGAGCTTCCCCAGCCTCCCCAAAACCGCCCACGCGGCACACGTCGAGCGAGCTAGAGCCAGTCGAGGCAGCGCGGTCCGAGACCACGACATGACACTGCAGGGGCCTCATCTTCTGGCACAACATTTCATACTTTTAGCGGTCCTTCGAGTTTCCAGCAGATGAGGCCTCCACCCGAGTTCGGCTTCTCCGATGCCTACCGTCCCCATATGCCGACGAGTGGCCTTCCGCTTATTGATATTCCACTGCTGGCATCTCAGTATGACTTTAGCATTGTGGAGCAAACGTCGCCGGATAGCTTGTTTTACTCCCCGCCTGGGCCCAGCAGAGGTTAGTGTATCGCAGACGATGGTGACGGTGATGGGGACCAGGGCCCATCACATGATGTTCGGAGGTATCCAGATCGTGATCGCCGTCCACCCGACTGCGGAACGGGTGGACATAGGCATCATTAGTCTTTTTTTAATTGATATGTACTTATGTTTCTAATATTTTTATTCCAGACATTTGTTTTTTATAATGTCGTATTTTAATTTTGTTTATCTATTATGATTAAACTTTAAAATGTTTATTTAATTTCAGTTTTAATTAATTTTATGCGATTACTAAACCGAAATTCTCAATTGTTCATCAAAGGCAACTTCATTCAAAAAAGGATGATAGCATAGGGTTTTCGAAGCCATTTTAAACCATTTCAGAATGGACGGAAATTGATTATGTTGGTGTCATACGATAGAGAATTTCCAGTACTACGACCCCAAACTCGATGTTCGCTAAAAATATACGATTTACAAGCCCGAAATTGGGCACGAATAGGCCTACCCACGCTTTTTTTCCTAGTTCTTCAACCCAGGTTAGCACAGAACTCGCGTCTTGCAGAACGCGAGGTCTGCGCGATATATTAAGCCGCCCTTTCAAATTCTCGGTGTAACCCCCTCGCCCCGGTCTGGCCAAATGACCGGTCTGAGTGGGTCACACGGGGAAAACTGAGTGAAACCCGTTAAGGTTCCCTTCGGTTAGCAACCCTAATCTTTACATTCTTTCATTTTAATCTTGTCTAAAGGCGTAATATATCCTAAGTGATTCACAGCAGCGGAAAACATTCAAGGGAACACATTCGAAACACGGCCATGCATAACAGTCCATTCTTAAGCTTATAAAGCAGACCGTATCGATACCCTAGCTAGGGGTATCGATACGCCCTCACCAGGTCAACCCAAGAAGTCAACCTCGAGAAGTCCGTATCGATACAGCCCTTGAGCGTATCGATACGCCCTTCTCGGTCAACCCTTCTTGGTCAACAGAGTAGACCCGTACCGATACTTGGGATCCCCGTATCGGTACGCTCTACTCTCACTCAACTCTTCAAATTACAGTGAGTTTGGAGGGTATCGATACCCTTAGGGTATCGGTACGCCATGCTAAATTTCTGGCCTTTGGGCAAGACCGTATCGATACGCCCTGAGGTGTATCGATACGCCCTGCACCTGCAAATCCACCAAACTCAACCAAAACGAAAAAGACTCGACCCTAGATGCAAATTAAGACTTCCTTAGCCCCAACCAAACATTCACACAACATTTACATACCACCATATAGCCATACAAGCACCCAACAAGTACAAACATCAAGGAAATCATGCAATGGACCCAAGGTAGCATTTTAGCATTCAAAGTTCATACTTCAACATTCAACACATAAGCAACTTCAAAGGCACATAGTCAACATACATACTAAGCAATTTAGGCATGGGGTACAATTCAAACATGGCATCACAAGCCATACAAAAGCAAGATAACAAGGAGTCTAAACAAGCTCCTAAACAACCAACAATCATCCAATCAACACAACACATGTCCCATTGCTTAAACTATTACATGTTCAACATTAAAAACTCATACTTGAAGTACTCAAGATTAACAACCACACTTAGAGGCCCTCCACTTGCTCGAGCAACCCGCGAACTAAGGATCTGCAATGTTGAACAAAGAGAGCGTAAGCAATGATGCTTAGTGAGGGTAAGCTCTAAAAACAAACCTCAACATTGCAGGGTCCGAGCACGATCTAGCCAAGGCATTACACAAATATACCAAGGATCCACAAGAGTCATAAGTTAAAGATGCATGAGCAATATAAAATATAAATGCTATGATCATAAGCTCAACTCCACAATACATGTAATCACATTCAAGCATCCCATCATAGATCATAAACCTCAACACATTGATATACATATCAAACAACATTGGCACCTAGCTATGACCCGAATACGCGGATAGACATATTGGAACTCACATCCAACAACCACATTACCTCACGGTGGGATTACACTCATCACCGGTCTCGCGGAGAGGATTCCACTCATCCTCATGCCCCGTCGATGGGATTCCACTCATCACCGACTATATTTAAATACCATTTTTCGGGCGAAGCCGTACTCCTCCTTGGTGACTCAACGCCACCAAGGCCACGCGCGACTTTTGACTCATGTGTACACACTAACATCCTAATGATCGATCATTTGTATTCAAGTATACTAGTGCCAACATTTACTCATTTCACATTACTCATTTCAATCAATTTCGTGCTTAGCACGTACTCACCAACAACCATCATCATGCATGTCTCAAGCATCACAAGTCATATCTCACCCCACATGTATAATACAATATACATAAACATTCATATCACATTTCATACGAGACATACACAACCACATACATGAGTTCATCCAAAGGCTCTAAATCAAGTTTAGGATTAGGCTACCACCCTAATCCTAACTCTAGGTGGGTCTACCAAGCCCAACCTAGTCCATATACTCGAACCAACCATTTTAAAACCATTTAAAACAATTAACCACTCACCTAAGCTTCCAAGCTCAAAGACCAAGCAAGCAACCACCTTTAACTTCCCGGATTCACTTCCGATGCTACACCGATGCCCAAACTCGATTCTAATCAACCTCAAACACAAACAAAACATTCGCAATCAATAACTCATCATCGGAACTAACCCGGATTAACATTATCAAGCATCCAACACTCAAAATCAACCCCAAAACAGAATTTCCGAGTAGCCCCTAAAACCCACTGAAATCTTCCATTTCAAACATCCAAACAACCATCAAACACACCCAAAGTGACCCTCATATATCATACTAACACCAGCCCTCAAAAACCAACATTAAACCACCCCAAAAACCACTTTAAAACCCTCCAAAACCCCCTTGAAACCCAATTCCGAAAATTTCCCAAAATCACTTGAAATTCACATATGATATACCATTTGACCTCCAATCATCATAACTAAACATATTAAATCAAAACATTTAGTTTTATAACATAAAGCTTTCATCTTTAATCCAAACTTTCCAAAATGACATTTTCTAAAACCTTCATGGAAATGAAAATAAAAAGTACTTTTATGGAGAGGAAGATGAGGGGAAGTCAAAAATGCCATTACCTTGCAAAACGGAGTTGAAATGGGTGAGAAATGGGATGGAATAGTAGCTTGGTGGAGGACTCTCCCCTTTATCGTTGGTGAAGAAGAGAATGAATAGGGAAAACGAGGTTTTATGGTATAAAGAGGGATTTAAATTAGAAAAGGGGTAAATTACACAAAGGCCATTAATGAATGGCTATTCCCTTGTTTTTAAAATAGCTCTTCAATTTTGAATCTAAATCAATTTGGTCCCATTCAAATCGTTTATTTTGAAACCCGAAATTTTAAAGGATCATTTTAATTATAAAACCGAGCCCAAAATAATATTAAAATATTATTTTCACCTAACCCCTAAACCCGGGTGTTACAACTCTCCCCCACTTAAGGAATTTCGTCCCCGAAATTACCTGGTGGAAACAAATACGAAAACTGCTCAACCATATCCGCTTTTCTCTCCCACGTGGCCTCTTCCACACCTTTATGCCTCCACAACACCTTGACCAACTCGATGGTCTTGCGACGCAACACCTTGCTATCAGAAGCAAGTATCTCAACGGGCTCTTCGTTATAGGACAAATCCGGATTTAAATCTATCTCCTCAACGGGCATCACATGAGAAGGATCCGATCTATATCTCCTTAGCATAGACACATGAAAGACATCATGGATCTTTTCTAACTCAGAAGGTAACCTCAAACGATAAGCTACCGACCCAATCCGCTCAACTATCTCATACGGACCAATGAACCTCAGACTCAACTTGCCTTTTCGGCCAAATCTCATAACCTTCTTCCACGGAGATACTTTCAGAAACACTTTCTCACCCACTGAGTACTCAATTTCTTTCCTCTTCAAATCTGCATAAGACTTCTGACGATCGGAAGCTGCCTTCAAACGGTCACAAATCAACTTTACTTTGTCGGTAGTCCCTTTAAGCAAGTCTGGCATAGGTAACAATCTCTGACCTGTTTCAGCCCAACAAATCGGAGTCCTACATCGTCTACCATACAAAGCCTCATAAGGTGCCATCTGAATACTAGACTGATAACTGTTGTTGTAAGCAAACTCAACCAACAGTAAGTGCTTCTTCCAAGAACCCTGGAAGTCAATCACACAACAACGAAGCATATCCTCTAGAATCTGTATCACTCGCTCTGACTGCCCATCGGACTGAGGATGATAAGACGTGCTGAAATGCAAACGGCTACCTAAAGCACTATGCAAGCAACCCCAGAATCTCGAAGTAAATCTAGGATCTCTATCTGAAACAATAGACTTCGGAACTCCATGAAGTCTCACAATCTCACGAATGTACAAGTTTGCCAACTTGTCTAAAGAATCCGTAGTGTTCACTGCTAAGAAGTGAGCACACTTAGTGAACCTATCAACAATCACCCAAACGGAGTTCTTCTTCGAAGGAGACAAGGGCAACCCCGACACAAAATCCATGGTGATCCTCTCCCATTTCCATTCCGGAATCTTCAAAGGCTGTAGCAAACCTGAAGGAACCTGATGTTATGCCTTCACTCTCTGACAAACCATACAACGGCTCACATACTCGGCTACATCTCTCTTCAAACCAACCCAAAAGTAATCATTCTTCAAATCTCGGTACATTTTGGTACTACCCGGATGCATAGAAAAGGGACTCGAATGTGCTTCACTCAGAATCTGACGTCTCAACTCAACATCTTCTGGTACAACAATTCTATCCCTAAAGCACAACAAGCTCTCACCACTGAAACTATACTCAGTCGGTCTTCCTTCGGCTATGTCCTGAACATGAGGAAGTAAACTCGCATCTTGCAACTGCTTCTCTCTAATCAACTGAATCAAAGAAGGCTTCACTTGCAACTCGGTGATCAAACCACCATCATCGGACACACTCAATCTAGCAAACATAGCTCTCAACTCAACGGCCACTTTTCTACTCAAAGCATCGGCTACTACGTTTGCTTTACCCGGATGGTACTCAATGGTCAAATCGTAATCTTTTAACAACTCTAGCCATCTTCTTTGTCTCAAGTTCAACTCTTTCTGTGTCATCAAGTACTTCAAGCTCTTGTGATCGGTGTAAACTATACACTTCTCACCATACAAGTAGTGACGCCAAATCTTCAATGCAAACACAACTGCGGCTAGCTCTATATCATGAGTATGATAGTTCTTCTCATGAACCTTCAATTGTCTAGAAGCATAAGCAACAACTCTCCTTTCTTGTATCAAAACACATCCTAAGCCTACGTAGGAAGCATCACTGTAAATCACAAACTCCTTACCTGAAACAGGTTGCACTAGCACTGGAGCATTCGTTAAAGCTTCTTTCAATTTCTCAAAGGCCTTCTGTCTTGCATCTGACCATTCAAATTTGACTCCTTTTTGCAACAATTTAGTCAAAGGAGCAGCTACTCTAGAGAAACCATCAATAAATCTCCTATAGTAACTGGCTAATCCTAGGAAACTCTTAATCTCGGTCACGGACTTATGTTGTTTCCACTCAACAATAGCCTCAATCTTCGATGGATCAACTCGGATGCCTTCGGCTGAAACAACATGGCCAAGAAATACAACCTCTCGAATCCAAAACTCACATTTACTAAGCTTCGCATACAACTGATTGCTCAACAATCTCTGTAAAACAAATCTCAAGTGCTCATCATGCTCTTCTTCTGTCTTCGAGTACACAAGTATATCATCAATGAAGACAACTACAAACCGGTCTAGATAGTCTCTAAAAATTCTGTTCATCATGTCCATGAATGCTGCTGGTGCATTCGTGAGCCCAAATGGCATCACAAGAAACTCATAGTGACCATATCTAGTCCTAAAAGTTGTCTTCGGAACATCACACTCTTTTACTTTCAACTGGTAATACCCGGATCTCAAATCTATCTTAGAGAACACTGAAGCACCTCTCAACTGATCAAACAAATCATCTATACGAGGCAACGAATACTTGTTCTTCACGGTCAACTAATTCAACTGTCTATAGTCAATACACATGCGCATGCTACCATCTTTCTTTTTCACAAACAACACGGGAGCACCCCAAGGAGAACTACTAGGCCTAATGAAACCACGGTCTAATAATTCCTGTAACTGACTTTTCAATTCATTCAACTCTTTCGGAGCCATGCGATACGGAGCTATCGAAACTGGATTAGACCCTGAAACTGTCTCAATCACAAACTCAACATCTCTGTCAGGAGGCAAACCCGGCAACTCTTCAGGAAACACATCTGGAAAGTCACACACTGTCCTGATATCTTTCAGTCTAGCTTCACTCATATCCGGATTCATAACATAAGCTAAATAAGCCCCACATCCAGAGTCCATCAACCTATGAGCCTCTAAAGCTGACACCACATTAGACAAGAACTTAATGTTCTCGCCTACTACTACCACCTCGTAGTCATCAGAAAGCTTCAAAGAAATTCTCTTTGTCTCAAAATCCACACTAGCTCGATGCTCAACCAACCAGTCCATACCCAGAATAATGTCAAAACCATAGAAAGGAAGTTCCATCATATCAACTGAGAACACATGACCTTGAATCTTCAGTGGACACCTCCTATACATACGTCTAACCACAACTGTCTCACCAAAAGAACTAGTAACATGCATACCTACATCTAAGATCTCAACAGGGATATCTAACTTCTGTGCATGTTCACTCAAGATATAGGAATGCGTAGAACCCGAATCAACCAAAGAAAGCAAAGACATGGACTGTAACTCAAAATTACCTGCTATCACATCGGTGTCGTTCCCGGCCTCTCTCTGAGCATAGACCCTCGCTGGTCCTCCCGCCTCTGGTTGCACAGCCACAACATGAGCAAGGTTCCTCTGAGCATCTACCCTAGGTGCATCAGCCCTAGGCTGGAAGTAGCCACGACCGCGCCCACGGCCTCTCTGAAAATCATTCGCTCTCGCAGGAGCCTGAGCAATGTTCGGTGCCTGAGCCGCCTGATGCGGACAATCCCTCCTAAAGTGGTCCCTCGAACCACAGTTCCAACAAGCATGGAAATTACCCCAACACTCTCCAGCGTGTTGTCTCCCACATCGGGTACACTCGGGCAAATGCCCTCCTCCTCTATGGCCCTGATGGCCCCTACCATGGTGGCCACCGCCACGTCTATGGTCAAACTGATGTCCGCCACCTCTGTGCCTCTTGGCGTCTCTACCATCAAAGTGGTTATGCCTCTTACCAGAACTGGAACCACCAGATCGTTTGGCCGCACCCAAACTATGCTCTAAATCCTTGGCCCTTGCGACCAACACATCAAAGTCTGAGTAGTCAGAAGCTAACGTGTACCTCTTGACTTCTTCATTCAATCCGTAGCGGAATCGGTTACAGCGTTCCACTTCAGTAGGAACCAACTCTGGGGCATACTGACTCAAGCGAACAAAGCGGACCTCATAATCAGTCACAAAAGCTTCTCCCTGACTAAGAGCCATGAACTCTCGCTTCCTCTCATCTAGGTACCTCGGTCCCAAGTACCTCTTCCTGAAAGTGGACTCAAAGAAATCCCAATCTATCTCTGCCTCCGGAACCCCAGTAGTAATGGTGACCCACCAGGTGTAGGCATCACCCTGAAGCAACGAGATCACACAACCCAATCTACGTGCGCCCGCACAACCCATCTGAGCCAAGATACAAACTGTTTTCTCCAACCACAACTCCGACCTCTCCGGAGTAGATCCTCTAAACTCCTCGGCCCCCAAGCTACGGAGCCTCTCCAAAGGTAGACTAGCATCGTCACACCTAGGCTGAGCTGCAGCCTGAGCTCCCGCAACTGCGGCCTGAAATGCTCCCGCTATCGCTTGCACTAGTGGAGTCATATCAATTCCAGCTGGACCTTGGCCACCTTGGCCACCTCGAGGTCCATCTCCTCCGGCTCCATCCTCGCCCCCAACTCCAGGTGGAGGAGGTGGTGGTGGTGAAGGTGGTGGAGGAGCGCCAACTCCCGCGGCCACCGGCCCTTCTATGTGAGCCTCCACACCAACTGCCGGCTCAACAGGAGCCGCAACCCGTGGTTCCTGACGAACCACTCTCGGCCTACCTCTCGGTCTAGACATCGCTCTCACAGATATCAACTACAAATACAACAACAAAACATACAAGCCGGGTTAGCAAGGCAAGGCTTCCAAGTGTTCAAGTACGTTCCCTCACTTAAAATCATTTTTCCAATGTAATAGTAGCAATGGGACTCACACACACGTACTTTTGAATAAACAGTCAATCATACTTGTCAAACAAGCAACCATTCTTACAAGGCAAGCAAACACCATGCATATCAATCAAAAACTTGAACTTACCTCACTTACCTGCCCAAGGTCTCGGTAACCTTAGGCTCTGATACCAACAAGTGTAACCCCCTCGCCCCGGTCTGGCCGAATGACCGGTCCGAGTGGGTCACACGGGGAAAACCGAGTGAAACCCGTTAAGGTTCCCTTTCGGTTAGCAACCCTAATCTTTACATTCTTTCATTTTAATCTTGTCTAAAGGCGTAATATATCCTAAGTGATTCACAGCAGCGGAAAACATTCAAGGGAACACATTCGAAACAAGGCCATGCATAACAGTCCATTTTTAAGCTTATAAAGCAGACCGTATCGATACGCCCTCACCAGGTCAACCCAAGAAGTCAACCTCGAGAAGTCCGTATCGATACAGCCCTTGAGCGTATCGATACGCCCTTCTCGGTCAACCCTTCTTGGTCAACAGAGTAGACCCGTACCGATACTCGGGATCCCCGTATCGGTACGCTCTACTCTCACTCAACTCTTCAAATTATAGTGAGTTTGGAGGGTATCGATACCCTTAGGGTATCGGTACGCCAGGCTAAATTTCTGGCCTTTGGGCAAGACCGTATCGATACGCCCTGAGGTGTATCGATACACCCTGCACCTGCAAATCCACCAAACTCAACCAAAACGAAAAAGACTCGACCCTAGATGAAAATTAAGACTTCCTTAGCCCCAACCAAACATTCACACAACATTTACATACCACCATATAGCCATACAAGCACCCAACAAGTACAAACATCAAGGAAATCATGCAATGGACCCAAGGTAGCATTTTAGCATTCAAAGTTCATACTTCAACATTCAACACATAAGCAACTTCAAAGGCACATAGTCAACATACATACTAAGCAATTTAGGCATGGGGTACAATTCAAACATGGCATCACAAGCCATACAAAAGCAAGATAACAATGAGTCTAAACAAGCTCCTAAACAACCAACAATCATCCAATCAACACAACACATGTCCCATTGCTTAAACTATTACATGTTCAACATTAAAAACTCATACTTGAAGTACTCAAGATTAACAACCACACTTGGAGGCCCTCCACTTGCTCGAGCAACCCGCGAACTATGGATCTGCAATGTTGAACAAAGAGAGCGTAAGCAATGATGCTTAGTGAGGGTAAGCTCTAAAAACAAACCTCAACATTGCAGGGTCCGAGCACGATCTAGCCAAGGCATTACACAAATATACCAAGGATCCACAAGAGTCATAAGTTAAAGATGCATGAGCAATATACAATATAAATGCTATGATCATAAGCTCAACTCCACAATACATGTAATCACATTCAAGCATCCCATCAAAGATCATAAACCTCAACACATTGATATACATATCAAAAGACATTGGCACCTAGCTATGACCCGAATACGTGGATAGACATGTTGGAACTCACATCCAACAACCACATTACCTCACGGTGGGATTACACTCATCACCGGTCTCGCGGAGGGGATTCCACTCATCCTCACGCCCCGTCGATGGGATTCCACTCATCACCGACTATATTTAAATACCATTTTCCGGGCGAACCCGTACTCCTCCTTGGTGACTCAACGCCACCAAGGCCACGCGCGACTTTTGACTCATGTGTACACACTAACATCCTAATGATCGATCATTTGTATTCAAGTATACTAGTGCCAACATTTACTCATTTCACATTACTAATTTCAATCAATTCCGTGCTTAGCACGTACTCACCAACAACCATCATCATGCATGTCTCAAGCATCACAAGTCATATCTCACCCCACATGTATAATACAATATACATAAACATTCATATCACATTTCATACGAGACATACACAACCACATACATGAGTTCATCCAAAGGCTCTAAATCAAGTTTAGGATTAGGCTACCACCCTAATCCTAACTCTAGGTGGGTCTACCAAGCCCAGCCTAGTCCATATACTCGAACCAACCATTTAAAACCATTTAAAACAATTAACCACTCACCTAAGCTTCCAAGCTCAAAGACCAAGCAAGCAACATCCTTTAACTTCCCGGATTCACTTCTGATGCTTCACCGATGCCCAAACTCGATTCTAATAAACCTCAAACACAAACAAAACATTCGCAATCAATAACTCATCATCCGGATTAACATTATCAAGCATCCAACACTCAAAATCAACCCCAAAACAGAATTTCCGAGTAGCCCCTAAAACCCACTAAAATCTTCCATTTCAAACATCCAAACAACCATCAAACACACCCAAAGTGACCCTCATATACCATACTAACACCAGCTCTCAAAAACCAACATTAAACCACCCCAAAAACCACTTTAAAACCCTCCAAAAACCCCCTTGAAACCCAATTCCGAAAATTTCCCAAAATCACTTGAAATTCACATATGATATACCATTTGACCTCCAAACATCACAACTAAACATATTAAATCAAAACATTTAGTTTTATAACATAAAGCTTTCATCTTTAATCCAAACTTTCCAAAATGACATTTTCTAAAACCTTCATGGAAATGAAAATAAAAAGTACTTTTATGGAGAGGAAGATGAGGGGAAGTCAAAAATGCCATTACCTTGCAAAACGGAGTTGAAATGGGTGAGAAATAGGATGGAATAGTAGCTTGGTGGAGGACTCTCCCCTTTCTCGTTGGTGAAGAAGAGAATGAATAGGGAAAATGGGGTTTTATGGTATAAAGGGGGATTTAAATTAGAAAATGGGTAAATTACACAAAGGCCATTAATGAATGGCTATTCCCTTGTTTTTAAAATAGCTCTTCAATTTTGAATCTAAATCAATTTGGTCCCATTCAAATCGTTTATTTTGAAACCCGAAATTTTAAAGGATCATTTTAATTATAAAACCAAGCCCAAAATAATATTAAAATATTATTTTCACCTAACCCCTAAACCCGGGTGTTACACTCAGGGACCTCGCGTTATGGAGAACGCGATATTCTGTAAAACCGTTAACCCAAACAACGAGGCCACATAGACTGATATCGCGTTATGCAGAACGCGATATCAAACCTCGCTTTCTACAGAACGCGAGGTTAACCTACGTGGCAAGTTTGGGGTCAATTTCCCAAATAAAAGTGGGAGGGAGCCAAAACCCTATATATTTATTAAAAATGGTTTTTTGCCCCAAATCTGCCTGGATACATGTACTTGTATATATGTCCTTTAATAACAATTATTTTCTAGATTCGGCCCTTAGGCCCTGACCTAACATGTGCCACACTACCTAATTTACATTGTTCATCAATCATCAATATTCAACTTGTTATATATTATAGCTACTGCATATTTGATATTTTATGGTTTTTTTTCTTAATGAAATTAAAATTGCTTATGATTAATGCCAATGGACAATGGTTGTGATTGTGAATCGTATTTCCATATTTGTATTTAGACTTGGCAAATTTGACTCGAGACTCGAGACCTGAATCGATTGACCTGAATCGAAATTCTAAATCTACTCGAATCGAGACCTAAAATTGACCTGTAACTTGATGCGAAATTTGAAATAAACCGAGCTTAAACCGAATCAAATTTTAGCTGAACTGAAACGGACTCGAATCGAAGACAACCCAAAATAAATAAAAGATATTAAAAGAAATAAAAAAATAGGATATGAACATCCACACGTCTCACCAAAAAGTCAAATATATTGGGTTTGTAAAGTCATATATATGGTGTAAAAAAATTGACTGACCTAAAAACTTGATTAAAATCGACCGATCTCACGTTGACCCGAACCGAAAATAATCGAACCGAAAATCAACCGACCCGAAATGACCCGAACTGCAACCGAAACCGAATCTAATTCAAGTGACCAGACCCGAAATAACCGAAACCGAAATAACTCGAACCGAACCTGAATCGAATGACCCGTTTGCCACCTCTATTTGTAATTATCAAAACTAGAAGATAACTAAAACGTTTTATTTTCTAATTTTCCCAAACTTTGATACGTAAAGGAATAAATAAAAGATCAATTAGGTCAAATTATATTTCAGTATTTAAAATACTTTATTTTTTATGATATTTAAAAAATATATATGATGAAATCATAAGGCATCCTAGATTTGTCGGTGAAAATGGGTCCCCATTCCTTTCATCCGATCCATACATTGCTTGTTTCCTCTACCTAATACCGACACAACAGTGCCACTTATTATTATTATTATTATTATTATTATTATTATTATTATTATTATTATTATTATTTCACTGAACTTTATTCTCAAATGTATATTAGTTATTAAAGTATCAAAATGTTCAATTTACACACTGAAGTTTAGACATTGAATGTTTTTTGTCACTCATCTATTAATTTTTTGACTGAACTTTATTCTCAAACATATATTGGTGAACAAAAGAACTTCTTCAAGATTCGAACGATGGAAAGCTTTATCGGCACAAAAAAATAATATATTGAGAAACGAGCTCAATCCGACAATAGAGGAGGAAGATCAATGAGAGTAAAACCGAAAGATTTTTGTCAAATTCGTGAATTTTGAGGGACTTTTCGATGAAATGGTGATCGGATTCGAACTCAAGGGACCGAGACGAAGTGATTGGTGAAATTTGGGACCCAATGACCACCATTTACGTTCGTCGACGGTGGCGTCCGACGACGGTAGGCGATGTCAACATCACAACGCTATCAAAAAATTAATGAAATAGTGACAAAAATATTTAATACCTAAAACTCGGTGAATAAATGTAACGTTCTGAAATTTCAGTAACCAAAATAAATTTGAGAGTAAAATTTATTGATTATTTACTTAAATTAACCTCATTATTATTATTTTGGGATTTTGTATAAATATACCTATTAAAATAAAATAAAAACATGAAACGCACAATCTGATGTGCAATAAACAATTAAATGTTAAATTGATTGATCAATTATTTCAAAAGTTTAGAAAGGATGCCGTTGTCTAACATAGAGGAGAATAAGAGAACAGTGTCATTAGCAAGCACTTTAGGAAACAAAAAGTAGTGGATTGCACGGTTTTCCCTTGACATAGAGATAAAACATGGAAATAGCTGGAAAATGAGAATATAAATCCTCTGATTCTTTTTTTCCTATTTATGTCTACATTAAAAATTAGGTTTAAAATTTAGGGTTTAAAGTTAGGATTTAAATAATTTAAGATTGAATATATTTTTAAGATGTAGGGTTTAAAATTAAAATTTAAGATTAGAACTTCGAATTTAACTTTTAAGCATTTTTAATGTTTGGATATATAAAAGGTACCGAAAAAGAGCATATTTTTTTTCTTCCCGAAAAATGACCATCCTTGTGACCAAATTACCATCTGATTTTAAGTTATTGTATTGCAACAATTTACAGATTAATCATGGATATGTATATTTACTTGAAATTTGTATGAAGAACAAACCAATGCATGGAGAAATTCAGAAATCACAGCCAACAGGTACAATAAAAATCAAACTCAAGACCCCACACAGGGTGGCTAATGATTCACACCATTTAAGAAGTTTCAGAGGCTCAAATGAGCACCATCACTCCCATTTTCATTCATAGACTTGCTTAAATGCTAGTACCTATAATTTAAGGTTTTTTTCTTTTCTTTTATGAATCATGGATCTCATCCCTCTATTTATTTAGGGCCAGTTTGACATTAATTTTGAGAAGTGTTGTAAGAAATTATTTTTGAGAATTGCTTTTGAAAAGTACTTTGAGATTGATTTAAATAGTGTGGTATTATTGTTAAAAAGTGATTTTAAGTATATAAATTGTCTATTTTAAACATTGCTTTTAAAAATAAAAAATAAAAAAATTGGTGAATAGTCTGAATAGAGATTAATATTGTTGTCTGTCAAAAGTATTTTTAGAAAATTACTTTTGGCTTAAACATCTACATATTCTGTATTGGTTTTGTCCTAAAAACACTTTTAAAAAGCATTAAAGAACATTTAGCCTGAATAGAGACATTAATATTGTTGAATCACATAGTATAAACAGAATTTCGCTTGCACAAAGTGTAAAACCTCCTTAGCTCTTTCCTTTTCATACTGGACCCACTAATCTTCCTTTATTTATATATATGCACCAAACTGTACTGCCATACTCTTCATCCATGTACACAAAGTCACAAGTGACAATATCCCAGCATTTATAATCTCATATCATTCTGTATTCCCCCCATTGTGTTTCTCATTCTCTTCATGGCTCTATTTCTCCCACTTCTTCTCATCCTTTTGTTTCCTTCAACCAATGCTGGGTGGCCACCTTCTCCTGGTTACTGGCCAAGCTCTAAATTCAGGCCTATGAGCTTTCACAAAGGCTTTAAAAACCTCTGGGGTCCTGCCCATCAATCTGTTCTCCATAATGCATTAACCATCTGGCTTGACAAAACTTCAGGTTCTACTTCTACTTTATATCAATCATATGGTCTGAGTTTTTCTTATATCCTTAGTTGCTTTGTTTTATGTTATTTAACAGGTAGTGGATTCAAGTCGGTTCGACCTTTTCGATCCGGTTACTTCGGGGTCTCGATTAAGGTCCAACCCGGTTACACTGCAGGGGTGATAACAGCTTTCTATGTAAGAAATGGCATCTTTCTTAGTATCCATAATGTTATGTAAGAATTGACATATTTGTTAATCCAATGGCAGCTATCAAACAATGAAGCTCATCCAGGGTTCCATGATGAAGTGGACATAGAGTTCCTTGGGACCACGTTTGGGAAGCCTTATACTTTACAGACTAATGTTTACATAAGAGGGAGTGGGGATGGGAAGATCATTGGAAGGGAAATGAAGTTTCACCTCTGGTTTGATCCAACACAAGATTTTCACCACTATGCTATTCTTTGGAGTCCAAAGGAGATCATGTAAGAATATGTAAATTCTACACTGAATTAATTAATGTGAAACCATTGCATTTGCAATCCATATTATAATGTCTGATATATCTTGGGAATTGCTGAGGTGTTGGACAGGATGCTCGGTTTGTTGTCCCTATTGGCTCTAAGCCCTAAACTATTGTTGTCTTCTTCGGGTTTTCCAATAATTTAGAACTTGAACAGTGAACATTTTGCTGCTGTTTTGCTTTCTCAAAATCATCATGCACAAAAGTATGGAGATTATATTAATCCTATACATTAATAATTGGTAAAGTGCTTTTCAGAGGGGGAAATCCAATGCATGAAACTACATCACATGTATGACATAGATTTCCTATACCTTTTAATCATTTATCTGAAGTAGCCGGTAGGTAAAGAATTAGTTACTCGAATTTAGATAAGTGTCATATATGAATATGTGTCTGAATGTCTGATATATGCATGAAAAACGACAAATTTGAATAATATATGTGATATTATCCTTGGTCTAAAATATCTGAAGGTACTCTATTTATTGATTTTTCTGGTATTTATATCAGATTCCTAGTTGATGATGTGCCCATAAGGAGGTATCCAAGGAAGAGCGATGCTACATTTCCTCTAAGGCCAATGTGGGTGTATGGTTCAATATGGGATGCCTCATCATGGGCAACTGAAGATGGAAAATACAAAGCCGATTACAAATATCAACCATTTGTTGCAGAGTACACCAATTTCAAAGCGAGCGGCTGCACCGCCTATGCTCCGGCTTGGTGCCGCCCCGTTTCTGCCTCCCCTTCCCGGTCCGGCGGGCTAACAAGGCAGCAACGAAGAGCAATGAGATGGGTACAAAGATACCATATGGTGTATAACTATTGCAGGGACCCCAAGAGGAACCACGATTTAACCCCAGAGTGTCGGAGCTAATGAATTTTACTCAAAGTTTTCCTTTCCTTTTTTATGAAAGAATTTCACTATTTGTCCACTTGTTTTTCTTGGTATCTTGAGATGGATCCCACTTGTCGTCAATTTTCATCTTTTCTGAATATGATAAGAAAAATCTGATTCAAAATTCCGAGTGTCCGAAATAGTGAGTGAATGACTGAATGCGATGAAAGTTGGGGCACTTCTGCATGTATGTGAAATATGAGTCCATCAAAAAGAGACAATGTTAGAATACATATGCTGATCAATGATCATTATTGGTATTGGCGCAAATCCCAAGAATCACTCAAACAAGTCATGGGGTATATTATATATAATTTCCTGAAAATGAATACTACCACTACTAATAATGCAGGCACATGAGGAAAGGAAATGAAGTGAAAACTTGTGAATCAACAGTGAAAGTTAAGGACCACCACCAACCTCAACCCCAAGTCCATTTCAATGTCACTTTCCCCACTTAACCCCACTATTTTTATGTCTCCAGTGATCCATTTCATTATAGTGTTCTAGAATTTATCCCATATAGGGTAAACATAATGTCCCTTAGGGGTCGTTTCATTCAGGAAATATAAGATTACCATTGAAATAAGATTTTTGAAATGTAATATGACTTGACATATTATTGGAATTGTTACAATACCTTGTTTGATTTATTTGATAAGAATATAAGATGAAAATATTTGGTTCAGAAAATATAAAATTACTCGATAATAAATTTGACAATATTCTCCTTATGATATATATTTTGGTAACAAGTTAAACTTCATATTTAAATTGAAAATATTTGAATGGCACTATCTAATTTTGAAAAAAATAAGCTATGTTAAAGTATTATTAATTTAATTACTATTTTAAACATATACTTTTAAATAATATTCATAATTATTATATTTATTTGGCTTAAACGTCAGATAGGTGCCCAAACTATACCCTTTTTTCCAGTTAGGTGCCTAACGTTTGTTTCGGGCCACTTAGGTGCCTAACGTTTCATTCCGTAACCCATTTAAGGTTTTAGCCGTGACGGACGTTAAAACTTTCCGTTAAGGGACACGTGGCACATTTTTATTGCTTCTGATATTAAAAATAATAAAATTAATTAATTAAAAATTAATTAATTACTTAAATAAATTAATTAAATTAATTAAAAATAAATTAATTAAACTTTCCCTTAACCCATCTTCTTCCCCATCATCATCCCCTCTTCCCCCTTCAGTTTAATACTGATAATTTTTAATTAATTCATGTGTTCTTTCTCAATAGACCTACTGCCATCATCACCACCATCGCCGCCTCTACAGCTTCCGACAACGTTTGATTCTCCGTCGTCGTTGTTGTTTCCAAGTGACAAGTCCATCAGCTCTAGTTTCTTGTTGGAATTGAAACCAGGCTGTCGAGAATCCAAGGTTCCAAGCGATAATTGAACGATGTCCTTGTACTTGGAAAAAACAGACGACGAAGAAGAAGGGGAAAACATGAGGTTGCTTGAAATTTCTCTTACCACCACCACTTCCTCCTCCTTCGCCTCTTGATCTTCGTTATTACAATACCCTTTTTCCTCTTCCACAAAGTTGATTCTTTATCACACTAGAGAACACAATTCAGATGAAAATCCAACCATAAAATTTGAGGCTAAATGGGGGGAAGGTAACAAAGGTCGGTGCCTTCTTTATCACACTAGATAACACAATTCAGAACAAGAAACGGACCTGTAAATTCTTTTTTAGATCTTTGAAGGTCGGTGCCTTCTTCTTTGACCAAAACACAGGCACTAAAAACCCTAAACAAGACAAATCAAGGCCGTAGAGGAATCAACTGGAAAATTTGTTTCTGAGTTTTTTGACCTAGCATTAAACTGAAGGGGAAGAAGGGGGATGGTGATGGGGAAGAAGATGGGTTAATGGAAAGTTTAATTAATTTGTTTTTAATTAATTAATTTAATTAATTTATTTTATTATTTTTAATATCAGAAGCACTAAAAATGTGCCACGTGTCCCTTAACGGAAATTTTTAACGTCCGTCACGGCTAAAACCTTAAATGGGTTACGGAATGAAACGTTAGGCACCTAAGTGGCCCGAAACAAACGTTAGGCACCTAACTGGAAAAAAGGGTATAGTTTGGGCACCTATCTGACGTTTAAGCCTATTTATTTATGTATAATATAATTTATTATGAAAAATATTGTGGTCTCGAATGCATAAAATTCTTATTTTTCAATGTATAAAATATTACATCATAAAATGTGTTGACTCACGTGAGTGTTGGCAAAAGGGGTAGAAAATGTATTAGACAAGTGATAAAAACAATGCCAAAGATTGAGTCTTTTGCGTGCAAGTATACACAGTCCACAAGTAATACAACAGTAAATTGAGTATCGATCCCATAGAGATTGACTTAGAATTCGACTGCTTTGAATATTTACTTGTTGAGGAAAAAGTTGATTTGACTTGAAAGTGGTTTTGAAATTAGTTTAAAAGAAAAGAAATGAAAATAAAACAACATTGGCAAGGAGAGTGCTTAAATGAGTGATGAGCGTTGGCAAGGGATGCCTGATTTTCATGCTATTCATGTCATGCCTTGGCATTGTTTGCCGAGCAAATTCAAATTGGCAAAGCCTCTCTCGATGGTCATTGCCCTAAATTGATCATGTAAAATCTCCTATATCTCTATAGTGAATGTTTTTTCAGAAACCAATTTGATTAAGATCCATTCTATACTCCTATGAGGTAGATTTTACTTCAGAAGTAAGTTCATCTACGTGAACATTTTCTCTCGAAGCATCTCGCCTTAGTATCCAACAACTTGATCGTTGCCCCAAAGTTTGTTAAGATATTGAGGTGCAATAGGCCAACTGTGCCATCTCTCGCTTGGCATAGTATTTAGAAAAGTAAAGTATGCCAGATAGAAGAAACAATGCCGAAGCATTTTCATTATTAAAAACTTAACATAAAAAAAACGTTGAATTCAAACATCCCCCACGAACTATTAAATTAGTTCATGGTGAGGGTATCAACCACAAAATCTTCAACGTTTTTCAAACACGTCATCATTTAAAAAGAAAAGAAAATAACTAGACAAGAGAATGGGCAAGAATGGGTCTCTCGATGAAGCCCTTCAAGATCCAGGGTCTCGGTTAAGTGGGTCGAACTACGTCTCCTTGGTGTAGCCGGTCATCGATGGATTACTCTCCAAAAGTCCCCTTGAATTGTTTGCTCGATCGGTCTTTAAATAGGTGTGCAAGGAAGATTAGGATAAGCCATTGCATTTGAAATTTGAATGCGTAAGGGATGAGACTTGTGATCACCTTTATCTAGATTTGAAGTGATAGGCTGATAAGGTGATAAGCTGATCAGGATAGGGCTGACATCATCTGCCGTCGCCGTATGGCAACCACGCTTGGCATAGTTCTGCCAACCAAGCTTGGCATCAGTTATCCGTTATTTTTCCGGCGATTGATTCAATCGCTATTTTCTCACAACCTAATTTGGTCCTATTTTTTCAAGTCAACAACTACTTGGCATGTCATTGTTGTGAAAGGCTGGTACACCCCATGGCGCAGCGAAAAATTATTCGGCGAATTTCGCCAGTGATCCGAATCTGATTAATGCCAATGAACAATAGCATTTCGATAAACCAAATCGGGGTGAACAGGGATGAAATATTACCTTAATAAATCTAGTATCTTGATATCCTTAGGGAGTTAGGATAAACCAAATCGAATCTGAGTCGTCACAATAGCGTTCTGACCTCTACACAGTCCACCCGAACGAAACGAACAATATTTTCTCTTCTCTAACTGTTAGAGAGGTTTTTCGAAAGAGCATACTTTGGCTGCTAGACCTTATACCTTTATATAGCATTCAAAAACCTAATTCTAATTAAATTTAGATTCATTAAATATACAATATATTTAACCAAATATAATTAAATATGTAGAATCCGATTCTACTTTAATTTGAATTCATTAAATATATAATATATTTAACCGAATACAATTATGTATGTAAAATATAATTTTACTTTAATTGGGTTTCTTTAGGAATATATGTATTTTAATAGTGTTTGATAATTACAATAATTATTTAGTATTAAAATATTATTTAGTATTAAAATATCTATAAACGAGATTATCTATAATTACAATAATTATAATATTTTCATTTTAATAATTATTATGTGTACAACAAGTTTGTACACATGCTATCTAGTCGATATTTATTCGTTTCAATCATAGGGTGTGACCCTTGTAGGTTCATGTAACATTAATAGTAATATCTAGAACAATTCTAATATTACAAGCAATGAGTGGCATCTATCAATACATCATTGCTACCTAAGTTACATGAAGTCGTGGTTCGACTTTACCTTTTTTCCGTGATTAACTTCTTTTACATATTACATCCTTTTGTCCTCATATCTAGATCAAACACAAGTCATGGATTAGTCACACTTGTACAATCCATCTAATATTTCTTGATATCTTGAGTACACTATGATAAACGAATAACTATGATATCTCATATCAATTTATTCGAGCATCGCCATGCATTTTCTACTCCCACTCAATCAAGTGGCCTACGATATTACTCATATTGTGTAGGAGGGACAAATCCTATCTTGATCAACCATATTTCGCTATATAGATTGTGACATACACAATATCAGTCTTTATAGTGTATTCTATTACAATACACGTTTGACCGCATCAAAATACACCACTCTCGATATTGAAATAATGATGATCTCAAGTCTGAGGATCATACACTTAGTTATCACCATGAGCAATGTTGTGAATGTCACATAATAATCCAAGAAACATGCTCATAACGGGTCCAGTATGTCGTTCTCTAACACATACTTATGTATTAATTTTGACATCTCTATGTCAATAACAACACTTTGTCATCAATCAACTACATATTAGTCTTAATATATTATTTTTGTCCACACCCACAATAATTCTCGACTAAGGACATTCAAGAATAACTATATTATTCTAAGGACTTTATTATAATTCATTTTATTTATAGATGCACAAAATAAGACTGAAATAATAATAATGACTTTATTAATAAACAAGATAAAATAAGTATGTCTTTTACAACCATCTTATGATTAGTCTTTGGGCATACTCCAAAATCTCCCACTAGCACTAAGTCCAATCACTCATGTATTTTGTAACCCCCTTGGCTCGGTCTAAACGGTTGACCCGAACCGAGGTGATTACACGAGGAAAACCGAAGCTAACTCGCAAAAGCCAACTCCGATTAACGACCCTTTTTTTCTTTTTATCTTATCTAGATGCATCTTAGATCCTATGTGATCACAAAAGAGCATATTAAAAACGGCACAACGATCGGATTTCATTTAAGGACTTAATCGCATAGATTAAGGATTTAGGGACCAAAATGTAGTTTTTGTAAAATACAAGAGGATTTTCTGATTTTAAGGTTACCATTATTCAATTAAACACATTTCATGCTTCTCTGCAAATTTTCATCATAAACGGACCATCCAAACTCATCTAATTGCATACATGAAATTCAGGGACTAAGACGTACCATTTCAAAGCTTTAAAAGATGCTTTTAACTGAATTTAACGGTCGCGTATCGGTATGCCTAGGGGTCGAATCGATACGCAGGATGACATTGACCAAACTCGGAGAAAAGGTATCGATACGCACTCCCACGTTTCGATATGCCCTTCAAACTTGGACCATTTGGTACAAATTTTGGCTTATGTGTATCGATACGCAAGCCTAAGTATCAATACACATACCATAAGTGTCTCAAAATCAGCCTCAAATTCATGTCTAACATCATCAAATCATCACCAAAACATAAGGACATAATTATAACATCAACTATAACACATAAGCATGCAATTCTAAGCACATGTCAAGCATTAGGCATAGCATCACAAGATCACAAGGCATACAAGTGGGCAAGCTTAAACCAAAAACCAAAAACCTCTCAAAAGGAAAGATAAAGCATCAAAACCAATATAAAGGCCTTCTACAAACCAAATAGGACACACACAACTTGCAACATCACAAGGGAGTCCAAAACACATCTCTCATAATAAACCATTAAATCCCATTGCATATATCATTACTAAGGTAAATGTAAAACATCATACTTGATCTTATCTATTCTTTGGATTCCTTTAAGCCTCTTTGCTGCCCAAGATGTCTCAATTATCTGCATTGTTGGTAAAAGAGAGCGTAAGCACAATAACTTAGTGAGGTATGCTCTAGAAACACCAACACAACAATGCAAGATTTTAAAACGATATATTGAAATCCATTTCTAAAACCATGATCTTTCTATCTCATGATTGAAATCCATTTCAAAGCAAAACATCATCTGAAACCACATGTACCATCTATCTATCTATCTTGTGCATTCAACCAATGCAAAACTCATGGAAAAGCCATACATGCTTGATACACAAAAGCATTTCATAATCTCAAAATTTCATATGCATTTCTCATAGCATAAAATTATTTCAAACATTGGTACATGTGAAACATAGCTCTTTCTCATATATTGGCATTTCATATTCTATCTTTACACGGATATGCGAATAGCTTGACTTGAGGTCAAATCCTACCCTGGTGGGATCTCGCCACTAGACTCTCATGGTGGTGTCTTTCTTCGACACAAAGCTTGGGTGTTTCACCAAGACCTACCTCGATGACATCTCACATCATCAGACTCTCACTTTAGATCGGGATGACACTACCCCCATTGCCCGACTCCAAAGAGCACGTACGAATTTTAGTTTATAGTGCACTCTACATCCTATTGGTCGACCAATTATATCTGGTAATCATCTCATCATTTATGTCAATATATAACATAAAAATCATCATCTCACCTACTGTTTTGATGCAACATTTCTAAATCAATCTCATCCCATTTCAAAACCAAAATTCATACATAGCATTTATTCAAAATCACAAAACTCTTTTTAACGTTGTTCTATCTCATGGTATCAATATGAAACATCATCTCATGTCATAAGTCATGCATAAAACAATAGGAATTTATCCATCTCAAATAAAGAGCATGTCAAAAGCATTTAGGGGTATCATCCACATTTCGAGAGCAAATCTAAACATACTTACTTCCGGACTTAGGATGGTGTTTCAAACCAATCCTAAATCCTCAAAACTTGTTTCCTTGTCTATCAAGGACTTCTGAAACCATTTTCACTCACCGATGACGTTTCGCTTATTTGCTGGAACGATTTCTAAGCTTCCGGCACTTCTGGATCAACACCAAACGTGCCCGAAGAAGTCTCCCCCGTTCAACACACATAAGAGCAGATGATTAATGCATCACCATGCATTAAAAATCACCAGCCACTCAATCCAACCCACTGCTCTACCCAAAACTAGCATTTCTGCTATTCGAAATAACCGAAAACACTTCCAAACTTTCTCCAATCAACGCCCAACCAAGATCTATCAATTTTAACCTCTTCTAAACTCCAATTAACATAAAAAATCAACTTAAACACAACCTTATACCTCCAGCAATAGCAGATCACCAAAAACACCTCAAAAACCACAAATCTAACATCTTAAACTTAGGAACCCAAACCTATTCGGGATTTATTTGTTAAAACCTTATTCTCAACATCAAATAACATCCAAAATATGTTGAAAATCAACCTCAACTCAGAGCTTAACATAGAAATACGAAAATCACCAAGATCTCATCAAGAATCTTGAATTTAACAACTCTTTCTTGTTTATAACATTAAAAAAATTCAAAAACCATTAAAAAAGATTGATAACTTGGGAATTTCATTAAAGAACTGATCATTAGAGGAGAAGAACGAAGCTTACCTCTAATGGTTGATCTCTCTTCAATTTGGGCAAGTTTTTTGGAAAATCCAAAGGTAAATCAACGTGATTTGAAGAAGCAAAGATAGGAAATCTTTTGGAAGATGAAATCTCAGCAAACAAGGTGAAAATCAAAGGTTCTTGAATTGAGAGAAATGTGTTTGGTTGAATGGAAGTTGAGAGAAAATGAGGAGAAAATCTATTGTAAAGTTGGTTATGAAAATTCAACTTTTTATTTCCTTTTTAAATCCCTTTATTCCTTTAATAAAATCATTTATTAAAAGTTCCCAAATTAAAGAGAAATCTGATAGAAATAAATGATAAAATCAGCTCCTTAAAAATTCAAAGTTTCAATCCTTTACAAAACAATCACTAGCCAACTTTTGCAAAAACTGTATTTTGGTCACTATACCAAAATGTAATATTTCTAAAGCCCATTTTGTAAAATTGTTTTTACCATAATCATTTATATAATAAATGAGGATTTTTAGATATTTTCCATATTTTTAAAATATCCCGAACTAGGTTTTCCCTAAACCAACCTCAAGGATTCGAACCGTTCCCGACCGACCCAATCCAACGCCTAAAACATCTAGGCCCAAAACCAGGGAGTTACAACTCTCCCCTCATAGTGTTAATTTTAGTTAAAGTGGTGTTATGGTTTTAGAATCTTCCATTTTTGGTCCATGTTTCTTATGTATACAAATTGTATGAGCTTGATTGATCCTTTTAAGCTATAAATTGACAAGTATGCATATAACCTGACTAATTGAGGGTTGGTAACTTCAGATTTGTGTAAGTCCTCATAGTTTTCCAGATTTTAAATTTGGTCCCTAAATAGCAATCACACACATTTGAATGTATATTCGATGATCGTTTCAGTTAAGAATTTATCCGCTGCTAGTATGCACACCTTAGGTTATAATGTTACATCTAGACAAGATAAAAAGAAAAAAATGGACCTAATTTCTAATTAATCGTTTTGGGATTATTTCGGCAAACCCAATGTAGCTCACTCGGTTCGGTCTGGCATCTAGGTCGGGTCGTGGGGGTTACACCTTAATCCCTTGTCAAGAACTCTTATCGGCTCTTCTTCATAGGTCAAATCTTCATTGATTTCAATCTCCTCAAGTGGGATAACATGCAAAGGGTTTGAACGGTAACGTCTCAACATGGAAACATGAAAAATGTTTTGGATGCACACCATCTCTGGAGGCAGAGCTAAATGGTAAGCCACAGGTCCAACTCTCTCTTATATATCATATGGTCCAATAAACCTTGGGCTCAACTTGCCCTTTTTCATGGGGACACCTTGAGGAACACTCTATCACCCACCTCATACTTAACGTGTTTACGCTTCATAATCGCATAAGCTTTTAGTCGACCGAAGGCGACTTGTAGTCTTTCCTTGATAATCTAAACTTTTTCTTCAGTTTGTTTAATCAAATTGGATCCTACAATCCTTATCTCATTGAGTTCTGCCGAACACAATGGTAATTGTTGGTGTAAGTGAACTCAGCTAGCAGAAGATGTTCTTCCAAACTTCCCTCGAAATCAATGATGCAACAACGCAAAATGTTCTCTAAAAGCTGAATAACTCGCTCAAATTGACCATCGGTATAAGGGCGAAAGGAAGTACTGAAATGCAATCTAGTATCAAAAGCCTCATGGATCTTTTTCCAAAGCCTGGTTCTGAACCAAGGATCTCCATCATAGATGATCGAAGATGGTACCCCATGCAACCTCACGATCTCCTGGATGTACAAACATGCCAACTTCTCAAGAGTAAAATCCATACGCATAAGCAAGAAATGCGTGATCTTGGTCAAGCATTCAACAATCACCCAAATAGCGTCGTGCTTCATTTGGGTCAAAGGCAAACCCGTCACGAAATCCATGGTTACCCGATCCCATTTCCATTGTGGAATTAGAATGGGTTGAAGCAAGCCCGAAGGAACCTGATGCATCGTCGTAACTTACTGACAAGCTAGGCATCGAGTCACAAATTCTGGCATATCTCTCTTCATGCTAGGCCATGTTAAGTGTTCAAAAGTACAATTTTATTACCTTTTTTCTCATATTATTGTTGGATTTAGGCTCATATTAATTTCACTTTATGTCATCCATAAATGTTTCCATTGTTTCCTTCATAGTTATGCTTGAATTCAAGTTTTGATTAGTTTTGGTGGAAAAAGATACTGCTGGAGGTTGTTTTGGTGCATGCATGTTAATTGCCGAGACAATAGAAAAGCCATTGCTGTCGTGGCAATGACCAGACAAAGTTGAAAATGAAGAAAATATGCGAAGTGGTATGCGATTTGAAAAGCATGAAAAGTTGGATTTTTCTACATACTTTGCATGAGGATCGGACTATGGGAAGAGCATGAAAACACAGAAGAAAGGTCAAGAGAGGATTCCACACAAATAAGAGGTTTTTAAGAAAGGATGATTTAATACTTAAAAGATCTTTTTTTAATATATTTAATTCTAACTTAACTTCCTCCTCAAGAAAGACTTTGAACTAGCCATCTCCTATAAATACAAGGCTTATCCACCAAGTACAAGCAAGTTCAACTGAGAGAGATTCAAAAGGGATTGTTCTACTTCTTCTTCTTCCTTTTTGTTTCGATTAGATTCATGTTTAGGGATAATTCTTTGTATATCTTTTGAACCCCGCCATGAACTAACTTGTTTGGCTTGGGTTATTTTGGGTTTGTGGTTGTGAGAAAACGCTTGGATTTTGTTTAAGTTTTGTTTATGCAAGTTTAGTTCAAGGTTTACTTATTCTTGGTGTTTATCTTTTACTTGCAATTGAATCGGGAGAGGATATTGTGATTGTATATATTCATCTAATATCGGGAGAGTTAGACTCATGAAACGAATAATCATGGTGTTCGCCCAAATGGTGAAGACTAACTCAGCTTAGGGATAACTTCGAGTTTCAACGGCTAAGAGAAGCGTAAGATTGGTAAATGTTCACTCTTGATTCATGCTGGAAAGTATTATCAAGGCCTGCACATCAACAATGTTTTGACTTAGAGATAAGAAGAAGCTACTGAAGGAGGCTTTGTCGAACCTTGAAGATTGTTGACTGCTCGGGCAAAGGGTTGCTGAGGCAGTTACTTAATTCATCTCTGTCGCGATAGCAACGTTAGCCACTATCGAGCCAGCTCGGCGTTCGATTGCATATAGAACCGAGACTATTCGAATTGGTTTCCTAACTATGATGCAACATAACCTGGCATACTCTATCTCATTCGACTTCAAATATCTTTATTTACTTGCTCTTTTATTTTTATTTGATTAATTCAACTCTTCTCATCACTATCAATCGTGTTTTCCTTTTACAGTGCAATAACTTAAGCGAAGTGGCCCAAACCAATCCCTGTGGAGACGATATTCGATACTCATATCACTTTATTACTTGCGATGTGTATACTTGCACAATTGCATAACACTATTTACACGTAACATGCCACCAATAAAAGGGACGAAAGTCTTGGTACATCTTATTGCTACTCAGATGTATAACAAACGGGCTACGATGAGCCTCTCGAAGAATCCGATCTCGCTAATCTTCCAAGGAAGGAACACATAATCGGCCTATGAAATACGAAATCTCACCATCTTGTACCTCGAAACAAGACACCTCGCCTCGCTAGACCATCTCTATCTTTTCCACTAACTCTTCATCTAACACTTGTATCCTCTTGATCTCTTGTACCAAGGTAGGTTCCGCACGAAGCTCAACCAACAAACCACCATCCTCGGCCATCCTCAAGAGAGAAAACATTGCTCTCAAATCCGCCATGGACTTCCTACTCAATTCGTCAGCCACCACATTAGCTTTACCGGGATGATACTCGATGATACAATCATAATCCTTGAGCAACTCGATCCATCTCCTTTCTATTAAGTTCAACTACTTCTGGTTAAGCAGATACTTTAAACACTTATGGTTTGTGTAGATGTAACATTTTCCCCCATACAAGTAGTGCCTCCAAATCATCAATGCGAAGATAACTGCTGCTAACTCCAAACCATGGGTATGATAGTTCTGCTCATGGGATTTGAGTTGTCTCGATTCGTATGTGATCAACTTACCCTCTTCCATGAGAACGCATCCAAAACCATTCAGTGAAGCATAACTAAACACCACTTATTCCTTACCTGATTTGGGTTGAGTCAAAACTAGGGCTTCTATCAAGAATGCTTTCAACTGATCAAAACTTTGTTGTCTCCTTTCATATCACTCAAAAAGAACTCCCTTTTGCAACAACTTAGTCAGAGGGGCTACAATAATGGAGAACCCTTTGACAAAACGACGGTAATAACGGCAAGACCAAGAAAACACCGGAGTTCTGAAATATTCCTAGGTGGTTCCATTCCACCACTGCCATAATCTTTTGTGAGTCGACACAAATTCCATCCCCCGTAAAAACGTGTCCCAAAAATGCCACCTCGGAGAGCCAAAATTTGTATTTACTAAACTTGGCATAAAGTTGTCTATCACTCAAGATATGAAGGACAACGTGAAGGTGATAGTCGTGCTCATCCTCTGAACTTTAGTAAACAAATATATCGTCTAAAAAGACAACAACGAACTGATCAATGTACGGCTAAAAAATTCAGTTCATCAAATCCATGAAAGCTGCAAGTGCATTGGAAAGCCAAATGGCATAACCAATAACTCATAGTGGCCATATTGCGTCCAGAAAGCGGTCTTTTGAACATTTTCTTACTTTCAACTGGTAATATCCTGATCTCTAGTCGATCTTTGAAAACACGAGGGCACCTCTCAACTGATCAAACATGTCATCTATCATGGGTCGAGGATAACAGTTCTTTACTTTCACATAATTGAGCTGACGGTAATCAATACACATCTCATCGATCTATCCTTTTCCATAACAAACAAGACCAGAGCACCCCCAATGAGAGATGCTTGGTCGAATGAATCCCCTCTTTGACAACTCTTTAATCTGATGCGTTAACTCTCTCAATTCTGTTGGCGCCATGTGATAAGGGGCAATGGACACTGTTGTTGTCCCCGATATTACCTCAATCTGAAACTCTAACTCATGATCCGGGGGTAGGCCTTGCAATTTTTCCATAAACACATCGCCAAACTCTCTTACGGTCTGAAGGTTCTCTAACATCGTACTCTCAACCCTCGTATCAACCACGTGAGCCAAAAAGGCCTCACAACCTTGTTGTACCATCTTCTGTGCCTACATAGCCGACACCACTTTCAATAGGCAATGATCCTTTTCATCATTAATGACCAATCTAGTCTTATCCAAACCTCGAAGCTTAAGGCACGTCGCCCTACATCTCAAACTTGCATCGTGCTCAAAGAACCAATCCATCCCTGAGATAGCATCAAATTCTTGGAACGACAATACCATAAGATCAGCCAAGAAAATCGAGCCTTGAACTTCAATCGGGCACCTTCTAAACACCTTATCCACAAGAACATCATACTCCAAATGGCTACTCACTCGAACCCCAACCTCAAGGTCCTAGCAGGAATACACCATAAATGGGAAATCCCACTACGAATATAAGAATGGGTACACTCGGAGTTTACTAAAGCAACAATGGGAACAAAGAATAAGGTAAAGGTACCTGATGTGACGTCGCTAGCCTCGCACTCCTCTTGAGCCTTAACAGCATATTATCACGTTGGTGCCCTAGTGGTGGACTGGAATGTGCCTCCACTCTGTTTTCTAGACGCATGACTCGCTCCTCCTCTAGCAAAACCTCGACCCCTCTGGGTTGTATAGGGAGCTCTTTGAGTATAAACTGGGGGTGTCTACAACGGCAGGACAATCCCTCAAAAAGTGGTTTGGTGAACCACAACCATAGCATAACTTGACGTACCCATAGCACTATCCATGATGCTTCCGCCCACACTAACTACACATAGGTGCACCGAAACCTCTTGATGAACCTTCAAAACTCATCATAAAAGAAGATGATTGTTTATTACAACCAGAAGACTCGTATATGTGATTTGATCTCGAGCTCTAATTCTATGCTCCCCTATTCTGGTTCTAATAACCCATGTTTCATCGGGAGTGAAATTGTATCTGGTTAGAGTGGGTATTATTTCCTCCACTCGAGCCTCCTTGCCCACCAGCTCGGCTATATGTCATGCCTTGAACTTGCTCAAGAGATTTGGCACTACTGGTCAAATCCGAAAACACCTTTGTTAGGTTAGCAGTCAAGTAAACTTGAATTTCCTTTCTCAACCCCTTTAGAAACCTCGTACACCTCATCTTATCCATAACCACTAACTCTAGGGCATAACAGCTCAGCTGCAGAAACTCTTGTTCATATTAAAAAATAGACAGGTTCCCTTGCACCAGGTGAGTGAACCGATCTCTCAAACTATCACTATGGGCTTCACCCACATACTTTCTCTCGAACTCATCTAAGAAATCATCCCATGTGGTTTTGTTAGGGTACCACTCCAACTCCATGGTTTCCCACCATTCCCTAACATTCTTATTTAGCAGAGAAAGGATACATGTTAACTTATCCTCCGGTTCCAAACGCATTTGTCGCATGATCCAGCGAGTGTCCCTCAACCACTGATCCGCCTTAACCGAATTGTCTTAACCTGAACCAAAGAAATACGTAGCACCATGGCGGCGAACCCTCCCAATAGGGGCCTCTAAATGAGTAGTCGAAGGCCTAGGAATGGCTCTCAGAATATGGTGAAGGGCCCGATGTAGGTGGGAGAAGTAGTTGGCCCCTCGACCCCTCTCGTCCTCCGACACCTCATCGGTGTCGGGGACGTAATCTTCATCATAACCCCATTCACGGGAGCCCCAACTCTCCTCTTGGTCACATCCCCTTGTAGACATGATAGATTCTGCATAGAAAAGGAAACAAAGTTACACAATCAAATTTCAGCTTAACCAAGTACAACTTAGACTTATGGGCATGTATTCATTAGACACCTTTTCACTACTATAGTACTAACCCGCAGCTTCCTAGACTGACTAAATCTATGCTCTAATACCACTAAATGTAACACCCCAAGCCCGAAATGTCATAATTTGGCCTTGAACCCAAACCGTCACTTTAAAATTTCAACCTAGTTTAGTCCAAAAAGAGTTTCATACCATAAAACATTGTTGAGCAGTTTAAAACATTCAAATCCAAAAGTTAAAACATTGATGAGTAGTTTAAAACGTTTACATATGAGCTCCAATTAATTAAAATAGTAAAAATATATGCTTGCTTAATACAATCCGAAAATAAGACTTACAACATTACATTAGGATCCTAAGAATACATAGCCCAATAAGACCTAACTGGTGTACTATGAACAAATGATGTGCTGAAACCTACACCAATAGTGCACCTCCGATGCACGTGCCAACCTAGAAACTTGCGAACAGAAACATCGATTCTGAATGCTGAGCTAATGAAGCTCAGTGGGTACACTACCACTCTACTATGCTTCATGCAAATCATAAATATGAGTATGTGTTTAGAAATGATGACAGGGTATTAGAATCACACAAGCATCCAACATCCAAAATCAATATCAACAATCAATACACAAACCTAGAGTGAAGCCCAATGACACAAAGTATCGGGGCGCAATCACTCAAAGGGTGGTCTGGAGACATAAAGTATTGTGACTCCACACCCCATACTCGGAATTACCCCTTGAGTATCTTCGAATGAGCCCTGGGGACATAAAGCATCGGGAATCCTCTATTCGATTCTTACCATTGTGTTGCAACACGTTATCTGGGTATCTGGATCCCACCAAAACGAGTGCCCTCATGGCACACAATAGCATCAAGGAACCAATACAACCCTATGGTTGCTATATCACCCAAGTAATCAAGAAAATTACCAAGTTCATTACACTTTATGGTTGAATAAGAGGTTCATTTCTCGGTTTCTCAATGTTACAATTCATTTTACCACCTTAGAGACCCATTGGGTCATATTCCTTGAATTATCAATCCCCCAAACTTAAAATCTAAGTTTCCTAGCAGAATGTCAGTGGGTATCAATACCCTAAGCCGTGTATTGATATGCTAGAACACCAACATAGGGTACCAACACGGGACAACCTGTACCAATACAAAATTTCTCACTGGAAACCCAAAGAGCCAAAAGGTACTGATACCTTAAGCCGCATATCGATAACAATTTTGGTCACTAAAATCCCAATAACCCAAGGGCGTTAGGGAGGTACCCATATAGGATGACTTGTACAAATACACATTTCAATCTCGTATTGTTACATATTGAAGCACGTACCAGTATACCCTTCATAAAACCCAGGTGTTCATCATCGTTTACAAGGGGTACCGATACGAGTTCATCTTGAACTGGCACTCGAGCCCAGAACTTCGTGTCTGTAGCTCAAAAATCATATCAAGGGTCCCCAAACGACCCTTAATCACCTCCAAATAAATCCTAAATATTATGAGAGTGGTTTTTGGTGGTTTTCTGTCAGTTTTACTCATTTTAACACCAAAACCATAATTTACTATTAACAAGGCTTGAGCAACCAAGAATACCAAAACCATCAAATAACATACAAAGCATCAATTTTATGATTTCCTTGAAGACGAAGGAGTTAGAGGTGTATTAACCTTACTCCTACAGCTGAGAAAGAAGCTCCTAGCCTAACCTCAAGCCTTTATCTTCTCTTGAGCCTTGGAAGCTTCTCCAACCTCTTTCACTTGATAGATAAATCCTTAGATGATAAAAAATTTCCCTCTACTACCAATCTGAGATTCACACAAGTGAAGGTAAATATTACACCTTTTGTTTTTTTCTTGGAGAGGAGATGAGAAAGGGGATTGAAGGGTGCAAAAAGGGGACAAGGTGAGATCATCTCCCTCAAAATTTTGCAGAGAGAATTACGAGGGAGCAACCTTCCTCTTTTTAAAAGAGGGAAACTAATCTTTTCCCCCTCTATCCCTCCTCCAACTCATAACCAAACCCAAACCTAACAACAAGAAAATGGCCTAAATGTTCCTTATTTGAGCTACTTAGGGACCAACAACATGGCCCGCTCAACAAGACTCGAGCCTAGGGTGCATTCAACCCACACATTTCGAAATTCGGATCGTTACAGTATTGTACTCTGATGAGGTGATGCTGGAATCCTTCTCCGATGGTGCTTCTCCAAAGCAACATGCCAACCTACTAACCTGCGAACGGAAACAACGATTCTGAACTCTAAGCTAACAAGCTTAGTGGATACACTTCCACTCAACCATGTTTTATGCAAACCATAAATATCAACATGTAGCTAAAGATGATATCATGGCAAAACAATAACATAGGGCGCTACCACTAGCCGCCTAAACAGATAGCAAACAACAAAGGAAACATTAATCTCAAAAGGCACATATGCATCATACCAAACAAATCTGGAGTGAGGCTCGGTGTCACACAGCCTCAGGAGCTTACAATCTTTCTCTAGATTAGGCCGAATGTTACAACCTCGGGAACGTATACCTGCACTCGGCATCTCTCCTCAAGTGTCTTTGAATGAGGCCTAGTGTCACACAACCTCAAGAGCATACATGCGGTGTCTCATCTCTTGATGTTGTAATACTCTCACTGGGAATCTGGATCCCATCAACAAAGGTGACTTAACAATACAAGTTTCCATTACATCACACAACATAGACACATCTACCATACAACACACAGCACCACTCAATCCACCAAGGATCTCCTATGGATGCTATTACAATAAATTACCCAAGGTTTGACAAAGTTATTACACATTATGCTCATATAAGAGTATGTTATCATAATTTATCAGTATTACAATTCATTTTACCACTTTAGAAGCCCATTGGGCCATAGCCCTTGAGGTATCAGCCTCATAAGCATAAAATGTATTTTTCGGGCATATTACTTAATCGGTATCAATACACGTATGCGTACCAATACGAATTGAGCTTACTGGAATTTCATCTAGCCTATGTGCACTGGTAAAGGTCGACCCGTACTAACACCTCTTTACAGAGAGTACTGGTACAAGTTGCACAATGTATCGGTACCCCTTTCATAGTTCATCCAATGAAATAGTGTTCTTAAAACCTTGAACACTAGGGCATCAATACTATCTCCACGTTTACCAATACTGAAGCCTAGAAATGGCTTCCTAGGCTCGGGAAATCGCTTTCCAAGCCCCCAAATTGCAACCATTAGCCTCATAACTCGATCCTACATCTTATAGGGGTGTTTAAGGTGGCTTACTACCATTTTTACATGTTATTAACATGAAATCCAGATTATGCCATTAAAGAAGGTCTCTAACCTATAAACACTCAAATCAACCACAAACACCAAATTTAAGCACACAAAGCATCATCCTTAGGATGTGCATGAAACCAATGTGTTAGTAGTTTACTAACCTTAAGCAAGGATCCCAAACCCAAGCTTCAATTCAAGCTTTCTCACACTTTCTTCAATCCTCAAGCTCTCAAAGGTCCTCCAACCTCTTCCACTTGCCAACAACATAAAATCCGAAACAAAACATGGATTAGAGCTCATGGAGGAATTTGTTACAAGATGCAACCTTAAGATCAAAAGAAATCTTCCTAAACCCTTAAACCTCCAAAAAATCCACCATTTTCATCCTCCACATAACTTAAAGATTCTTACCTCAAAATGTAGATCCTTGAACGTAGATAATATTTCCCTTAACAAGAACTTCAAGATTCATACTCAAAAAACACAAAGTTCGGACCTTTACCTTTGAATCCATGGTGAAAGAGAAAAAAGAGAGAGATGAGGGGATTTATGAGGGTGATGAAAACATGTATTGCCTTTTCTCTCTCCTCACATGGTTTTGCAAGACAAATCCAATCCCTTTAGGAAATTATGAAATCCCTCTTATTCCCTTCTTTACTCTTCTATCTCTCAACCAAACTACAACCCAAGCCCAATAAGAAACATGGAGCCCACTAAAGCTCTCTTGAGCCCTCAAAGGCCCTAACTCTTGGCCCAGAACGTGAAGCCCACGGCTCTGGTTGAACCGACCAACGGATTTCAAAATTTGGGTCGTTACACTCCATCTATCTTACATGCCATTGGAGTCTTTCTCGAACATAATATATCTTTCTTAATATGGCTTCATTTCACATCATCTAAATGTTGTTAAAGTTGCAATGACTTTTTTCGTATTGGCTTATGATGGTATTTTGATTAGTTTAAACAAGTTCATTCTTTGCTTCTCCTTCCAAATTGTTGAGTCCTCTTCAAATCCCAGGCATTAGGCTTCCTTGTACACTTATTACCTAACCCTTCACTAATTAATAAACGAGCAAAGTTCACAAATGATCACCGAACTTTGATAAATTGGTCATTTTAGTAAATTTTAAACTACTTTAAAATAGATATTAAATTTTTAGTTTTGTTACAAATTGAACATTGACCCGTTAAATACTAATAGTTTGTTGAACGGTTTATCTGCCTACATTATCGTTTTCACGTCATTTCTAAAAAAAATTAGAATCTCATATTTCCATTGTTAAAGAACAATGCTCCAACTCTTATGATTACTTTCCACCTTTCTTGCTCTATTTTCATTAGTCTAGTGTCGAGCAGGGTTGTAAATGAGACGAGATAGATCGCGAGTTACTCAAGTCCGACTCTGTCAAAGCTCATCACAATTGTATTTGATCGGACTGGACTCAAGCTCGAATCCAGCTTCAGTTCTTAACGAGCCAAACTGAGCTACTCGATGACCGGCTCGAAATGCACGTATACTACCTTAAATTATAATATACTACATTTTTATTTTTTTAAAATTAAAGTGAAATGAAATGTATGTTGTTGGATAATAATAATAATAATAATAATAATAATAATAATAATAATAATAATAATAATAATCTGACTCAGTCAAAGCTTGGTCAATACTCGACTCGATTAGACTCAACTTGAGTTTTTAATGAGTCGAGTCAAGCTTAGCCCTATTCGAGCTCGACTCGGCTAATTTACACCCCTAACTTCGAGGTTTTGAGCTAGCTTGAAAGATGAGATTGGGGTAATTTTTCCTATGATTGGTCTTAGGGTCATGGAAAATATTGCTCAACCTAAATTTAAGCAAACGATGATAGTTCTACGTTTTCTGGATAAACTTTCTCTAAGTGAGGCCTAATGTCACATAACCTCGGGAACGTAAACCTACACTCAGCATCTCTCATCGAGTGTCTTTGAATGAGGCCCGATATCACACACCCTCGCGAGCATACATTCGGTGTCTCGTCTCTTAATGTTGTAACACTCTCACTGGGTATCCGGATCCCATCAACCAATGTAACTCAACCATACAAGTATCCATTACAGCACACAACATAGAAACGTCTACCATGCAGCACGCAACATCACTCGATCCACCAATTATGTCCTATGGTTGCCATTACAATAAGTCACCCAAGGTTTTACCAAGTTATTACACATTATGCTCGTATAAGAGTACGCTATCTCGATTTCTAAGTTTTACAATTTATTTTACCACTTTAGAAGCCTATTGGGCCATAGTCCTCGAATTATCAGCCCCTTGAACTCAAAATGTATTTTTCGAGCAAATTTTGTTGGGTACCGGTACACACATGCGTACTGATACATATTGAGTTCACTAGAATTTCATCCAGCCTACGCGTACCAGTATAGGTCGACCCGTACCGACACCTCTTTATAGGGAGTACCAGTACATGTTGAACAGCGTATCGGTACCCCCTTCATAGTTCATCCAATGAAACAATGTTCTTAAAATCCTAAACACTAGGGTATCGATATTGCCTCCTCGCGTACCGATACAGAAGCCAGAAATGGCTTCCTAAGCTCGGGAAATAGCTTTCCAAGCCCCCAAATCGCAACCATTAGCCTCATAACTCAATCCTACATCTTATGGGAGTGTTTAAGGTGATTTACTACCATTTTTACATGTTATTAACATGAAATTCCGATTATGACATTAAAGAGGATCTCTAACCTCTAAACACCCAAATAAGCCACAAAGACCAAATTTAAGCACACAAAGAATCATCCTTAGGATGTGCATGAAACCAAGGAGTTAGTAGTGTACTATTTTTAAGGAAAGATCCTAAACCCAAGCTTCAACTCGAGCTTTCACACACTTCTTCAATCCTCAAGCTGTCAAAGGTCCTACAACCTCTTCTACTCGCCAACAAACATGAAATCTGAAACAAAACTTAGATTAGATCTCATGGAGGAATTTGCTACAAGATACAACCTTAAGATCAAAAGAAATCTTCCTAAAGCCTTAAACCTCCCAAAAATACATCATTTTCATCCTCCACAAAGCTTAAAGATTCTTACCTCAAAATATAGATCCTTGAACGTAGATTACACTTCCCTTGATAAGAATTTTGAGATCCATACTCAAAAACAAAAAGTTTGGACCTTTATCTTTTGAATCCAAGGTGAAAGAGAAAAGATGGAGAGATGATGGGTGTTATGAGGGTGATGAAAGCATGTCTTGCCTTTTCCCTCTCTTCATATGGGTTTTGCAAGACAAATCCAATCCCCTTTAAAAAATTATGAAATCCGCCTTATGCCCCTCTTTACTCTTCCATCTCTCAACCAAACTACAACCTAAGCCCGACAAGAAACATGGAGCCCACTAAAGCTCTCTTGAGCCCTCAAAGGCCCATACTCTTGGTCCACAATGCCAAGCCCACGGCTTGGGTTGAACCGGCCAACATATTTCTAAATCTGGCTCGTTACACTACATTTGTCTTGCATGACATTGGAGTCTTTCTTGAACATTATATATCTTTCTTAATATGGCTTCATTGCACATAAATGTTGTTAAAGTTGCAATGACTTCTTCGTATTGGTTTATGATGGTATTTTAATTAGTTTAAACAAGTTCCTTCTTGGCTTCTCCTTCCAAACTAAGCCCTCTTCAAATCCCAAGCATTTTGCTCCTTGTACACTTATTAGCTAACCCTCCACTAATTAATAAACAAGTAAAGTTCACAAACGATCACTGAACTTTGATAAATTACTCATTTTAGTAATCTTTAAAATGCTTTATAATAGATATTAAATTTTTAGTTTTGTTACAAATTAAACATTCACCCGTTAAATACTAAAAATGTGCTGACTGGATTGTCCACCTATATTAGTTTTTTTTCACGCCATTTCTCAAAAAAATTTAGAATCCCGTTTTTCCATTGTTAAAGAACAATGCCCAAGTTTTACGATTGTTTTCCATCTTTCTTGCTACATTTTAATTAGTTTCGTGTCGAGTAGGGTTGCAAATGAGACGAGACAGATCACGAGTTACTCGAGTCCAACTAGGTCAAAGCTCAACTAGATCGGATTTGACCGAACTTGAATCGAGCTCGAACTTAGCATGAGTTCTTAACGAGCCGAACTGAGATACTCGGTGATCGACTCGAAAAGCGCGCGAACTACCCTAAAATATAAGATACTACTCCCTCTGTCTCACTCAATATGTCCAGTATTGACTTTTTCATAGTCAAATATTTTAAACTTTGACCATAATTATTTTAAATATTTTAATTAATTAAAATTTGTAAAACATATATTTTTGTACTACTTGATTGAAGCTTTGTTAAATATATTTGTTCACATTTTTATCAAAAATAATAAAATAATAATGAATCAAAGTTCAAAAAAATTGACCAAAAAAGTCAATATTGAACATATTGAATGGGACAGGGAGCATATTTTTTTTAATTTTATTAAAATTAAAGTGAAATGTTGTTGTATAATAATAATAATAATAATAATAATAATAATAATAGTTTACGTTTTCTGGATAAACTTTGTGTTGATTCACATATCATAGTAGCTATATTTATTAACTATTTGAGAGGTATTTCCCCACCTTTATAATTTTATCAAACTTAAGAAACTACGTCTATTAGAAATTAGTTCCTTTTGAACATTTTCCATTTTCCCACTATGGTTCTTTCCAGAATGGTCAAAGGACTTCTGAAAATAGCTCAAGGTGTTGCTTTTGGTACAGCGACAACACTAGGCAACCATGAAATTTGAAGCTTCTCGCATTTTAACAATGAACAAGAATAGAAATTTTCTGCCTCTTTTGTACCTTATATATGCTCCAACATTAATAAATAAGTTTAAAATTTAAATTTTTTAATATATGTTTAGGGTTTAAGATTATTGAATATGTAAGGTTTAATTAATCGAATTATATCGATTTAGAATCCAATTAATTGAATAAATAATAAGGACCGAATATATTATTATACAAGTTTGTCAAGTAAAAAAATTCAAATTAATAATGGATGCCTTGATTGACACAAATTAGAACTTCAGTGACCTAATTGACAACTTTTTATCTGGTGTTCTTAATAGAATCAAGGGTAAACTACATAAATGACCATCATACTATTGGTAAACTTGCGATTTGACCACCTTACTTTTTTCTAAGCAATTAAACCACCAAACTATTTAATTGGTTGCAATGTGACCACCAACCGTTAGAAACTAACGGAATGAGTGACATGGCAGTTAGTAAAGTTAGTATAATTACATATTTGGTCTCCACTATTTGTACATTTTATCAGTTTAGTCCTAATTTTAACAAATAAAATAATTTAATTATTTAATTAGGCGACTACACGTGTCGCCACCTCTCCCTCCCCTCTTCTTCTTTCTCTTCCTCTGCTTCTTCTACATCCACTTCTTCCTATGCCTTGTCTATCTCTTCTTCCTTTTCCATGCCTTTACCCAATGGTGCATGTTAGACGTTATGAATCTTCTCTACCTTCTCTGCTTGGTGCTGTTAGGGTAGTTAGGAATTTGTTACTGCTGTTACAAGCAGTTAAGAGATGTATGTTCATGTATATATAGGGAGCCCTTGAGCTCTTGTAAATCACCCTTTAAGTTGAATGAATTAAGTCTTATCTCACTATCTTAATATTTAACATGGTATCAGTTGTTGAGTGATCCACGCTTCTTGTTTCTTTTCCTCTAGTTTCTTTCTTTCTGCTTTCTTCCTTCTCGTTTTTCTTGTTTTCTTCATGGATCCTCCAGAACTGCTTGAGCTTTCTGTTGATAATCAAAACCTGGAAACCCAAGTTTTCTCGAACAAAATAGTCAACATATGCCTCAATGAAACAAATTATCTCTTGTAGAAGCAGCAAGTTGTCCTCACTATTCGAGGATTGGGTCTTGAAGGTTATCTTGATGGTTCAATTTTAGTTCCAGCAAAGATGGTTCGCAGTCGTGCAGGTGAAGAAATTCTTAATCCTCTTTATCTTCAACATGTGAAGCAAGACAGCTCCTTAGCTTCTTGGCTTCTATCAACCATCAATCCTCATCTTTTGCCAAAGTTTGTGGGTTCCGAGACATCTCTTGGTGTTTGGAATGTTGTTTCTATGGCGTATTCCAGTCTTTCCACTACCAAAGTTATGAACTTACACTGTCGACTCAGGTCCATGAAGAAAGGTGCCCAATCCATGAATGAATACACCATGGCGATCAAGCAGATATGTAATCTCCTTGAAGCATGTGGTAGTTCCATTTTAGAGGTCGAGCATATAGCCACCATTCTTAATGGCTTGCCAATTGAGTATGAACCAACGATTGCTGCAATCACGGCCAGCAAGGAATCGTATTTAGTTGAAAATATTGTGGCAATTCTTGTTGATGCTAAGTCAAGAATGGAAGACTTTTCGCGTTTTCTAATGGGAATCAATTATACTCATTATAATTTCAAGAATGCTGGGATGAATGATGAACCGGGCAGATCTCAAAGCATGGATCAAGATTCGTCCCGATAGACATGCAATGCAAGGAATAGAGGCAGGCCACGACCATAGTGTCAGCTATGTGGTAAACTGAGGCATCTTGTTGATCGATGCTGGCATCGGTTCGATCAAAACTTTAAAGAAGTATCCTCTCAGCAAGAAAGAAATGTGCAAAGAGCTCAAGCCAATGTATGCTCGTGCAGCCACACCCCTGAAGTCAATTACAATTCTTTTGTTGCTGATAATGGGGTGTCGTCAGCAAATACTTCAAATGAGGATAGTCAGGTCAATGCTCTCACCTGTCTCATTTCACAAATGGTTCCCCGATTCCGGAGCAACGCATCATGTGACCTCAGGCGTGTCTGCCATTCGCAACAAGGATGTTTACACTGGGAATGGTAAAGTACATCTTGGTGATGGTACATCTCTTTCTATTAATCATATTGGTAACACATATATTGAGAGCAATATGAGCTCCTTATGCTTAGAACAAGTTTTACATGTTCCTCACATCACCAAGAATCTTCTTTCTGTTACTAAATTTGCCAAAGATAATTATGTCTTCTTTGAATTTCATGCTGATGTATGTTATGTAAAGGATTCAAAAACTAATGAGGTGTTATTCAAGGGAAGGGTAGATGGTGGTTTGTATAGCTTTGAATGTCAAGAAGTAGATGATATGGCAATTTTCCACACTTTGATGAAAGACAATGAAGATTACTGGTTATGGCATCAGAGATTGGGACATCCAGCTGGAGAAGTAGTGAAATTAGTGAACAAATATGTTACTGTAGACATATCTACAATATGTACAACTTGTCAAATGGGAAGAAGCAAAACCTTACCGTTTACTTTGTCAAAAACAGTGTATCACAAGCCATTTCAGCTTGTTGAAATGGATGTCTGGGGTCCAGCTCCCATTACTTCTAATAGTTTTAGATACTTTGTACTGTTTGTTGACATGTCTAGTCGAAATACTTGAATGTACCTGTTGAGGAATAAAAGTGAGGTTTCTACAGCTTTTGAATTGTTTCATTCACTTGTCCAAACTCATTTTGATTCAAAAATTGTTGCAGTTCAATCGAATGGTGGAGGTGAGTTTAGGTTTTTGGAACACACAGTGCATAAGCTAGGTGTTCAGCTTCAAAAGTCATGCCCTCATACTTCTCAAAAAAATGGTGTCGTTGAGCGTAAGCATAGACATGTTGTTGAAACTTCTCTAACTTTGTTGGCCCCAAGCATCTTTTCCTCTCAAGTATTGGTCCTATGCTGCCCTTAGTGCAGTCTATCTGATCAATCGAATGCCTTCAAGAGTCTTAGAAGGCTGCTCTCCATTTCAGAAGTTGTTTGGTGTTGAACCTGATTATGCTTTTCTCAAGGTCTTTGGTTGTCTATGTTTTCCACATCTTCGACTTTATAATCGTCACAAATTTGATTACAGGTCGAAGGCATGTACGTTTCTTGTGTACTCACCGTCTCATCATGGTTACTTAAGCTTAGCCCAGGATGGAAGAATCTTTGTGTCCAAAAATGTTGTTTTCGATGAAAAGGGTTTTTCCTTTCCAATCCAAGGATAGTTCGAGTGCTGCTACTTCATCCTCCTTGTATAAATCATGTTCTGTTCCTATGATGCAGCCTGCTAATGTTTTGAAGATACTGATCATGCACGTGTGCATGACACATCACCTGTTCCTTCAGATGTTCCCGAACAAGTACGTGTGCATGACACTTCTCCAACGTTGCATGGTGATCAAGGATTTGAGACAACTGAGGACAATCAAGAATTTGAGGAGGCACAGTCTGAGTTTGAGCCCTTCGATGAAGTTGAGGCACATGATCCAGTAGATGTTGAGGAAGCACAAAGTCATGGTGGTACGAATGGTGGTACCCTTACTGAGCCTACACAAAATGCTCCTCCCAATACTGCAACATCGTCTCATGAACCTCTTATTCAAGATCAACAAGATGTGGAGCCAACTAAGGCCAGTAATACACACCCTATGGTGACTCGAAGGAAGAATGGTATATTCAAACCTAAGCTTTACACTGTGCAATGTCGAGAGAGCTTGCCTACAGATGTGCATGCTGCCTTACGTGATGATGGTTGGAGGGTGGCTGTAATGGCTGAGTATGAGGCTCTTGTGAGTAACAACACGTGGGAAATTGTCGAACTACCTATTGGGAGGAAAGCTATCGGATGCAAGTGGCTTTTTAGGGTTAAATATCATGATGATGGATCGATTGATAGACTCAAGGCCAGATTAGTTGCCAAGGGTTACTCTAAAGTGTCTGGTTTTGATTTCATGGACACATTTAGCCAGTGGTATGATTTTCTACAGTTCATATCTTTCTGTCAGTTGATGTAACCTATCAGTGATAGGTCAGGCAGGTAGATGTCAACAATGCATTCCTAAAAGGTGACTTGAGTGAAGATGTGTATATGCAACAGGTGCCAGGTTTTGAAGAGAGGTATAGTGAAGGCAAGAACTTAGTATGCAAGCTGAAAAGGGCTCTGTACGGTCTTTGACAAACACCCAGAAATTGGTTTCTAAAGCTTAAGGAGTTCCCGTGTCAATTGGGTTTTTCTTCTTCCAAGGCTGATCCATCACTTTTTGTTCTCAAGGCAGATGCTGAGGTTACTTACCTGGTGGTCTATGTGGATGACATCCTTGTTTCAGGAAACTCTCCTCAAGCCATTGATCACGTGATTCGGGAATTGCATCGTAAATTATCACTAAAAGATCTTGGAGAAATTAATTTTTTTTCTTGGGATTAAAGCCAAGAGATCCACACATGGTTTATTTCTTTCACAGAGGAAGTTTATCACTGAACTCTTGCAGAAGGTAAACATGCTTGATTCTAATTCAGCTTCCACACCTATGCCTTCAAATACAAAGCTGAGCAAGCTGGATGGAACACCATTGGACAATGAGCAACAATATCGCAGTGTGGTAGGGGCGTTACAATATATTGTCCACACTCGACCTGATATCTGTTTCTCAGTCAACAAAGTTGCTGAATTTCTTCAAAAACCTACAACTAATCACTGGCTGGCTGTCAAGCGAATCTTGAGATACTTACGTGGTACGGTCAACTATGGCTTATGGTTTCCCAGTCAAGCTCGAGATGCTGTAAACATTACTGCTTTCTCCGATGCTGATTGGGCTGGGGATGTGGATGACAGAAGGTCCATCTCAGGGTATTGTGTGTAGAATGCAAGACACTTAATATCGTGGAGCTCGAAAAAGAAACGAGCTATCTCTCGATCGACTGCTGAGGCTGAGTACAGAAGTTTGGCAGATGCTGCATCTGAAGTAACATGGACAAAGGCTGTGGTCAATGAAATGGGATTGCAACTTGAGGATGTTCCCAGGATTTGGTGCGACAACACCAACTCTATGGCCATGGCAACAAATTCAATCCTTCATGGAAAAACCAAGCACATTGAACTTGATTTGCATTTTGTACGGGAAAAAGTTGATGCTCATGAGTTGCAAGTGAATCATGTTCCTGCAGACTGTCAAATAGTAGACGTGCTAACCAAACCACTTCCAGTTGTGAAGTTTGAGTTGTTTCGAAAAAAGTTGTCTGTCATTGAAGATCAAGAGATATTCCCAGAGCTGAGAAACTAGGGTGAATGTTAGACGTTATGAATCTTCTCTACCTTCTCTGCTAGGTGCTGTTAGGGTAGTTAGGAATTTGTTACTGCTGTTACAAGCAGTTAAGAGATGTACGTTCATGTATATATAGGGAGCCCTTGAGCTCTTGTAAATCACCCTTTGAGTTGAATGAATTGAGTCTTATCTCACTATCTCAATAGTTAACAGTGCAGTCTTGATTTCTTTCCCTGCACTCTTTTCCTCCTCCCTCTCCCATCTTCGATCCTTCGTTTCCCTCTTTAAAGGCCTTTTCAAGCTGGTCTTTCTCACTACCGATGACTCGGATTCTGATGCGAAACTCGATGATGCCCACCACTGGGATTGCTACTCCATTTCTCTGTTTTCAAGGCGGAGATGCGATAGGATCGATTCCATGCTGTCTTTTTCAAGGGCTTTAGCTGGAATTGGATGGACCCTCTTCACTACAAGGAAAATCCCTTCTCTAAATTCTCTTAATACAGCTACCAAATCAATTCATTTGTTTCGAAAAGTGGATTCGGGTCGTGTTCGTGGAGGGAGAGGCAATGGGGAACGCAGGATAAGAGAGCTGAGATTGCCTTCGTTGAATTTCAGGAATTCTCCTCTGAAGATTTTACAGTATGTTGTTCTCATGACTGATGTTGTTTTTTTATCTTTGGTAAAAAAATGAAAATGGCCTTCGTCTTTTATTAACTTTTATCTTTTATTTTTGCTACTTTTTGTAAATATATTTATACTCATCCAGAAATTATTAACTTACTCGAATGTTAAAACGTTCTGTAGAATTTTCCTGTGACTTCTTAGGTAGTGAAAATGTTCACATCTGCCTCTTATCACTGGTTTAAAGTTTTGTGTTCATAGAATTCTTGTGGTTAACCCTTTGCTCTGAGTTAAATTTCAAACAGAATAATGCTTCAGTTTGGAAATGATGGACTCGAGTTCATAAATTTATTGTTACATGTTTACAATGTGCTCTTCAAATTGATTGACTAGATAAGGCTGGCTGATGTTCTTGTTGGTACCTCTTTCTATGTAAAATTTAATTCTTGAAAAACATGTCTATGAATGTTTTTATCAAGGATACATTCTACCAGAAAAGTGATATACTAAAGAGTGAGAAAAACATGCCAATATATATAGGAAGAAGCTAAATTCTTTTGTTGAAATGTTAATTAGAAACTTGATGTTTTTGAACAGAAATATTGATTGGAATGGTCGGTACGTGTACTACTGGTAAGATACACATAATAAGATGTCATTTGTAGTCGTAGAGGCAGTATATGCTGAAACTGTTAAAAAAAATAGCGGTAACAACTTTATTTTGTGATCAGCTTGTTTGCCTATGGCTTGGAACCTAGTTATGCATAATTTAGAAACTGGTGTAGCAAATGAAACGATGAGCATAAAAATGAATAGCTGCTGATTTTTTATGAAGGGAAAAAAAAGGCAATCAAATAGGCAGATTTTTATGAGATTGTCATTTTTATGGAAACGAAAACACTTAATAACTCCTTAGTACATCAATGAGTTAAGAGATACTTGTGTGCTTGGAACTTTAGCCTGGTAAACAATGCAGAGTTAGGCTGAAAATATCTTCTTTGTATGCCTCAGTCGGTGTGTGGCATGACGTACATTGTCTGTAGGTGAAATTCTTGCATCATTTTAGAGGAAATATTGGATTTTTTTATGGAGATTCTTTTATTTTCATGAGGGGAGAATGAGCAAAAAAAATTAAGATTATTATAGATTTTGTAAAATATATTACAAGGATAGTGTTGGCCTAGTGGTAAGTGTGCTCACTCTTAACCTAGCCAACTTGGGTCTGAATCCTACCAAGGGAAAGATGTTTCTTGCTTTAATTTTGCTCCTTCAATCTGGTGACACGTGTCACCACCTGATTGGAGAAGTAAAATAAAAATTATTAAATAAAAAATATATAAATAAAGTCCTTTAATAAGGTGACAACACGTGTCACTGCCTAACTAAATAATTAAATTATTTTATTTATTAAAATTAGGACAAAATTGATAAAATGTACAAATAGCGGGGATCAAATATGTAATTATACCAATTTTACTAATTGCCACGTTACTCCTTCTGTTAGTTTTTAACGGCTGATGGTCACATTGCAACTAATTAAATAATTTGGTGGTTTAATTACTTAGAAAAAAAGTAAAATAGTCAAATCGCGACTTTACCAATAGCATGGTGGTCATTTATGTAGTTTACCTTAGAATAATCTCATAATTTTTTTTGATCGAAGAATAATCTCATAATTTTACCCCCCCAAAAAAGGTTGCTCTTGATTGGGTCATGGATCCGGATCTAAGTACTAAGCGGAACCCGCCCGTTTCAGAGATTAGTTGGAATCCTATAAGTTTTACAGAAGAAATTGAAACCGTGTCTCAAATTCAAAGAGAAGAAGAAAAACCTCCGAATAGAAAATTCGAAAGATGGTAGATTTTAACAATCCATTTCAAATTCAATTCAATTGCTTACTTAATATAACAATTAAGATTCCATTTGTTTTAACATTTTTCAGGTTTGTATAGCTTGCCTATTGCCACTCTTCCTCGTCCCGATCGTCAACATTTTGCCTCTCCTCTTCGATTTCATCATGGTAAAATTATTTATTTATTTTAATCACCATCATTTCCTATTTTATTGATAAATTCCTCTCTTCTTTTGTTCAGGGTAAAATTTACAGGCTTATTGGATGGGAATACCGTAAACCGGAGAGAGCACCGCCGGCGTGTCCGTATAAACCGCCTGCAAAACTGGAAAACACTAGTAAAGTGAGTGATTCCTAGTTGCCTGCTTAAATTAAGTTTGTGCTTATTTTATTGAATTATTACTTTAAACTTAACTTGGTTTATTATTTGTGATGAATTATCATAGCTAATGGAGATATACTAATTTCGGAGGTACTTAGAATTTCTTAGGGTTTGCCTTGGTGCAATTTGAAGAAGCCGATTATCATGTGTAAAATATATAGCTGAATGATAAAATCTTCAAAACCATGGTTTTTAGGCGCTTAGCAAATGGAAAATAGGGCAATGGAGGTCTAATTTTTGTGCATAAATTAACCCTTTTTCTTTCTTTCTTTTTTCAAAATAAAATGTGTGGGAGAATTTCCCTCAAGTAATCGACCGATCTAGAAGTTCAGATCCTAATCCGGCCTTGATTGAAGGCCTATCCTTTGGTGTTACAGCTTTTATTTTGAGCATGGCATAATTGGTAGCCAATCCACCAACCAGTTTTAGGAAATGTTTTTGCTATTAAGACGAGGATTGAGCTTCTGTCCTCTGGACTATTACATTTTCTTGTTCGGGACTCGGGAGCTTAAACAGGTTTGCTTGGTAGCCTGTTACCTTATGGTCTTAGGAGTTCTGTGGGACGGCAGGTGTTGCAGTTGCAGATACAATACAAGGATGGAGAGGATAGGGAAAAGTAGAAAGAGTAAAGAAGGCAAATTTGTCTCCTCTTGTATGGCCAGAGCAAAAAGGAAATGAGTGTAGAACTTTTACTTCTGGTTCTAGGGAGGGGAAGAGATACATCAGTAAAATTTTTGTAATTTATCTCCGTCTGAATTGGATGAAAGCCTTACAAATAGATGGCAAAATTGGGAATACAGTCTGATTTTTGAAATTGTTTAGGCCTTCTATACTCCCCCTCCCACCCTAAATATCCTGAGTTGAGAGGAGTTTTTAGAAATAATCTGGGAGTATATCTGTTTTCAGTAAAATGGTTCCACGTGATCATTTTAAGCATTTAGGTCTATTGTATGGTGATGCCGTTTTGTCTCCACAGGCTATTATCTGACAAATGCAAAGCTATATTGATAGATTTATAGCAGGTTTCCGGAAGTGGGGGCTAATTTTTTTTGCAATTGATATAAAAAAAACCATAATCTGGTGGTAGATCTGTTTATAATAAAATGCTGATTCTTCATGATCCTGTAAAGTATTTGGGTCTTATTGCATGGCGATGCTATTTTGTCTCCATAAGCAACTATATGATAAATGCAAGTTATATTATTGGATTTATAGCAAGTAACTAGTACATATGATTAGGAGCTAACTTTCTGAATAGGTATCAGCTTTGATCTTCTTTGTCCACCTTAGTTCCCAGTTTTATATTTCTATTTAAAAACATAGAAGGAGTTCTGAAATTCACTGGTAGGTAGCTAGCATGTATGATTCCGTTAACAAGTTAAGCTTGGAAACCTTACCGGTCCCAATTTCAAGGGAAATGTTCTGTATCTTTTCCTTTTATCACTTTAATTAAAACCAAGGAGTACGTACAATCAGATCCACTTCATGTTTGTGTTTTATGTGAGGGAAGCCATGTGAGACTAATCTTAGTTTCATGTAGCTTCGTTTTCTATAATCTAGTTTGATTTTTGGTCAGTAGTTGTTACCAATGTTTAAGTGTTTCATAATTATATCCTCTAAATTTGCTAAAGTTTCTGGTGCGTTGACAGGTAACCCTAGAAACTGAACCTGGTGCACCAGAGTCTAGTTCGAAACTCGTCGGAGTGACCAATGACAAGCAAGATTGATACTGAAAGTTGGGTGTGCTTTCCACGGTACAAATACACCTATAAATCCAATGATCCTGTTGAAGATGAATTTCTTAAGTTTGTTGATTTGTAGGGAAAAAGAATCCCTCTTTATGTTTTTATACTTATCTGAAACATAGTAAAATCATGGGAAGCCATGAAACCTATATAAGTCTTGGTTAGAGGAAACATGGAATCCCCCTTTAGTCCTCTTCCAAAGGTTTGTTGAAGTGCTCGACCTAGAGTTTAACTCGGTTGGTTTATGCTCTTAAGTCGAAAACTTAAAGTTTAGTATTTGCATCTTCTTTCGATATATTTGAAAGTAGTAAATGGATGGAATAGTCGTGTTTTTCTCTTACCTGACCCAGTAGACCAAGAGCTCAAATTTCAGCACCCAATACCAAGATTTTGCATAGGTTTGACATTTTGTTTTCATGAAATAATAATAAAGACTAAAATGGTAGAATATACAGTTAAGATATAACAAGTGTCACCGGCCTTGTCATATTCTAATGATGCTAAAATTGTCCATTTTCTTTGTAAAATTAATACAATGATACGGGCAGCAGCCTTTGTCTGGACTCTTTCTATGTTTTGCCTTCCCAAAGTTGAAACACGTCTTTGAATTTTACATTGCGAATCTATACCACTGATTCCATGGGGACCAAAATACTTGCTAGTTTTTGGGTCACTGCTTGCTACCAAAAAAGACATCAACAATTGTCTAATCTCAATCTGAACCAGCAATTGTGGACCATGCCCTAATCTCTCTCCTTTTTCTTTCTTTCTATTATTTCTATAAAGCTAAATTGGTACCCTAACTTATGATCAAACCCATTGTGTTTAAATAAGGTTGAAGTTTCCTTACCCCCGGAATGTGGGGAATGATTATTTGTTAAGAAGGGTTTAATGCTTATGAGCGATGACTAATTTGTCTTGAGATAAGACGTCAACGTGAAAACATGTATTTGTAATTAAAAAGGGAATTAAAACAACTTGTTAATTGACATCAACCCATTAAAATTCACAATTCCATAATTCTTTGTTTCTCAACTCTATAGTCTTTCCCCCGCGCATTTCATTCAACACTTGCCATGTTTAATAATATTTAAGAGTTTTGGGTAGGTAGGATCGTAAATGAGACAAAATAGATCGCGAGCTACTCGAGTCTGATTCGGTCAAAGCTCGATCAATATTTAACTCGATTGGACTTGATTCGAGCTCGGACACGACTCAAATTCTTAACGAGCCGAAACAAGCTACTCAATACCTGACTCGAAACGCTCGCGAACTATTAGAAAAATAATATATTACTATTTTGGGATGGGTTGTGTTGTGTAGTTTCGTCTTTTCATTTTACTTGAAATACTTATGTCCAACAATAGTGCACAACACATATGAGGGCACGAGTTTACATTCCAGATGCTATATGATTCATGTATGTGTGTTTGGTTTATGACAAGGTTCTAAATGAGACGAGACAGATCGCGAGCTACCAGAGTTCGAATCGGTTAAAGCTCATTCAAGACTCAACTCGATTTTGAACTCAGCTTGAGTTGGTCAAAGCTCAGTCAACACTCGAGTTGGACTCGACTTAAGCTCGAACTCGGCTCGAGTTCTTAACGATTCAAAACGAGCTACTCGATACCCCACTCGACTCGTCTCATTTACACCCCTAGGTACCAATACATAATACTATTATTTTTGTAACGACCCGAATTTCAGACCCACATGTTAGCCTCACCCAAGCTTTGGGCTTTGGGGCATTGGGTTGAGACATTGAGCCATTAGGTGTTCAAGGGAACCTTCGTGGGCTTCTTACTTGACTTGTTGGGCTTGGTTAGTAGCTAAAGAAGGATGGAGAAGAATATGAGTTATGTTGTAATTAACCCAAATTTTAAAGAAAAGCTAGTCCCTCTTTAGTATTATGATTTTTATGTTGCAAGGGGTAGAAGGTGAGCTCATTTTGTCTCATTGCCTTTTCCCCATATCTCTTTTCTTCATTCTTTTTCCAAACACAAAGACAATGCCCAAATCTTTATCATCTTAAATGTTATTTTAGGATTCAAGAGATGGGGTTTTGGAATGTACACCTCAATATCTTTATATCAAGCGTAGATTAGAAATGGATGGAAGGATGGGTTCATGGGTTTAAGTGGAGGTTTTGATGGAAATGGTTAGAGGTGGAGTTAATCCTGTTTTCCAACCTTGAGTGTAAGTTTTAGTTACCTCTTCATCCCTTGCAAAGTCTTAATTCATTTTACAACTTGTATAGTGAAAGAAGTTAGGGAGACCTCCCAATCTTAGGGAAGAAGGCTTTAAGAACTTGGAGCAAGGAGCTTCTTTCCCAGCTATAGGAGTAAGGTTAGTACACCTATAACTCCTTTGTTTCATGCACATCCTAAGGATGATGCTTTGTATCCTTTGGTTTGAAGATTACAGTTATTTTGGGTGTTTTGGTGGTAGAGACATTTTGAAGATTAAAACATGTAGATTGATGTAGTTAATGTGTAAAAATGGTAGTAACCCACCTTAAATAACTTCTTTTATAACGACTCGAATTTTCAAGTCAATGATTGAGGTTGAACCGAGTTAGGGCCTTATGTTGGTTGGAGTAATTAGACTTGTTGGGCCAAGCTTGGGCCTAATTGGATGAGATTTGAACCAATTAAGCTTGAAAAGTGACCATTTTGGGGCAAGGGAGAAAGTAAGGGGTTTAAAGGGTAATTATACCCCTTTTAAATGAGAAACGTTGATATTTTTTCTCTTGTTGTGGGCTGTCACGTGAGGTTAAGGGGACAAGAATCCCTTTTGTAAGGTCATCCTTGTAAGGCGTTTAGGTGTTCTCCATTTATGAGTGCAAGTGCACACTCTTGTCAAGTTATAGTATAAAAGATATCGTCTCCCACAGGGATTGGAGCTGCTTCTATGAATTGTTTCCTACACAAAGATTTAGTAAATGCGCCATTAAATCTCATGATGTGGAAATATAAAAACATAAGTAAAAATAAAGATAATGATGAGAGAGATGATAGGGAGAGATTTGGGCGATAAGCTGGGTAAAACTGGTGCAGCTCAGTAGCGTGTGGACTGCATTGTAAAGTATGAATATGTTCTGCGCTGCAATGATTTGCCGCCTCGGCGGGTATGGCGGGCGGAAAACTACGACCCTGTCATGCGGCCGCAGCAGGTCACTACCACTGCAGGGGTGTGTACTGTCTCGGCAGGTGGAACGGAAAGAAGTCTTGGCGGGTCGTCTGGCAGATATTCTAAGTTCAACAGGATAGTTGACAGTGATCCCTCTTATTTCTAGGTTAGGATGCTCGAGATGCTAACTTGAGGACTAGTGTGGAACCAAATTAGTCAACCCGGTTGGTAATCCCTTTTAGCTGCTGAAACTTGTGGACTAGTGTAGAACCAAGTTAGTCATGCCTTTGCAAGTTGTGACCGTGCTTAACCCTTTCGTGAGCCTTGCACTTTCGTGCCCGACAAATGGATTTTCTCTTCAACTGACTGGTGTAGACTAATTGAACGAACAAGGAACATAGGTTAAGCACACTCAGAATTTTTATTGAAAACAACTCAAGACTATACAACTATTTCCCACAAATTACTTTACATACACGCGCCTAAACCCTAGGAGAGTTGGGTCGCGACCCTCAACAACTCCAACCTATCTAGCTATCTCCCCATCTACACTCCCCGTGATGCCTCTCTATATGCTATCTGAGATGCCTTGATCCCTCTACGAGATGCATGCCCCTATCCCTCACATACATTGGATATATATAGGGCTCTTGACCTAAGTTTGAGTCCTCCTTAAAGTAAAAGTTCTTAAAGTATATTTACATTAAATACAGACTCCTTTTTTACTTAAATATAAACTCTTTGGACGTTGCCTTCTTCTGCAAGTAAGGATAAATGCTCATACTTATCGGTCTTAGATCAGCTCTACCGGCCGCTACAAGCTTCAGAAAATTGCAAGACTGGCTGACTGGGCTTAGGAAATTTCCCTCTTGAAATCGTGCCCCATCTTGGCTAAGTCGGTGCAACTCCTACCTAGGCGGCACTTGGCGGCAATGCCGCTTCGGCAGCGTCCTTGGCGGTATCTTGAGCTACTTCAGTACAGCTCCTCTGGTTCCAGCTTTCTGTCATGTCCTCTCTTCTCTTAGCTATAGCACCTGTAAATATAAACTAAACTAAAATTGTAACTTTTCTCAACCGAACATAAAATATTCAATAGAAACATGGTAAAAGAGAAGATATTGTTATAATGCATGTAATGCACCTAAATATGCCTAAATGAGCTTAAGAACAACAATAATAAGGGCAGGAATGTGTACAAAATATAAACTTTTGGACACTCTACACACCCCAAACTCGAACTATTGCTTGTCCTCAAGCAATGCAACCTAACAGGTAAATCTGCCTTTAGCACAAAATTAGTAGAAATATTAGCCTTCAACTTGATTTCTTACCTCAAGGCCATAACACCTATTTAATGTTAGTGATAGGGAATGACATGAAATAACTTAGATTTAATTTTCTTAATGCAATGCAGTGTGTGCAGATCTGAGTTCATGCTAAATATGCTGAAATTACTAAGTTAACAGAGAATGCCTAAAATAATTAAATTACTGGAGAGGATACGAGTTCCTGCCTTGGCAGCACAGTTGGGCACTTTCGTTTTCTTTTTCTAATCATGGCTTTAAGGGCTTCAGCTCATCACAACTATTCTCTGGGTCTGAAGCTAGGATAGGTCCCGTGAAGACTTTCATTCACTCTTGCTAATTTGTCCGTCACTTGGTTTAGATTCATGGACTTTTGATAGCAGCGAAGTGTCCTTGCTCATGATCCTTCTTAGAGCTTGTTTCGGGCACCTCTAGGGTATTTAATCTTTTTTCCTAGAGCTTGTTTCGGGCACCTCTGGGGTTTACATCTTCTTTGTTGTGATGTCGTGGCAGCAAACCTGTATTCAATCAAGAAACTTTTATTAAGTAAGGCAGGCAATGTTAAACTCAAAACTCAAGCAAAATTTAGCATTTAACAGACAAGTGTAAAGATAATTGGTAAAAAGAAAAAAATTTCTAAGTATTTTTCATGTTTCTTCCCATAGTTAGATTAAATTTTTTTTGAATGGTGCGAATATAAGTAGTCGGCTAAGCTATCATAGGCACACGTTTTGAACTAAAGATTTCTATTTCATTAAGTGCTAGGGGGCAGAATTTACAAATGCATCTAAATGCTATGAACCTAAAACAAAGAAGACTAATTCCCCCCCCCCAAACTCAAGGTTGGCATTATCCTCAATGCCTCTACAAAACAAAAACAAAAAACAAAACATAAAATATAAAAGAAAGAAAAATTAAAAACAGGAAAATAAAACATAAAAAGAAAATAAAACAAAACAGAAAAATTAAAAAGAAAAGAAAAAAATGTGCTATAAACTAGGGGAGTTCCCCTTTGTTGTTGCCGCGTCAGAGGAAGATTCTGAGGAGGCAGGCAAGACGAGGCGGTGCGTAGCGGATGGTCTTTCTGCTGGGCTCTTCTTCGAGCTGCGCGGCGGATGGATGCGGCTGGGGTGGCTTTCTTGGTTTGTCTTTCAGCTTCTCTACCCTGGGGATCTGCTGGTGGTCGCTTTCTCTTTTGGGTTGTCTCTGCCGGTTTGTCGTCAAGGGAGTCTGAAATTTCCATGTCGGAGTAGTCGGTGTCCTTGACAACGGTTGTTTTGGCTACTAGGGAGGCATCAGTGGTTTCTTCATCCTTCTCTGATTCGGATGAGGAAGAGAGGTCGTATGGTTGGATAGGGGTTGGAGAGGTTCTTCTCTTTGGGCGACGGTGCGACCCCTCGCTGTTGTCGACGGCAGGAGTAGCAGCTGGTCTTGGAATGATCTGGATTGGCTTGGAAGCTACTAACTCTGTAGGAAAGGCAGGCAATTGTGGTCCGACGTCCTAATATTTGTCCAGCGGGTAGGCCACAAAGGCCTTCTGCACGTCCGTTACAAATTTGGTGAATATCACATGTTTGTGCTCAATCCTTTGGCAGCTTCCCACTAGGTTGCGCAGTAAGGGGATCACCTCGGGCGGGAGGGCAGCTTCAATACTACTTGTTGCGGCTGGGGTGGCGGCAGCTTGGGACGGCGGCTGGGCAGTGGAAGGTGTGTCTGGCTCCGCGCTATGCATCATCTGTTGGCGTACCCTTCTTCTCCATCCTTCCTTGGCAGGAAGAATTTTGTCTTTTGGGTGTAGCGGCACGCTAAATATGGCACACAGGCCAGAGATGACTGCAGGGAAGACAAGTGGACCTTTGACGTTTGGCTTCTCTGTGTGGGCGTAGATCTCCTTTATTATTACTTCGCCAACGTTGATATCCATTATTTAATATTTTTTAAATTTCTTTCTTTAGATTTTCTTTTACAAGCAAATAAATAAAAAGAGATTTAATGTGCAAAAACTAAATAGGAGTGTAGAAATTCAAACGTAGTTGTTGTTGCCAATCCCCGACAACGGTGCCAAAAACTTGTAGAGCGTTTAGGTGTTCTCCATTTATGAGCGCAAGTGCACACTCTTGTCAAGTTATAGTATAAAAGATATCATATCCCACAGGGATTGGAGCAGCTTCTATGAATGGTTTCCTGCACAAAGATTTAGTAAATGTGCCATTAAATCTCATGATGTGGAAATATAAAAACACAAGTAAAAATAAAGATAGTGATGAGAGAGATGATAGGGAGAGATTTGGGCGATAAGCTGGGTAAGACTGGTGCAGCTTAGTAGAGTGTGGACTGCATTGTAAAGTCTAAGTGTGTTTTGCGCTGCCATGAGTTGCTGCCTCGGTGGGTATGGCGGGCGGCAAACTACGACCTTGTAACGCGGCCGCAGCAGGTCACTGCCACTGCAGGGGTGTGTACTGTCTCAGCAGGTGGAACGGAAAGAAGTCTTGGTGGCTCGTCTGGCAGACATTCTAAGTTCGGCAGGATAGTTGACAGTGATCCCTTCTATTTCTAGGTTAGGATGCTCGATAAGCTAACTTGAGGACTAGTGTGGAACAAAATTAGTCAACCCAGTTGGTAATCCCTTTTAGTCGCTGAAACTTGTGAACTAGTGTGGAACCAAGTTAGTCACGCCTTTGCAAGTTGTGACCATGCTTAACCCTTTCGTGAGCCTTGCACTTTCGTGCCCGACAAATGGATTTTCTCTTCAACTGACTGGTGTAGACTAATTGAACGAACAAGGAACATAGGTTAAGCAAACTCAGAATTTTATTGAAAACAACTCAAAACTATACAATTGTTTCCCACAAATTACTTTACATACACGAGCCTAAACCCTAGGAGTGTTGGGCCGCGACCCCCAACAACTCCAACCTATCTAGCTATCTCCCCATCTACACTCCCCGAGATGCCTCTCTATGTGTTATCTGAGATGCCTTGATCCCTCTACGAGATGCATGCCTCTATACCCTCACATACATTGGGTATATATAGAGCTCTTGACCTAAGTTTGAGTCCTCCTTAAAGTAGGAGTTCTTAAAGTATATTTACATTAAATACAGACTCTTTTTTGACTTAAATATGTACTCTTTGGATGTTGCCTTCTTCTGCAAGTAAAGATAAGTGCTCTTACTTATCGGTCTTGGATCAACTCTACTGGCCGCTACAGGCTTCAGAAAATTGCAAGACTGGGCTCATTGGGCTTAGATAATTGCCCTCTTGAAATTGCGCCCCATCTTGGCTAAGTCGGTGTAACTTCTGCCCAGGCGGCTCTTGGCGGCAATGCTGCTTCGGCAACGTCCTTTGCGGCATCTTGAGCTGCTTCAGTATAACTTCTCTGGTTCCAGCTTTCTGTCCTGTCCTGTCATGTCATGTCCTGTCCTGTCTTGTCCTCTCTTCTCTTAGCTATAGCACCTGTAAATATAAACTAAACTAAAACAGTAACTTTTCTCAATCAAACATAAAATATTCAATAGAAACATGGTAAAAGAGAAGATATTGTCATAATGCAGGTAATGCACCTATATATGCGTAAATGAGCTTAAGAACAACAATAATAAGGGCAGGAATGTGTACGAAATATAGAACTTTTGGACACTCTACAATCCTCTCCCACACCTATTCTTTCATTTCTTTCTTCCTCATCTTCTCCCCCAAGAACACCATAGCTTCCAACATTGAAGATTCAAGCTTTCTACCTCATTTTCTACATTCGAGATTCAATGATTTGAATATGTTAATCTCCTCTTCATGGGCTTCATGAAAAGTACAATTTTGTGGAAAAAGGGATAAGTCTTCATTTATGGGTTTTTGAAAGGTCCAAGCTTTGGTGGTTTTCGTGGATTTATGTTATGAGTTTAAGGTTGTATTTTCGTGCCTAAGATACCATGTTAGTGGTTTAAATTCTAATTTGATTTTCATGTTGGTATGTCATGTGAAAGAGGTAAAAAAAAGGGGTATTTTAAGCTTGAACAAGGAGAGGAATTAAAGGAGCTGAGTGGATGAGCTTGATTCGGGTTTTTGCTAAGGTCAGTATATTTCTGACTCATTTGATTCTTGAATATCATAAATTAATTGTCATGCTTGATTTTATGGTTAAGATTGCTTGTTTTGGTGTAATTAATGCTTAAAGAATTCATAATGGTAAATCACGAATTTAATGTTAGTAAGATGTAAAAATTGTAGTAAACCACCCTAAATAACTCACATAATATGTAGGTTTGAGTTAAGGGATTGAGGGTTACATTTGGGGGCTTTGGAAGTGATTTCTCAAGCCTTAGAAGTCATTTATGGGCTTCGGTCCCTTGAACTTTTTTTAAAAAAATCAATTAAGCGACTGAAGTTTTTTTCACCCAATTAAGCCCTCGAAGCAATAAATTGAATCAATTAAATTATTTTTCCAATTTTGACCATCAAATTTTGATGATTTATTTTGAGATATTACTGTCACATGATAGACTATAGTACTATTATGTGACATTTATAGATTTCCCAATAAACTATTTTTCATAGTTTTTTTAAGTTTTTATATGTTTTAAATAAAAATATTTTTTTTAGAAATGTCAAATCTTAACATTGTAACAAGAGCGACCCACAGTAAAAATCCACATAAAAACATTTTTCATTTAAACATTTAATTGAACCACAACATTGACTATTGTTTTAAAATACCCTTCCAAAAAATTATTTAAATATATAACAATAATTTCAGAAAACATTTTACACGCTGTCATAAAATAATACATGACATGCATGCCCACTAACTGGACTGGTACCGTACTTCAAAAGGTGACGCCAAGAGAATGCCGAACACTGATGTCGATCACTATCACAATAAATTTCTTCTAACCTGCAGTGGTAAGAACAACATGAGCTTAGAAAAGCTCAGTAATACAAAACTACCAACTGTTACATGCCACACTTAAGTATAAGATTTGTAACCCCCTTAGCCCGGCCTAGACGGTTGACCCGAACAACGAAGATTACACGGGGAAAACTAAAGTCAACCCAAAAGTCAACCTTGATTAACTACCCTTTTTTTTCTTTTTAATCTTATCTAGATGCTCATTAACCCTAAGCGTACTCTGATGAAAAGCATACTTGAAAATCACAACGATCGGAAAGCAATAAGAGACTCGATTGCACAACATACAAAGTTAGGGACCAAATTGTAAATTCTGGAAAGATGGAGGACTTAACTGATTTTTAAATTACCAATATCAAATTAGTCATATTACATGCTTCCCTGTCAAATTTCACCTCAAACGGACATCTCAAACACAAGCAATTGCAATTACAAAATTCAGGACTAAAACGTAAAGCTTGCAAACCTTAAACCATTCAAATCAGTGCCCAACGGTCTAGTGTTTCGGAACGGGGGTTGACCGTTCCGAAACGCGGGTTCGTTTCGAGACCAGTATCGAAACAGGGCCTGGCAGTGGCAAAAGTGTTTCGGAACGACCCTATCCGTTTCGATACACGAAAGCCATTACAGGCCCCCGTTTCGAAACGTTAGTGCCCGTTTCGATACGGACTGCCCAGAAAGTGCAGATTTTACTGGTTTAACATACATTTAGTCACTCAAACACAACCTAATGACTTCCTAATCATGCCAACAAGTCATCATACATATAAGGCACATGTTTGCAACATCAATACACATTCATGGCATCAATTGAGAAAATTCACAAGTTTATAGGCATGCTTCCTAATATCCAAAGCAACAACCATCAAAACATCAAAGCAAACACCAAAATGGCCATTTACATAGCCAAAAACAATTAAGGCATCATGCCACAACTAGGGAGTCCAAAACATCTCCCAAAATCACATCCTAGGTTCTCATTGCCAAATATCAAAATCTAATAATATTGTGAAAATAGTCACCATACATGAGCTTAGCTTTCCCTTGGATTCTTAGCCTCCTTGCTGCCCTCAAACACCTCAATTATCTGCATTATTGGTTCAAGAGAGAGAGCGTAAGCACAAATGCTTAGTGAGGCATGCTCTAAAGAAACAACACAATAATGCACTATATAAAAACACTTTCCATAAAGCCTTTTAACACACATCAACATCATTCATGCAACATTGCATTCACAACAAGCATCTCATGCTTCAATATCATTAACATGTCATATTGGCTTCCAAGTGATAAACCATAACCTTTTATAACATAAAACACAATCGGATACACGGATTACAAGCATTGTCCCATACGCTTCATACACACTACCAAACACACAAGGTGGAGTTTACCGGTACAATCACAACCCCTCAACACCTGTGATAGAGTTTAACGGTACAATCACAACCCCTCCACATCACTCATCGGTAGTGGTATAACATCACTAACGAGAACACGAGACACACAACACAAGATCCACACATGGACTTTTAACCACCATTGTGATCTTAACCATCTCGTTAGTGTACTTGGATGGAGTTTACGGTACCATTACAACCCCTCGACATCCAAGGTGACTTTATTCACGGTGCACCCAATCCTATAGCCGGCTAACTATATCCGATTCAAGTACTTAAAACCAACACATCACTTGCCAATATACATCGATTATCATCAATAATTCACTGTTTTAAAGCATCTAAAACAAAGCCATTTACAACATGCATCACTATGCATCAATCCACATTTTTAACAAAACAAACCAAGGATCTCTTACCTTGAGCATCCTTCGACAAATGACTTATATAACCAGCATTAACCATGCTAAACATGCTTTCAAAAACATAATTTAAACATGCAATTATCAACAAATGCATCGAACCAATCCATGACTCATCCAAGAGAGTTTTTCCGAAAACTTACTCTTGAGCTTAGTTAAGTTGATTAGACTTAACCTAAGCTCCCACACCCTCAATTATTCGATACAAAGCTGGAAATCCAACTCTACTCACCAATTCCGTTTCGCAAGCTTGTCGAAACGCCGATCAAGCCTTCAGATCAACACCACAAGGATCCGAAGATGTCTCCCATGTTTTAAACACATCAAAGCAGAGGATTAATGCATCATCATGCATTAATATCTTCAGCCATTACACCTAAACTCGCTGCTCTCACCAAATCTAACATTTCAGCTACCAAACACAACCGAAATCACATCCAAACACTTCCACAACATTACCCAACCAAGATCCATCACTTCTAAACATTCTTAGACAAAAATTAACATCCAAAAAGAACCTAAACTCGTCCTTATACCTCCAGCTACAACAGAACACCAAGATCACCCCAAAAACCACCATTTTCACAAGTAAAAACTTAGGAAAATCAACCTATTCGGGATTGCATTGATTAAACCTCAATTACACATCATTAAACATCCAAAATACATTAAAAAGCCATCTCAAAACAGAGCCCAACCAATCACCACGAATTTCTTTAAAATTTAATCCAAATCTTGAGTTTTAAGCCAAAATCAAGATCGCAACATTAAAACCTTTAATAAAACTTAATTTAAGGATTGAGAACTTGGGAATTTCAGTAAAGAACTGAGTATTTAGAGGAGAAGGACATCATTGCCTCTAAATATAGATTTCTCCTTGATTAGAGCCAAAATCCTTGAAAATTCAATAAGCAAATTAAGAGGATTTGATGTAGAAAGGATTAGGAATCATTTGATGATTGAAATCTCATCATTTAGTGTGAAAATCAAAAGAAAAGTTGCTGTAGAAATGTGTTTGGCTGAGGGAATTTTGAGAGAAAATGAGATGAGAAAGTTTTTAAGAAAGTTAGTTATGAAAAGCTAAAATATGGTTTCCCTCTTTTTCTTTAATTAATTAAACATTAAATGAATCATTAAAATCTAAGAAAAATCTGGAGAAATCAATCTTGGGTAAATTAGCTCCTTAAAGATTCAAAGTTTCAATCCTTACAAAACTATCACCACTGAACTTTTCAAAAATTACATTTTAGTCACTAATTCGAAATGTCACACTTCCAAACCTTATTTTGTAAAATTGATTTCACCACTCTCTTATATATATTAAAAGAGGATTTTTTAGATATTTTTCCATATTTTTAATACAACCCGAACTAGGCTTTCCCTAAAACCACCTTTTATATTCGAACCGAAAATCAGACCGGTCCGGTTCAGACCCTAAACTTCCAAGCCCAAAATTGGGGTGTTACAACTCTCCCCCCTTAAGAAATTTCGTCCTTGAAATTTACCTGGAGGAAAGAGGTATGGGAACTGCTTCTTCATGTCATCCTTTCGTTCCCACGTGGCTTCCTCAGCACCACGATGCTTCCACAACACCTTTACCAAATCAATGGTCTTGCCTCGAAGAACTTTACTGTCCGAATCTAGAATTTCCACCGGTTCCTCATCATAGGTCAAGTATGGATTTAACTTCACTTCCTCCACAGGCATAACATGCGAAGGATCCGATCTATACCTCCGAATCATAGAGACATGAAACACATCATGAATCTTTTCCAACTCTTGCGGCAACCTCAACTTGTACGCAATAGGACCCACACGCTCAATCACCTCGTATGGTCCAATGTACCTAGGGCTCAACTTACCCTTTCAACCAAACCTCATCACCTTTTTCCAAGGCGAAACTTTCAAAAACACATGATCACCTACCGCATACTCAATCTCCTTACGCTTCAAATCCGCGTAAGACTTCTGTCGATCAGAAGCTGCCTTCAAATGCTCACAAATGAGCTTCACCTTCTCGGTGGTCCCTTTCAACAAAGCTGGCATCGAAACCAACTTCTGACCTGTTTCAGCCCAACAAAGAGGAGTTCTACACTTCCTCCCGTACAAGGCTTCATAAGGTGCCATTTGAATACTTTCCTGATAGCTATTGTTATAAGCAAACTCCACCAACGGCAAATGCTTCTCCCAATAGCCCTGAAACTCAATCACACAACACCTCAACATATCCTCCAGCACTTGGATAACACGCTCAGACTGTCCATCCGACTGTGGATGATAAGAAGTACTGAAATTCAGCCGTGTACCCAAAGCCTGATGTAAACACTCCCAGAAACGCGATGTAAACCTCGGATCTCGACCCGACACTATAGACTTTGGCACACCATGCAGCCGTACAATCTCAGCAATGTACAGCTCCGCAAGCTTGTCCAAAGTGTACGTAGTATGCACAGGTAAGAAATGCGTACACTTCGTAAGGCGATCCACAATCACCCACACTGAATTCTTTTTCGATGGCGACAAAAGCAAACTAGACACAAAGTCCATGGTAATCCTTTCCCACTTCCACTCAGGAATCCTCAACGGTTGCAACAACCCAGAAGGAAACCGATGCTCAGCCTTAACTCACTAACAAACCATGCACTTGCTCACATACTCAGCCACATCTTTCTTTAACCCCACCCAGTAGTACTCATCTCTAAGATCACGATACATCTTAGTACTACCAAGGTGCATAGCAAAAGGACTACTATGATCTTCAGTCAGAATAGCACGCCTCAACTCAGCATCATCGAGCACTACTATCCGACTCCCAAAACATAAAACTCCATCATCATTAAAGCAAAAATCTGATGGCCTATCCTCAGCAATATCATGAACATGTGGTACCAAGGAATCATCCAACAGCTGCTTATCCTTAATCAACTGAACCAAGGATGGTTTCACTTGCAATTCAGCCACAAGACCGACATCTCGCGAAATGCTCAAGCTGGAAAACATAGCCCTCAACTCCACTGCTACCTTCCTACTCAAGGCATCCGCTACAACATTAGCTTTTCCCTGATGGTACTCGATCGTCAGATCGTAATCTTTAAGAAACTCCACCCAACACCGTTGCCTAAGATTCAACTCCTTCTGAGACATCAAATACTTCAAACTTTTGTGATCCGTGTACACAGTACACTTCTCACCATACAGGTAATGTCTCCAAATTTTCAAAGCAAAAATCACCGCAGCTAACTCAATGTCATGCGTAGGATAATTGCGCTAATGCACCTTCAACTGCCGCGATGCATAAGCCACCACCTTACCCTCTTGCATCAACATACACCCCAAACCAACGTAGGATGCGTCAATATACACCACAAACTCTTTCCCTGATTCAGGTTGAACCAAGATAGGAGCTTGCGTCAAAGCTGCCTTAAGCTTCTCAAAAGCCTATTGTCTCGCTTCCGTCCACTCATACTTGACATCCTTCTGCAACAACTTCGTCAAAGGTGCAGCAAGCTTTGAAAATCCATCCACGAACCTCCAGTAGTATCCCGCAAAACCAAGGAAACAACGGACTTCATGAACAGACTTAGAAGGCTTCCAATTCATCACTGCCTCAATCTTCTGAGGATCAACACGAATCCCCTCAGCAGAAACTACATGACCAAGGAACACAACTTCCCTGAGCCAGAACTTACACTTGCTTAATTTAGCATAAAGCTGTTTCTCCAATAAAGCCTGCAACACAATCCTCAAATGCCCCTCATGCTCCTCCCCAGTACGAGAGTAGACGAGGATATCATCAATGAACACCACAACAAATTTGTCCAAGTATTCATGGAACACTCTATTCATCATGTCCATAAAAGCTGCAGGAGCATTCGTCAAACCAAACGGCATCACAAGGAACTCATAATGCCCATACCTCGTTCTAAAGGCTGTCTTTGGCACATCCACATCCTTCACCTTCAACTGGTAATACCCATACCTTAAGTCAATTTTAGAGAACACAGCCGCTCCCCGAAAATGATCAGAAAGATCATCAATCCTCGGCAAAGGATACCGATTCTTGATAGTCAACTTGTTCAGTTGACGGTAATCGATGCACATTCTCATAGTGCCATCATTTTTCTTCACAAACAAGACCGGTGCACCCCAAGGTGACACACTTGGCCGTATGAAACCACGATCAAGCAACTCCTGAAGTTGCGTCTTCAGCTCTTTCAACTCCTTAGGTGCCATTCGATAAGGAGTAATGGACACTGGAGTTATGTTTTCATACAGATCAATTCCAAACTCCACTTCACGATTAGGAGGCAATCCAGTAACTCCTCCAGAAACACACCATGAAACTCTCGCACTGTCCTGATATCTTGCACTCGCAACTCCTTAGAACTAGGATTCATTACAAAGGCTAGGTAGGCTTCACAACCTTGCCTCAGCATTTGGCTTGCTTCCAATGTAGACACCACATTGGCAAGAAACTTCACATTCTCACCAACCACCACCACCTCATAATCATCTGCAAGCTTCAACGAAACTCGCTTGTTCTCAAAGTCCACCACAGCTCGATGTTCAACAAGCCAATCAATGCCAAGGATTACATCAAAACCATAGAAAGGCAATTCCATGAGATCAACATGAAAAACATGGTTTTGCACAACCAAGGGACATCTTCTATACAACTTCTGTGTCACAACGGTCTCACCAAAGGAGTTAGTTACACGTATACCAACATCTAAAGACTCAACAGGCAAACCAAGCAAATGAGCATGTTCACGCAATATATATGAGTGTGTAGATCCAGAATCAATCAAGGAAAGTAATGACAAGGATTGCAAAGTGAAGGTACCTGCGATCACATCCGTATCATTCCTCCCCTCCCGCTAAGCATACACTCGAGCCTGGCCACCACCCTCAGGTTGGACAGCCACCACATGAGCCACATTCCTTCCACCATCATCTCTGCGCTGGAAGTTACCACAGTCGCGCCCATGACCTCTCTGTGGTGCAACAACACCAGGAGCACGTCCCTGACCACCACCGGCCAGCAAAGGACACTCCCTCCTCATGTGGTCTGCCGAACCACAATTCCAGCACGAGTTACCGTTCACTACAACAGGAGCCTGCACCTCTCTCACTGCCCAAGGACAATCACGCCTCAAATGACCACGCGATCCACACGCCCAACATGTGTTCTGATCAGCTCTCGCCCTGTCTCCCTGAACAAGCGCACCATGCCCTACACCACCACGCCTAACAGAAGACTGATACCTTCTATCACGTCCTCTCTTGTTCCGTCCACCACCAGAACTATACTCAGCAGCTCTTTTGCCCGAGCTAGAACCAGCACTCCTGGAAGACAAACCCAGATTCTGCTCAATGTCCTTCGCCCTACTAACCAGCACATCAAAATCAGTGTACTCAGCTGCAAGCATAAAGGTCTTTACATCTGTCACCAAACCATACCGGAAATGTTCACACCTTTCTCGCTCATCAGGAATAAGCTCAGGTGCGTATTGACTGAGACGGACAAACTGGATCTCGTACTCAGCCACCGTCATGCTCCCTTGAGTATAAGACATGAACTCTCTTTTCTTTTCATCCAGGTATCGCACACCCAGATACTTCCGCTTGAACGCGTTCAGAAAGAACGTCCAAGTTACATCAGCATCCTCCATTCTGGAGACAGTCACCACTAAACTTTTCAAAAATTACATTTTAATCACTAATTCGAAATGCCACACTTCCAAACCTTATTTTGTAAAATTGATTTCACCACTCTCTTATATATATTAAAAGAGGATTTTTAGATATTTTTTCCATATTTTTAATGCAACCCGAACTAGGCTTTCCCTAAAACCACCTTTTATATTCGAACCAAAAATCAGACCGGACCGGTTCAGACCCTAAACTTCCAAGCCCAAAATTGGGGTGTTACAAGATTTATCAGAACAAAAGGGATGAGCCATCATTAACATGTTTCAGATGTAGAATATAATTATTTTATGTATTATACTTCAAAGTAGTATAGTCATTTCTAATTTGATTCTCGACCACTAGACACGAGGTCTAACTCAGGAAATTAGAGGGGACATACATGTTACGAAAATTCAGCCAGAGAACTTAGAATGTTCAATCAAATACCGTTCGAGAATGATAGACAAAATATTTCAGATAACAGTAGTGTCTTGGCTGAGGCTAGAGAGGGAACAAGGGAAATGAAGTATCAACCTAACTACCTTCGAACCATACACCGATATGCAGTTCCCCAGATCTGCATCCATAAGGACTTACTCTAGGCCTGATTGGCATAGGAGCCAACCTAAGGGTTGCCTTAGGTCCATAAGGAATTACTTGTGTCGTATCATCGGAACCTACCCAAGGGGAGACCTCGGGTTCATAAGGCATTACCAACACTGAACCTGCAGAGACTTCATAACATAGCCCAAAAGCACCCAAATTAAAATAATTTAGTGAATACAGACTGAATAGTAATCGTACATGTAATTTTTAGAGTGTCAGAAATCATAGAGCATGCATTACAGATCAAATACAAATGTATATAATTTAGCCAAAAAAAATGCATGATTCGAATTAGTGAGAAGATTAGTTTCAGATCAGAGAGGATATACTTATGCAATAACCACTTTATGGTTCGGTTCATTTTTCAGAGACACTTGGTAGTTATCATAAAGAGATCATTCGACGATTTAGGGCTGATTGAAGAACGAGGTCCTTACAAAAAAAGTTTGGTGATAACGGATCGAACCAAAACGTCAAAAGTTGATGTATCGAGATCATTGAGATTTTAGATATATTGTAAGGGATTCAAACATTAAAGCTTACGAGAGTGAAATAGTCATTCGGCCCTTTAAGGGTAATTTAGTAATTTAAACCAACAAGGTAAGGACAGTGGTGTGCAGGATTCAAAATTCTAGTTGTTCATCCAGTTCCAAGTCTCTTCGAAATGATCAAAACTCATTAACACAATGTTATTATTTAACCGGGTGGGTACACCTTAAACATTCTTTTCTTAGAACCGACTAAAATGTATAACCAAAAAGCTCGCCATCACTAACCATCCGTTGAACTTACAACGAGCAATCAAATGTATATTTGAGCGATATATACCAAGTATTCGAACATAAGCAATGCACCAGAACTCAATGTATAAGTTTGAACGTACCCTTAAACAGATTACTCTTACCGTTAACCATGTATTTTCTCCAAATAGATTGAATATGCCTTCATATGGTATTCATCCAAATTTGGATAAGTTAATGCTGATAGGTGAGGAGTTAGACTGGCTTATTATATTCGGGTTAAAACCCCAAAATTTTCACATCAAATCTTATTCTTTCCAACATTTGATAAACATGAGCGTTTAGCTTAATGGTTAAGCATTGCAGGGTTAGGTAGGAAGTTGTGGGATCAAACCCTCCTAACTTTAATCCTCGCCACTTTTCTTATTATTGTTTTTTATCATACATATATTTTAATCAGAGTGTGACATAGCCGGCGCAAGCATTAATTTTGATATTGGTGGTCGACTATTGATTCTTTTTTCTCTTAGTATAATTTTAATTTTTTTATAATAATAATTATGTTTTTGTGGCACATTTGTCTGCCTTTGTGGCACATGTTTCTTTTTCTTTCTCGGTTATTTGGTCATTTTTTTGTTTTATATTTTTTTAGATTTAGATTTGATAGCGTTACGACTGATAAGATGGCGTTAATTTGTAATTTTGTTGATCTTTCTTGTTCTGGACCTTCGGATTGAAGGATATGCGGTTTGTGTTCGTGGATAGTTTCTCACGACGCTCGGCTCTGATTTGCGGTTATCGGAGTCTTTCAATAGCTTAATCCCCTTTTGTGATTTGTTTGTCGATGCATTTAGATTTGTTCGTATCTATTTTTCGTTCGAGACTTTTGGTTAGATTTTTAACTTTTTTCATGTTCGGTTAGTGTCAATAAAATGTTCATATCATGTATTTATCTTACGATTATAGTTGTAAACCTTATTACAATTTTGAATATTTTCTCTTTTTAATAAAAATAGTTGTTTCTGTTTAAAAGAAAAAGATTCTTTAAGCTGATTTGTATTCAAATTCTTTGCTTGTTTATTTTCTCACTATTTCTTTCTAGAAACGGCTGATTCGTTCATGAGAAAAACATTGTTATTTTATTTGGCAAATGATAACATTGAAAGATTATCAAAATAACTCCAAAGAGGAAAAAAAAAGGACATCGGACGACCTCTTATTGCCCGGAAACACGTGGGAACTTCCTTTCTACCAAGAAACTCCCAACCCATCACCTATGCCTTTACTTGTTGACTTGTCAAAGTCATTCAACGTTTTCATAGTACTTCTTGGTTCAACCATCGGTTTCGATTTACTCTATTGAACAATTAATTTAGATCAAATTTTGTAGAAATACATTATATGAACGACTATTTTAAATTAGTTTTTTTTTCATTTACAACGTCGTTATTACAGCCATTAACCTTACGTGAGGGATTAGTATTCGTGTTTGTTAACGTTTTCATAGTCTTTTATTTAGGGTAAAGTTCACATGTCACAAAACTATGGTAAAAAGTTTATTTTAGCCGTTTAACTTTTAAAATTTATAAAATAATTATCAAACTTTGTTTTTGTTACAAGATAGCCATTGAGTCATTAATCGAGGTTTAACTTAAGGAAGCGACGTGACAGTTAAGAAAATTTGTATGATAGCATAGTTAATTTTTTATATTTACACTTTTAATCAATTTTCTTAACCGCCACATTGCTCCTTTAAAGACACTTAGGGGCTTAGGGAGCATTTTTTTAACAAAAATCAAAGTCTAATGGTTATTTTGTAATTTTTAAAAGTTGAATGACCAAAATGAAATTTTTACCATAATTTAGTGACTATTTGTGAATTTTATCATTTTATTATAATAAAGCCCTGGGACAACTTGCATGTCATTACCATAATTTAGAGGCACACAAAAAAAAAAGACATTGGACGACCTCTTATTGCCCGGAAACACGTGGGAACTTCTTTTCTACCAAGAAACTTCCAACCCATCACCTAGTGGCGGAACTTGAAGTGAACATTTGAGGGGGCCAATTTGAATTTTTTTAAAAAATTGAAGGATTGAACGAAAATTTTCAAACAAAATGAGGGTTTAACTAAAATTTTTAATAATTTAAAGATATTTAACAAAAAGAAATTAAAATTTTGAGAGAGAATTTAATTAAAATTATTCAAAGTTTTGAAGTTTAATATGAATTTTTAAAAATTTTGAGGGGGCCAAATTAAAATTTTTAAAAACTTTAAGGGTAAAAATCAAATTTTCCAAAATTTTGGGGGGGCCGTGGTCCCCACTAGTCTCTTATACCTTCCGCCACTGCCATCACCTATGCCTTTACTTGTTGACTTATCAAAGTCATTCAATGTTTTCATAGTATTTCTTGGTTCAACCATCGGTTTCTAATCTACTTTACTAAAAAAATTAACCTAGATCAAATTTTATAGAGGTCTATTATATGGACGACCATTTTAAATCAGTTTTCTTCATTCACAAAGTCGCAGCCACTGACTTTGTTTGAGGGATCTAGTGTCTCATCCCACTAGAGTAACTAGTATTTGTTAAGGTTTTTATTTAGGGTAAAGTCCACATGTCACAAAACTATGGTAAAAAATTTATTTTAGCTGTTCAACTTTTAGAATTTATAAATAATCATTAAACTTTATTTTTTATTACAAGATAGCCACTGAGTCATTAATCGTTGTTTAACTTAAGGAAGAGACGTGACGGTTAAGAAAATTTGTATGATAACACAGTTAGTCTTTCATATTTACACTTTTAATCAATTTTCTTAACCGCCACATTGCTCCTTTAAAGATACTTAGGGGCTTAGTGAGCATTTTGTAACAAAAATCCAAGTTTAATGGTTATTTTATAACTTTTTGAAAGTTGAATGACTTAAAATAATTTTTTTACCATAATTTACTGACTATTTGTGAATTTTATCATTTTATTTATAATAAAGCCCTGTGACAACTTGTTGGAGGGTGAAAGCGTCCCTGTAGAGGATTTCCATACGTAACCCATTTTCGAGGGCTCTCGCTGACATTTTCGCACACTAATACTTGCTACTTGCATGCAACTTGCATGTCATTAGCCAATTATATGGTTTGCATTACCTCCGTTCAAATTGTGGACGCCTTGGTTTCTGCAATCCATGTGCCAACTATTATTGCCGTTAAAACTAGCATAGATAGGATGTTTGAATTTCTTATTTTTGAAACACTAGAAAATGCATGGGTTAATTGTTAGAAAATTATATTAGAAATGTATAAAATGCGAAATTATAATTTTTGGAGTGTGAACTTAGATAAACAATAAAAATATACATGCACTATATGTGAATTTAAAATTTTTAAGTTGCAAGACTAGGTCCATCCAAAGTACATGGTTTTATGGAAACCCTTGACTTGACTTGAGGTCAGTTAAGTCTGCGTCAAGCATGTATTTTTTTAATGAGAATTAAGAAACTTCCTATAGCATGCAGGATTTAAGAAACCAAATCCGTGACACAAGGAGCATTGGTCACTGCAATTTGCAATATACTCCAAAAATCAGTGGTTAAGCTTTGAGGATCTGCAGGCATGGCATTGGCATTGGCAATGGCAATGGATCTTTCATGGCACTGGCAGTTTCTGTCCTCTTCCTTAGCCATTGCACTCCTTCTTACTCTTAGCGTTGCTCAACAGCCGCCTCTACGCCATTTTTGTTTAGAAAACAGTGGTAACTTCACCCAAAACAGCACTTACGAGACAAACCTCAACGCCCTGCTTTCCTCTTTCTCCCGCAACACACCAAACAATCACGGCTTCTACAATTTCACATCAGGCCAGCCGGGCTCCAACGTAGTTAACGCTGTTGCTCTGTGCAGGGGAGACTTGAATTCGAGCTCCAGCGACTGCTTCAACTGCATCAATACCGCCAACGCCGAGCTCAGGAACCGCTGCCCTTACCAAAGAGAGGCAATCATATGGTACGACTTCTGCATGTTCCGCTACACAAATCGCTCCATCCTTGGTGTTTTGGAGTTCACCCCCAATTTCGTCATGCAGAATTCGAATGAGGTAGTCGATGTAGGTGCTTTTAATCAAGCCTTGGGTTCTTTACTGGACAACCTTAGAACTGTGGCTTCATCGGGCACTGCCCTCGGAAAGTTTGCAACAGGAAGTGCACGAGTTACGCCTTTTCAAAGAGTATATGCGCGTGTTCATTGTACTAATGACTTGGCCGAGTATGGTTGCCGATCTTGCTTGTCTCAAGTCATCGTATATGTCCCGCGATATCTCGACGGAAAACAAGGAGGCAGGATCTCTCTGCCCTGTTGTAATCTAAGGTTTGAGATTGTACGCTTCTATAACCTTACAGCTGCTGATATAGACACACAATCTCCCCTGCCCTCAATCGATCCCACAACAACTGGTAGTGGTAAGGGCCTTCTCTACCTTGTTTATCAAGTCATCACTTGTTTCTCGTATCACAATTTCATATTCTTTTGCTGAAATTTCGCAGGAAATGAGAGTAATTCATCTCGAACTACTATTATCATAGCCGTCTCAGCCGTTGCTTTTTCTCTACTTCTCATTTCCTGTTTCATCTTCATCATCTTAAGGTTGAGGAAGCCAAAGCTGAAACCTCAAAGTAAGTAAAGGAATCGATTTACTACTATCAGAATTCCCTGGTTTCACATGAAATTTACTTGTTTTTGTTCTATTGTTGCACCTCTGAAGAGTATGAAGCAACTGAAGCAGCAGATGAAATCACAACTCCAGAGTCCTTGCAGTATGATTTCAACACCATTAGAGCGGCAACAAATGGCTTTTCTGGTGCAAATAAGCTTGGACAAGGTGGATTTGGGGCAGTTTATAAGGTATACATTGAAATTAAGAAAATGGGTATTGTACAGAATCATAAGTTGAACTACCCATATGCTTATATAGGATTCATTATGATATCTTCCCAGGGCACACTTGCTGGTGGGAAATTAATAGCAGTGAAAAGGCTGTCTTTGAATTCTGGACAAGGAGAACTTGAGTTCAAAAACGAGGTTCAGTTGATGGCCAACCTTCAGCATAGGAATTTGGTTAGGCTCCTAGGTTTCTGCCTTGAAGGAGTTGAAAGGCTTCTCATCTATGAGTTTGTGCCTAATGGAAGTTTGGATAAAATCTTATTTGGTATGATATTTCAGTCATCAGTGAGTGTTTTACTGCATTATACAACATATGCTACAAAATTCATTAATCCTGATCAGCACATTTATGGTGATGTAGATCCAGTTAAGCGGACAGATTTGAACTGGGAAATACGATACAAGGTCATAGAAGGCATTGCTCGCGGACTTCTCTACCTTCATCAAGATTCTCGACTCAGAATCATTCACCGTGATCTCAAAGCTAGCAATATATTGTTGGACGCAGAGATGACTCCAAAAATTGCAGATTTTGGCATGGCAAGATTGTGTGCTTTTGATCAAACACAAGGTGCTACTAGTAGAATCGTCGGAACATAGTAAGTAGTACGAAATAATCTTGTCCTCGAGTAATTGAACCCAACAATTCAAAAACTAACAAGTCACTGATTTTTCTTATTGACCGACTTGCAGCGGATACATGGCGCCTGAGTATGTAATGCATGGTCAGTTTTCGGTTAAATCGGATGTTTTCAGTTTTGGTGTACTGGTTTTGGAGATTTTAAATGGTCAAATGAACAGTTGTTTTCGTAATGGGAGTAGCCTAGAAGATCTTCTAAGCTTTGTAAGTATCCAAATCCTCTAAATATTATGATGCATTAGAAGAAGAGTTTATGAATTTTGCATGAATTAAACCCTGCAGGCTTGGAGAAATTGGGAAGCTGGGACAGCATTGGATGTGGTAGATCCCTGCTTGAGGGAAGGTTCAAGGACTGATCTGATGAGATGCATCCACATTGGGCTGCTTTGTGTTCAGAAAAATGTAGCACAGAGACCAAACATGGCCTCAATTGTTCTAATGCTTACTAGCTACTCTTCCACTCTCCCACTACCCTCAGAGCCTGCATTTGTTATACACAGCAGATCTCCATCGGCGATGCAACGATCGGAGGACTTCAATTCCGGGGCAACAACATCCAGTCAATCCAGAAATGATATCGGGCCTGTCTCAGACAATGAGCTTTCCATCACCGAGATGTATCCAAGATAGCACTGTGGTCACACTCGTATGCCTTTTTGTCTCATTCTTGATTGTTATTAAGTTTAGTGATGGATTTGGATATAAATGTAAAAAAGACTGGTTTATTGTTTGTTTGTTTTTCCATTAATACAAAAGGGTGTGAGAGGTTGAAGCTTCACAGCTTATCTGCTTCCACCTCTCTCAGATCAATAAACTACCCAGTTTGTATCCTTCAACATTGGCAAAAGGAGAATTCAAGATTATAATGAAATTAGTCCAATTAACATCTTAAAAATTAAAATAGTAATTTTCTTGCTGTGTGTGGATACATTAAAGGGGAGACAGCACTGAATTTCATTGATCCAACTATCAGAAATGGTTCCAAAGGTATACAAATATATGTTTTGAATTCACAAAAAATATTTGTAAGTATTATTAAATTGATATTCAACAAATTAATAATTAATGAAACTCATGTCAAACCTATATTTGATTTTGATATAATTAAATTGTTAAGGATTAAATTGAAAACTTGAAATGATTTTTAAGTCCCTTAATAATTTATAAATCACCAACACTTTAAACTGATTTGAAAAACTCAAACTCTAAATATTTTCTAAGTGTTCCAAGGCCAAAGTATTGAAAATTGTGTATCTATACGCCTCCAGTCGTATCGATACCTTTTTAACAAAGTTGGCTACTGGAAAGACGCATTTCGATACGCTCTTAACCGTATCGAAACAGCGTATTGAAATAGATTCAATCTGTATCGATACGCCCCTCTACAAAAACTGAAGGAGTTTGAATGGTGTACCGATATGGCTTAACCCGTATCGATACGGTTTTAACTGAATTTTTAATTCGAAGTGTTTTAAATGTTTTTGATCGTTGGTGTCAGTCGTTAGGTAACTAACATTTAAAGTGGCAGTTGTCCCGTATCGATACGGTGTACCCCGTATCGAAACGGAGACTTCCAGTGAGCTAAGTTGAGAAAAAGGTATCTATACGGTCTCTTTCGTATCGAAACGATCCATGTCCCGTACCGATACGCTTACGAGCGTTTCGATGCGCCCTCTTTATTATGTACAACGAATCTTTCCGTTTTGAGACAAGTATCAATACGGCTCCCCGTGTACCGATACGGATAGCTGCAGAAGTGCATTTATGGTGGAAAGAGAGGGTCCCAACGACTATAATCAATACCCTAACCACCCAAACGACTAGAATTGATAGAGAAGGTATAAATTGAAGCTCATTGAAGACCAGCAATAACTATTGCATTAAAGATAAACATCCAAGCAAAAATTCAACCTCAAGTGTGCCTATTTTCCAATTTCTTGTAAACCCCAAATTGAGTTGTATTCAATTCTTATTCTATCTTCAAATTTGGGTTGAGTGTTGTACTTCAAGGGACAATATTGTATTTGAGAGATATATTTCTTGTCAACTTTCTTCTTTGTTTATTTGTGAGGGTTTGGTCAAATTTTGGGTAGAAAATTTGACCGGTTGTGTAAAGGTTACCTCCTAATCCTTGAAAAGGGGAAGAACAAATTAGTGAATTGTTGCAAATCCTTTGTGGTAGCTAAGGTAGTGGATGTAGAGTTCATTTGGAACTTGAACCACTCTAAAATCTTTTGTTTTTCAATTTTAGATATCCTTTCACTCCAATAAATTTTTAAAATCTCAATTCACCCCCTCTTGGTCTTGATCAATCCATCGATCCACTCAACAATTGGTATTAGAGCCTACCTCTTTGAAGGATTAACAACCACAAGAGGAGTTCCTAGAAAGAGTGTGATCATCCAAAAATCAAGGCATGGCATCTACCTCCGGATCTAGCATGTACGAGTTTCAATCCACTACAAAACCGCTATTCTTCAATGGTGACAACTATCCGTTTTGGAAGAACCGGATGCGCCTCTTTATCAAGTCCAACGATTACATGGTTTGGGATGTCATTGAAGATGGTCCCTACATTCCATTGAAGAGAGATGATGAAGGAAAGATGGTTCTAAAGAAGAAGATTGAGATGAGTGAAGAAGAGAGGAAGAAGATCCAAATAAATGACAAAGCTCTTCACATGCTCTTTTGTTCTTTCGGTCCCGACATCTACTCCAAAGTCTCCTCCATTGAGAGTGCCAAGGAAGTGTGGGATACTCTAGAGACCACCTATGAAGGAACCAATGATGTGAAGGAGACCAATATTGGAATTCTCAATCTTAGTTATGAGAATTTCAAGATGGAGCCCGACGAAACGGTGTCCAAGATGTTTGATCGCTTCTCAACCATCGTCAACAGGCTTAAAGGCTTTCGAGAGACTATTCCGGAAGACAAACTTGTCCGGAAGACAAACTTGTCCGGAAGCTACTCTACTCACTTCCTGAATCTTGGGATGGGAAGAGAACCGCCATCATCGAGGCCAAAAACTTGAAAACTCTAAAACTTGATGAGCTAGTGGGTTCTCTCCTTACTCATGAAATAATGAAGCAGGGAAGAGAAGATGAAAAGAAGAAGGAAGAAAAATAGTGGAGAAGCTAGAGGTAGAAAAGAAGAAGAAAATGAGAGTGGCTCTCAAAGCTTCATTACTTGAGGAGAGCTCTTCTAGTGAGGAGGATGACCTTGAAGAATTGGCTATGATAGCCAAAAGGTTCTCTCGATTCATGAGGTCCAACCGTGGAAGGAAGATTCAAAGAAAAATGGACTTCAAAGGTAAAAGCAAAGAAGAAGATATGGATCAAATCATTTGCTACGAGTGAAAAAAGCCCGGTCACATTCGTTCGGAGTGCCCTCAACTCAAGAAGAAGGGCTTTGAGAAGAAGAAGAAGCTCAAAGCCAAGCTTGCTACTTGGAGTGATGAGGAGTCATCCGAGGATGACGAACAAGAAGTGTCCAACCTTTGCCTCATGGCACTTGAGGAAGATTCCTCCATGGTAACCTCTAACTCATCATCTTTTGACTTTACATTTGATGAATTACATGATGCATTTGATGAGTTGCAAGAGGTTTATGATGAGTTAGTTGAGAAATACAAAGAGTCGGTCATTAGGAATAAAAAAATTATTTCGGAATTAAATGATAAAAATGACTCACTTTCTCAAGCTAACTTAAAATTTGAGAAAAATATTTTAGGTTTAAAAGATGAACATAAATTCTTCCAAGATGAAAATGTTGACCTAAATAATCTTCTTTCTCAATGCAATAGTGAACACCAAAAGGTGTTAGATGAGCTTAACAAACTCAAATAGTCTTTTAAGAATGTTGGTAATGTGAAGCATGAAAAAGGTGAATCATCTAAAACAAACCAACCTAGGAAAAAGACTAGTAACTACAAACAAAGTAGCTTCCCTAGACATAATAGAACTAAAAAGATTAGAAGTGTATGGGTTTCTAAGGAACTTGTCAAATTTAATAATGTTGTTGCTATGTCACCTTGGATTCCTAAGGGAACCAAGCTATTGGGAGCTAACACTCGTGGACCCAAAATGATTTGGGTACCAAAAACAAAAGTTTAATATCTTTGTTTGTAGGGGGAGCATTGCTACAAGGCCAAAACACAAAGTCAAAATTCTTCATAAAAATACTGGAGGAGGGTTTGTTCCGACAATCCATGTTGTGGACAATTTGCACACAACTTTTTAAACCTCTCCCAATATTCATACAAAGATTCAACTTCTTTTTGTTGAATGCTCAAGATGCTGCGCCTAATCTCGCTTGCTTTAGCTGCAGGGAAGAACCTATCAAGAAAAAGTTTAGCCATGTCAGTCCAAGTTATAACAAAATTAGGGGGTAAATCAAATAACCAATCTTTTGCTATATCTGCTAAAGAAAATTGAAAAGCTCTGAGTTTGATTTGGTCATCGGATACTCCCTGTGGCTTTGTGCTTAGACAAACCATGTGAAATTTCTTCAAATGTTTGTGTGGGTTTTCGTTAGGCAAACCGTGGAAGGTTGGTAGTAGATGAATCTTTTGCTATGTCTGACACGCGTCGTAACGTGTCAAGAATAATTTCCTTCTTCCAATAAATAAATAAATAAAGAAATTAAACTAAATATAGATAGGGAAGTAGGAGTCGAACCCACAGGGACTTAGAACTTTCCTTGTTGCGCTTTTGTAGTTTATGAACTAAGAGTAGTTGATGGAGCTATGATGATGTGATTTAGGTGGGTTGTTGTTGTAATGAAATGTAATTGTTTGAGAAAGTAAAAGAAAGATTTTAAAAGAGTTTAAAGTAAATATGAGATTATCAGCTTCGGGCTTTCGCATTGACTTGTTCTACTTGGTTCCTTGGTAAAGGTTTTTTATTTCGAAAAACTTGTTGGCAAAAATTACTTCAAGGTCAATCCTTGAGTTTTTGTTTGTAAACTGAATTTCCAAAATCAATTTTTTGTTTGAGTTTTGATAATTTGTCTAAACCAACACAATGTTTGAGAAAACAAATTACTTAAGCTCGTAACCAACTCGAAAATTCATTTCTATAAAAACGATTCGATCTCAATTTCCCTTAGTAATCTATTTACTAAGTGTGTTCCCTAGAAGTCGGATTTGTTTCAATAACCGATCCTCCCTCCCACTTGATAGATCAAAATAATTGTTTTTCTCCAAAGTCAATCTTTGAGTTTAAAAATCATTTTGATTTGGAAAATAAAGTTTGAAGAAATTGAGAGAAGTTTTCGAAACGTTTGAAGCATAGTTTCAAACCTCGCCTTGAGAACGCGTCATTGCAAAAGCCTTCGGCTTAAAAAGATCTAGCCGAGCATGGTTATTAAATTAATCATGCTCGACATTTAAAAAATAATTAAAAGAAGAAATGGAAGAAAAGAACTAAAGTAAAACTAAGAAGAGAAAATTTTCCAAGAGAAGAAGAAATGATATTTAATTGCTAATTGAATGATGATTTAATTCACGTGGGGTATTTATAGTAGTTGAAAACCCTAAAAACCTAAGATGATAAATCCTAAATTTAAATAAAATTACATAAGATAAATATCCAAGTTTTGAAATTTAAAATAAAAATCGGATGATAAGCTATCTTGATAAGTGGACTGATAAGTTTTCTGAGTTGCTGACGTCATCTTCTAGAATGTGCTGACGTGGCGCCCAATCAGCATTCATGCCCTGGTTCATGCCCATGAATCTGCCCACGACTCCAGTATTTTCTGTAGCATTCCAACTTATTTCCAGCATTACGTGTAACGCCCCGGTTTAGGGGTCGGGTGAAAAATAATAATTTAATATTATTTCCGGGTCCGGTTTTTGTAATTAAAAATAATTTTGGGCCTCGGGTTTTAAGACAACAAAATTTAGTTGGACCATATTTTAAACAAGCCCACATAGCCATGGGTGTCATCCATTGTAATCCCCTTGATTCATTAAGGGCATTCAAGTCTTTAGCCTTTTAATTTCAAATAAACCTAAAATATTACTTGGAGTCATCTTCTTCACCTCTCCTCACTATTCACTCCCACGTCTAAAGACCCCCCCTCTCCTTAGGTTACTATTTCATCAAATGTCTTGCTCGTTTTGAAGAATTCCGCAAAGGTAAACACGTTTTTGACTTACCCTCGTTATTCCTTACAAGTTAATACCATTTGTTTTCATTTTTAGACATATTTTGAGAATGGAGGTTTGAAGGATTTTTGGATTAAAAATGTTGCCTTTGGGGTCTTTAACTTAAGCTTTCTATTTGTTTAAGTCATATGAGTTGCCTACAACTAAAAGGGTCCAACAAAACCGATTTTTACAATGTTTTATGGAATTTTCGGAGTTGGGTAAAAATGAAGTTTTTGGGAGGTTTTAACATGGGTTTTGGGGGTTTAAGAGGTGAAATTTTGAAGGCTGGTGATTAGGCTATATGTGAGTGGTGTTTTGGAGACTTTTAGGAGTAATTAGAGGGTTGAAATCGATGTTTTTGAAGAGTGCTTAAGGGCTGCTCGAATTTTTGAGAAATTGGGCTTGTTTCAATGGAAAAAAAATTGGTGTATTGCACTTAGTATGTTATCCGGGTTGGTTTTATTAGAACATGGACTGATTTGGAATTATTTGCTTGGTGTTGGCTTGGCTAGAGGCAAGAATTTTGGTTGGAGAAGCTTCGGGGACAAATCCGGGGATTTCAGAGTCTTGAGCTCGGTCTTCGATCTTCTCTTGGGTAGTAACGGTGAGTAGAATCGTTGATTTTTGCATTGAGCTCGATATGGATTCCTTTGGGGTTTGGGTGAGACCTTGAGGGGTCATCTAAACCCGTGTGTAAGCCTTTCTACTCCCATGTTGTTGTGATGTGTTGGATGCTTATATGTCATGTTCATTAAGTGCATTTTGAGTTGTTAATTGTGTAGTCGAGTTGAGTTCGTGCCTCACGTGATGGTGGTCTAAACTACGGTGATGTGTAGTCCCACCGGTAGTGACTAGTAGGATGGTACTTTGATGTGTAGTCCCATTGGAAGTCCACTAGTCGAAACGGTGATGTGTAGTCCCACCGTGTGTGTATGATGGTTGTGCTTGTGCAAACCATGTGTTGTTGATGAGATTAACCCTCGTGCATCCATCGCTTTCTTGCATATAAATCGTGTTTTGGAAAACTACATGTTGTGAATTATAGAGCCTCTCTCACTAAGCTAGTTGCTTATGCTCTTTGTTTCCAACGTGCAGGTCGTTAGAGTTCGGGAGGCGAGCGGGCAAAGGAGGAGCTTTTGAGAGTTCTCAAGCAAGTTTAAGTATGGTTTACCTTTGTAATAATGCCTAGACAATGGGGTATAGAGTGTAGGAGTTGGGGTCAAACTCCTTAGGATTTTATATTGAGTATGTTAAACTCTATGTTATGTTATGCTTGCTTCCTGGTTGCTAGTTATGCTTGGTGCGTTGCTTATGTGAACGAGCCTTATTATGTATGTTGCTGGCCTTGTATGCCTCTTAATTGCCTATCCCTTATGAAGAGTTCATGCTTGTTAAGTATGCATTTTTGGTGAAATTGCATGAAGCTTTGATTTGTATGAATTTCATTAGATTAATTGCCCCACATGCTAAATTGTGATTGTGGTATGGTATATGTATGTTGCTTGTGCTTAGGGAAGTCCATTAATGCCTTTAGAGTTGGGTTAAGGGTCACTTGTGCAAAAATCGTGGAGTTGCAGTGCAGGGGGTATCGATACCCTAGCTAGGGTATCGATACTGTCTTGCCCAAAGGCCACAGATTTTGCCTGGGGTATCGATACCCTAAGGGTATCGATACCCTCCAAACTCTCTGTAATTTGGTTTTGGGGGGTTAGAGTAGAGCGTATCGATACGAGGTCCCGAGTATCGATACGGATATATTTTGTTGACCAAGGAAGGTTGACCGAGGAAGGGGTATCGATACGGTCATCTGGGGTTGATTATTTTCTGGGTTGATCTAGAAGGGGGTATCGATACCCCTTGAATGGGTATCGATACTGCCTGTCTGTAAACTTAAAAATGGACTGTTCATGCATGGCCGGAGTTCGAATGTGTCTTCCTCGTATGTTTCCGTTGTTGTGAATCACTTAGGGTTTAATCATCCTCTAAACAAGATAAAAAAAAGTAGGGTTGCTAACCGAGGGGGAACCCCTTGGGTTTCGCTTCGGTTTTCCCCGTGTGGCTCACTCGTACCGGTCATCCGTCCAGACCGGGACGAGGGGGTTACATTTATTGGTATCAGAGCCTGAGGTTTCCGAGACCTCGGGCAGGTAAGTGAGGTAAGTTAAGGTATTATGAGTGTTTTGCCATGTCTGTCTAAGTTTTGTTTTAGCACGGTGTATGTATGCATGCTATGGTGACCTCTATGTTGTTTGAAAGTTGGTTGAGTCCCCATTGTTAGGCATTGTTGTCAAAAAAAAAAAGGAAAATTGTTTTGGTTTAAAGAGCTTGAGAACCGGAGTCCTTTGCCCCTTGCTAACCCAACGTTTCCGTGTTGTTGTGTGTTTGTTGTTTTAGATTACATTAATTGCTATGGTGAGACCGAGGGGACGGCCTAGAGCGGGTGACCAGGCGCCCGAGAACGCGCCTCCTGCTCTTAATGCTCCGGGTGGTAATGGAGGGAACGTTGGAGGCGATGGCAATGGGGCTCAAGCGGGCCAAGGTCAGGCGGGTCCAGATGTGGCACATTTGATCCAGACTATAGCCGGAGCTTTTCAGGCAGCTTTGGCCGGAATGCAAGCTGCAGCACCACCTCCGGGTGCGGGGACAGGATTACCCCTAGAGAGGCTTCGCAATTTGGGGGCAGTTGAGTTTCGTGGGTTGTCTCCGGAAGATTCGGAAGGGTGGCTTGAGAGCACTACTCGCATCTTGGGTCAGATGGAGTGTTCGGATACTCGTAAGTTGGGATGCATTGTCTCATTGCTTCAGGGAGACGCTTATACTTGGTGGACCACTGCTACTTCTGGTATGGCAGAGGTGGATGTCACATGGGAATTTTTCAGGAATGCCTTCAGGAGGAAGTACCTCGGAGTTCGGTACTTGGATGAAAAGAAAAGGGAGTTCATGGCTTTGGTTCAAGGCAGTAGGACCGTGTCCGAGTATGAGATCCAATTTGTGAGGTTGAGTCAGTACGCGCCTGAGTTGATTCTGGATGAGAAGGAGCGTTGTGAGCGCTTCAGATATGGGTTGACTACTGATGTGAAGACTTATATGTTGGCCGCCGACTACACTGAGTTCGATGTCTTAGTTTCTAGAGCCAAGGATGTAGAGCAAAACCTAAGCTCTAGAGCACGTGCCGGTGGGTCCGACTCCGGGAAGAGACATGCGAACTGGGATAGAGATCATGCCAAGAGGCATAGGGATAGGAGGTATCAGCCGGATACGAGGCCTAAGGGTGGTAACCATGGTCAGGGCCGTCAAGGCCAAGGGGCTGTTGGGCATATTCCGGAGTGCACTAAGTGCGGGAGACGCCACCCAGGTGAGTGCATGGGTATGTTTGGGGCGTGTTGGAACTGTAGCTCCCGAGATCATTTGAGACGTGATTGTCCACACCTAGTCAGAGGAGGACCGGCTACAGCGAGGGGATTTGAGCATCAGAGAGGTCGTGGGCGCGGCCGTGGGAACTTCCAGCCAAGGAATGAGGGTCAGAGGAACTTGGATCATGTGGTAGCAGTCCAGCCCGAGGGAGGAGGACCGGCTAGGGTGTACGCTCAGCGGGAGGCTGGGAATGACACTGATGTCATTGCAGGTAATTTCACATTGCAATCTTTGAGTTTGCTTTCTCTGATAGATTCGGGGTCAACGCATTCATATATTTTGGGTGAGCATGCAAAGTCATTAGGGCTACCTTGTGATTGGTTAGAAGTAGGTGTAAATGTCACTAGCTCCTTTGGTGATACAGTGGTAGTCAGGAAAGTGTATAGGAGGTGTCCCTTGACGATTCAAGGCCATGTGTTTCCAGTCGACATGATGGAGCTACCCTTTTACGGCTTTGATGTGATTTTGGGCATGGATTGGCTTGTAGAGCATAGAGCTAAGGTTGACTTTGAGACTAAGAGAGTCTCTTTGAAGCTTACTGATGACTTAGAGGTTGTAGTAGTTGGGGAGAATGTTAAGTTTTTGTCCAATGTGGTTTCGGCTTTGGAAGCTCAGAGATTGTTAAGTTCAGGGTGTCAGGCTTACTTGGCTTACGTAATGAACCCGGATATGAGTGAGGTGAGACCCCAGGACATCAGGACTGTGTGTGACTTTCCGAGTGTTTTTCCGGAAGAACTACCAGGCTTGCCTCCAGACAGAGCAGTTGAGTTTGCTATTGAGACATATTCTGATTCTGCACCGGTGTCGATTGCTCCGTATAGGATGGCACCGAAAGAGTTGAAAGAGTTAAAGACACAGCTTCAGGAGTTGACTGACAGAGGCTTCATTAGGCCTAGTGTTTCCCCGTGGGGTGCTCCGGTCTTGTTTGTGAAAAAGAAGGATGGTAGCATGAGGATGTGCATAGACTATAGACAGTTGAATAAGGTGACAGTGAAAAACAAGTATCCCTTGCCAAGGATAGATGACTTGCTAGATCAGTTGAGGGGTGCTTCCGTGTTTTCAAAGATTGATTTGAGGTCGGGGTATTATCAGTTAAAAGTAAAGGATGTGGACATACCGAAGACAGCTTTTCGTACACGGTACGGACATTATGAGTTTTTGGTGATGCCTTTTGGATTGACCAATGCTCCAGCGGCCTTCATGGATATGATGAACCGGGTGTTTCATAAGTTCTTGGACAGGTTTGTAGTAGTGTTTATCGATGACATCCTAGTGTACTCTAGAACCGAAGAAGAGCACGATGAACACTTAAGGTTAGTGCTTCAGACCCTACTTGAGAACCAATTGTATGCCAAGCTAAGTAAGTGTGAGTTTTGGATTAGAGAGGTGGTCTTCCTTGGCCACGTGATCTCCGCTAGTGGGATTAGTGTGGATCCCAAGAAGATTGAAGCCATTGTAAATTGGAAGCAACCAAAATCAGTGACAGAAATCCGCAGTTTCCTAGGCTTGGCGGGATACTACAGGAGGTTTGTTGAAGGGTTCTCAAGGATAGCGGCTCCGTTGACCAAGTTGCTACAGAAGAATGTTCCGTACGAATGGTCTGATGCAAGACAAGAAGCGTTCAAGAAGTTGAAGAAAGCTTTGACCGAAGCTCCCATTTTGATTCAGCCCGAGCCGGGGAGAGAGTTTGTAATTTACAGTGATGCATCTTACGTGGGGCTAGGTTGTGTACTTATGCAAGGGGGTAAGGTAGTGGCATATGCTTCCCGACAGTTGAAGGTTCATGAGAAGAATTACCCCACACATGACATAGAGTTGGCCGCAGTGGTGTTCGCGTTGAAAATTTGGAGACACCATCTTTATGGTGAGAAGTGCACTGTGTACACCGACCACAAGAGCTTGAAATATTTGATGTCCCAAAAGGAGTTGAATCTTAGGCAACGAAGGTGGTTAGAGCTCCTTAAAGATTATGACCTTACCATAGAATATCATCCAGGCAAGGCGAATGTGGTGGCCGATGCCTTGAGTAGGAAGATGGCCGTTGAGTTGCGAGCAATGTTCGCAAGGTTGAGTGTGTCTACGGATGGTGGGCTAGTGGCCGAGCTTCAGGTTAAGCCATCGTTGGTTCAGTTGATTCGTGAGAAGCAGTTGCGAGACGAGTCCTTGGCACCTCACGTGCAAGACATAGCGGAAGATAGGCCTACCGAGTATTGTTTTGGAGAGAATGGGATCCTATGTTTCAAGGATAGGATAGTGGTTCCGGAGGACGCCGAGTTGAGGCGTACGATCATGAGTGAGGCTCACAATATCCCTTTTGCTATGCATCCGGGTAGCACGAAGATGTATCGAGGATTAAAGGAAGAGTATCATTGGGTTGGTTTGAAAAAGGATGTAGCCGAGTTTGTAGGTAAATGCATGGTTTGTCAGAGGGTCAAGGCTGAGCACCAGTTTCCCTCAGGGTTGTTGCAACCGTTGAAGATTCCAGAGTGGAAGTGGGAGCGTATCACTATGGACTTTGTATCGGGACTTCCGTTGACTCCTTCGAAGAAAAATTCAGTGTGGGTGATTGTAGACAGATTCACCAAGTGTGCACACTTCATACCGGTTCATACCACCTATACGTTGGACAAGTTGGCCGAATTGTATATTCGGGAGATTGTGAGACTACATGGGGTACCGAAGTCAATTGTGTCAGATCGAGATCCGAGATTCACCTCTAGATTTTGGGAGTGTTTGCATCGAGCCTTAGGCACTTGGTTGAATTTCAGCACTTCGTATCATCCACAGTCAGATGGACAGTCAGAGAGGGTGATTCAGATTTTGGAGGATATGTTGAGGTGTTGTATCATTGACTTTCAGGGGTCGTGGGAGAAACACCTACCATTAGTGGAATTTGCATACAACAACAGCTTCCAGTCAAGCATTCAGATGGCTCCTTATGAGGCCTTGTATGGTAGGAAGTGTAGGACCCCGGTTTGTTGGGCTGAGGCCGGACAAAAACTAGTGCCGATGCCCGAATTACTCAAGGGAACCACCGAAAAGGTGAAATTGATTTGTGATCGCTTGAAAGCGGCTTCAGACCGGCAAAAGTCCTATGCCAATTTAAAAAGAAAGGAGGTGGAGTACTCCGTGGGGGATAAAGTGTTTTTGAAAGTTTCACCTTGGAAGAAGGTGATGAGGTTTGGGAGGAAGGGCAAGTTGAGCCCGAGATACATAGGACCTTATGAGATAGTTGAGAGGATTGGTCCGGTTGCATATAGATTGAGACTCCCTGTTGAGCTAGAGAAGATTCATGATGTATTTCAGGTGTCGATGCTTAGGAGGTATAGATCGGATCCGTCCCATGTTATGCCAGTGGAAGAAATAGAGTTAAATCCAGACTTGTCTTACAATGAGGAACCAGTTGAGATACTTGCTTCCGATAGCAAGGTGTTGCGTGGCAAGACTATAGAGTTAGTCAAAGTCTTATGGAGGCATAGAGGTGTGGAGGAAGCCACTTGGGAGAGGAAAGCGGACATGCTTGAGCAGTTTACGTACTTGTTTCCGTCAGGTAATTTCGAGGACGAAATTTCCTTAAGTAGGGGAGAGTTGTAACGCCCCGGTTTAGGGGTCGGGTGAAAAATAATAATTTAATATTATTTCCGGGTCCGGTTTTTGTAATTAAAAATAATTTTGGGCCTCGGGTTTTAAGACAACAAAATTTAGTTGGACCATATTTTAAACAAGCCCACATAGCCATGGGTGTCATCCATTGTAATTCCCTTGATTCATTAAGGGCATTCAAGTCTTTAGCCTTTTAATTTCAAATAAACCTAAAATATTACTTGGAGTCATCTTCTTCACCTCTCCTCACTATTCACTCCCACGTCTAAAGACCCCCCCTCTCCTTAGGTTACTATTTCATCAAATGTCTTGCTCGTTTTGAAGAATTCCGCAAAGGTAAACACGTTTTTGACTTACCCTCGTTATTCCTTACAAGTTAATACCATTTGTTTTCATTTTTAGACATATTTTGAGAATGGAGGTTTGAAGGATTTTTGGATTAAAAATGTTGCCTTTGGGGTCTTTAACTTAAGCTTTCTATTTGTTTAAGTCATATGAGTTGCCTACAACTAAAAGGGTCCAACAAAACCGATTTTTACAATGTTTTATGGAATTTTCGGAGTTGGGTAAAAATGAAGTTTTTGGGAGGTTTTAACATGGGTTTTGGGGGTTTAAGAGGTGAAATTTTGAAGGCTGGTGATTAGGCTATATGTGAGTGGTGTTTTGGAGACTTTTAGGAGTAATTAGAGGGTTGAAATCGATGTTTTTGAAGAGTGCTTAAGGGCTGCTCGAATTTTTGAGAAATTGGGCTTGTTTCAATGGAAAAAAAATTGGTGTATTGCACTTAGTATGTTATCCGGGTTGGTTTTATTAGAACATGGACTGATTTGGAATTATTTGCTTGGTGTTGGCTTGGCTAGAGGCAAGAATTTTGGTTGGAGAAGCTTCGGGGACAAATCCGGGGATTTCAGAGTCTTGAGCTCGGTCTTCGATCTTCTCTTGGGTAGTAACGGTGAGTAGAATCGTTGATTTTTGCATTGAGCTCGATATGGATTCCTTTGGGGTTTGGGTGAGACCTTGAGGGGTCATCTAAACCCGTGTGTAAGCCTTTCTACTCCCATGTTGTTGTGATGTGTTGGATGCTTATATGTCATGTTCATTAAGTGCATTTTGAGTTGTTAATTGTGTAGTCGAGTTGAGTTCGTGCCTCACGTGATGGTGGTCTAAACTACGGTGATGTGTAGTCCCACCGGTAGTGACTAGTAGGATGGTACTTTGATGTGTAGTCCCATTGGAAGTCCACTAGTCGAAACGGTGATGTGTAGTCCCACCGTGTGTGTATGATGGTTGTGCTTGTGCAAACCATGTGTTGTTGATGAGATTAACCCTCGTGCATCCATCGCTTTCTTGCATATAAATCGTGTTTTGGAAAACTACATGTTGTGAATTATAGAGCCTCTCTCACTAAGCTAGTTGCTTATGCTCTTTGTTTCCAACGTGCAGGTCGTTAGAGTTCGGGAGGCGAGCGGGCAAAGGAGGAGCTTTTGAGAGTTCTCAAGCAAGTTTAAGTATGGTTTACCTTTGTAATAATGCCTAGACAATGGGGTATAGAGTGTAGGAGTTGGGGTCAAACTCCTTAGGATTTTATATTGAGTATGTTAAACTCTATGTTATGTTATGCTTGCTTCCTGGTTGCTAGTTATGCTTGGTGCGTTGCTTATGTGAACGAGCCTTATTATGTATGTTGCTGGCCTTGTATGCCTCTTAATTGCCTATCCCTTATGAAGAGTTCATGCTTGTTAAGTATGCATTTTTGGTGAAATTGCATGAAGCTTTGATTTGTATGAATTTCATTAGATTAATTGCCCCACATGCTAAATTGTGATTGTGGTATGGTATATGTATGTTGCTTGTGCTTAGGGAAGTCCATTAATGCCTTTAGAGTTGGGTTAAGGGTCACTTGTGCAAAAATCGTGGAGTTGCAGTGCAGGGGGTATCGATACCCTAGCTAGGGTATCGATACTGTCTTGCCCAAAGGCCACAGATTTTGCCTGGGGTATCGATACCCTAAGGGTATCGATACCCTCCAAACTCTCTGTAATTTGGTTTTGGGGGGTTAGAGTAGAGCGTATCGATACGAGGTCCCGAGTATCGATACGGATATATTTTGTTGACCAAGGAAGGTTGACCGAGGAAGGGGTATCGATACCCCTGCTAAGGGTATCGATACGGTCATCTGGGGTTGATTATTTTCTGGGTTGATCTAGAAGGGGGTATCGATACCCCTTGAATGGGTATCGATACTGCCTGTCTGTAAACTTAAAAATGGACTGTTCATGCATGGCCGGAGTTCGAATGTGTCTTCCTCGTATGTTTCCGTTGTTGTGAATCACTTAGGGTTTAATCATCCTCTAAACAAGATAAAAAAAAAGTAGGGTTGCTAACCGAGGGGGAACCCCTTGGGTTTCGCTTCGGTTTTCCCCGTGTGGCTCACTCGTACCGGTCATCCGTCCAGACCGGGACGAGGGGGTTACATTACGTAACCTGCACGAGAATAACATAAAACAGTCCAATTAAGTCCTTCAAACATATATTCGATCAAAATAAGGACTAAAAACATAACCAAAATAAATACTTATCAATGTCAAAACAAAAGTGAAGCAGAAACTTTAGCTAATTCTCTTTCAAGTTCTAAGTTCTTACTTAGTTTGGTAATTTGGTATGATATTTTATTTATTATTAATAAGATGAGTAAGAAATTGTAATCTAAATCTATGTGCATTAAAACTACAATTAATGAAGTAGAAAGTGTAATTATATTCTTTGAGAAATATAGAAATGAAGGGTTAGAGTCTTGCATGGATATTGCCAAAACACTTGCATTTGATCTAAATGTAGAACAAACGCTTCCAACAAAGCATCATGTGTTTAGAAGAAGACAATTTGACGAAAATGATGATGGTGAAAAAGTACAATCATCCGGAGAATCTTTTAGTGTCATTTTTTTGTGATTGTTGATTTGGCTATAACTTATTTGAAAAATAGATTTAAACAATTAAAATTATTTGATAATATTTTTAGATTTTTATTTGATTCCAAAAGGTTAAAATCTTTAGATAATATTGGATTACAAAAATATTGCACAAATTTTAAAACTATTTTTTCTCACAATGATTTGTCTGATGTTGATGCATATGATCTTTTTTCGGAATTGAAAGTGTTGCAAATGATTTTGCCAAATGAGTTAAAATCAAAGCAATTGAAATTCTCAAGTTTGTTAAAATGATAGATTTTTATCCAAATATTTCAATTGCTTATTGAATCTTCCTAATTATGCTGTTGACCGTTGCATCTGCCGAAAGAAATTTTTTGAAGTTAAAATTATTAAAAACTTACTTAAGGTCGTCAATGTCACAAGAAAGGTTGAATGGTCTAGCCATATTAGGTATTGAGAAAAATATATTAGAATATATTGATGTAGACACTATTATCAATGATTTTGCATCTAGAAATGCATGTAGAAATTGTTTTATGTGACTACTTAGGTGTTTAATAAAATTTATTGATATTTTTCATTTGAAATTTGATGTATTATTTAGATGATTTACCGATCATAATAAGAAAATATAATTTAAAAACAAATAGATTTATTTTGGCATACTCTCAAAATTATTCATTCAATAATTATTTTAGGGTCCAAAAATTTTGATTAGCCTTTAGGCGACCAAAATTTAAGAAACGACCCTGCTTCTCACATGCTTACCATTTTTTCTGAAACATCAGGAGTCCAAGGATCTTTCCTTGAGTTATTAGATATGTTGACTACGTCATGTTCGGGCAATCTAGAGTGCATATCCCATATAAATTCTTCTTCTTCAAAATTCTTCCAGCTGCTAGACAACCCTCTACTTCTTCTACCACTAATGTTCTTCTACCGCAAAATAGCATCGTGCCTCCGACCGCAACCGCAATTGAAGGAAATGATGGTGGGCAACTGAATCACGAAGATAGCAGCCTGTCGTGGACGCGAAATAACGCTATCACATTCTCCACGTCGATAACGGGACGCTATCCCCATTATCAGGTGGAGATTGAAAATAAAATAAAATCGCGTTTCAAAGCCAGACAAAAGTCACAAAACAGAGAGAATATATTACCCCGCTCTGCACTCTGTAAAAGAAGCTGAAAATAGGCAAAAAGTAATTGAAAAAAAAAGAAATCTGAAATGTGTGAAATCTTAATTTTGAATTGAAATACAATAACATTGTATACACTATACACTATAAAATTCCTTTTCTCATAGAGAGAAGAGAACTTTGCGTTTCAAAGCCAAACCAAATTGCAAACTGTCAGCAAGTGCAATCTCTTTACCAAAGAGAACTGGAAAATTTAAAAAAGAGAGGGAGAGAGAGCAAAGAAGAGCATATTTAGAACGAAGAAGAGATTTGGAAAATTGCAAACCTCTGTGTCTCACTCTCACTGTCTCTGTCTATTCACTGTTGAGCTTCGTCGTCGACTCGCTGCCGCCGGTGGTGGACTGAGGAGGACGTTGAGTTGAGGAGCGGATGAGCGATTTGCATTTTGCAAATCCTTCAACTTTTGAGAAGGTGAAAAGGGGCAAGGGCTGGGAAGCTGGGCAAGAAGCCAAGAGGCAAGAACGGTAAATTATGATTTTTTTTATCAAACGACAAATTAGGAATTAGGTTACTTATTAGGTACTATTTATAGATTTGTTGAGTTTGGTCCTTAATATTATCTTAAATTCCTAATTTAGTGTAAATTTTAATTTTCATTCAATTTAATCATATATCCTATTTTAAATTATTTAATCAAAGTTTCTAAATTTATGCAATTTAAATCTAGTCCTAATTTTTATTTAATTTAGTCCTAATTTAATCAAATATAAAAATATATTAGATTTTTATTTATGCTTATGATCTATGAATATACAAATTTCAGTTTTTATTGAAATTGAAGCATGCCACCACGTACCGAAAAGTTCCCGACTGAAAGATTAGAAGGTTCACCAAGTATAGATATAGATTGGCACTTTGGTGATCCAATTCCAAATTTGAAAGGAAATGTTGTATGTAAACTTTGTGGCAAAGTTACGACAGGAGAAATAACACGGTTAAAAGAGCATATTGCTCATAAAATCGGTGAAGCTACACCATGCCCTAATGTCACCGATAAGTAATACTTTATAGTTATTTTTTTGACACGTATACTTTATAATTATTTTTAAATATTAACAATAAAGATTAGACATAATTAATAGTGTGAATAATATTTATTTGATTACAAGTATTATTAGAGAAATCATGATGAAATTACTTAAAGAAGCCAAGGAAATGAAAATTGACAAAAGAATGAGAATATATGAATTCTTATCACAACTAAGGGAGGAAGAGGATGAATTCATCGATGATGATTCTGCTATGAGACAAGCCACTCGAGAAAGCCTCCAATCACAACACGAGTGGCATAGAAGAGAAGAATTTAGACGAAATACGAGTGGTTAGGGTAATGTTTTTTAAGAAGGACGATCTTCTTCTCATGGATCAGTTAGAGGATGTCGTGGAGAAAGATCCATCCCAAGTGAGTCCGAATTTACTCTAAGGGGAACTATACGTGAATTAGTTAAAAGCAGAAGCTCAAGACAACCAAATGTTAGCGAGTCTATTTTAAAGACATTGCGTAAAAAGATGGGTGAAGCGGTCTCTCAATTTTTGATATATGACCGGCTTCCGTTTCAATTAGCAACCTCACATTGGTTATATAACTTAATTCAGGTATCAATTGAAGTTGGAAAAGGTGTAAAACTTCCAACACCTTATGAGGTCTCAAAAGTATATTTGGCGTCGGAGTATGAACAAGTTCGTGAATGGGTAAATAAATTGAAGACTCATTGGAAACAATTGGGTGCAACTCTGATGTGTGATGGTTGGACTAATAGTTTAAATCAAATGCACATCATCAACTTCCTTGTTTATTGTAGTAAAGGAACCATTTTTTGGAAATCTATGGATGTCTCAAGCGTTCATAGTAGAAATGCTGAATTCTACTACAATTTGTTGGATAAAGTTGTTGAAGAAATTGGGGAAGAGTACATTATCCAAATAGTGACTGACAATGAGGCAGCAATGAAAGCTGCTGGGAAAAAGTTAATGTTGAAAAAAAACATCTTTATTGGACCTCATGTGCAACTCACTGCTTAGATTTATGCCTTTAGGATATTGAGAAAAAATCTAGTGTAGCAAAAGTATTAGAGGATGCGAAGAAAGTGACTTGCTTCATTTACAATCACATTTGGACGGTTGATTTGATGAAGAAGTATACTCACGGTAAGCAAATTCTTCGACCTGCTCTTACTCGATTTGCTACTCATTTCATACAACTTGAGGAGATAACAAGGCAAAACAAGGTCTGGGAGAAATGTTTAACTCAAAGGTCAGTATTTTATAATTAGTTAATACAGTTACTTAAATATAGAAATATTTAATGATTATTAGTTTCAATTTTCAAATAAGTTAAATTATATTATTGATTTTTTATTTTAAAAATACAAGAATTCAGAGAATCAAAATGGGGGAAACAGAAGTCAGGACCTGCTTATGAAGCCAAAAAAATTGTTTTGGGAAAAGACTTTTGAAAAAAAAGATGTTGACATCATAAAAGTTTACGAACCCTTGGTAAAAGTGTTGAGGCTTGTGGATGGTGATCAAAAACCAACAATGGGTTTTATTTATGAGGTCGTTGATAGAGCAAAACAAGCAATTAAGGAAAATTGTCGATATTCCACTGAATATGAAAGAATTATTGACAATAGATGGAATTTTATGCATTCCGACTTGCATTCAGCTAGTAAGATAAAATGTTTCGTATAATTAAGATTTTTTTTATTTTATTATTTCAAGTTTTAGAATTTAAATTATTATCATTTGAGCATATTTTTATAAATTATGATTAGGTTATTTTCTCAATCTTCAATTTTAATTTGGGGTGGGGCATTTTGAGAATGTAATGGCAGAAACAGTAGAAGGTACAAGATCAATGATTGAAAGATTAGAACATTCTATTGATGATCAAATCAGAATGGTTAATTAGGTTCGATTCAAGTACTATTATTTATAACTTAGTTAAATAATTTGAAATTGAATTACGTTTCTCATTTTTACTCTAACTTTTATTTATGCAGATGTTACTATTTCGAAGTAAACATGATACATTCGGCACTCTACAAGCACAGAGAGCTTGGAAACAAATGAATCTGGGTAAATACTTGATTAAATTATTTATTTTATATTATTTATTTATATTATACATTTTGATGTTAGTTTGAAATTGAAATAATATTATACAACTGAGTGGTGGATGATATAAGGCACATGCACTCCTAAATTACAATGATTAGCAATTAAAATGCTCAGTCAAACAACTTTTGCATCAAATTGCGACCAAAACGCAAGAAAAATAACTTCAAATATGCTTTTAACTAACTTCCAACGAACACTGTTTCAAAACTCTTTCAAGGGGTATCGATACGGGTCTGCCCAGAGAGCTTTCGTTTCGAAACGGCTTGGACCCGTTCCAGCCCTGCAAAGCCCGTTTCGATACTCATTCCGAAACGCCAAGGCCAAAACAAGGACCGTTCGGAAACTTTCGAGCCCATTTCGAAACACTCTGCTGCAGAAATAGAAAACCCGCAGGCCAAGCATCTCCAAGGTTATTCCCCTTGGTTCCAATCAAAACAAGCAACAACGACACAACAAGACAAGCATACGAATGATATGAGCAACCAACCAAACATACCTTTAAACAAGAGAACCAACCAACGATTAACAAACTATGAGATACAAACATCAAGATCCATATAATAAGAAAAACAAGCTAGAAAGCCGAAACCATAAAGCTCAAGGTAAAAACAATCCAACCAAGGCAAAATAAGCATGCTCTCCACACAAGGAGTTTACAAAACACTCCCAAAACCAAAAACAAGGTCTATCCCCTTTGCCACACACACTATTATCTAAACGAAACCATACTTGAGCTTGAAGCGGACACTTGGATCACCTCCCTTGCACCGTTGCCTTCCAAGATAGCCTACAGATCTGCATTGTTGAAAAGAGAGCGTAAGCTACAAAGCTTGGTGAGCGGGGCTCAAAACCAAGCTACAACAATGCAGTTTTGAAAACCCAAAACAATTCTTTAAAACCATTTTCGCAAATCATTTCCTTTTAAACAAACCATACTTAAATCAAGTATAAGCAATTGCAACAACACACGCCATAAGCACAAAACATGCATCATCCATGCATAAACCATATGTAAACCACATATGTAAACCAAGCCTATCGGCTCCAACTCAATCCACATGCTCCAAGCATATAAACATAACCATATGAGTTTACCAAGTTCATATTAAAACCATAAGCGAATGAGTATACCGGCATCATTGACACGTTGCTCGGATAATCAGACACCTTGATGGCACAACCCTCATCAAGCAACATGTTGAAACAACCCTCACCACAATCTCACTTCTGTCGGGATGCCACAACCCGCATTACCCATTGGTGATAGCACAACCCCTATCACTTGCATCACAATAGCATAATCCCTATTGTGAATCCGAAGAATTTATCTCACGCGCAAATTTTGAATTTATAGTGCACTTCACATCCTATTGATTGATCAATCTATCCGATATAACCCATGTGTCAATATACTCACCGCAACATCTCATTCTACTGATTTACACCGGGGATAAACACCTCCCCAAACACATCCCAAATACCATAACCACAAGCCCATGCATAAAATGAACTCAAGTAATAATTTAATAAATCACATGGTATTCTCATGGGACAAAATCAACATGCATTTGATGCACAACAACAGTGAAAAAACATCATTAAAATGATATGCTCATGATCAAAACATGCTCAACATGTAAAACAACGAAAATACCGAAATAACTCAAAACTTACTCTTGAGCTTGGATTGACCTAACGACACAACCCGAACTCCCAAAATACTTCTTTAACCTTGATAAGACTTTACAAACATTTCCACTCACCAGCGATTACCGAAACCAAGCAGAAACACTTTTCTAGCTTTCCAGTTCGCTCACAAATGAATCCAACAATTCTGGATCTTCCACCCCTGCTTCTAACAAACCCAAAACAAAGAATTAGAGATATTTTAAACACTCTAACTTGCTGGAAAATAGAGATTCAACAACCCAATCAAATCGCCTATCGAAACATTTCCAAAACAAACTGAAAACATCGAGAAACTCAACTCGGACAACTTCCAGCAAAAACCCAACATTATAAATCATCAAAACACATGAATAAACATGTAAAAATATCAACCCAACATCAGAATATCACCAGCTATTGATTTACCACAAAACCCACTTAAAAACTCACTTTTCACCCATCAAACTTCAACACAAACCAAATTTCGGGATTTCTATCATTCACCCATCATCTCAACTTTATTCCACATAAAAAACAAAGCCCAAAACAACATTAAATGTAGCTTTAATAGATCTCAATGAAAATAAACCCAAAGAGCTCATTTTACCAAATTTTCATTAAGAAACTTTTAGAAAACCTTAACCTTAATTAATAAAAGAATCAAAAACACGGGAATATCAATAAATAACCTTACATCAGAGGAGAATTTCGTTGCTCACCTCCAATGATAGTATTTCCTACTTGATTAGCAAAGAACACTTGAGAAAACTAGAAATAAAACATGGGTTTTAGAGATAGAAGATAGGAAAACCTTTTGAAAGCATTAAATCAATAAGAAACATCATTTACCTTTGAGAAATTAAGCCTAGATGGTTGTTTGGCTGAAGAGAAAATGAGAGGAGTTTCAAAATAGAGTTTTAACGTGAAATGTGGAACTAAGAGAAAACCCTTTTTGTTTTAATTATAAAGAACTTTTTAAAATATTTGAATAGTCAAAAATAAAGGGGAAAATAACTATATTGGCCCAACCAATTTAGCTCCTTAAAGATTCTATGTTTTGACTCTTTTACAAAATGATCACTAAAAACAGATTTTGCAATCTTTACATTTTGGTCACTAGACTGAAATGTCATGGTTCAAAAAACGTTTTTCCAAAATTGTTTTTACCAAAGCCTTATATATAATATTTAAGGATTCTAGAAATTTATTTCACATTTTTCCAACCATCCGAGGACCACTTTCCCTAAACTCACCCATAACTCCCAACACCGACCTTTCAGGCCTCAAAACCTTACTGAATCTTCTAGACCAAAAAATGGGATGTTACATGTAACGCCCCGGTTTTGGGCTTAGAAGTTTTGGGCTTGGACCGGTTCGGTCAAAGTGCTGTTCGAATATTAAAAGGTGAAATTAGGAAAGCCTAGTTCGGGTTGCATTAAAAATATGGAAAAATGTTATAAAATCTTCTTTTAATATATATAAGTGAAATGTGAAATCAATTTTACAAAATGAGGTTTGGAAGGGTGACATTTTGGCTAGTGACCAAAATGTAAATTTTGAAAACTGCGTGACTGTTTTAGAAAGGATTGAAACTTTGAATCTTTAAGGAGCTATTTACCCAAAGGGAGTTTCTCCAGATTTTTCTAAGATATTTTATGATTTAATTCTGAGTTTTTAAACAAAAGAAAAGTGGAGGGAAGTTATTTTCCATTTTCAACTAACTTTTCCAATTTTCCTTTTCTCTCATTTTCTCTCAACCCAAACATTCTCTCCAGAGCTTTTTCCTCTGATTTTTTCACCTAAATACCTCTTTTCAATTCTCTTTGGATTTCTAATCATCTCATCAACAAAACCTCACCAATTGCTAATTGGATTTTCAAGATTTTTGGTTCCAAAAAGGGAGAAACTCAAGTTTGGAGGTAAGAACGTCCTTCTCCTCTAAACTCTCAGTTCTTTACTGAAATTCCTAAGTTCTCAATCCTTAATTGATGTTTTATAAGTGGTTTTAAAGTTGTGTAATGGATCTTGGCTTAAAATGCAAGATTTGGTGATTTTTGATGGATTTTCGTTTGATCTTATTGGGCTGTGTTTTAAGGTGTTAATTTGATGACAAATGAATGTTAATTTGATAAGGAATTGAGTTTTAATTAATGCAATCCCAAATAGGTTGAATTTCCTAAGTGTAGCTTGTGATTCTTGGTTGTTTTTGGAGTGATCTTGTGGATCTGTTGTTGCTGGAGGTATAAGGATGTTGTTAGGCTCTTTTTAGATGTTAAATGATGTTTAAGGATGTTTAGTTTTGATGGATCATGGCTGGGCAATGTTGAAGAGTTGTTTGGATGCATTTTCGGTTGTGTTTGGTAGCCGAAAAGGGAGTGTGGATGAGAGCAGCGAGTTTAGGTGCTTTCATTGAAGCTATTAATGCATGATGATGCATTAATCCTCTGCTTTGATGTGTTTAAAATAGGGGAGTCATCTTTGGATCCAAGTGGTGGTGATCCGGACGCTTGATTTGTGTTTCGGCAAGAAGCGAAACGGAATCGGTGAGTGGAATTTGGTTTTCGGCTTTGAAACCAGTGTTTTGAAGGTTTGGGAGCTTAGTTTAAGTCTAAGCAACTTAGCTAAGCTCAAGAGTAAGTTTTCGGAAAAACTCTCTTGGTGATGGCCATGGTTTTGGTTGTAATGCAATGTGTTGTTTGCATGATTTTAAATCTGTTTTGAAAGCATATCTAGCATGTTTGTTTGCTGAGATTTTAAGCCATGTGTTAAAGGAAACTCAAGGTAAGAGTTTCTTGTTTTTGAACAATGTTTAAATGAGGTTTGATGCTTAAGGATGCATGATGTTTATGGCTTTGTAAAATGCTTTAAAACAGTGAGATATTGATGATAATGATACATATTGGCAAGTGATGGTTAAGGTCACAAAGGTGGTTAAAAGTCCTTGTGTGAGCCTTGTATATTTAAGAACATCAAGGTGGTTAAAAGTCCTTGGATGGTTCTTGGTTAAGATCACAAAGGTGGTTAAAAGTCCTTGTGTGAATCTTGTGAATTTTAAGAACAACATGGTGTTTAAAAGTCCATGGTTGGTTCTTGGTTAAGGCTCAAGGTGGTTAAAAGTCCTTGTAAGCCTTGGTTACTTAAGAACTCCAAGGTGTTTAAAAGTCCTTGGGAGATTCTTGTTAAGGACACAAAGGTGGTTAAAAGTCCTTGTGTGGTCCTTGCCATGGTGTTTAAAAGTCCATGGGTCCATGGTGTTTAAAAGTCCATGGGGATAAGATCACAATGGTGTTTAAAAGTCCATGTGTGGATCTTATGTGAAATGTATCACTTGTTGCCAATAAGACTTGTTATGAACTTGAAGCATGAGATGCTTGTTTTAAATGTTTAAGAGCATGTGTAAATGTTGCTTGAAGCATGGTTTATAAATGAGTTTTATAAGTGCATTATTGAATGGTTTTAAATGAGCATTCCTCACTAAGCTTTTGCTTACGCTCTCTCTCTTTTTCTTAAACCAATAATGCAGAGAATTAGAGTGCATTGAGGGCAGCAAGGAAGGCAAGCAATCAAGTGGAAACTAAGCTCAAGTATGAGAAGGTTTTCTTATACACTTTTAGCTTTTGGCATTTGGCAATGGGGGACCAATGTGGATGTTTTGGGAGATGTTTTGAACTCCCCAAGTTTGTTTAATGTTGATAATAATGCTGGAACATGTAATTGGCCATTATGTGAATGATGTGAAGGTTTTATGCTTGAATGGTTGCTAAGTAGGAAGCATGCCTTTAGATTTGGGGCTTTTCATATATGATGATATAATGATGAATGGTTGATGCAAACATGTCTCTTGTATGTTGTATGAGTTGCTGGTAAAGTTTGGTTGCATTTGGAGCATGTATGGTTGATCAATTGTGTGTTTAAGCAAGCAATTTCCTACTTTCTGAGCAGGCCGTATCGGAACGGAAGCTACCGTTTCGGAACGGGTGCCTTGTAATAGCCCAGGCGTCCGAAACGGAAGACACCGTTCTAGAACGGAAAGGCCTCTGCCAGCCCTCGTTTCGGAACCCGTTGCGGAACGGTCCCGCGTTTCGAAACAGGTTCTCCCTGTTCCGGAACACCTGACCGTTGGGGGCTGACATTGGTAGTTAAATGTTTTGAAATGTATGCGTTTTGGTCCTGAATCTTATTTGTGCAATTGTATGAGTTTGGGATGTCCGTTTGAGCTGAAATTTTGCAGAGAGGCATGAAACCTGATTAATTATAAGTTGGTAACTTTAATTTGGATTAAGACCTTATAATTTACAGAATTTACAATTTGGTCCCTAAAGTTGTAAATTGTTCGATTGGGTCCCTGTTTGATCTCTGATGTTCGTGATCTTTGAGCATGTTGTTTGAATGATCATATCTAGGGTTAATATGCATCTAGAAAAGTTTAAAAAGAAAAAAAGGGTCGTTAATCAAGGTTGACTTTCAGGTTGACTTTGGTTTTCCCCGTGTGACTTTCTTAATTCGGGTCAACCGTCTAGGCCGGGTTAAGGGGGTTACATTACAACTCTCCCTCACTTAAGAAATTTCGTCCTCAAAATTTACCTGATGGAAAAAGATGCGGAAACTGACGCTTCATGTCGTCTTTCCTCTACGAAGTGGCTTCTTCAACACCTCTATGTCGCCACTTCACTTTGACCAACTTAATGGATCTACCACGCAAAACTTTGATGTCCGAAGCTAATATCTCAATCGGCTCTTCATCATACAACAAATCTAGATTCAATTCAATTTCTTCAACATGCATTACATGTGACGGATCTGATCTATACTTCAAAAGCATCAAAACGTGGAAAACATCATGAATCTTCTCAAGGTTTCGGAGGCAAACTCAATCTATATGCAATAGGACCAACTCGCCCAACAAGCTCATACGAACCAATGAATCTCAGACTCAGTTTACCTTTTCTACCGAATCTCATCACTTTCTTCCACGGGGATACTTTCAAAAAGACTTTCTCACCCACGACACACTCAACTTCTCGACGCTTCAAATCTGCTAAAGATTTCTGTCGATCGGTTGCTGCTTTCAAGTGATCACATATCAACATCACCTTCTCGGTAGTACCTTTAAGCATAGCAAGTAATGATACCAACTTCTGTCCAGCTTCTGCCCAACAAACAAGAGTCCTACACCTTCTACCATACAAAGCCTCATACGTTGCCATCTCAATACTAGCCTGATAGCTGTTGTTGTAAGCAAACTCGACCAAAGGCAGGTGTTTCTCCCACGAACCCTGGAAATCAATAACACAACAGTGCAACATATCCTCAGGCACTTGTATTACTCGCTCTGACTGACCATCTGACTGAAGATGATACAAAGTACTGAAATTCAATCGGTTACCCAATGCACTATGCAAACAATCCCAAAACATCGATGTGAACCTCGGATCTCTATTCGATATAATCGATTTCGGCACACCATGCAGTCTCACTACCTCACGGATATACAAATCAGCCAATTTATCCAAAGAATCAATCGTATTGACGGCTAGGAAATGTGCACACTTGGTGAGTCGATCCACTATCACCCAAACTGAATTCTTTTGTGAAGGAGTCAACGGCAAACTCGATACAAAATCCGTACTTATTCTCTCCCATTTCCATTATGGAATCCGCAAATGCTGTAGCAATCGCGACGAAAACTGATGTTCAACCTTCACTCGCTGCCAGACCATACATTTACTCACGGATTCAGCCACATCCTTTTCCAAACCAACCCATAAATAAACATTGTTCAAGTCTCGACACATCTTCGTGCTACCCGGATGCATAGCAAACAGACTAATATGTGCTTCACTCAAAATGGCGCGTCTCAAATCGGTATCATCAGGCACAACAACTATATCTCTGAAACACAAAACATTATCATTGCTGAAACAGTATTTGGCCGGTTTATCTTCCGCAATGCCTTGAACATGTGAAACCAAAGAACTATCTTGCAACTGTTTCTCACGGATCAACTGTACTAACGAAGGTTTCATCTGTAATTCAGCAACCAATCCACCATTACGTGATAAACTCAATTTGGCAAACATTTCTCGAAGCTCAACTGCCACTTTCCTACTCAAAGCATCGACTACCACATTGACTTTACATGGGTGGTACTCAATTGTGAGATCATAGTCCTTTAACAATTCAAGCCACCTACGCTGTCGGAGATTCAAATCTTTCTAAGACATCAAATATTTCAAGCTCTTGTGATCGGTATACACTGTGCATTTCTCACCATACAAATAGTGTCTCCACACCTTCAAAGAAAATACAACAACAGCTAACTCAATATCATGCATGGGGTAATTCTTTTCATGAATCTCCAACTGTCTCGACGCATATACAACAACTCTCCCATCTTGCATCAACACACACCCTAAACCTACATACGATGCATCACTATAAATCACATAGTCTTTCCTTGTTACCAGTTGCACTAACACGGGTGCTCTAGTCAAAGCATCTTTAAATCGATCAAAAGCTATTTGTCTCGCTTCTGTCTACTCATATCTGACATCCTCCTGTTTACAATTTTGTCAACGGAGCAGCTATCTTTGAAAACCCTTCTACAAACCGAAGATAGTAGCTCGCTAAGCCTAGGAAACTACGAATCTCGGTCACGGACTTCGATTACTTCCAGTTCACATTATTTTCCACTTTCTTAGGATCAACTCTGATGCCATCTGCTGATACAACATGACCTAGAAAGGCTACCTCTCTAATCCAAAACTCGCATTTGCTTAACTTCGCGTACAACTAATGGTCTAGCAAAGTCTTCAACACAAGTCACAAATGCCTATCATAGTCTTCCTCAGTGCGCGAATAAATCAATATATCATCAATGAACACCACAACAAACTAATCTAGGAACTCATGAAACACACAGTTCATCATGTCCATGAACGCGACTGGTGCATTAATCAATCCGAACGGTATTACCAAAAACTCATAGTGTCCATAACGTGTAGGAAAAGCTGTCTTCGGTATGTTCTGTTCCTTTACTTTCAACTGATAGTACCCGGATCTCAAGTCTATCTTTGAAAACACTAACGCATCATGTAACTGTCAAACAAATCATCTATTCTCGGAAAAGGATACTTGTTCTTCACAATTGTAGAACTAATGTTTTGATATAATAATTGAAAAATGTTTTGGACTGATTTAAAAAGTATTTAAAACATTTCCAAAGTCCAAACAACTTGAAATAATATTTAAGGAATTTTTCATAAAGGTTTTTCATGTTTTCAAAGGCCAATTTTAACAAAACTGACCAAGTGTTTCGAAACACCTTAGGGCGTTTCGAAACAGGTGCCTCCAGTGGCCAAAACGTTTCGATACTCGTATCGAAACGGGGCCAGCGTTTCGAAACAGGCTAGGCCGTTTCGATACGCCCACGTGGCACTGACCACAACGGTCATAAACCCCAACGGCTCTTTCCCAACTAACTTTTAAATGTAGGTCGTTTCGATACGGGCTTATAGCGTTCCGATACGCGTTCCGAAACGGCAAGGGGGTGTTCCGAAACGGGTACCCTGACAGACTGCAACGACTCTTTCTATATTGATGGTGTTTCGAAACGGCTTCGAGCGTTTCGAAACGGGGAGCTGCAGACTGCATTTATGGAGGGAATTAAAGGCTCCAACGACTCTATTTCAACCCCAACGGTCCTAAACGGCTATAAACTCAATTGGGAGTATAAAAGGGACCTCCAAGCATCAAAAGAAGGCTAATGCTTCAATTGTCAATCAACAAATGATCAAGAAATTGTCTTAGTGCTTAAAGTGTCATTTCTTGTATAGACAAACACTAGTGAGCCAAAATTGTCAAATTTGCTCAAGTGTTTTAGGTTTTGGGTGAGTGCTTCATTGTGCAAACAAACACCTATTAGAGGGTTTAAGTTTGCTTTCATTATCTCTTTGTAAAAGAGGGTTTTGATCAAGGCTTTGGGTAGAAGCTTGATCGGTTGTAAGGGTTTCCTCCTAATCCTAGAAAAGGGGACGAATCAATTAGTGGATTGATTGTGAAATCCTTAGTGGGAAGCTAAGGTAGTGGATGTAGGTGCTTGTTAGAAGGCCGAACCACTATAAATCATTGTGTCTTTAATCTTTCTAGCTTCCACAAACCTTCCACCCAAATATCCACCTCTCCACCACTTGGTGAGCTAAATTGGTTGATCGAATCGAGCCCCACACAACTCAACAACAATTAATTTATTCAATTGACGGTAATCAATACACATACGCATACTTCCGTCTTTCTTCTTAACAAACAGTACCGGTGCACCCTAAGGTGATATACTCGGACGGATAAAACCACGATCTAATAACTCCTGAAGCTAAGTCTTTAGTTCTTTTAACTCTTTCGGAGCCATCCAATATGAAGCAATTGATAAAGAAGTAGAATCATGATATAACTCAATGGTGAACTCGACTTCTCTATCCGGTGGCAAACCATGCAACTCTTTCGGAAATACCTTAGGAAAATCACAAACTGTTCTAATGTCTTTTGGTCGAACTTTACTAATATCTGGATTCATCACATAGGCTAAGTATGCTTGACATCCATGATCCATCATCTTCGGAGAATCTAAAGAAGAAACAACGTTGGATAAGAACTTAACGTTCTCACAAATCACTACCACCTCGTAATCATCTGATAACCTCAACCTCACTCACTTAGTCTCGAAATCTGCATTAGCCTTGTGTTATACTAACCAATCCATTCCCAAAATCACATCAAACCCGTAGATCGAAAACTCCATCATGTCAACAGGAAACACGTGACCTTGAGCTATCAACGGACACCTCCGATACATCTTTCTAACCACAACTGTCTCGCCGAATGAACTAGTCACACTCATACCCAAATCAAGAATCTCACACGGTATGTCCAACATCTTAGCATGCTCACTCAGAATATAAGAATGTGTAAAACTAGAATCAATCAACGAAAGCAATGTCAAAGACTGTAACATAAAATTACCCGCGATAACATTAGTGTCGTTCCTGCCCTCTCTGTGTGCATACACCCTTGCTGGTCCACCTCCCTCGGGTTGAACTGTGACTACATACGCCACATTCCTTTGACCATCGTTCCATGGCAAAAATATTCCCTCGGCCGCGCCCACAGCCTCGCTGATACTCGGCAGCTCGTGCCGGTGCCTGACCACCTCTAGCTAGCTGGGGACAATCTCTCTTGAGATGATCCTTCGATCCACAATGCCAACATGTACCATAAGTTCCCCAACATTCTCCCGGATGAGATCTACCACACTTTGTGCACTCGGGTGCACAGTGAGCACGTCTGTGGTCAAAATGCTGCCTCTTGTCCTTGTGCCCCTTGGCACGATCACGATTCCACTCCACATGCTATTTCCCTGAACTGGACTCGCCTCCTCTGGTAGACAAACCAAGACTATGCTCTATATCTTTGGCTCGGGCAACCAACACATCAAAATCTGAATAATCAACAGCCAACATATAAGTCTTTACTCCCTCAGCCAATCCATATCAAAACCTCTCACAACGTTCCCTCTCAGTGCGAACTAGCTCGGTCGCATACTGACTCCATTGGACAAACTGGATCTCATACTCCGAAACGTTCATGCTCCCCTAAACCAAAGTCATGAACTCACGTTCTTCTCATCCTGATATCTCGGCGCTAAATACTTCTTCCAGAAGGCAGAACTGAAGAAATCCCAAGTGATATCTGCGGTGGCCATACCTGCGGTGATCGTAGTCCACCAAACATATGCGTCACCTTGAAGCAAAGATACCACACAACCAAGCTTCCGTGCATCACTGCACTCCACCTGACCCAAAATCCTGGTAGTACTCGCTACCATGCCTCAGCTCCCTTAGGCGATAACCCACGTAACTCTACTTCGCTCAAACTACAGATTCTCTCAAGGGGAAACCAATCCCTCTGTCCATGCTGCGGTGCAGCCAACTGCAACCCAACCATAGCAGACTGAAAAGCCCCAGCAATAGCCTGAACCAACGGGCTCATATTAGCTCCATCCTATCCCTGGCCCCCACAAGGCTTCTCACCTCGCGCATCTAGTCCACCACTCGGAGGAGGAGGAGGTAAATCTCCCTCTTGCGGATGCCTGACATCCTCAACCAGATCCTCCCGTGGCTCACCACCCACCTGACCTCTTCTAGGTCTAGCCATGATAAACAAATGCACTACTACAACAACAACAAATAAAACAAAAGGAAATGATTCGGGTCAACAACATTAAAGGTCCAAGGTGCTCAAGTATCTTACAAAGATTTTCCCGATAATAGTATGTGGCAATGGGTACTTTACACAGCAAGCTACCTGAAACAAGCAAGCAAACACCAAAAACAAACACACTTACCTTTCCAGTTGCACAACAACCAACGCAAACCTTTTCGAAAACCTGGCTCTAATACCAACGGATGTAACCCCCTCGACCCGGCCTAGCCACCAGACCATATTGAGCGGATCACACGAGACTAACTAAAGAAAGTTATGAAGATTTCTCTCCGATTAGCAACCCTAAACGCATAGATTATTATCTTTTCTAGATGCTCGAATTAAACCTTACATTTGAGAACACACAGCGAAAGAAAACACGACAAACGAGCACCAAACGATCAACCGAGCAACTAGGGACAAAAATGTAAAACTAGCATAAAACAGGGACCTATGATGAAATTAAGGTGATCACTTTGAAATTAGTCTCATTTCATACTTCCATGCTAAAATACAACTCAAAACAAGCCCACAATCAAACACAATTGAAAACACATCAAGCTTGGACCAAAACACAAGAAAAATAACTTAAAAGAAGCTATTAACTAACTTCAAACGAACCCCGTTTCGAAACGCTTTCAAGGGGTATCGATACAGGTCTACCCAGAGAGCTTTCATTCCTAAACGGATTGGACCCATTCCAGCCCTGCAAAGCCCGTTTCGATACTCGTTCCGAAATGTCAAGGCCAAAACAAGGGCCGTTCTAAAACCTTCGTGCCTATTTCGGAACACTCTGCTGCAGAAATAGAAAATCTGCAGGCCAAGCATCTCCAAGGTTATTCCCCTTGGTTCCAATCAACACAAGCAACAACGACACAACAAGACAAGCATACGAATGAAATGAGCAACCAACCAAACACAACTTTAAACAAGATAACCATCCAACGATTAACAAATGATGGGATACAAACATCAAGATCTATGTAATAAGCAAAACAAGCTAGAAAGCTGAAACCATAAAGCTTAGTAAGCGGGGCTCAAAAGCAAGCTACAACAATGCAATTTTGAAAACCAACCTCATTTTGGATGCCTAAAAATTCCTTAAAACCATTTTCACAAATCATTTCCTTTTAAACAAACCGTACTTAAATCAAGTATAAGAAATTGCAACAACACATGCCATAGGCACAAAACATACATCATCCATGCATAAACCATATGTAAACCACATATGTAAACCAAGCCTATCGGCTCCAACTCAATCCACATGCTCCAAACATATAAACATAACCAAATGAGTTTACCAAGCTCATAATAAAACCATAAGCGAATGAGTATAACGACATCATTGACCCGTTGCTCGGATAAGCGAACACCTTGATGGCACAACCCCCATCAAGCAACATGGTGAAACAACCCTCACCACAATCTCACTTTGGTCGGGATGCCACAACCCGCTTTGCCCGTTAGTGATAGCATAACCCCTTTCACTCGCATCACAGTATCACAACCCCTATTGTGAATCTGAAGAATTTATCTCACACGGAAATTTTGAATTTATAGTGCACTTCACCTCCTATTGATCGATCAATCTATTCGATATAACACATGTGTCAATATACTTATCGTAACATCTCATGCCACTGATTTACACCGGAGATAAACACCTCCCCAAACACCTCCCAAATACCATAACCACAAGCCCATGGATAGCATGAACTCAAGCAATAATTTCATAAATCACATGGTATTCTTATGGGACAAAATCAATATGCATTTGATGCACAACAACAGTGGAAAAACATCATTAAAATGATATGATCATGATCAAAACATGCTCAACATGTAAAACGACGAAAATACCAAAATAACTCAAAACTTACTCTTGTGCTTGATTGGCCTAACAACACAACCCAAACTCCCAAAATACTTGTTTAACCTTGATAAGGCTTTAAAAACATTTCCACTCACTAGCGGTTACCAAAACCAAGTCGACACACTTTTCTAGCTTCCCGGTTCGCTCACAAATGAATCAAACAATTCTAGATCTTCCACCCCTGCTTCTAACCAACCCAAAACAGAGAATTAGAGATATTTTCAACACTCTAACTTTCTGGAAAATGGAAATTCAACAACCCAATCAAATCGCCCATCGAAACATTTCTGAAACAAACTGAAAACATTGAAAAACTAAACTCGAAAACTTCCTGCAAAAACTCAACATTATACATCATCAAAACACATGAATAAACATCTAAAAATATCAACCCAACATCAGAATATCATCAGCTATTGATTTACCACAAAACTCACTTTTCACCCATCAAACTTCAACACAAAACCCAATTTTGGGATTCCTATCATCTCAACATTATTCCACATCAAAAACAAAGCCCAAAACATCATTGAACCCGACTTTAATAGATCTCAACGAAAATCAACCCAAAGAGCTCATTTTACCAAATTTTCATTAAGAAACTTTTAGAAAACCTTAACCTTAATTAATAAAAGAATAAAAAACATGGGAATATCAATAAAGAACCTTACATCGGAGGAGAGTTTCGTTGCTCAGCCCTAATGATAGTATTTCCCCTTGATTAGCAAAGAACACTTGAGAAAACTAGAAATAAAAATTGGGTTTTAGAGATAGAAGATAGGAAAACCTTTTGAAAGCATTAAATCAATAAGAAATATCATTTACCTTTGAGAAATTAAGCCCAGATGGCTGCTTGGCTGAAGAGAAAATGAAAGGAGTTTCAAAATAGAGTTTTAACGTGAAATGAGGAAATAAGAGAAAACCCTTTTTGTTTTAATTATAAAACCCTTTTTAAAATATTTGAATAGTCAAAAATAAAAGGGAAAATAACTATATTGGCCTAGACAATTTAGCTCCTTAAAGATTCTATGTTTTGACTCTGTTACAAAATGATCACTAAAAATAGATTTTGCAATCTTTACATTTTGGTCACCGAAATGTCATGGTTCGAAAAATGTTTTTCCAAAAATGTTTTACCAAAGCCTTATATATAATATTTAAATATTTTAGAAATATATTTCACATTTTTCCAACCATCCGAGGACCACTTTCCCTGAACTCACCCACAACTCCCAACACCGACCTTTTGAGCCTCAAAACTTTACCGAATCTTCTAAACCCAAAACCGGGATGTTACAGGCCACCTATGAGTATATATGTGTAAGTAAAGCTTGTCACTTGCCTAATCAACTCTTCTTGTTTATCGATATAGAACTATGTTCTATACTAGGCATGCTCGGGACAATAAAAGTCCTGAGGGCTTCTCTAATGAAGGGTTGAGTGTTCGGATGACTCAAGTACCCGCAGAAGCTCCAAAGAATAAAGAACCAGAGCAAGTAGCTCTCATTATCAATTCGGTTCAACAAGAATGCTTCCTTAGCATGAAAGTGATGTTTGAACAACTTATCACATCAATGAAGAAAGATTCTTCATCTTCAACTCCTGTTCTTGTGCCATCTAGAGCTCTTATCAACAAGCTCGCTCAACATCGGGCCTACACTTTAACCGGTGCTGACGAGGCTAATCCCGAAGTTGTCGAATATTGGCTAGAGGCCACTATTCGAATTCTTACCAAATAACTTTCCTATTTGGATGAACATAAGCTTGAATGCGTCGTCGCACTACTAGCGGACGAAGCACTAAGTTGGTGGGAAACTACTATCTTGACTGTACCTCGTGAAAAAGTCACATGGAATTTCTTTCTCGATAAATTCAAGAAGAAATATGTTAGCAAGTAGCATCTTGCTGAATATACGAAGCGTTTCATGCATCTGAAGCAAGCTGGAAGACCTATCGAACAATACATGAGTGACTTCTGCAAGTACTGCAAGTATGGGTCCGTATACATCAAAATCGAGGCGGACAAGTGCCGAATGTTCATCGACAACCTCTACGATGAACTCAGCCCTATCTTCACCGCTCTTGAGATCTCAGACTTCAAAAGCCTTGTCAATCGAGCCATTGCCATCGAAGCGAAGATGAAAGCTTCGGAGAAACACAAGTATAACCAATCCCAGAAAGATAAACGATCGAGACAGGATGATCATCCTCAATGGCAGTCCAAAAAGCCCAAGTACTCAGATTGGAAACACTTCGAGTTGTTCTCCCTCCCAAAGGAGCAATTACATACTGAACCCCCAATCGGTAAACAAGTCTTCAGCCCCGGAAATGTCTGTTGATAGTACGGGCAACATGAGAAAAGCTTCACAAGGTCCTACCTACAAATTCTATCAGAAACATCACTCCAGTCAATGTAGGACCAAATCCAACCTGTGTTATTTGTGCAGAGGATCCGGTCACTACATCAAGGATTGTTTGCAGAATTCGAACAAGCTTCCTACTTGATCCCTAGTGGTTGCTAGTTCAACACCAACTATTCGAAACAAAGCCCCCCAACCAGTTCACACGGGAAATCAGGGTAAAGGTATAAGGCAACCCTCAGCTACCACTCATCAGGAATCCTCAGCCCCTGCTCAGATCTATCACATTCGAGGAAGAGAGAATGAGGAATCTCCCAATGTAATCGCATGTACTATCGAGTTAAACTTAATTCTTGCTTATGCTTTGATTGATTTGGGATCTACCAACTCTTTCATATGTTCTGCCATGTTGTTAAAAGAAAACTTGAAACCTAAAACTGTTGAAAATAGCTTGATAGTGTCAAACCCAATAGGAGGCTTAATAAACATAAACTTTGTTTGCAAAGACACCCTGTTACCATTCTAAATGTACCTTTCCCAATTGATCTTTTTGTGCTACCAAATAGTGAGTTTGATCTAGTATTGGAACTAGATTGGTTGGGAAAACATGAAGCCTGGTTAGATTCCCAAAATAAGAGGTTATATTTATGGGGTTTAGGAGAAGAATCAATTCTGTTAATATACAAGAAACCAACATCCATTTTTGCTGCTATGGTCTTACAAGATGAACTTGAACCGAATTACCCAATATGCCAATTATTTCTAAATACATTGATGTCTTTCCCGATGAACTGCATGGTCTTCCTTCAATACTAGAAGTTGAATTTGGGATTGAATTTCAACCTGGAACAAATCCGGTGTCCATTACGTCCTACCATATGTCACTCGTTGAATTGAAAGAATTCAAGAAGCAAATCCAAAAATTAGAAGAAAAGGGATTCATCCGACCCAGTAAATCTCCCTGGGGGCTTCTGTCCTGTTCGTGAAAATGAAAGATGGGACGATGCAAATTTATATCGATTACCGGTAATTGAATAAAGTAACCATAAAAAACAAATATCCTTTCCCTAGGATCGAAGACTTGTTCGATCAACTCAAGGATGTTGTTGTATTCTCCAATATCGATCTTCGATCAAGTTACTACCAAATGAGGGTGAAAGATGATGACGTGTAGAAAACAACCTTCCGAACTCGCTACGGTCATTACGAGTTCCTTATGATGCCATTTGGGTTAACAAATGCCCCTACTGCGTTCATGGACCTGATGAATCGAGTTTTCAAGCCCTATCTCGTCAAGTTTGTGGTCGTCTTTATAGATGGCATCCTTTTTTATCCCGGAACAAGGAGGAACATGCCTAACACCTCTGAATTGTGCTCCAAACACTCCGAGAACGTCAATTGTTCACCATGTTCACTAAGTGCGAATTTTGGCTATCAGAAGTCTCATTCCTCGGACATGTCATATCGGCTGAGGGAATTAAAGTCAACTCTAGGAAAGTTCAAACTATTCTCTATTGGAGTCCTCCGAGAAATGTGAGCGAGGTTTGAAGTTTCCTCAGTTTAGCCGGGTACTACCGAAAGTTCGTGAAAGGGTTCTCGGTGATAGTCGCGCCGTTAACCAAACTCCTTAGAAAAGATGAAGTGTTCGAGTGGTCGAAAAGGTAGCAAAGAAGTTTCGATCAACTCAAATAAGCCATGACTCATGCCCTTGTTCTTATTCAACCAGAACCGGGAAAAAAATTCACCGTGTACAGCGATGCATCACATTCGGGCATCAAGTGCGTTTTGATGCAATAAGGAAATGTGATCGCATACACATCTCGACAATTGAAGCCTCACGATTTGAATTACTCTACACACGATCTTGAATTAGCGGCTATCGTGTTTGTGCTCAAAATCTGGAGACATTATTTATACGGTGAAAAGTGCAAACTGTTTACTAATCATAAGAGTCTCAAATACATTCTTACTCAAAAAGACTTGAATTTGAGACAAAAGAGATGGCTTGAACTACTCAAAGATTATGATTTGATTGTCGACTACCATCTGGGTAAAGCAAGCGTGGTTGCCGATGCCCTTAGTCAAAAATCATACTCGGGTAACTTCTTGAAATTAAATCCTAGCAAATTTCATTCAAATTAAATCTTCCTCGTTACATAAGTAACCATTCGAACACCCCTATAATGCTAAAATCGAATTCTTGTAGCATTCATTGCTATCAATGAACATTTTTGTTTGATCAAGAAACATGGATTCTTATCCGAACTACAAGTTCAATCTAGCTTAATCCCCATAATCAAAGAATTACAACGAGACGATCCCGATCTACAAAAGATCATTTCAAAGCTTAGTTTCGAGTCTAATTCAGACTTTTCTCTCAAGTCGAATGAACTTTTCTATTACCGAGATAGAGTGTGTGTTCCTAACAATGAAGAACTGAAAAGAGAACTGTTACAAGAAGCTCACCAAAGTTCTTTCTCGATACACCCGAGATCAGTCAAAATGTACAAAAACTTGAAACACTTGTACTAGTGGCCAAGCATGAAGTCGGCTATCGCTGAATTTGTATCCAAATGTCTAACTTGCCAACATGTTAAAATTGAGCATAGAGTCCCTACGAGATTGCTCCAACTGATCGAGCTATTTTAGTGGAAGTGGGATCAGATTACTATGGATTTCATAAATAGTCTTCCTTGCATTCTAAGAAAGAATGACGATGTGTGGGTGATCGTTGATAGATTCACGAAATCGGCTCATTTCATCGTTGTTCAAATGAATCTAAGCTTGGATAATCTAGTCGAGCTATAGATTCGAGAAGTGACCCGGTTACATGGTGTACCGACTTCGATAGTCTCCGATAGAGATTCTAGATTTTCATCTCGATTTTGGAGATCTTTACACCGAGCTCTTGGAACTAAAATAAACTTGAGCACAACATTTCATCCACAAACGGATGGCCAATCGGAATGGGTGATACAAGTACTTGAAGATATGTTGCGTGCTTATCTGATCGACATCATAAAGAACTGGGAGAAATCCTTACCACTTGTAGAGTTTGCATACAACAACAACTATCAAACGTTGATCCAAATGGCCTCATATGAAGCCCTGTATGGGAGAAAATGTAGAACACCCTTGTGTTGGTTGAAATTGGGGGAAAACAAAGTGTTGGGACTTCAATTACTCCGGGAGATGGAAGAACAAGTTTGATTGATTCACAATCGATTGAAAGAAGCTTTCGATAGACAAAATGCCTATGCCAACTTAAAAATGAGGGACTTCCAATACAACGTTGGAGATAAAGTCTTCCTTAAAGTGTCACCTTGGAAGAAAGTCTTCAGATTTGGGAAGAAGGGAAAGCTTAGCCCTCGTTTTATTGGACCATTCGAAATCATTGGAAGAATAGGTCCAATGGCTTATCGACTAGCACTCCCAGTGAGTTCGAAAGATTCACAACGTGTTCCATGTTTTTATGTTGCGTAGATATCGGTCTGATCCATCTCACGTTCTTGAACCCAAAGAAGTTTAATTGAACCCTGACTTGTCATACGAAGAAGAACCGGTCCGAATTCTTGATTATGAAGTTAGGAAGCTTAGGAACAAGACCATTTCTCTTGTGAAAGTACTTTGGAGAAATCACAAAGTAGAAGAAGCGACGTGGGAACCGGAAGAAACGATGAAAAAGCAGTACTCTCATCTATTTACATCAGGTAAATTCGAGGGTGAATTTATTTTAAGGGGGAGGAATTTTAATACCCCAAATCCTAGTCTAGTTAAAATCATAATTAAATGGGAAAGAAAACTGTAAACATTTGGACATTAGGACTAAATCGTAAAGATTGAAAATATAGTAATTACTAATTATATTAATTATAATGCAACACATGATTAAATTAGTGGCTATTACTTGGTTATAACAATAACCAAGTGTCACCACCACCTTAAAAGGTAGTGGGACACTCGGCTACTGCACAAGTTAGACAACATTTGTTTTCATCTTTCTCCTACACATATAAACCACCAATGCAAAAGGGAGAAATGAGAGAGAAAATGAATTTTGGAAATTTGAGAGAGATTAAACCAGAATCTTGAAGGCTTGAAGCTTGTTAGAACGATAGAAATTCATACATGCTAACAAGATAGTCAAGTAAGTGTTTTATAGACTATCCGATTGTGTCTTGTTAAGATTTCTTTGAATCAGTTGATTTCATGAGTTTAGAATCTGGAAATTTATGATTTCATCATGTGTTTAATCTAAATTTGATGATGTGTTGAAGTTTCAATGAAGCCAGATTGAGAATGGATTGGAAAATGATCAACCGATTACTGTAAAAATGCTTAAATTCATTCTTGTAATGTTGTTCATGAAATCTGGAAAATTGATGATGATGCGAATTGATCTGGAAAAAAATTCATGTAGGAAGAAGTTGTTAGAAATGAAATTTTCTAGTGGGTAGAAGTGTTGGATTAATGAAAATGATGTTAGATTGCTGGAAATTTGATTTGGAGTAAAACTGGTCACACTTGGAGCTTAATTGGTAATTGTGGACTGTTTTGGAATAAATTTGAAATTCCAGTATCAAAATGAACAAATTGGAGACTGGAAATGATACTTAAATAACATGGAATGATAATTTGATAGCTTGGTAAGTTAAAATTGAGTATATAGTGGTATTTGGATTGTTTGATAGACCAGTAAGTTAAAAGAATATAAACATGACTGTTCTGGAATAATTACTAAATTGAGGACTAGATTGAATTAATCAGGGATCAAACGCAACTGGAAAATTTAACTAAAAACAGGGGAGACTCTATAAGGAATGATTCATAAATTATATGGCTTGATTAATAAGGACTTAACTAATTTAAAATAGGTTAATATACAAGCTGGCAAAATAGACCCTATAAAATTAACCTGACTTAGAATGCTAATCTGTATTGATATAGGAATGCTAAAATTATTAGCCATATATGGTTGGAAAGATAATTGAATTATCTTTTCATATGTGTAAAGTAATTGAAAATCTAATGAGTAGATTAAACGATATGGATAGATTACTATAGGGTGTCCAAACTGCTAGAAACATGGCATACTAGTAGTTGAAGTTGTATGTACTTGTTTGTATGAAATGTTATAGATTGTTTCTAATGATGCTTCTATACTATTGTGTATGAATTTATAGACCAAGAGGTATAGGAACCTTATGAAGGCACTAGAGTTGGGCAACCAAGGGACAAAAGCAAGTGGATTGCTATATAAGACTAAGCTTGGAGTCATAGCCACTGTAGTTGTATTTGGTAATTAAATAAGTGAAGAATGATTTTCAGTTACAATTAATGAACATGTGATGCTATGTGAGATTATTGATCTATATATGCTATGATATGCATGATAAAAGGTAAGCCTATTGTCTTGATTAACTACTTGATGAATCATGTTAAAGAATAAATACTCCTTGATTATGAACTAAGGTTCACTAGCCTAAGGGCTTATTGATCTTTTTACATGACTAATGACACTATAAACATGTCTTGATCCTCGTATTCCTTGATTATATGATTCATGCTTGATGATCACTAAACTAAATGATGCCTTGGTAACTAGTGAGTCATAGGTAGGATGGCATGCCATAGAGTCTTGAGCTCATTTGTGTTGGGTGGTCTACGGAGCAGGCTAAGGCCTTTATTTGGCGACAGTAGGAGGGATGTGTGTTATGATCTTTGGCGACAGTAGGAGGGATATGACCAGATACTTGATTTGGCGAAATTTTGGTTGGTGACTCGATTACCTAGACTTGACTATATACCAAGTCCTAAACTAGAAATTGATTGAATAATCTTGTTGTTATAAGATTGTTTTCACATGCACTTGAAATGAACCTTGAATCACTTGTATAATGTCATGATATGCCATGAAACTTAACATGTTGCTCTGTACCCAAGTTTATGATGATAATATGTAAAGGTTGGATGAAATCAACTTGTGATATGTATACATATATACTTGATATGCTATGTCTATATGTTGAATAAACAAGATGAAATGATATGTTGTTCTATATGTTTTAGACCATTCAAATATTAAGAACTTGTACAAGATTGATTCTTGTAAACCTAGCTAGGTCCTCCTTGAATCAAACACACCTGATAAATGAAATAACTTGCCTAGCTTAGGTTGCTACCTCACTAAGTACTTAACCGTACTTATCACTCTCGTTTTCATTCTTCCCAACCTACAGGTTAGTGGATTGAAAGTTACTTTGAGTTGAAGGCAAGGCAAGCTAATGCACAAAGTATGGTTATCCATTAGTTGATTACATGTTAGAAACATGCCTTGAAATGCCTTGATATCCTTGTGCATGTTATGCTCTCTTGTGTTGTTGATATGAAAGATTTTGAAAGCAAGACTAAAGTGATGTTGCTGCCATGATTTAGGTTGAAGTAGATATGTCATTGATCCATGTAATAGGGCCATGATAGTGTGTTTAATTTCTTGATACTTATAGGTATGCTATTCGAATGGATGTAGAGAGTCTAGTTAGTCATATGTTGTAACCCCCTTAGCCCGGCCTAGACGGTTGACCCGAACTACGAAGATTACACGGGGAAAACCAAAGTTAACCCGAAAGTTAACCTTGATTAACGACCCTTTTTTTCCTTTTTAAACTTGTCTAAATGCATATTAACCCTAAGTGTACACTTGAGATAAACATACTCGAAAACCACAGCAATCGGGTAACATTTAAGGACTCAATTGCACAACATACGAATTTAGGGACCAAATTGTAAATTCTGGAAATTAAGAGGACTTAACCAGTTTTAAAGTTACCATTATGAAATTAATCATATTTCATGCTTCCCTGTCAAGTTTCATCTCAAACGGACATCTCAAACTCAACCAATTGCATATACAAACATTGGGACCAAAACGTGAGAATTCCAAAACATTTAACCATCAGATTCAGTGCCCAACGGTCGAGTGTTCCGAAACGGGGATGATCCGTTCTGAAACGCGGGACCGTTCTAAAACAAGTTGCGGAACAAGGCTTGGCAGTGGCAAAACCGTTTCGGAACAACCCTACCTGTTTCGAAACGCCATGGCCATTTCAGGCCATCTGTTCCGAAACAGTAGCACCCGTTCCGAAATGAGTTGCCCAGAAATGCAGATTTTTGCTGGTTTAATACTCATTCAACCCATCAAACACATTCATATGACCTCCATATCATACACACAAGTCATCAAACACTTAAGGAACATAATAGCATCAGTAAAACACAATCATAGCATCGTTTGGGTAAAACTCCAAACCTATAGGCATGCATCCTATATTAGAAATCATGCAACCAACAAAACACCAAACCAAAAACCAAAAAGGCCATTTACAAGTAACAACATCCTCAAAAGCATAAAACCAACTTAAGGAGTCCAAAACATCTCCCAAAACACAATCTAGGTTCCCATTGCCAAATGCCAAAAGCTAATAGTGTTAGGAAAACATTCACCATACATGAGCTTAGTCTTTCACTTGGATCCTTGACCTCCTTGCTGCCCTTTATGCACTTCAATGCTCTGCATTATTGGTTTAAGAAAAGAGAGAGCGTAAGCACATAGCTTAGTGAGGAATGCTCAATTAAAACAACACAATAATGCATTTTTGTGAAAACACCTTTTCAAGGCCTTTAGTTTCAAAACAACATAAATCATGCAATTATGTACACAACTCAAGCATCTCATGCTTCAATCCATCATCATGTCATATTAGCTTACAAGTGATAATCCATAACCATTTTACAACTCAAAACACAATCGGATACGCGGATTACAAGCGTTGTCCCATACGCTTCATACACACTACCAATATCAAGGTGGAGCATGGTACAATCACAACCCCTCAACACCCGTGATGGAGACTATGGTACAATCACAACCCCTTCACATCACTCATTGGTAGTTGTATAACATCACTAACGAGAACACGGGACACATAACACAAGATCCACACATGGACTTTTAACCACCATTGTGATCTTAACACAAGATCCACTCATGGACTTTTAACCACCATAGTGATCTTAACCATCTCGTTAGTGTACTTGGATGGAGTTTACGGTACAATCAAAACCCCTCAACATCCAAGGTGACTTTATTCATGGTGCACCCAATCCTATAGCCGGCTAACTATATCCGATTCAAGTACTTTTAAACCAACACATCACTTGCCAATATACATCATTTAACATCATTAATCCACTGTTTTAAAGCATTTATCAAAGCCATTAACCATCATGCATTATTATGCATCAAAACCAAATTTATCAATGTTCAAAACAAGGATCTCTTACCTTGAGCATCCTTCAACACATGGCTTATAAAACCAGCATTAAACATGCTAAAATATGCTTTCAAAACAGAATTTAAAACATGCAAAATAACACATTGCATTCAACCATCCCATGGCTCATCAAAAGAGAGTTTTTCCGAAAACTTACTCTTGAGCTTAGCTAAGTTGTTTAGACTTAAACTAAGCTCCCATAACCTTCAAACATTGGTTTCAAAGCTGAAAACCAAACTTCACTCACCGATTCCGTTTCGCAAGCTTGCCGAAACACCAATCAAGCTTTCGGATCAACACCACAAGGATCTGAAGATGTCTCCCATGTTTTAAACACATCAAAGCAGAGGATTAATGCATCATCATGCATTAATATCTTCAACCAAGACACCTAAACTCGCTGCTCTCCTCAACACTCACATTTCGGCTACCAAACACAACCGAAATCACATCCAAACACCTCTACAACATTACCCAGCCAAGATCCATCAAATCCAATCATTCTTAAACATCAATTAACATCCAAAAAGGATCTAATCATGTCCTTATACCTCCAGCTATAGCAGAACATCAAACTCACCCCAAAAACCACCATTAACTCAATCAAAAACTTAGGAAAATCAACCTATTCGGGATTGCATTGATTAAACCTCAATTACACATCAATTATACATCCATTATACATCCATTATACATCAAAAAGACATCTTAAAACAGAGCCCAAACATTTTATACGAATTTCATCAAAATTAAATCCAAATCTTGCATTTAAAGCCAAGATCAAGAAAAAATCATTAAAACCTTTAATAAAACTCAAATCAAGGATTGAGAACTTGGGAATTTCAGTAAAGAACTGAGTATTTAGAGGAGAAGGACGTTCATACCTCTAAATGTGAGTTTCTCCTTGTTTAAAGCCAAGATTCTTGAAAATTCAATAAGTAAATGATAAGGATTTGATGTAGGAATGATTAGAGATCAATTAGAGATTGAAATCTCATCTTTAGATGTTAAAATCAGAGGAAAAATGGCTGGGGAAATGTGTTTGGCTGAGAGAAAATGGAGAGAAAATGAAGTGGGAAAATTTTGAGAAAAGTTAGTTATGAACTCAAAAATATCTATTTCCCCTTTTTCCTTTTATTAAATATCATTTAATAAATGTTTAATATTAAGAAAAATCTGGAGAAAACTCTTCTTGGGTAAATTAGCTCCTTAAAGATTCAAAGTTTTAATCCTTTTAAAACAGTCACCAACTTTTCAAAAATTACATTTTAGTCACTAACTTGAAAATCACATTTCCAAACCTCATTTTGTAAAATTTATTTCACCACTCTCTTATATATAATAAAAGAGGATTTTTAGACATTTTCCCATATTTTTAATGCTTCCCGAACTAGGCTTTCCCTAAAACCACCTTTTATACTCGAACTAAAATCCGACCGGTCCGATTCAAACCCAAAACTTCTAAGCCCAAAATTGGGGTGTTACATATGTGCCCTTAGCCTATTCGATTGATCCATGTTTGATTTGTGTAAACCTAATTGATCTTGTTAATGTATTACATATATAGGAAATGAACTATTGAGTATGATATCTTGATTCGGGGGTTTGTACAGTTCGAGTTGCATGTTGAATTATTCATGTTGTTACATGTTTGGTTCGAGTGACATGTTGTTTAGGAGGAATGATCTTGTTTGCTTCCCATATCTAATTCATGTATTTTGGGTTGCCTATTGATCATATGTTATAGCTTAAATGTGACATGATTCTTAATAATGTTTGTTGTTGTTATTCTTGTTTGATTAGAAGTCTAACTTATCTATTAGGGTTAAGTTAGGAAAAAGTTTTTGTTGCTTCGTGTTTTCTATGCCTGAGTAACATTCCTTAGCCATTTTACAACTAAACCGGGAGAGGGGTGTTACAGGTTCTCATCCAAAATGGATTCCATTGGCTCAACTGCATAGTATTCAATTTTGTATCTACATTTAAGAGCTTTGAAAATGTCGACAGCAATACATGCTTATTTTACCAAGGTAGTGTTGGCAAATGATGGCTCCAGTGGTTCTGTCGAGGTGGTGTTGGCATCCGACTGCTGTCTGGCATCAAATAGCAGTCTGGCATCAGATAGTGGTATGACATCATCAACCTCTGCCTCTTCTTTCTCTACTTCCTTGGGTTCACCTGCTACTAGTGATTTCTCTTCCTGTCAAATAATCGGTTGCTTGCCTTCGTCTTCTTTGTTTAGGACTTCATAATCCCTTTGAACTAGTTGTTGTGATGTGCTATTTAGGATGTTCAAAATCAGTGTTATATGATTTCAATTTTTTTTTGCTTATTTCTTCAATCTCTTGAGGTTGAGCATCCATCCTAGCTTTAATAGCCTTCTTGAAGTGTAAGTTCTCTTGCCAAGACATATGCATTGTATCAACAAAGTAGTAATCATCATAGAAGTCTATTTGATCATCAAACGAGTAGCTCGGCTGATGTTGAGGACTGTTTTACCATGGTATATGTGATGCAGCTGCAATGCTATTATCGTAAGCAAAAATGTCAGCTCCTTAATCTTACTATGCAAAATTTTGCTGGTAATGCCATCAATCGTAAGCTCCAATATGGTCTCTAATGCTCATTCACCAATCCTCCATGTTCTTAGAAGTACCTAAAATAAATGAAACTAAAAATAGAGTTAGAAGAATAAATAATAACATGAAAATAATCATAAACTAAAAAAAAGACAAGTAAAAATCAAAACAATCAATTTTGTTGCAATCCTTGGAAACACGCCAAAAACTTGTTGACTCGCGTGAGTGTTGGAAAAAGGGATAGAAAATGTATTGGAAATGTAGTAAAAACAGTGCCAAAGATTGAGTCTTTTGCATGCAAGTATACACTGTCGACAAGTAATACAACAGTAAGCTGAGTATCGATCCCACAGAGATTGACTTGGAATTCGATTGCTTTGAATGTTTACTTGTTGAGGAAAAATATTGTTTGTTGGAAATGATTTTGTAAATAATGCAAAGGCAAGAAAAGTAAAATAAGATAGCGGTGGCAAGGACAATGTTAAATGAATGATGAGCGTTGGCAAGGGATGCCTGGTTTTCACGTTATTCATTTCATGCCAGCTTTTAATAATGTAATGCCTTGGCATTGTTTTCCGAGAATACTCATGTTGGCAAAGCCTCTCTCGATGGTTATTGCCCTAAATTGATCATGTAAAACCCCCCATATATCTATAGTGAATGCTTTTTCATAAACCAATTTGATTAAGATCCAATCTATACTTCTAAGAGGTAGATTTCACTTCTAAAGTAATTTTGTCTACTTGAACATCTTCTCTCGAAGCATCTCACCTTAATATCTAGCAACTCGATCGTTGCCACCCAAGTCTGTTAAGATATTGAGTTGCAATAGGCCAATAGTGCCAGCTCTCGCGTGGCATACTATTTACGAAAAAGTAAAGCCTGTCATACAGAAGAAACAATGCTGAAGCATTTTCATTATTAAAAACTTAACATAAAAACATCGTTCCACGCAAACATCCCACACTAACTATTAAATTAGTTCATGGTGAGAGTATCAACCATAAAACCTTCAATATTTTAGAACACACCTTCATTTAAAAGAAAATAAAAACAACTAAACAAAGAGAATGAGGTGAGAAGGGGTCTCTCGATGCAGCCCTTCAAGATCTAAGCCCTCGGTCAATCTGGTCGAACGACGTCTCCTTGGTGCAGCCAGTTGTCAATGGACCACTCTCCACACACTTGAATGATTGCATGATCATTCTTTAAATAGGTGTGCGAAGAAGCCCTAGGATAAGCCTTTGCATTCGAAATTTGAATGCACAAGGGATAAAGCTTGTCATCACCTTTTTCCAGATTTGAAATGTTAAGCTGATTAGGTGATAAGCTGATCAGGTTAGGGCTGATGTCATTCTTCCATCGATCCTTTGGCAACCAAACTTGGCATCATTCTCCCAATCAAGCTTGGCACTATTTTTCCTCTATTTTTTTTGGAGTTTGGTCCCATTATTATTTTCTCGCAGCCTGATCTGGTCCTATTCTTTCAGGTTCAATAACTTCTTAGCCTGACATCAAATTCCTCTTTTTTGCCAACCTGTGTTGAGCATTGTTTGGTCCATCTATACCGACAGCATCTCGACATTCTCTCTAGCATTCCTTCCCGCGTTGCTCTTTTCTGCTAATCGCTATACAAAAACCTACAAAATTACCAACAAAACAACCTTTCACACTGGCATAGATAAAATTCTCAACTCCTTATGAAAATGCATGAATTTAACATCTAAATGCAACTAAATGTATTCAAAAGCAAGTAGAAGCATTGTAATATATGCATAAAAATAGTAGTTTTGAGGACCTAACACCAAGGCTCCACCTTTCCTGGAGGATGTCCAGCCTAATGTGGCCAGTTTCACTGAAGTTGGGATCGAAGATGGCCCCATGAAAGCAAAACGCAAACTACATAAACGTATAACCAATATCTTAGACACATTGCACCGTAAAACATATTCACAAATATAATAAAATAACAATCTTGGGTGGTTTATTACATTACACTAAGAGGTCTCATAGGGTAATCAGGTGGGAAGAAATTTCTAACTTCAAAATTATGGCCTTTGAACGGGCTGGCCTTCGTTGCAGCCATTTCAAGTCGATAACGAAACAGACTGTCATCGACTTCTTCTGTAACTAAAGAAAAATAATCCAAACTGTAAACTGTTTGAAAACATTTAAATGCTTCCTAAAAGACAGAGGGTTGTTTACCAAAAACCAGATAAGCGGCTACTAATGTAAAAAATTATGATCATGAAAAATTATTACACATGGGCACGTGAAGGGTTGGTATTTATTATTTAACGTGTGGCTTTGCATTTTGAAAAAAAAGTAAAAAAGAACGTGCCTTTGCATTAATACGACAAGTACCTCACGTTTGTATAACGTTTCGAACTTATTATTGATAACCTAAAATATTAATTTTTTTACTAATGATTTCAGTGTAAGTCGTGGTTTTAAAGTATCCAAACCGTCATTGAAAGTTTCGCTACTAAACTTAATGTGTCGTTCCTGCCCAAAAATGTCTTTTCAGTCAAACGATGCATAATGAACGTTTGCGAACACAGTTCGAACATTTCACCAGTAACGTAAAATGCTCATATTTCTCCTAACCATTTCAGTTGCAAATACGCTTGTGAAGTTTTGAACCTATTAAAATTTTATCGAGCCCACCAAAGTTGTCTTCTCAGTTCTAAAATTAAACCGTGTCATTTAATGTAACCTTATTAGTCATCAACAACCCTTTGGGATGCGTACATAAATTAAATTGGCGGGTTTAATGGATTCTGAATTTCAAAAAACGTATATTCCCAATTATACAATCTTCTTTCATGATTAGCGTCTCATCATAAATAGGATCCTTTGGGATCTAACACTCATAACCTAATGAAGAGAGTGTTGGTTTGTTTCATTTTTAGTTTCTATCTCTACAACATTATATGTGTGGTTTATGTTGCGGTAATGTCGTCGTCTTAGTTTGTAGGTTTTCTGTGACGATAAACAATGGTATTTGAAAGGCTTTCAAGGTATGAACACCAACAGACAAAGTATTTGGAAAAATGCTCTCATCATTTGTCTAACATGTTGTTCGTTTGTAGAACTACGTTTGAAGTATGGGCCAATGTTGAGCGGACTGTGGAAGATTTTGACGTGTATCGGCATTTTCCCCATTTCCCTATTTAAGTTATCAAAATTTTGCGACAACAAAGAAAGTCGATAATGAAGGCTACAACAATAATGTCTTTTATATGGTCTTGAAAAAAAATTAAAAGAATACGAATGGATGACACAAAGATGAGCAATAACTTTAAGTATCGAACACTCTATTTGAGATGGCACAAGCATAAGCTACTTAGACAAGCAACAATTTATCGATCAATTCTAATTACGCAAGGGCAATAAAAAATTAGTTGTGATTCCCTTTACCTATTAAACAAGTCATTATTCATTATCTAACATATAAAGTTTCTTGGATTCCTTCATAGCAGCTTTGTGATTTAACAACTTATTTGATTATACTACTTTTATTAAATCCTAGGGTTGTTCGAATGTTCTAAGGGTCATACAATTATTTTCTACCTTTTAAGCCAGTGCACATCAAGTCAGGGGTTAAAGGACTATCTAGAAGGTATTAGAGTCAAGCATTTCATTGTAATAATGTGGTCTATCAAGTATCTTCTCGAACATCCAATTATTCATATAGGAGACAATTTAAAGAGTTATACATTAATGACAAATCATGTTTAAAACTATCTAGAAGGTGTTAGATAAACATTAAAACTAGACATATGAATCCTTAGCAAACCCAGCCAGTGTAACATCCCAGGCCCGGGTTAGGAGCGAGAGGCATTACACAACAGAACATATAAAACACATATCATATAACATATAAACTTGTAATAAATCTTCAGAACATATAACAAACAATAGGACAATTAGAGTGCGCAACCCTTAATTCATGTAACAATCTATACACATAGTGAGCCAACAAAAACTTTCATGTATCATATCAAACCTATTCAATCAGACATGTTACTAACATAACATTAACAACCTTGTATTAACTTATCATTCATATAAGCATGCTTATACAATCAATCAATCACCAACTCAAGTCCAATTCAAACATACCTTTGTCATAGCAAAACTAACAACCTAACATAGCCTATAATCATGTTACAATGACATATCAACTTACTATTGAATTATACCAATCAACTAAACAAGTATACATCCATTATCATGTTCAAACAACCTATGTATACTACGATCATATTCGAATTACACTAAGATTAACCTAGGCATTCGAATCCACCATATATAACAACATTAAACTTCATTTCAATTCAAACATCTAGATGCAATAATACAATCCTAAGTTAATGACACCATACTTATACAACTTGTAACATAATATGACATTCGAATCACCTTATATAACCAAGATAAACACTAGATACAATTCACCTATCAAACAAACAATTCAACAATGATCATATGCATCCATTTGAATGACAAAGCATATAAACAATACATAACATTAGGAATACCGTATCAAGACTTGATCAAACTTAGCCATGTAACTTTAATAGTCATCAATAACCCTTTTGGATGCGTACGTAAATTAAATTGGCGGGTTTAATGGATTTTGAATTTCAAAAAACGTATATTCCTAATTATACAATCTTCTTTCACGATTAGCGTCTTATCATAAATAGGATCCTTTGGGATCTTACACTCATAACCTAATGAAGAGAGTGTTGGTTTGTTTCATTTTTAGTTTTTGTCTCTACAACATTATATGTGTGGTTTATGTTGCGGTAATGCCGTCGTCTTAGTTTGTAGGTTTTCCTTTGACGACAAACAATGGTATTTGAAAGGCTTTCAAGGTATGAACACCAACAGACAGAGTATTTGAAAAAAATGCTCTCATCATTTGTCTAACATATTGTTCATTTACGGAACTACGTTTGAAGTAGGGGGCCAATGCTGAGCGGATTGTGGAAGCTTTTGATGTGTATCGGCATTTTCCCCATTTCCCTATTTAAGTTATCAAAATTTTACGACAACGAAGAAAGTCGATAATGAAGGCTACAACAATAATGTCTTTTATATGGTCTTGAAAAAAATTAAAAGAATACGAATGGATGTCACAAAGATGAGCAATCACTTTAAGTATCAAACACTCTATTTGAGATGGCACAAGCATAAGCTACTTAGACAAGCAACAATTTATTGATCAATTCTAATTACGCAAGGGCAATAACAAAATTAGTTGTGATTCCCTTTACATATTAAACAAGTCATTATTCATTATCTAACATATAAAGTTTCTTGGATTCCTTCATAGCAGCCTTGTGATTTAACAACTTATTTGATTATACAACTTTTATTAAATCCTAGGATTGTTCGAATGTTCTAGGGGTCATACAATTATTTTCTACCTTTTAAGCTAGTGTACATCAAGTCATGGGTTAAAGGAATATCTAGAAGGTATTAGAGTCAAGCATTTCATTGTAATAGTGTGGTCTATCAAGTATCTTCTCGAACATCCAATTATTCATATAGGAGACCATTTAAAGAGTTATACATTCATGACAAATCAGGTTTAAAACTATCTAGAAGGTGTTAGATAAACATTAAAACTAGACATAGGAATCTTTAGTAGACCCAACATGTGTAACATCCCAGGCCCGGGTTAGGAGCGAGAGGCATTACACAACATAACATATAAAACACATATCATGTAACATATAAACTTGTAATAAATCTTCATAACATATAACAAACAATAGGACAATCAGAGTGCACAACCCTTAATTCATGTAACAATATATACATATAGGTGAGTCAACAAAAACTTTCCTGTATCATATCAAACCTATTCAATCAGACATGTTACTAACATAACATTAACAACTTTGTACTAACTTATCATTCATATAAGCATGCTTATACAATCAATCAATCACCAACTCAAGTCCAATTCAAACATACCGTTGTCATAGCCAAACTAACAACCTAACGTAGCCTATAATTATGTTACAATGACATATCAACTTACAATTGAATTATACCAATCAACTAAATAAGTATACATCCATTATCATGTTCAAACAACCTAAGTATACTAAGATCATATTTGAATTACACTAAGATTAACCTAGGCATTCGAATCCACCATATATAACCACATTAAACTTCATTTCAATTCAAACATCTAGATGCAATAATACAATCCTAAGTTCATGACACCATACTTATACAACTTGTAACATAATATGACATTCGAATCACCTTATATAACCAAGATAAACACTAGATACAATTCACCTATCAAACAAACAATTCAACAATGATCATATGCATCCATTCGAATGACAAAGCATATAAACAATACATAACATTAGGAATACCATATCGAGACTTGATCAAACTTAGCCATGTATATACATTCCAACAAAGTCATACCAACTTGTCCAACCATTACATATCATGTCTTAAACATAAAACAAACCAAACTAACTTATATATGCTTCCAAAATGCATGTGACATACTCTAAACATGTAACTATGCCACCATCTAGGAGTCCAAGCAAAACTATATCATACTTGAGTCTTGGCTTGTGATTGCTCCCAGATCAAAATAGATAGCTTTCGGATATCATAGACCTATTATTTTTGAAGAAGGAAACAAAAGAGTGATAAGTACAATTTGTACTTAGTGAGGCAGTTCCTATAATTTACTAATTCATTCTTTTAAGTGTGTTATTCATATAATCAAGGTTACCTAGCTAGGCTTAACACCAAACAAGTCACACCTAGCTAATTCATTTCATGCTCAAGTAGACTTAACTAATTCAATTAATATCATACCATCAAAGTCATGAAACATACTCGTGATCAATAAAAAATCAAGCATAACATCATATAATACAATCATGTATACAAATTTCGTATCATAAATGTCATTGTTCAATCATGTAAACAAGCCATTCAAAACATAGTCTTATTTCATTTGATCAATTCGAATGGGTCATTATCCAACAAGCTCATGTTCATGTCATATAAGCATGTATACCACTTAATCATTTCTTATCATTGAATCACATATCATCATTCATTTGAATAGAGTCACTACCCATATTGATCATATCACTTCATATAACATATAATCATATACCATTTTATCATTTCATTTGATCATGTGAAGTCTTATTAAAAGTTCAGTTAGGTTTTGCCATGGATGATTAAGTGAACTAGGTAATCAAGTCAATAGGTACCAATTACCAACATATAACAGTATATGCTCACATCACCAATGATCAGTAGATACACAATGTATCAAGGTGTCTAATTACTCCATTCAACTTGTAACTTGTAACAATAGATGCTCAAAGCATCAGTAGGTGACTAACCACCTTTAAATCAGTAGAGCTCAGACTCTAAGGCATGCCCTTCTACCTAAGGACCACTAGTCAAAAAAGGACTTATTAAGTCTTTTAATGTTCAACAAGATCAACCAAGTATATAGCAATCACATTACAAAGTCATATAACATGTCCATATCAACATTGCACTAGAATCATTCAAGATCATTAAACAACCAATTTCTAGCAAGCATATCATATCAATTTAATCATGTATTCATAAAAAAATAGCTAAATCTCATATATAAGCTCATATCATGAAGCACACACAACCATCAAAGCATACCAAAGCACATTAATCATCAACAACGACAACTAGCACTAACTAGTATCATACTATCCCATTTCCTTTAGTTCTTCTTCCTTCACGTTTTTAATTACCAAATTCATGTTTGATTCATTTTATAGATAATGGGAATTTATCAAATAAACATAAACATTTGTTAGGACACTAGTTCTAACCCTAAGATCAACTACACTCACAATACTCCAACCTAAACTTGCTCATTGATCACTATGCCTTTGTTCTTTCTTCTTGGCTGCTCAACCCTTGAATCCTCCAAATATTCTTCACATTCCCGCTCTTAACAATCAAACAAAACATATACATCATATTATAGACTATTTCAACCATATAATCCATTTATAGACTCACAAACACTTAAACATATAAAATTGTCCTAATCTGGCAGTTTGAGCACTAGACACTATTTTGGCCATATCATTTTACTGACAAGTCCAAATTTAGATTACTTTAATACTCAAGAAATCTTATTTACACAGCTTTACAACCATGTATGGTACATATTTTTATCATTTCTCAATCAATACAGTTTATTATCTAAACATAGGTCATTTTGCAGTTCTGGCAGTGTGTAACACCTCCACCATTTCGGTTCCGTATTTTTATATAGATATTAAATTTTAGTGCCATTTGTTTCTAGTTAAACTAGACATACCCACGTAATCTCTATCAAAATTTCAGGTCTAAATTCTATGTATTTTATTTTTAGTGAATTTTTAAAGGTCACTGTCCAGAACAGATCAGTGCTGGGAAGATTTATGCTCTAAGTTATTTCAACCGCATTTCCAGATTTGGTTCTAATCTAACATGAACCTAATAATCATAACACATGACCAAACAATTCTAAACAAGATTTCCAGCAAGATAGAACCCATAAAACATCCAAACAATGAATAAATCACAAAGCATAATCGGTTAAAACAAGAATACTTACATGAATCTATGAACACGCATGAACCCTATGATCTTCTAGTTTAAATTTCCAGCACATGCATGAATTTACCCTTCAAAAATCTCAAGATTTCTCAAGATATCAAGCTCTCTCTCTCTCTTAGTTTCTCGGTTGTGTAATGAAAATGAAGGAAATATGACAATATTTTTTTAGTGTAATACACTTGTTAGCCATGTGTTTCAAGAGAAGGACACACAAACTTATTTTGTCCATGTATTATTCCACTAATAACCCACCATATTAGGTTATATATCATGTTATAGGTTATTCTACCAATAACCCACTTTCTTGGTCCTTTAACTTCTCAAAGTTGTTTCACATTTTAGGTTACAACCTTCTTTTGTACCATATTTCAGGTTACACTACACTCACACCATATTTTAGGTTACAACCTATTTTTACACCATATTTTAGGTTACACTATACTCGTACCACATGACAGGTTACAACCTATCTTTACACCATATTTCAGGCTACACTATACTCACACCACATTTAGGTTACAACTCGTTTTAGCACTACATTTCAGGTTACAGCCTATTTTTTCACTACATTTCAGGTTACAACCTATTTTTGGACTACTTTTCAGGTTACAACCTATTTTTACCTTCTTTATTAACTAGATTAGGGTTTTTCAACTAGGGTATTTTTAGGGTGTCATAGCCTATCATTCCCAATAGAGAGTTTCGAATACAATTGAGGACCTTGTAGCTTATTCAGTTCACTTCAGTTTCATTTAATTGCTTTTGCTCCAGCATTTCTGAAATCTTCCAACTTGCTAAAACATTTAATTTCAGTATGTGTTTTACGTGCTTAATATAAAAGTGAAATACCTCCAATCCATGTGGAGACGATACTCACTCATAACTTTACAACTTGTTTCGACGTGTATACTTGCACTATTTATATATCATTAATAGTACACCACACAACGTAACACTATGCATTGTATGTGTTTTTGAAATGGGATGACAAAGATTTATAATGATGCATTGAAAAATGGTAGATAATGATGTTTAAAATGAGTATATTGGCATGAGGTGAGATTATTGTTACCGAATATAATTGGTCTACCAATAGGATGAGAAGTGCATTATAATATACAAAATTCGTAACTGCTCTTTGGTTCGGGCAGTGGGGGTAGTGTCATCCCGTTCCAAAGTGAGAGTGTGGTGATGAGAGATTCAACCACGATAGGTATTAATGATGAGAGATTCCATCAAGCTTTGTGGAGATGAGAGATGCCGCCATGAGAGTCTAGTGATGGGAGATTCCGCCGGGGTAGGACTTGATGATTTCATCAAGTTATCCGTATATCCGAGTAATGTTGCTAAAATGCCAATATATAAGATTCACATGTACCTTGATTAGAAATGATTTTATGCAATGTTCCTTGCATATGAGAATATGATTTGAGAAATGCTTTATGAGATTTAAGCATGTGAGGCCTTTCCTTGAGATTTTGCATTTTGATGAATGCATGTGATAGATGGTACATATGGTTTAAATGATGTGGTTTTACTTTGAAAATGATTTCAAGCATGAAATAGAAAGAGCATGATGAGATAGAGAATTCTAAATGAGAAATGGTTTTAAAATGCATTATTGTATTTGGTGTGTTTTGAATATCCCTCACTAAGTAATTGTGCTTACGCTCTATTTTACAACAATACAAAGAATTAGCATATTTGGGCAGCAAAGAGGCAAGAAGGATTCTAAGGAGGGGGATTAAACTCAAGTATGATTTCACATTTGCTTATTAGTAATAATAGTTGGCAATGGGAGGATGACTTTATATTTTGGGAGATGTGTTTTGAAACTCCTTGTTTTGTGGTATGTTTGTTTTGCCTTTAATTACTTGTAAATGTCCTTTACATGTTGGTTTATGCCTTGGTTGGTGTTTTGACTCTTAAGTTACTATTTTGCATAGGTTGCATTCCTATAGATCCCTTTGTTGTGTATTGACATGTTATGATGTTTTTTCTGCCATGTATGATTGTGGTTTGAAGTTTAAATATATTGGAAGCTTGTTGGAATGGTTTTGTATAGATTAAAATGTGAAAAACCAGAAAAAAGTGTTATTATATTCCCATGTGTTTCTGTACACTCGAGCATGTACCGAAACAGTGAGCCTAAAATGGCTTAGGGATTTCGTAACAGAAGAGAGTGTTTCGGTACATTTTGCTACTAGAATAGCCTGTTTCGAAACACCCTCGAGGGTATTTCGATACGGTCCCGTGCTTCGAGTCGCTCGTCCCTATTTCGGTACGAATGTTTCGATACATCACAACCTATACCGAAACGACATGATGTTAAGTTAGTTGATGGAATCTTCTGAAGTTCTGTTTCTTTACGTTTTGATCCCTGAATGTTGTGGATGCAATTAAATGAGCATGGATGATTATTTTGACCTGATATTTAACAAAGATCCATGTAATGTGATTAATTAAAGGTTGGTAACTTAAAAAGTGATGAAGTCCCTGCAATTTTGTGAAATTACAAAACGTTCCCTAAAATGTATATGTATACAATTGAGTCCAAATCATTGTCTCATTGAGTCGTAAATTGTTCCGTTGCGATATTTATCACATCAATATAAAACATTCAAGCATTTAATTACTTTCTACACTAGCCTAAATGATACATTCGAGCAGGGGCCCACGACTCTTGATGAGTACTGGCAGGAACTTGGCCTCGAGTCCTCCTCGAGTTTCCTGACTGTGCTTGTTTTGGCCCTTTACCCCTAGGAGATGGAACTTGATTTGAATTAGAGGCCACTCTATCCGAAGGCTTGTCTAAGGTCTGAGGACAATCTCGAACATAATGGTCCAGGCTTCCACACCAGAAACAAACATTTAATTGCTTTCTACACTGGCCTGAATGGTAATTCTAGAAGATATTACAATGTCGAAACCGTGGGTCCTTGCTCTGTAACACCCACTTCCCGGTCTGATCGAGAACCGGTTCGGAAGGTGGTATTGGTGTTCAATACAGTAAACAGTGCAACAAAATTTCTTTTTATGATTGAGCCTCAAACCAATATCATACAATAACACAATGCCTCAATACATTTTAGCCCAATTAATCCATACGAAGCAATAATTAATCAATCCAGGTTAAATCGCAATTAGTACAAGCTTTAGGGATGAAACTGTAAATTTAAAAAATTATGGGTCCTTCAATGCAATCGATTTACCAGATTAAAATTCTCTACATTATTAACATACCTGTAAAATTTCATACAATTTGGAGACCATTAGCTCATTCAATTTAATCTTTCAATATTCAGTGACTAAACTGTGAACCTTGCAAACTGTTTAATATGTCATTAACTAACTTAACTAACCCCGTATCGAAACACCCTAGGGCTGTTTCGAAACGGGTGAATGATGATCAACCCATGTTGACTTTACCCTTTAGGCCGTACCGATACGGGCTTGCGCTGTATCGAAACTGGTTGAGCTCTTTTGTCTTTGATTTTGACCTATTTCGATACGTTATAAACCTGTACCGAAACGAAGGATTTCGGTGAAAAAATGTTTCGAAACGGCCAAGAACCGTTTCGATACACCCTATTTCTCATGTCCAATTTTTCTTACCCGTATCGAAACGCCATCACCTCTTTCGATACGGCCTGACCTGAAATGACGGATTTTTGCTAATATTTATTCGATTTGACCTACCGAACGATGTCCAAATGCAACGAAACTTTACGCACAACATTTCAATGGTATAAACTACTAGCATGCGAAGTTTCATGACCATACAAAAACGTTTACTATGTTTTGACCTTTATGAGCCATGTATGCACTTTTAAGTCATTTTAAGCCAACCAAAAAGAGCCATTTAGAGCTATTAACCACTTACAACATATGCATTTCACAAAAATATCAAAATAAGCATAAACGACTAGTTCGACTACTTTGCCAACTTCCTAGGAGTTCTTAAGGTCAAAATACATTACTTTAAGGCTTGTAGTGACTTGTCTTGCCTTGATATTCCGATCCTTCTTCACACGATCTTTCAACCTGAAATGCATAAGATGAGACACGTTAGGCATACATTGCCTAGTGAGGTAGTCATAAACAATATGAACATAGATGTAACAAGTATATATATACATGCTCTCATACTTATCAGTATCAATACTATGCATCGATAAACAATGTTTAACATATTTATTTCATCATTAATCCTTGGATTGAATCAAGATAGTGGATACGCGAATTCCTACGCCTCGCCAAGTCAATGAATGGTCTACTCCTTCCGCCTAATATGACCAATAACAACACACATCCCTCCGCCTCGCTAAATCAATATAGGTCGTAGCCTTAGGACCGTAGTCCACTCGTACACTGAGCTCATGAATTCTACGGCATGCCAATTGTATCCAATGTCAATTCAAATCCAAGATTTCAATGTTCATTTCCATATTCAATTTTCAATGAGAATTCCAATGACCATTGTTCTCAATATTTATCAATGACAAACATGTCTCAATATCAATGTTTCATGATCCAAAATCAATATCAATATCCGATGATTTCTTTACAGTGTTTCGATGACAATAACTATATCAATGGCAATGCACAATGACAATATCAATAACTATGTCCAATATTCAATAATAAAACTTACCAACACTTACCAAAGTGTCCAATTAACAATCCAATGCAATTTCTTCAATGCTAATATGTGTAAAGTGTCACAAAGTCTTATATTTCATGCATTGTCCAACTCTTATTATTACTGTTTTCAAGCTCATTTTAAGCATAAGTAGGTTCATGCATAGCATTTTACAGTGTTTCATTGTTCTACCTTGCTTTTATAACTTATCATTTATTTGGTGAACAAGAGATATTGTTTTAATGTATTCTTGCTTGTAGGTACTAACAGCTGAACGAGGGAGCAGAGGAATGAAGGATACAACGTTAATAAGCAAACCTAGGAGCTGTACTGAAGCAGTTCCAGCTGAAGGTAAGTTGTTGCCGAGCAGCTATCGAGCATCTGCTGAGCAAAAGCTGCTACCAACCTTGCTGCCCGCGGCATCTAACTATGGAAGTTTGGAGAACCAGAGCGCGATTTGTAGAGCTAAAACTCCTGATTCTATGGTCGACGTTCACATGATTTTCCAACGTCTGTAGCAGCGGCTAGGGCCGCCGAAGTGAAATTCCCAAGCTAACTTGCGGGCTAAGGAAAACGAGGAAGAGTCCATATTCCAAGAAAAGAAGTCATCATTTAAAGCTACATTAAAGAAGAAAAGCTACTTTAGAGGACTTCTACTTCAAGGAGGACTTGACCTAGTTTTAAGTCTATAAATACCCATTGTACTTCTAGGTTAAATCATCCCAGGTTTTCTATAGAATTTACTTGTGCTCTTCTCTGCCGCCATGTTCTAATTTTCCATTGGGTTAGGGTTATGTTGTAACTAGTGAGAAACGGTTGTTTTAGTTTTTTGAGTTATTTCTTTAATAAAATATTTCAAGTTTACTTAATCCATTGTTCTTCATTCTTTCAATCTTTCCACACTATTCGTTTGAGAGAATCTATTTGTCGGGCACGAAAGTGCAAGACTCACGAAAGGGTTAAGTACGGTCACAACGAGAAGCGTGAATAACTTGGTTCCACACTAGTCCACAAGTTTCAGCGGCTAAAAGGGATCACTAACTGAGTTGATTGATTTGGTTCCACACTAGTCCTCAAGTTATCAATCTCGAGCATCCTAACCTAGAAATAGGAGGGATCACTGTCGACTATCCTGCCAAACTTGAAGTGTCTGCCAGACTTGCCGCCAGGACGTCTTTCCATTCCACCTGTCAAGACAGTACACACCCCTGCAGTGGCAGTGACCTACTGCGGCCGCGTGACAGAGTCGTAGTTTGCCGCCCATCTACCCGCCGAGGCAGCATATCGTGACAGCAAAGGATAACTCATACCTAATTCAACACAATTTTCACACTAAGTGGCAGCATAACCCTTCCTGCTCTATCACCCTGATTCATCTTCTCTTTTACTTGTGTTTTATTTACTTTCCAATCTCAACCAATCTATTCACTTGTGTTTTTACTTTACCATTGTGCAAAAACTACAAAATGAGACAAGCTGTCCAATCCTCGTGAGATTCGACATCTTTTATATTATAACTTGACATGAGTGTGCACTTGCGCTCTTATAAAAGGGGAACACCTACACGCCCTACAAGTTTTTGGCGTCGTTGCCGTGGATTGGTAACAACGAATTTCATTTTTCAATTTCTGCACCTTTTTTTCCTTTATTTTTATTTTTAATCTAAAAAATGAAGAAATTTTACAGTATCCTTTGGAAATGTATGACCGGGGCTAACCCTAGCGGAAACTTCGTTATTTACGATGCTCTTGAGCGTGAAACTAGATGAATTAAGAGGAAGCTTAGGGAAGCCGTAAAGAACAAGGACAAAGGCAAAGCAAAGGAAAAGACCATGGTAAACGAGGACCCCCCAGTTGATGCCATGAATTGAAGGGGCGGGTAGCCAGATTTATCGCCCAGAGGACCACAAGTGCAGTAGAGGCATGATCCTCCTTATCCACCCCAAGTGCGGACAACTAGAGACTACCTTGAAGATGACTTTCAAAGGTTCGAGCCAATAGTAACAGAATCGGAGATAGGGGCAGATCATTTTGAACTAAAGCCTGTCATGTTCAACATGCTAAACACATTAGGGCACTTTGGAGGGACTGCCACAGAAGATGCTTGGCAGCTTCTACGAGGATTCCTGGACATCTGTCGAGCATTCAAGATTCATGGGGTACACCAGGACGTATTACGGCTAAGGCTATTTCCCTATTCACTGAAGGGTAGGGCGAAATAGTGGTTGAATAGCCAGCCGGATCTTTCACTTCATGGGCGGAGCTATGCATAGACAAGGGGATGACGAGCCGATGTATGAGGCATGAGAGCGGTACCAACAAATGCTGAACAACTGTCCGCTTCATGGTTTACCGGCTTGGACTCATGTATCTATATTCTACAATGGGGTTAACTACCCAACTCGGATGTTGATAGATGCCTCAGTTAACAAGATCATCCTAGATAGACCTCTAGAGGAAGCACTATGGCTGCTCAACATAGCAGCTAAAAACGATTTTAAATACCCGACAGCCCGTAGAGGCGGCACAAGGCAACCAACTACTGTAAATGAGGTGGAAGCCTCCGAATCTGTTAATGCCCACCTCGACTCTTTGACAGAGCTGGTGATGAAGATGGTGCAATACCCAAGGAAGGTCCATAAGGTAAAAGTTATTGAGCCATTATGTGGCGAATGCAGGGCCAACCATGACTCCTCTGAATGCATTGCATCTGCAAACTACATGGGAAGATATGAGAGGAATAGCAGGCCAACCCAAAACACATACAATCCTAACTGGAGAAACCATCCCAACTTCTCACGGAGCAACCTAAAGACAGCAGCAAATCCACAACGGCTACAGGGAAGCTACCAATAACATCAGTCCCGACAGCAGACTCAGCAACCATAACACAATAATTCACTAGAAGCTACTTTGAATAACTTTATAAAAAAAACTGGTGAATTTAATGTTTATACAAATAAATTTATTGAAAAAAACTGAGTCTTTCATGGACAGGATGAAAATGAAGATGAACAACCAGGAGGCCGCTATTAAGAACCTGGAGACCCAGTTTGGGAAGTTCACCGAAATCTACCACAACTGAACCATGAGAGCATCATCCAGCAGCCCACCAGAAGCATCTAAGCCCACTTTTGAACATTGCAAGGCCATAAATACAAGAACTGGGAAGCAGCTGGATGAACCTAGGATGGTAGAGTAGTTAGGAACTCAGCCTAAACATATAAGTAAGCCTACCCCAGCAGCACCCATATTAGCCGCCCTAGCAGAAACACCTACTCCAGCCGCCCCGACAGCAGAACATGAAAGCAGCCCTGACAAGGATGACCCTCCTCGAACTAAGCCCCCAAGCAAGGAGCAAATAGAGGACATCCGCCCGCCAGCTCCATTCCCCCAAAAGCTCAAACAACAGCAGTAGTAGCACCAATTCAGAAAATTCTTGGACATTCTGAAACATGTGCACATTAACATACCTCTGATAGAAGCTATACAAAGCATGCCCAACTACGCCAAGTATCTCAAAGATATAGTTTCTATGAAGAGACGGATAGGGGAATTTGAAACGGTGGCCTTCACTGAAGAGTGCATGGCTATGTTAAATAACAAGCTGCTGCCCAAGCAGACAGATCCGGTCAGCTTTGTTATACCATGCAGGCTGGGCAGCAAGCACGAGACCAGGTCCTTGTGTGATTTAGGAGCCAATATAAACCTGATGCCTAAGGCCGTCTTCGATAAACTGGGTATTGGACCTGCAAAACCAACCTCCATAATGCTTAAACTTGCCGATCACTCATTCGTGCAACCGAAGAGAAAGATTGAGGACATACTGGTCAAAGTGGGCAGCCTAATTCTTCATGTTGATTTCCTAATCTTGGATTGAGAGGCTGATGAGAAAGCCCCCATCATTCTCGGGCGACCCTTCTTGGCCACGGGAAGACCACTGATAGATGTAGAACTCGGGGAATATACAATGAGGGTAGAAGATCAAAACATAAGGATGGATGTTCTGCAACCCACAGAAGAAGGAAAGGAAGGCCTGGATGAAATAGCTGCCAAGATAAGTGTGGAAACAGGCCAGGGCAGCGACTGCCATGACAGACCTCGAGGGAGATTGAGGGACCCCATCAAGCAAAAACTGAAGTAACAAGAGGACCCCCCAGGAGGGGAGAAAAAGCTAAACCACCTCAGGAAGTGGTTATGTCTAGGAGATACACCCAAATGCACTCATAACATAACTTAATTTTTATTTATTTCTATTTACTTATTTTTATGCATTAGGAATAAAGTTTATTTTATTTTAGGACTAGATTAATTTTCAGTATTTAATTTTTTAGATTTTATTTAATTATTTTTATTATTTTTTCTTTTAAGATCGAGAATAAAAGAGCAGAATTAAGATGGAAGACCAGCAAAAAGCCCGCCAACCATCCTGCCGAGTCAACAGCCAGCCCAGCGAAATGTAACGGCTAGTTGGCCAACGACGACTTCAAAAATAACGGGCAGAAAAATCTGTAACGTGCGCAAGGAAATCATATTGTTGATCATTTAATGCTGCCCTGACACTTCTCGGTAGCGCCTATGTAAACCACTCACTCATTTCATTTTACTTGACTTCCACATTTTGCTAGCTTCTATCTTATTCTTTTGCTCTCTCATAATATTTCCTTTATAGTTTCAGGTAAAATAAAACCGATCACATGGCTTCAACATCAACCCAAAAACCCTCATAAAGTAGGTTCTGCATTAAGGCAGACGAGGAGAGATACATAGCATAATTTTCCAAGAAGGCCATCTGGGAGGAACAAGGCTTCCATTATACAAAGAAAACGGGAGACCGTGGTCTAGAGCCAACATTGTTCCGAACAATCCATTACAAGGGATGGGAGATGTTCGCTCAGCAGCCTAATATAGCGAACATCACTATAGTCAAAGAATTTTACTCACATCAGCCCTGCCCAGAAAAGCCATTCGTCTACGTCCGCGGAGAGGCAATCAAGCTCAACCCTGTTGTCATCAACAATTATTATGGCCTTGATATGAACGACAACCTGCACGAGGAATGGAGGCAGTCACTAACGGCTGCCCACTATGAGGAGATCAAGGCCAGAATCTGCAAGCCCAACACACCATGGCTGGGGGGCAAACATGTGGGATCTGTACAACACCGCCACCTGCTGCCTGAAGCTATGTTGTAGAACACGTTTGTGAAAAGGTGCCTGCTGCCCACATCCCACAACTCAACAGTTGACCGACCGCACCTCGCCTTAATTTAAAACATCTTGATGAACCGGCCGATCAACATGGGGGAAATCATCTGCACGAAAATCTACAACTGCTTCAAGAAGATGAAAGGCAGGCTATACATCCCTTCCCTCATCACAGGTCTGTGCACCAATTTCCGAGTCCCCACAAAGCCCACAGATGACTTCACAACTGCAAAGGAGGTCTGGACCAAAAAGGTTCACATCCAGATGATGCAGGATGCAAAGAAAGAGCCAGCAACGACCAGTCAGCCCTCCGCCGCACAGTTTGAAACGCCAGTCGCCCCCGGCAGTATTAACGCTACCCCAGACATAGAGGTGCTCCACACACTCCTCGAAAACACAAAACTGATAGAGCAGCAGCAGTTGGCCTTCATGAACTACGTGGGGGAGGCCCAAGAAGCCCTTGTGGCTTATTTTCGGCATAATTTCCCTGGTGATGTGCCCACAATGCTGCCCTTTCCTGATGTGCTTGCAGCAGCAACAAGAGCAAGAAGAACTTCACATACTGCCATCGCCTGCCAGACAGATCATCCGGTGCCGTCTCCTATGCATTCTCCGCAGCACTCAGTTGCCACCCTATCAATTACAGTGGCAGACTCCCCTGAGAGGCACCAGTTGAATCTCTCCCCAGCTTGCACATCCAATACAATAGCAGACTCCTCCTCATCAGAGGAGATTGAGTAGCCGCGACCAGAACCGGAAACAACAATAGTTGCAACAATAGCAGCCATCCCCATGGTATTCATCCCTCTGACAACACCCACAAAGGAAGGGACAAGGAAAAGGAAGCGTCACATAATAGCATAAGAACCTGTAAAACCTATGTTTGATTTTGATATAATTAAATCTTTAAGGATCAATTTGAAAAACTTAAAATTGTTTTATAAGTCTCTAAATAAGTTTTAAATCACCAACACCTTAAAAGTGATTTGAAAAACTCAAACTCAAAATATTTTCTAAGTGTTCCAAGGCTAAACTATTAAAAATCGTCCAGGTGTATCGATACGCTTCTAGCCGTATCGATACTTTTTTTACAAAGTTGGCTACTGCTGGAACTCGTATCGAAACAGATTCAATATATATCGATACGCTCCTTCGTAAAAGTCTAAAGAGTTTGAATGGCGTACTGATACGACTCCACCCGTATCGATACGGTTTTAATGAATTTTAAATTCAAGTCGGTTTAAATATTTTGACCGTTGGTGTCGGTTGGTTAGGTAACCAAATTTTAAATTGGTTGTTGACCCGTATCGATACGGTAAACCCTCGTATCGAAACGGAAATCGACAGTGAGCTAAGTTGAGAAAAAGGTATCTATACGGTCTTAGCCGTTTCGATACCCCGTACCGATACGCTTACGTGCGTTTCGGTACCCCTTATTTATTGCACACAACGACTCTTTCTTTTCTTAGACAGGTATCGATATGGCTCCCCGAGTACCGATACGGGTAGCTGCAGAAGTGCATTTATGGTGGTAAGAGAGGGTTCCAACGGCTCTATTCAAGTTCCCAACCACCCAAACGGCTATAATTAATAGAGGAGGTATAAATTGAAGTCCTTTGAAGGTCAGCAACAACTATTCAACCCACAAGCATCATCAAAGCAAAAATCCAAACCCTTGAGCTATTCAAAGTCAAATTCTTGTACCCAACTCTAGTGTGTTTCAATTGTCAATTTGTATTCTGAGTTTGGGGTGATTGAAATTTTAATTGGGTAGACAATTATCCTTTGAGAGGAATCATTTGAGTTTACCACAATCTTTCTTTGTAATTTGAGTGGATTAAGCTTTGGGTGGAAAGCTTAATCGAATTTGTAAGGTTACCTCCTCATCCAAGAAAAGGGGAAGAATTCAAGTAGTGAATTTGTTGAAAATCCTTAGTGGGAACTAAGGTAGTGGATGTAGAGTTCATTTGGAGAACTTGAACCACTATAACTACTTGTGTCAATTTTATTTTTCACTCATTTCTTTCCACCAAAATTTTAATTGCCAATTCACCCCCTCTTGGCCATTTGCAATTGTTCGATCAACTCAACAATTGGTATTAGAGCTACACTCATTGGAAGGATTACAACCCTCTTGAGTCAATTCTAGGAGAGTTTGATCAACAACTAGTCAAGCAATGACATCCACCTCCAACTATGAGTCCCAATCCACCACCAAGCCACCATTCTTCAATGGGGACAACTACCCATATTGGAAGAATAGGATGAGGCTTTTCATCAAGTCTACCGACTACATGGTGTGGGATGTGGTTGAAGAAGGTCCATACATTCCCATGAAGAGAGATGGAGAAAGACTTGTCCCAAAGGTCAAAGCCGAGATGACGGATGATGAAAGAAGAAGGATGCAAGTGAATGACAAAGCTCTTCATGTGATATTTTGTGCACTTGGTCCGGATATCTACTCCAAGGTGTCTTCAATCGAAAATGCCAAGGAGGTTTGGGACACCCTCGAGACAACATATGAGGGAACTAGTGATGTCAAGGAGACAAAGATTGGGCTACTCAATCTAAGCTATGAGAACTTCAAGATGGATCCCGATGAAAGTGTCTCCAAGATGTTTGATCGATTCTCGGTCATTGTCAACGGATTGAAGGGGTTCAGCGAAATCATTCTCGAAGACAAACTAGTGAGAAAATTGTTGTACTCTCTTCCGGAGTCATGAGATGGAAAGAGAACGGCTATTATTGAAGCTAGAGATTTGAAGACTCTCAAGCTTGATGCTCTTGTTGGATCTGTACTCACTCATGAGATTATGAGGAAGGGAAGAGAACAAGAGAAGAAAATAGTTGAGAAGAAGGAGATTGAGAAGAAGAAAGTGGGAATCGCTCTAAAAGCTTCACATCAAGAAAGTGATTCAAGTGAGGATGAAGATGAGGAGATGACCATGTTGGCCAAACAGTTTACTCGGTTCATGAAGTCAAATCGTAGAAGAAAATTCATTAGAAAGGGAGACTTCAAGAGTAAGAGAAAGGAAGAGGAGAAGTACCAAATCACTTGTTATGAATGCAAGAAACCGGGTCACATCCGTTCCGAATGTCCTCAATTGAAAAAGAAGAGCTTTGGGAAGAAGAACAAGCTCAAAGCTCAAATAGCCACTTGGAGTGACGATGAGTCATCCGAGGAAGAGGAGGAAGTGGCCAATCTATGTCTCATGGCCATTGATGATGAACCAAAGGTAAACTCTAATTTATCAAATTTCGATTTTACTTTTGATGAACTTCAAGATGCTTATGATGAATTGCAAGAGGTGTATGATGAGTTAGTAGGAAAATACAAAGAATCCATTTTGGAAAACAAGAAAACCATTTCCGATTTGAAAAATCAAAATGAGACATTTTCTAAAGCTAACTCCGAATTTGAAAAGAAAGTTTTGTTTTTAGTAAATCTTTCAAATGATCTTAAAACAAAAAATCTTGAACTTGAAAAACTTCTTTCCGATTTTCAAGATTATCACACAAAGGAAGTGAATAATCTTAAAACATCTATTGCTATTGGGAAAAACAATTTTGAAAAAGGAAATCATTCTAAATCCCAATATGTAAAAAGAAAACATTTTATTCCTAAACAAAGAAATTTTAATAAGCAATCTAGAGGTCAAAGAGTTAGGAGTGTTTGGGTTCCTAAGGAACTCATTATTTCTAATGATATGAATGCTATTGCTTCTTGGATTCCTACGGGAACCAAAATGTTGAAGGCTAACACTCATGGACCCAAAATGATTTGAGTACCAAAAATCAAGGCCTAATTTCTTTGTTTGTAGGGGGAGCATTGCTACAAGGCTAAAGCTTCAAGCAAAAATTCTTAGTACCTTAATAGTGGATGCTCAAGACACATGACCGGTGACAAGAGTAGATTTGCGGAACTAAAGCCAAAAGGTGGTGGAGTGGTAACTTTCGGTGACAACTCCAAAGGCCACATTAAAGGAATAGGCTCCATTGGTAATCACTCTTCTATTTTCATTGAAAATGTTTTGTATGTCAACGGTCTTAAGCATAACTTGTTGAGTATTAGTCAATTGTGTGACAAGGGTTTTAATGTTTTATTTGATAAAAGTGGTTGCAAAATTGTAAACATTAAAACAAATCAACTAATGCTCATTGGTCATCGCATAGGGAACATTTACATGGTGCATCTAGATGACATTCATTCATCTCATACATGCTTAGTTGCACATGATGAACATGAATCATGGCTTTGGCATAGAAAATTAAGACACGCTAGCATGAGTGTCTTAGAAAAATTAATTTCCCTTAATCTAGTTAGAGGTTTACCCAAACTTAAATTTTCTAATGATAAAATTTGTGATGCATGTTCAAAGGGTAAACAACATAGAACTTCTTTTAAATCCATAAATGATGTCTCTACTAGTAGATGTTTACAATTGATTTATATGGATCTTTTTGGGCCTATTAGAACAATGAGCTTGGGTGGAAAATCATATGCTTTTGTGCTTGTAGATGACTATTCTAGGTTTACTTGGGTTCTATTCTTAAGTACAAAGGATGAGGCTTTAGAAAAATTCATCACATTTTCTAAAATAACTCAAAATGATCTTGAACTTAAAATTTCTCGCATTAGAAGTGATCATGGAACCGAATTTCAAAATCTAGGTTTCGATGAGTTTTTAAATGAAAATGGGATTAGCCACAATTTTTTTCCGCACCTCGCACTCCTCAACAAAATGGGGTAGTTGAGAGGAAAAACCGAACTTTAGAAGAAATGGCTAGAACCATGCTTTGTGAAAATAATTTACCTAAATATTTTTGGGCGGAAGCCACAAATACCGCTTGCTATATTATAAATCGAGTAATGATTAGGCCAATTTTGAAGAAAACACCTTATGAGATTTTAAAATCTAAGAAGCCTAACATTAGATATTTTCATCCTTTTGGTTGCAAGTGTTTTGTTTTGAATAATGGTAAAGAAAACTTAGGTAAATTTGATGCTAAAAGTGATGAAGCTATTTTCTTAGGGTACTCTTTAAACTCTAAATCCTGTCCTGTATTTAATAAAAGAACTCTAGTAGTTGAAGAGTCTATACATGTTGTTTTCGATGATAACCTCCTTCCGAGGAAGGAATCTTGTGATGATGATGATGTAGGAATCCCTGATGCCATTGATGGAGGACAAACATCAAAGGTGGATGAGATTCCAACTAAAGATGAGGATACACAAGATCCACCTCTTGAAGCATTGAAGGACTTGGCTCTTGAGGAAAGGGAGGTGTCTTACCCAAGGGAGTTAAACTATGTCAAAGGTGGTGAAATCTTGGGTGATCCATCCAAGGGGGTAACTACTAGATCCTCTCTCAAATTAATGAATCATGTTGCATTTCTTTCATGCATTGAGCCTAAAAATATTAAAGAAGCTTTAAAAGATGATTTTTGGATTTTTGCCATGCAAGAGGAATTAAATCAATTTGAGAGAAGTAGAGTTTGGACATTAGTTGAAAGGCCTAATAATCAATCTACTATAGGTACAAGATGGGTTTTAGGAATAAATTAGATGAAAGTGGTAATATAGTGAGAAACAAGGCTAGGCTTGTTGCTCAAGGCTATACACAAGAAGAGGGAATTGATTTTAATGAGACTTATGCACCCGTAACTAGAATGGAAGCTATTAGGATGTTGCTTGCATTTGCATGTTATCATAATTTCAAGCTTTTTCAGATGGATGTGAAAAGTGCCTTTTTAAATGGTTTTATAAATGAAGAGGTGTATGTTGAACAACCACCGGGTTTTGAGGATTCAAAATTTCCAAACCATGTGTTTAAACTTACAAAAGCTCTCTATGGTTTAAAACAAGCCCCTAGAGCTTGGTATGAGAGACTTTCAAATTTCTTAATTGAAAAAAGTTTTGAAAAGGGAAAGGTGGATACCACACTGTTCATAAAAAGATATAACAATGACATCTTAGTAGTTCAAATTTATGTTGATGATATCATTTTTGGTTCTACTAATGAGTGTTATTGTAAATAATTTTCTAAGCTAATGCAAGGTGAGTTCGAGATGAGCATGATGGGGGAGCTCTCATTCTTTTTGGGACTGCAAATCAAACAAAGGAAAGATGGCACCTTCATAAATCAAGCTAAGTACGCGAATGATATGCTCAAAAAGTTTGGCTTGGAGAATGCAAAGCCTCAAGCCACTCCTATGAGTTCTTCCATAAAGCTTGACAAAGATGAAGGAGGTAAGTGTGTTGATTCTAAGCTTTATAGATCCATGATAGGTTCTTTGCTTTACCTTACCGCAAGTAGACCGGATATTATGTTTAGTGTTTGCATGTGTGCTAGGTTTCAAGCTAGTCCTAGAAAATCACACTTAGTTGCCATTAAGAGAATTTTTAGATACCTTAGAGACACACCTACTTTAGGCCTTTGGTATCCTAAAGATTCTTCCTTTAGCCTTCATGCTTATTCAGATGCGGATTATGGGGGATGTAAGATAGATAGGAAAAGTACTTCCGGGACATGCCAATTCTTAGGTAGTATGCTCGTATCTTGGTTCTCTAAGAAACAAAATAGTGTAGCCTTATCTACCACTGAAGCGGAGTGCATATCCTTAGGGAGTTGTTGTGCTCAAGTCCTTTGGATGAAGCAACAACTCTTAGATTATGGTGTTGGAGTAGAAACCATACCCCTTAAGTTTGACAACACTAGTGCCATTTGTCTTACTAAGAATCCCATCCAACACTCTAGAACTAAACACATAGAAATTCGACATCATTTCATTAGAGATCATGTTTTGAAAAATGATGTTGTTATAGAATATGTTGACACCTTGAACCAATTAGTGGATATATTTACAAAACCCTTAGATAAAGAGCGTTTTTGGTCCCTTAGGAGAGAGTTAGGTCTAGCTAGCCTATCTTGACCTTTTAGGACCTCTTTGTGCTTAAAATTGCTTGATCTTGTGAAATTGCATGTTTTATGTGTTGTAACTCTTGAAAATATCCATGCCTATAGTTAGGGGGTATGAATCTATTAAAATATGTTTAGAACTGTTCATTCATCATTTGCATACCTTTAGGAGATGTTAAAATCGAGCCTATGGTTGTTCTTTAGGCCTAAAGATGCATTTCTGGGCATAGGGTATCGATACGGTTCTACTCGTATCAATATGTGTTCTTCATTCAGATTCCCATGCTTCCTTTTGCCTTAAACGGGTATCGATATGGTTAAACCCGTATCGATATGAGCTTCAATCGTTTCGATACGGATCTCATCCGTTTCGATATGATTCTCCAACGGGCATTTTTAAGGAAATGACGTTTCTACCCCCGTATCGATACACCTTCAGGCGTATCGATACTCGACTGCGCAGACAGCTTTTAATTTGATATTTAAAGTCTTAAACTTTTACCAAAACTGAAATTCTTCAAACCCTAAAAACCCTAGCCGTTTTTGCCTATAAAAGGGCTCTTCCTCCCTCATATTTTCACACCACAACTCAATATCTTAAAGAGGTTTTCCATCAAGCAAAGCTCTAAGATCCTTATCATCAAAATTGTGCTAGAATTTTTTCATTCTCTCAAATTCCTATCAAGGTAAAATTCTTCCTTTTCTTTTTCAATTTTTTTGTTTTGTTTTTATGTTCATCTTTTTTAACAAAATTTTTTGTTCTTCAATTTTTTTTCCTTCAAATTTTATTTTCAAATTTTTTTTACCTTGGTTCTTAACTTAAATGAAGAAATCTAAATGCATGATTTTCTTTTAGATCATGGCACCAAAGGAATCTAGGAAGAGATCAAGGGTTTCTCAAACAGGTGAATCATCCAATCTTGGAGTTGTTGCACGTCTGAACTACACTTCAATCTATGAACACTCCTTTGAAAATCCCGCGGCTCTCGCATATTTTTGACAATTCGAGAACTACAAGATTTGTGCGGAAAGGGTAATATCCATTCCTTTTCTCAACTCGGAGCGTTTCCAATTTGAATATCTTCCTTTGCTCCAACGTTGGAATTTCATGGATTTTCTCGCAATTCCCGGTTTTTATTACCGTCTTTTAGTTTTGATTTTTTACACTAATGCCAAATGTATTTCTCGCAATGGGGTTGTTACCGCCATTAGTTCTTATCTCATGGGCAAGAAATTCATCCTTGATGTCAAATCCATATGTGAAGTTTTTAATTTGGAGGGTGAAGGCCTTGAAGATGAGAATGCTTTAGGCCATGTTCTTAGTGGCTCTGTCACTGCCCTAAATGCTCAAGATCGTGGTGTCTTGGTGGTTTAGGCCCTCCGGAGGAAAATACTCTACCATCCGTCAAGTGGACGATTTTTGGATCCGTTGCTTCCGTGAGCGAAAGCGTCCAAACCTTGCTCGAATCATGTTTGCGGAGATAGTCTATCTTGTGCAAAATCGTCACACCTCTCTCGTCACCTCTTTTACCTATGGTACGGTCTTAAGCTATTTCTTTATGAAAAAGGATATTGATTGCTCTTTTGACTACCCAACTCCCCTCACCGATCCCATTGATGAACGATCTCTTGCGCGGGGAAAGTTCCATTATTTTAATGGTAATTAGGTACGTCTTTCTGAGCTTCCACCCGAGGCCGCGGCAATATTTGAAGAACCTCAAGGTGATCAAGCTCCTCAACCCTCCATGGATGCTCTTATGACATTCCTCAATGAGCAATTTATCGGGTTGCGCACGGACATGGGAAATCGTCTTACCGCCCTTGAAACAACTTTTGATACAAGGATGACGAGCATGGAGAATCGCCTCACCTCTCTTGAAAGCGGTCATAACTCGTTGAATATTTCCCTCTCCGCTTTCCATGATGAATGGCGCAATAGCATGAGGAATGATGATCCCATTGGAGTTGACGATGAAGACGCCGAAGATGATGCCTAGAAGCTTCTCCATGCATCTCATGCATACCATCTAGGATATTTCTATTCTATGCATCTTTGATTTATCTTCTTAGGACTAAGTTTGTTTTATTATTAAACCTATGCTTTGATTTTGTAACCCCCTTAACCCGGCCTAGACGGTTGACCCGAATTAAGGAAGTCACACGGGGAAAACCAAAGTCAACCCGAAAGTCAACCTTGATTAACGACCCTTTTTTTTCTTTTTAATCTTGTCTAGATGCATATAAACCTTAGATATGATCATACAACAGCATACTCAAAGATCATAAACATCAGAGATCAAACAGGGACCTAATTGAACAAATTACAACTTTAGGGACCAAATTGTAAATTCTGATAATTAGGAGGACTTAACCCAAAGTAAAGTTACCAACTTGAAATTAGTTAGATTTCATGCTTCTCTGCAAATTTCAGCTCAAAAGGACTTCCCAAACTCATACAATTGCACAAACAAGATTCAGGACCAAAATGTAAACAATTCAAAACATTTAACTGCCAATGTCAGCCCCCAACGGTCACCTGTTCCGAAACAGGCAGAGCCCGTTTCGAAACGCGGGGCCGTTCCGCAACGCGTACCGAAACACGGGCTGGCAGTAGCCTTTCCGTTTCGGAACGGTCTCTCCCGTTCCGAACGCCTGGGCTTGTTTAAGGCACCCGTTCCGAAACGGGTGGCACTGTTCCGAAACACCCTGCACAGATTGCCCCAAAATGCTTACTTAAACATGCAATTAAACATCCAATCATGCTCCAATTGCCACCAAACTTTACCAACATGCAATTCAACATATAAGAGACATACTTGCATCAGCAATACAACAAAATATCAACATATATGGAAAACCCCAAATCTATAGGCATGCTTCCTACACAAGCAAACCATTCAAGCATAAACTTCCAATTCAAGCATGTAATGGCCAAACACAAAAACCAGCATTCTCAACAACTTTCAACATACTTAGGGAGTTCAAAACATCTCCCAAAACATACACATAGGTCCCCTATTGCCAAATTACCAAAAGCTAAAATGTACTTAAGAAAACCTTCCATACTTTGAGCTTTACTTCCACTTGATTACTTGCCCTCCTTGCTGCCCTCAAAATACCTTAATGTTCTGCATTATTGATTTAAGAAAACGAAAGAGAGCGTAAGCAAAAGCTTAGTGAGGAATGCTCAATAAAACCACTCAATAATGCATTTATAAAACACTTTATAAATCATGCTTCAAATCATCATTTGAAAAAGCTCAAAAGCATACTTAAACAAGCATCTCATTCTTCATATCATAACATGTCATATTGGCCACAAGTGATAAGTTCCATTTCTTTAAAAACAAGTTCATCAACTTTCACCCCAAAGACTTTTAAACACCTTGGCCCCAAGGACTTTTAAACACCTTGGCCCATGGACTTTTAACCACCATGGAAAGGACCACACAAGGACTTTTAACCACCTTTGTGTCCGCAACAAGTTTCACCCCAAGGACTTTTAAACACCTTGGCCCCAATGACTTTTAACCACCTTGGCCCATGGACTTTTAAACACCATGGAAAGGACCACACAAGGACTTTTAACCACCTTTGTGTCCGTAGCAAGAATCATCCAAGGCCTTTTAACCACCTTGATGTTCTTAAGTAAACAAGGCTCACTCAAGGACTTTTAACCACCTTAGTGACCTTAACCTTTTCAAAACATCACTTGCCAATATACATCATTATCAACAATTTATCCACTGTTTTAAAGCATTTAACCAAGCCATATTCATCATGCATTTAAAAGCATCAAACCACATTTAATCAATGTTCAAAAACAAGGAACTCTTACCTTGAGCTTTCTTCAACATATGGCTTACAAAAACAGCATTAACCATGCTAAATCATGCTTTCAAAACAGAATTTAAAACATGCAATAAACCACATTGCACAACAATCAAACCATGGCCACCACTAGAGAGTTTTTCCGAAAACTTACACTTGAGCTTAGCAAAGTTGTTTAGACTTAAACTAAGCTCCCAAGACATTGGTTTCAAAGCCGAAAACCCAATTTCACTCACCGATTCCACTTCGCCTCTTGTCAAGGCACCAATTCAAACTTCCGGATCAACCACTCTTGGATCCAAAGATGCCTCCCCTGTTTTAACACATCAAAGCAGAGGATTAATGCATCATCATGCATTAATAGCTTCAATGAAAGCACCTAAACTCGCTGCTCTCATCCAACCTCCATTTTCGGCCACCAAACACAACCGAAAATGCATCCAAACCACTTCTCAACAAAGCCCAGCCACAAACCATCAAAACCAAACATCCTTTAACATCATTTAACATCTAAAAAGAGCCTAACAACATCCTTATACCTCCAGCAACATCAGATCCACAAGATCACACCAAAAACAACCTAGAATCAAAAGCTAAACTTAGGAAACTCAACCTATCCGGGATTGCATTGATCAAAGCTCAATTCCATATCAAATTAATGTTCATTAATCATCAAAAACACATCTCAAATCACTGATTTAATAGATCACACGAAAATTCATCAAAAATCATCAAATCTTGCATTTTAAGCCAAGATCCATTAAACAACTTAAAAGCCATTTATAAAACTTCAATTAAGGATTGAGAACTTAGGAATTTCAGTAAAGAACTGATAGTTTAGAGGAGAAGGACGTTCTTACCTCCAAACTTGAGTTTCTCCTCTTTTTAGAATCAAAAACCTTGATGAATCAAGTAGCAAATGATGAGGTTTTGTAGATATGATGATTTAGGTGACAAAATCAGAAGAAATCCTCTGGAGAGAAAGTGTTTGGGTTGAGAGAAAATGAGAGAAAAGAAAATTGGAAGAAAATGGAAAGTTGGTTACAAAATAGTAAAATGATTTCCCTCCACTTTTCTTAAGCTTTAAAATCAGAATTATTCATTAAAATATCTTAGAAAAATCTGGAGAAACTCTTTTTGGAATAATAGCTCCTTAAAGATTCAAAGTTTCAACCCTTTCTAAAACAGTCACTCAACTTTCAAAAATTACATTTTGGTCACTAGCCAAAATGTCACCCTTCCAAAACTCATTTTGCAAAATTGATTTCACAGTTCACTTATTTATATTAAAAGATTATTTTAGAACATTTGTCCATATTTTTAATGCAACCCGAACTAGGCTTTCCTAATTTCACCTTTTTAAATTCGACCAACACTTTGACCAAACCGGTCAACGCTCAAACTTCTAAGCCCAAAACCGGGGCGTTACAGATTTTATGTTTTTTGTTGGATTTTTAAGATTGATGCTATGCTTAATAACATTTATGTTGCTTATTTATACCTTTGCCTATATTATGCACTTATGTCTTGTCTCAAGATTTTTGATCTAACAAAAAGGGGGAGAGAAACTAGCTCACAACACTTAAAATTTTTTGATTTCAACTTAAAAGTTACCTAGCTTATATTAAGGGGGAGTTAACTTTGTAAAGTTTTTTCAAAGTGTAAAAAATTTTAAGTTTTAATTCTGTTATATCAAAAATGGGGAGATTGTAAAACCTATGTTTGATTTTGATATAATCAAATCTTTAAGGATCAATTTGAAAAACTTAAAATTGTTTATAAGTCCCTAAATAAGTTTTAAATCACCAACACCTTAAAACTGATTTGAAAAACTCAAACTCAAAATATTTTCTAAGTGTTCCAAGGCCAAACTATTAAAAATCGTCCATGTGTATCGATACGCTTCTAGCCGTATCGATACCATTTTTACAAAGTTGGCTACTGCCGGAACTCATATCGAAACATATTCAATCTGTATCGATACGCTCCTTCGTAAAAGTCTAAAGAGTTTGAATGGCGTACCGATACGACTCCACCCCTATCGATACGGTTTTAATGAATTTTAAATTCAAGTCGGTTTAAATATTTCGACCGTTGGTGTCAGTTGGTTAGGTAACCAAATTTTAAATTGGTTGTTGACCCGTATCGATACGGTAAACCCTCGTATCGAAACTGAAATCGACGGTGAGCTAAGTTGAGAAAAAGGTAATGATACAGTCTTAGCCGTTTCGATACCCCGTACCGATACGCTTACCTGCGTTTCGATACCCCTTATTTATTCCACACAGCGACTCTTTCTTTTCTGAGACAGGTATCGATACGGCTCCCCGAGTACCGATACGGGTAGCTGCAGAAGTGCATTTATGGTGGTAAGAGAGGGTTCCAACGGCTCTATTCAAGTTCCCAACCACCCAAACGGCTAGAATTAATAGAGGAGGTATAAATTGAAGTCCTTTGAAGGTCAACAACAACTATTCAACCCACAAGCATCATCAAAGCAAAAATCCAAACCCTTGAGCTATTCAAAGTCAAATTCTTGTACCCAACTCTAGTGTGTTTCAATTGTCAATTTGTATTGTGAGTTTGGGGTGATTGAAATTTTAATTGGGTAGACAATTATCCTTTGAGAGGAATCATTTGAGTTTACGACAACCTTTCTTTGTAATTTGAGTGGATTAAGCTTTGGGTAGAAAGCTTAATCGAATTTGTAAGGTTACCTCCTCATCCAAGAAAAGGGGAAGAATTCAAGTAGTGAATTTGTTGAAAATCCTTAGTGGGAACTAAGGTAGTGGATGTAGAGTTCATTTGGAGAACTTGAACCACTATAACTACTTGTGTCAATTTTATTTTTCACTCATTTCTTCCCACCAAAATTTTAATTGCCAATTCACCCCCATCTTGGCCATTTGCAATTGTTCGATCAACTCAACAAAACCTATGGATCTCGAGACAAATTCAGAAGGAAGCAACGCATCTCCCGCCGTTCCCCCTATCGAGCCTCCAGAGGAGCCACAACAGACACAAAAGAGAGTCCAGCCGCTGCGGAAAGCAAAGACCTCTCCTGCTCGAACCGCCGCCAAGGCTTCTACCAAAAGCCGCTTCATCGTTAGAACATCCTCCTCCTCCTCAGCTAGCTAGAATCCAACATCATCCTAACCCTCAACAAACTTTTATTTTCTTTTCCTTTATTTTTATTTATCTTTATTTTATTTTTTTTCTAATTTTAACATGTATATTTTTTGTTTTCTTATTTTCTGTTCTGTGCATTGAGGGGAATGCCCATCTCGAGTTTGGGAGGAGGATAGCTCTCGCATCATTTGTAGGCATTCTTAATTGCATTTAGATTGCATTGTACTTGCCTTAGTAATAATCAGAAAAGAAAAATTTGTTATGACTTGTGCCTATGATACGATAGCCGACTACTTTTATTTTTGCATCTAACTAAAATTAAACTTAATCTTAGGAAAGAGCATGAAATATGACTTAGATTTTTTTTCTTTTTGCCTGAAAATGTTGAATATCTCTGTTACTTGCTGAATGTGTTCAATGTTTGATGAACAATGCCTGTTTGTTTTCTTTGCAAAATTCTAACGATAATTGCAGGTAGCCGCCGAGGTATGCAAAAGAAACAGAAAAATGCAGAATTGCCAAAGGCAACAAAATCAAAAACAAAGAAAAAAATGTTGTGTTACCCTAGAGGTGCCCACAACAGGCTCTAGGAAGAATCATGAGCGAGGACACTCTGCTGCTATCAAAGTCCTTGAATCTGAAAGCATAAAAGTGATGGACAAATTAGCATGAGTGAATGAAAGCCTTCACGAAATGACTCTACTCCAAGGATTCGGGGTTCTATAGTTTGCTTCTATCTAAACGTTAAACCTAGAAGAGTAGTTGTGATAAGCTGAAGCCTTGACTGCCTTGATTAAAAATAATATGCTTAACTGTGCCGCCTCAGCAGCAACCTTTTAAATTACAACAATATCTTTGTTAATCTTTTATTTTGTATATTCAGCTTGTTTACGGATTTGCAAACATCACACAAGCATTAGGAATTTAATTCTGAGTTGTTTTCTTGTTTATTTCCCTTCATTGAGTTATATATATATATATATATATATATATATATATATATGTGCCACATCAATAGTTCGAACAAGTACTTCAGGTTAAAAATAAGTTTTTCTTTCTGCTATTATTAGAACAAGTACTTTAGGTTGCATTGCTTGAGGACAAGCAATAGTTCGAGTTTGGGGGTATGTAAAGTGTCCAAAAGTCATATATTTCATGCACTATCCAACTCTTATTATTACTATTTTCCAGCTCATTTTAGGCATAAGTAGGTTCATGTATAGCATTTTTACAGTGTTTCATTGTTCTACCTTGCTTTTATAACTTATCATTTATTTGGTGAACAAGAGATACTATTTTAGTGTATTCTTGCTTGTAGGTACTAACAGCTGAACGAGGGAGCAGAGGAATGAAGGATACAACGCTGAGAAGCAAACCCAAGAGCTCTACTAAAGCAGTTCCAGCTGAAGATAAGTTGTTGCCGAGCACCTGTCGAGTATCTGCCGACCAAAAGCTGCTGCCAACCTTGCTGCCCGCGGCAGCTGACTATGGAAGTATGAAAAACCGGAGCGTGATTTGTAGAGCTAAAACTCCTGATTCTATCACTGACGTTCACGTGATTTTTCGACGTCTGTAGCAGCGGCTAGCACTGCCGAAGTGAAATTCCCAAACTTACTTGCAGGCTAAGGAAAACGAGGAAGAGTCCATATTCCAAGCAAAGAAGTCAGCGTTTAAAGCTATATTAAAGACCAAAAGCTACTTTAGAGGACTTCTACTTCAAGGAGGACTTGGCCTAGTTTTAAGTCTATAAATACCCATTGTACTTCTAGTTTAAATCATCCGAGGTTTTCTATAGACTATACTTGTGCTCTTCTCTGCCACCATGTTCTAATTCTCCATTGGGTTAGGGTTATGTTGTAACTAGTGAGAAACGATTGTTTTAGGTTTTTGAGTTATTTCTTCAATAAAATATTTTAAGTTTAGTTAATCCATTGTTCTTCATTCTTTCAATCTTTCCACACTAGTGGGTTGACAGAGTCTATTTGTCGGGCACAAAAGTGCAAGGCTCACGAAAGGGTTAAGTACGGTCACAACGGGAGGCGTGACTAACTTGGTTCCACACTAGTCCTCAAGTTATCAATCTCGAGCATCCTAACCTAGAAATAGGAGGGATCACTGTCGACTATCCTGCCGAACTTGAAGTATCTGCCAGACTTGCCGCCATGACGTCTTTCCATTCCACCTGGAGAGACAATACACACCCCTGCAGTGGCAGTGACCTGCTGCGGCCGCGTGACATAGTCGTAGTTTGCCGCCCATCTACCCGCCGAGGCAGCATATCGTGGCAGCAAAGGATAAGTCATACCTAATTCAACATAGTTTTCACACTAAGTAGCAGCATAACCCTACCTGCTCTATCATCCTGATTCATCTTCTCTTTTACTTTTGTTTTATTTACTTTCCAATCTCAACCAATCTATTTACTTGTGCTTTTGCTTTACCATTGTGCAGGAACTACAAAACGAGACAAGCTGTCCAATCCTCGTGGGATTCGACTTCTTTTATACTATAACTTGACAGGAGTTTGCACCTGCGCTCTAACAAAAAGGGAACACCTACACGCCCTACAATAACTATTTCTAATATTCAATAAAAAAACTTTCCGACAATTACCAAAGTGTCCGATTAACAATCCAATGCAATTTCTACAATGTTAATATTATCGATATAATCTAAAACATCAATGAAAGGTTCGAGAAGACTTTTCGCCTAATTTTGAGACTCCGACTACACTCTCCTTGAAACTCTGAAGCTTTCAAGGCTCTCAGATGATAATCCCCTTGTTCCTAGCTTTGGATAGCGACGATGGATGCTCTTTATCAATTTCTTGAGCTAGGAAATCTATTGGGAGATTGTTAGGATCGATAATATGATATCAAAATCAATACAACGATATCAAAATCGATATTCGATTTCAACATAGATGACATCGATGAGATATCCAAGGATAGTCAAAACCCTAGCTTGTGATTAAGCTCAGTACATCCATGGAATCCAACGATTGTTTGAGGATTATTGCTTACTCGCACGATAGCAATGATTCGATAACAATAACTTGAAGAAAATCTAAGCTTAAGTTGTAACGCCCCAGTTTTGGGCCTAGGTGTGTTGCGAGTTGGGTTGGGCCGGTGGAACCAGTAGTCGGTTGTTTGAACTGTTAAAAGGTGGTTTAGGGAAAATTAGGGTTCGGGATGGGATAAAAATATGATAAAAATTCCTAAAATCCTATAAAATTATATTGAAGGGTTTGGTTAAATCAATTTTGCAAAACAAGTTTTTGAAAATATACATTTTGGCCAATGACCAAATTTTAAAGTTTAAAGTTGTCGAAAATATTTGTTTTTCAAAGAGAAGTCAAAATCTTAGAATCTTTATGGAGCTATTTGGCAATTAAGCGTTTTCTCTAATTTGGCATGTGTTTTAAATGGTTTATCAAATATTAAAATGGCTTTAACTAATTAAGTTAAAGAGTTAGTTAATTTGTTAAAACACTTTTGATGATCATTTTCATTCTCTTGCTTTCACTTCAGCCAAACACTCTTCATTTTCTCTCAACTTCCAGATTTTCTTCACTCTCAAATTCTCTCTTGATTTCCAACTTCTTCTTGGTGATTTCTCTCAATTTTCTACAAGATTCTTTGAAGCCAAACTCTCCAAATTAGAAGAGAAGCAAAGGTTTCTCTCAATGTTCCCTGGTGCAAGGGAACATGACAATGGTTGAGTACGAGGTCCAGTTTGTACAATTGAGCCAATACGCTTCGGAGTTGGTGCCGAGTGACAGGAATCGTTGTGACTGCCTCCGGTACGGCCTGGTGCAGGACGTGAAGACGTTCATGCTCACAACTGATTATACAGATTTTGATGTTCTTGTGATGCTGATGATGGCCCTAGTGGTGGGCAGAAAAAGAGGAACCGAGACCGTAGATATCAACATGTGGCTACGTGAGGTAACTTTGAGCGAGGTGCGCCAGCTCAGGGAAATAGGCTGAGGTTTGAGCAGAACACATGTTTGACATGTGGTTCACCTGAGCACTTAAGGCGAGATCCCAAAATTGGGGTGTTACAATGATCATCTGAACACTTGAGTTGTTTGGTGAAAACTCTGATGGTGGTCTCCAACCAATATTCAGCTACTTTCGGGTTCTCCTCATTAGATCCCGTAAAAGTATAGGCTCGATGCTGATCCAATTTATCAATAAAGCCCTAGCTTTGACCACTACAGGTTCATGAGGATTATTTTGCTTTAGGTTATTGAGTAGTTTGTTTTACATCTCAGTCATACTGAGAAGGCATTCTTTCTTAATTTGATTAGATTGAGGAGCTTCAGGTTGTGGTTTTGCAGCCTTTTGAGGGTTTGCTTGCTCCTAACCCAATCTATCACTCCCTCCTTAATTGGAAGAACCAGCGGGGCTATTACCATCCTGGGCTATATGTGTGTCAGACATATGAAATTAACATCCAAAGGATATTTATTCAAACAAGGTCTTTCGATGTAATTGACCATACCTTAAAATAAATTCATTACAATAATAACATGTTTGTAAAGTTTCATACAATTTAGAGTTCATTTACTCATTCAATTTAAACATCCAAAATCAGTGGTCAAACTGTAAACTTTGCAAACTGCCAGATTGTGCCTTTTAACTAACTTAACTAACCATGTACCGAAACACCTTAAGGCTATTTTGAAATAGGTCAATGATGGTCAACCTAAGTTGACTTGTCTTTTAAACCGTATCAATACGGGCAATCCCTGTATCGGTACAGGTTGACTCCCTTTGACCTTGACTTGACCTGTTTCGATACACTAAAGACCCGTACCGAAACAGTGAATTCATGTAGCAAAATGTTCCTATACGACCTCAAACCGTATCGAAACGCTTTTTCCTAGTTCCAAGTATGCTTAACCGTATCGATACGCCATTACCCCGTATCGAAATGACATGACATGTAATGACAGATTTTTGCTGGTTTTTTAATCGAATTGACCTGCCAAACAGTATTCAAATGCAATGAAACTTTACACAAAACTTTTTAATGTTATAAACTATTGGCATGTCAAATTTCATCATCAAATGAATACTTTTGCTAGTTTTTGACCTTTATGAGCCAAATATACCATTTTTGCCAAGTTATAGCCAAACCAGAAGTCATATTTAGGCCCTTAACCACTTTTCATATATTACACATATTAGCCATAACAAAATAGGAATATGAGACTAGTTCAACTACTTTTCCACCTTCTTAGGAGTTCTTAAGGACAATTTACATTACTTAGCTTGTAGTGACTTGTCTTGAAGCGACTTTTCCGATCTTCAAAAGGGGTCGATTCTTCAACCAGAAATGCATGAGATGAGACACGTTCGGCATACCTCTCCTAGTGAGGTAGTCACAACAATATGAATAGCAATGTATGAAGTTTTACATAATCTCATGCTCATCAATGTCAATGCAATGTCTCAATATACAATGTTTAACATATTAAGTTCATTATTAATCCTTAAATTGAATCAAGATAGTGATACGCGAATTCCTATGCCTCGCCAAATCATTGAATGGTCAAATCCCTCCACCTCACCAATATGACCAATACCAAACACATCCCTCCGCCTCGCCAAATCAATATAGGTCGTAGCCTTAGGACCGTAGTCCACCCGTACACTGAGCTCGAGAATTCTATGGCATGCCAATTGTATCCAAAGTCCATTCAAATCCAAGGTTTCATTACCAATGTCAATAATCAATATTAACTCTAATAACCAATGTCAATAATCAATGATAAGTCCAATAACCAATGTCTTTAAAGTTACTCATAGTGAACATGACTCAATATCAATATTTCATAGTTTCAATGTCAATATCATTATCTGATGGTTCATTCACAATGTTTTAATATCAATAGTTATATCGATAACAATGTACGATTATAATACCAATGACCATATCCGATGTTCAATACTAACTTACTGATACTTACCAATGGATCCCACTAACAATCTGATGCAACTTCATTAAAAGGAATGTTAGCTATTAAACCAAAACCAACAGTAATAGATTCGAGAAGGCTACTCGCCTATTCCCGAGACCCTAACTACGCTCACCTTACTAATTCGATGCTCCTGCTCTCGGATGACAATTCCCTTGTTTCTAGCCTTCGGTGAATTCGATGGATGCTTCTTTTCGTTGTCTTGAGCTAGGAAGTCAATAGGGAGATTATTATGATTGATAATACAATGTCAAAATTGATATCTAATTTCAATACAGACAACAACGATGAAATATCCATGGATGGTCAAAACCCTAGCTTAAGATTTAGCTCAACTCATCCATGGAATCCAATAACCGATTGAGGAATATAGCTTACCCGATCGATAGTAATGATTTGATACCAATAAAACAAAGGAAAAACAAAGCTTGAAGCTATCTCTAATGGAGGTGTAGGCTTCAAGGAAGAAGATAATGAAGAGAGAGGTGCTTGCTTGTTAATATATCGGGTAAGCTTTCTATCTTTTTCTAATTCGTTTCCTTTTCACTTCTTTCTATCATATATTCCAACCGATAGCTTTCCTTTCCTTGAAGGAAAGATCACAAATTAATCCACGTAGGTGGAAATATAATTGTGAAGGGGCTAATCACAAGATTAGTCCCTCATTTCTCACTATACCATGATTTTGCCCTCCAACTTGCATTTTCCTCAGTTTAGTCACATATTAGGTTTCGATATTATTCGATCGGGTACAATAACAATGATTTAACGTAGTTTGAGTCCAATATCAATAATTAGCTAGCTGATACTGTTTTTAGACTTAATCGATGTAGAATTTTCGATCACCAGAATCCAGTTCCAACTAGACTGGATTTTGGGGTGGTACAATACTTAGACAAGAAACAATTTATCGATCAATTCTAATTATGCAAGGGCAATAACAAAATTAGTTGTGATTCCCTTTACTTATTAAACAAGTCATTATTCATTATCTAACTTATAAACTTTCTTGGATTCCTTCATAGCAGCCTTGTGATTTAACAACTTATTTGATTATACTACTTCTATTAAATCATAGGGTTGTTCGAATGGTCTAAGGGTCATACAATTCTTTTCTACCTTTTTAAGCCAGTGTACATCAAGTCAGGGGTTAAAGGACTATCTAGGAGGTATTAAATTCAAGCATTTCATTGTAAGAATGTGGTCTATCAAGTATCTTCTCAAACATGCAATTATTCATATAGGAGATCATTTAAAGAGTTATACCTTCATGAAAAATCAGGTTTAAAACCACATAAAGCTTAGAGGATACATAGAACTCACATGCATACTAAATAGTCACACCAATTTTTTTAAAAACACAAAAGACACTTCATTACTGGAGGGATGCCACCCCCAAACTCAAGGGTTGCATTGCCCTACATGCATGATGGCATAAAAAAGACAAAATACATCACAAGATAAATAAAACAGCAAAAATAAGATGGAAATTTAATTTGAAGAGCTTTCATCGCTGCTGCTGCTGCTAATTTGTAGCTGCCGACAGGCAATGACCTTCATTGTGGGGGCCAGCAGAGTGCTCGAAGAGGCAAAGGCAGTTTTCTTTTTGGCTTCCCTTGGCGGCTGGATACGAGTGGGTGAGATTTGGGGTAGCTTGTCCAGCACTTGTACCTCGTCTTCGGAGTTGCTGCTGCTGCTGCTGCTACTGGCGGACTTGCCCTGGCCGGAGGGTCCTTCACTAACTTGGTTGGGCTTCTGCCTCTTCATTGGAGTGAACTCCTTCGAAAGGTTTAGAGAAATAGACGGCTCCTCGTCAGAGTCTTGCCAAACGGATGAAGAGGAGAACCCTTCGAAGTAATCATCGTCGAGTTCTGGTAGCGGCTCCTTTCTTTTTTCGCCTCTGGCAGTGGCAGTGGAAGTGTGGCTGGTGCTTTCAGCTATCGCAGCCGGAGTAGGAGTAGATGCAGCAGATGGGGTCTTTGGTGTGTGTTGCGTGTAAAAGTATCTATCACATTGTAGTGCAAGTGTACACGACACAAGTAGTAAAGTGATACGTAAGTATCGGATATCGTCTCCACATGGACTGGGCTAATAGCTTTAACCTTAGAATGCTGCACAGGAGAGAAAACAAATAGTTTAATTGTTTGTCACGAGATAATAAAGAATACTGAAAATAAAAGAGTAAAGAAATCAGGATAGAGAGAATGGGCCGATATTGATTTGCTCAGTAGTGTATGTTGCGTGTAAAAGAGTCTATCGCAATTGTAGTGCAAGTATACACGACGCAAGTAGTAAAGTGATACGAAGTATCGGATATCGTCTCCACAGGGATTTGGCTAATTGCTTCACCTTATTTCACTGCACGAAGTAGAGAAAATATTTAAGAGAATTGTCACGAAAATAGTAAGGAAAAACGTAAATAAAAGAGTTGGAATATCAAGATAGAGAGAATGGGCTGGTATTGAATTGCTCAGTAGTGCAGGTATTGGATTGCTTAGGAGCTCCAGTTCTGTCGTCGTGCCCGTCACGGCAGCACCTGTCGCGACGGCTTTCCGTTGGCTGTCGCGGCAGCAAACACACCAACTCCGTACTTCAAGTTTGGCAAGAATCCCAGATCTGCCTTGGCCTATCCCTAGGTCCAAGTCTGTCGATGAACACGTCTTTGATGATACCTCCCGGCGTGAATCGAAGGATGAACACCGATGTGTATGAATTCTTCCTTAGCCACTTAACCATGCCCTATCCCTAGGCACAAGATAGTTCAACTATAAACTAGAGAACTTCCTCTTATTTCTTTCGTATACTTAACTCTCCCGATGCTAAGTAAATGGATAACCTCACAATGCTCTCCCGATGCTCTTGCAAGATATTAAAACCAAAATAAGAGAACTTGAAGTTTATTTTATTGAACTTGGAAAATCCTAAAACAAAACAACCCTTGCAACTACTTTACAAATCAACCCGTGGCCCTAGGGGGGGTTTAGAACATGTCGGCGACGGACAGACGTCGGAGGGGTTTTTGATGTCGGTTATGGGGTATGATCTATGGTGTCCCCTAGGTTAAAATCTATGCCCTTATATAAGCTTTGGGCTCAAGTATTCTAAGTTGACAAGGATTACAACTTTAATTAAAAGTAAGATTCTAATAAAGACTTAATCTCTAAAGTTCCTACTTTGCAGCCGCCATCCTTGTTTCTAGGGATTTCCTCTCCTTGAGCTTTGGCTTGTCATATCTTTTGATCCGGGGCTTGGAAAAATATTTGGCTTTCACACGACAGACGAGCAGATTTTTCTCTATCTATCGATGTCCACTTTACTTTTCCTCTTCATAAGGTTGCTGTCACCATGCTGTCACGACAGCTCCATGGCAGCTTCGTCCTCGTCATCTGCTTGTCCAGTTCAGCTCTTCTGCTTCTCTGTCCTGCGCCTGCCTTCCTCGTCAACTATGGTAGCAACCTACAAAATCAGCCATCTTTTAGTAGAATCCGTGCCTTTAGTGTATTTGTGATGTTTTACTGTAAACTGACCTAAATGCAATGCAATGATGCTTGAATGCAGCAGAAATATGGGTTAAAAAGGGTGTAAATAATATAACTTTTACACACTCAACACACCCCCAAACTCAAGTTTTTGCTTGCCCTCAAGCAATTAAACCTAAAAGAAAAATGAATATTTTTGTGTTGGCCTACAAACAGTGAACTGTCCCTTACCCATCGCTCAATCTCTGTGGCGGCAGCAACCTGTCGGAAAAGTTAGGATCTGTCCGGAATCTCCCTATAGCCCTCGTGCAGTGTGTGCATGCTTGTGAACAGTTATATGCTAAGACTCTCTTAGTTTCACTAGAATATTCAACTTTTTTAACTCGAATTTTTATGCCAAAGTTTATTTTCTTGAAGACACATTTTCATGCTTCTTTTTCCTCTATTTTCAAGCTAAAATTTTTCTAGAGCCAGTTTTGGGCACCTCTAGTTAGCTTCCTAGAGTCGGTTTCGGGCACCTCTAGGTTTTTGAGTTTCTTTTGCTAAACTTCTTTTCCTAGAGCCAGTGTTAGGCACCTCTAGGGGCTATTCAAGTACTAAGCATCCTATTCTAGTTTGGCTAAAAGAAATCTAAGCAATATAAAAGTCACAATGGTGTTTTAAGTTTTTCAGAACTATAGAAAGGCTCTAAACTTCTCCTTAAACTGTCCTAAAGATGTTGCCACGGCAGAGCTGTCATGACAGGTAAGTTAACTTCACAGTTTTAAGCCAACAGTTTTATCTTGTTTTTTTAAAGAGAACTTAATTAAGTAAAAGACACAATAATAATAAAAAGATGTACTACGACTCCATTAATGATGGAGGGTTGCCACCCCCAAACTCGAGGGTTGCATTGCCCTCAATGCAAAATGACAGAAAAAACAAAAACATGAAGGCAGGTACATCACAAAATATATAAGGCAGGAAACAATAAAGGAAAATAAAAGACTTCAATTTTCAATCGTTGTCTTCACTGCTGCTGCTGACACGGATCTGGCGGCGGCGTCTGGGCTGCGGTGGAGGCTGGACAGGTTGCTCCACGAGCTGGATGTCGGAGCTGCTACCGCTATCCCAAGTGCTGCTGGTGGTGGTGCTAGCCTTGGGCATTAATTTTCTGTCGGCCACGTGCTTCTGCCTCTTGACAGACGTAAACTCCCTCTCCAAATTCCTCCTAATCAGAGGTTCCTCCTCTTTGTCGGCTGTAGCTGGCCGCTTCGTGCCACGAGCGGGGCTTTCGGTCGGAGGACTCGCAGCTGCCGTTGGGGCAGGTGATGGGGTTGAAGCGGTGGAATGGGTATGTGGAGAGGCAGGAGGTGTAGGTGTGTGGACAGGGGAGGGGATATGGAAATAGTGGGCAGGAAAAGTGGGGGAAAATAACATTGGGATAATTTAAAGTGTTGGTAAGAAAATTTACCGTCGAGTTGGTGAAGTCCTGGATGAATGTCATCAGCCCCATTTGTCTTTCTTCCACCCGTTGTATCGCAGCTAGGATGTGGGCAGATTGGTCTGCCTGGGTGGTGGCGGCGGCAGGTTCAGGGGCAGGCTCCTCATCTGAGTCTGCTGGGGAGGCAGCTGGGTTGTAGGAGTTGAGAGGTGTTGCCACTATCAGCTCCATGAGGCTGGTGATGTTGTTGTCGGTCCAGCTTCTGCCCTTGATTATTTTGTCGGTGGTGGCCTCTAGGACAGCAGCGCAGCGGCAAAGGAGGGTGATCGCGAACGGTAGACAAAGACGGGAAGAGGAGCGGAATGTTCAGTCCAAGATGCTTTCCCTCATATAGCGGCCCACGTTGATAGGCCGGTCGTGCATGATCGAGTGAATGAGAGCCAACCGCTGCTGGTTCACCGTCGTGTGATGGGAGGACGGCAGGATACGCTTCTTGATGAAAGCGTTCCATAGCTTTGCTTCTGGGAGCAGCTGCCCCCTTTTGACAAAGTTGGGGTTCTTTTTGCTTGTGGTCCATGTTGTTCCTTCCTCTGTCACCTCCGCCATGACAGCACCATAGGCGGCAGCATCGAGGGTTTCTAAAAATTGCTGGTGGGCGTCATCATCGGGGCCAAAATATAGGCCATACATGTGATTGATGTTGTCAGCTGTAAATGGCACCTCTACCCCTCGGACGGTGACAGATGTTTCCGTTCTGCTGTCGATGGCAGCATAGAACTCCCGGACTAATGTATCATTCAGTTCTGCCGGTTGTTCGGCGAATTGCTCCCATAGCAAATTCCTTATCGCCTTAGCAATGAATGGCCGGAGTCCCATGTTGGGTGCCTTTCGGATGTAAATGAAACCCCTTTCCTCCCACAATTCTTTGGTTTCGAAGGGCGACGCTGCCGCTGAAGAAGAGGTTGAGGCAGCACTGCGGCGGGTCTGTCTAGACGACATATTAGTTGCAAGGGTTGTGAAACTAAAGAAAGCAAATAAAAACGAGAGGAGAAAGCAAGTAAGAATAAGCAGAAGTGATGAAAAATGAAAATGAAAACGGGGTTTTATAGCGGTCGAGTTGCTGCCCATTTAATGCTGTAACGGCAGGCGTGAATAACGGGGCGGCTGATGCGATTTTGCGTGTCTGACGCGTCTGTCACGCATTAATGCGTCTGTTACACGTCTGTCACATGCTTCTGTGTCTGCCGTGTCAGTCTGTTGACAGCCTGTCTTATCCGTCTGCGGCGGCAGCTGGAACGACATGCTTCAATAAATGGGCTCTGTTGGGCTGATGGATGGGTGGTGGGCTTGGGTCACTTCTCCTTTTCTTCTTGACTCCTTTATTTCCTAAAAACAGAATATGTAAAAACATTATTCGAATTAAATAAACCTAAATTCCTAATAAATAATAAATAATAAAAATAGATAAAAATAAAATTTAGGTTAAATTAGGAATGCCTTGTGTGGCATCTCCTAAAGTAACCACTTCCTGTATTCTTGGGGCTTCAGTCCCCTGATAATGCTTGAGGCGCTGTCCATTGACTTTGAATTGGTGCCCGTCTTTTAATGATCAGATTGTGATGGCACCATGGGGAAAAACTTGTACCACTTGGAACGGGCCAGACCATCTAGACTTTAGCTTCCCTGGGAAGAGTTTCATTCTAGAGTTGAACAACAACACAAGCTGCCCTGGGCAGAATTGTCGTGGCAGCAACTTCTTGTCATGCCACTGCTTTGTTTTCTCCTTGTAGATCCTTGCATTGTCATAGGCCATTGTCCGTATTTCCTCAATCTCGTTCAAATCTAACAGCCTTTTCTGGCCTGCCTTGTCCAAGTCCATATTCACTGCCTTGATTGCCCAATATGCTTTGTGCTCGATCTCGACAGGCAAGTGACAGGTTTTTCCATAAATCAGTCAGTATGGGGACATGCCCAATGGAGTCTTAAAAGCTGTCCTATATGCCCATAATGCATCGTTAAGGAGTAAAGACCAATCTTTCCTAGTTGGCTTAACCATCTTCTCAAGAATGTTCTTAACTTCCCTATTGGATATCTCAGCTTGTCCATTGGTCTGTGGGTGGTATGCTGTCGCGATCCTGTGCTTGACACCATATTTCTTCAAGGCGGCAGCAATTACCCTATTATCAAAATGTCTCCCTTCATCACTGATAATCGCCTTGGGGATGCCAAATCTAGAAAAAATATTTTTGTGCAAAAATTTTTGGACCGTTTTGGCATCATTCTTTTGAGTTGCGATTGCTTCTACCCACTTGGAGACATAATCCACTGCTAGGAGGATGTATAGATTTCCACATGAAGATGGAAAAGGTCCCATAAAATCAATCCCCCAAACGTCGAAGATCTCGACTTCTAGAATGTTCTGCAGTGGCATCTCGTTTCTCCTCGAGATGTTACCTGTCCGCTGGCACCTGTCACAGTTCTTGTAGAAGTCCTGTGCATCTTTATACAGTGTCGGCCAGTAGAACCCTGACTGCAGCACCTTGGCAGCAGTTTTATTGCCTCCTAAGTGACCTCCATATTGTGAAGCATGGCAGTGATAGAGAATGTCTTCTTGCTCTTCTTGTGGTACACACCTCCTTATAACCTGATCTGCGCACATTTTGAAAAGAAGAGGTTCGTCCCAATAATAATGTTTAACATCATTTTGAAACCTCTTCCTGGCTTGATAATTAAGATCAGAAGGAAGTATTCCGCTAACTATAAAATTAACGAAATCAGCATACCAAGGGAGTTCAGAAGACTTACCTGCCGCCATGGCTGTCGCGGCAGCGATTGCGGCAGCAAAGAGCTGCTCGTCTGGGAAGGTCTCCAGTATGTTTGTCTCGTCGATTGGTAGACTCTGTCCCTTCTCCAACCTTGACAAGTGGTCTGCCACCTGATTTTCTGTCCCCTTCTTGTCCTTGATCTCGAGGTCGAACTCTTGCAATAGTAGGATCCACCGTATCAGTCTAGGCTTTGCGTCCTTTTTCGCGAACAAGTACTTAAGGGCAGAATGGTCTGTGTGAACTATTACTTTCGTCCCAAGTATGTAAGAACGAAACTTGTCGATGGAGAATACCACAGCTAAAAGCTCCTTTTCTGTGGTGGTGTAGTTCACTTGGGCATCATTCAGTGTTTTGCTGGCATAGTATATGACATGAAACAACTTATCTCTGCGCTGCCCAAGTGCTGCCCCGACAGCATAGTCACTAGCATCACACATGATTTCAAATGGCTGTGTCCAGTCTGGTGGCTGTACTATGGGGGCTGTCACTAGTTTTTCCTTCAGAACCATGAATGCTTCAGTACATTCATCATTAAAGTCAAAGGGTCAGTTCTGCTCCAAAAGATGGCATAGTGGCTTGGTGATTTTTTAAAAATTTGCAATGAATCTTCGATAAAAACCAGCATGCCCTAAAAAACTCCTAATACCCTTGACTGTGGTCGGCGGCGGCAGCTTTTCTATTACTTCTATTTTGGCCCTGTCGACTTCTATCCCACGACAGCTAATCTTATGGCCAAGGACTATCACTTCATCCACCATAAAGTGGAATTTTTCCCAATTTAGAACAAGATTCGCTTTTTCACATCTTTCGAGTACCTTTTGTAGGTTGCCGAGGCAGCTCTCAAAATCGTCTCCAAAGACGGAAAAATCATCCATGAAAATCTCCAGGAAGTCCTCTACCATGTCGGAGAATATGGCCATCATGCACCTTTGGAAGGTGGCAGGTGCATTACAGAGTCCAAACGGCATCCTCCTAAACGCGTATGTTCCGTAGGGGCATGTCAAAGTCATCTTTTCTTGATCCTCTAGTGCGATAGCGACTTGATTGTAACCTGAATAACCATCAAGTAAACAATAGTAAGGTTTACCCGCTAATCTATCAAGCATTTGATCAATAAGGGTAAAGGAAAGTGGTCCTTTCGGGTAGCTTTGTTGAGCTTCCGATAGTCCATACAAACCCTCCAACCGGTCACAGTCCTGGTTGGGATTAACTCATTGTTCTCGTTGGTTATCACGGTCATTCCTCCTTTCTTTGGAACGCATTGCACCGGGCTCACCCATTTGCTGTCGGAGATGGCGTAAATAATACCAGCATCTAACCATTTGATTATCTCTTTACGCACTACCTCCTTCATCGCATGGTTTAACCGCCTTTGGGCATCTATAGTCGGCTTATGATCTTCCTCGAGAAGGATTTTGTGCATGCATAATGCCGGACTAATGCCTTGAATGTCTGCTATCGTCCATCCAATCGCCTTTTTGTGCTGCCTTAGCATGTCGATTAGCTGTCGTTCATGTTCCTGCGGCAGCTTAGAAGAGATGATTACGGGCAGCGTATCATTTAAACCAAGAAAAGCATATTTAAGCTGCCCTGGCAGGGGTTTAAGTTCTAAGGCAGGTGGCTCAACAATAGATGGCTTTTGGATTACATGGTTATCCGAAGTATAATTCAAATGTTCGAATAACTTACCTTGTAACACCCCAATTTTGGGCTTAGAAGTTTTGGGTTTGGACCGGGCTGGTCAGAGTGCGGTTCGAATATAAAACGTGGTTTTTAGGAAAACCTAGTTCGGGTTGCAATAAAAATATGGGAAAATGTCTAAAAATCCTCTTTTATTATATATAAGAGAATGGTGAAATCAATTTTACAAAATGAGGTTTGGAAGTGTGACATTTTGGGTTAGTGACCAAAATGTAATTTTTGAAAACTGGGTGACTGTTTTAAAAAGGATTGAAACTTTGAATCTTTAAGGAGCTATTTACCCAAAAGAGTTTCTCCAGATTTTTCTTAATAATAATCAATTAATTAATGGTTTTAAATTAAAGGTAAAAGGGAGGGAAAGATATTTTGTCATTTTTAACTAACTTTTCCCAAATTTCCATTTTCCTTTTCTCTCAACTTTTCTCTCAACCCAAACACATTTCTCCAGCAAAATTCCCTCTGATTTTGACAACTAAAGATGAGATTTCAATCCTCATTTGATCTCTAATCAATTCTACAACAAAACCTTGGCATTAGCTTATTGAATTTTCAAGAATCTTGGTTCCAAAAAGGGAGAAACTCAAGTTTAGAGGTATGAACGTCCTTCTCCTCTAAATTCTCAGTTCTTTACTGAAATTCCCAAGTTCTCAATCCTTGATTTGATTTTTATTAAAGGTTTTGATGTTGAGATCTTGATTTTGGCTTAAAATGCAAGATTTGGATTTAATATTGAAGAAATTCGTAATAATTGATTGGGCTCTGTTTTGAGATGTCTTTTTGATGTAATTTGGATGTCTAAATGATGTATAATTGAGGTTTGATCAATGCAATCCCGAATAGATTGATTTTCCTAAGTTTTTACTTGTGAAAATGGTGGTTTTTGGGGTGATCTTGGTGTTTTGTTAATGCTGGAGGTATATGGACGTGTTTGGGATCATTTTGGATGTTAATTGATGTTTAAAAATGGTTAGAAGTGATGGATCTTTGCTGGGTTAAGTTTTGGAAGAGTTTGGAGGTGATTTCGGTTGTGTTTGGTAGTCGAAATGTTGGATTTGTGTAGAGCAGCGAGTTGAGTTGTGTGGTTGGTGTTTTTAATGCATAATGATGCATTAATCCTCTGTTGTTATGTGCTTGAAACAGGGGAGAATGATCCATGAGCAATAGAGGTGGCGTTGAAGGGTTCGGATGCTTGGAAGGCTTGTTGGCTAGCCTTGTTTTTGTGTATCGGTGAGTGAAGTTGGGTTTTCGGCTTTAAAACCAAGGTTTGAAGGTTTTGGGAGCTTAGTTTAAGTTTAAACAACTTAGCTAAGCTCAAGAGTAAGTAAATGAAATTTCTCTCTTGGTTTGTGTTATGAATTTGTTTTTAAAGAACTTGTGATTGTTGGATGCAATGCATGTGATTTGCATGTTTTAAATTCTGTTTTGAAAGTATATTTTAGCATGGTTTAATGCTGGTTTTGAAAGCCATGTGTGAAGGATGCTCAAGGTAAGAGATCCTTGGTTTTGTACTTTGGAATTGTGGAATTGATGCATAGTGTTGCATGTTGTTTAATGGCTTTGCGTAATGCTTCAAAAACAGAGGATTGATGATGGTAATTGGTGGTTTTGGCATTTTGGTTATGCTTGTAAAACAATGGATTAATGTGGTAAGATGGTTTTATTGGCAAGTGATGTAAGTGGTTCTTGGTTACTTTAATCGGATATAGTTAGCCGGCTATAGGATTGGGTGCACCGTGAATAAAGTCGCCTTGGATGTGGAGTGGTTGTGATTGGACCGGTAACTCCATCCAAGTACACTAACGAGATGGTTAAGAACACCATGGTGGTTAAAATTCCATGGGTGGGTCTTGTGTTAAGGTCATAATGGTGGTTAAAATTCCATTTGAGGACCTTGTGTAAGCAAAAGTCATAATGGTGGTTAAAATTCCATTTGAGGACCTTGTGCTTGTTAAGATCACAATGGTGGTGTAAAGTCCATGTGTGGATCTTGTGTAGTATGTCCCGGATCTCGTTAGTGATGTTATACAACTACCAATGGGTGATGTTAAGGTCATATGGTGGTTAAAATTCCATATGAGGACCTTGTGAATGTTAAGGTCATATGGTGGTTAAAATTCCATATGAGGACCTTGTGAATGTTAAGGTCATATGGTGGTTAAAATTCCATATGAGGACCTTGTGTATGGTAAGGTCAAAATGGTGGTTAAAATTCCATTTGGGGACCTTGAGATTGGTAGTGTGTATGAAGCGTAGGGACAACGCTTGTGATCCGCGTATCCGATTGGATGTTGAGTTGAAAAGTGGATATGGTTTATCACTTGGAAGCCAATATAATGTTCTTGAGTGTAATGAAACATGAGATGCTTGAAATGATGCATGGTTGCATGAGAAGTGTGTAATGTACCAAGAAAGCATGTATTACTTGTTAGCTTGAACAAGTGTTTATTTTCTATTGAGAATGGTGCATGTGTGCATGAAATCTCTTAAGTGCATTGAAGTCTTGCGAAGACTTGTTTTTAAAGGCATGTAATGCAAATATTGATTTTGTGGTTCATATGTTGCATTTGTTTAATGCATGAGATAGATTGAATGAGTAAGTGGTTATTAAAGGTTTCTTGCTTTGAAATGATTTTCAATGTATGAGAAAAGTATGATGTGAAGTGGAAGTGTTTTCCAAGGATCTTGTATTTAACTTTGCATATGATATTCATGCACGGAATGGTTAAATTGATGGTTTTGCAAGGTTGTGCTTTGAAGTGAATTACTTAGCTTTTCTAAGCTAAGGGTTGGTTTTCATGTTTGAGCAATGCATGATTTAATGCATGTTGTTAAAAAGGGTTTTCAAACATTGCTTTGGTTTATCGAATTGTGTTGCTTTTAAAAGAGGTTTTATGACTCGCTGCATTGATGGTGTTTTGGTTTTGAGCATTCCTCACTAAGCATTATGTGCTTACGCTCGTTTTTGTCCATCAATGCAGATATTTGAAGTTAGGACAGCGAGAAGCAAGGGATTCAAGAAGAGCTCCACTTGATATGTATGTCTCGGTTAATAGCTATAGATAATAAAGGCAATGAGGGAGAATCTCTTATGTTGATGTTTAATGAGATTGTGTATGTTGGACAAGTTTGGTTTAAGATTTTGAACTATGTGGTTTAACGCTTGCAACGTTTGAGTATTCTTATTCTTAAGTCATTATGCTATGCTTCTTGTTTAAAAAGCATGTTTGAGTGTTGGATGTGTTGAATGAGTTGGTGCACCTAGGGGTGGTTTTGTATCTAGATTTTGATGCAAATTGGTAGGTATGATGCTTGGCATGTTGTTGATTTAATGTGGGGTGGTTTGGAGCATGTTTGATGGGGTTTAAAGGTGTTTAAAAAGGCCTATCTGCTGTTTCTGGGCAGGGTGTTTCGAAACACCCTTGCCTGTTTCGAAACAGGCCCTTGAATTGGCCAGGGTGTTCCTGAACGGCCTAGACCCGTTTCTGAACACTTTGGCTACTGCCAAGGGGTGTTCCTTAACGGCCTAGACCCGTTTCGGAACACTTGACCGTTGGGCATAAAATTTGAATTGTTTTGAGGTTTGCAAGCTTTATGTTTTAGTCCTGATTCTTGTATGTGCAATTGCTTGAGTTTGAGATGTCCGTTTGAGATGAAATTTGGCAGAGAGGCATGAAACATGACTAATTTCATAATGGTAACTTAAAAATTGGTAAAGTCCTCTTAATTTTCAGAATTTACAAATTGGTCCCTAAATTCGTATTTTGTGCAATTGGGTCCCTTATTGTTTTCCGATTGCTGTGATTTTTGAGTATGCTTATCTCAAGAGTATGCCTAGGTTTATTGTGCATCTAGACAAGTTTAAAAAGAAAAAAAAAGGGTCGTTAATTAAGGTTGACTTTCGGGTTGACTTTGGTTTTCCCCGTGTAATCTTCGTAGTTCGGGTCAACCGTCTAGGCCGGGCTACGGGGGTTACATTTGGTGGTATCAGAGCTGAGTTGCGAATGCTTTGGGGAAATGGTAAATTTTTGTAATATGTGTTTGATGTTTATTCTGATGTGTGGTTGAAAGCCGGTTGAAATGCGTGTTTTTGAGCGAATTGTTGATGTTTTTAGCATGCTTTTTGATTGTGGATTTTCATTGAGCTAATGTAGAATTGTGCTGATGTTATGCTGGTGTTGTGAGCTGATTTTATGAATAATTAAAGTGTAATGGGTATGATATGTTGATGCTATGCTGTTACGAGTGGATGTTGTTTGATGAGAGCATGATCGAAATATGTGGATTGATGTGCTTGATGTTGTGATATCCATGTTTTTATTGACTGTTATGTTATGTAAAAGGGGAGAATTTGGGATACCCATTGCCTTATTATTATAGCTATTGTGTTATTTTGGAGTTGGAGTTTGAATCCTTGCTTAAAGCTGGTCTGATCGATTTGTTTGTTTTGTTATGATTGTTTGTTGTTAATAGCATGGCAAAATCGATGAAAGAATGGCAGTTAGGTGAGATTGTTGCTGCTTTAGAGCAGGTTGTTAAGGCGTGGAATTCACCTTTTAATGGAGGTGTTTCGTCTCAGTCTTCTGTGCCTGGAGTTGAGGTAGTGAGGCAGGAGGAAGAAGCTGGTTCTGTGATGAAGAGTTCATCACCTATTGTTCAAGAGGTGTTGGGAACATCTCAGGCTGTGGCAAAAGTGAGGCCTATAGACGTGCTGGTTGCGGGATGTGCGGGTTTGTCGAAACATCGTTTACATGATTTGGGAGCTGTGGAGTATCATGGTTCGACACCTGAGACATTCGAGGCCTGGTTGGCCACTGTAATTCTGATTTTGGATCAGGAAGGTTGTGACTATGCCTGTAAGCTGGGAAGTGTTGTCTCATTGATGTTGGAGGACGCTTGTGCCTGGTGGACGTCTGTGGCAGTGGCATCGAACATCCACGATATAGATTGAGACTTCTTTGTGTCTGCTTTTTATGAAAGGTACCTTGGAGAGGAATTCCCAAGGGTTAAGCAACGTGAGGGTGTGGTTTCAGTTTATGAAGGTGAGAAAAGTTTAAGCAAGAGAGTTGCGAGTACTGACCTCCGGAGCGGTCAGCGTAAGAGGCTACGTGATAGAAGGTTTTGCTTGAATCGAAGTCAGGGTGGTAGTGAAAATGTAGGGCAAGTGCTACATGATCATGGAGTGGAAGCTCAGTTACCGGTGTGTGACCGTTGTGGAAGGCGCCATGTTGGAGGTTGTTGGGGCGTAGGAGTTTGTTGGAACTGTGGTTCTAAAGAGCATGTGAAGCGAAATTGTCCTCAAGTGGTGAGATCAGCCTCAATGGTAGCAGAAGGGTCTCTGAAGGGTCGTGGGCACGGCCGAGACAAGGTTCGAAGATGGAAGGAAGGGCAGAAAGGTGTGAGGAGCTTGGAGAATGAAATCTGTTAGAATTGTGGGTCTGTTGGGCTTTTGAAACGAAATTGTTTGAAGTTGGCTCGGGGTAGCCAGGGTTCTTTACCGCAGGGAGATGGTGATGACCTTAGTGTGTTAGCTGATGCTACAGTGGTGCGGCTGGAGAATGATGGTTCTGCAAGGAAGAGAGCTCGTCTGTTGAAGCTCTGGGGCAGTGAGATGTGTACAGGTAACCTTGTTAAGTAACCTTTGCCCTAGTTATCTTAGTTTGGTTTCGGTTTGGTCTTTCCTTGCGTAGTGGGTATGGTCTCGTTGCTAGCATGTTGGGGTAGTAGTTGTTGTTGTTTTGAAAACAACTTTAGTGTGAAGAGGGCATTAGTGAGTATCTTGCGGATAATGGGTTGCTAGAATGATGGAGTTGGTCAAGTTGGAAGTGAGATAGGAGGTTGTTCTTAGACGGATTCTGAGGATGTTATTGGTGGGTGTGAACGGACATACATGCACAGTTAAAATCATTCGTTATATGCTATATTATATATGTGCTGGTCCATGCATACATGTGACATGACATTAGAGGTTTTGCATACATGTACATCAGGCATTGATAGGGCATATTGGTGACCATGCATACGAACGTTCACACTCGCTAATAGCTAGTCGGGTCCGTTAGTGTTGTGATAGTATAGGTTGGATGGTGGGTTTTAAAAGTTGTTCTGGTGATGGGTGAATGTTAGAAGTTATGGAGGGTATTAAGCAAGTTGTTAGTAATAGTGAGTGCGGTATAGCATGTTGGTAGAAGGAAGGTGTTTGATGCTTAATGAGTTTAGCGGTATGGTGGTGAGGAGATTACCGTTTGAGTTAGAATCAGTCAAAGTGGTTCTGAATAGCTGGTAGAAGTGGTAGTTCTTGGTGTTAAGTGCTGTTGTAAGTTAGTGGATGTGTTCCAAAGTGCTGAGGTAACTTGGCATTGATGTAGTAGTAGAAGGATTGTTTATGTAGGTGCTGGTTCGTAGTAACCTTCGAAGAGTTGAGAAGATGTTGAGTTGTGGGTTGTAGAAAAGGGTTAGCCTGGGAGAATAGAAGTTTCGTAACCTAAATATGTATGTATAGGTTGGGCGATGTTCTAGTAAGGAAAGTGTTGTAGTCAATACTTGAAGTGGAAAGGCAATGTAAGATCAAATGACATTGTTGGTTGGACGGGTTCTTGTAAGAAGTGGTTGGCTGGTTGTGAGTAAGTAAATTTCGTCTGAAGACAGCTTGTGATGTGTGGAACGGCTGGCGAAATCAAAGTTGGGGCTTTGTGATGTGATTTTTCGGATGTTAGGTGAGTAGTCCTGGTGAATCGTTAAGGTAATGATAGCGGCAAGTGTGAAGGAGTATTAGCAATACGTTGAGAAGTTTGAGTAAGCAGTTGATGCTTAAGAATTTTTGCTTGTTGTGGTAGTCTTTGAAAGAGGTTGAGTAGTTTTGCAAGGAGTTTTAGAAGCAGTGAAGGTTGTGGGTCACATGGTGGCTGAACTGGATTGGTTGGTGTCACTGTGTGAACAAGTTTTGGGAGTTATGAGCTAAGGTGGTGTATGCTGTAAAAGTTGGAGGTTTTTCAGGTTATTGTTGGGGCTATGTGCAGTACGGAAGTGTGAAAGGTTAATATGTGGTTAACATTTGAGTGTTCTGGAATTCGAGAACAGTTTGTGGTGGTGTTGAGTTTGGGTGGAGTTTTGTGAGGAGAGTGTTCGGTGGTGTTTAAGTCTCCTGTGTTGCTTTGAGAAGTTTGGTTGTTCTCTTTTCGCCGGTTGAAATTTCGAGGACGAAATTTCTTAAGGGGGGGAGAGTTGTAACACCCCAATTTTGGGCTTAGAAGTTTTGGGTTTGGACCGGGCTGGTCAGAGTGCGGTTCGAATATAAAAGGTGGTTTTTAGGAAAACCTAGTTCGGGTTGCAATAAAAATATGGAAAAATGTCTAAAAATCCTCTTTTATTATATATAAGAGAATGGTGAAATCAATTTTACAAAATGAGGTTTGGAAGTGTGACATTTTGGGTTAGTGACCAAAATGTAATTTTTGAAAACTGGGTGACTGTTTTAAAAAGGATTGAAACTTTGAATCTTTAAGGAGCTATTTACCCAAAAGAGTTTCTCCAGATTTTTCTTAATAATAATCAATTAATTAATAGTTTTAAATTAAAGGTAAAAGGGAGGGAAAGATATTTTGTCATTTTTAACTAACTTTTCCCAAATTTCGATTTTCCTTTTCTCTCAACTTTTCTCTCAACCCAAACACATTTCTCCAGCAAAATTCCCTCTGATTTTGACAACTAAAGATGAGATTTCAATCCTCATTTGATCTCTAATCAATTCTACAACAAAACCTTGGCATTAGCTTATTGAATTTTCAAGAATCTTGGTTCCAAAAAGGGAGAAACTCAAGTTTAGAGGTATGAACGTCCTTCTCCTCTAAATTCTCAGTTCTTTACTGAAACTCCCAAGTTCTCAATCCTTGATTTGAGTTTTATTAAAGGTTTTGATGTTGAGATCTTGATTTTGGCTTAAAATGCAAGATTTGGATTTAATTTTGAAGAAATTCGTAATAATTGATTGGGCTATGTTTTGAGATGTCTTTTTGATGTAATTTGGATGTCTAAATGATGTATAATTGAGGTTTGATCAATGCAATCCCGAATAGGTTGATTTTCCTAAGTTTTTACTTGTGAAAATGGTGGTTTTTGGGGTGATCTTGGTGTTTAGTTAATGCTGGAGGTATATGGACGTGTTTGGGATCATTTTGGATGTTAATTGATGTTTAAAAATGGTTAGAAGTGATGGATCTTGGCTGGGTTAAGTTTTGGAAGAGTTTGAAGGTGATTTCGGTTGTGTTTGGTAGTCGAAATGTTGGATTTGTGTAGAGCAGCGAGTTGAGTTGTGTGGCTGGTGTTTTTAATGCATAATGATGCATTAATCCTCTGTTGTTATGTGCTTGAAACAGGGGAGAATGATCCATGAGCAATAGAGGTGGCGTTGAAGGTTTCGGATGCTTGGAAGGCTTGTTGGCTAGCCTTGTTTTGTGTATCGGTGAGTGAAGTTGGGTTTTCGGCTTTAAAACCAAGGTTTGAAGGTTTTGGGAGCTTATTTTAAGTCTAAACAACTTAGCTAAGCTCAAGAGTAAGTAAATGGAATTTCTCTCTTGGTTTGTGTTATGAATTTGTTTTTAAAGCACTTGTGATTGTTGGATGCAATGCATGTGATTTGCATGTTTTAAATTCTGTTTTGAAAGTATATTTTAGCATGGTTTAATGCTGGTTTTGAAAGCCATGTGTGAAGGATGCTCAAGGTAAGAGATCCTTGGTTTTGTACTTTGGAATTGTGGAATTGATGCATAGTGTTGCATGTTGTTTAATGGCTTTGCGTAATGCTTCAAAAACAGAGGATTGATGATGGTAATTGGTGGTTTTGGCATTTTGGTTATGCTTGTAAAACAATGGATTAATGTGGTAAGATGGTTATAATGGCAAGTGATGTAAGTGGTTCTTGGTTACTTTAATCGGATATAGTTAGCCGACTATAGGATTGGGTGCACCGTGAATAAAGTCGCCTTGGATATGGAGTGGTTGTGATTGAACCGGTAACTCTATCCAAGTATACTAACGAGATGGTTAAGAATACCATGTGGGTTAAAATTCCATGGGTGGGTCTTGTGTTAAGGTCATAATGGTGGTTAAAATTCCATTTGAGGACCTTGTGTAAGCAAAGGTCATAATGGTGGTTAAAATTCCATTTGAGGACCTTGTGCTTGTTAAGATCACAATGGTGGTGTAAAGTCCATGTGTGGATCTTGTGTAGTATGTCCCGGATCTCGTTAGTGATGTTATACAACTACCAATGGGTGATGTTAAGGTCATATGGTGGTTAAAATTCCATATGAGGACCTTGTGAATGTTAAGGTCATATGGTGGTTAAAATTCCATATGAGGACCTTGTGAATGTTAAGGTCATATGGTGGTTAAAATTCCATATGAGGACCTTGTGTATGGTAAGGTCAAAATGGTGGTTAAAATTCCATTTGGGGACCTTGAGATTGGTAGTGTGTATGAAGCGTAGGGACAACGGTTGTGATCCGCGTATCCGATTGGATGTTGAGTTGAAAAGTGGATATGGTTTATCACTTGGAAGCCAATATAATGTTCTTGAGTGTAATGAAACATGAGATGCTTGAAATGATGCATGGTTGCATGAGAAGTGTGAAATGTACCAAGAATGCATGTATTACTTGTTAGCTTGAAGAAGTGTTTATTTTCTATTGAGAATGGTGCATGTGTGCATGAAATCTCTTAAGTGCATTGAAGTCTTGCGAAGACTTGTTTTTAAAGGCATGTAATGCAAATATTGATTTTGTGGTTCATATGTTGCATTTGTTTAATGCATGAGATAGATTGAATGAGTAAGTGGTTATTAAAGGTTTCTTGCTTTGAAATGATTTTCAATGTCTAAGAAAAGTATGATGTGAAGTGGAAGTGTTTTCCAAGGATCTTGTATTTAACTTTGCATATGATATTCATGCACGGAATGGTTAAATTGATGGTTTTACAAGGTTGTGATTTGAAGTGAATTACTTAGCTTTTCTAAGCTAAGGGTTGGTTTTCATGTTTGAGCAATGCATGATTTAATGCATGTTGTTAAAAAGGGTTTTCAAACATTGCTTTGGTTTATCAAATTGTGTTGCTTTTAAAAGAGGTTTTATGACTCGCTGCATTGATGATGTTTTGGTTTTGAGCATTCCTCACTAAGCATTATGTGCTTACGCTCCTTTTTGTCCATCAATGCAGATATTTAAAGTTTGGACACCAAGCACTATGTGGTTTAACGCTTGCAACGTTTGAGTATTCTTATTCTTAAGTCGTTATGCTATTCTTCTTGTTTAAAAAGCATGTTTGAGTGTTGGATGTGTTGAATTAGTTGGTGCACCTAGGGGTGGTTTTGTATCTAGATTTTGATGCAAATTGGGTGGTATGATGCTTGGCATGTTGTTGATTTAATGTGGGGTGGTTTGGAGCATGTTTGATGGGGTTTAAAGGTGTTTAAAAAGGCTTATCTGCTGTTTCTGGGCAGGGTGTTTCGAAACAGGCCCTTGAATTGGCCAAGGTGTTCCTGAACGGCCTAGACCCGTTTCTGAACGCTTTGGCTACTGCCAAGGGGTGTTCCTGAACGACCTAGACCCGTTTCGGAACACTTGACCGTTGGGCATAAAATTTGAATTGTTTTGAGGTTTGTAAGCTTTACGTTTTAGTCCTGATTCTTGTATGTGCAATTGCTTGAGTTTGATATGTCCGTTTGAGATGAAATTTGTCAGAGAGGCATGAAACATTACTAATTTCATAATGGTAACTTAAAAATATGTAAAGTCCTCTTAATTTTCAGAATTTACAAATTGGTCCCTAAATTCGTATTTTGTGCAATTGGGTCCCTTATTGTTTTCCGATTGCTGTGATTTTTGAGTATGCTTATCTTAAGAGTATGCCTAGGTTTAGTGTGCATCTAGACAAGTTTAAAAAGAAAAAAAGGGTCGTTAATTAAGGTTGAATTTTGGGTTGACTTTGGTTTTCCCCGTGTAATCTTCGTAGTTCGGGTCAACCGTCTAGGCCGAGCTACGGGGGTTACATGCCTGGACGATTGCCTAACCAGTTTACCTCCTCCTGATCTTCAGTATCAGATGTATCGGATTCAGAGGAGTTGTTGTCGTCGGTGCTGTCGTCGTTGCTGTCATGACAGTCCTCCAGGTGGCTGCCGCAGCAGTGTCCAAATTTAATATCGTGACAGCCCGACCTGATGCAGGGTTGATCAAGGGTAACATCAGTGATAGCCTTGCATTCCTCGTCTACATCATCATGTTTCATCGCTTGGAGAACATTCAACTTAATCTCTTGATCGTTTACTCGCATGGTGAGTTCTCCTTTCTCCACATCAACCAGTGATCTTCCCGTGGCTAAGAAGGGTCGCCCAAGGATGACTGGTGCGATTTCGTCTGCCTCACAATCTAAAACAAGAAAGTCAGCAGGAAAAATAAACTTATCCACTCTTACCAAAATATCTTCAATCTTTCCCTCTGGATGAATGTAAGAGCAGCCTGCCAGCTGCAGAGTTACTGTCGTGGGCCGCGCCTTTCCAATACCTAATTTCTGAAAAACAGACTTTGGCATTAAATTAACACTAGCCCCAAGATCACAAAGTGCCTTACCCACAAATTTATTGCCGATTACGCAAGGTATGATGAAGCTCCCCGGATCCTTCTTTTTCTGGGGTGGCTGCCGATGAAGAATACTCATGCAACCTTCTGTCATCTTTACCGTTTCAAATTCCCCAAGTTTAGATTTTTTCGACATAACATCCTTGAGAAATTTAGCATAACCGGGCATCTCCCTAACGGCATCTAACAGCGAAATATTAATATGAACTTGCTTAAAAATATCATAAATCTTTTTAAGTTGAGATTCATGCTTAGCTTGCTGTATCCGTTGAGGAAAAGGCGGTGGGGGCGATAATCAGCAATACGTCCTTCCCACTGCATGCGAATCTAAGGACGATAATCATCTTTTTTTCTCCTCTGTCGCTTCTGCTGTCGTGACAGGCTCATCGGCAGTAGTCTGTTTATCACCTGTCGGGGCAGCTTCCTCGGCAGGTTTATCCAAGGCAGGTTCCTTTTCTGTTTCAGCTTCTTTTTCCGGCCCTGGTAGTTTCTTCCCACTCCTAGTAGTAATGGCCTTACATTGCTCATGTGTGGGTGGTCTAGCATTTTCAGTATTGCTAGGAAATCCTCCATTCTACCTCGGCTTAATATGTTGAGAAACCTGACTCATTTGTGTCTCTAGAGATTTCAAGGTTGCTTCATGGTTTGTCATCCTCATCTCGGTTTTATCCATAAAGGTTTATGTCTTCTTGACAAACTGATTCATATTCTCCATATACGTACCGGTCTGAGACATAAAAGTGGCCAGCGTCTGTTCCAATATGCTGCTCGTGGCAGGTGGTGGCTGCTGTTGCTGCGGCGGCGGCAGGTGCTGCGGCAGTTGCTGTCGCGTCAGCAATCTAGGTCCTCCCTGGTTCTGATTGTGTGCTTGCGGATTCAGGGCGTTGTTAGGATTACTCCAGGAAAATTTGGGGTCCTTCCTCCAATTAGGATTGTAATTGTTGGAATTATAATTTGGCTTGTAATTTCCAACATATTTTCCCTCTTCTATTTGGATTGGGCACTCGTCCCGACTATGATTTCCCTCACAGATGGTACAAACCTCCTCGACAGCAAATCCTTGTAATTCATCTTCATTCAATAACCTTTTCATTGCTTTAGTAAGGAATGCTACATGTGATTTCATAGTGCTGTCGGCCTCATAGTCCTTGACAGCAAGTACCCGTTTACCCCCTCTTCTTGCTGTCGGAAACTGCTCTTCATTCTTAGCTAGAATTTTCAAGACTTGTAATGCCTCGTCCGGATCTTTATCCAATAATAATCCATTTCCTGCCGAATCAATTCGAATGCGAGTTTGTAAGTTGGCAGCATTATAAAACTTAGTTACCTGATTCCAGACGGGGAATCCATGCATTGGGCAGTTCCGTATAAGAGTAGTAAATCTGTCCCAGGCCTCGTGCATCGGCTCGTCATCTTCCTGTTGAAAAGTAGCAATTTCGTTACGTAATCGCTCAGATAAATGTGAAGGATTAAAACGAGATAAGAATTCACGAGATAAATCTGCCCAAGTTACGATTGAACCCGGCGTAAGTTTATTCCATCAAGTTTTAGCTCTGTCCCTCAATGAATGGGGAAATAACCGAAGCCTCAGTATCTCCGGACTAACTCCTGGTAGTCTAAACGAACCACAGATCTCCTGGAACGTTTTGAGATGCTCTCTAGCATCTTCTGTCACAGAACCACTAAACTGCCCGGCATTGTTGATCATACTAAACATGACAGGTTTAAGCTCAAAGTTGTCAACATCAATATCTGGCAGCGTGGTCTCCAGCTCTACATGATCGTTCAGCATGTAGTCACGACATGACCGTCGTCCATCTGCCGACAGGCGGGTCGCCGATAGGCGGTATACCTCCACCAACGGGCGGATTACGGGCCATCTTCTCTAGTTGTTCCTCAAGGTATTCGTTCCTGTCTAAAAGGTAGCGAAGTTGTTTCTTGAGATTGAAGAAACGTTCGATTTCCGGATCTAATTTAAACTCAGGATCTTCACCTTTTTTCGATCTGCGCATAAACAAGAAAACCTCGTGAAAAGCAAGAGTTGAAAGTACTAACGAAAAATTAAAAGAAAAACAAAAGCGAAAAGTGCAATAAAAGAAAGGTGTAGTTATGTTGCCAATCCCCGGCAGCGGCGCCAAAAACTTGTTGCGTGTAAAAGAGTCTATCGCAATTGTAGTGCAAGTGTACACGAAGCAAGTAGTAAAGTGATACGAAGTATCAGATATCGTCTCCATAGGGATTGGGCTAATAGCTTCACCTTATTTCACTGCACGAAGTAAAGAAAACATTTAAGAGAATTGTCACGAAAATAGTAAGGAAAAACGTAAATAATAGAGTTGGAATATCAAGATAGAGAGAATGGGCTGGTATTGAATTGCTCAGTAGTGCAGGTATTGGATTTCTTAGGAGCTCCAATTCTGTCGTCGTGCCCGTCACGGCAGCACCTGTCGCGGCGGCTGTCCATTGGCTGTCGCGGCAGCAAACACACCAACACCGTACTTCAAGTTTGGCAAGAATCCCAGATCTGCCTTGGCCTATCCCTAGGTCCAAGTCTGTCGATGAACACGTCTTTGATGATACCTCCCGGCGTGAATCGAAGGATGAACACCGATGTGTATGAATTCTTCCTTATCCACTTAACCTTGCCCTATCCCTAGGCACAAGATAGTTCAACTATAAACTAGAGAACTTGCTCTTATTTCTTTCGTATACTTAACTCTCCCGATGCTAAGTAAATGGATAACCTCACAATGCTCTTCGATGCTCTTGCAAGATATTAAAACAAAAATAAGAGATCTTGAAGTTTATTTTATTGAACTTGGAAAATCCTAAAACAAAACAACCCTTGCAACTACTTTACAAATCAACCCGTGGCCCTAGGGGGGTTTTAGAACATGTCGGCGATGGACAGACGACGGAGGGGTTTTTGATGTCGGTTATGGGGTATGATCTATGGTGTCCCCTAGGTTAAAATCTATGCCCTTATATAAGCTTTGGGCTCAAGTATTCTAAGTTGACAAGGATTACAACTTTAATTAAAAGTAAGATTCTAATAAAGACATAATCTCTAAAGTTCCTACTTTGCAGCTGCCATCCTTGTTTCTAGGGATTTCCTCTCCTTGAGCTTTGGCTTGTCATATCTTTTGATCCGGGGCTTGGAAAAATATTTGGCTTTCACAAGACAGACGAGCAGCTTTTTCTCTATCTATCGATGTCCACTTTACTTTTCCTCTTCATAAGGTTGCTGTCACCATGCTGTCACGACAGCTCTATGGCAGCTTCGTCCTCGTCATCTACTTGTCCAGTTCAACTCTTCTGCTTCTCTGTCCTGCGCCTGCCTTCCTCGTCAACTATGGCAGCAACCTACAAAATCAGCCATCTTTTAGTAGAATCCGTGCCTTTAGTGTATTTGTGATGTTTTACTGTAAACTGACCTAAATGCAATGCAATGATGCTTGAATGCAGCAGAAATATGGGTTAAAAAGGGTGTAAATAATAGAACTTTTACACACTCAACAGTGTAGGTGTTGCAAAGTCTAGGAATCTCTATTCTGTCGTTGCGCCTGTCGCGGCAGCACCTGTCACGGCAGCGATCTATTGTTGTCACGGCAGCGATCATACAACTCTGTACTTCAAGCTTGGCAAAAATCCCTATTGTCCCTTGGCCTATCCCTAGGTCCAAGTCTGTCGATGAACACGTCTTTGATGATACCTCTCGGCGTGTATCAAAGGATGGATACCGATGTTGTTGAATTCTTCCTTAGCCACTGAACCTCGTCCTATCCCTAGGTCCGAGATAGTTCAACCATAAACTGGAGAACTCGTACTTATTCCTTTCGTATACTTAACTCTCCCGATATTAAGTAATTGTGTAATCTCACAATGCTCTCCCGATACTCTTGCATGATGTTTGAAACTAGAATAAGAAAACTTGAAGTCTATTTTATTGAACAGAAAAAATCCTAAAACAATGCAATCCTTGCACCTACCTTATAGAATCAACCCTTAGCCCTAGGGGAATTTTAGAACATGATGAGAAGGGGAAACAACTAGGGTTTAGGGGAAGACGGCTAGAGAGTAAGATTATCTTTCTCTAGGTCGAATTACAAGAATATATATAGGCCTTGGGTACAAGTTTTCTTAATGGCCAAGAATACTAGTTCGAATTAAAGTACAATTCATTAAAGACTAAATCTCTGAATAAACTTCCTTTAGTCCGCCCTATCTTCTTGCTTTGACTTTCTCCTCAAACTTTGGGTAATGCCTTTCTTGTGCTTCTGGGCTCCAAAAATTATGCGAGTGGTCTCTAAAAATTAGGCTTGAAATCCTCTATCATTCCTACTTCACTTCGCATTTTCCATCTCTTCTTCTTCACTGTCGCCACCTCTGTCACGGCAGCGAGTTATAAGGCAGTTTGCTTCAACACTGTCGCCACTTCTGTCACGGCAACTGTCACGACAACTGTCACGACATCATTGTCACGACATCACTATCACGGCATCACTGTCACAGCATCATTGTCACGGCATCACTGTCACGACATCACTGTCACGACATCACTGTCACGACATCACTGTCATGACATTACTGTCACGACATCACTGTCACGACAATGATGTATGAGGCAGTTTTCTTCACTCCAGCTTTTCTGTTCCTCTGCTGCCATGGATGCTGCCATGACAGTTAGCTTTTGTTCCTCTGTTGCCCTAGATTCTGTCACGATAGTTAGCTTCTGTTCCTTTGCTGCCCTTGATTCTGCCACGGCATTTAGCTTCTGTTCCTTTGCTGCCCTGGATGCTGCCATGACAATCATCATCATCTGTGCAATTTTATCTATTTGTGATGTAAATGCAAAACTGAACCTAAAATGCAATTAAACATGCTTGAGTGTAGCAAAAATAAGGATAAATGATGGGTAAAATATAGGACTTTTAGGCACTCAACACACCCCCAAACTCGAATCCTTACTTGTCCCCAAGCAAATGCAACCTAATTAACATGCATGCATACATATGTATATATATATAAGTTTTTTTTGGCTTAAGTCAGTGAACAATCCTTACCCACAACACCATCCCTATCATATTTAGCACATGTTCAAATATTTAAGGATCTACTTAGAGCAAAAGTATAGTTCTCGTGCATGTGTGTGCATTTATTGTGAACATACATGAATATAGACTTCTCTAGCAACTAGAATATTATACTTAGCTTGTTTAGAGTTTTCCTTCGAGACTTATTTTTTTTACTAGAGCCAGTATCGGGCACCTCTAGTTATTTTCTTTCTTTTTTTTTGAATTTTTCTCTTTTATACTAGAGCTAGTATTTCAGGCACCTCTAGTTAACTATCTAAAGCCGATCATAGGCACTTCTAGATGTTTTTCTCTGGTTATTTTCCTAGAGCCAGTGATAGGCACCTCTAGGTTTCCTGAGTTTCTAGTCTCTTTCTACTCTAAGTGCTAAGTTTTCTATTCTAACTATGCTAGAGAAAGTCTGTTATCAAGTAAGTCACAAAGTGTTTCAGTTTTTTTTTAGAACTATACTAAGGCTCTACTTACTTCCTAAAATATTTTTAAGGGGCTGTCACGACAGAGATAGCAGCAGCAGATAATAAAAGTTCAATAAATTAAGCCATTTTTTTGCATAAAAAATAACCGCGACACAATTAAAAACTAAATGCATTATTATATTAATAATTAGGAGGACTGCCTACCCCCAAACTCAAGGGTTGCATTGTCCTCAATGCATGACACAAGACATAAAAATGAAAAACAGAAAATAAAAATGATAGAAAAGTGAAACATCACAAAAAGATAATATATGCAGCAGGGGATAGAGAAAAGAAAAAAAGAAAACTTAACTTGTGCGGCTGTCGTCGCTGCTGCTGGAGATTTGGATGAGGAGCTGTCGGCGGGCAGTCTCCTTGAACTTTATCGGATGAGCTGTGGGTGCTGCCCTGGGAGTTGGAGACGGGGAGGCTGCCTTCTTCCTTGCGTCACTATCTTCACTGTTGTTGGCGGCAATCACTTTGGAATTCATCTTAGGGAGTATGAGTGCTGCCGCGGCAGGGGTGGAGGCAGAGCTTCCTCGGGTTGCTTGTATCGTCATTGCAAGGGTTCTCTCTATTTACCTAATAACACAAACAAACTAAAAACTAATATCAAATTTCTAATTCCTAAAACAATAAAGATAAAATAAGTTAAAAATAAAATACAATAAAATAATTTAAGTTAAATTAGGAGTGCCTTGAGAAACATCTCCTAAAGTAACTACTCCATGTTCTATTGATGCTTGAGGGGTCGTTTCCGGTACTTCTTGAAGTCCATCCGTACCTTCCATCTGGTGATTATTCTCATGGTGGGGGCTCATTTCTTTCTCTTCCCTTTGTAGTCCATGAAGTCCTCCCTTCTTGGTAATGTTTTTGAGGGCATGAATATATGATTAGAAAAAATCAAATAGATATTCGACCACAAACTTACCTTATTTTTGTTGAATGTTGTTGTGGTTGAATGTAGCCCTTGCTGTCGTGTTTGCTGCTGTGGCAGCCAGTTATTTTGACAGTCTTTTATCAGGTTTCTTTGCAGGTCAAGGGGACATTGGAAAGTACCATAATTCTCCATATCAAATTCTGTAGGCCATTCGTAAATCTCCATAAGTAGAAACTTCGATGATTCTGAGTCCACCGGCTTTGGTTCCTCTAATACCTGCAATGGAATTTGTGAGTTTTTAATGAATTCAAAATGTTCGTTTATTACCTACTCGTATTCCATTTGTGAGGCATTGTCATTGAATAGCTCTTCTAGGTGGTCGTACGAGTGCCATTACATGGATGGATGTGTGCAATCTTGGTCGGGCATAACTGAGGTTGTAATCCCCTTAGCCCGGCCTAGACGGTTGACCCGAAGTACGAAGATTACACGGGGAAAACCAAAGTCAACCTGAAAGTCAACCTTGATTAACGACCCTTTTTTTTTCTCTTTTTAATCTTGTCTAGATACATGTTAACCCTAAGTGAGTACTCATGATCCATATATGAGAAAGACACAGCGATCGGATTTTAAAAAGGTACTCGATTGCACAATATACAATTTAGGGACAAAAATGTAATTTCTAAAAAATAGAAGGTCATAACTGATTTTAAAGTTAACAATATGAAATTAGTCACATTTCATACTTCTCTGCCAAAATTCAACTTAATCGGACATCTCAAACACCAACAATTGCAACATCAACATTTGGGACTAAAATGTAAAGCTTGCAAACTTCTGCACCATTCAAATCAGTGCCTAACGGTCACCTGTTTCGAAACGGCGTTGACTGTTCCGAAATGCGGGTTGGTTCCGAGACTGGTTTCAAAACAAGGCTTTCCAGTAGCCAAAACGTTTCGGAACGCCCCTTAGCGTTTCGAAACACGAAGGCCATTTCAGGCCCCCGTTTCGAAACACTAGAGGGTGTTTCGATACAGTTTGCCTAGAAGCTGCAGATTTTGCTGGTTTTTCATGCACAAACCCATTCAAACTCATCCTAATGACTTCACAAACATACCAACAGGTCATCAAACATATAAGGTGCATGTTTAGAACTCCTAAACACATTCATAACATCAAACATGAAATATGACATGTCTAGAGGCATGGTTCCTATTATTCAAAACCAAGTAAGCAAACAAACTTCAAATCAAGAACTTAAAGGTCACTTACAAATTCAAACCAACAAAGGTAACATGCCACAACCTAGGGTGTTCAACACATTCCCAAAATACGTCTTAGGTTCCCATTGCCAAATTACCAAAACTAATAGTGTGTGAAAACTTCACTATACATGAGCTTGTTTTCCCTTGGACACTCTTAGCTTCCTTGTTGCCCTCAAACACTTCAATTATCTGCATTATTGGTCAAAGAGAGAGAGTAAGCACAAATGCTTAGTGAGGCATGCTCTAAATAAAACCAATACTACATTGCATCTTTAGAAAACACTTTCAACAAAGCTTTTACAACACATGATCATCTATTTTCATGCAACCTTGCATACTTTACAAGCATCTCATCCCATTGTCCCACACGCTTCATACACACTACCGGACTACACAAGGTGGAGTTTATCGGTACACTTAGAACCCCTCAACACCCGTGATGGAGTTTAACGGTACAATCACAACCCCTCAACATCACTCATTGGTAGTTGTATAATTCCACTAACGAGAGTAAGGGACACATAACACAAGATCCACACACGGAATTTCAACCACCGTTGTGATCTTACCTCACTCGTTAGGGTACTTGGACAGAGTTTATGGTACAATCACAACCCCTCAACATCCAACGCGACTTTACTTACGGTGCACCAAATCCTATAGTCGGCTAACTATATCCATTCAAGTACTTTAAAACCAATTCATCACTTGCCAATATACATCAAATAACATCATCTATTCATTGTTTTAAAGCATTAATCAATGCCATTAAACATCATGCATCTCCATGCATCATTACCAAACTATATACATGTCAAACCAAGGATCTCTTACCTTTAGCATCCTTCAACACATGGCTTTCAAAACCAGCATCAATCATGCTAAAACATGCTTTCAAAACAGAAATTAAACATGCAATTTATAACCAATGCATCAAACCACTTCTTAGCACATTCGAGGGAGTTTTTCCGAAAACTTACTCTTGAGCTTAGCTAAGTTGTTTAGACGTAAACTAAGCTCCCAAAACCTCCAAATAATTGTTTCAAAGCTGGAAAACCATCTCCACTCACCAATTACGTTTCGCTTGCTTGCCAAAACGCCAATTAAGCTTCCAAATCAATTCCAAAGGTGTCGAAGATGTCTCCCCTGTTTTGGACACATCAAAGTAGAGGATTAATGCATCATCATGCATTGAAATCTTCAACCAACACACCTAAACTCGTTGTTCTACCTAAAACCAACATTTCGGCTACCAAACACAACTAAAATCACCTCCAAACTCCTCCAAAACTTTACCCAACCACGATCCATCACTTCTAATCATTTCTAAACATCAATCACCATAAAAAACAAACCTAAACTCGACCTTATACCTCCAGCTATAACAGAACACCAAGAACACCTCAAAAACCACCATTTTCTTGGTCAAAAACTTAGGAAACACAGCCTATTCGGGATTGGATTGATGAAACCTCATTTCTAACATCATTTAATATCCAAAATACATTAAAGAACCACCTCAAAACAGAGCCCAATCAATCTCAACGAAATTCTTCAAGATCTCTTCCAAAATCTTTAGTTTTAGGCAAAAATCAAATCTCTAACATTAAAACCATTTATAAAACTTAAATTAAGGATTGACAACTTGGGAATTTCAGTAAATAACTGAGCATTTAGAGGAGAAGAACAATCTTACCTCTAAATGGTGATTCCTCCTTGATTTGGGTAAAATTCCATGAAAAATCAATGTGGAAATCAAAAGGTTTTGTTACTAGATTGATTATGAAACAATGAGTGATGGAAATCTCATCAAATGAGGTGAAGATCAAAGTCATTTGTGCTGGAGAAAATGTGTTTGGATGATGGAATTTTGAGAGAAAAATGAATGAGAGAAAATTTGGAAAAAGTAGTTATGAGAATCTAAAAGTAGTTTCCATCTTTATTTTATTTAATTAAAACATTAATTAAATTACCCTAATTAAGGAAAAATCTGGAGAAAAACATTTTGGGTAATTAGCTCCTTAAAGATTCAAAGTTTCAATCCTTTACAAAACAGTCACCACTAAACTTTTCAAAAATCGCATTTTAGTCACTACACCGAAATGTAGTATTTCCAAACCTTATTTTGTAAAATTGATTTCACCACTCTCTTATATATATTAAAAGAGGATTTTTTTAGATATTTCTCAATATTTTTAAAGCATCCCGAACTAGGCTTTCCCTAAAACCTCCTTTAATATTCGAACCGTTCCTCAAACCGGTCCAACCAAACCCTAAACTTCTAAGCCCAAAATTGGGGTGTTACAACTCTCCCCCTCTTAAGAAATTTCGTCCTCGAAATTTACCTAGAGGAAAACGGTAAGGAAACTGCTTCTTCATGTCATCCTTTCTTTCCCATGTGGCTTCCTCAACACCACGATGCCTCCACAACACCTTAACCAATTTAATGGTCTTACCCTGAAGAACTTTACTGTCCTAATCCAAAATTTCAACCGGCTCTTCATCAAAGGTCAAATCTGGATTCAAATCCACTTCCTCCACAAGCATAACATGTGAAGGATCCGATCTATACCTCCGAAGCATAGAGACATGAAACACATCATGTATCTTTTCCAACTCTTGCGGTAACCACAACTTGTACGCAACAAGACCCACACGTTCAATCACCTCGTATGGTCCAATATACCTAGGGCTCAACTTACCCTTTCGGCCAAACCTCATCACCTTCTTCCAAGGCGAAACCTTCAAAAACACACGGTCACCCACTGCAAACTCAATCTCCTTACGCTTCAAATCCGCGTAAGACTTCTGTCGATCAGAAGCTGCCTTCAACCGCTCACAAATGAGCTTCACCTTCTCGGTGGTTCCCTTCAACAAAGCTGACATCGAGACCAACTTCTGACCTGTTTTAGCCCAGCATAGAGTAGTTCTGCACTTCCTCCCATACAAGGCTTCATAAGGTGCCATTTGAATACTTGCTGGTAGCTATTGTTATAAGCAAACTCCACCAAAGGCAAATGCTTCTCCCAAGAACCTTGAAACTCAATCACACATCACCTCAACATATCCTCAAGCACTTGGATAACACGCTCAGACTGTCCATCCGACTGTGGATGATAAGAAGTACTGAAATTTAGCCGCGTACCCAAATCTTGGTGCAAACACACCCAAAAACGTGATGTAAACCTCGGATCTCTATCCGACACTATAGACTTTGGCACACCATGCAGTCGCACAATCTCAGCAATGTACAACTCTGCAAGCTTATCCAAAGTATACGTAGTATGCACAGGTAAGAAATGCGCACACTTCGTAAGGTGATCCACAATCACCCACACCGAATTCTTCTTTGATGGCGACAAAGGCAAACCGAGCATCAGTTTCCTTCAGGGTTGTTGCAACCGTTGAGAATTCCTAAATGGAAATGGGAAAGGATTATTATGAGCATCAGTTTCCTTCAGGGTTGTTGCAACCCGCTGACAAACCATGCACTTACTCATGTACTCCGCAACATCTTTCTTCAAACCCACCCAATAGTACTCATCCTTCAAGTCACAATACATCTTTGTACTACCAGTGTGCATAGCAAAAGGACTACTATGAGCTTCAGCCAGAATAGTACTCCTCAACTCCGCATCATTCGGCACTACCATCCGACTTCCAAAACATAGAACTCCATCATCATTAAAACAGAAATCTGATGGTCTATCCTCAGCAATATCCTGAACATGTGGCACCATAGAATCATCCAACAACTGCTTATCCTTTATCAACTGAACCAAAGATGGTTTCACATGCAATTCAGCCACAAGACCTCCATCTTGCGAAATACTCAAACTTGCAAACATAGCCCTTAATTCCACTGCCACCTTCCTACTCAAGGAATCCGCTACAACATTAGCTTTTCCCGGATGGTACTCGATCGTCAGATCATAATCTTTTAGCAACTACACCCAACGTCTTTGCCTAAGATTTAACTCTTTCTGAGACATTAGATACTTCAAACTCTTGTGATCCGTGTACACAATACACTTCTCACCATACAGATAATGTGTCCAAATCTTCAAAGCAAAAACCACCGCAGCTAACTCAATATCATGCGTAGGATAATTGCGCTCATGCACCTTCAACTGGCGCGATGCATAAGCCACCACCTTACCCTCTTGCATTAACACACACCCAAAACCAACATAGGATGCGTCGTTGTACACTACAAACTCTTTTCCTGATTCAAGTTGAACCAAGACAGGAGCTTGCGTCAAAGCTGCCTTAAGCTTCTCAAAAGCCTGCTGCCTTGCTTCTGTCCACTCATACTTAACATCCTTTTGCAACAACTTCGTCAAAGGAGCAACAATCTTTGAAAATCATCCACAAACCTCCGGTAATATCCTGCCAACCCAAGGAAACTATGGACTACATGAACAGACTTAGGAGGCTTCCAATTCATCACCACCTCAATCTTTTGAGGATCAACACGAATCCCCTCAGCAGAAACCACATGACCAAGGAAAACAACCTCATTAAGCCAAAATTCGCACTTGCTCAACTTAGCATAAAGCTGATTCTCCAACAGCGCCTGCAACACAATCCTCAAATACCCCTCATGCTCCTCCTCAGTACGAGAATACACAAGAATATCATCAATGAACACCACAACAAACTTGTCCAAGTATTCATGGAATACTCTATTCATCATGTCCATAAAAGCTGCAGGAGCATTCGTCAAGCCAAACGACATTACAAGGAACTCATAATGCCCATACCTCGTCCTAAAGGCTGTCTTTGCCACATCCACATCTTTCACCTTAAGTTGGTAGTAACCTGACATTAAGTCAATCTTAGAGAACACAACCGCTCCCCGAAACTGATCAAAAAGATCATCAATCCTTGCCAAAAGATACCGATTCTTGATAGTCAACTTATTCAGTTGACGATAATTGATGCACATTCTCTTTGTGTCGCCCTTCTTCTTCACAAACAAGACTGGTGCACCCCAAGGTGACACACTCGGCCGAATGAACCCACGATCGAGCAACTCTTGAAGTTGCGTCTTCAACTCCTTAGGTGCGATGCGATAGGGAGCAATGGACACAGGAGTTGTGTTTTCATACAGCTCAATTACAAACTCCACCTCCCGACTAGGCGGCAATCCAAGTAACTCCTCCGGAAACACTCCAGGAAACTCTCGCACAGTCCGGATAACTTGAACACGCAACTCCTTAGAACCAGGATTCATCAAAAAGGCTAGGTAAGCCTCATAACCCTGCCTCAGCATTCGGCTTGCTTCCAACGTAGGCACCACATTGGCAAAAAACTTCACATTCTCACCAACCATCACCACCTATTAATCATCTACAAGTTTCAACGAAACTCGCTTGTTCTCAAAATCCACTACAACTCGATGTTCGACAAGCCAATCCATACCAAGGATTACATCAAAACCATAGAATGGAAATTCCATGAGATCAACAAGAAAAACATGGTTTTGCACTTTCAAGGGACATCTTCTATACAACTTCCGTGTTACGACTGTCTCACCAAAGGAACTAGTCACACACATACCAACATCCAAAGACTTAACAGGTAAACCAAGCAATTGAGCATGTTCACGCAATATGTATGAGTGTGTAGATCCAGAATCAATCAAGGAAAATAATGGTAAGGATTGCAAAGTAAAGGTACCTGCGATCATATCCGTATCATTCCTCCCCTCACATTGAGCATACACTCGACCCTGGCCACCACCCTCAGGTTGAACAGCCACCACATGCGCCACATTCCTCCCACCAAAATCTCTACACTGGAAGTTACCATGGCCGCGCCCGCGACCTCTCTGTGGTGCAACTACCCCAGGAGCACGTCCCTAACCACCACCGGCCAACAAAGGACACTCCCTCCTCATGTGATCTGTCGAACCACAATTCCAGCATGAATTACCTGTCACTACAACAGGAGCCTGAGCCTCCCTTGCTGCTCGAGGACAATCTCGCCTCAAATGGCCACGAGATCCACACGTCCAGCACGTGTTCTGATCAGCCCTCATCCTATCTCCCTGAACAGGCGCACCATGTCCTCCATTACCACGCCTAGCAGAAGACTGATACCTCTTATCCCGTCCTCTCTTGTTCCGTCCACCACCGGAACTATAATCAGCAGCTCTTTTCCCCGAGCCAGAACTAACGCCTCTGGAAGACAAACCCAAGTTCCGCTCGATGTCCTTCGCTCTACTGACAAGCACATCAAAATTTGTATACTCAGCCGCCAGCATAAAAGTCTTCACGTCCTTTACCAATCCATAACGGAAACGTTCACATCTCTCCCGCTCATCAGGGATTAGCTCAGGTGCATACTAACTAAGGCGGACAAACTGGATCTCATACTCAGCTACCGTTATGCTTCCTTGCACAAGAGACATAAATTCTCTTTTCTTCTCATCTAGGTATCGCACACCCAGAACTTCCGCTTGAACGCATTCAAGAAGAACGTCCAAGTCACATCATTGTCCTCCATTCCAGAGACAGTGGTCGTCCACCATGTATAAGCATCATCATGCAGCAGTGGCACCACACAACCCAACTTATGTATATTATTGTAGTTAATTTGCCCAAAAATCCTCTTGGTGCTTTCCAACCAAGACTCAGACCCTTCCGGAGATAAACCTTTGAACTTAGTCCCTCCCAGACTGCGAAGACGTTCCAAAGGCAATCTCGCATTAGCATCACCCTGATGCGCAGCTCCATGAGCTCCAGCTAGTGCTGCCTGAAAGGCTCCAGCAATAGCCTGAATCAACATAGTCATGTCAGGAGTAGCTTTCCCCTGCACACCTTCAGGTCCAGCGACCCCAACACCAGCACCAACACCAGCATTATCACCTCCAGCGCCACCACCGCCGGGTGGTCCACCACCAGGGGGAGGAGGTATGTCCACAACATTTTCAGCATTCTCCTCATTCTCATTCTGAGCCATAGCTCTTGTATTCATTCTCATCTCTCTACGCGGCCCTATTTACAAGAAAACAATGCACTGACACAAATGCAATAAACATAATTAGGCTCAACAAGGTAAGTAATCCAAGTACTCAAGCTCTTTGTCGAAAACAATTACTTTCATTAGTTTTGATATGGCAATGGGATCCCCTAACACATTCCAACATAGCATATCATCACAATTGAAACCATGCATCACAATTCATACAACATTCTTTCATCCAAAAGGCATATCATGCAAATACACCTACATCACCCACATAACCATTCCCATTTACACGAGAACTAAGCTCTGATACCACCAAATGTAACACCCTTAGCCCGGCCTAGACGGTTGACCCGAACTACGAAGATTACATGGGGAAAACCAAAGTCAACCCGAAAGTCAACCTTGATTAACGACCTTTTTTTTTCCTTTTTAATCTTGTCAAGATACATGTTAACCCTAAGTGAGTACTCATGACCCATACATCAGAAAGACACAGCGATCAGATTTCAAAAAGGTACTCGATTGCACAATATACAAATTTAGGGACCAAAATGTAATTTCTGAAAAATAGAAGGTCATAACTGATTTTAAAGTTACCAATATGAAATTAGTCACATTTCATACTTCTCTGCCAAAATTCAACTTAATCAGACATCTCAAACACCAACAATTGCAACATCAACATTTGGGACTAAAATGTAAAGCTTGCAAACTTCTGCACCATTCAAATCAGTGCCCAACGGTCACCTGTTTCGAAACGGCGTTGACCGTTCCGAAACGCGTGTTGGTTCTGAGACTGGTTTCAAAACAGGGCCTTCTAGTAGCCAATAGGTTTCGGAACGCCCCTTAGCGTTTCGAAACACGAAGGTCATTTCAGGCCCCCGTTTCGAAACACTAGAGGGTGTTTCGATACGGTTTGCCCAGAAGCTACAAATTTTGCTGGTTTTTCATGCACAAACCCATTCAAACTCATCATAATGACTTCACAAACATACCAACAGGTCATCAAACATATAAGGTGCATGTTTAGAACTCCTAAACACATTCATAACATCAAACATGAAATATGACATGTCTAGAGGCATGCTTCCTATTATTCAAAACCAAGTAGGCAAACAAACTTTAAATAACGGACTTAAAGGCAATTTACAAATTCAACCCAACAAAGGTAACATGCCACAACCTAGGGAGTTCAACACATCTCCCAAAATACGTCTTAGGTTCCCATTGCCAAATTACAAAAACTAATAGTGTATGAAAACATCACCATACATGAGCTTGGTTTCCCTTGGACACTCTTAGCTTCCTTGTTGCCCTCAAACACTTCAATTATCTGCATTATTGGTCAAAGAGAGAGCGTAAGCACGGATGCTTAGTTAGGCATGCTCTAAATAAAACCAATACTACATTGCATCTTTAGAAAGCACTTTCAACAAAGCTTTTAAAACACATGCTCATCTCTTTTCATGCAACCTTGCATACTTTACAAGCATCTCATGCTTCATAACATTCAATATATCATATTGGCTTTCAAGTGATAGTTCATAACCATTTCAACACAAAACACAATCGGATACGCGGATTACAAGCGTTGTCCCACACGCTTCATACACACTACTGGACTACACAAGGTGGAGCTTATCGGTACAATCACAACCCCTCAACACCCGTGATGGAGTTTAACGGTACAATCTCAACCCCTCAACATCACTCATCGGTAGTTGTTTAATTCCACTAACGAGAGTAAGGGACATATAACACAAGATCCACACACGGAATTTCAACCACCGTTGTGATCTTACCTCACTCGTTAGGGTACTTGGACGGTGTTTACGGTACAATCACAACCCCTCAACATCCAAGGCGACTTTACTTACGGTGCACCCAATCCTATAGTCGGTTAACTATATCCGATTCAAGTACTTTAAAACTAATTAATCACTTGCCAATATACATCAAATAACATCATCAATTCACTATTTTAAAGCATTAATCAAAGCCATTAAACATCATGCATCTCCATGCATCATTACCAAACTAAATACATGTCAAACCAAGGATCTCTTACCTTGAGCATCCTTTAACACATGGCTTTCAAAACCAGCATTAATCATGCTAAAACATGCTTTCAAAATAGAAATTAAACATGCAATTTATAACCAATGCATCAAACCACTTCTTAGCACATTCGAGGGAGTTTTTCCGAAAACTTACTCTTGAGCTTAGCTAAGTTGTTTAGACTTAAACTAAGCTCCCAAAACCTCCAAATAATTGTTTCAAAGCTGGAAAACCATCTCCACTCACCAATTACGTTTCGCTTGCTTGCCGAAAGGCCAATTAAGCTTCCAAATTAATTCCAAAGGTGTCCGAAGATGTCTCCCTTGTTTTAGACACATCAAAGCAGAGGATTAAATCATCACCATGCATTGAAATCTTCAACCAAAACAAATAAACTCGCTGCTCTACCTAAAACCAACATTTCGGCTACCAAACACAACCGAAATCACCTCCAATCTCCTCCAAAACTTTAACCAGCCAAGATCCATCACTTCTAATCATTTCTAAACATCAATCACCATAAGAAACAAACCTAAACTCGACCTTATACCTCCAGCTATAACAGAACACCAAGAACACCTAAAAAACCATCATTTTCTTGATCAAAAACTTAGGAAACACAACCTATTCGGGATTGGATTGATGAAACCTCATTTAATATCCAAAATACATTAAAGAACCACCTCAAAACTGAGCCCGAAAAATCTCAACGAAATTCTTCAAGATCTCTTCCAAAATCTTGAGTTTTAAGCAAAAATCAAATCTCTAACATTAAAACCATTTATAAAACTTAAATTAAGGATTGACAACTTGGGAATTTCAGTAAAGAACTGAGTATTTAGAGGAGAAGAACAATCTTACCTCTAAATGGTGATTCCTTCTTGATTTGGGCAAAATTCCATGAAAAATCAATGTGGAAATCAAAAGGTTTTGTTGCTAGATTGATTATGAAACAATGAGTGATGGAAATCTCATAAAATGAGGTGAAGATCAAAGTGATTTATGCTGGAGAAAATGTGTTTGGATGATGGGATTTTGAGAGAAAAATAAATGAGAGAAAATTAGGAAAAGGTAGTTATGAGAATCTAAAAGTAGTTTCCATCTTTATTTTATTTAATTAAAACATTAATTAAATCACCCAAATTAAGGAAAAATCTGGAGAAAAACATTTTGAGTAATTAGCTCCTTAAAGATTCAAAGTTTCAATCCTTTACAAAACAGTCACCACTAAACTTTTCAAAAATCGCATTTTAGTCACTACACCGAAATGTAGTATTTCCAAACCTTATTTTGTAAAATTGATTTCACCACTCTCTTATATATATTAACAGAGGACTTTTAGATATTTCTCTATATTTTTAAAGCATCCAGAAGTAGGCTTTCCCTAAAACCTCCTTTTATATTCGTACCGTTCCTTAGACCGGTCCGACCAAACCCTAAACTTCTAAGCCCAAAATTGGGGTGTTACAGAGGTAGTGGGTTGAGAGTTTGCCTCGGATGTGGTTGCCACAGTGACATTGTCTTGAATTTCACTCACCGTTATTGCGGTGCTGCTCCATTCCGGCTCCTCGATCATTGCCATGGCAAGTTGTTGCTCAGGCTCATCATGTGTTGGGTATTCCTTCGCATTGGCATCCTCGTCACCTTGCCTCAGGATTTCAGGTTCATCTGTGGCATGAATGAGGACCGGTCTGCTCAAGAGTTTCTTGGTGATACTTGCGTTCGTAGAAGCCGACAGTTTTTGCACGAGTGCCACGAAGGCTTGAAGTGTACCTTCTAAGGAATTCATTTACTCTTGAGGAGGACTACTTTCCCATGGCATGTTGGTTTTTTCACGGTAATTACGAGAAATCTCCAACATTAGCTCTCGAATAGTTTTTCTTGGCATGTTGATGCTCCTTAAACCTGTATTTCACCTAAGTTTTTGATAAAAATAGAAAAAAATAAAAATAAAAATAAAATTAAAGAGAAAAGAAAAGTGCAAAAGTAAGGGTAAAGTTATGTTGCCAGTCCCCAGCAACGGCGCCAGAAACTTGTTGCGTGTAAAAGTATCTATCACAATGTAGTGCAAGTGTACACGACACAAGTAGTAAAGTGATACGTAAGTATCGAGTATCGTCTCCACAGGGACTAGGCTAATAGCTTAAACCTTAGAATGCTGCACAAGAGAGAAAAGAAATAGTTTAATTGTTTGTCACGAGATAATAAAGAATGCTGAAAATAAAAGAGTAAAGAAATTAGGATAGAGAGAATGGGTCGGTATTGATTTGCTCAGTAGTGTAGGTGTTGCAAAGTCTAGGAATCTTTGTTCTGTCGTCGCGCCTGTCGAGGCAGCACCTGTCGCGGCAGCGGTCTGTTGTTGTCGCAGCAGCGATCATACAACTCTGTACTTCAAGCTTGGAAAGAATCTCTGTTGTGCCTTGGCCTATCCCTAGGTTCAAGTTTGTTGATGAACACGTCTTTGATGATACCTCCCGGCATGAATCGAAGGATAGACACCGATGTTGTTGAATTCTTCCTCAGCAACTTAACCTCGTCCTATCCCTAGGTCCGAGATAGTTCAACCATAAATTGGAGAACCCGTACTTATTCCTTTCGTATACTTAACTCTCCCGATATTAAGTAAATGTGTAATCTCACAATGCTCTCACGATACTCTTACAAGATGTTTAAAACCAGAATAAGCAAACTTGAAGTGTATTTTATTGAACAGAAAAAATCCTAAAACAATGCAATCCTTGCAACTACCTTACAGAATCAACCCTTAGCCCTAGGGGAATTTTAAAACATGATGAGAAGGGGAAAACAATTAGGGTTTAGGGGGAGACGGCTAGAGAGTAAGATTGTCTTTCTCTAGGTCGAATTACAAGCATATATATAGGCCTTGGGTACAAGTTTTCTTAATGGCCAAGAATACTAGTTATAATTAAAGTACAATTCATTAAAGACTAAATCTCTGCATAAACGTCCTTTAGTCCGCCCTATCTTCTTGCTTTGACTTTCTCCTAAAACTTTGGGCAAGGCCTTTCTTGTGCTTATGGGCTCCAAAAATTATGCGAGTGGTCTCTAAAAATTAGGCTTGAAATCCTCTATCAGTCGTACTCCACTTCGCATTTTCCATGTCTTCTTCTTCACTGTCGCCACCTCTGTCACGGCATATGTCACGGCGGCGAGTTATAAGGCAGTTTGCTTCAACATTGTCGCCACTTTTGTCACGGCAACTGTCACGACAACTGTCATGGCATCACTGTCACGACATCTCTATGTGATAAGGTTTTTGAAAGGAATAACTAAGGTCTTATCACTTTTTGAAAGGAAAAGAGATTTATATCAAAAGAGGGGGGAAATCCGTATTTTGAAAAACTATAAAAATTGGATCGCCACTGGTCACTGAGGTAGGCCGGACACCACAAAACCATAGATTCATTTTAAAACGGGTTCGGGAGTTGGTTACGTGTTGGGAAGGATTAACATCCCCATCACGCCCGAAAATCGGTACCAAATTGCTTGTTGCCTTTTGATCGATAGAAATTATTTAAAAACTTAAGTGAATTTAATAAAAATGTTCTTAAATGAAATTTTGACTCAAACAGCACGGGCTATATCGAATTGTGGCTTTAGAATTAATTAAACATTTAATTAAAAAGGATGACAGTACACCAGACCATAGATTAAACCGACATCATATAAGACTGACTGACGTGTTAGTTTAGGGTTCGGATCCCGTACGTCACCTTTATGCATGGTGCAGACAAATAAAGGGTGATTCGTGGAATTTCCATTTTTACGCTTTCACTTACCTAGAGACGGTGAAAATTAACGCAAATATTCGATCGACATCCATTAAGCTAGGGCTGTCGTTTTTCGGATACCATGGTTAATTAATACCTCTCTTGGGGTATATTTTTAAGTTAATTAATTATCGAGCTGAATAAAGAGCCACATGAATGACAATTAAAATGCATGTCACATATATTCGAACCAAATGACATTAAAAAAGCATATATATATATATATATATATATATATATATATATATATATATATATATATATATATATATATATATATATTCGAATGGCATGAAAACTAGCTAAAACACACATAAAAAACAAGCATGCAATATATATGACAAGGGTACATTAAACGCATAAAAATCATACATAAAAACATACAAACTAATATGTATAAAAGCATACCCCACGAATTTAAATATTTACACTAAACCAACATACAATATGACAACCAAACATATATTTGACCCATCATGACAAAACAGATAAAAACACATATAAAAACACATGCACCGTACTATACTACGTATCATAAATACATGCTTGAACAAGATTAAAAACATACAATTGCATACTAAAATAAATAGCATGTGGGTAAACATTAAAGAAGACAAATATTACATTCATAATAAATATGCATAACAATAATACAAATTAACATATATATATTCACTAAAAAAAGGACCAATGTGAACAACAAGATGTAATATGCAAAATAAGTAAAATGTGAAGGAAATAAAGGTAAACTGGCAGTGACCCGAGCGGTAATTAAACCAATTAAAAAAATTGGTTACAACACGTAGCAGGACTCAATTAAAATAACGCGAAAGGTTACAGGGACTAAAATGGTGATTAACCCACCTGAAAATCGATTAAAACAAAAGTCAGGACGGAATTGAAAATGTTTAAAAACATTGGAGGACCACGGGCGTGGTTTTGTAATGCGGAAGCCCCTCTCGCGCGAATATGTCGACGCGGAGGGACTTAAATGTGATTAACCCGTTTTATGAAACTAAAACACTATATAACTCAAATTAAAAATACATTTCAGCCCTTTTGCATTTTATAAACCCTAATCTGAAAAAAACTTTACCCCTTTTTCTCTGAAAAATCCGGCATCGCAAGGCTTTTGGTCGCCGTTGCCGAAACCCTAAATAACAGTTTTTAGACTTCCGAAACCCCAAAAATCCTTTAAAAACCTTTGTTTTGATGAAACCGAACAAAAAAAACCTATTTTCCTTCTTTTTTCTTTCGATTGAAAACCCCACAAAAAAAACCTTCTACAGGCGATCTCCGTTCACCGGCTCACCATGCATGGCCCCGAAAGGGGACTGACGGCTTATCGCTAGTGAAGAGGATCGAAGAGCGAAGAGGGGAAGACCCGAAACAAAGGTAAAAAAGGGGGTTTTCTATTTTTATTATATTTTTTTTATATTTCGAAGCTGAAAGAAACACTAATATACCTCGAAAATTTATGCCTTGTTTGTATTTATTGAAGCTTCCAATTACAAAAACTCTCTAAAAAAACCTCTAATGCCTCTCTGTAATTTCCAAATGGTTCCCCCTTTTTACATTGCATTTTGCTCGGGTTTATATAGCCCGAATATTACATATTTTCCTTTTCTAAATTACATGCAAATGCTGGAAAATCTGCTGGTTGATTTGTACGATTTTGGTTGTTGATTGCCTCTGAAATTCTGCATTTTTGTTTCTGAAATTCCTCTGACATTTGTTGTGGTTTTTTGTTTGCGTGCACTGTTGGAGAGAAGGGACCAGGGAGCCTGGCAGAGACGTGGCCTGTTGCATGCCGTTGATGGGATTCAGACCGGCTCGGGGAACTCAAAGAGGTCGTCGGTGTACCGCACGCGCGCGTGGAGAGCTGAAACGACGCGCGTGAAGGAGATGAGGGGCCGTGCGTAGGGCTCTAGAAGCTTCCAAGATTCGATCCTTTCTGTTGATCTAGATCCAGATCTGACGGTGGATCTGGTGCAGCGCTAGGACTACAGTAGAGGGCCTCTAGGGCTTCTCCGTCTCGTGTCATCTGGACCGTTTGTAACCCCCTTAGCCTGGCCTAGACGGTTGACCCGAACTACGAAGATTACACGGGGAAAACCAAAGTCAACCCGAAAGTCAACCTTGATTAACGACCCTTTCTTTCTTTTTAAACTTGTCTGAATGTATATTAACACTAGGCTTACTCTTGAGATAAGCATACTAAAAAAAATCACAGCAATCGGAAATCGATAAGGGACTCAATTGCACAACATATGAATTTAGGGACCAAATTGTACATTCTGGAAAGTAAGAGGACTTTACCAATTTTAAAGAAACCATTATCAAATTAGTCATGTTTCATGCTTCTCTGCCAAATTTCACCTCAAACGGACATCCCAAACTCAAGCAATTGCATATACAAGGTTCAGGACTAAAACGTGAAGATTTGAAAACATAAAACCATGTAATTCAGTGCCCAACGATCAAGTGTTCCGAAACAGAGTATGACCGTTCCGAAACGCGGGACCGTTTCGCAACCTATTCCGAAACAGGGCTTGATAGTAGCAAAAATGTTTCAGAACGGCTCTACCCGTTTCGAAACGCCAAGGCCATTTCAGACCCCTGTTTCGAAACAGTAGCACCCGTTCCGATACGGGCTGCCCAAAAATGCAGAAATTATCTGGTTTAACATACATTCGACCCATCAAACGCATCCCTATGACCCCCAAATCATGCCAACAAAACATCATACATTAAAGGAACATATTTGCATCAACGAAACATATTCATGGCATCAATTAGGGAAAACTTCAATCTATAGGCATGCATCCTATTACCGAAAACCCACAAACATCAAACCAACATAGCAAACACCAAAAATGGCCAATTACACATCCAAAACATCATAGGCATCATGCCAAACTTAGAAAGTCCAAAACATCTCCCAAAAACACAATCTAGGTTCCCATTGCCAAACACCAAAACCAATAGTGTTGTAAAAATAATCACCATACATGAGCTTAGTCTTTCCCTTGGATTACTTGCCCTCCTTGCTGCCCACAACCACTTCAATTCTCTGCATTATTGATTCAATAAAGAGAGCGTAAGCACATATGCTTAGTGAGGCATGCTCTAATGAAACAATACAATAATGCACTTTGTAAAACACCTTTCAAAGGCCTTTAATTTCATAAACATCATTTCTCATGCAACAATGCATACAAAACAAGCATTTCAAGCTTCATTATATCAACATGTCATATTGGCTTTCAAGTGATAATCTTTAACCATTTTTCAACACAAAACACAATCGTATACGCGGATTACAAGCGTTGTCCCATACGCTTCATACACACTACCAAACGCACAAGGTGGAATTTACCGGTACAATCTCAACCCCTCAACACCCGTGATGGAGTCTAACGGTACAATCACAACCCCTCCACATCACTCATTGGTAGTTGTATAACATCACTAACGAGAACACGGGACTCACAACACAAGATCCTCACATGGCATTTTAACCACCATTATGATCTTAGACATCTCGTTAATGTACTTGGATGGAGTTTATGGTACCATTACAACCCCTCAACATCCAAGGCGACTTTATTCACGGTGCACCCAATCCTATAGCTGGCTAACTATATCCGATTCAAGTACTTTTAAGCCAACACATCACTTGCCAATATACATCATTTACCATCATCAACTCACTGTTTTTAAGCATTAAACAAAGCCATTAAACCATCATGCATCACTATGCATCAAAACCACATTTACCAATATCAAAACAAGGGTCTCTTACCTTGAGCATCCTTCAACACATGGCTTTCCAAACCAACATTAAACATGCGAAAATATGCTTTAAAAACAGAATTTAAACATGCAAATTAAACACATTGCATCCAACCATCTCTTGGTTCATCAAAGAGAGAGTTTCTCCAAAAACTTACTCTTGAGCTTAGTTAAGTTGCTTAGACTTAAACTAAGCTCCCAAAACCTTCAAACATTGGTTTCAAAGCTGAAAACCAAATGTAACCCCCTTAACCCGGCCTAGACGGTTGACCCGAATTAAGGAAGTCACAAGGGGAAAACCAAAGTCAACCCGAAAGTCAACTTTGATTAACGACCCTTTTTTTATTTTTAAACTTGTCTAGATGCTCATTAACCCTAATGGTGATAATACAACCCACATACTCAAAGATCACAAACATCAGAGATTAAACAAGGACCCAATTGAACAATTTACAACTTTAGGGACTAAATTGTAAATTCTGTAAATTAAGAGGACTTAACCCAAATTGAAGTTACCATCTTGAAATTAAACAGGTTTCATGCTTCTCTGTAAATTTTTAGCTCAAAAGGACATTCCAAACTCACACAATTGCACAAACAAGATTCAGGACCAAAATGCAAACAATACAAAACATTTAACTACCAATGTCAGCCTCCAACGGTCACGTGTTCCGAAACAGGCAGAGCCCGTTTCGAAACGCGGGGCCGTTCCGCAACGCGTACCGAAACACGGGCTGACAGTGGCCTTTCTGTTTCGGAACGGTCTCTCCCGTTTCGAACGCCTGGGCTGGTTTAAGGCACCTGTTCCGAAACGGTAAGCACTGTTCCGAAACACCCTGCACAGAATGCCACAAGATGCACACTTAAACATGCAATTAAACAACCAATCATGCTCCAAATGCTACCAAACTTTACCAGCATGCAATTCAACATGTAAGAGACACCAAGGAATCATCCAACAACTGCTTTTCCTTGATCAACTGAACCATAGATTGTTTCACTTGCAACTCAGCTACAAGACCACCATCACGCGAAATACTCAAGCTAGCAAACATAGCTCTCAGCTCAACAGCTACCTTCCTACTCAAGGCATCCGCAACAACATTAGCCTTTCCAGGATGGTACTCAATCATCAAATCATAATCCTTGAGCAACTCCAACCAACATCGCTGCCTAAGATTCAACTCTTTCTGAGACATCAGATACCTCAAACTCTTGTGATCCGTGTACACAGTACACTTCTCACCGTACAGATAATGTCTCCAGATCTTCAGAGCAAAGACCACTGCAGCCAACTCAATATCATGCGTAGGAAATTGCGCTCATGCACTTTCAACTGCCGAGATGCATAAGCCACAACCTTACCCTCCTGCATCAGCACACATCCCAAACCAACATAGGACGCATCACTGTAGACCACAAACTCTTTCCCTGATTCAGGCTGAACCAAGATAGGAGCTTGCGTCAAAGCCACCTTCAGCTTCTCAAAAGCCTGCTGTCTCGCCTCTGTCCACTCATACTTAACATCCTTTTGCAACAGCTTCGTCAAAGGTGCAGCAATCTTAGAAAAGCCATCCACAAACCTCCGGTAGTATCCCGCCAAACCAAGGAAACTACGAACCTCATGAACAGACTTAGGAACCTTCCAATTCATCACCGCCTCAATCTTCTGAGGATCAACACGAATCCCCTCAGCAGAAACAACATGCCCAAGAAACACCACCTCCTTAAGCCAGAACTCACACTTGCTCAGCTTAGCATAAAGCTGATTCTCCAACAAAGCTTGCAGCACAATACTCAAATGTTCTTCATGCTCCTCCTCAGTACGCGAGTACACGAGGATATCATCAATGAACACCACAACGAACTTGTCCAGGTATTCATGAAACACACGATTCATCATGTCCATGAAAGCAACATGAGCATTTGTCAAACCAAACGGCATCACAAGGAACTCATAATGCCCATACCTTGTCCTGAAAGCTGTCTTAGGCACATCCCCATCCTTCACCTTCAACTGATAATACCCAGACCTCAAGTCAATCTTAAAGAACACAACAGCTCCCCGAAATTGATCAAAGAGATCATCAATCCTCGGCAAAGGATACCGATTCTTGATAGTCAACTTGTTCAGCTGACGGTAATCAATGCACATCCTCATTGTGCCATCCTTCTTCTTCACAAACAAGACCGGTGCACCCCAGGGCGACACACTCGGCCGAATGAAACCACGATCAAGCAGCTCTTGCAACTGCGTCTTCAGCTCTTTCAGCTCCTTAGGTGCCATTCTATAGGGAGTAATGGACACAGGAGTTGTATTCTCATACAGCTCAATTCCAAACTCCACCTCGCGATTAGGAGGTAAACCAGGCAACTCCTCAGGAAACACTCCAGGAAACTCCTTCACTACTCTAATATCTTGCACCCTCAACTCCTTAGAGCTATGATTCATCACAAAAGCCAGATAAGCTTCACAGCCTTGCCTTAGTATCCTACTCGCCTCCAAGGTGGACACCACATTGGCAAGAAACTTAACATTCTCACCAACCACAACAACATCATAATCATCCGAAAGCTTAAGCGAAACACGCTTATTTTCACAATCCACAACGGCACGATGCTCAGCAAGCCAATCCATACCAAGGATCACATCAAAACCATAAAAAGGCAACTCCATAAGATCAACATGAAAAACATGCTCTTGAACAACCAACGGACACCTTCTATACAACTTTCGAGTCACAACAGTCTCACCAAAAGAACTAGTGACACGAACACCAACATCCAAAGACTCAACAGGCAAACCAAGCAATTCAGCATGCTCACGCAAAATGTATGAATGCGTAGATCCAGAATCTATCAAGGAAAGTAATGACAAGGATTGCAAAGTAAAGGTACCTGCAATCACATCCGCGTCATTCCTCCCTTCCCGCTGAGCATACACCCTCGCTTGACCTCCAGCTTCAGGTTGAATAGCCACAACATGGGCCACTCCTCGACCACCTTCCTCCCTCCTCTGGAAATTACCACGGCCGCGCCCCCGACCTCTCTGCGGTGCAGCAACAACCGGTGCACGCACTTGGCCACCAGCCAACATAGGACAATCTCGCCTCAGATGATCCGCAGATCCACAATTCCAGCACCCATTCCCAGCTGCCGCAACAGGAGCTTGTACCTCCCTCAAAGCACGAGGACAGTCACGCTTCATGTGACCACGTGAACCACAGATCCAACAGGCACTCGGATCAGCTCTAGCATTGCCTCCTCGAGCAGGTGCACCACCACCTCTCTTAGCTGAGGACTGATACTTCTGATCGCGTCCTCTCTTATTCCGTCCACCGCCGGAACTAAACTCAGCTGATCGCTTTCCAGCACTTGCTCCAGCACCTCTAACAGATAAACCCAAGTTCATCTCAATGTCCTTGGCTCGGCCCACCAATACATCAAAACCATCATACTCGGTGGCCAGCACATACATCTTCACGTCCGTCACTAAACCATAACGGAACCTCTCGCACCTCGCCCGCTCATCAGGTACCAGCTCAGGTGCATATTGACTGAGTCGCACAAACTGCACCTCATACTCAGCCACACTCATGCTCCCTTGGGTCAGAGAGATGAACTCACGCTTCTTTTCATCAAGATATCTCACACCAAGATATCTCCTGTTGAACACATTCTGAAAGAATGTCCAAGTGATGTCAGCCTCAGCCATCCCATCTATAGTGGTCGTCCATCACGTATAAGCATCATCCTGCAGCAAAGACACAACACAACCCAGCTTTTGCACATCCGTGCAACTCATCTGTCCCAAAATCCTCTTGGTACTCTCTAACCAAGCTTCAGAACTCTCAGCAGACATACCCCTGAACTCAGTCCCACCAAGACTGCGTAAGCGCTCCAAAGGTAGTCTAACACCAGCATCTCCCTGATGCCCAGCTCCTTGAGCTCCAGCTACTGCTGCTCGAAAAGCACCCGCAATAGCTTGTACCAGCATCGTCATATCAGGCATAGCTTGCCCTTGACCAACCTCAGGTCCAGCAGCTCCAGCACCAGCTGCAGCTTCAGCTCTTTCACCCCCAGCACCACCACCACCAGGCGGAGGAGGAGGTAAAACCGCACTACCCGTGTTTTCCTCATTCTCGTTCTCATTAGGAGCCGTAGCTCGCACATTACCTCGCAACTCTCTACGTGGGGCCATACTTTTACCATGCAATCACAATGCAAATAAACAAATTAGGCCCAGCAAGGTAAGCAATCCAAGTATTCAAGCTCAATTTCATTTACAAATCAACATCATTTCATTAGCTTTGATTTGGCAATGGGTACCCACAACATGCCACATCACAGCACACAACTCAATTGCACCGAAATCACAAGCCATTAAACATGCTTTCACTCAATCAAGCATACATAGCTTACACACTTCAGTCATGCACACAATCATTCCCAATTACTCGAGAACTCATCTCTGATACCACCAAATGTAACCCCCTTAACCCGGCATAGACGGTTGACCCGAATTAAGGAAGTCACACGGGGAAAACCAAAGTCAACCCGAAAGTCAACCTTGATTAACGACCCTTTTTTTTCTTTTTAAACTTGTCTAGATGCTCATTAACCCTAATGGTGATAATACAACCCACATACTCAAAGATCACAAACATCAGAGATCAAACAAGGACCCAATTGAACAATTTACAACTTTAGGGACTAAATTGTAAATTCTGTAAATTAGGAGGACTTAACCGAAATTGAAGTTACCATCTTGAAATTAAACAGGTTTCATGCTTCTCTGTAAATTTTTAGCTCAAAAAGACATTCCAAACTCACACAATTGCACAAACAAGATTCAGGACCAAAATGCAAACAATACAAAACATTTAACTACCAATGTCAGCCTCCAATGGTCACGTGTTCCAAAACAGGCAGAGCCCGTTTCGAAACGCGGGGTCGTTCCGCAACGCGTACCGAAACACGGGCTGACAGTGGCCTTTCCGTTTCGGAACGGTCTCTCCCGTTTCGGACGCCTGGGCTGGTTTAAGGCACCCGTTCCGAAACGGTAAGCATTGTTCCGAAACACCCTGCACAGAATGCCACAAGATGCACACTTAAACATGCAATTAAACAACCAATCATGCTCCAAATGCTACCAAACTTTACCAGCATGCAATTCAACATGTAAGAGACATACTTGCATCAACAATTCAACATATTAACATCACGAATGGAAAACCCCAATTCTAATGGCATGCTTCCTACACAAGCAAATCACTCAAGCATGATACTTCCAAAACAAGCATATAATGGCCAATTACAAAACCATCAATCTCAACAACATTTAACATACTTAGGGAGTTCAAAACATCTCCCAAAACATACTCATAGGTCCCCCATTGCCAAATTACCAAAAGCTAAAATGTGCTTAAGAAAACCTTCCATACATTGAGCTCAACTTCCACTTGATTGCTTGCCTTCCTTGCTGCCCTTAGGTACCTTAATGATCTGCATTATTGGTTTAAGAAAACGAAAGAGAGCGTAAGCAAGAGCTTAGTGAGGAATGCTCAATAAAACCATCCAATAATGCATTTATAAAACACTTATTAAATCATACTTCAAATCTTCATTTACTCATGCTCAAAGCAACCTAAACAAGCCATTCATGCTTTCATATCAATACATGTCATATTGGCCACAAGTGATCAGTTTCATCTTTTAAAAACATGTTCAACATAAGACTCACACATGGACTTTTAAACACCATTGTGATCTTATAATTATCAAGAACCACGCAAGGACTTTTAACCACCTTCGTGTTCTTCCCAAGGACTTTTAAACACCTTGGCCCCAAGGACTTTTAAACACCGAGACATACATCTCAATTGGAGTCCACCTTGAATCCCTTGCTCCTTGCTGTCCAAACTTCAAGAATCTGCATTGATGGACAAAAGGAGCGTAAGCACATAATGCTTAGTGAGGAATGCTCAAAACCAAAACACCATCAATGCAGCGGGTTACAAAACACTTTAAAAACAACCCGATTTGACAAACCAAACCCATGTTTGAAAACTCCTTTTCAACATCATGCTTAAACCATGCATTGCACATACATGAAACCAAACCTTAGCTTAGCAAGCTAAGAAAACCTTTTCAAAGCATAAGTGACATAAACATCCATTTAACCATTCCATGCATAAACACCATATGCAAAGCTAAAATAAAACCTTGGAAAACACTTCCATTTCATATTACCCATTCATAACCTTGAACATCATTTCAAGCAAGAATCCCCTTTTAAACCATTATTCAAGCAATCCAATTCATGCATTAAACAAAGACAACTTATAAATCACAACATCATCATCACATGCCTTTTAAAACAAGTCTTAACAAGACTACAATGCATTAAAGAGATCTCATGCACACAAGCATCATTTACCAAATGATAATCAACTCTTGTTCAACTTAACAAGCAAACATGCATTCACTAACATCATACACTTTTCATGCAACCATGCATCTTTTCAAGCATCTCACGCTTCTTTATGATCAAGAACATTACATTGGCTTCCAAGTGATCAACCACATCCACTTTTCAACTCAACAACCCGATCGGATACGCGGATTCCGAGCGTTGTCCCTACGCTCCATACACCCTACCAGTCCAAGGCCTCCCAAATGGACTTTTAAACACCATTTGACTTTACAAGCCTAAAGTTCCCATGTATGGACTTTTAAACACCATACAACCTTAGCTTTTCTCGAGGTTCCCATGCATGGACTTTTAAACACCATACAACCTCAACATGCACAAGGTTTCCTTGTATGGACTTTTAAACACCATACAACCTTTGCATAACCGATTGGTAGTTGTATAAATCACTAACGAGATCCGGGACACCCCACACAAGATCCACACATGGTCTTACACCGCCATTGTGATCTTAACAAGCACAAGGTTCTCACATATGGACGTTTAAACACCATATAACCTTTGCTCAACCAAGGTCCTCGAATGGGCAACACCTCCATTATGACCTTAAACATCTCGTTAGGATACTTGAAGGGAGCTTTCCGGTCCACTCTTGACCACTCCTCCTCCAAGGCGACTTAATTCACGGTGCACCCAATCCTATAGCCGGCTAACTATATCCGATCAACGAACCAAGAACCACTTTCATCACTTGCCAACATAACAATCTTACCATATTATTCCACTGATTCATATGCATAATCATAATGCAAAAACCATCACCACAATAGTCCAATGATTCACATGCATAACCATTACCTCATTAATCCAATGATTCACATGCATAACCAATATGCAACAAGTAACATTTATCATCATCAATTCACTGTTTTAAAGCATCATACAAAGCCATAGATCAACATGCACCACTATGCATCAAAATCACAATTACCATAAACAAAACCAAGGATCTCTTACCTTGAGCATCCTTCACAAATGGCTTTCAAAACCAGCAATAAACAATGCTTAATATATGCTTTCAAAACAGATTTAAACCATGCAAAACATATGCATCTCAATCATCAACCACAATAGCTTTTAAAACCAAACACAACACAATTCAAGAGCGAAAATCCAATCACTTACTCTTGAGCTTAGCAAAGTTGTTTAGACTTAAACTAAGCTCCCAAAACCTTCAAACCTTGGTTTAAAAGCTGAAAACCCAACTTCACTCACCGATACACAAAACAAGGCTAGCCGACAAGCCTTCCAAGCATCCGAAAACCTTCCGCAACACCTCCAAAGCTCACGGATCAAACTCCCCTGTTTCAAGCACACAACAACAGAGGATTAATGCATCATTATGCATTAAGAACACCAGCAACAAGACTCAACTCGCTGCTCATCCCAAATCCAACAATTCGGCTACCAAACACAACCGAAATCACCTCGAAACACTTCCAAAACTTAACCCAGCCAAGATCCATCACTTCTAACCATTTTTAAACATCAATTAACATCCAAAATGATCACAAACACATCCTTATACCTCCAGGTATAACAGATCACCAAAAACACTCCAAAAACAACCAAAAACTCAAGCCAAACTTAGGAAATTCAACCTATCCGGGATTGCATTGATTAAACCTCAACTTCTAATCAATTTAACATTCATTTAACATCATTTTGACACTTCAAAACACTGCCCAAACAGATCACACGAAAATTTCACCAAAATCACCAAATCTTGCATTTTAAGCCAAAATCAAGATTTCAATTGAAAAGCCATTAACAAAACACAAATTAAGGATTGAGAACTTAGGAATTTCAGTAAAGAACTGATAGTTTAGAGGAGAAGGACGTCTTACCTCCAAACTTGAATTTCTCCTTTTTAGAGCCAAAATGCTTAATGAAACAACTTGCAATTTGAGAGGTTTTGTTGTAGAGATGATTAGGAATCAAAAGAGAGTTGAAATGAGTGATTTAGATGCCAAAATCAGAGAAGAAAATCTGGAGAATTGTGTTTGGGTGGAGAGAAAATGAGGGAAAAGGAAAATTGAGAGAAAATAGAAAGTTAGTTAAGAAATGGTGAAAATGATTTCCCTCCACATTTCATAATCTTTAAAAATCAGAATAAAGCCTTAAAATATCTTAGAAAAATCTGGAGAAATCCTTTTTGGAATAATAGCTCCTTAAAGATTCAAAGTTTCAATCCTTTATAAAACTGTCCCGCAACTTTCAAAAATTACATTTTGGTCACTAGCCAAAATGTCAACCTTCCGAACCTCATTTTCCAAAATTGATTTCACAGTTCACTTTTATATATTAAAATATGATTTTAGAACATTTTTCCATATTTTTAATGCAACCCGAACTAGGCTTTCCTAAATTCACTCTTATATATTCGATCAGCACTTTGACCGAACCGGTCAACGCCCAAAACTTCTGAGCCCAAAACCGGGGCGTTACAACTCTCCCCCCTTAGGAAATTTCGTCCTCGAAATTTCAACCGGCGAAAAGAGAACAACAACCTTCTCAAAGCAACACAAAAGTCTCAACCAACACTGACTACTATCCACACAAAACCTCCACCAAACTTAGCACCACCACATGTTGTTCATAAAATCCAAAACACACAAAGATAGCCACAACTTAACCTTTCACATAACCGGATCTTACACAGCCCCAACATCAACCTGAAGAACTTCAGCTCCTACAACACACATCACTGTAACACACAACTCCAAGACTTATTTACACAGAGACAACAACCAACCCAAAACAGCCACTATGCAACCCTTTCCGCTTCTAAAACTCTTGCAAACTTCCAAACCCTTTCCAAGAAAACTTCCTCAACAAGCAAAAATCCTTAAACATCAACTGGTTACCCAAACTCCTTAATGAATGCTGATAATCCTTCACATCTGCCGCTAACATCACCATAACAACTAACTAGGATAACTCACCCAGATTCCAAGAATTACATCACAACCCCAACTCAACTCCGCCAGCCATTCCACACACCACTAGCTGACTTCAAACGGAACTTCCTTAACCACAACCAGCCAACCACTCCTCACAAGAACCCAAACAACCAACAAAAGCCTTCGATCTTTCATAACCCTTTCACATCAAACTTCAACCATAACACTTGCATTACCAAAACATCGCTTAACCAAAACACACATAACAGCTCTTCAACTCCTCAAAGGTTACTAAGAACCAGCACTTACCAACACAACCCTTTCACAACAACCTAAAAGCTAAGCTACTTCAGCACTTGGAACACAACCACAAAACTGCAACATCACTAGCACCAAGGAACTACCACTTCCTTTTAGCTACACAAACCACTTAACCGATACTAACCTCAACCGGTACCCTTCACCACCAAACCACTAAACTCTGTAAGCAACAAACACTATTCTTCCACTAACATGCTATACCCCACTCTCACCACTACTAGCATCTAGCTTGATATTACTTCTAACCCTCACTCAGCACCAAAACAACCTCTAAAAACCATCATCCAAACCAACCACCACACTAACAGATTCGATTAGTTATTAGCGAGTGTGAACATCGTATGCATGATCACCTACATGCCCTATCAATGCCTGATGTACATGTATGCAAAACCTCTAATGTCATGCCACATGTATGCATGGACCAACATATATAATATATAGCATATAACAATGATTTTAACTGTGCATGAATGCCAATTCACACCCTCCAATAACATCCTCAAATCCGTCTAAGAACAACCTCTTACCTCACTTCTAGCTTATCTAACTCCATCATACCAACAACCATTAACCACCAGATACTCACTAAGCCTTCTTCACACCAAAGATGTTTCCAAACCACAACTATTACCCCAACATGCTAGCAACAAGACTAACTTACCACGCAAGGAAATCCAACAGAAACCAAAACTAAGGTAACTAGAGCAAAGTTTACGTAACAAGGTTACCTGAAAACACAACACCTCTCTGAAGCTTCATCAAGCGAGCTTTCTTCCTTGCAGAACCATCACCCTCCTGCGGCACAACTGCAGCACCAGCTAACACACCAGAGTCACCATCAACTCCTTGCGGTAAGGAACCTTGACTGTTCCGAACCAACCTCAAACAATCACGTCTCATGTGTTCAGCAGACCCACATTTCCAGCAATTCTCTTTCCCCAAACTCTTCACAACCTTCTGCTCTTTTTGCCACCTCTGAACCTTGCCTCGGCCGTGCCCACGACCTTTCAAAGACCCATTGGCTAACACCAAAGCTGACTTCACTCCATGAGGGCAATCAGGCTTAACATGCACTTTGGAACCACAATTCCAGCAAGCACCCGCGCCCCTACAACGTCCAACATGGCGCCTTTCACAACGGTCGCACACCAGTGGCTGAACCTCCACTCCTTGCTCAAGCAACACTTCCTCCACGCCAGCACTACCTTCACCTTGCTCAATCCTTGGAAATTCCCTTCCAAGATACCTTTCACAAAAAGCAGATACAAAGAAATCCCAATCAATATCAGGAATATGTGACGCCACCGCCACAGATGTCCACCAGACACACGCATCCTCCAGCATCAGAGAAACAACACTCCCCAGCTTACAGGCATAATCACAGCCTTCCTGATCCAAGATCAGAATCACACTGGCCAACCAGGCCTCAAACATCTCCGGTGAAGAACCATGATAATCCACAGCGCCCAAATCAAGCAAACGCTGCTTCGGCAAACCCACACATCCCACAGCCAGCTCATCCACTGACTTTACCTTTACCTCAGCCTGAGATGTTCCCAACACCTCCTGCTCAACAAATGATGAACTCTTCATCACAGAACCAACTTCTTTCCCTTGCCTTACCACCTCAACTCCAGGCACAGAAGACTGAGACAAAACACCTCTACAGAAAGGTGATTTCCAAGCCTTAACAACCTGCCCCAAGGCAGCAACCATCTTACCCAACTGCCAATCTTCCATCGACTTTGCCATACTACTAACAACAACAACAAACAATCACAACAAGCAAACAAACCAGTTAGACCAGCATTAAAGCAAGGATTCACTCCAACTCCAAATAACACAATAGCTATATTAATAAGGCAATGGGTATCCCGAATCCTCCCCTTTTCATGACATAACAGTCAACACAACATGGATATCACAACATCAAGCATATCAAACAACATACTTTGATCATGCTTACATCAAACAGCATCCATTTGCAACAGCATATTATCAACATAACATGCTCATAACACATTCATCATGCATAACATCAGCTCACAGCATCAGCACATTTCCAAATAAACTCAGCCAAGATTCATAACCATAAAACATGCTTGCATACATCAGCAACATGCTCAGAAACATCAGCAGCATACTCAGAAACACATGTTTCAACCAACTTCCAACCACACATCAAGGTCAACAACAAGCACACATCACAACAACTTACCGTTTTCCCCAAGCATTCGCAACTTAGCTCTGATACCACCAAATGTAACCCCCTTAACCCGGCCCGGACGGTTGACCCGAATTAAGAAAGTCACACGGGGAAAACCAAAGTCAACCCGAAAGTCAACCTTGATTAACGACCCTTTTTTTCCTTTTTAATCTTGTCTAGATGCACATTAACCTTAGATGAGATCATGCAAACAGCATACCCAAAGTTCACAAACATCAGAGATCAAACAGGGACCCAATTGAACAATTTACAACTTTAGGGACCAATTTGTAAATTCTGAAAACTTTTAGGACTTAACCAAATTTTAAGTTACCAACTTAAAATTAATCAGGTTTCATGCTTCTCTGCCAAATTTCAGCTCAAACGGACATCCCGAACTCATACAATTGCACAAACAAGATTTAGGACCAAAATGCAAACATTTTGAAACATTTAACCGCCCATGTCAGCCCCCAACGGTCACCCGTTTCGAAACTGGCAGAGCCCGTTTCGAAACTCGGGGGCGTTCCGCAACGCGTTCCGCAACGAGGGTCTGGCAGAGACCAAACCGTTTCGAAACGGTGCATACCGTTTCGGACGCCTGGGTTCATGCAAGGCACCCGTTCCGAAACGGTGCACACTGTTCCGAAACACCTGCACAGATTGCAGTAAAAAGGCATTCCAAAACATGCAATTAATCACTCAAACATGCTCCAATTGCCACCAAACTTTACCAACATGCAATTCAACATATATATGACTTGCAAGCATCATCAAATTAACAAATTAACTTCATATGCAAAAAGCCCCAATTCTATAGGCATGCTTCCTACACAAGCAACTATTTAAGCACAAACCTTCCAAAGCAATCTCATTATAGCCAATTCATGATTCAGCAACATCAACAACATTAAAACATACTTGTCCGAACATATACGAATACAAAAACATCAATCCGAGAGATTCTACCCCCATTGCCCTTATTAACTATAGCTATTCACCGAGACATACATCTCAATTGGAGTCCACCTTGAATCCCTTGCTCCTTGCTGTCCAAACTTCAAGAATCTGCATTGATGGACAAAAGGAGCGTAAGCACATAATGCTTAGTGAGGAATGCTCAAAACCAAAACACCATCAATGCAGCGGGTTACAAAACACTTTAAAAACAACCCGATTCGACAAACCAAAACCATGTTTGAAAACTCCTTTTCAACATCATGCTTAAACCATGCATTGCACATACATGAAACCAAACCTTAGCTTAGCAAGCTAAGAAAACCTTTTCAAAGCATAAGTGACATAAACATCCATTTAACCATTCCATGCATAAACACCATATGCAAAGCTAAAATAAAACCTTGGAAAACACTTCCATTTCATATTACCCATTCATAACCTTGAACATCATTTCAAGCAAGAATCCCCTTTTAAACCATTATTCAAGCAATCCAATTCATGCATTAAACAAAGACAACTTATAAATCACAACATCATCATCACATGCCTTTTAAAACAAGTCTTAACAAGACTACAATGCATTAAAGAGATCTCATGCACACAAGCATCATTTACCAAATGATAATCAACTCTTGTTCAACTTAACAAGCAAACATGCATTCACTAACATCATACACTTTTCATGCAACCATGCATCTTTTCAAGCATCTCACGCTTCTTTATGATCAAGAACATTACATTGGCTTCCAAGTGATCAACCACATCCACTTTTCAACTCAACAACCCGATCGGATACGCGGATTCCGAGCGTTGTCCCTACGCTCCATACACCCTACCAATCCAAGGCCTCCCAAATGGACTTTTAAACACCATTTGACTTTACAAGCCTAAAGTTCCCATGTATGGACTTTTAAACACCATACAACCTTAGCTTTTCTCAAGGTTCCCATGCATGGACTTTTAAACACCATACAACCTCAACATGCACAAGGTTTCCTTGTATGGACTTTTAAACACCATACAACCTTTGCATAACCGATTGGTAGTTGTATAAATCACTAACGAGATCCGGGACACCCCACACAAGATCCACACATGGTCTTACACCGCCATTGTGATCTTAACAAGCACAAGGTTCTCACATATGGACTTTTAAACACCATATAACCTTTGCTCAACCAAGGTCCTCGAATGGGCAACACCTCCCTTATGACCTTAAACATCTCGTTAGGATACTTGAAGGGAGCTTTCCGGTCCACTCTTGACCACTCCTCCTCCAAGGCGACTTAATTCACGGTGCACCCAATCCTATAGCCGGCTAACTATATCCGATCAACGAACCAAGAACCACTTTCATCACTTGCCAACATAACCATCTTACCATATTATTCCACTGATTCATATGCATAATCATAATGCAAAAACCATCACCACAATAGTCCAATGATTCACATGCATAACCAATATGCAAAACCATTACCTCATTAATCCAATGATTCACATGCATAACCAATATGCAACAAGTAACATTTATCATCATCAATTCACTGTTTTAAAGCATCATACAAAGCCATAGATCAACATGCACCACTATGCATCAAAATCACAATTACCATAAACAAAACCAAGGATCTCTTACCTTGAGCATCCTTCACAAATGGCTTTCAAAACCAGCAATAAACCATGCTTAATATATGCTTTCAAAACAGATTTAAACCATGCAAAACATATGCATCTCAATCATCAACCACAATAGCTTTTAAAACCAAACACAACACAATTCAAGAGCGAAAATCCAATCACTTACTCTTGAGCTTAGCAAAGTTGTTTAGACTTAAACTAAGCTCCCAAAACCTTCAAACCTTGGTTTAAAAGCTGAAAACCCAACTTCACTCACCGATACACAAAACAAGGCTAGCCGACAAGCCTTCCAAGCATCCGAAAACCTTCCGCAACACCTCCAAAGCTCACGGATCAAACTCCCCTGTTTCAAGCACACAACAACAGAGGATTAATGCATCATTATGCATTAAGAACACCAGCAACAAGACTCAACTCGCTGCTCATCCCAAATCCAACAATTCGGCTACCAAACACAACCGAAATCACCTCGAAACACTTCCAAAACTTAACCCAGCCAAGATCCATCACTTCTAACCATTTTTAAACATCAATTAACATCCAAAATGATCACAAACACATCCTTATACCTCCAGGTATAACAGATCACCAAAAACACTCCAAAAACAACCAAAAACTCAAGCCAAACTTAGGAAATTCAACCTATCCGGGATTGCATTGATTAAACCTCAACTTCTAATCAATTTAACATTCATTTAACATCATTTTGACACTTCAAAACACTGCCCAAACAGATCACACGAAAATTTCACCAAAATCACCATGTGACGCCCCGGTTTTGGGCTTAGGAGTTTTGGGCGTTGACCGGTTGGTCAAAGTGCTGTTCGAATCTTAAGAGGTTAAATTAGGAAAGCCTAGTTCGGGTTGCATTAAAAATATGGAAAAATGTTCTAAAATCATCTTTTAATATAGTTAAGTGAACTGTGAAATCAATTTTGGAAAATGAGTTTTGGAAGTGTGACATTTTGGCTAGTGACCAAAATGTAATTTTTGCAAGTTTGGTGGCTATTTTATAAAGGATTGGAACTTTGAATCTTTAAGGAGCTATTAATCCAAAGGTGATTTCTCCAGATTTTTCTAAGATTTTATAAGCTATTTTCTGATTTTAAAGATAACAAAAAGGAGGGAAAACTCATTTTGGCAATTTTCTCAACTAACTTCCCATTTTCTTTCTCTCTTTTTCTCTCAACCCAAACACTCCATTTCCAGAGATTTGTTTCTGATTTTCTCACCTAAATTCCTCCTTTCAACTCTCATTTGATTGCAAATCATTGTATCTTCAAAACCTCTTCAATTGCTACAAGTTTCAACAAGCATTTTGATTGCAAAAAGTGGAGAAATACAAGTTTGGAGGTAAGAACGTCCTTCTCCTCTAAACTATCAGTTCTTTACTGAAATTCCTAAGTTTTCAATCCTAAATTGATGTTTAATCAAAGGCTTTTAAGTTGATTTATGGATCTTGGCTTATTATGCAAGATTTTGATGAATTTTGATGATTTTCGTTAGATCTGAGTAATCTGTGTTTTTAGAGATGTTTTTGATGTTAAATGATCTCTAAAATGATGTGGAATTGAGTTTTGATTGATGCAATCCCGGATAGGTTGAGTTTCCTAAGTTTAGCTTGTGTTTTAAGGTAGTTTTTGAGGTGATCTTGGTGATCTGATGTTGCTGGAGGTATAAGGTTGTTAATAGGTTGTTTTTAGATGTTATTTGATGTTTATGGAAGTGAGGTTTTGCCGGTTTATGGCTGGGCTTTGTTTAGAAGTGGTTTGGATGCATTTTCGGTTGTGTTTGGTGGCCGAAAATGGAGGTTGAATGAGAGCAACGAGTTTAGGTGCTTTCATTGAAGCAATTAATGCATGATGATGCATTAATCCTCTGCTTTGATGTGTTGAAACAGGGGAGGCATCTTTGGATCCAAGTTTGGTTGATCCGGAAGCTTGATTTGGTGCTTTGGCTTGAAGCAAAGTGGAAATCGGTGAGTGCATTTGTGGAAAATGGATTTTCAGCTTTTAAAACCAAGGTTTGAAGGTTTTGGGAGCTTAGTTTAAGTCTAAACAACTTTGCTAAGCTCAAGTGTAAGTTTTCGGATTTTCTCTCTAGTGGTGGCCATGACTTTGATGTGTTGCAAAATGATGATTTGCATGTTTTAATTACTGTTTTGGAAGCATGTTTTAGCATGGATTTTGCTGATGTTGTAAGCCATATGTTGAAGGTAACTCTAGGTAGGAGTACCTTGCTTTTATACATTGAAATAATGTGGTTTGATGCTTTGAAATGCATGATGAAAATGGCTTGGTTTGATGCTTTAAAACAGTGGATTAAATGATAATAATGATGTATATTGGCAAGTGATGTTTTGAAAAGATTAAGGTCACTAAGGTGGTTAAAAGTCCTTGAGTGAGCCTTGTTACTTAAGATCATCAAGGTGGTTAAAAGTCCTTGGATGAGTCTTGTTGCGGACACTAAGGTGGTTAAAAGTCCTTAGGTGATCCTTCCATGGTGTTTAAAAGTCCATGGGGCCATGGTGTTTAAAAGTCCATGGGGCCAAGGTGTTTAAAAGTCCTTGGGGCCAAGGTGTTTAAAAGTCCTTGGGGTGATTCAAGCATTGGACACAAAGGTGGTTAAAAGTCCTTGTGTGGTCCTTATTCATGGTGTTTAAAAGTCCATGGCCAAGGTGTTTAAAAGTCCTTGGGGCCAAGGTGTTTAAAAGTCCTTGGGAAAGTTGTTGAACTTGTTTTAAGAAATGAAATGTATCACTTGAGCCAATATGACATGTTAAGTAATTTATGAAGCATGAGATGCTTGCTTTAAGGTTTATGTTGAAGCATGAGATTGCTTGTTTTTAAGTATGCTATTGAGCAAGTGCAATGATTGATTTTAAGCATGATTTATAAATGGTTTTAAATGCATTATTGAATTGTTTTTAATGAGCATGCCTCACTAAGCTTTTGCTTACGCTCTCTACGTTTTCTTAATTCAATAATGCAGAACATTAGAGTACATTGAGGGGCAGCAAGAAAGGGCAAGCAATCAAGTTCAAGTGAAGCTCAATGTATGAAGGTTTTATAAGTACAATTTAGCTTTTGTGTGTTTTGGCAATGGGGGACCAATGTGTATGTTTTGGGAGGTGTTTGAGACTCCCTAAGTATGTTGAATGTTGTTCTAAATGCTGGTTTTTGGATTGGAACCTTATATGCTTGTTTTGGAAGTTTGATGCTTGAGTGGCTAGCTTGTGTAGGAAGCATGCCTATAGAATTGGGGCTTTTTGCATATGACGTTGAATTGTTGATTTGTTGATTCCTATAGGTCATATATATGTTTAATTGCATGCTGGTAAAGTTTGGTGACTTTTGGAGTATGTTTGAATGATTAATTGCATGTTTTGGTATGCTTGTTTGCTGCAATCGGTGCAGGCGTTTCGGAACAGTATGCACCGTTTCGGAACGAGTGCCTTACATGAACCTAGGCGTCCGAAACGGTGTGCACCGTTTCGAAACAGTTTGGTCTCTTCCAAGGCCATGTTTCGGAACCCGTTTCGGAACGGCCCGTGTTTCGGAACAGGGTCAACCTGTTTCGGAACGGCCGACCGTTATGGGCTGACAATGGCAGTTATATGTTTTGAATTGTTTACGTTTTGGTCCTGAAACTTGTATGTTCTTTTGTGTGAGCTTGGGAAGTCCTTTTGAGCTGAAATTTCACAGAGAAGCATGAAACCTGATTAATTTCAAGATGGTAACTTTAATTTAGGTTAAGTCCTTTTAATTATCAGAAATTACAATTTGGTCCCTAAAGTTGTAATTTGTTCAATTGGGTCCCTGTTTGATCTCTGATGTTTGTGGTCTTTGAGTATGATGTTTGTGTGATCACAATTAGGATTAATGTGCATCTAGACAAGATTAAAAAGAAAAAAAAGGGTCGTTAATCAAGGTTGACTTTCGGGTTTACTTTGGTTTTCCCCGTGTGACTTTCTTAATTCGGGTCAACCGTCTAGGCCGGGTTAAGGGGGTTACACACCAAATCTTGCATTTTAAGCCAAAATCAAGATTTCAATTGAAAAGCCATTAACAAAACACAAATTAAGGATTGAGAACTTAGGAATTTCAGTAAAGAACTGATAGTTTAGAGGAGAAGGACGTTCTTACCTCCAAACTTGAATTTCTCCTTTTTAGAGCCAAAATGCTTAATGAAACAACTTGCAATTTGAGAGGTTTTGTTGTAGAGATGATTAGGAATCAAAAGAGAGTTGAAATGAGTGATTTAGATGCCAAAATCAGAGAAGAAAATCTGGAGAATTGTGTTTGGGTGGAGAGAAAATGAGGGAAAAGGAAAATTGAGAGAAAATAGAAAGTTAGTTAAGAAATGGTGAAAATGATTTCCCTCCACATTTCATAATCTTTAAAAATCAGAATAAAGCATTAAAATATCTTAGAAAAATCTGGAGAAATCCTTTTTGGAATAATAGCTCCTTAAAGATTCAAAGTTTCAATCCTTTATAAAACTGTCCCGCAACTTTCAAAAATTACATTTTGGTCACTAGCCAAAATGTCAACCTTCCGAACCTCATTTTCAAAAATTGATTTCACAATTCACTTTTATATATTAAAATATGATTTTAGAACATTTTTCCATATTTTTAATGCAACCCGAACTAGGCTTTCCTAAATTCACTCTTATATATTCGATCAGCACTTTGACCGAACCGGTCAACGCCCAAAACTTCTGAGCCCAAAACCGGGGCGTTACAAAACCCATTTTCACTCACCGATTCCACTTCGCCTCTTGCCGAAGCACCAATTCAAGCTTCCGGATCAACAACTCTTGGATCCAAAGATGCCTCCCCTATTTTAACACATCAAAGCAGAGGATTAATGCATCATCATGCATTAATAGCTTCAATGAATGCACCTAAACTCGCTGCTCTCGTCCAACCTCCATTTTCGGCCACCAAACACAACCGAAAATGCATCCAAACCACTTCTCAACAAAACCCAGCCACAAACCATCAAAACCAAACATCCTTTAACATCATTTGACATCTAAAAAGAGCCTAACAACATCCTTATACCTCCAGCAACATCAGATCCACAAGATCACACCAAAAACAACCTAGAATCATAAGCTAAACTTAGGAAACTCAACCTATCCGGGATTGCATTGATCAAAACTCAATTCCATATCAAATTAATGTTCATTAATCATCAAAAACACATCTCAAATCACTGATTTAACAGATCAAACGAAAATTCATCAAAAATCACCAAATCTTGCATTTTAAGCCAAGATCCATTAAACAACTTAAAAGCCATTTATAAAACATCAATTAAGGATTGAGAACTTAGGAATTTCAGTAAAGAACTGATAGTTTAGAGGAGAAGGACGTTCTTACCTCCAAACTTGAGTTTCTCCTCTTAAGAGCCAAAAAGCTTGAAAATCCAATTAGCAAATTGCAAGGTTTTGTTGTTGAAATGATTAGGAATCCAAAGAGAATTGAAAAGATAGATTTGAGTGACAAAATCAGAAAGAATTCTCTGGAGAGAAAGTGTTTGGGTTGAGAGAAAATGAGAGAAAAGGGAAATTGGAAGAAAATGAAAAGTTGGTTACAAAATAGTAAAATGATTTCCCTCCACTTTTCTTAAGCTTTAAAATCAGAATTATTCATTAAAATATCTTAGAAAAATCTGGAGAAACTCTTTTTGGAATAATAGCTCCTTAAAGATTCAAAGTTTCAACCCTTTCTAAAACAGTCACTCAACTTTCAAAAATTACATTTTGGTCACTAGCCAAAATGTCACCCTTCCAAAACTCATTTTGTAAAATTGATTTCACAGTTCACTTATTTATATTAAAAGATGATTTTAGAACATTTTTTCCATATTTTTAATGCAACCCGAACTAGGCTTTCCTAATTTCACCTTTTTAGATTCGAACAGCACTTTGACCAAACCGGTCAACGCTCAAAACTACCAAGCCCAAAACCAAGGCGTTACAACTCTCCCCCCCTTAAGAAATTTCGTCCTCGAAATTTACCTGAAGGAAAGATATAAGGAAACTGCTTCCGCATGTCTTCCTTCCGTTCCCACGTGGCTTCCTCAACACCTCGATGCTTCCACAGCACCTTCACCAATTCAATGGTCTTGCCACGAAGAACCTTACTATCCGAATCCAGAACCTTCACCGGTTCCTCATCATAGGTCATATCCGGATTCAATTCCACTTCCTCCACAGGCATCACATGCGAAGGATCAGATCTATACTTCCGGAGCATAGAAACATGGAACACATCATGAATCTTCTCCAACTCTTGAGGTAGCCTCAACCGATACGCAACAGGACCCACACGCTCAACAACCTCATATGGTCCAATGTACCTAGGGCTCAACTTACCCTTCCGGCCAAACCTCATCACCTTCTTCCAAGGCGAAACCTTCAAGAACACACGGTCACCCACCGCATACTCTATCTCCTTACGCTTCAAATCCGCGTAAGACTTTTGCCGATCAGAGGCTGCCTTCAACCGCTCACAAATGAGCTTCACCTTCTCAGTGGTTCCTTTCAACAAAGCTGGCATTGAAACCAACTTTTGACCAGTTTTGGCCCAACAAAGAGGAGTCCTACACTTCCTCCCATACAAAGCCTCATAAGGTGCCATCTGTATACTCGCCTGATAACTATTGTTGTAAGCAAACTCCACCAAAGGCAAATGCTTCTCCCAAGAACCTTGGAACTCAATCACGCAGCACCTCAACATATCCTCCAAGATCTGGATAACACGCTCAGACTGACCATCCGACTGAGGATGATAGGATGTACTGAAATTCAACCTTGTACCCAGAGCTTGAAGCAAACACTGCCAGAAACGCGATGTGAACCTCGGATCCCTATCCGACACAATCGACTTAGGCACACCATGCAGACGCACAATCTCAGCAATATACAGCTCCACAAGCTTATCCAAAGAAAACGTAGTATGCACAGGCAAGAAATGCGCACACTTCGTCAGGCGATCCACAATCACCCACACATAATTCTTCTTTGATGGCGACAAAGGTAAACCAGATACAAAATCCATGGTAACCCTCTCCCACTTCCATTCAGGGATTCTCAACGGTTGCAACAAACCTGAAGGAACCTGATGCTCAGCCTTAACTCGCTGACACACCATACACTTTCTCACAAACTCCGCAACATCCTTCTTCAAGCCCACCCAATAGTACTCATCACGAAGATCACGATACACCTTAGTACTACCAGGGTGCATAGCAAAAGGACTACTATGACCTTCAGTCAGAATAGCATGCCTCAACTCAACATCATTAGGCACTACTATTCGACTCCCAAAACACAACACACCATCGTCATTAAAACAGAAATCCGAAGGTCTACCCTCCACGATATCCTGAACATGAGACATCAAGGAATCATCCAGCAACTGCTTTTCCTTGATCAACTGAACCATAGATGGTTTCACTTGCAACTCAGCTACAAGACCACCATCACGCGAAATACTCAAGCTAGCAAACATAGCTCTCAGCTCAATAGCTACCTTCCTACTCAAGGCATCCGCAACAACATTAGCCTTTCCAGGATGGTACTCAATCATCAAATCATAATCCTTGAGCAACTCCAACCAACATCGCTGCCTAAGATTCAACTCTTTCTGAGACATCAGATACCTCAAACTCTTGTGATCCGTGTACACAGTACACTTCTCACCGTACAGATAATGTCTCCAGATCTTCAGAGCAAAGACCACTGCAGCCAACTCAATATCATGCGTAGGATAATTGTGCTCATGCACTTTCAACTGCCGAGATGCATAAGCCACAACCTTACCCTCCTGCATCAACACACATCCCAAACCAACATAGGACGCATCACTGTAGACCACAAACTCTTTCCCTGATTCAGGCTGAACCAAGATAGGAGCTTGCGTCAAAGCCACCTTCAGCTTCTCAAAAGCCTGCTGTCTCGCCTCTGTCCACTCATACTTAACATCCTTTTGCAACAGCTTCGTCAAAGGTGCAGCAATCTTAGAAAAGCCATCCACAAACCTCCGGTAGTATCCCGCCAAACCAAGGAAACTACGAACCTCATGAACAGACTTAGGAACCTTCCAATTCATCACCGCCTCAATCTTCTAAGGATCAACACGAATCCCCTCAGCAGAAACAACATGCCCAAGAAACACCACCTCCTTAAGCCAGAACTCACACTTGCTCAGCTTAGCATAAAGCTGATTCTCCAACAAAGCTTGCAGCACAATACTCAAATGCTCTTCATGCTCCTCCTCAGTACGCGAGTACACGAGGATATCATCAATGAACACCACAACGAACTTGTCCAGGTATTCATGAAACACATGATTCATCATGTCCATGAAAGCAACATGAGCATTTGTCAAACCAAACGGCATCACAAGGAACTCATAATGCCCATACCTTGTCCTGAAAGCTGTCTTAGGCACATCCCCATCCTTCACCTTCAACTGATAATACCCAGACCTCAAGTCAATCTTAGAGAACACAGCAGCTCCCCGAAATTGATCAAAGAGATCATCAATCCTCAGCAAAGGATACCGATTCTTGATAGTCAACTTGTTCAGCTGACGGTAATCAATGCACATCCTCATTGTGCCATCCTTCTTCTTCACAAACAAGACCGGTGCACCCCAGGGCGACACACTCGGCCGAATGAAACCACGATCAAGCAGCTCTTGCAACTGCGTCTTCAGCTCTTTCAGCTCCTTAGGTGCCATTCTATAGGGAGTAATGGACACAGGAGTTGTATTCTCATACAGCTCAATTCCAAACTCCACCTCGCGATTAGGAGGTAAACCAGGCAACTCCTCAGGAAACACTCCAGGAAACTCCTTCACTACTCTAATATCTTGCACCCTCAACTCCTTAGAGCTAGGATTCATCACAAAAGCCAGATAAGCTTCACAGCCTTGCCTTAGCATCCTACTCGCCTCCAAGGTGGACACCACATTGGCAAGAAACTTAACATTCTCACCAACCACAACAACATCATAATCATCCGAAAGCTTAAGCGAAACACGCTTATTTTCACAATCCACAACGACACGATGCTCAGCAAGCCAATCCATACCAAGGATCACATCAAAACCATAAAAAGGCAACTCCATAAGATCAACATGAAAAACATGCTCTTGAACAACCAACGGACACCTTCTATACAACTTTCGAGTCACAACAGTCTCACCAAAAGAACTAGTGACACGAACACCAACATCCAAAGACTCAACAGGCAAACCAAGCAATTCAGCATGCTCACGCAAAATGTATGAATGCGTAGATCCAGAATCTATCAAGGAAAGTAATGACAAGGATTGCAAAGTAAAGGTACCTGCAATCACATCCGCGTCATTCCTCCCTTCCCGCTGAGCATACACCCTCGCTTGACCTCCAGCTTCAGGCTGAATAGCCACAACATGGGCCACTCCTCGACCACCTTCCTCCCTCCTCTGGAAATTACCACGGCCGCGCCCCCGACCTCTCTGCGGTGCAGCAACAACCGGTGCACGCACTTGGCCACCAGCCAACATAGGACAATCTCGCCTCAGATGATCCGCAGATCCACAATTCCAGCACCCATTCCCAGCTGCCGCAACAGGAGCTTGTACCTCCCTCACAGCACGAGGACAGTCACGCTTCATGTGACCACGTGAACCACAGATCCAACAGGCACTCGGATCAGCTCTAGCATTGCCTCCTCGAGCAGGTGCACCACCACCTCTCTTAGCTGAGGACTGATACTTCTGATCGCGTCCTCTCTTATTCCGTCCACCGCCGGAACTAAACTCAGCTGATCGCTTTCCAGCACTTGCTCCAGCACCTCTAACAGATAAACCCAAGTTCATCTCAATGTCCTTGGCTCGGCCCACCAATACATCAAAATCATCATACTCGGTGGCCAGCACATACATCTTCACGTCCGTCACTAAACCATAACGGAACCTCTCGCACCTCGCCCGCTCATCAGGTACCAGCTCAGGTGCATATTGACTGAGTCGCACAAACGGCACCTCATACTCAGCCACACTCATGCTCCCTTGGGTCAGAGACATGAACTCACGCTTCTTTTCATCAAGATATCTCACACCAAGATATCTCCTGTTGAACACATTCTGAAAGAATGTCCAAGTGATGTCAGCCTCAGCCATCCCAGCTATAGTGGTCGTCCACCACGTATAAGCATCATCCTGCAGCAAAGACACAACACAACCCAGCTTTTGCACATCCGTGCAACTCATCTGTCCCAAAATCCTCTTGGTACTCTCTAACCAAGCTTCAGAACTCTCAGCAGACATACCCCTGAACTCAGTCCCACCAAGACTGCGTAAGCGCTCCAAAGGTAGTCTAACACCAGCATCTCCCTGATGCCCAGCTCCTTGAGCTCCAGCTACTGCTGCTCGAAAAGCACCCGCAATAGCTTGTACCAGCATCGTCATATCAGGCATAGCTTGCCCCTAACCAACCTCAGGTCCAGCAGCTCCAGCACCAGCTGCAGCTTCAGTTCTTTCACCCCCAGCACCACCACCACCAGGCGGAGGAGGAGGTAACACCGCACTACACGTGTTTTCCTCATTCTCGTTCTCATTAGGAGTCGTAGCTCGCACATTACCTCGCAACTCTCTACGTGGTGCCATACTTTTACCATGCAATCACAATGCAAATAAACAAATTAGGCCCAGCAAGGTAAGCAATCCAAGTATTCAAGCTCAATTTCATTTACAAATCAACATCATTTCATTAGCTTTGATTTGGCAATGGGTACCCATAACATGCCACATCACAGCACACAACTCAATTGCACCGAAATCACAAGCCATTAAACATGCTTTCACTCAATCAAGCATACATAGCTTACACACTTCAGTCATGCACACAATCATTCCCAATTACTCGAGAACTCATCTCTGATACCACCAAATGTAACCCCCTTAACCCGGCCTAGACGGTTGACCCGAATTAAGGAAGTCACACGGGGAAAACCAAAGTCAACCCGAAAGTCAACCTTGATTAACGACCTTTTTTTTTCTTTTTAAACTTGTCTAGATGCTCATTAACCCTAATGGTGATAATACAACCCACATACTCAAAGATCACAAACATCAAAGATCAAACAAGGACCCAATTGAACAATTTACAACTTTAGGGACTAAATTGTAAATTCTGTAAATTAGGAGGACTTAACCCAAATTGAAGTTACCATCTTGAAATTAAACAGGTTTCATGCTTCTCTGTAAATTTTTAGCTCAAAAAGACATTCCAAACTCACACAATTGCACAAACAAGATTCAGGACCAAAATGCAAACAATACAAAACATTTAACTACCATTGTCAGCCTCCAATGGTCACGTGTTCCGAAACAGGCAGAGCCCGTTTCGAAACGCGGGGCCGTTCCGCAACGCGTACCGAAACACGGGCTGACAGTGGCCTTTCCGTTTCGGAACGGTCTCTCCCGTTTCGGACGCCTGGGCTGGTTTAAGGCACCCGTTCCGAAACGGTAAGCACTGTTCCGAAACACCCTGCACAGAATGCCACAAGATGCACACTTAAACTTGCAATTAAACAACCAATCATGCTCCAAATGCTACCAAACTTTACCAGCATGCAATTCAACATGTAAGAGACATACTTGCATCAACAATTCAACATATTAACATCACGAATGGAAAACCCCAATTCTAATGGCATGCTTCCTACACAAGCAAATCACTCAAGCATGATACTTCCAAAACAAGCATATAATGGCCAATTACAAAACCAGCAATCTCAACAACATTTAACATACTTAGGGAGTTCAAAACATCTCCCAAAACATACTCATAGGACCCCCATTGCCAAATTACCAAAAGCTAAAATGTGCTTAAGAAAACCTTTCATACATTGAGCTCAACTTCCACTTGATTGCTTGCCTTCCTTGATGCCCTTAGGTACCTTAATGATCTGCATTATTGGTTTAAGAAAACGAAAGAGAGCGTAAGCAAGAGCTTAGTGAGGAATGCTCAATAAAACCATCCAATAATGCATTTATAAAACACTTATTAAATCATACTTCAAATCTTCATTTACTCATGCTCAAAGCAACCTAAACAAGCCATTCATGCTTTCATATCAATACATGTCATATTGGCCACAAGTGATCAGTTTCATCTTTTAAAAACATGTTCAACATAAGACTCACACATGGACTTTTAAACACCATTGTGATCTTATAATTATCAAGAACCACGCAAGGACTTTTAACCACCTTCGTGTTCTTCCCAAGGACTTTTAAACACCTTGGCCCCAAGGACTTTTAAACACCTTGGCCCATGGACTTTTAAACACCATGGCAAGGACCACACAAGGACTTTTAACCACCTTTGTGTCCTTATCAAGAACCATCCAAGGACTTTTAACCACCTTGATGTTCTTAAGTAACAAGGCTCACTCAAGGACTTTTAACCACCTTAGTGACCTTAACAAGAATCATCATAGACTTTTAACCACCATGAAGTTCTTAGATTCTACAAGGCTCACTCAAGGACTTTTAACCACCTTAGTGACCTTAACCTTTTCAAAACATCACTTGCCAATATACATCATTTTCATCAATTAATCCACTGTTTTAAAGCATTAAACCAAGCCATATACATCATGCATTTCAAGCATCAAACCACATTTAAACAATGTTCAAAAACAAGGAACTCTTACCTTGAGCTTCCTTCAACATATGGCTTACAAAATCAGCATAAACCATGCTAAATCATGCTTTCAAAACAGAATTTAAAACATGCAATAAACCACATTGCACAACAATCAAACCATGGCCACCACTAGAGAGTTTTTCCGAAAACTTACACTTGAGCTTAGTAAAGTTGTTTAGACTTAAACTAAGCTCCCAAGACATTGGTTTCAAAGCTGAAAACCCATTTTCACTCACCGATTCCACTTCGCCTCTTGCCGAAGCACCAATTCAAGCTTCCGGATCAACAACTCTTGGATCCAAAGATGCCTCCCCTATTTTAACACATCAAAGCAGAGGATTAATGCATCATCATGCATTAATAGCTTCAATGAAAGCACCTAAACTCGCTGCTCTCATCCAACCTCCATTTTCGGCCACCAAAAACAACCGAAAATGAATCCAAACCACTTCTCAACAAAGCCCAGCCACAAACCATCAAAACCAAACATCCTTTAACATCATTTGACATCTAAAAAGAGCCTAACAACATCCTTATACCTCCAGCAACATCAGATCCACAAGATCACACCAAAAACAACCTAGATTCATAAGCTAAACTTAGGAAACTCAACCTATCCGGGATTGCATTGATCAAAACTCAATTCCATATCAAATTAATGTTCATTAATCATCAAAAACACATCTCAAATCACTGATTTAACAGATCAAACGAAAATTCATCAAAAATCACCAAATCTTGCATTTTAAGCCAAGATCCATTAAACAACTTAAAAGCCATTTATAAAACATCAATTAAGGATTGAGAACTTAGGAATTTCAGTAAAGAACTGATAGTTTAGAGGAGAAGGACGTTCTTACCTCCAAACTTGAGTTTCTCCTCTTAAGAGCCAAAAAGCTTGAAAATCCAATTAGCAAATTGCAAGGTTTTGGTGTTGAAATGATTAGGAATCCAAAGAGAATTGAAAAGATAGATTTGAGTGACAAAATCAGAAAGAATTCTCTGGAGAGAAAGTGTTTGGGTTGAGAGAAAATGAGAGAAAAGGAAAATTGGAAGAAAATGAAAAGTTGGTTACAAAATAGTAAAATGATTTCCCTCCACTTTTCTTAAGCTTTAAAATCAGAATTATTCATTAAAATATCTTAGAAAAATCTGGAGAAACTCTTTTTGGAATAATAGCTCCTTAAAGATTCAAAGTTTCAACCCTTTCTAAAACAGTCACTCAACTTTCAAAAATTACATTTTGGTCACTAGCCAAAATGTCACCCTTCCAAAACTCATTTTGTAAAATTGATTTCACAGTTCACTTATTTATATTAAAAGATGATTTTAGAACATTTTCCCATATTTTTAATGCAACCCGAACTAGGCTTTCCTAATTTCACCTTTTTAGATTCGAACAGCACTTTGACCAAACCGGTCAACGCTCAAAACTACCAAGCCCAAAACCAGGGCGTTACACCAAACTTCACTCACCAATTCCGTTTCGCAAACTTGCCGAAATGCCGTTCAAGCCTCCGGATCAACACCACAAAGATCCGAAGTTGTCTCCCCTATTTTAAACACATCAAAGCAGAGGATTAATGCATCATCATGCATTTAAATCTTCAGTCATTACACCTAAACTCGCTGCTCTCACCAAAACTCACTTTTCGGCTATCAAACACAACCGAAAACACATCCAAACACTTCCACAACATTACCCAGCCAAGATCCATCACTTCTAAACATTCTTAGACATCAATTAACACCCAAAAAGAACCTAATCACGTCCTTATACCTCCAGCTATAACAGAACACCAAAATCACCCCAAAAACCACCATTTTCACAAGTAAAAACTTAGGAAAATCAACCTATTCGGGATTGCATTAATAAACCTCATTTACACATCATTAATCATCCAAAATACAATAAAAAGACATCTCAAAACAGAGCCCAAACAACCTCCACGAAATTCTTCAAGATTTGATCAAAATCTCAAGTTTTAAGCCAAAATCAAGATCATAACATTAAAACATTTAATAAAACTTAATTCAAGGATTGAGAACTTGGGAATTTCAGTAAAGAACTGAATATTTGGAGGAGAAGGACGTTCATACCTCTAAATGTGGATTTCTCCTTGTTTAGAGCCAAAATCCTTGAAAATTCAAAAAGCAAATGAAGAGGATTTGATGTAGAAATGATTAGGAATCATTTGGGGATTGAAATCTCATCATTAGGTGTGAAAATCAAAAGAAAAGTTGCTGTGGAAATGTGTTTGGCTGAGGGAATTTTGAGAAAAAATGAAATGGGAAAATTTTAGCAAAAGTTAGTTATGAAACTAAAATATGATTTTCCCTCTTTTCTTTTTATTAATTAAACATTAAATGAGTCTTTAAAAATCAAGAAAAATCTGGAGAAATCCTCCTTTGGGTAAATTAGCTCCTTAAAGATTCAAAGTTTCAATCCTTTCAAAACAGTCACGAACTTTTCAAAAATTACATTTTAGTCACTAACTTTAAATGTCATATTTCCAAGCCTCATTTTGTAAAATTGATTTCACCACTCTCTTACATATATTAAAAGAGGATTTTTAGATATTTTCCATATTTTTAATGCATCTCGAACTAGACTTTCCCTAAAACCACCTTTTATATTCGAACCGAAAATTAGACCGGTCCGGTTCAAACCTTAAACTTCCAAGACCAAAATTGGGGTGTTACAACTCTCCCCCTTAAGAAATTTCGTCCTCGAAATTTACCTGGAGGAAAAAGCTATGGAAACTGGTTCATCATATCATCCTTTCATTCCCACGTGGCTTCTTCAGCACCACGATGCTTCCACAATACCTTTACCAACTGAATGGTCTTGCCTCGAAGAACTTTACTGTCCGAATCCAGAATTTCCACCGGTTCCTCATCATAGGTCAAATCCGGATTCAACTCCATTTCCTCCACAGGCATAACATGCGAAGGATCCGATCTATACCTCCGAAGCATAGAGACATGAAACATATCATGAATCTTTTCCAACCCTTGCGGTAACCTCAACTTGTACGCAACAGGACCCACACGCTCAATCACCTCGTATGGTCCAATGTACCTAGGGCTCAACTTACCCTTTCGGCCAAACCTCATCACCTTTTTCCAAGGCGAAACTTTCAAAAACACACAGTCACCCACCGCATTCTCAATCTCCTTACGCTTCAAATCCACGTAAGACTTCTGTCGATCAGAAGCTGCCTTCAATCGCTCACAGATGAGCTTCACCTTCTCGGTGGTTCCCTTCAACAAAGCTGGCATCGAAACCAACTTCTGACCTGTCTCAGCCCAACAAAGAGGAGTTCGACACTTCCTCCCGTACAAATCTTCATAAGGTGCCATTTGAATACTTGCCTGATAGCTATTATTATAGGCAAAATCCACCAAAGGCAAATGTTTCTCCCAAGAGCCCTGAAACTCAATCACACAACACCTCAACATATCCTCCAACACCTGGATAACACGCTCAGACTGTCCATCCGACTGTGGATGATAAGATGTACTGAAATTCAACCGTGTACCCAAAGCCTGATGCAAACACTGCCAGAAACGCGATGTAAACCTCGGATATCTATCCGACACAATCGACTTTGGCACACCATGCAACCGCACAATCTCAGCAATGTACAGCTCCGCAAGCTTATCCAAAGTGTATGTAGTATGCACAGGTATGAAATGCGCACACTTCGTCAGGCGATCCACAATCACCAACACCGAATTCTTCTTCGATGGCGACAAAGGCAACCTAGACACAAAGTCCATGGTAATCCTTTCCCACTTCCGCTCAGGAATCCTCAACGGTTGCAACAACCCAGAACGAAACTGATGCTCAGCCTTAACTCGCTGACATACCATGCACTTGCTTACAAACTCAACAACATCTTTCTTTAAACCCACCCAATAGTACTCATCACAAAGATCACGGTACATCTTAGTACTACCAGGGTGCATAGCAAAAGGACTACTATGAGCTTCAGTTAGAATAGCACGCCTCAACTCAGCATCATTGGGCACCACTATCCGACTCCCAAAGCATAAAACTCCATCATCATTAAAGCAAAAATCCGATGGCCTATCCTCAGCAATATCCTGAACATGTGACACCAAGGAATCATCCAGTAACTGCTTATCCTTTATCAACTGAACCAAGGATGGTTTCACTTGCAACTCAGCCACAAGACCACCATCACGCGAAATGCTCAAACTGGAAAACATAGCCCTCAACTCCACTACCACCTTCCTACTCAAGGCATCCGCTACAACATTAGCTTTACTCGGATGGTACTCGATCGTCAAGTCGTAATCCTTAAGAAACTCCACCCAACGTCGTTGCCTAAGATTCAACTCTTTCTGAGACATCAGATACTTCAAACTCTTGTGATCCGTGTACACAGTACACTTCTCACCATACAGGTAATGTCTCAAAATTTTCAAAGCAAAAACCACCGCAGCTAACTCGATATCATGCATAGGATAACTTCGCTCATGCACCTTCAACTAGCGCGATGCATAAGCCACCACCTTACCCTCTTGCATCAACACACATCCCAAACCAACATAATACGCGTCACTATACACCACAAATTGTTTCCCTGATTCAGGTTGAACCAAGATAGGAGCTTGCGTCAAAGCTGCCTTAAGCTTCTCAAAAGCCTGCTGTCTCGCTTCCGTCCACTCATACTTGACATCCTTCTGCAACAACTTCGTGAAAGGTACATCAATCTTTGAAAACCCATCTACGAAACTCCGATAGTATCCCGCCAAACCAAGGGAACTACTGACTTCATGAACAGACTTAGGAGGCTTCCAATTCATCACTGCCTCAATCTTCTGAGGATCAACACGAATCCCCTCAGCAAAAACCACATGACCAAGGAACACAACTTCTCTGAGCCAGAACTCACACTTGCTTAGCTTGGAATAAAGCTGATTCTTCAACAAAGCCTGCAACACAATTCTCAAATGCCTCTCATGCTCCTTCTCAGTACGAGAGGACACGAGAATATCATCAATAAACACCACAACAAATTTATCCAAATATTCATGGAACACTCTATTCATCATGTCCATGAAAGCTGCAAGAGCATTCGTCAAACCAAACGACATCACAAGAAACTCATAATGCCCATACCTTGTTCTGAAGGCTGTCTTTGGCACATCCACATCCTTCACCTTCAACTGGTAATACCCTGACCTTAAGTCAATTTTAGAGAACACAGCCGCTCCCTGAAATTGATCAAAAAGATCATCAATCCTCAGTAATGGATACCGATTCTTGATAGTCAACTTGGTAAGCTGACGATAATCGATGCACATTCTCATAGTGCCATCTTTTTTATTCACAAACAAGACCGGTGCACCCCAAGGTGATACACTCAGCCGAATGAAACCACGGTCAAGCAACTCTTGAAGTTGCGTCTTCAGCTCCTTCAACTCTTTAGGTGCCATTCGGTAAGGAGTAATGGACACTAGAGTTGTGTTTTCATACATCTCTATTCCAAACTCCACTTCGCGATTAGGAGGCAATCCAGGCAACTCCTCCGGAAACACACCAGGAAACTCTCGCACAGTCCTGATATCTTGCACTCGCAACTCCTTAGAGCTAGGATTCATCACAAAGGCTAGGTAGGCTTCACAACCTTGCCTCAGCATCCGGCTCGCTTCCAATGTAGACACCACATTGGCAAGAAACTTCACATTCTCACCAACCACCACTACCTCATAATCATCCGCAAGCTTCAATGAAACTCGCTTATTCTCAAAATCCACCATAGCTCGATGTTCAACAAGCCAATCCATACCAAGGATTACATCAAAACCATAGAAAGGAAATTCCATAAGATCAACATGAAAAACATGGTCTTGCACAACTAAAGGACACCTTTTATAAAGCTTTCGTGTCACAACAGTCTCACCAAAAGAACTAGTTACACGCATACCAACATCCAAAGACTCAACAGGCAAACCAAGCAATTGAGCATGTTCACGCAATATGTATGAGTGTGTAGATCCAGAATCAATCAAGGAAAGTAATGACAAGGATTGCAAACTTAAAGTACCTGCTATCACATCCATATCATTCCTCCCCTCCCTCTGGGCATACACTCGGGCCTGACCACCACCCTCATGTTGAACAACCACCACATGAGCAACATTCCTTCCACCATCCTCTCTGCGCAGGAAGTTACCACGGCCGCACCCATGACCTATCTGTGGTGCAACAACTCCAGAAGCACGTCCCTGACCACCACCGGCCAACAGAGGACACTCCCTCCTCATGTGATCCGCCGAACCACAGTTCCAGCACGAATTACCGGTCACCACAACTGGAGCCTGCACCTCTCTTGCTGCCCGAGGACAATCACGCCTCAAGTGACCACGCGATCCACACGCCCAGCATGTGTTCTGGTCAGCTCTCGCCTTGTCTCCCTAAACAGGCGCACCTTGCCCTCCACCACCACGCCTAGCCGAAGACTGATACCTCCGATCACGTCCTCTCTTGTTCCGTCCACCACCGGAACTATACTTAGCAGCTCGCTTGCCCGCACTAGAACCAGCACTCCTAGAGGACAAGCTCAGATTCAGCTCAATATCCTTTGCTCTACTAACCAGCACATCAAAGTCAGTGTACTCAGCGGCCAGCATATAGGTCTTTACTTCCGTCACTAAACCATAACGGAAACGTTCACACCTCTCCCGCTCGTCAGGGATAAGCTTAGGTGCGTACTAACTGAGACAGACAAACTAAACCTCGTACTCAGCCACTGACATGCTCCCTTGAGTAAGAGACATGAATTCCCTTTTCTTTTCATCCAGGTACCGCACACCCAGATACTTCCTCTTGAACGCGTTCAGAAAGAACGTCCAAGTTACCTCAGCATCCTCCAATCCGGAGATAGTGGTCGTCCACCAGGTATATGTATCATCGTGCAACAGCAACACCAGACAGCCTAGCTTCTGAACCTCATTGCAGTTCATTTGTCCCAAAATTCTCTTGGTACTTTCCAACCAAGACTCGGAACCTTCTGCAGACAAACCCCTGAACTCAGTCCCTCCCAGACTGCGCAAACGTTCCAAAGGTAGTCTAGCATTAGCATCGCCCTGATGCCCAGCTCCATGAGCCCCAGCTACTGCCGCCTGAAAGGCTCCAGCAATAGCCTGAATCAGTACTGTCATGTCAGGAGCAGCTTGCCCCTGCCCAGCGTCAGGTCCAGCGACCCCAGCACCAGCATCAGCACCAGCTCCATCACCTCCAGCACCAGCACCAGCACCAGCTCCATCACCTCCAGCACCAGCACCACTGGGTGGAGGAGGTAAATCCACTACATTCTCAGCATTCCTTTCATTCTCGTTTTGAGCCATAGCTCGCGTATTAATCCTCGTCTCTCTACGAGGTCTCATTCACTAAACAATGCACTAACACAAATGCAATAAACATGATCAGGCTTCGCAAGGTAAGAAATCCAAGTACTCAAGCTGATTTTCAAATAAAAACAAGTCATTTCATTACTTTTGATATGGCAATGGGTCCCTCTAACATGCTTCATCTCAACATACATCACAATTGTAACATTCTTTACAATTCACTCATCATACCTCATTCACAAAACACACCATGCATTCATACATACATCACCCACATAATCATTCCCAAATACATGAGAACTCAGCTCTGATACCACCAAATGTAACCCCCTTAGCCCGTCATAGACGGTTGACCCGAACTACGAAGATTACACAGGGAAAACCAAAGTCAACCCGAAAGTCAACCTTGATTAACGACCCTTTTTTTCTTTTTAAACTTGTCTAGATGCATATTAACCCTAGGCGTACTCTTGAGATAAGCATACTCAAAAAATTCACAGCAATCGGAAATCGATAAGGGACTCAATTGCACAACATAAGAATTTAGGGACCAAATTGTAAATTCTGGAAAGTGAGAGGACTTTACCAATTTTAAAGATACCATTAAAAATTAGTCATGTTTCATGCTTCTATGCCAAATTTCACCTCAAACGGACATCCCAAACTCAAGCAATTGCATATACAAGGTTCGGGACTAAAACGTGAAGATATCAAAACATAAAACCATGTAATTCAGTGCCCAACGGTCAAGAGTTCCGAAACAGAGTATGACCGTTCTGAAACGCGGGACCGTTTTACAACCTGTTCCAAAACAGGGCTTGGCAGTAGCAAAAATGTTTCGGAACGGCTCTACCCATTTCGAAACGCCAAAGTAATTTCAGACCCCTGTTTCGAAACAGTAGCACCCGTTCCGATACGGGCTGCCCAGAAATGCAGAAATTATCTGGTTTAACATACATTCGACCCATCAAACGCATCCCTATGACCCCCAAATCATGCCAACAAAACATCATACATTAAAGAAACATATTTGCATCAACGAAACATATTCATGGCATCAATTAGGGAAAACTTCAATCTATAGGCATGCATCCTACTACCCAAAACCCACAAACATCAAACCAACATAGCAAACACCAAAAATGGCCAATTACACATCCAAAACATCATAGGCATCAAGCCAAACTTAGGGAGTCCAAAACATCTCCCAAAAACACAATCTAGGTTCCCATTGCCAAATACCAAAACCAATAGTGTTGTAAAAATAATCACCATACATGAGCTTAGTCTTTCCCTTGGATTACTTGCCCTCCTTGCTGCCCACAACCACTTCAATTCTCTGCATTATTGATTCAATAAAGAGAGCGTAAGCACATATGCTTAGTGAGGCATGCTCTAATGAAACAATACAATAATGCACTTTGTAAAACACCTTTCAAAGGCCTTTAATTTCATAAACATCATTTCTCATGCAACAATGCATACAAAACAAGTATTTCGAGCTTTATTATATCAACATGTCATATTGGCTTTCAAGTGATAATCCTTAACCATTTTTCAACACAAAACACAATTGGATACGCGGATTACAAGCGTTGTCCCATACGCTTCATACACACTACCAAACACACAAGGTGGAGTTTACCGGTACAATCTCAACCCCTCAACACCCGTGATGGAGTCTAACGGTACAATCACAACCCCTCCACATCACTCATTGGTAGTTGTATAACATCACTAACGAGAACATGAGACTCACAACACAAGATCCTCACATGGCATTTTAACCACCATTATGATCTTAGACATCTCGTTAGTGTACTTGGATGGAGTTTACGGTACCATTACAACCCCTCAACATCCAAGGCGACTTTATTCACGGTGCACCCAATCCTATAGCCGGCTAACTATATCTGATTCAAGTACTTTTAAACCAACACATCACTTGCCAATATACATCATTTACTATCATCAACTCACTGTTTTTAAGCATTAAACAAAGCCATTAAATCATCATGCATCACTATGCATCAAAACCACATTTACCAATATCAAACCAATGGTCTCTTACCTTGAGCATCCTTCAACACATGGCTTTCCAAACCAGCATTAAACATGCTAAAATATGCTTTAAAAACAGAATTTAAACATGCAAATTAAACACATTGCATCCAACCATTTCATGGTTCATCAAAGAGAGAGTTTCTCCGAAAACTTACTCTTGAGCTTAGTTAAGTTGCTTAGACTTAAACTAAGCTCCCAAAACCATCAAACATTGGTTTCAAAGCTGAAAACCAAACTTCACTCGCCAATTGCGTTTCGCAAGCTTGCTGAAACGCCGTTCAAGCCTCCGGATCAACACCACAAGGATCCGAAGTTGTCTCCCCTATTTTAAACACATCAAAGCAGAGGATTAATGCATCATCATGCATTTAAATCTTCAGCCATTACACCTAAACTCGCTGCTCTCACCAGAACTCACATTTCGGCTACCAAACACAACCGAAAACACATCCAAACACTTCCACAACATTACCCAGCCAAGATCCATCACTTCTAAACATTCTTAGACATCAATTAACACCCAAAAAGAAACTAATCACGTCCTTATACCTCCAGCTATAACAGAACACCAAAATCACCCCAAAAACCACCATTTTCACAAGTAAAAACTTAGGAAAATCAACCTATTCGGGATTGCATTGATTAAACCTCATTTACACTTCATTAATCATCCAAAATACATTAAAAATACATCTCAAAACAGAGCCCAAACAACCTCCACGAAATTCTTCAAGATTTGATCAAAATCTCAAGTTTTAAGCCAAAATCAAGATCATAACATTAAAACATTTAATAAAACTTAATTCAAGGATTGAGAACTTGGGAATTTCAGTAAAGAACTGAATATTTAGAGGAGAAGGACATTCATACCTCTAAATATGGATTTCTCCTTGTTTAGAGCCAAAATCCTTGAAAATTCAATAAGCAAATGGAGAGGATTTGATGTAGAAATGATTAGGAATCATTTTGGGGATTGAAATCTCATCATTAGGTGTGAAAATCAAAAGAAAAGTTGCTGTGGGAATGTGTTTGGCTGAGGGAATTTTGAGAGAAAATAAAATGGGAAAATTTTAGCAAAAGTTAGTTATGAAACTAAAATATGATTTTTCCCTCCTTTCTTTTTATTAATTAAACATTAAATGAGTCTTTAAAAATCAAGAAAAATCTGGAGAAATCCTCCCTTGGGTAAATTAGCTCCTTAAAGATTGAAAGTTTCAATCCTTTCAAAACAGTCACGAACTTTTCAAAAATTACATTTTAGTCACTAACTTGAAATGTCATATTTCCAAGCCTCATTTTGTAAAATTGATTTCACCACTCTCTTACATATATTAAAAGAGGATTTTTAGATATTTTCCATATTTTTAATGCACCCCGAACTACATTTTCCCTAAAACCACCTTTTATATTCGAACCAAAAATTAGACCGGTCCGGTTCAAACCTTAAACTTCCAAGCCCAAAATTAGGGTGTTACAGTGTTGATGTTGGTCTGGATCTAATGGTTGAAGTGGGGGGCGGTTGCAAAACAAAGAGGAGGGTGCATTAGGGTTTCATTTTTCAGTAGATTAGGGCTAGGTTATTTGGGCCGAAACAGGCCTTGTAATCTTTTTGGGTTTTTAATATCTGATGGACATTATTAATAAACTTGGGCTTGTATTATTTAACATACATTGGGCTCATTACTTAGTAGTTTTTTTCAGTTTTCTTATTTGTCTCGATATATTAATAATAACAATATAATACTAATGATACAATAATAATAATAATAATGACAATATGTGATAACAATATGAATAATAATAATAGATAATGATGGATAATAATATGATAATAATATAGGTACGAATAATAATAGTAATGATAAGATAATAATATAATGATAATTAATAAGTAGATAATAATAGATAATGATAATAAAATATGATAAAAATGAGGATAATTATAATAATACTAATAATAATATAACATGGTGGTAAGATAATAATGTAATAATAATAAGGATAGTAATAATGGTAATGTTAATAATAACAATAATAACAATGGTAATAGTAATATTAATAGTAATAATAGCATATGATAATAATATTGGTAACAATAATAATAAAGAAGATGACATACTATATTAGTAATGTTTAGGGGTTTCTCACATAAATGATATAATAATAGATATAATACTAATAGTAATATTTTTTGCTTTTTTCTTGGATTTTAATGACATATTTACATAGTTAATAACTAGACAATAGCCCATATAAGCCCACTATTATAAGACGAAATAAAAAGATGTTAGTCCGGACAAAATTAGTGACTACAGTTGCCCCTCTTTGCTATCCTTGTGGAACAAGAATAAAGCAAAGACCATAAGTACTAATTTTGTCCAACTTCCATGTTTGGGTGATTTGCTCCTCCGAAGCGGTAGAAAAAAAGTGGGTAGCGTCGGCGTGTCCTTCCGGAACGGCAAGGGAGATAATTGATTCATCTTTCTGAAGCGGCAAAGAATAGACCAAAATAACTTGTTTTCCCGAAGCGGCAAAAACAAACTGGATAACGTCGGCATGTCCTTCCAGAATGGTAAGGGAGATAATTGATTCATCTTTCCGAAGCGGCAAAGAATAGACCAAAATAACTTGTTTTCCCGAAGCAGAAAAAACAAACTGAGCAACACTGGCATGTCCATCCGGAACGGCAAGGGACATAATTGATTCATTCTTCCGAAGCGGCAAAGAACAAACCCAAATAACTTGCTTTCCCTAAACGGCAAAAACGAACTGAGCATGTTTGGCATGTCCTTCCAAAACGGCAAGAGACATAATTGATTCATCTTTCTGAAGCGGCAAAGACAAACAGAACAGCGCTAGCATGTCCTTCCGGAACAGCAAGAGACATAATTGATTCATTCCTCCGAAGCGGCAAAGAACAAACCCAAATAACTTGTTTTCCCGAAGCGGAAAAAACTAATTGACCAGCGCTGGCATGTCCTTCCGGAACGGCAAGGGACATAATTGAATCATTCTTCCGAAGAGATAAATAACAAACCCAAATAACTTGTTTTCCCGAAGCGGCAAAAACAAAGTGGGTAGGCCTTCTGGCTTTTCTGCCCGAAAATCCTTGAGCTCTTTTGCTCTTAGATCTTGATGTGGCGAGTCTGAAATTCTTCGCCTGAAGCTACGTTTGCTCTTCCGAAGCGGCATGAACAAAGTGGGTAGCGTTGGTATGTCCTTCCGGAACGACAAGGGACATAATTGATTCATTTTTCCGAAGCGGAAAAGAAAAAACCCAAATAACTTGTTTCCCGAAGCGGCAAAAACAAACTGGGCAACGTTGGCATGTGCTTCTGGAACGACAAGGGACATAATTGATTCATCTTTCCGAAGCAACAAAGAACAAACCCAAATAACTTGTTTCCCGAAGCGGCAAAAACAAACTAGGTAACGTTTGCATGTCCTTTCGGAACGGCAAGGGACATAATTGATTCATCTTTCCGAAGCGGCAAAGAAATAACTTGTTTCCCGAAGCGGCAAAAACAAACTGGGTGGAGTTGGCATGTCCTTACGAAACGACAAGGGACATAATTGATTCATTCTTCTGAAGCGGCAAAGAACAAACCCAAATAACTTGTTTTCCCGAAGCGGCAAAAACAAACTAGGTAACGTTGCCATGTCCTTCCGGAACGACAAGGGACATAATTGATTCATCTTTCTGAAGCGGCAAAGAACAAACCCAAATAACTTGTTTCCCGAAGCGGCAAAAACAAATTGGGTGGCGTTGGCATGTCCTTACGGAACGACAAGGTACATAATTGATTCATTCTTCCGAAGCGGCAAAGAACAAACCCAAATAACTTGTTTTCCCGAAGCGGCAAAAACAACCTGAGCAGGGCTGACATGTCCTTCCGGACCAGCAAGGGACATTGATTCATTTTTCCGAAGCGGCAAAGAACAAACTCAAATAAGTTGTTTTCCCGAAGCGGCAAAAATAAACTGAGCAGGATTTCTGGCTTTTCTACCCGAAAATCCTTGAGCTCTTTTGCTCTTAGATCTTGATGCGGCGAGTTTGAAATTCTTCGCCTGAAGCTACGTTCGCTCTTCCGAAGCGGCAGAAACAAAGTGGGTAGCGTTGATACGTCCTTCTGGAACGGCAAGGGACATAGTAGATTCATTCTTCCGAAGCGACAAAGAACAAACCCGAATAACTTGTTTTCCCGAAGCGGCAAAAACAAACTGAGCAGGCATTCTGGCTTTTCTGCCCGAAAATCCGTGAGCTCTTTTGCTCTTAGATTCTGATGCGGCGAGTGTGAAATCCTTTGCCTAAAGCTACAAGTATCTGCCTCTTCTTGCTCGAAAAATCTAAAGTTGTGGGTCTCTTTTCTCTTCTTCCTTCTTTTTCTTTCTTTTTCCTTCTTTTCTTCTTTTTCTTCCTCTACTTTTTCTCATTTTTCTTCTTTTTCTCTTCTTCTGCTTCTTTCTTTCTTTCTTTTTCCTTTCTTCTTTTTTCTTCTTATTTAAGAATCAGGAAACCAGTCAAAGGATTCTTGAGATCTATTTCTCTTCTCGTAGAGCCGTAGATCCACCCCTTTATTAATCTTCCAATACCTGTTTAAAGTAAACAAAATGCTATGATGGTATGAGTTAGCATGCTCCTAACATAGGGATGTCTAACTATTAATGATGCATGAGCATATTTCATGATGCAATGATGCGTATGGTCATGAGAATGCAAAGATGCATGAATTTAGTTTGTCTTTATTCTCTAAGGTCGGTGGTCACCATCTTGAGACTACCACGACTCCTCAGACACATGTCATGACAAAATTTCTTTCGTCTGTTGTTGCTCATTCCCCGAGTCCAACGGTCTAAATTGCAATCAGAATCATTAGCCCAGTATCTTTAAGTTGTATGCCATCTCCCACTGATTTGAAATCCTGTGTGTAAAAGCCCTTGTTGCCCTACGGAAAAAGATGCCACAATGGTCCTTCATCGTCATACATGACGTAGTGCCTCTCAATTTTGGTCTCCACTGACGACGATGCATTTATCTCTGAAGTAATGCAAGGAAATCTCTTTGTTTTAAAATATGTCAATTCGTCGGTCGTCATTCTAATGTAGAATAAATTTTCAGATTAACATATAGAACCTTGAAACCAAAAGTCTAATTAAAAGAAAAACAAAATAGGATGCCCCGTATATCAAATGTGACAGCGTCTTAGATTCAGCTTTCCGATGATCTCTTCAAGCATAGTGTTGAGTGTGTAAAAGTTCTATTATTTACCCCCTATTTAACCCATATTTCTGCTGCATTCAAGCATAATTCATTGCATTTAGGCTAGATTACAGTTAGACATCACAATTATATTAAAAGGCACAGTTTCTACTGAAATTTGTTGCTTTTGCAGGTTGCTACTATAGCAGATGGAGAGGCAGGCGCTGGGCAGTGAAGCAGAAGAGCTGGAACTGGACGAGCAGTCAAGGAGGACGATGCTACCATGGATGCCACCGTGACAGAATAAGACGACAACAGTTTTGAGGAGAAGAAGCAAAGTGCCCCTCGACATAAAGAGAAAATTAAGCCCGTCTGTCGTGGAATATCACTATATTTCTACAAGCCCTAGATCAGAATAAAGGCCAAGCCCAAAGTTCAAGGAGAGAAAATCCAAGCAAGAAAGAAGGATGAGTTAAAGCTATATTCACTGAAGATTTAGTCTTTATTAGAATTGTACTTTAATTTAAACTTGTACTCTTGCTATTTTAGAAAACTTGGACCCAAAGCCTATATAAAGGCATGTAATTCGACCTAGGAGAGGACATCGCCTATCTCTAGCCTTCTTCCCAAAACCCTAGCCGTTTTCATCCTCTCATCATGTTCTAAATTCCCCTTAGGGCCACGGGTTGATTTGTAAAGTAGTTGCAATGGTTGCTTTTGTTTTAGGAATTTTCAGTTCAATAAAATAAACTTCAAGTTCTCTTATTCTGGTTATTAACATCTTGCAAGAGTATCGGGAGAGCATTGCGAGGTTATCTATTTACTTAATATCGGGAGAGTTAAGTATACGAAAGGAATAAGTTCAAGTTCTCTAGTTTATAGTTGAACTATCTCGGACCTAGGGATAGGACGAGGTTAAGTGGCTAAAGAAGAATTCAACAACATCGGTGTTCATCCTTCGATTCACGCCGGGAGGTATCATCAAAGACGTGTTCATCGACAGACTTGGACCTAGGGATAGGCCAAGGCACAGCAGGGATTCTTGCCAAGCTTGAAGTACAGAGTTGTGTGATCGCTGCCGCGACAAACATCAGACTGCCGCCGCGACGGGTGCTGCCGCTACGGGGACATCGACAAAGCAGATTTTCCTAAACTTAGCAATACCTACACTACTGAGCAATTCAATACCAGCCCACTCTCTCTATCTTGATTACTTTACTTCTATTTTCCAGTATTCTTTATTATTCTCGTGACAAAATCTTAAATCATTCTTTTACTATCGTGCAGTAATTCAAGGTGAAGCTATTAGCACAGTCCCTTTGGAGACGATATCCGATACTTCCGTATCACTTTACTACTTGCGCCATGTACACTTGCACTACAAATTGCAATAGACACTTTTACACGCAACAATTTTTTGGCACCGTTGCCGGGGACTGGCAACATAACTCTACCCTATCTTTTATTGCACTTTTCTTTTTATTTTTATTTTTCTGTTTTATTCTGGTTTATTCAATTTGTGCTTTTCACAAGGTTTCTTCTTTATGCGTAGATCGAGACAAGGAGAAGAACCTGAGTATCCATTAGATACTGAAATAGAATGTTCATTCAATCTTAAGAATTGACTTCGTCACGTACTAGCAAGAAACGAATACCTTGAAGAACAATTAGAAGCAATGAACAACCAAGGGAATCCCCAGGGTAATAATCCTACCAGAGATGGAGAGATCATTCCTCCTCTCGGTGACCCTCCTGCCGCTGCCGCACGATGGTCCTGCCGAGACTACATCTTGAATGATCATGTAGAACTAGAAACTACGTTGCCAGATATAGATGTTGACAACTTCGAGCTGAAACCTGTTATGTTCAGCATGATCAACAACGCCGGTCAATTTAGTGGTGCTGCTACAGAGGATGCTAGGGAGCATCTGAAAACGTTCCAAGAAATCTGTGGTTCGTTTAGACTACCAGGAGTTAATCCGGAGATACTGAGGCTTCAATTATTTCCCCATTCATTAAGGGACAGAGCAAAGACTTGGTGGAATAAACTTACGCCGGGTTCAATTAGAACTTAGGCAGATTTAACTCGTGAATTCTTATCTCGTTTTAATCCTTCACATTTATCTGAGCGATTACATAACAAAATTGCTACTTTTCAACATGAAGATGAGGAGCCACTGCACGAGGCCTAGGATAGATTTACCACTCTTCTAAGGAACTGCCCAATGCATGGATTCCCCGTCTGGAACCAGGTAACCAAGTTTTATAATGCTTCCAATTTACAAACTCGTATTCGAATTGATTCAGCAGCAAACGGATTACTACTGGACAAAGACCCAGATGAGGCAATGCAAGTATTGAAAAATCTGGCTAAGAATGAGGAGCAGTTTCCGACAGCAAGAAGAGGGGGTAAACGGGTCCTAGCTATTAAGGATTATGAGGCCGACAGCACAATGAAATCACATGTGGCATATCTCACTGAGGCAATGAAAAAGCTCTTGAATGATGATTCACAACCTGTATTCGCTGTCGAGGATCCCTAGTTCGGATGAATGTCCTATACAGTTAGAAGAGGGAAAGTATGTTGGAAACTATAATAAGTAGAATTATAACTCCAACAACTACAATCCCAGCTGGAGAAAGGATCTCAAGTTCTCTTGGAGTAATCCTAATAATGCCCTGAATCCTCAAGCACACAATAATCAAAATAACGGAGGACCTAGATTGCTGACTCGGCAGCAACCGCAGCAGCAGCAGCAACAGCCACCAGCTGCCACAAACAGTATACTGGAACAGACTCTGGCTACGTTTATATCTCAAACAGGAACTTATATTGAGAACATGAATCACTTTGTCAAGAAAACGAAGACATTCATGGATAAAACAGAGATGCGGATGACAAATCATGAAGCTACTCTGAAATCGTTGGAGACACAAATGGGTCAGGTTTTCCAGCATATCAACCCAAGGCAGAATGGCGGTTTTCCTAGCAATACTGAAAACGCTAGGCAGCCCACACATGAGCAGTGTAAAGCCATCACTACTAGGAGTGAGAAGAAACTACCAGGGCCTAAGAAGAAAGCTGAATCAGTTGAACCAGCCTTGGAGTCACCTGTCGAGGAAGCTTCCCCGACAGGTAACAAACAGCCTGCTGTCGATGAGCCTGTCACGACAATAGAAGGGACAAAGGAGAAAGATGATGAACCCAAACCTCCTCAGATCCGTATTCAGTGAGAAGGACGTATTGCTGATTATCGTCCCCTACCTCCTTTTCCTCAACGGTTACAGAAATTGAAACAAGAATCACAGCTTAAAAAGATTTATGATATTTTTAAGCAAGTTCACATCAACATTCCGCTGTTAGATGTCGTTAGGGAGATGCCCGGTTATGCCAAATTTCTCAAGGATGCCATGTCGAAGAAATATAGACTTGGGGAATTTGAAACGGTCAAGATGACAGAAGGATGCATGAGTATTCTGCACAAGCATCCACCCCAGAAAAAGAAGGATCATGGGAGTTTCATCATACCATGTGTAATCGGAGACAAATATGTAGGTAAGGCACTTTGTGATCTTGGTGCTAGTATAAATTTAATGCCAAAATCTGTTTTTCAGAAATTAGGTATTGGAAAAGCTCGGCCCACAACAGTAATTCTGCAGCTGGCAGACCGCTCTTACGTTCATCCGGAAGTAAAAATCGAAGATATTCTGGTAAGAGTGGATAAGTTTATTTTTCATGCTGACTTTCTTGTTTTAGATTGTGAAGCAGATGAAAACGCACCAATCATCATGGGGCAACCCTTCTTAGCCACGGGAAGATTAATGATTGATGTGGAAAAATAAGAACTCGCCATGAGAGTGAACGATCAAGAAATAAAGTTGAATGTTCTCCAAGCAATGAAGCATGCTAATGCAGAAGAAGAATGCAAGGTTATCACTGAAGTTACCCTTGACCAACCCTGCATCAGGTCGGGCTGTCACGACATCAAAATTGGTCACTGCCTCGACAGCCACTTACAAGACTGTCACGACAGCACCGACGACAACAACTCCTCAGAATCTGATACATCTGATACTGAATATCAGGAGGAGGTAAACTGGATAGGCAATCGTCCAGGTATGTTATTCGAGCCTTTAAATTATACCTCGAATAACCATGCAATTCAAAAGCCATCGACTGTTGAACCCCCTATTTTAGAACTTAAGCCCCTGCCAGGGCAGCTAAAATATGCTTTTCTTGGTTTAAATGATACGTTTCCCGTAATCATCTCTTCCAAGTTGATGTAGGAATAGGAACAACAATTAATAGGAATGTTGCAGCAGCATAAAAAGGCTATTGGATGGACGATAGCTGATATTCAAGGCATTAGTCCAGCATTATGTATGCATAAAATCCTTTTAGAGGATGATCATAAGCCGACTATTGATGCACAAAAGCGGCTGAACCATGCAATGAAAGAGGTGGTGAGAAAAGAGATAATCAAATGGCTAGATGCTGGAATAATCTACGCCATCTCGGACAGCAAATGGGTGAGCCCGGTGCATTGCGTTCCCAAGAAAGGAGGAATGACCGTGGTAACCAACAAAAACAATGAGCTAATCTCAACTAGGACTGTGACCGGTTGGAGGGTTTGTATGGACTATCGGAAGCTTAACAAAGCTACCCGAAAGGACCACTTTCCTTTACCCTTTATTGATCAAATGCTTGATAGATTAGCGGGTAAACCTTACTATTGTTTTCTTGATGGTTATTCAGGTTACAATCAAATAGCTATCGCACCGGAAGATCAAGAAAAGACGACATTCACATGCCCTTACGAAACTTACGCTTTTAGGAGAATGCCTTTTGGACTATGCAATACACCAGCCACCTTTCAAAGGTGCATGATGACAATATTCTCCGATATGGTGGAGGATTTCCTAGAGATCTTTATGGATGATTTTTCAGTCTTTGGAGACAACTTTGAAAGCTGCCTAGGCAACCTACAAAAGGTGCTCGAGAGATGTGAAAAAGCAAACTTGGTTTTAAACTAGGAAAATGTCACTTCATGGTGGATGAAGGGATAGTCCTTGGCCATAAGATTAGTTGTCGTGGCATAGAAGTCGACAGAGCTAAGATAGAAGTGATCGAAAAGCTGCCGCCGCCCACCACAGCAAGGGAATTAGAAGTTTCTTAGGACATGCTGGTTTTTATCGGAGATACATTACAAATTTTTCAAAAATCACCAAGCCCCTATGCCATCTTCTAGAGCAGAACCGACCCTTCGACTTTAACACTGAATGTATTGAAGCATTCAAGGTTCTGAAAGAAAAGCTGGTAACAGCCCCAATAGTACAGCCACCAGACTGGACACTACCGTTCGAGATCATGTGTGATGCTAGTGACTATGCTGTCAGGGCAGCACTTGGGCAGCGGAGAGACAAACTTTTTCATGTCATATACTATGCCAGCAAAACACTGAACGACGCCCAAGTGAACTATACCACCACAGAGAAGGAGTTATTAGCTATGGTATTCTCCATTGACAAGTTTCGTTCTTATATACTTGGAACGAAGGTTATAGTGCACACAGACCACTCTGCATTGAAATATCTGGTCACGAAAAAGGATGCAAAGCCTCGACTAATACGTTGGATCCTACTATTACAAGAATTCAACCTTGAAATCAAGGACAAAAAAGGGGACAAAAAATCAAGTGGCAGATCACTTGTCAAGGTTGGAGAAGGGAAAGAGTCTACCGACAGATGAGACAAACATAATGGAGACCTTCCCTGATGAGCAGCTATTTGCTGCCACAGTCACTGTCGCGACAGCTATGCGGCAGGTAAGTCTTCTGAACTCCCCTGGTATGCTGATTTCGTTAATTTTTTAGTTAGCGGAATAATTCCTCCTGGCCTTAATTATCAAGCCAAGAAGAGGTTCCAAAATGATGTTAAGCATTATTATTGGGAAGAACCTCTTCTTTTCAAAATCTGTGCAGATCAGGTTATAAGGAGATGCGTACCACAGGATGAACAAGAAGATATACTTCATCACTGTCATGCTTCACAGTATGGAGGACACTTAGGAGGCAACAAAACTGCTGCCAAGGTTCTGCAGTAAGGATTTTATTGGTCGTCATTGTATAAAGATGCTCAAATCTTCTAAAAGAGCTGTGACAAGTGCCAACGGACATGAAACATCTCAAGGAGACACGAGATGCCACTACAGAACATTCTAGAAGTTGAGATCTTTGACATTTGGGGGATCGATTTTATGGGACCATTCCCATCTTCATGTGGGAATTTGTACATCCTCCTGGCAGTAGATTATGTGTCTAAGTGGGTTGAAGCTATCGCCACTCAAAAGAATGATGCTAAGACAGTTCAAAGGTTTTTACACAAAAACATCTTTTCTAGATTCGGCATCCCTAAGGCGATCATCAGTGATGAAGGGAGGCATTTCGACAACAGGGTTATAGCTGGTGCCTTGAAGAAGTATGGTGTCAAGCATCGGATTGCAACAACATATCACCCTCCGACCAATGGACAAGCTGAAATATCCAACAGAGAAGTCAAGAACATTCTTGAAAAGATGGTTAAGCCAACTCGGAAAGATTGGTCTTTAAACCTTAATGATGCGTTATGGGCTTACAGGACAGCTTTCAAAACTCCATTGGGAATGTCTCTTGACCGACTGATTTACGGGAAAACATGCCATTTACCTGTCGAGATAGAGCATAGAGCGTACTGGGCAATCAAGGCAGTCAATATGGACTTGGAAAAGGCAGGGCAGAAAAGGCTACTTGACCTTAACGAAATTGACGAAATTCGGACAATGGCCTATGACAATGCAAGAAACTACAAGGATAAAACTAAGAAGTGGCATGACAAGAAGTTGCCGCCACGACAGTTCTGCCCAGGGCAGCTTGTGTTGCTTTTTAACTCTAGGTTGAAACTCTTCCCAGGGAAGCTGAAATCTAGATTGTCTGGCCCATTCCAAGTTGTACAGGTTTTCTCCATGGTGCTATCACGATCAGATCTCTAAAAGACGGGCACCAATTCAAAGTCAATGGACAGCACTTGAAGCATTATCAAGGGACTGAAGCCCCAAAATGCAAGAACTGGTTACCTTAGGAGATGCCCCACCTGACATCCCTAATTTAACCTAAATTTTATTTTTTTTAGTTTTATTATTATTTATTATTTACATATTAGGAAATTAGATTTATTTTATTTTTTAAATAATGTTTTTATTTTTATTGTTTTTTAGGAAATAAAGGAGACAAGAAGAAAAGGAGAAGTTAATTCAGCCCAACACCCTTCCACCAGCCCACAAAGCCCAAATTTTGGAGCCTGTCGTTACAGTTGCCGCGTTAGACGCAGAAAATACAGGCCGTCGACACGCTATCACGAAAGACACGCAAACGTGTAACAGACACGGAAACGTGTGACAGACGCATCAGACACGCAAATGCATAACAGATGGCCCCGTTATTCGTGCCTACCGTTACAGCTCCAACGGGCAGCAAATTCTTCTCTATATAAACCTCATTTCATTTTCACTCACTTCTACTCTTCTTACTTGCTTCCTCTAGAATTTTTTGCTTTCATTGTTATTTTCTCAACCCTTGCAACAATGTCTTCCAGAAATACCCGTAGGAGTGCTGCCTCCGGCTCCACCCCGACAGCATCCACCCCACAATCTTTCCAGATCAGAGACATGTGGGAGGAAAGGGGATTCATCTACACTTCAAATGAGGGAAATTTGGGCCTAAAGCCATTCATTGCTCACAAAATAAGGGCTCTACAGTGGCAAATCTTTGCTGAATAACCTGAGGAGATGAACATCTCTCTAGTTCGAGATTTCTATGCTGCCATCAACAACAGAAGAGCGACAACAGTTACCGTACGAGGGAGGGAAGTGCCATTCGAAGCTGAATACATCAACACCTTGTACGGATTATACGTGGGCAGCAACGATGACAGCCACCAACAGTTTCTTAACAACCTTGACCCTGCTGCCTACGATGCCATCATGGCAGAACTGACGGATGAAGGAACTCAGTGGAATACCAATCGCAAGAACCCGAAGACGGTTAAGAGAGTTCAACTCTTGCCGGAAGCCAAATTATGGAACGCTTTTATCAAAAAGCGCATCATTTCGTCCTCGCACAACACCACTATCGACTAGCCCAGGTTAGCCTTAATTCACTCTATTTTGCATGAGGCCTATTAATGTGGGCAGCTTCATCTGCGAAAGCATTTTGGAGTGAGCACACCGGCCGACGGGACCGTTTTACCTTCCTTACCTCATTACAGCCCTCTGCCGCGGCCATGGGGTACCTGAAGCTGTCACCGATCTTAGAGTCCAAGGGAAGGGATGGACCGACAAAAACATACTAAGCTTAATGGAGCTGACTACTGCCAGCGTGCTGTCATCATTTGATCCCACTGCCACAGCAGCAGACACGACAGAGCCGATAGACACTGAACCTGCTGCCACGGAAGCCAGGCAGCAACCAGCAACAGCAGCCCCAACCGACTCCTCCTCCCAGATCCTTGCTGCTATATAGAAGATGGAGGAACGGTAGCTCGGTCTTATGAGCTTCATCAGGGATTTCACCGCAGCTACAATACAATTCATCCAAACCTCTTTAAGTTTCCCTGATGTTGTTTTTCCTACATTCCCTGCCCATTATTTTGCTGTCCCAACCCCTGCCCAAACCCCAACACCTGCTGCCACACCAGGGACACCTTCTGCAGCGTCCACACCAACACCTGCCACGACAGCCGCTGGCAGCACCCGTGCAGTAGAGACTTCTTCCCGTGGAACAAAACGACAAATGCCCTCGGAAGAGCTTGACGCCTTCATTGTCGGTTTCTCTTCATCCTCCATTTGGGAGGAGAGTGACAACGAACCCTCTATTAAGAGTAATCTCTCCAAAGAGTTTACACCGGTGAAACGGCAGAAAAGGAAGGCAGACAAAAACAAGCCGGATAGCGACAGCGGCAGCAACGGTGACAGCAACAACAGTAAGGACAGCAGCAGCAGCTCAGAGGTCCAGGTTGTGGAGAAACCCCCTCACATCTCCCCTACCAGAATTTAACCTCCGAGGGAGGCCAAAACGAAGAACACATCTGCCTCCCCCATCCCCCGGCCAGTTCAGAAGGCTTGTGCCTGCCGCTAGCTCCGAATCAGTAGCAGCAGTGACGATATCGCTTAAAAATTTGAGTTTCTTAACTTATTTTGTTGTTTGCTTATATATTTTGTGATGTACTGTTTTTATTTTATTTTGTAATTTGCATTGAGGACAATGCAACCCCCGAGTTTGGGGGTGGCATCCCTCCATTAATGGAGTCTAATTTAGTTTTAAATTGTGTCTTTTACTTAGTTTATTTTTGGTTAAAAAAATGAAAATATGAAAATTTTGGCTTAAGTCTGTGAACTGAACTTACCTGTCGTGACAGCTCTGTCGTGACAGTGCCTTTAGGATAGCTTTCGGAGCAGTTTAGAGCCTTTCTATAGTTCTGAAACTTAAACACTATTTGTGACTGTTATACTGCCTAGAACTCTTTTAGTTAACTAGAATATGAAGCTTAGCACTTGAATAGCCCCTAGAGGTGCCTAACACTGGCTCCAGGAAAGAAGTTTAGCAAAATAGACTCAATAGCCCTAGATATGCCTGAAACCGGCTCTAGGAAGTTAGCTAGAGGTGCCCATAATCGGCTCTAGTGAAACTTTAGCTTAAAAATAATAAGAAAATCGAGTCAAAACAAGAAATCAAAGGAGCATAAGAAATGCCTTCAAAAAGATAAACTTTTGCATAAAAATTCAAGTTAGAGGCTGAAATATTCTAGTGAAACTAAGGGAGTCTTGGCATATAATTGTTCACAAGCATGCACACACTACACGAGGACAATAGTGAGATTCCGGACGACTCTTAAGTTATCCAACAAGGTGATGTTGTCGACAGAGAAGGAATGGAGGGTAAGGGAAAGTTCACTGTTTTAAGCCAAAACAAAAATATTTTATTTTTCTTTTAGGTCTTAGTTGCTTGAGGGCAAGCAAAAACTTGAGTTTGGGGGTGTGTTGAGTGTGTCAAATTTCTATTATTTACCCCCTATTTAACCCATATTTCTGCTGCATTCAAGCATAATTTATTGTATTTAGGCTAGATTACAGTTAGACATCACAATTATATTAAAAGGCACAGTTTCTACTGAAATTTGTTGCTTTTGCAGGTTGCTGTTATAGCAGATGGAGAGGCAGGCGCTGGGCAGTGAAGCAGAAGAGTTGGAACTGGACGAGCAGTCAAGGAGGACGATGCTTCCATGGATGTCGCCGTGACAACAGAGGATGACAGCAGTTTTGAGGAGAAGAAGCAAAGTGGACCTCGACAGAAAGAGAAAATTAAGCCCGTCTGTCGTGGAATATCACTATATTTTTACAAGCCCTAGATCAGAATAAAGGCCAAGCCCAAAGTTCAAGGAGAGAAAATCCAAGCAAGAAAGAAGGACGAGTTAAAGCTATATTCTCTGAAGATTTAGTCTTTATTAGAATTGAACTTCAATTTAAACTTGTACTCTTGCTATTTTAGAAAACTTGGACCCAAAGCCTATATAAAGGCATGTAATTCGACCTAGGAGAGGACATCACCTATCTCTAGTCTTCTTCCCAAAACCCTAGCCGTTTTCATCCTCTCATCATGTTCTAAATTCCCCTTAGGGCCACGGGTTGATTTGTAAAGTAGTTGCAAGGGTTTCTTTTGTTTTAGGAATTTTCAATTCAATAAAATAAACTTCAAGTTCTCTTATTCTAGTTATTAACATCTTGCAAGAGTATCGGGAGAGCATTGCGAGGTTATCTATTTACATAATATCGGGAGAGTTAAGTATACGAAAGGAATAAGTGCAAGTTCTCTAGTTTATAGTTGAACTATCTCGGACCTAGGGATAGGACAAGGTTAAGTGGCTAAAGAAGAATTCAACAACATCGGTGTTCATCCTTCGATTCACGCTGGGAGATATCATCAAAGGCGTGTTCATCGGCAGACTTGGACCTAGGGATAGGCCAAGGGACAGCAAGGATTCTTTCCAAGCTTGAAGTACAGAGTTGTGTGATCGCTGCCGCGACAAACAACAGACTGCCGCCGCGACGGGTGCTGCCGCGATGGGGACATCGACACAGGAGATTTTCCTAAACTTAGCAATACCTACACTACTGAGCAATTCAATACCAGCTCATTCTCTCTATCTTGATTACTTTACTTCTATTTTCCAGTATTCTTTATTATTCTCGTGACAAAATCATAAAATCATTCTTTTACTCTCGTGCAGTAATTCAAGGTGAAGCTATTAGCCCAGTCCCTGTGAAGACGATATCTTATACTTTCGTATCACTTTACTACTTGCGTCGTGTACACTTGCACTACAAATTGCGATAGACACTTTTACACGCAACACATAGCTTGCGTCTTTGAATGTTGTGGTTATATTTGAAGTTATGAAACTCCTCCCTAATCGCTCGTTTCATCCTCATGATTATGGTACTTGCTGGATCAGCTCGATTACTATTCCTTCTCATCATGTTTCTCCACTCATATATGTTTAAAATTTCAATTTTTGCTTAGCCCATGGGGCATGTGCATTTATGATTATCATTGATTTCGCGTCGGTGTCCTCAAGGATTCCTTTTCAGGACTTATTTATTTTGTTCATTTATTTATTTTTCTTAGGGGAATTCAACTCGTCACAATCCTTTGGCTCGAGAATAAAGATGGAGCATACAACGATACCCCGAGTTACTCGGCATTGTCATGATTTTGAAAATATTACCATCACTCATGAAGCGGAGAGATTCAGGCTTCAGCGAAGTGCCCCTAAAATTCCACACTCGTATCCGAAAATTCCTATTACCAGGTTTCGGAAATTGGAGTGCTTTTTGTTAATGCTTATTACCAAGCTCTGAAGTTAAAAACATTTTATTTTGAAACAACCTATTTTTCTTTCTTCTTTTTTTTTTCCTTTTTTTAGGCACACTTAAGCAACTTTATTTGGGTTCTCTTAGGAGATTTTCTCATTATCAAACATCATTGAAGGAATAGTAATCTTGGTTCTCTCGCTTTTCCGACCAAAGCGGACAGAGCGGGAAATCTTACTTCATCGTTATCACAACATTCAATCGATCTCTTTCATTAGAATCAATGTCACATCAAGCATGTGATATCCGAGGACCTATGAAGGTAAGGAAGGATATACATATATATGATTTCAAGGTCATTGTATGTTAAGAAAAATGCATTTTCATTAGAAAGAAAATCTGCAAACATAACAAGTGCCCTCACAAAAAGATCATTGCTATCTTCGGGCAAATGATAACAATGTTGGTTCTATGCATTACTTCAAGAGAAAATGCAACATGCTCGACAATCCCCAAAGAATAAAATCAAGAACAAAACTCTAAAGGTCGTGTCTCCGGAGGTCATACTAGGTTGATCTTTGAGAAAAGGCTCCTTCTTGATGGGCAAAAGATGCCTCTTGGGGTGGGCTGGACGAAGGGCCAATAACAAGAGGACTCTTAAAGATCGGGGTGGCCGAGTGGTCTCCCGGTACTTGAGCAACACTCTCTCCTTTCGGACCGGACTGTAACAGTTAGGATATTCCTTTCATCATATCTTGTTGGGGCTTGATGATGGTGCCCCTTAATTCTTGCTGAGTTTGTTCCATATGACCTCTCAAATCGGCCTCTAGCTTGGAAAAGCTTTCCTCCATTTATTCATTTTAAGAATGAATGCATGTAATGTGTCGTATGCACAACAAGGATAGATGATTAGAGGTAATCAAATAGACATGTACAACTGAATGCAAAGATGCATTAATTTGATGGACATTAATTTTATTTGTTTAATGAATGAATGAATCGTATGTACAACGGAAACATATGATTAAAGGTAATCGATCAAAAGGTATAATTGAATGCAAAGGTGCATTGAACATTAATCTTATAAATGCAATGTGTCGTATGTACAACATATGATTAAAGGTAATCAAACAAAATGTATAATTGAATGCAAAGGTGCATAGAACATTAATTTCATGAATGCAATGTGTTATATGTACAACAGAAACACATGACTAAAGGTAATCAAACAAAATGTATAATGGAATGCAAAGGTGTATTGAACATTAATTTCAGGAATGCAATGCGTCATACGTACAACAGAAACACATGACTATAGGTAATCAAATAAAATGCATAATTGAAATGCAAAGAGCAACACTGAGTTCGGCAAATATCCTTGTTAAACAACTCATCAATGGGAACCTTGGTCTGTTACAATGATCGGATGAAACCCACTACATGCAGTTCTTAAGCTGGTGTCTAGGACGACAATTTTCTTCAAGATTTCCACACAATCCCTTCTTCTTTCTTGGGAGGATCTCGTATCCACGTTAACAAATAGGCCAACTCTCGGTCCTACCCCCAAGTGGTATAGGCGACGAATTATGATTAATCCGCTGTCGATATTTGGTGCTCTTGACTTGCTCTTTGAAAGGGTCCCACTGAGCCTAACCTTCAAAGCTTATCGGAGTTGAGGTCGGAATTCCCTCTAACTTGAAATGTTTTTCTTGTTCTAGGTTGAGACTTGATTGTCGACTCAAGATGGCAAAGTGCCCGAGAAACTTCCGATCTTGCCCCGAAAAGCTTAGTTCTTGTTTGGTGTGGTTCTCGCTAATTTCCTTGTAAGACTCGGTATTTCCCAACTGGTGTAGTCAAATCAAAGCTGGCAATCGTAGAACAAATGTAGGTTGAACTCCAAGATTTGGAGTACTGGTCACTTGCCTGGAACGCCTAACAAATATGTGAGGTGGCCCTTTTTTGAAAGCCTTTCTTGTCCTGGAAACTCAACCATGTAGTTGCTCTTCTTATGGCTATATTTCTACGTCGAGATCCTTCTCATTATTGTTACAGACCATATTTCCCACTAATCAAGTCTTTATTTTCATACGATTTCCAACTCAATGTGCTCTTTATGCAATGATGATACATGCAAAATAAGAGAAAACAGGGGAAGAAAAGCAAAGGTGTTAGTCACATGATAGACATAAATCATAAGGCAAGAAATGAAATTCAAGCATTAACGACAAAGGAAGCGTAGAAACAAGCAATTAGCAAGAAAAACCTAGACACTCTAAACTCTAGGGTTATCCGCATGGTTCTAACGGGGTAGGTTTCTTATATTCTCAGGCATGAGTTCGGTTCTAATAAAGGGTACCCGAACCTATCTTATCACCTACTAAGGCAATAAGAACCCCAATTTTGGCCCATTACAAGCTTGCGAATTGGTTTCGGCTCGAGGGAAAGCACGACCTAATGATGTGGAGGGCTGTTCACGTGTCAAAAGGCGTGGATTCCGAAAGTGAATAACCTACCCGTGGAGGGATGCTCATGTGGGTATGGGCGTTCACTTTCACTTAAGAAGGGTAGCTCGGGTATAGAGCTTGATGATCATGATGCAACACATGTCGGTGATTCGTTTGAAATTAAATGAGGAATTAATTCGAATGCCACAAATTTTCAAAGGCCATTTAATTTAAGTCATATTTTAAGGAAGAACAACCTTATTAACTGCACTTTGAATTTTAAATAGTTTCTATCGATTAAAGGCAACAAGTATTTTATTGGCTTAACTCTCTTTTATTATTTTGTAAAAAACAAAAATTTTGACCCCAGCGGAGTCGCCAAACTGTGGCAAGGTTTTTGAAAACGACTAACTAAGGTCTTATCACTTTTTGAAAGGAAAAGAGATTTATATCAAAAAAAGAGGGAAATCCGTATTTTGAAAAACTGTAAAAATTGAAGTCGCCACCGACCACTAAGGTAGGCCGAACACCACAAAACCAGAGATTCGTTTTAAAACGGGTTCGAGAATTGGTTACGTGTGGAGAAGGATTAGCACCCCCATCACACCCTGAAATTGATACCAAATTGCTTGTTGCCTTTTGATTGATAGAAATTATTTAAAAACTGAAGTGAATTTAATAAAAATGTTCTTAAATGAAAATGTGACTCAAACAACACGGGCTATATCGTATTGTGGCTTTAGAGTGAATTAAACATTTAATTAAAAAGGATGACGGTACACCAGACCATAGACTAAACTGACATCATATAAGACTGACTGCTGTGTTAGTTTAGGGTTCGGATCCCGTACGTCACCTTTATGCATGGTGTAGACAAATAAATGATGATGCGTGGAATTTCCATTTTTACGCTTTCGCTTACCTAGAGACGGTGAAAATTAACTCAAATATTCTATCGACATCCATTAAGCTAGGGGTGTCGTTTTTCGGATACCAGGGTTAATTAATACCTCTCTTGGGGTATATTTTTAAGTTAATTAATTATCGAGCTGAATAAAGAGTCACATGAATGACAATTAAAATGCATGTCACATATATTCGAACCAAATGACATTAAAAAAGCATATAACAAATATATATTCGAATGGCATGAAAACTAGCTAAAACACACATAAAAAACAAGCATGCAATATATATGACAAGGGTACATTAAACGCATAAAAATCATACATAAACATACGAACTAATATGTATAAAAGCATACCTCACGAATTTAAATATTTACACTAAACCAACATACAATATGACAACCAAACATATATTTGACCCATCATGACAAAACAGATAAAAACACATATATAAAAACACATGCATCGTACTATACTACGTATCATAAATACATGCTTGAACAAGATTAAAAACATACAATTGCATACTAAATAAATAACACGTGAGTAAACATTAAAGAACTCAAATATTACATTCATAATAAATACGCATAATAATAATACAAATTAACATATATATATATATATATATATTCACTAAAAAAGGACCAATGTGAACAACAAGATGTAATATGCAAAATAAGTAAAATGTGAAGGAAATAAAGGTAAATTGGCAGGGACTTGAGCGGTAATTAAACCAATTAAAAAAACTGATTACAACACGTAGCAGGACTCAATTAAAATAACACGGAAAGTTACAGGGACTAAAATGGTGATTAACCCACCTGAAAATCGATTAAAACAAAAGTCAGGATGGAATTGAAAATGTTTAAAAATATTGGAGGACCACAAGCGTGGTTTTGTAATGAGGAAGCCCCTCTCGAGCGAATATGTCGACGCGGAAGGACTTAAATGTGATTAACCTTTTTAAAAAAACTAAAACACTATATAACCCAAATTAAAAATACATTTTAAGCCCTTTTTCATTTTATTAACCCTAATCCGAAAAAATCTTTACCCCTTTTTCTCTGAAAAATCCGACACCGCAAGGGTTCCGGTCCCCGTTGTCGGCGCCGGAACCCTAAAAAACAGTTTTTAGACTTCTGAAACCCAAAAATCCTTTAAAACCTTTGTTTTGATGAAAACCGAACCAAAAAAACCTATTTTCCTTCCCTTTTCTTTCGATTGAAAACCCAAAAAAAACCTTCTACAGGCGATCTTCGTTCACTGACTCACCATGCATGGCCCCGAAAGGGGCCTGACGGCTTATCGCCAGTGAAGAGGATCGAAGAGCGAAGAGGGGAAGACCCGAAACAAAGGCAAAAAGGGGGTTTTCTATTTTTATTATATATATATTTTTATATTTCGAAGCTGAAAGAAACACTAATATACCTCTGAAATTTCTGCCTTGTTTGTATTGATTGAAGCTTCCAATTACAAAAACACTCTAAAAAACCTCTAATGCCTCTCTATAATTTTCGAATGGTTCCCCCCTTTTTACATTGCATTTTCCTCGGGTTTATATAGCCAGAATATTACGTATTTTACTTTTCTAAATTACATGTAAATGCTGGAAAATCTGCTGGTTGATTTGTACGATTTCGGTTGTTGATTGCCTCTCAAAATTCTGCATTTTTGTTTCTGAAATTCCTCTGACATTTGTTGTGGCTTTTTGTTTTCGTGCCCTGCTGGAGAGAGGGGACCAGGGAGCCTGGCTGAGACGTGGTCCATCGCATGTCGTTGATGGGATTCGGACGGGCTCGGGGAACTCGAAGGGGTCGTCGGTGTACCGCACGCGCGAGTGGAGAGATGATACGACGCGTGTGAAGGAGCTGGGGGGCCGCACATGGGGCTCTGGAAGCTTCCATGCTTCGATACTATCCGTTGATCTCGATCTAGATCTACGGTGGATTTGGTGCATCGCTAGGGATATAGTAAAGGGCCTCTAGGGTTTCTCCGTCTCGCGTCATCTGGACCGTTGATGCTGGTCTGGATCTAATGGTTGAAGTGGGGGCGGCTGCAAAACAAAGAGGAGTGTGGATTAGGGTTTCTTTTTTCAGTAGATTAGGGCTAGGTTATTTGGGCCGAAACAGGCCTTGTAATCCTTTTGGGTTTTTAATATCTGATGGATTTTATTAATAAACTTGGGCTTGTATTATTTAACATAGATTGGGCTCATTACTTAGTAGTGTTTTTTTCAGTTTTCTTATTTGTCTCGATATATTAATAATAACAATATAACACTAATGATACGATAATAATAATAATGACAATATGTGATAACAATATGAATAATAATAATAGATAATGATGGATAATAATATGTTAATAATATATGTACGAATAATGATAGTAATGATAAGATAATAATATAATGATAATTAATAAGTAGATAATAATAGATAATGATAGTAAAATATGATAAAAATGAGGATAATAATAATATAACACAGTGGTAAGATAATAATGTAATAATAATAAGGATAGTAATAATGGTAATGTTAATAATAACAATAATAACAATGGTAATAGTAATATTAATAGTAATAATAGCATATGATAATAATATTGGTAACAATAACAATGGTAATAGTAATATTAATAGTAATATTAATGTCATGGCAGCTCTACCTGATGCAGAGTTGGTCAAAGATTACTTCATTGATGGCCTTGCATTCTTCTTGGTAATAATAATAAGGATAGTAATAATGGTAATGTTAATAATAACAATAATAACAATGGTAATAGTAATAAAAATGGTACGAATAATGCAGAGTTTGATCTCTTGATCATTTACTCTCATTGTCAGTTCTCCATTCTCTACATCAATCAGAGATCTGCTTGTGGCTAGGAAGGGTCGTGCCAGGAAGATTGGTGCATTTTCATCTGCTTCACAGTCTAAAACAAGAAAGTCAACATGAAAAATAAACTTATCCACTCTTACCAGAATATCTTCGATCTTTCTTTCTGGTTATACGTAAGAGCGGTCTGCCAGCTGCAGCATAACTGTCGTGGGTCGTGCTCGTCCAATACCTAATTTCTGGAACATAGATTTTGGCATTAAATTTATACTAGCACCTAGATCATAAAGTGTCTTACCCACAAATTTGTCACCAATTATGCACGGTATGATGAAGCTCCCAGGATCCTTCTTTTTCTAGGGTGGATGCATGTTCAAGATAGTCATGCACCCATTTGTCATTTTTATCGTTTCAAATTCCCCAAGTCTAGATCGTTTTGACATGACATCCTTGAGAAATTTTACATGACCGGACATCTGCTTGATGGCCTCCAACAGTGGTATATTGATGTGTACTTGCTTAAAAATATCATAGATCTTTTTGAGCTGGTACTCTTGTTTCTGCTTTTGTAACCGCTGTGGGAAAGGAGGTGAAGAACGATAATCTTCCAAACGTCCTTCACATGGTATTTGGATCTGAGGAGGCTTAGGTTCTTCAACATCCTTTTCTTGCTCCTATGTCCCTTCTACTGTCGTGACAGGTATGTCGACAGCAGGTTTCTCCTCTTCTGCCGGGGTAGTGTTTGCGGAAGGTGTTTCTAGGGTTGTTCCATCAATCAGTACAGTTTTCATCTTCGGCCGTTGCAGTTGTTTCCCACTCCTAGTTGTAATAACTTTGCACTATTCATGTGTGGGTTGTCTAGCGACTTCAGTATCACTAGGGAATCCTCCGTTTTGCATTGGCTTAATATGCTGGGAAACCTGACCCATCTGTGTCTCCATTGATTTCAGTGTAGCTTCATGGTTAGTCATTCTCATCTCTGTTTTTTCCATGAATGACTCAGTCTTCTTGACGAAGTGATCAATGTTTGCCATGTAAGCTCCTGTCTGTGACATAAATGTAGCCAAAGTCTGCTCCAGTATACTAGGTGCGGCTGCCGGCTGCTGTTGCGGTTGCTACCATGTCAGGATTCTGGGTGCCCCCTGGATTTGGTTGTTCTACACCTGAGGATTTAGTGCGTTGTTTGGGTTACTCCAAGAGAACTTAGGATCTTTCCTCCTGTTGGGATTGTAATTGTTGGAGTCGTAATTTCTTGGCTTGTTGTAATTTCCAACATACATCCCTTCCTCTAGCTATAACGGGCAGTCTTCCGAACTGTGATTCCCACAGCAAGTTTCACATACCTCTTCTGCAGAGTAGACGGGTTTTGAATCTTTCTTTAGCAGATTTTCTACTACCTATGTGAGGTATGCAACATGTGTCTTTAGGGAATTGTCGGCTTCACAATCTTTTACAGCTAACACACGTTTACCTATCCTCACTGTGGGAAATTGCTCTTCATTCTTTGCTAGATTTTTCAATACTACCATGGCTTCGTCTGGATCTTTGTCCAACAACAATCCATTTGTTGTTGAATCTATTCTCATTCGAGTGTGTGTGCTGGCAGCATTGAAGAATTTGATGACTTGATTCTATACGGGGAATCCGTGCATCGGGAAATTCCTTAGAATAGTTGTAAACCTATCACATGTCTCGTGCATTGGCTCGTCATCTTCATGTTGAAAAGTAGCAATTTCATTACGTAATCGCTCAGATAAATGGGAAGGATTAAAACGAGATAAAAATTCACGAGTGAGATCCGCCCAAGTTCGTATTGAACCTGGCTTTAGTTTATTCCACCACGTTTTATCTCTATCTCTCAGTGAATGAGGAAATAACCAGAGCTTCAGTATCTCCGGATTTACTCCTGGTAATCGAAACGATCCACAAATTTCTTGGAACATTTTCAGATGTTCTCGGGCATCCTCTATAGCAGCACCACTGAATTGGCCAGGGAAATTAATCATGCTGAACATCACAGGTTTCAGCTCGAAATTTTCAGCTTCCACGTTTGGCAAGGTGGTCTCCAGTTCAACATGATCATTGATCATGTATTCACGGTAGGATCGTCGTACGGCCACGACAGCGGCATGTTGTCCATTCCCTTCATCGATGGGAGGATCTTTAGGATTCCTCGGGTTGTTTACCCCATTATGCATTGCTTCTAACTGTTCCTCAAGATAATCGTTTCTTGCTATCAAAAGGCGGACTTGGTTCCTGAGATTGCACGAACGTTCGATTTCAAGATCTAGTTTGTACTCAGGTTCTTTGCCTCGTCTTGATCTGCGCATAAGCAAAGGAAAAACCTTGTGAAAAGCACATGGTAAACAGTCCCAATAAAAACAAAAAATTAAAATGAAAGTGCAGTAAAGGTAAGGGTAAAGATATGTTTCCAGTCCCCGGCAACGGCGCCAAAAACTTGTTGCGTGTCAAAAGTCCTATCGCAATGTAGTGCAAGTGTACATGACGTAAGTAGTAAAGTGATACTCAAGGTATCGGATGTCTGCACAAGAGAGAAATAAAAGAGTTTAACTTGTTGGGAAATATATTGAAGAATACTGAATAATAGATAACGAAGTTTCAGGGTTAAGAGATAGGTTGGTATTGATCTGCTCGGTAGTGCAGGTGTTGCACTGTATAAGAACTCTTGTTATGTTATCATCCATGTCGCGGCAGCAGTCTGTTGTTGTCGCGGCAGCGATCACACAACTCTATACATCAAGCTTGGCAAGAATCCTTGTTGTGACTTTTCCTATCCCTAGGTCCAAGTACTGTTGATGACACTTTTTGGATGATACCTCCCGGCGTTAATCAAAGGGTGAACACCAATGTTGTTGAATTCTTCCTTAGCCACTTAACCTCGTCCTATCCCTAGGTCCGAGATAGTTCAACCATAAATTGGAGAACCTGCACTTATTCCTTTCGTATACTTAACTCTCCCGATATTAAGTAAATAGATAATCTCACAATGCTCTCTTGATGCTCTTGCAAGATGTTGAAACCAAAATAAGCAAACTTGGAGTTTTATTTTATTGAATAGAAAAATTCCTAAAACAGTACAATCCTTGTAACTACTTTACAAAATCAACCCTTAGCCCTAGGGGAAGTTTAGAACATGATGAGAAAAGGGAAAACGGCAAGGGTTTTGGGGAAGACGGCTAGAGATGAGATATCCTCCCCTAGGTCGAATTACATGCCTTTATATAGGCCTTGAGTTCAAGTTTTCATATAAGGTAAGAATACAAGTTCAAACTAAAGTACAACTCTAATTAAGATTAAATCTTCTGAGTAGATGCCTTTAATTCGTCCTCTTTTCTAGCTTTGGGTTTCTTCCTTGAACTTTGGGCTTGGCCTTCATTCTGCTCTAGGGCTCAATAAAATATAGGAGTGGTCCACAACATGCTGACTTGAATTCCTCTATCTGTCGAGATCCACTTCAGTTTTCCCTTCACCATTGTTGTCGTCATGGCTGCCACGGTAGTGGCCACGGCAGCGTCCTCCTTCTTGACTCCAGTCATGTATTCCAGCTCTGTTCCTTCGCTGTCCTGAGTCTTCCACAGTAGCTACATGCAAAAGTAGCGAAAATCAGTAGCAATTGTGCCATTTTATCTAATTGTGATGTATATATGAAACTTTACCTAAATGCAATGAATTATGCTTGAATGCAGCAGAAATATGGGTTAAATAAGGGGTAAAATATATAACTTTTACACACTCAACACGTGTTCTTGAAGATATCACCTTGGAAGAAGGTGATGAGGTTTGGATGTAAGGGTAAGCTTAGTCCAGGGTTTATTGGACCTTGTGAGGTTGTAGAGCGTGTTGGTTCTTTTGCATCGGTTGAGGTTGCCTCCCGAGTTGGGGAAAATTCATGATGTGTTTCATGTTTTGATGTTGCGAAGGTATAGATCAGATCCATCTCATGTTATGCTTGTTGAGGAGATTTAGTTGAATCCGAATTTGTCTTATGATGAGGAACTAGTTGGGATTCTTGATTCTAGTAGCAAAGTTCTTCGTGGTAAGACGATTGAACTTGTGAAGGTGTTGTGGCGACATCGAGAAGTTGAGGAGGCCACGTGGGAAAGCAAGGCAGACATGTTGAAGCTATTTCTGCATCTTTTTCATTCAGGTAAAATTTCGAGGACGAAATTTCCTAAGTGAGGGAGAGTTGTAATGCCCCAATTTTGGGCCTATAGGTTTTAAGGGCGATTGAAGGTCCGATGAATCTAGATTAGAGATCCAGGTTAGTTAGGAGTCGGTTTAGGGAAATCATGATTCGGGATATGATAAAATCGTGCGGAAAATTTCTAAAATCCTCTTTAAATATATATTGAGGGAAAGTAAAATCAATTTCAGAAAATAAGTTTTGGAAAGTTAAGATTTTGGCCTGGTGACTATTTTGTAAAAAGTGCAAAATTGGTTTCTATGGACTAAAAAAAAGGGCAAAGACTTAGAATCTTTTGAGTGCTTATGTGTATTTTGTGAACCTTTTCCCTCAAACTGACCATTTTAATTGCTTTATTAAAAACGATTTTAAAAGGGATTTTAAACTAAAAAAGAAATTTTAATAGCTAAAAGAGATTTCACGTAACTAACTCTTCTCTCATTTTACCAATCGGACAAACACTCTTCTTCTTCTTTTTCTCTAAAATTTCAGAGGGTTCCATCTTCTCAAATCTTTTTAGTTAGCCAATGATTTCTTTGAGTTTCCTTTCAATTTTTCCTTAAGCTATCTAGAAAGACTTCATCAAATCTTGTCATTTGAGGGGAAGAGGCAAGGTTAGAGGTAAGACTTCATTCAACGTCTCTAATCAAGGTTCTTTAATGAAATTCTCAAGTCTTTGGCTTCTTAAATATGTTTATTAACTAAGTTTCATGCTTTGATTAATGGAAAATTGATTAATCTACTTTTCTTGGTGAATTTCTAAGAAATTTTTTAGGCACTGTTTTGATTAATTTGAGAATGATTTTAAACTTGATTTGGATGTTAAATGATGTGAGAATAATGGTTTTGTAATAATAATCCCAAAATAGGATGAATCTCTAATTGTTAGATTTTGGGTTTTTATGGTGTTAGTGTGAAATCTGAGTTGCTCGAGGTATAAAAATGTAATTAAGATGGTTTTGGATGTTGATTGACAGTTAAAATGGGATGGAAATGTTAGATTATGGTTGGGTTGAGTTTAAAGAGCAATCAAAGGTGATTTTAGTTGTTTTGGATGGGTATTTTGGAGCTTTAGGGCAAAACAACGATATGGTTTAAGTTGTTGGTGATTTTAACGCATTATGATGCATTAATCTTTTGTTCTTGTGTGGTATAAATAGGGGAGAATACATCGGAAGCAATCAGTGAAATTCTATGGGATTCGGAAGCTTATTTTGCATCGTTGAATCTTGGTTTCGTGAGTCGGTGAGTGAGAACGTGTTTTCCAGCTTGAAACGCTTTACTAAGTTCGGAAGTAAGTAAAAGGATTTTCTTCCTCGGATTATGCTCTTATGAATTGTTGGTGCACTTGATTTTAAATGCATGCGACCTACTATTTTAAAGCTTGAATTGAATTAAGTGATTTTCGTTTTTGATGATATATCGATGAAGGATGCACATGCTAAGTGATCCTTCTGAGTATATTCTTATACTTGTTTTATAAAGCATGGTTTGATGCTTGGAAATGTGGTTTATTGGTAATGATTTGAAAATAGTGAGGTTGATGTTAAATGTGAATTATATTTGCTAGTGATGTTGTGAAATTGGTTTCTAAGGGTCTGTTTGTTTCACTGTAATTGGTTTTCCTGAAAACGTTTTCATAACTTTCCACTGTTTGGTTCATGGAAAATGAAAAAGTCAAAGGAAAAACAACTACAGTCAATGGAAAACAGACATTGTTTCAGTGTAAAATGACTTACACATTGATTTTCGGTAAGTCGCTTTCCTTCCTCCCATTCTCTCTACAAATACTAACCTAAACCATGAACCTTAAAACCTAAACCCTAAACCCTAAATACTAACATAAAAACTAAACCTTAAACCTTAAACTTTAAATCCTAAACCCCAAACCCTAAACCACAAACACTAAACATTAAACCATGAACATTAAAAACCCTAACCCTAAACCTTAAATGTTAACATAAACACTAACACAAACCTTAAACCCTAAATATTAACATAAACACTAAACACTAACAACAAACCCTAAACATTAAACACTAACATAAACCTTAGACCCTAAATGAGCACTTAAACCATAAATCTTAAATCCTAAACTTTAAACCCTAAACCATAAACCACAAACCTCAAACACTAAGAAATAAATGTTAAACCATAAACATTAAAAACCCTAACCCTAAACACTAACACCTAAACCTTAAATGTTAACATGAACACTAAACACTAATACAAACCCTAAACCCTAAATATTAACATAAAATTAAACACTAACAACAAACCCTAAACTCTAAACCCTAACGTAAACCTTAAACCCTAAACGAGACATTAAACCCTAAACCCTAAACCATAACTTAAACCAAAAACATTAAATGCTAAACACTAACCCTAAACCATATATGATAAACCCTAAACACTAACATAACCCTAAACTATAAACACAAAACCCTAAATGATATATCATAAACATAAACCATAAATGATATACCATAAACATAAACCCTAAATAGTATATCTTAAACATAAACCCTAAACCCTAAATGTTATATCGTGAACAATAACATAACCCTAAACCATAAACAATAATCCATAAACACAAAACCTTAAATATTATATCATAAACATAAACCCTAAACCCTAAAGGTTAAACCATAAACACTAAATGCTAACATAAACACTAACATAAACCTTAAAACCTAAATGTTATACCTTATATATTAAACCTCAAACACTAACATAAACCCTTACCCTAAACACTAACCCATAAAACCTAAATGATAACATAAACACTAAACCATAAACAATAAACACTAACATAAACCTTAATCCCTAAATACAAATATAAACACTAAACCCTAAAACTTAAATATTAACATAAACTCTAAACCCTAAATATTAAACCTTAAACACTAACATAAACCCTAAACAATAAACAATAACCCCTAAACCCTAAATGCTAACATAAACACTACACCTTAAACACTAAGCACTAACATAAACCTTAAACCCTAAATGATAACATAAACCATAAACACTAACCTAAACCCTAAACCTTAAATGATAAACCCTAAACACTAGCCATAAACCATAGACCCTAAATGCTACCATAAACCATAATCACTAAACCCTAAATGTTACCATAAAACCCTAAATCCTAAACCTTAAACACTAACATAAACCTTAAACCCTAAACCATAAACACTAATCTAAACCCTAAATCTTAAACCTTAAATACTAATCCCTAAATGCTACTATAAACATTAAATAATGATCTAAACCATAAACCATAAATGCTATCCTAAACCCTAAACCTTAAATGCTAATCTAAACCTTAAATACTAACCTAAACTTTAAACCATGTTTTGGTTGGAACTTGTTTTTACCATTATCGATGCTTGTTTGTGGATTGTTCATGAAATTTTCAGGAAACTCTACCAAACAGTGTAAATTGAATTGTACAACATCATCCAAACACCGGAAAATGGTTTATGCAATTAGTTTTCCAACAACAGTAGTTCATTTTCCAGAATTCATTTTCCAGAATTCATTTTCCAGAAACAGTTTTCAGTGAAACAAACAGACCCTAAATGAAAATCGGATATAGTTAGCCGACTATAGAATTGAGTGCACTATAAACAAGTCATCTTGGTTGTTGAGGGGTTTATACGGTGTACCGAATACTCCATCCAAGTACCCTAACTGTAACACCCCGAAAACCGGTCTAGTCGGAATTGGATTCTGATGATCGAAGTATTGATTGAAATATTGAATCCTTGCTATAGATTATATTGTTAGAGATCATATCTGAACTCATTCGTAGTTAGTAACCTCATTGAAAGTGCTTAAAATCATGTTTTTGAACTAGGCATCTTGATACAGTCAGACTCGTACCGAAACAGTCTAGGTAAGGCGTTTTGAAACAATTGTAGGTGTTCTGATATGGTTCAAACGGTTTTAACTAACTTTTGGACTTTTGCTTAACCGTTTCGATACGATTTAACTCGTTTCGAAACGGGTCCCCTCTTTCGAATATAGTTAAAGGAAAAATTGAGAGTAAAGGATAAGGTGATGATTCACCTGGTTATTGCTGCCCTCCCTACGTGAATATCATTAAAAAGGGATGACAAATATTCATTTATAAGCCTAATATTGATAAGATAAAGAAAGGATAGAAATATTATTTTTTAAGCTTTCCTTTGGAAGAAGGAAATCTTCTCTTTGGACCTTGGTAATGTGGGTAATGATTGATGTTGTAATTTCCTTAGAATGAATAAAGAGAAATGTCTCCTATTTGTTTTGTATCACCGAAACCCATCCCCATCTCTTAACTTTGAAAGAAAAAGCACACATCTGCATTGTTATCTTCTCCACCAAGCTCAAGCACACACCTTTCTATTGTGAGATATAAGCGTAAGTTTTCCTTGATCTAAGAACATCGATTCTTAGCCATCGATCGGGTAAGTAAAATCCCTAAGTTAATCATTGATTCTCTCGACTATTGAATGCCCAATTTCAAGCTTTAAGTTAAGCATTGCCTAATGGTTAATGGCTATTTAAGTATCGATATTGTTATATTGATTCTAATAAATCCTTTATCATTCTTCATAGCTCATGAAGGTGAAAACACTAATCCATTTTCTGCATCAAAAGCTAAAAAATAAGGGAATCATCTTCCGAGAGCCTTAGGAGCTTCAGATTGTCGAGGTGAGTATAGTCGGAGTCTCAGAATTGGGCAAGGAGCCTTTCCGAATTTATCGTCATTGATTTCGTATGAATTACTAACCATTGAATTAAAGGGGTTTGTATAAAGCATCATTGAAAATCATATTGGTAAGTTTGGTAAGTATTTTATGGGTTCATCGTCCATAGTATTGCTATTATTGTTATGGAAATCATTGAAGCATTGCCAAGTAAGAATCATTGACATGTGTTGATTGCTATTGCCTATTGTTATGAATTCTATTGAATCTTTGATATCAAACTATTGTCATTGAATCATTGATATTGAGTTATTGTTATCAGACCTTGGGATTGAAGTATTGGATATAGTTGGCATGCCATAGAATTCATGAGCTCAGTGGAACAAAGATTATATGGTGTAGTGGAGGGATGTGATTTGTGTTGGACAAAATCGGTGTAGCGGAGGAAATTGGACTATATTGTTCATGGTTGGTGTAGTGGTGGAATTCGTGTATCGAAATACATTTGAAATCGATCCAATGGAGAAAATGGATTATTGATATTGCCATTGATGAAATGATTATTGATAATGCATTGTCATGATATTGAGTTATTGATGTTGATGAATTGATTATTGTTGCCATGATCATTGCTTAGTTAATGTTATGAATGTCATCAAAGCATGAAAATATTCTAAGTACATTTATTGTTATTGGCTACCTCACTTAGACTATGTAAGTCTAATGCATTCATTGTCCATACATTTCAGGATAAAAAAATATCGGATCAAGATCGGGATTAGCTGGAAGTTTGGCAAGTCACCCCAGGATTAATGTAAAGTACTTTTGTCCCTTTGAACTCCTAGTATGGTGGCAAAGTAGTTAAAGTAGCAAATGATGGTGTTTTGTTTATATGTATAAAGGCTATTTGTTTTGTGTGGCTAAAGTGCTTTAAATGATTTGATATGTTTCCTTGGAAATGGCTTAATATGCATATTTGGCTTAAAAAGGTAAAAAAAAAATGGGTAAATGGATTCGTATAGCTCTTAAATTTGACATGCAAGTAGAATTTATGGTTATAATGTTGTGTGTAAAGTTTCACTACATTTGGACATTGTTTGGTAAGGTAAAATGAATATAAACCGGCAAGAATCTGTCATTACAGGTTAGGCTGTATCGAAACGGGTCATGGCGTTTCGATACGGGTAAGCATAATTGAGCTTAGGGGTCAGGGCGTATCGAAACAGATTAGGGTCATTCTGAAACATTTTTTCTCTGGAATCCCTTGTTTCGATTCGAGTTCACAGCGTATCGAAACGGGTCAAAGTTAAAGGAAGTCAACCCGTACCGATACAGGGTTTGCTCGTATCGATACAGTCAAAAGGAAAATTCAACAAGGTTGACCAACATCCACCCGTATCAAAATGACTCTAAGCTTTTCGATACAAGGTTAGTTAAAGTGGTTAAAGCCTAATCTGAAAGTCTGTACTGTTTACATTTTGGTCACTAAGTTTTGTATAAGTAAAATTGAAAGGGTAAATGATCAACATTATGCATGAAATTTTGCAAGCTAATCAATGTTGTACTGAATTTCATTGTGGTATTGTCTAATACATCAAATGACCTCTAGTTTGTAAGATTTACAGAATAGTCCCTAAACTTGTAAAAGTTATAAATTGGTTCTAAATGGTTAATTGTGGTCTTCTTATGAATGAATTGGACTAAGATGTATATTGGTAATGTGTTGTTTGTATAATTTGATTAAGCGTTATTAACAAATTGAAATTTTATTGCACCGGTCACCTAGTTCATCGGTAACACGCTCCGACCCAGTTCTCAACCAGGCCGGGAAGGGGTGTTACATTAGTGGTATCAGAACTAGAGTTTAGTCGGCTCTGGACTAAACCTATGTTTGTTTGTATTGTTTATTGTGTTACTTTGCCACCTAGGAGTTATTTATTGTGTATTGTGACTTGCCAGCTAATCTGATCTTTTATTTATAGATGTCTAATGCCAATCAAGCTCGAATAGTTGAGCTTAGTATTGATTCCTTAACTCATGGTGAGGAAGTTAGAGGGAAGAATCATTCGAATCCGCAAAACCCTCTCGTACAGAATCTTGAGCCCGAAATACAAACGGCTCAAACTGAATGCTTTAGGAACATGGCTGATATGTTCAAAGTATTCATGACATCGATGAAAGTCAACCGAGCTTCTCAATCTCCCACTTTTGCTAATTTGAGTACCTGAGCTCCTATTAATAAGTTACCTCAACATCAGGCTTACTCGTTTACTAGGCAAAATGATGAAAACCTGAGTATTCGTTAGACAATACTTTACGAATTCTAAACAAACAGTTGCAGTGTTCTGAGGAACATAAACTCGAATGTGCCCTTTCTTTGTTAGCTGATGAAGCACTGTATTGGTGGGAATCAACGGCCCTCGTAGTCCCCGAAGATACTGTGAACTGGGAGTTCTTCCTACAAGAGTTTCAAAATAAGTACATCAGCGAATACTATCTTGCCGAGAGACATGACATCTTCCTTCATCTAAAGCAAGGTGATCGGCCTATCGAACAGTATATCCACGACTTTTGCAAATACTGTAGATATGGCGCTGAATTTATTAAGAAAGAAGAAGAGAAGTGCAGATGTTCATCAACGGTTTGAACGATGATCTACGTCCTAAATTAACGGTTTTGTGCATCACTGATTTTCAAACCCTTGTGAATAGAGTCAAAGCCATCGAAAGTGCTCAAAAGGCTCACAAGAATAGTGGGATGAGAAAATCCGAGAAAAGACACCGAGATGAACCTTATGAATCTTTCGAAAAGGGGAAGTATCAAGATCTAAAACCGAATGTTTACTCACAGTCTTCTCTGTATGAATACCTTACTAAACCACAAGTTGTAACACAGTTCTTTCCTAGTGTCAAATCTATTGAACGCATTGATGGTTCGGAACAAGGAACAAATTTTCCAGTTTGTAGCTTCTATCGGCACAAGCACCCTGAAGGGCAATGTCACAAGAAATCTGAAGCTTGTTTCTTTTGTGGTGAGATAGGGCACCTTAGACGAGATTGTCCTAAAAATAATTTTGCTAATTCATCCCCAACTCAATCATTTCGAGGCAAGGGATCAAGGCAAGGGTCTTTCGAAAAGTCCGGATCTTCATCCAAAGCATCACACCGACCTGAATCTAAAGCTTCTGCACAGATGTATCATGTGAAAGACAAGGAACAAGTGGATGATTGAAAGTTTATTCCATGTAAGAATTTGAGGACGAATTCTTTTTAAAAGGGGGAAGAGTTGTAACACCCCAAAAATCAGTCTAGTCAAAATTGGATTCTGATGATCGGAGTATTGATTGAAATATTGAATCCTTGCTATAGATTATATTGTTAGAGATCTTATCTCAACTCATTCGTAGTTAGGAACCTTATTGAAAGTGCTTAAATCATATTTTTGAACTAGGTGTTTCGATACAGTCAGACTCGTACCGAAACGGTCTAGGTAAGGTGTTTCGAAACAATTGTAGGTGTTCCGATATGGTCCTAACGGTTTTAACTAACTTTTGGACTTTGGCTTGACCGTTTCAATACAGTTTCACTCGTTTAAAAACGAGTCCCCTGTATCGAATATAGTTAAAGGAAAAATTGAGAGGAAAGGATAAGGTGATGATTCACCTGCTTATTGTTGCCCTCCCCACGTGAATATCATTAAAAAGGGATGACAAATAGTAATCTATAAGCCTAATATTGATAAGATAAATAAATGATAGAAATATTATATTTTAAGCTTTTTTTTGGGAGAAGGAAATCTTCTCATTGGACCATGGTAAGGTGGGTGATGATTGATGTTGTAATTTCCTTAGAATGAATAAAGAGAAAGCTCTCCTATTTGTTTTGTATCACCAAAACCCATCCTCGTCTCTTAACTTTGAAAGAACAAGCACACATCTCAATTGTTATCTTCTCCACCAAACTCAAGTACACACCTTTCTATTGTGAGATATAAGCTTAGGTTTTCCTTGATCTAAGAACATCGATTCATAGTCATCGATCGAGTAAGTAAAACCCTAAGTTAATCATTGATTCTCTCGACTATTATATACCAAATTTCAAGCTTTAAGTTAAGCTTTGCCTAATGGTTAATGGCTATTTAAGTATTGATATTGTTATATTGATTCTACTAAATCCTTTATCGTTCTTCCTAGTTCAAGAAGGCGAAAACACTAATACATCATCTCTGTCGAAAGCTAAAAATAAGGGAATTATCATCCCAGAGCCTTAGGAGCTTCCAATTGTCGAGGTGAGTGTAGTCGGAGTCTTAAAATTTGGCAAAGAGCCTTTTCGAATTTATCATCATTGATTTCGAATGAATTACTAACCATTGAATTAAAAGGGTTTGTATAAAGCGTCATTGAAAACCATATTGGTAAGTTTGGTAAGTATTGCATGGGTTCATCGTCGATAGTATTGCTATTATTGTTATAGAAATCATTGAAGCATTGCCAAGTAAGAATCATTGACATGTGTTGATTGTTATTGCCTATTTCTATGAACATGCGATTGATGAGGTATTGCTATTGAATCTTTAATATCGAACTATTGTCATTGAATCATTGATATTGAGTTATTGTTATCGGACCTTGGGATCGAAGTATTGGATACAGTTGGCATGCCATAGAATTCATGAGCTCAGTGGAACATAGATTTTACAGTGTAGTGGAGGGATGTGATTTGTGTTGGTCAAAATCGGTGTAGTGGAGGAAATTGGACCATATTGTTCATGGTTGGTGTTGTAACGCCCAGGTTTTGGAGCTACACGTTTTAAACATCGGATCGGACCGATAGGAAAGGGTTTGAATCGTATTAAGAAGTTTAGGGAAATCAAGGATTGAGAAAGGATAAAAATATGGTAAAAATTGCTAAGATCCTCTAAAAGCATATTTAAGGAGATGGTCAAATAAATTTTACAAAATGAGCTTTGGAAGTGGTACATTTTATGTAGTGACCAAAATATAAAGTTTCAAAACTATGGAAATATGTAATTACACCTTCCTTAAATTGACAAGTGTTTTAAAAGGATATTTAGATGATTAAATAAAAAGGATTTTATTTAATTAAAATGTTAAAAATAGTATAATGAGAAGTTTTCACGTAACTAACTTTCATTATTCAGCCAAATCACTTTCTCAACACTCTATCCAGAATTTTTTTCTCCCAAACACTCTCTCTTTGATTTCTAAACCATTTTCAAGAGTTCTCTTCAAATTCTTCAAGTTTTGTTAAGGAAAAACTTGTCAATCCCGTTATCAACCTTCAATCTAGATTCTTTATTGAAATTCCAAAGATCTTTGACATCTAAATGTTGTTTTTGGCTGAGTTTTGATAATAGTTTTGATTTAAGATCAAAATCTTGCAAAATTGTTATTTAAATCTTGATAATCGGATTGGTATTGATGAGCTCTGTTTTGGATTGGTTTCAATTGAGTTTTGAGTTGATTATTATGTTGCAAAAGGATTTTGATAATATAGATCCCGAAATTCTTGAGATCCTATAGTTTCTTGATGGTTTTAGTTGGGTTTTGAGGTGTAATGGTGAAGTAATGCTTGCTGGAGGTTTAAGGAAGGGTTTAGGTTGTCTTTAGATGTGTTTTGATGTTTATTAATGGTTGAAAGTGATGTATGTTGGCTGGGCTTGGTTTAGGAAGCAATCGATTGAGTTTTCGGTTGTTTCGAATGGGTAAATTGGTGTAGTTTTGGTGAGCAACGAGTTTGAGTTTAGTTGTTGGTGTTGAAATGCATTTTAATGCATTTCGATCTCTGTTTTGATGCTCGAAAAAAAAGGGATCTTGATCCGGAAGAGAACGAAGCATTTTTGGAGGCTTCGGCAGGTTGATTTTTGCATCGGCGAGCAAGGTTTTGCATATCGGTGAGTGGAAATGGATTTTCCAGCTTTGTAACGTTTTGAGCATGGTCTTGGGAGCTTAGTGTAAGTTTGAAACGCTTCTCTAAGCTCAAGAGTAAGTGATTCGAAAGTCTCTCTCAGAATGTGCTATGTTTTTGTTGGAAAATGCACTTGAAATAAATGTGGTTTAATTTACTGTTTTAAAGCATGTTTTGAGCATTGATAATGCTAGTGTTTAATACCATTTTGTTAAGGATGCACTTGGTAGGTGATCCTTGGTTTTTTTAGATGAATGCATTTGAGTTTAAGCATGTTTATGCTTGTGAAAAATTGCATTGTGATTTATGCTTGTAAAATAGTGGAATACTGATATTAAATGATTATATTGGAAAATGATGGGAATGGTTTGTGGTTATTTTAATCGGATATAGTTAGCCGACTATAGGATTGGGTGCACCTTGAATAAAGTCTCCTAGGATGTCGAGGGGTTGTGATTGTGCCGTAATCTCCATCCAAGTACCCTAACGATTGAGGCTAAGATCACAACGGTAGATGGTTAAATCTCGTGTGTGAGTCTTGTGGGGTATGTCTCGTACTCTCATTAGTGGAATTATAAAACTACCGATGAGTAATGTTGAGGGGTTGTGATTGTGCCATTAATCTCCATCACATGTTTTGATGGGTTGTGATTGTGCCATATATCTCCATATTGTGTAGTCCGGTAGTATGTATGAAGCGTGTGGGACAACGCTTGTAATCAGCGTATCTAATTGTGTCTTTTGTGTTGGTTTGAGAATTGATCACTTGCTAGCCAATATAATGTTTATGATTAATGTTTAAGGATATGATGCTTGGGAATGATTGTAGAACATATGTGATGCTTGGTTTAATCATGAGCAAAGGATTTTGCAGTTGTTTTAATGATGCTACGAGCATGTGGTTTGAAAAGTGCATTGGTGCTTTAGGGAGCATGCTTTAAAGGAAGGCATGAGTTTGCAAACGACGATATCTTGGTTTTATAAAATGCATTAATGAATGTTTGGTTTTAGCGATCCTCGCTAAGCTTTATGCTTTACGCTCATTTGTTTCATCGATGCAGAGAATTGAGCATTCAAGGCAGCCCAAGAGCAATGGGATTCCAAGAGTTTTTGGCTAAACAATGTATGTGGTTTATCCTTAGTGTAATAAGAGGCAATGGGAGGGATTTTTACTCTTGGTTTTATTTGGTGATGTTAAACACCTATAGCATGTTTAGTTTGCTTATTCGGATTTATAAATTGCCTTTGAGTGTTGGTTTGAGCTTGAATGTGGTTTTAGCCTTTTTGCTATTTTCACATCTAGGAAGCATGCCTATAGTCATATATATTGCATGAATGGTTCTATGATATAGCTTGTGCTTCGTATGGTGGTCCTTGATGTTTATCCATGTTGTATGTGTGTTGGGACAAGTGTCGGAATGGTTCCGGAGATGAAAACTTGTTAAAAACCAGCATTTTCGAAAGTTGCAGGCCCAGGCGTTTCGGAACGCCCTTGTCCATTTCAGAACGAAGGCCTGTAATGACCATGGTATCTCGGAACAGGAAGGCAAGTTTTGGAACATTTTGCAACTGTGAACCAACGTATCGAAACAGGTTTCTTGAGGTTTCGGAATGCCCCCGCGTATCGAAACGGTCACTCCTATTTTGAAATGGACGTTCCGATACATGGTTATCTGTTCCGAAACACTCGACCATTGGAAGCTGATTTTGAATTGTTCTAAGTTCCTATTTCTTACATTTTGGTCCCTGAGTAATGATTGTTCAATTAGTTGAGTTTGGGTGGTCCATTTGAGATGAGAGTTAACATGATGGCATGATATATAACTAATTTTTGTTTGGTAACCTTAAAACCTGGATAGCCCTTGTAATTCCTGAAATTTACGAATTAGTCCCTAAAAGTCATGTGAATGCAATTGAACCCCTAATTGAACTTCGATCAATGTGTCGTTTTCCCCTAATCACTTTTTTAATCATATAGGTTAATAGGGTGCATCTAGAAAATAAATAAAAAAGGGGTCATTAATCGGGGTTGACTTTTACGAGTTGACTTCGATTTTCCCCATGTAATCTTCCTAGTTCGGGTGGGTCGGACGTCTAGGTTGGGCTAAGTGGGTTACATTTGTTGGTATTAGAGCCAGGTTACAAATGAATTGGGGATGATGGTAAGTGAAATTGGTATGATTTGAGGTATGTGGTTTGAAAAGGCATGTTTTTGATGAAATGTTGGAGCTTATGCCATGCTTGATTGTTAGGAATCATATGTGAGTTAGATATGATTGTATGATGATGATGTGATAAGGATATGTGCTAATTCTAGATTATGTAAAGCATGATGTATATGATATGATATGTTATGCTTGAGGGAAATCGTGGTGCCCATTGCCTTATTACACTAGTTAAATGTTTTTGTGAACTTGGATCCTTTCTTGAGGCTGGCCTAAATCATGGTTTGATTTGTTTTGTTGTTATTCCTTGTTAAAAACAATCACAATGGGTCCGAGGAGAGAGCTTAGGTCGAACACGATTGTGCGTACGACTGAGCAGGGCAATCAGGGTAATCAGAAGATTGAGAACCCAGCTGATGAGACTTTACCTCTGCCACCACCACCTGGAGGTGGAGAGCCGGAGCAACAAGGACAAGCTGGTCCAGTCATGGGTGATCTAACGCCATTGGTTCAGGCGATCACCGGAGCATTTCAGGCTATGGGTAGCTGGAGCGCATGTTCAGGCCCCTGCAGCTGGGCAGGCGGGTTTGCCTTTGGAAAGGCTAAGGATTTTAGGAGCTGTGGAGTTCTATGGTATGTCTCCTGAGGCGTCGGAAGCTTGGTTAGCCAGCACGATATGTATCATGGATCAGATGGGATGTAAAGATGTGCACAAGCTGGGATGAGTTGTTTCTTTGCTCTAGGGTGATGCTTATAGTTGGTGGACGACCATCACGGCTGGAATGGAACCGAATGAGGTAGATTGGGAGGTTTTTTGAGGTGCCTTTAAGAGGAAGTGTCTTGGTGTGAGTTACCTGGATGAAAAGAAGTGCGAGTTTATGTCGCTTGTTCATGGAAATCTTTCTCTGGATGAGTACAAGGTCCAGTTCATACGTTTGAGCTAGTACGCCCAGAGTTGATGCCGAGTGAGAGGCATCATTGTGATCGCTTCCGATATGGGCTGGTGCAGGATTTGAATATTTATATGTTGGCTATGGACTACACAGATTTTGATGTGCTTGTATGCCGAGCTAAGAACATTGAGCAGAACCTGGGTCTGGCATCCCGTGGCGTTGGCTCTAGCTCTGGGAAGAGAGCGGCTGAGTATAGTTCCGGAAGTGGACGGAACAAAAGAGGTCGTGATAGGAGACATCAGCCTGAGGTGAGGTGGGGTGCTCTAGGACGGGGTGGTCAGGCTCATGGAGGCCGAGTGAGGTCTGAGCAGCACACGTGCTGGACCTATGGATCGAGGGACCATCTGAGGCGAGACTGTCCACGTGCAGCTAGAGAGGTACAAGCTCATGTTATGGTAATAGGGAATTCTTGCTGGAACTGTGGTTTAGCAGATTATATCAGGCGCGAGTGTCCTCTGTTGGCTAGTAGAGGCTAGGGACGTGCACCTGTTGTGGCTGCACCTCAAAGAGGCCGTGGGCGCGGCCGAGGGAACTTCCAGAGAAGGGAGGAAGGTCAGGGTGGTATTGCCCATGTTGTAGCAGTTCGGCCTAAGGGAGGCGGTCCTGCGAGGGTCTATGCTCAATACGAGGAGCGCAACGATACCGATGTCATCGCAGGTACCTTTGCTCTTCAGTCTGTATCATTGTTAGCCTTGATTGATTCTGGATCCACACATTCATATATCTTGAGTGAGCATGTGCATTTTCTTGATATACATGTTGAGTCGCTTGAGGTAGGAATGCAAGTGACTAGTTCTTTTGGCGAGACTGTAGTCACTAGGAGGTTGTACCAGAGGTGTCCCTTATCTGTTCAGGGCCATATTTTTCTTGTGGATTTGATGGAGTTAACCTTTTATTGTTTTGATGTGATTTTTTGTATGGATTGGTTGACTGAGCATAGAGCGGTGGTTGAGTTTGATGTTAAGCGAGTCACCTTAAATCTTGCTGATGATTATGAAGTGGTAATAGTAGGCGAGAATGTGAAATTATTGTCTAATGTGATTTCGGCTTTAGAAGCAAGCCGAATGCTAAGGTTGGGTTGTGAGGCTTATCTTGCTTATGTGATGAACCCTGGCACAAAGGATGTAAGTGTGCAGGACATCAGAAGCGTTTGCAATTTTCCAGGTGTCTTTTCGGAAGAATTGCATGGGTTGCCGCCAAACAGAAAAGTTGAGTTTGGTACCGAGTTGTATGAGTATACGAATTTGGTGTCCATTGCCACCTATCGTATGGCACCTAAAGAGCTGAAGGAGTTGAAGAAGCAACTACAGAAGTTGCTTGATAGAGGGTTCATCCGGTCGAGTGTTTCACCTTGGGGTGCATCGGTGTTGTTTGTAAAGAAGAAAGATGGTATAATGTGGATGTGTATAGATTATCGACAGTTAAACAAGTTGACGATCAATAACAAGTATCCATTGCCAAGGATTGATGATCTCTTTGATCAGTTTCGAGGAGCCTTGGTGTTTTCTAAGATAGACTTGAGGTCAGGGTATTACCAGTTGAAGGTAAAGTATGTGGACGTACCTAAGACGGCTTTTCGGACAAGGTACGAACATTATGAGTTCTTAGTAATGTCGTTTGGTTTGACCAACACACCTACTGCTTTCATGGACATGATGAATCGTGTGTTCCATGAGTTCTTGAATCTGTTTGTGGTGGTGTTCATCGATGATATCCTTGTGTAATCTCGTACCGAGGAGGATCATGATAGACACTTGATGATAGTTTTGCAAGCGTTGTTGGAGAACCAGTTGTATGCCAAGCTAAGTAAATGTGAGTTTTGGCTTCAGGAAGTGGTCTTCCTTGGGCATGTTGTATCGGCTGAGGGTATTTGTGTTGATCCGCATGAAAAAGAGGTTGTGATGAGTTGGAAGGTGTCTAAGCCGGTGACAGAGGTACGAAGTTTTCTTGGTTTGGCTGGGTATTACCGTAGGTTCGTCGAGGGTTTCTCAAAGATTGCTGCACCTTTAACCAAGTTGTTGTATAAGAATGTTCGCTTTGAGTGGACAGATGCGAGGCATCAAGCTTTTGAAAAGCTGAAGGAAGCTTTGACGCAAGCTCCTGTCTTGATTCAACCTGAATCTGCAAGGAGTTTGTGGTCTATAGTGATGCGTCCATTGTTTGTTTGGGTTGTGTGTTGATGCAGGATGGTAAGGTAGTAGCCTATGCATCTAGGCAGTTAAAGGTGCATGAGCGTAACTACCCTACTCACGATCTTGAGCTTGCGGCTGTTGTGTTTGCCTTGAAGATTTGAAGGCATTATCTGTATGGCGAGAAGTGTGTGGTGTTCACGGATCATAAGATCTTGAAGTATCTTATGTCTCAGGAAGAGTTGAATCTTAGGCAACGTCGTTGGGTGGAGTTACTTAAGGATTATTATATGTCGATCGAGTATCACCCGGGGAAGGCTAACGTTGTGGCTGATGCTTTGAACAAGAAAGTAGTTGTGGAGTTGAGGGTGATGTTTGCTCGCTTGAGCATATCGTGAGACGGTGGTCTTGTTGCTGAATTACAAGTGAAACCATCACTGATCCAGTTGATTAAGGATAAGTAGTTTCTTGACGATTCTCTTGTCTCTCATGTTCACGACATTGTAGAGGGTAAGCCTTTAGATTTTAGTTTTAATGATGATGGTGTTTTGTGTTTTTGGAGTCGAATATGGTGCCAGATGATGTTGAGTTAAGGCACACTATTCTGACTGAAGCTCATAGTAGTCCTTTCGCTATGCACCCTGGTAGTGCAAAGATGTATCGTGATTTGAAGGATGAGTACTACTGGATGGGTTGAAAAAGGATGTTGCCGAGTTTGTTAGCAAGTGCATGGTGTGTCAGCAAGTAAAGGCTAAACATCATGTTCCCTCTAGGTTGTTGCAACCTTTGAGAATTCTTGAATGGAAGTGGGAAAGGATTACCATGATTTTGTGTCTGGTTTGTCATTGTCACCATCAAAGAAGAATTCGGTGTGGGTGATTGTGGATCGCCTTACGAAATATGCACATTTCTTGCCTGTGCATACTACGTTTACCTTGGATAAGTTGGCAGAGTTGTATATTGCTGAGATCGTGCGGTTGCACGGGGTTCCAAAGTCTATAGTGTCGGATAGGGATCCGAGGTTTACATCGCGGTTTTGGGAATGTTTGCATCAAGCCTTGGGTACACGGTTGAATTTCAGTACTTTTTATCATCCTCAAATGGATGGACAGTCAGAACGTATTATCCAGGTGCTTGAGGACATGTTGAGATGCTGCGTTATAGAGTTTCAGGGTTCTTTGGAGAAGCATTTGTCGTTGGTTGAGTTTGCGTATAACAATAGTTATCAGGCAAGTATTCAAATGGCTCTGTACGAGGCTTTGTATGGAAGAAAGTGTAGATCCCCTCTTTGTTGGGCAGAAGCTGGGAAAAATTTGATTTCGATGCTGGATATGTTAAAAGGAACCACCGAGAAGGTGAAGCTCATTTGTGAGCATTTGAAGGCAGCATTGGATCAACAAAAGTCTTACGCGGATCTGAAGCGTAAGGAGATTGAGTTTGCGGTTGGCGATCGTGTCTTCTTGAAAGTATCGCCTTGGAAGAAGGTGGTGAGATTTGGGCGTAAAGGTAAGCTTAGCCCAAGGTTTATTGGACCATATGAGATTGTGGAGCATATTGGTCCTGTTGCGTATCGGTTGAGGTTGCCTCCCGAGCTGGAAAAGATTCATTATGTGTTTCATGTCTTGATGTTGCGGAGGTACAGATCGGATCCTTCGCATGTGATGCCTGTTGCGGAATTAGAGTTCAATCTAGATCTGTCTTATGATGAGGATTCTGGATGTGAGCAGCAAAGTTCTTCATGGCAAAACGATGGAGCTTGTGAAGTTGTTGTGGCGACACCGAGGAGTTGGGGAGGCCACATGGGAAACCAAAGCGGACATACTTAAGCAGTTTCCGCACCTTTTCCCTTTAGGTAAAATTTCGAGGACGAAATTTCCTATGTGGGGGAGAGTTGTAACGCCCAGGGTTTGGGCCTAGACGGTTTAGACATCGGATTGGACCAGTCGGAAACAGTTCGAAACGTATTAGGAAGTTTCGGGAAATCAAGGATCGAGAAAGGATAAAAATATGGAAAAATTGCTAAGATTCTCTAAAATCATATTTAAGGGGATGGTTAAATCAATTTTACAAAATGAGCTTTGGAAGTGGTACATTTTGGGTAGTGACCAAAATGTAAAGTTTCAAAACTGTGGAAAGATGTACTTTTTTTAAAAGGAGTCAAAATCTTAGAATCTTTAGGGAGCTATGGTGCAATTACGCCTTCCTTAAATTGACATGTGTTTTAAAAGGATTTTTAGATGATTAAATAAAAAGGATTTTATTTAATTAAAATGTTAAAAATAGAATAATGAGAAGTTTTCACGTAACTAACTTTCATTATTCAACAAAATCACTTTCTCAACACTTTCTCCATAATTTTTTTCTCTCAAACACACTCTCTTTGATTTCTAAACCATTTTCAAGAGTTCTCTTCAAATTCTTCAAGATTAGTTAAGGAAAAACTTGTCAATCATTGAGGAAGGCAAGGATTGGAGGTAAATCTCGTTCTCAACCTTCAATCTAGGTTCTTTATTGAAATTCACAAGATCTTTGACTTCTTAATATTGTTTTTGTCTGAGTTTTGATAATAGTTTTGATTTAAGATCAAAATCTTGCAAAATTATGATTTAAATCTTGATTTTCGGATTGGTATTGATGAGTTATGTTTTGGATTGATTGTGATTGAGTTTTGAGTTGATTATTACGTTGAAAAAGGGCTTTGATGATATAAATCCTGAAATCCTTGAGTTTCTTAATGGTTTTAGGTTGGTTTTGAGGTGAAATGTTGAAGTTATGCTTGCCGGAGTTATAAGGAAGGGTTTAGGTTGTCTTTAGATGTGTTTTGATGTTTAATAATGGTTGAAAGTGATGTATGTTGGTTGGGCTTGGTTTAGGGAGCAATCGATTGAGTTTTCGGTTGTTTTGGATGGGTAAATTGGTTTAGTTTTGGTGAGCAACGAGGTTGTGTTTAGTTGCTAGCATGGAAATGCATTTTAATGCATTTGGATCTCTGTTTTGATGCTCAAAAAACAGAGGATCTTGATCCGAAAGCAAACGAAACATTTTTGGAGGCTTTATAAGGGTTATTTTCGCGTAGCGAGTGAGGTTTCGCGTATCGGTGAGTTGAAATGGATTTTCAAGCTTTGTAACGCTTTGAGCATGGTCTTGGGAGCTTAGTGTAAGTTTGAAACACTTAGCTATGCTCAAGAGTAAGTGGTTCGAAAGTCTCTCTCGGAATGTGTTATGTTTTTGTTAGAAAATGCACTTGAATTAAATACGGTTTAATTTACTATTTTAAAGCATGTTTTGAGCATTGATAATGCTAGTGTTTAATGACATTTTGTTAAGGATGCACTTGGTAGGTGATCCTTGGAATTATGAGATGTATGCATAGAGTTTAAGCATGTTTACGCTTGTGAAATTGGCATTGTGATTTATGCTTGTAAAACAATGGAATAATGTTGTTAAATGAATATATTGGCAAGTGATGGAAATGGTTTGTGGTTACTTTAATCGGATATAGTTAGACGACTATAGGATTGGGTGCACCGTGAATAAAGTCGCATTGGATGTCGAGGGGTTGTGATTTTACCGTATACTCCATCCAAGTACCCTAACGATTGAGGCTAAAGATCACAACAGATGAGTGGAATTATACAACTATCGTGTATGGATCTTGTGGTTTGTACCCCATGCTCTCGTTAGTGGAATTATACAACTAACGATGAGTGGTGTTGACGGGTTGTGATTGTACCGTTGAACTCCACCACGGGTGTCACAACGGATGATGGTCTAATCCCGTTTGGGAGCTTTGTGTAGTCCGGTAGTGTGTATGAAACGTGTAGGACAACGCTTGTAATCCGCGTATCCGATTGTGTCATTTGTGTTAGTTATGATATGGTTTGAGATTGATTACTTGCGATCCAATATAATGTTGATGATTAATGATTAAGCACGAGATGCTTGGAAATTATGCTAGAATGCATGTGATGCTTGGTTTAAGCATGAGCAAAGGATTTTTGTTGTTGTTTTAATGATGCTATGAGCATGTGGTTTTAAAAGTGCATTGATGCTTTAGAGAGCATGTTTTAAAGGAAGGCATGAGTTTGCAAAAGATGATATATTGGTTTGTAAAATGCATTGATGAATGTTTGGTTTTAGCGATCCTACTAAGCTTTATGCTTATGCTCATTTGATTCATCAATGAAGAGAATTAAGCAATTGAGGCAGCAAGAAAGCAAGTGGAATCCAAGTGTCTTTGACTAAGCAATGTATGTGGTTTTACGTTAGTGTAATGTGAGGCAATGGGAGGGATTTCTACTCTTAGTTATATTTGGTGATGTTAAACACCTTGGGCATGTTTGGTTTGCTTATTCGGATTTGTAAATGACCTTTGAGTGTTGGTTTGAGCTTGAATATGGTTTTTAGCCTTTTTGTTGTTTTGACACCTAGGAAGTATGCCTATAGTCCTATGGCTTGCAAGAATGATGTTATGTTATAGCTTGTGCTTCGTATGGGTGGTTCTTGATGTTTATCCATGTTGTTTGTGTGTTGGGACAAGTATGAGAATGGTTCCGGAGATGAAAATTTGATTAAAACTAGCAATTTGGATAGTTACAGGCCCAGGTGTTTCGGAACGCCCTTATCTGTTCCGGAACGAAGGCCTGTAATGAACTTGGTGTCTCGGAACAGGAAGGCACGTTCCGAAACATTTCGCCATTGTGAACCAACGTACCGAAACGAGTTTCTTGGGGTTTTGGAATTCCCCCGCGTATCAAAACAGACATTCTTTTTTTTGAAACAGTCGTTTTGATACAGGGTTCTCTGTTCCGAAACACTTGACCGTTGGATGTTGAATTTGAATTGTTCTGAGTTCTTGTTTCTTACGTTTTGGTCCATGAATGATGATTGTTCAATTGGTTGAGTTTGGATGGTCCGTTTGAGTTGCGATTTGACATGTTGGTATGTTATATGACTAATTTTGGATTGGTAACATTAAAATATGTGTAACACCCCAATTTTGGGCTTGGAAGTTTAGGGTCTGAATCGGACTGGTCTAAATTTCGGTTCGAATTTAAAAGGTGGTTTTAGGGAAAGCCTAGTTCGGGATGCATTAAAAATATGGAAAAATATCTAAAAATCCTCTTTTAATTTATATAAGAGAGTGGTGAAATCAATTTTACAAAATGAGGTTTGGAAATATGACATTTCAAGTTAGTGACTAAAATGTAATTTTTAAAAAGTTCGTGACTGTTTTGAAAGGATTGAAACTTTGAATCTTTAAGGAGCTAATTTACCCAAAGGGAGGATTTCTCCAGATTTTTCTTGATTTTTAAAGACTCGTTTAATATTTAATTAATAAAAAAAGAGGGAAAAGTCATATTTTAGTTTCATAACTAACTTTTGCTAAAATTTTCCCATTTCATTTTCTCTCAAAATTCCCTCAGCCAAACACATTTCCACAGCAACTTTTCTTATGATTTTCACACCTAAAGATGAGATTTGAATCCCCAAATGATTCCTAATCATTTCTACATCAAATCATCTTCATTTGCTTATTGAATTTTCAAGGCTTTTGGCTCTAAACAAGGAGAAATCCACATTTAGAGGCATGAATGTCTTTCTACTCTAAATACTCAGTTCTTTACTGAAATTCCCAAGTTCTCAATCCTTAAATTAAGTTTTATTAAATGTTTTAATGTTATGATCTTGATTTTGGCTTAAAACTTGAGATTTTGATCAAATCTTGAAGAATTTTGTGGAGGTTATTTGGGCTCTGTTTTGAGATGCCTTTTTAATGTATTTTGGATGATAAATGATGTGTAATTGAGGTTTAATCAATGCAATCCCGAATAGGTTGATTTTTCTAAGTTTTTACTTGTGAAAATGGTGGTTTTGGGGTGATTTTGGTGTTCTGTTATAGCTGGAGGTATAAGGACGTGATTAGGTCCTTTTTGGATGTTAATTGATGTCTAAGAATGTTTAGAACTGATGGATCTTGGCTGGGTATTGTGGTGGAAGTGTTTGGATGTGTTTTCGGTTGTGTTTGGTAGCCGAAATGTGAGTTTTGGTGAGAGCAGCGAGTTTAGGTGTAGTGGTTGAAGATTTAAATGCATGATGATACATTAATCCTCTGCTTTGATGTGTTTAAAACAGGGGAGACAACTTCGGATCCTTGTGGTGTTGATTCGGAGGCTTCAACGGCGTTTGGGCAAGCTTCGAAACGGAATTTAGTGAGTGAAGTTTGGTTTTCAGCTTTGAAACCAATGTTTGAAGGTTATGGGAGCTTAGTATAAGTCTAAACAACTTAGCTAAGCTCAAGAGTAAGTTTTCGGAGAAACTATCTCTTTGTTGAACCATGAGATGGTTGGATGCAATATGTTTAATTTGCATGTTTAAATTCTGTTTTGAAAGCATTTTTTAGCATGTTTAATGCTGGTTTTGAAAGCCATGTGTTGAAGGATGCTCAAGGTAAGAGATACTTGATTTGACATTGATAAATGCGGTTTGATGCATAGTGATGCATGATTATTTAATGGCTTTGTTTAATGCTTTAAAATAGTGGATTGATGATGGTAAGTGATGAATATTGGCAAGTGATGTGTTGGTTTAAAAGTACTTGAATCAGATATAGTTAGCCGGCTATAGGATTGGGTGCACCGTGAATAAAGTCGCCTTGGATGTTGAGGGGTTGTAATGGTACCGTAAACTCCATCCAAGTACACTAACGAGATGTCTAAGATCGTAATGTTGGTTAAAATGCCATGTGTAGATCTTGTGTTGTGTGACTCGTGTTCTCGTTAGTGATGTTATACAACTACCAATGAGTGATGTGGAGGGGTTGTGATTGTACCGTTAAACTCCATCACGTGTGTTGAGGGGTTGAGATTGTACCGGTAAACTTTACCTTGTGTGTTTGGTAGTGTGTATGAAGCGTATGGGACAATGCTTGTAATCCGTGTATCCGATTGTGTTTTGAGTTGAAAAATGGTTATGGATTATCACTTGAAAGCCAATATGACATGTTGATGTAAAGAACCATGAGATGCTTGTTTTGTATGCATGGTTGCATGAGACATGATGTTTATGAATTTAAAGGCCTTTGAAAGGTGTTTTACATGCATTATTGTATTGTTTCATTAGAGCATGCCTCACTAAGCATATGTTCTTACGCTCTCTTTCTTGAATCAAAAATGCAGAGAATTGAGGTGTTTGTGGGCAGCAAGGAGGGCAAGTAATCCTAGGGAAGGACTAAGCTCATGTATGGTGACTATTTTCACAACACTATTAGTTTTTGGTATTTGGCAATGGGAACCTAGATTGTGATTTTGGAAGATGTGTTGGACTCCCTAAGTTTGGTTTGATGCCTATGATGTTTGGGACATGTAAATGGCCATTTGGTATTTGTTTTGAAGTTTTGATGATTGTTTGATTTCCATTAATAGGATGCATGCCTATAGACTCGTGGTTTTTCCTAATTGATGCCATGATTGAGTTTTGATGATGCAAATATGTTCCTTTATTGTATGATGACTTGTTGGCATGATTTGGGGGTCATAGGGATGCGTTTGATGGGTTGAATGTATGTTAAACCAGATAATTTCTGCATTTCTGGGTAGCTCGTATCGGAACGGGTGCTACTGTTTCAAAACAGGGGTCTGAAATGGCATTGGCGTTTCGAAACGGGTAGAGTCGTTCCGAAACATTTTTGCTACTGCCAAGCCCAGTATCGGAACAGGTTGCGAAACGGTCCCACGTTTCGGAACGGTCATCCTCCGTTTCGGAACACTTGACCGTTGGGCACTGAATTACATGGTTTTATGTTTTGAAATCTTCACGTTTTAGTCCTGAATTTCGTTTACGTAATTGCTTGAGTTTGGGATGTCCCTTAGGGGTGAAATTTGGCAGAGAAGCATGAAACATGACTAATTTTGTAATGGTATCTTAAAAACTGGTAAAGTCCTCTTAATTTCCAGAATATACAATTTGGTCCCTAAATTCGTATGTTGTGCAATAGAGTCCCTTATTGCTTTCCGATTGCTGTGATTTTTGAGTATGCTGATCTCAAGAGTACACCTAAGGTTAATATGCATCTAGACGAGTTTTAAAAAGAAAAAAAGGGTCGTTAATCAAGATTGACTTTCGGGTTGACTTTGGTTTTCCCCGTGTAATCTTCATAGTTCAGGTCAACCGTCTAGGCCGGGCGAAGGGGGTTACAATCTGGATAGTCCTTGTAATTCATGGAATTTACAAATTAGTCCCTAAAAGTCAAATGAATGCAATTGAACCCCTATTTGAACTTCGATCGATGTGTCGTATTTGTCTAATCGCTTTGCTAATCATATAAGATAATAATGTGCATCTAGAAAAGATAAAAGGAAACAAGGGATCTTGATACGAAAGAAAACGAAGCATTTTTTAAGGCTTCGGAAGGGTGATTTTCGCGTCGGCGAGAAAGGTTTTGCGTATCGGTGAGTGGAAATGGATTTTCGAGCTTTGTAACGCTTTGAGCATTGTCTTGGGAGCTTAGTGTAAGTTTGAAATGCTTAGCTAAGCTCAAGAGTAAGTGATTCGAAAGTCTCTCTCGAAATGTGCTGTGTTTTTTTGGAAAATGCACATGAAATAAATGTGGTTTAATTTACTGTTTTAAAGCATGTTTTGAGCATTGATAATGCTAGTGTTTAATGCCATTTTGTTAAGGATGCACTTGGTAGGTAATCCTTGGTTTTTTCGAGATGAATGCATTTGAGTTTAAGCATGTTTATGCTTGTGAAAAATGGCATTGTGATTTATGCTTGTAAAACAGTGGAATAATGATGTTAAATGATTATATTGGCAAGTGATGGAAATGGTTTTGGTTATTTTAATCGAATATAGTTAGCGAGCTATAGGATTGGGTGTACCGTGAATAAATTTGTCTTGGATGTCGAGGGGTTGTGATTGTGTCGTAATCTCCATCCAAGTACTCTAACGATTGAGGCTAAGATCACAACGGTGGATGGTTCAATCCTGTGTGTGAGTCTTGTGGTGTATGTCTCGTACTCTCGTTGGTGGAATATACAACTACTGATGAGTAATGTTGAGGGGTTGTGATTGTGCCATTATTCTCCATAACTGGTAGTATGTATGAAGCGTGTGGGACAACGCTTATAATCCGGGTATCCGATTGTGTCTTTTGTGTTGGTTTGAAATGGTTTGAGAATTGATCACTTGCAAGCCAATATAATGTTTATGATTAATGTTTAAGCATGTGATGCTTGGGAATTATGCTAGAACGCATGTGATGCTTGGTTTAAGCATGAGCAAAGGATTTTGATGTTGTTTTAATGATGCTAAGAGCATGTGGTTTTAAAAGTGCATTGGTGCTTTAGGGAGAATGTTTTAAAGGAAGGCATGAGTTTGCAAACGATGATATCTTGGTTTTATAAAATGCATTGATGAATGTTTGGTTTTAGCGATCCTCACTAAGCTTTATTCTTACGCTCATTTGTTTCCACAATGCAGAGAATTGAGCATTCAAGGAAGCCCAAGAGCAAGTGGATTCCAAGAGTTTTTGGCTAAACAATGTATGTGATTTATCCTTAGTGTAATAAGAGGCAATGGGATGGATTTTTACTCTTGGTTTTATTTGGTGATGTTAAACACCTAGAGCATGTTTAATTTTCTTATTCGGATTTGTAAATGGCCTTTGAGTGTTGATTTGAGCTTGAATGTGGTTTTTAGCATTTTTTCTATTTTACATCTAGGAAGCATGCCTATAGTCCTATAGCTTGCATGAAAGGTGCTATGATATAGCTTGTGCTTCGTATGGCTGGTCCTTGATGTTTATCCATGTTGTATGTGTGTTGGGACAAGTGTCGGAATGGTTTTGAAGATGAAAACTTTTTAAAAACCAGCAGTTTGGAAAGTTGCAGGCCCAGGCGTTTCGGAACGCCCTTGTTCGTTTTAGAACGAAGGCATGTAATGACCATGGTGTCTTAAAACAGGAAGGTACATTCCTAAACATTTCGCCACTGTGAACCAATGTATTGAAATGGGTTTCTTGAGGTTACAGAACGCCCCCGCGTATTGAAACGGTCCCTCTTATTTCAAAACGGTTGTTTCGATACAGGGTTATTTGTTCTGAAACACTCGACCGTTGGAAGCTGATTTTGAATTGTTTTGAGTTCCTGTTTCTTACGTTTCGGTCCCTGAGTAATGATTGTTCAATTAGTTCAGTTTGGGTGGTTCGTTTGAGATGAGAGCTGACATGCTGGCATGATATATGACTAATTTTGGTTTGGTAACCTTAAAACCTGGATAGCCCTTGTAATTTGTAAAATTTATGAATTAGTCCCTAAAAGTCATATGAATGCAATTGAACTTCGATCGATGTGCCATTTTCGCCTAATCGCTTTGCTAATCAAATAGATTAATAATGTGCATCTAGAAATGATATTAAATAAACAAAGGGGTCATTAATTAGGGTTGACTTTTACGAGTTGACTTCGGTTTTCCCCGTGTAACCTTCCTAGTTCGGGTCGGACGTCTAGGCCGGGCTAAGGCGGTTACAGGTGTAGTGGTGGAATTCGTGTATCCAAATACAGTTGAAATCGATCCATGGGAGAATAAGGATTATTGATATTGCCATTGATGAAATGATTATTGATATTGCATTGTCATGATATTGAGTTATTGATGTTGATGAATTGATTATTGTTGCCATGATCATTGCTTAGTTAATGTTAAAAAAGTCATCAAAGCATGAAATATACTAAGTACATTTATTTTTATTGGCTACCTCACTTAGACTATGTAAGTCTAATGCATTCATTGTCCATACATTTCAGGATAAAGAAATATCGGATCAAGATCGGCATTAGCTAGAAGTTTGGCAAGTCACATTAGGATTAATGTAAAGTATTTTTGTCCCTTTGAACTACTAGTATGGTGGCAAAGTAGTTAAAGTAGCCAATGATGGTGTTTTGTATATATGTATAAAGGCTATGTGTTTTGTGTGGTTAAAGTGCTCTAAATGATTTGATATGTTTGCTTGGAAATGGCTTAATATGCATATTTGGCTTAAACAGGTAAAAACAGAGTAAATGGATTTGTATAGCTCTAAAATTTGACATGCAAGTAATATTTATGGTTATAATGTTGTGTGTAAAGTTTCATTGCATTTGGACAATGTTTGATAAGGTAAAACGAATATAAACCGGCAAGAATCTGTCATTACAAGTCAGGCTATATCGAAACGGGTCATGGTGTTTCGATACGGGTAAGCATAATTGAGCTTAGGGATTAGGGCGTATCGAAACAGTGTTGAGTGTGCAAAAGTTCTACTTTTTACCCCCTATTTAACCCATATTTATGTTGCATTCAAGCATAATTCATTGCATTTAGGATAGATTTCACATATACATCACAATTATATAAAATGGCACAGTTGCTACTGATTTTGGCTGATTTTGCAGGTAGCTGTTGTGGCAGACTCAGGGCAGTAAAGAAGAAGAGCTAGAACACAGGACTGAAGTCGAGAAGGAAGACGCTTCCGTGGCCACTTCCGTGGCAGCCAATGACGACAGCAATGGTGAAGGAAAAAATGAAGTGGAGCTCGACAGATAGAGGAAATTAAGTCGTCCTGTCGTGGGCCACTCTTGTATTTTTCTGAGCCCTAGATCAGAATGAAGGCCAAGCCCAAAGTCCAAGGAAGAAACCCAAAGCAAGAAAAGAGGACGAATTAAAGGCATCTACTCAGAAGATTTAGTCTTTAATAGAGTTGTACTTTAGTTTAAACTTGTATTCTTGCCATATTAGAAAACTCAGACCTAAGGCCTATAAAAAGGCATGTAATTCGACCTAGGGAAGGATATCTCATTCTCTAGCCGTCTTCCCCAAAACCCTGGTCGTTTTCCCTCTTCTCATCCTGTTCTAAACTTCTCCTAGGGCTAAGGGTTGATTCTGTAAAGTAGTTGCAAGGATTATACTGTTTTTAGGAATTTTTTGTTCAATGAAATAAACTTCAAGTTTGCTTATTCTGGTTTTCAACATCTTACAAGAGTATCAGGAGAGCATTGTGAGATTATTCATTTACTTAATATCGGGAGAGTTAAGTATACGAAAGGAATAAGTGCGGGTTCTCCAGTTTATGGTTGAACTATCTCAGACCTAGGGATAGGACGAGGTTATGTGGCTAAGGAAGAATTCAACAACATCGGTGCTCATCCTTCGATTCACGCCGGGAGGTATCATCTAAGACGTGTTCATCGACAGACTTGGACCTAGGGATAGGACAAGGTACAACAAGGATTCTTGCCAAGCTTGAAGTACAGAGTTGTGTGATCGCTGCCGCGACAACAACAGATTGCTGCCGCTGCAAGTGCTGCCGCGACAGGGACGACGACGGAACATGAATTTCTATACAGTGCAACACCTGCACTACTGAGCAAATCAATACCAACCTATTTCTTTACCCTGAATCTTTTAATCTTTTATATTCAGTATTCCTCAATATTCTTCTACAATCAATTAAACTCTCTTCTTTCTCTCTTGTGCAGAAATCCAAGGATAAAGCTATTTCCAGTCCCTATGGATTCGACATCTGATACTTCGTGTATCACTTTACTACTTGCGTCGTGTACACTTGCACTCTATTGCGATAGACTATTTTACACGCAACAAGTTTTTGGCGCCGTTTCCGGGGACTGGCAACATATCTTTACCCTACTTTTACTGAACTTTAGTTTTTTTTTGTTTTTATTGGGACTGTTTACCCTGTGCTCTTCACAAGGTTTTTCGTTTGCTTATGCGCAGATCTAGACGGGGCAAAGAACCTGAGTATAAACTAGACCTTGAAATCGAACGCTCGTGCAATCTCAGGAACCGGGTCTGTCTTTTGATAGCCAGAAACGATTACCTTGAAGAACAGATAGAAGCAATGTATAACGGGGTAAATCGCTCAAGGAATCCTGAATATCGTGAAGATCCGCCACATGATGCCCGTGACGGAAGGCCAGCTTCCATGGCCGCACGACGGTCATGCCGTGAATACATGATCAATGATCGTGTGGAACTGGAGACCACCCTGCCAGACGTGGAAGCTGAAAATTTCGAGCTGAAACCTGTGATGTTCAGCATGATCAATTCCACTGGCCAATTTAGTGGTGCTGCTACAGAGGATGTCAGAGAACATCTGAAAACGTTCCAAGAAATATGTGGATCGTTTAGATTACCAGGAGTAAATCCGGAGATACTGAGGCTTCGGTTATTTCCTCATTCACTAAGGGACAGGGCGAAAACTTGGTGGAATAAACTAACGTCGGGTTCAATACGAACTTGGGCGGATCTCACCCGTGAATTTTTATCTCATTTTAATCCTTCCCATTTATCTGAGAGATTACGTAATGAAATTGCTACTTTTCAACAGGAAGATGATGAGCCGATGCACGAGGCATGGGACAGGTTTACCACTCTTCTGAGGAATTTTTCGATGCATGGATTCCTTGTTTGGAATCAAGTCATCAAATTTTACAATGCTGCCAATACACATACCCGGATGAGAATAGATTCAGTAGCGAATGGACTGTTGTTAGATAAAGATCCAGACGAAGCCATGGTAGTATTGAAAAATCTAGCAAAGAATGAAGAGCAATTTCCCACAGTGAGGAGAGGTAAACGAGTGCTAGCTGTGAAGGATTATGAAGCCGACAATTCCCTAATGACACAAGTTGCGTACCTCACAAAGGCAGTAGAAAATTTGTTAAAGAAAGATTCACAACCTGTCTACTTTGCAGAAGAGGTATGTGGAACTTGTAGTGGGAATCACAGTTCGGATGACTGCCCGTTACAACTAGAGGAAGGGATGTATATTGGAAACTATAACAAGCCAAGAAATTACGACTCCAAAAATTACAATCCCAACTAGAGGAAAGACCCCAAGTTCTCCTGGAGAAACCCCAACAACGCACTGAATCCTCAAGTGCAGAAAACTCAAAACCAGGGGGCACCCAGAATTCTAACACGACAGCAACCGCAACAGCAGCCAGCAGCCGCACCTAGTATACTGGAGCAGACTTTGGCCACATTCATGTCACAGACATGAGCTTACATGGCTAACATGGATCACTTCGTCAAAAAGACTGAGTCGTTCATGGATAAAACAGAGATGAGAATGACTAACCATGAAGCTACACTGAAATCACTAGAGACACAGATGGGTAAGGTTTCCCAACATATTAAGCCAAGCCAAAACGGAGGATTCCCTAGCGATACTGAGGTCGCTAGACAACCCACACATGAGCAGTGAAAAGCTATTACAACTAGGAGTGGGAAACATCTGCCAGGACCGGAGAAGAAAGTCGTATCGGTTGAGGAACCAGCCCTAGAATCATCTGCCGCTAACACTGCCCCGACAGAAGATAAACAACCTGTTGTCGCCACACCTGTCACGACAGCAGAATGGACAGAGGAGAAAGACAAGAAGGATGAAGAACCTAAGCCTCCTCATATCTGAATACCATGTGAAGAGCGACTGGAAGATTATCGTTTTCCACCTCCTTTTCCACAGTGGTTACAAAAGTAGAAACAAGAGTACCAGCTCAAAAAGATCTATGATATTTTTAAGCAGGTTTACATCAATATACCGTTGTTAGAGGTCATCAAGGAGATGCCCAGTTATGCGAAATTTCTCAAGGATGCTATGTCGAAAAGATCCAGACTTAGGGAATTTGAGACGGTTAAAATGACAGAAGGATGCATGACTATCTTGCACAGGCATCCACCCCAATAAAATAAGGATCTTGGGAGCTTCATCATACCGTGCATAATTGGTGATAAATTCGTGGGTAAGGCACTTTGTGATCTAGGTGCTAGTATTAATTTAATGCAAAAATATGTGTTTCGGAAATTAGGTATTGGACGAGCACGACCCACAACAGTTATGCTACAGCTGGCAGACCTCTATTACGTACAACCAGAAGGGAAGATCGAAGATATTCTGGTAAGAGTGGATAAGTTCATTTTTCCTGTTGACTTTATTGTTTTAGATTGTGAAGCAGATGAGAACTCACCAATCATCCTGGGGCGACCCTTCCTAGCCACAGGCAGATCACTGATTGATGTAGAAAAGGGAGAACTTACAATGAGAGTAAATGGTCAAGAGATCAAGCTCAATGTTCTCCAGGCAATTAAACATGTTGATGCAGAAGAATAATGCAAGGCCATAACTGCAGTAATCCTTGACCAACCATGCATCAGGTCGAGCTGCCATGACATGAAATTTGGTCACTGCCACAACAGCCATCTGGAAGATTGTCACAGCAGCAACGACGATAGCAGCTCCTCAGATTCTGACATATCTGACACTAAAGGTCAAGAGGAGGTAAACTGGATAGGCAATCGTCCAGGTAAGTTATTCGAGCCACTAAACTATACCTCGAATGAACACATAATCCAAAAGCCTTCAACTGTAGAACCACCTGTTTTAGATCTTAAGCCCCTGCCAGGGCAGCTTAAATATGTTTTCCTTGGATTAAATGATACGTTGCTCGTAATCATCTCTTCCAAGTTAATGAGAAATAGGAACAACAACTGATAGGGATGCTACAGCAGTATAAAAAGGCTATTGGATAGACGATAGCTGATATCCAAGGCATCAGTCCGGCATTATGCATGCACAAAATTATCTTAGAGGATGATCATAAGCCGGCCATTGATGCTCAGAGACGCTTAAACGACGCTATGCGAGAAGTGGTTCGAAAAGAAATTATCAAATGGCTTGAAGCTGGGATAATTTATGCCATCTCGGATAGTAAGTGGGTAAGCCCAGTGCAGTGTGTTCCAAAAAATGGAGGAATAATCGTGGTTACCAATGAAGAGAACGAACTAATCCCAACCATGACTGTGACCGATTGGAGGGTTTGTATGGATTACTGGAAGCTTAACAAAGCTACCCGGAAAGATTTCCCCTACGTTTTATTGATCAAATGCTTGATAGATTAGCGGGGAAACCTTATTATTGTTTTCTTGATGGTTACTCAGGTTATGACCAGATAGCTATCGCACCAGAGGATCAAGAGAAAACGACTTTCACTTGCCCATACGGCACTTATGCTTTCCGGAGAATGCCATTTGGACTCTGCAATGCACCAGTAATATTATAGAGGTGTATGATGGCGATATTCTCTGACATGGTGGAGGACTTCCTGGAAATATTCATGGACGATTTTTCCGTCTTTGGGGACAGTTTTGAAGGTTGTTTAGGCAACCTACAGAAGGTGCTCGAAAGATGCGAGAAAGTGAACTTGGTATTAAACTGGGAAAAATGTCACTTCATGGTGGATGAGGGGATAGTCCTAGGCCACAAGGTAAGCTGCCGTGGCATAGAGGTCGACAGAGCAAAGATAGAAGTGATTGAAAAGCTGCCGCCACCCACAATAGTCAAGGGAATTCAGAGTTTCCTAGGGCATGCTGGGTTTTATCGAATGTTTATTGCAAATTTTTCGAAGATTACCAAGCCTCTATGCCACTTACTAGAATAGAATCGTCCCTTTGATTTCAATATTGAATGTACTGAGGCATTCAGAATCCTGAAAGAAATGCTAGTAACAGCCCCAATTGTACAGCCACCAGACTAGAGTTTGCCACTTGAAATTATGTGTGATGCCAGTGATTACGTTGTAGGGGCAGCACTTGGGCAGAGGAAGGACAAGCTATTCCACGTAATTTATTACGCCAACAAAACACTAAACGACGCCCAAGTGAATTACACCACAATAGAAAAGGAATTGTTAGCAGTGGTGTTCTCGATCGACAAGTTCCGTTCATACATACTTGGGACGAAGGTGGTGGTCCACACAGACCACTCAGCACTGAAGTATCTGTTCGCTAAAAATGATGCAAAACCTAGACTAATACGTTGGATTCTGTTGCTGCAAGAGTTCGACATTGAAATCAAGGATAAAAAAGGGACAGAAAACCAAGTTGCAGACCACTTGTCAAGATTGGAGATAGGAAAAAGTCTACCGACAGACAAGACTCACATACTGGAGACTTTCCCTGACGAGCAGCTGTTTGCTGCCACAAGCACTGTCGCGACAGCCATGGCGGCAGGTAAGTTTTCTGAACTTTCTTGGTATGCTGATTTCGTTAATTACATAGTTAGCGGAATATTACCTCCTAAACTTAATTACCAAGCAAGGAAGAGGTTCCAAAATGATGCAAAACATTATTATTGGGACGAACCTCTTCTTTTCAAACATTGTGCAGATCAAATCATTAGGAGGTGTGTACCACAGGATGAGCAGGAAGTTGTGCTTCACCACTGTCATGCTTCACCATATGGAGGACACATAGGTGGAAACAAAACTGCTTCCAAGGTTTTACATTCTGGTTTTTATTGGCCCTCACTGTTCAAGGATGCCCAAGCATTCTACAAAAGTTGTGATAAGTGTCAACGGACTGGGAACATCTCAAGAAGACATGAGATGCCACTGCAAAACATCCTAGAAGTCGAAATCTTCGATGTATGGGGGATTGATTTCATGGGAGCATTCCCAGTATCATGTAGGAATCTATATATCCTACTACAGTGGACTATGTGTCCAAATGGGTTGAAGTGATCGCCACACAGAAAAACGATGTCAAGACTGTTCAGAGATTTCTACACAAAAACATTTTCTCTAGGTTTGGCATACCTAAGGCGATCATCAATGATGAAGGGAGACATTTCGACAATAAGGTAATTGTTGCTGCCTTAAGAAAATACGACGTAAAGCATCGGATCGCAACAACATATCACCCTCAGACCAATAGACAGGCCGAAATATCCAACAAGGAGGTAAAGAACATTCTTGAGAAGATGGTTAAACCTACTCGAAAGGACTGGTCTTTACACCTCAATGATGCACTCCGGGCCTATAGAACAACATTCAAGACACCATTGGGAATGTCACCCAACAGGCTGATATATAGAAAAACATGTCATTTACCTGTTGAGATAGAGCACAGAGCTTACTGGGTTATCAAGGCAGTAAACATGGACTTAGATAAGGCAGGACAGAAGAGGTTACTTGACTTGAATGAAATTGAAGAAATTCGAGCAATGGCCTACGACAACGCAAGAATTTACAAGGACAAGACCAAGAGTTGGCATGACAAGAAGTTGCTGCCACGACAGTTCTGCTCAGGGCAGCTTGTGTTGTTATTTAACTCTAGGTTGAAACTTTTCTCAGGGAAGCTTAAATCTAGATGGTCCGGCCAATTCCAAGTTGTGCAGGTTTCTCCTCATAGTGCCATCACGATCAAATCCTTAAAAGACGGGCACCAATTTAAAGTCAACGGACAGAGACTGAAGCATTATCAGGGGACTGAAGTCCCAAGGATGCAGGAAGTGATTACTTTAGGAGATGCCCCTCAAGGCAACCCTAATTTAACTTAATTTTATTTTTATTTGTATTTTATTAATTATGTATTTTATTTATTAGGAAATTAGAATTATTTTATTTTTAGGAACTAAGTTTTTATTTTAATTATTTTTAGGAAATAAGAGAAACAAGGAGAGGAGAAGAAGTGAATCAGCCCACCATTTCCACAGCAGCCCAAAAAGCCCAAAGGAGGAGTCTATCGTCACAGCATGTCAACAGCTATCGCGGCAGACGCAGAAAATATAGCATGTCCCCATGTTGTCGCGGCAGACACGCAAACGCGTGACAGACGCGTCAGAAACTGCATAACAGCTGGCCCCATTATTCGCACCTGTCGTTACAGCTCCAACGGGCAGCAAACCATTCATCTATATAAACCTCATTTACTATTCATTTTTCATCTCACTTTTACTCTCTCAACTTGCTTTCTCTCTAGATCTCGAATTTCTTTCATTTTCCACAGCCTTGCAACTATGAGTACCAGACAGACACGACGAAGTGCTGCCTCCAGCTCTGCCGCAGTAGCCGGTACACCCAGCCATGATACCATCCTTAACCGCTTCGCCTCTAATGATTCTGCCGGTAGATATTACCACTCCTTCTAGAAGAGGGAGATGTGGGAAGAGAGAGGGTTCCTTTACACCACACGCACGGAACACTTCGAACTCGAACCTTCATAGCACGAAAAATCAAGGCCCTCAAATGGCAGATGTTTGCTGCCCAGCCCGAGGAGATGAATGTCACGTTGGTCCGGGAATTTTACGCTGCTGTCAACAGCAAGGATACAAAGACCGTGACAGTGCGAGGTAAAGAAGTTACTTTCGAACCTGAATACATCAATACCCTCTATGGAATCTACGTCAGCAAAAGGGAGAACGGACACAAGCGGTTCGTAGAGAGTCTGTCGCCGGCAGAATTCGATGTTGTGATGGCAAAGGTAACGGAGGAGGGAATAGAGTGGAATACAGACCCCAAGCATCGGTGGACAGTGAAACGCACTTAACTCACTCTCGAGGCAAAATTATGGAACCACTTCGTAAAGAAGAGGATAATGCCTTCTTCCTACAACAGCACGGTTGACCGACCCAGATTAGCTCTCGTTCATTCCATTTTAAATGAGAGACCCATAAATGTCGCTTAGTTTATACGGGAGGGGATTTTGGAGTGTGCCCTTCGACCATCGGGACCCCTTGTCTTCCCATACCTCATCACAGAGATCTGTCGCGGCCATAACGTTCAAGAAATCCCCGAAAGATTTCAAGGTCCGAGGGAAGGGGTGGACGGAGTGCAACATATTCAACTTATTGGTACTGAAAGCAGCCACACCCCTCTCCTACTTCAACCCGTCCGCCGCAGCAGAAGAGCCCGCAGAGCCCACTCAGGTAGAACCTGCAGCCGCAGAGCAGCAGCCAACGGCAGCAGCCCCTCCAGTAGACTCCTCCACTCAAATTCTGGCCATACTGAAAAAGATAGAGGAACGGCAGCTTGGTCTGATGAGTTTCGTCAGAGACTTCACGGCAACCACGGTACATTTCATTCAAAACAATTTAAATTTTGCAATTGTACAATTTCCTGCCCATACTCTCACTCCTGCTACCACACCAAAATCACCATCTACTGCATCCACTCCAACCTCGGCCGCGACAGATGAAGGCGACAGCCACATTGCCTCTGCCAGAGGAGAAAAACGAAAGGAACCGCTGCCATAACTCGACGACGACGACTTCGCAGGGTTCTCCTCTTCTTCTATCTCGCAAGAATCTGATGGGGAGCCATCTGTCGCGAGAAACCTTTCCAAGGAGTTCACTCCTATGAAAAGGCAGAAGCCCAACACTGGTGAAGGATCATCCGGCCAGGGGAAGTCTGCTCGCAGCAGCAGCTCATCAGATGAGGTACAAGTGCTGGAAAAGCCACCCCAGATCTCACCCACTCGTATCCAACCCCCAAGGGAAGCAAAAAAGAAAATTGTCTCCGCCTCTCCTAGCACTCTGGCGGCACCCACAATGAAGGTCACTGTCCGCCGGCAGCTACAGATTAGCAGCAGCAGCAGTGATGACAGCTCCTGATATTAAGTTTCTATCTTATTTTTGTTGTTTTGCTGTTTTATTATTATTGTGATGTATTTTGTTTTTATTTTCTGTTTTTTCTATTATCATGCATTAAGGGCAATGCAACCCTCGAGTTTGGAGGTTGCATCCTTCCAATAATATGAAGTGTCTTTTAGGTTTTAAAATTGTGTCTAAGTGTTAATTATTATTTAAGTTTATTTTTTTCAAAAAAATGGCTTAAGTCTTTGAACTAAACTTACCTGCCGTGACAGACTCTATCGTGGCAATGCCTTTAGGATAATTTTAGGAACAGTTTAGAGCCTAACTGTAGTTTAGATCTTTAAACACCCTTTGTAACTCTTATACTGTCTAGAACTCTACTGGTGAACTAGAATAGGAAAAAGGTTAAACACTTGAATTGCCCCTAGAGGTGCCTAACACTGACTCTAGGAAAAGAAATTAAGAAAAGTTAGACTCAATACACCTAGAGGTGCCCAAAACCGACTCTAGGAAGTTAGCTAGAGGTGCCCAAAACAGTCTCTAGTCAAACTTAAATAAAGAAAAGAAAACCAAATCTAAGAAAAACTAAAGGAGCCTAAGAATTGCCTCCAAGAAAATTAAAGCTGGCATAAAAATTCAAGTAAATGGCTTAGTTATTCTAGTAAACTAAAAGAGTTTAGGCATATAATTGTTCACAAAACATGCACACACTACACGAAAATTATAGCAAGGTTCCGAATGAATCCTGAAATGTCCAGCAAGGCGTTGTTCATGATAGGGAATGAAATGGTAGGAAAGGAAAAGTTCACGGATTTAAGCCAAACAAAAAAGTTTCTTTTTATTATTTTTTAGGTCATAAATGCTTGAGGACAAGCAAGAACTTGAGTTTGGGGGTGTGTTGAGTGTGCAAAAGTTCTAATTGTTACCCCTTATTTAACCCATATTTCCGATGCATTCAAGCATAATTCATTGCATTTAGGATAGATTTCACATATACATCACAATTATATAAAATGGCGCAGTTGCTACTGATTTTGGATGATTTTGCAGGTAGCTGTTGTGGTAGACTCAGGGCAGTGAAGAAGCATAGCTGGAACACAGGATTGAAGTCAAGAAGGAAGACGATTTTGTGGCCACTACCGTGACAGCCAATGACGACAGCAATGGTGAAGGGAAAATGAAATGGAGCTCGACAGATAGAGGAAATTAAGTCGGTCTGCCGTGGGCCACTCTTATATTTTTCTGAGCCCTAGATCAGAATGAAGGTCAAGCCAAAAGTCCTATGAAGAAACCCAAAGCAAGAAAAGAGGGCGAATTAAAGGCATCTGCTCAGAAGATTTAGTCTTTAATAGAGTTGTACTTTAGTTTAAACTTGTATTCTTGCCATATTAGAAAACTCGGACCCAAGGTCTATAAAAAGGCATGTAATTCGACCTAGGGAAGGATATCTCATTCTCTAGCCATCTTCCCTAAAACCCTAGTCATTTTCCCCCTTCTCATCATGTTCTAAACTTCCCCTAAGGCTAAGGGTTGATTATGTAAAGTAGTTGCAAGGATTATACTGTTTTTAGGAATTTTTTGTTCAATGAAATAAACTTCAAGTTTGCTTATTATGGTTTTCAACATCATACAAGAGTATCGGGAGAGCATTGTGAGATTATTCATTTACTTAATATCGGGAGACTTAAGTATACGAAAGGAATAAGTGCAGGTTCTCCAGTTTATGGTTGAACTATCTCGGACCTAGGGATATGACGAGGTTAAGTGGCTAAGGAAGAATTCAACAACATCTGTGCTCATCCTTCGATTCATGCCGGGAGGTATCATCTAAGACGTGTTAATCGACAGACTTGGACCTAGGGATAGGACAAGGCATAGCATGGATTCTTGCCAAGCTTGAAGTACAGAGTTGTGTGATCGCTGCCACGACAACAATAGAGTGCTGCGGCCGCAGGTGCTGCCACGACAGGGATGATGACAGAATAGGAATTTCTATACAGTGCAACACCTGCACTACTGAGCAAATCAATACCGGCCTATTTCTTTACCCTGAATCTTTTAGTCTTTTATATTCAGTATTCGTCAATATTCTTCTACAATCAATTAAACTCTCTTCTTTTTCCCTTGTGCAGCAATCCAAGGATAAAGCTATTTCCAGTCCATATGGATTCGACATCCGATACTTCGTGCATCACTTTAATACATGTGTCGTGTACACTTGCACTCTATAGCGATAGACTATTTTACACGCAACAAACATATTAGGGTCATTCTGAAACATTTTTTCTCTGGAATCGCTTGTTTCGGTACAAGTTCACAATGTATCAAAATGGGTAAAAGTCAAAGGAAGTTGTTGAGTTGTGAGGAGCTCGATTCGTTCAACCGATGTTGCTCACCAAGTGGTGGAGAGGTGAATTTTTGCGTGGAAGGGTTGTGGAAGCTAAAAAGATAATTGACACAATAATTTATAGTGGTTCAACCTTCTAACCAAGGTCTACATCCACTACCTTAGCTCCCCATTAAGGATTTCCAATCAATCCACTATTGATTCGTCCCTTTTTCTAGGCTTAGGAGGAAACCCTTATACACGATCAAGCTTTCTACCCAAAGTCTTGATCAAAACCCTCTTTTACAAAGAGAAATAATAAGCAAACTTAAATCCCTCTAATAGGTATTTGTTTGCACAGTTTAGCACTCATCCAAAACCTAAAACACTTGAGCAAATTTGACAATTTTGGCTCACTAGTGTTTGTCTATACAATAAATGACAATTTAAGCTCTAAGACAATTCTTGATCATTAGTTGATTGACAATATGATCATTAGCCTTTACTTGATGCTTGGAGGTCCCTTTTATACTCCTTGATGAGTTTGTAGTCGTTGCTAGTCGTTGGGGTTGAATTGAAGCCGTTGAGGACTTTAATTCTCACCATAAATGCAGTTCTGCAGCTCACCATTTCGAAACGCTCGAACCCATTTCGAAACACCCTTTAAGTAGAAAGAGTCGTTGCAGTCTAACAAGGCACCCGTTTCGGAATCCCACTGGCCGTTTGGGAACACGTATCGAAACGCCTAGACCCATATCGAAATGCCATGCATTTAAATGTTAGTTGGGAAATAGCTGTTGGGGTTTATGACCGTTGTGGTCGAAGCCACGTAAGCGTATCGAAACGGTATAGCCCGTTTCGAAACGCTAGGCAAAAATCTCATCCAGGGAAAGCATGTTTCGATACTAGTATCGAAACATTTTTGCTACTGGAATCCCCTGTATTGAAACGCCCTAAGGTGTTTCGAAACTCCTGGACAGTTTTGTGAAGTTTGGTTTTGAAAAACATGTAAAACCTTTTAAAAACATCCCTAAACATAGTTTCACGTTATTTGGACTTTGGAAATTGTTTTAAATACTTTTTAAATCAATCCAAAACATTTTCAATTATTATATCAAAACATTAGTTCTACAATCTCCCCCTTTTAGCTATAATAAAACTATCTTGAAAAATTGTTTGGGATTCTCCCCCTTTAACTTTAAAAATGTGAATAAGAGATTAAAGATATGAAATCAAATAAAGCTCCCCCTTATTCATTTTAAAATTCAATTTTTCGAACCATTTCTCCCCATTTTTGTTATATTAAAAAGAATTTAAAACATTAAGTTCAAAATAACAATATAGGTAAAAATTGACAAAAATAGGAATTTGGTTTTAAAATGGCTCCCCCTTACTCAAAGCATCAATAAAATGTTAGTCCAACATTTATGATCATCTAGTTGAATTAAATAAAAAATAAAACAAATAAATGCAAAAACAACTAGATTTTTTACCAACACTTGAACCCAAAGGGAGGATGTGAAGCCTTCCTTCTTCAAGTGTTCCTCCTTGTGTGCATAGAGCTCCCCCTCAATGTTTGACTTGTTGAACATCTCCATCACACCTAGCAAAAGACAATCAAGTAATTTTTGGTATCCAAATTGCTTTGGATCCATGAACATTAGTAGCACAAATTTTAGTCCCCTTTGGAATCCATTTTTCAATGCCATCCCTTTTTGTTGAAGTGGTTAGTCCTTTTGGAACCCAAACACTTCTAAAATATTTTCCTTTTATAAATCTAGGGGCACTATATTGTCTTACATAGAATTTTAATTTTCCAAAATTGTTTTTTTTTCTAGCTCTTTGGAAATCAAATCCTTTTCTTCTTGAACTTTTTGAAGCAAATTTTGTAAATCAAAACATTTTAATTCAAACTCTTCGAGTTTTGCTTCAAGTTCAAGTTTGGTTTTATAAATCAAATCATTTTGAATTTTTAACTTTGAAATCAATTTATTGTTTTTCAAAATGTGATTTTTAAAGTTTAAAACCAAATCATTGTAGGCATCTTGTAATTCATCAAAAACGTAAGAACATGATGTAGATGAATTAGAAGTTACCCTTGAATCTTCTTCGATGGCCATAAGGCAAAGGTTGGCTTGTTCATCGTCGGTGGAGTCATCATCACTCCAATTAGCCACATGTGCCTTCTTCTTATGACTTGAAGTGCTTGCCCTCTCCTTTCTATTAGAATCACGCTCAAGCTCCCTCAAAGCTTTCTTCATGAACGGGGCACACTTCTTGAAGAGATGAACTATCTCTTCTTCTTCATCATCCTCTTCACTTGAAAAGACATGATTGCAAGTGGAGGATTTGAGAGCCACATCACTTGCGTTGATGCCTAGCCCTTTGATTTTCTTCTCTCCCATAGCTCTAATTTCTTCTCTCTTCTTCTCATCTTCTTTATTCTTCTTCATGATTTGATGAGTAAGGAGTGACCCCATGAGTTCATCAAGCTTCAAAGTTTTCAAATTCTTTGCTTCGATGATGGTGGTCCTCTTTGAGTCCCAAGACTCGGGAAGTGAGTAGATGAGCTTTCGAACAAGCTTTTCTTTCGGGATGGCTTCTCCATAGCCTTTGAGACCATTGGTGATAGTGGAGAACCTATCAAACATCTTCTCGATGTTTTCTTCCGGATCCATTTTGAAGTTCTCATACTCTAAGGTTAGGAGTCCAATATCGGTCTCCTTGTGATGTGAGCACGTTTATGCCACCCAAAGAATGCAACTTCAAACTTTCAGGGAAGTTTGCTTTTTCATTTGTTACATACTGATGTGTAACATTTCTTATACTTATATTATTTATATTAGTGTGTTTACTATGTATATAATATGTTTGGTGTGTTTTGAATAAGTTTGATATAACTTATAGTATGCTTATATTTGTTTGTGTGTTGATAAATAATTGTGCACTTGTTTACGACTAGTATTATTGTTTCCATTAAGTTTACAATGCTTTGATGGAAGTTTGTTGCCTTTTGACATAGGTACGTAGGAGGACACTAGTTCAAGTGAGCATATGCAGCTCAATTCCAGCTCAAGTGAGCATATGCAGCTCAACTCCAGCTCAAGAGAGTGCAACCAGCTCATTTTCAGCTCACCACACTTGCAGCTAGTTCGTTTCAGCTCAGCTCATTTCCAGTCAGCTTAACTTTAGCTCCACTAGCTCAACTTCAGCTAACAAGTCCAGAAGTAGCTGAGAAGCGTCTTGCATATCGGGGAGTGTGCTAGTGCACATATGGCAGCCTAGGTGGCATCCCGTCATCTCTAGCACCCACGTGGCAGCTTGACACATATGTGTGAGTGTGCAGCCGAATCAGCCCGTTTTCTCCTTCATTATGTGCCATTTGCAAGAAAGGATAAGCCCGAGTGGTTATGTTTGAATTTCAAACATAAAAATCACATGTTAAATGTGATTTTTATGTGTTTTGGGCACCTAAACTTGTGGCTGCCAATTGAGTCCGCCCCAAAGGAGTTATTTCCACTAAAATTCAATTTTTAAACTCCTTTTAATATCAGCCACACAACTTAAACGAATTTGGCAGCCCTTGTACCTATATATATGTGTTTAAACCATGTAATCAGGTTAGACCTTTTTATGAATCAAATATATTGTGAGAATTTTCTCTCAAAGTTAGTTCTTTTTAGAACTTTTTCCTTGATACTTCGGATTCTCAATTGTTAGATAATTGAAGGGTCCAAGTGCTTTGTTCGAACAAATTCAAGATAAGGTTTGGGTTCGTTCAACAGATTGTTCGAGTTCTTCCTTGGAGTTTGTTCATCTTTCGACATTGTAGAACAAATTCGATCCGGGTTTGCATAACAGATTATGCAAGTTCTTTCGAGTTCTTCGTGTCAAGTCCGAGAACGTTGCTGCCATTGTTGAATGCTTGAAGATATCATCTTCAACCTTTCACCTAGTCCTTAAATTATTTCAGCAACTTTATTCTTTTCCCATTTCTTATTTTTCTTTCATTTTTTCTTCTTCTTTCTTTATTTTTGACATCTAAATACAAAACCATGTTTGTTTCTGTTGCATAGAAATACTTGCTATTATCCTAGATCCGTGAATGAACGAGGAATGTTGTTTTCACCATCAACACCCTTGTATCATATGGTAATCAGAGCTTTGGTCGGATTATAGCACTTTCTGCACTACAAGAAATAAAAAAATATAATACAAAAGTAAAAAAAAATCGAAATTCTGAAGAAGAAAAAAGTCAAAGTCAAAGTTTGACCAAAAAAGTCAGTCAACAAAAAATTCGAAAAAAATTCAAAAAACATCAAAAAAATCATATTCGAATATTTGGTGTATTTTTACGTTCATATGTGTTGTTGGTTCGTGAAAATGATGAAGGATGATCAAATTTGCCATGGAATGCTTCGAAATCACCCGAAACAACTTGTTCTTGTTTGTTCGGTGATAGGATCGTTGTAAGCATTTCTTTGTAGTAAGTTGTTTCCTTTTCCTTCATTTTTTATCAGCTTTTATTTCTTTTATTTCATCACCAATTTCCAGCCTTCTTATTATTATTATTTTAGCCTTTTTTTTCTTTTTATTTCACCTAACAGCCTCTATTTGTTCTTTAACCATTTGTTTGTTTACCTATTATATTATCTTGTAAGTTTGACACAGTTAACAAGTCCGAAAGATCAAGTTAGTTCCTTAAAGAACTGATTGCGAGAGATCGAGTGGAAAAGGCAATTGAGCATGTGAGAACAGAAGGGGGGACAAAAAAGAGCCATTCAAGTATTCTCCCGAGTGAAACACGGGCGTTTGAGTGCAATTGTTGAGCGATCTTTCCTTGGAGCGATCTGTGAGATTTTTGTTGAGTGTGCAGTGAGGTCCATTTTTTATTTCACTAACACACACACACACACACACACACACACATATATATATATATATATATATTGTGTGTTTTTGTTTGTTGTTTTGGTTTTTCAACATGGCAGGTTCTGATGATAATTCGGGTGAACAACCACTGAATCTCCAGATGCAAGCCTTAGAGCGCATGATGCAACGAGTGATTGCTAATGCATTGAAGCCTATACATTCTCGAATGGATAGACTTGATGGGGGTTGTTCCCATTCTGTCTATGAAGAGATAATTGATGACAATGTGCAGACATTGGCTACCGATGAAGAACTTGTTGACAAGAGAAGTCTGAATGATCAACAATCACAGGATGAACCGCAATGAAACAACCTCTTCTATACGAGATGCAACGTGAACGGCAAGGTATGTATTGTGATTATTGATAGTGGTAGTTGTGCTAACGTTTCTAGTACACTCATGGTTGACAAGTTAGGACTGAAGAAGACCACGCATCCCAATCCGTACAAGTTACAATGGTTGAATAATAGTGTTGAAATCAAAGTTACCGAACAAGTTGTTATACCATTTTTCATTGGTAAATACAAGGATGAGGTAACTTGTGGTGTTTGTTCTATGGATACTTGTCATTTGTTGTTAGGAAGACCGTGGCAGTATGATAAAAGAGTGTTGCACGATTGTTACACCAATCGATACTCTTTTACTCATGAGGGCAAAAAGGTAACTTTGGCACCTATGACTCCAATTGAAGTATAAGAAGACGAAGTTCGTTTGAAAGCGAGTATTACAACTTGGAAGGCCAACAAAGAGAAGAATGAATGCGAAAAGAAGAAAGAAAATTCACAGGTATTATCTGATTTGACGTTTTCTTCTATTTCTTCTTCTAACTTGCATGTTAATAAGGTGATGCCATGTGAAGTTCCCAAGGTTGCTACTGTTAGTATGTCTAGTTCATCTATGTCCTTTTCAGAAATTCAGCAACCTTCCATACCACGGTTTGACGTTCCTTTCCATTGTGCTATTGAGTTTTCCTTTTTATATGTTGATTTCTTTAGTTGTACATTGGATTGTGAACAACCTTGTGTTGTGATTCTAGATGATCGTCGAGATTCTTGTTGTTCTTTGGAGTTGCCTTTGTATGTCATTGTTTGGAGGATTACGAATGTACAACAAGCATTATCTAACTTTATGTTGTGCATTATTCGGAAAGGTACAAGAAAGAAGGCATTTCTATTTGTGTTCCTTGTAAAAGATCTTGATTCGAGAGGATGGCATATGTGCCGAGCAAGACGAAAGAAGAAGTTCCCTGCCAATTGAAAGTTGAAATTGTTCCCTTTTGTAATGAGGGTCGATTTGGGGACAAATCGTATTAAAGAAAGGGGGATGATGTGAGCACGTTTATGCCACCCAAAGAATGCAACTTCAAACTTTCAGGGAAGTTTGCTTTTTCATTTGTTACATACTGATGTGTAACATTTCTTATACTTATATTATTTATATTAGTGTGTTTACTATGTATATAGTATGTTTGGTGTGTTTTGAATAAGTTTGATATAACTTATGGTGTGTTTATATTTGTTTGTGTGTTAATAAATAATTGTGCACTTGTTTACGACTAGTATTATTGTTTCCATTAAGTTTACAATGCTTTGATGGAAGTTTGTTGCCTTTTGACATAGGTACGTAGGAAGACACTAGTTCAAGTGAGCATATGCATCTCAATTCCAGCTCAAGTGAGCATATGCAGCTCAACTCCAGCTCTGGAGAGTGCAACCAGCTCATTTTCAGCTCATCACACTTGCAGCTAGTTCGTTTCAGCTCAGCTCATTTCCAGTCAGCTCAACTTTAGCTCCACTAGCTCAACTTCAGCTGACAAGTCCAGAAGTAGCTGAGAAGCGTCTTGCATATCGGGGAGTGTACTAGTGCACATGTAGCAGCCTAGGTTGTAACCCCCTTAACCCGGCCTAGACGGTTGACCCGAATTAAGAAAGTCACACGGGGAAAACCAAAGTCAACCCGAAAGTCAACCTTGATTAACGACCCTTTTTTTTCTTTTTAGTCTTGTCTAGATGCACATTAATCCTAATTGTGATCACACAAACATCATACTCAAAGATCACAAACATCAGAGATCAAACAGGGACCCAATTGAACAAATTACAACTTTAGGGACCAAATTGTAATTTCTGATAATTAAAAGGACTTAGCCCAAATTAAAGTTACCATATTGAAATTAATCAGGTTTCATGCTTCTCTGTCAAAATTCAGCTCAAAAGGACTTCCCAAACTCATGCAATTGAACATACAAGATTCAGGACCAAAACGTAAACAATTCAAAACATATAACTGCCAATGTCAGCCCATAACGGTCGGCCGTTCCGAAACAGGTTGACCCTGTTCCGAAACACGGGCCGTTCCGAAACGGGTACCGAAACATGGTCTTGGCAGAGGCTAAACCGTTTCGAAACGGTGCACACCGTTTCGGACGCCTGGGTTCGTGCAAGGCACCCGTTCCGAAACGGTGCATACTGTTCCGAAACGCCTGCACAGATTGCAGCAACAAGCATACCAAAATATGCAATTGATCATTCAAACATGCTCCAAAAGTCACCAAACTTTACCAGCATGCAATTAAACATATTTAAGACTTATAGGAACCAACAAATCAACAATTCAACATCATATGCAAAAAGCCCCAATTCTATAGGCATGCTTCCTACACAAGCTAGCTATTCAAACTCCAAACTTCCACAACAAGCATATAAGGTTCCAATCCAAAACCAGCATTTAAAACAACATTCAACATACTTCGGGAGTCTCAAACACCTCCCAAAACATACACATTGGTCCCCCATTGCCAAAACACACAAAAGCTAAATTGTACTTATAAAACCTTCATACATTGAGCTTCACTTGAACTTGATTGCTTGCCCTTTCTGGCTGCCCCTCAAAGTACTCTAATGCTCTGCATTATTGAATTAAGAAAACGTAGAGAGCGTAAGCAAAAGCTTAGTGAGGCATGCTCATTAAAAACAATTCAATAATGCAATTAAAACCATGCTTAAATCAACCTTTGCACATGCTCAATAGCATAATTAAAACAAGCAATCTCATGCTTCAACATAAACCTTAAAACAAGCATCTCATGCTTCACAAATTACTTAACATGTCATATTGGCTCAAGTGATACATTTCAATTCATAAAACAAGTTCAACAACTTTCCCAAGGACTTTTAAACACCTTGGCCCCAAGGACTTTTAAACACCTTGGCCATGGACTTTTAAACACCATGAATAAGGACCACACAAGGACTTTTAACCACCTTTGTGTCCAATGCTTGAATCACCCCAAGGACTTTTAAACACCTTGGCCCCAAGGACTTTTAAACACCTTGGCCCCAAGGACTTTTAAACACCTTGGCCCATGGACTTTTAAACACCATGGAAGGATCACCTAAGGACTTTTAACCACCTTAGTGTCCGCAACAAGACTCATCCAAGGACTTTTAACCACCTTGATGATCTTAAGTAACAAGGCTCACTCAAGGACTTTTAACCACCTTAGTGACCTTAATCTTTTCAAAACATCACTTGCCAATATACATCATATTCATCATTAAATCCACTATTTTAAAGCATTTAACCAAGCCATTTTCATCATGCATTTTAAAGCATCAATCCACATTTAAACAATGTACAAAAGCAAGGTACTCCTACCTAGAGTTACCTTCAACATATGGCTTATATCATCAGCAAAAATCCATGCTAAAACATGCTTTCAAAACAGTAATTTAAAACATGCAAATCATCATTTTGCAACACATCAAAGTTATGGCCACCACTAGAGAGAAAATCCGAAAACTTACACTTGAGCTTAGCAAAGTTGTTTAGACTTAAACTAAGCTCCCAAAACCTTCAAACCTTGGTTTTAAAAGCTGAAATCCAATTTCCACAAATCCACTCACCAATTTCCACTTTGCTTCAAGTCAAAGCACCAAATCAAGCTTCCGGATCAACCGATCTTGGATCCGAAGATGCCTCCCCTGTTTCAACACATCAAAGCAGAGGATTAATGCATCATCATGCATTAATTGCTTCAATGAAAGCACCTAAACTCGCTGCTCTCATCCAACCTCCATTTTCGGCCACCAAACACAACCGAAAATGCATCCAAACCACTTCTAAACAAAGCCCAGCCATAAACCAGCAAAACCTCACCTCCATTAACATCATATAACATCTAAAAACAACCTATTAACAACCTTATACCTCCAGCAACATCAGATCACCAAGATCACCTCAAAAACTACCTTAAAACACAAGCTAAACTTAGGAAACTCAACCTATCCGGGATTGCATCAATCAAGACTCAATTCCACATCATTTTAGAGATCATTTAACATCAAAAACATCTCTTAAAACACAGATTACTCAGATCTAACGAAAATCATCAAAGATCATCAAAATCTTGCATAATAAGCCAAGATCCATAAATCAACTTAAAAGCCTTTAATTAAAAATCAATTTAGGATTGAAAACTTAGGAATTTCAGTAAAGAACCGATAGTTTAGAGGAGAAGGACGTTCTTACCTCCAAACTTGTGTTTCTCCACTTTTTGGAATGAAAAACCTTGATGAAACTTGTAGCAATTGAAGAGGTTTTGAAGATACAATGATTAGCAATCAAATGAGAGTTGAATGGAGGGATTTAGGTGAGAAAATCAGAAACAAAACTCTGGAAATGGAGTGTTTGGGTTGAGAGAAAAAGAGAGAAAGAAAATGGGAAGTTAGTTGAGAAAATTGCCAAAATGAGTTTTCCCCCCTTTTTGTTATCTTTAAAATCAGAAAATAGCTTATAAAACCTTAGAAAAATCTGGAGAAATCACCTTTGGATTAATAGCTCCTTAAAGATTCAAAGTTCCAATCCTTTATAAAATAGCCACCAAACTTGCGAAAATTACATTTTGGTCACTAGCCAAAATGTCACACTTCCAAAACTCATTTTCCAAAATTGATTTCACAGTTCACTTAATTATATTAAAAGATGATTTTAGAACATTTTTCCATATTTTTAATGCAACCCGAACTAGGCTTTCCTAATTTAACCTCTTAAGATTCGAACAGCACTTTGACCAACCGGTCAATGCCCAAAACTCCTAAGCCCAAAACCGGGGCGTTACAACTCTCCCCCCCTTAAGAAATTTCGTCCTCAAAATTTACCTGAAGGAAAGAGATAAGGAAACTGCTTCAGCATGTCTTCCTTCCGCTCCCACGTGGCTTCCTCAACACCTCGATGCTTCCACAGCACCTTCACCAACTCAATGGTCTTGCCACGAAGAACCTTGCTATCCGAATCCAGAACCTTCATCGGTTCCTCATCATAGGTCAAATCCGGATTCAAAACCACATCCTCTACAGGCATCACATGCGAAGGATCAGATCTATACTTCCGGAGCATAGAAACATGGAACACATCATGAATCTTCTCCAACTCCTGAGGTAACCTCAACCGATACGCAACAGGACCCACTCGCTCAACCACCTCATATGGCCCAATGTACCGAGGGCTCAACTTACCCTTCCGGCCAAACCTCGTCACCTTCTTCCAAGGCGAAACCTTCAAGAACACACGGTCACCCACCGCATACTCTATCTCCTTACGCTTCAAATCTGCGTAAGACTTTTGCCGATCAGAGGCAGCCTTCAACCTCTCACATATGAGCTTCACCTTCTCGGTGGCTCCTTTCAGCAAAGCAGGCATCGAAACCAACTTTTGACCAGTTTCAGCCCAACAAAGAGGAGTCCTACACTTCCTCCCATACAGAGCCTCATAAGGTGCCATCTGTATACTCGCCTGATAACTATTGTTATAAGCGAACTCAACCAAAGGCAGATGCTTCTCCCAAGAACCTTGAAACTCAATCACGCAGCATCTCAACATATCCTCCAAAATCTGAATAACCCTCTCAGACTGACCATCCGACTGAGGATGATAGGATGTACTGAAATGCAACCTTGTACCCAAAGCTTGATGCAAACACTGCCAAAAACGCGATGTGAACCTCGGATCCCTATCCGACACAATCGACTTAGGCACACCATGCAACCTCACTATCTCAGCAACGTACAGCTCTGCCAGCTTATCCAAAGAGAACGTAGTATGCACAGGCAAGAAATGCGCACACTTCGTCAAGCGATCCACAATCACCCAAACAGAATTCTTCTTTGATGGAGACAAAGGCAAACCAGATACAAAATCCATGGTAACCCTCTCCCACTTCCATTCAGGGATTTTCAACGGTTGTAACAAACCAGAAGGAACCTGATGTTCAGCCTTAACTCGCTGACACACCAAACACTTGCTCACAAACTCTGCAACATCCTTCTTCAAACCTACCCAATAGTACTCATCACGAAGATCACGATACATCTTAGTACTACCAGGGTGCATAGCAAAAGGACTACTATGACCTTCAGTCAGAATAGCACGCCTCAACTCAACATCAGCAGGCACTACTATCCGACTACCAAAACACAACACACCATCCTCATTAAAGCAGAAATCCGAAGGTCTACCCTCCGCGATATCCTGAACATGAGACACCAAGGAATCATCCAGCAACTGCTTTTCCTTGATCAACTGAACCAAAGATTGTTTCACTTGCAACTCAGCAACAAGACCACCATCTCGCGATATGCTCAAGCTAGTAAACATCGCCCTCAGCTCAACGGCTACCTTCCTACTCAAGGCATCCGCAACAACATTAGCTTTACCAGGATGATACTCAATCGTCAGATCATAATCCTTGAGCAACTCCAACCAACATCGTTGCCTGAGATTCAACTCCTTCTGAGACATCAGATACCTCAAACTCTTGTGATCCGTGTACACAGTACACTTCTCACCATACAGATAATGTCTCCAGATCTTCAGAGCAAAAACCACAGCAGCCAGCTCAATATCATGCGTAGGATAGTTGCGCTCATACACCTTCAACTGCCGCGACGCATAAGCCACAACCTTACCCTCTTGCATCAGCACACACCCCAGACCAACATAGGATGCATCACTATAGACCACAAACTCTTTCCCTGATTCAGGCTGAATCAAGATAGGAGCTTGCGTCAAAGCCGCCTTCAGCTTCTCAAAAGCCTGCTGTCTCGCTTCCGTCCACTCATACTTAACATCCTTTTGCAACAGCTTCGTCAAAGGAGCAGCAATCTTAGAAAAACCATCCACAAACCTCCGGTAGTATCCCGCCAAACCAAGGAAACTACGGACCTCATGAACAGACTTAGGAACTTTCCAGTTCATCACTGCTTCAATCTTCTGAGGATCAACACGAATCCCCTCAGCTGAGACCACATGTCCAAGAAACACCACCTCCTTAAGCCAAAACTCACACTTGCTCAGCTTAGCATAAAGCTGATTCTCCAACAAAGCTTGCAGCACAATCCTCAAATGCTCTTCGTGCTCCTCTTCAGTACGCGAGTACACGAGGATATCATCAATGAACACCACAACGAACTTGTCCAGGTATTCATGAAAAACACGATTCATCATGTCCATGAAAGCAGCAGGAGCATTTGTCAAACCAAACGGCATCACAAGGAACTCATAATGCCCATACCTTGTCCTGAAAGCTGTCTTAGGCACATCCACATCCTTCACCTTCAACTGATAATACCCTGACCTCAAGTCAATCTTAGAGAACACAGCAGCTCCCCGAAATTGATCAAAGAGATCATCAATCCTCGGCAAAGGATACCGATTCTTGATAGTCAACTTGTTCAGCTGACGGTAATCAATGCACATCCTCATAGTGCCATCTTTCTTCTTCACAAACAAGACAGGAGCACCCCAAGGCGACACACTCGGCCGGATGAAACCACGATCAAGCAGCTCTTGCAACTGCGTCTTCAACTCCTTCAGCTCCTTAGGTGCCATTCTATAGGGAGTAATGGACACAGGAGTTGTATTCTCATACAGCTCAATTCCAAACTCCACCTCGCGATTAGGAGGTAAACTAGGCAACTCTTCAGGAAAAACACCAGGAAACTCCTTCACAACCTTGATATCTTGCACTCTCAACTCCTTAGAGCTAGGATTCATCACAAAAGCTAGGTAAGCTTCGCAACCTTGCCTCAGCATCCTACTCGCCTCCAAGGTAGACACCACATTAGCAAGAAACTTCACATTCTCGCCAACTACAACAACTTCATAATCATCCGCGAGCTTAAGCGAAACCCGCTTATTCTCACAATCTACCACCGCACGATTCTCAGCAAGCCAATCCATGCCAAGGATCACATCAAAACCATAGAAAGGCAACTCCATAAGATCAACATGAAAGACATGTTCTTGAACAACCAAGGGACACCTTCTATAAAGCTTTCGAGTCACAACAGTTTCACCAAAAGAACTAGTGACACGAACACCAACATCCAAAGACTCAACAGGCAAACCAAGCAACTCAGCATGCTCACGCAAAATGTATGAATGCGTAGATCCAGAATCAATCAAAGAAAGCAATGACAAGGATTGCAAAGTAAAGGTACCTGCAATCACATCAGCATCATTCCTTCCCTCGCGCTGAGCATACACCCTAGCTTGGCCTCCACCCTCAGGCTGAATAGCCACAACATGAGCTACTCCGCGGCCACCTTCCTCTCTCCTCTGGAAATTACCACGGCCGCGCCCACGACCTCTCTGCGGTGCAACAACAGGAGCACGATCTTGGCCACCAGCCAACCTAGGACAATCTCGCCTCAGATGGTCAACAGAACCACAGTTCCAACATCCATTACCAGCAGCCGCAACAGGAGCTTGCACCTCCCTCACAGCACGAGGACAGTCACGCTTCATGTGACCACGCGAACCACAGATCCAACAAGCACTTGGTTCAGCTCTAGCAAAACCACCTCTAGCAGGTGCACCACCACCCCTCTTGGCTGAGGACTGATACTTCTGATCACGTCCCCTCTTGTTCCGTCCACCTCCGGAACTATACTCAGCAGCTCTCTTGCCAGAACTCGCTCCAGCACCTTTCGCAGCTAAACCCAAGTTCATCTCAATGTCCTTGGATCGACTAACCAACACATCAAAATCATTGTACTCAGCAGCCAACATGTAGGTCTTTACTTTCGTCACCAAGCCATAACGGAACCTTTCGCACCTCTCACGCTCATCAGGTATCAGCTCCGGTGCATACTGACTGAGGCGTACAAACTGCACTTCATACTCAGCCACACTCATGCTCCCTTGGGCAAGAGACATGAATTCACGCTTTTTCTCATCCAGATATCTCACTCCAAGATATCTCCTCTTGAACGCATTCTGAAAGAATGTCCAAGTAACATCAACTTCAGCCATCCCAGCTATGGTGGTCGTCCACCACGTATATGCATCGTCCTGCAGCAAGGACACAACACAGCCCAACTTTTGCACATCCGTGCAGCTCATCTGACCCAAGATACGCTTGGTACTCTCTAGCCAAGCTTCCGAACTCTCAGCAGACATACCCCTGAACTCAGTCCCTCCAAGACTGCGTAGACGCTCCAAAGGTAATCTGACACCAGCATCTCCCTGATGCCCAGCTCCTTGAGCTCCAGCTACTGCTGCACGAAAAGCACCCGCAATAGCTTGTACCAGCATAGAAATGTCAGGCATAGCTTGCCCCTGACCAACCTCTGGTCCAGCAGCACCAGCTGCAGCTTCAGCTCGCTCACCTCCAGCACCACCACCAGGCGGAGGAGGGGGTAACACTGCACTACCCGTATTCTCTTCATTCTCATTCTCGTTAGGAGCCGTAGCTCGCACACTACCTCTTAACTCTCTACGTGGTGCCATACTTTTACCATGCAATCACAATGCAAAATAAAACAAGTCAGGCCCAGCAAGGTAAGCAATCCAAGTATTCAAGCTCAATTTCATTCAAAATCAACTTCATTTCATTAGCTTTTGTTTGGCAATGGGTACCCTCAACGTGCAACATCATAGCATACATCTCAATTGCATCAACATTACAAGCCACTGATCATGCTTCCAAACAACAAGCATACAAGACAAACATACTTCAATCATGCATACATTCATTCCCAATTACTCGCAAACTCAGCTCTGATACCACCAAATGTAACCCCCTTAACCCGGCCTAGACGGTTGACCCGAATTAAGAAAGTCACACGGGGAAAACCAAAGTCAACCCGAAAGTCAACCTTGATTAACGACCCTTTTTTTTCTTTTTAGTCTTGTCTAGATGCACATTAATCCTAATTGTGATCACACAAACATCATACTCAAAGATCACAAACATCAGAGATCAAACAGGGACCCAATTGAACAAATTACAACTTTAGGGACCAAATTGTAATTTCTGATAATTAAAAGGACTTAGCCCAAATTAAAGTTACCATATTGAAATTAATCAGGTTTCATGCTTCTCTGTGAAAATTCAGCTCAAAAGGACTTCCCAAACACATGCAATTGAACATACAAGATTCAGGACCAAAACGTAAACAATTCAAAACATATAACTGCCAATGTCAGCCCATAACGGTCGGCCGTTCCGAAACAGGTTGACCCTGTTCCGAAACACGGGCCGTTCCGAAACGGGTACCGCAACATGGTCTTGGCAGAGGCTAAACCGTTTCGAAACGGTGCACACCGTTTCGGACGCCTGGGTTCGTGCAAGGCACCCGTTCCGAAACGGTGCATACTGTTCCGAAACGCCTGCACAGATTGCAGCAACAAGCATACCAAAATATGCAATTGATCATTCAAACATGCTTCAAAAGTCACCAAACTTTACCAGCATGCAATTAAACATATTTAAGACTTATAGGAACCAACAAATCAACAATTCAACATCATATGCAAAAAGCCCCAATTCTATAGGCATGCTTCCTACACAAGCTAGCTATTCAAACTCCAAACTTCCACAACAAGCATATAAGGTTCCAATCCAAAACCAGCATTTAAAACAACATTCAACATACTTCGGGAGTCTCAAACACCTCCCAAAACATACACATTGGTCCCCCATTGCCAAAACACACAAAAGCTAAATTGTACTTATAAAACCTTCATACATTGAGCTTCACTTGAACTTGATTGCTTGCCCTTTCTGGCTGCCCCTCAAAGTACTCTAATGCTCTGCATTATTGAATTAAGAAAACGTAGAGAGCGTAAGCAAAATCTTAGTGAGGCATGCTCATTAAAAACAATTCAATAATGCAATTAAAACCATTTATAAACCATGCTTAAATCAACCTTTGCACATGCTCAATAGCATAATTAAAACAAGCAATCTCATGCTTCAACATAAACCTTAAAACAAGCATCTCATGCTTCACAAATTACTTAACATGTCATATTGGCTCAAGTGATACATTTCAATTCATAAAACAAGTTCAACAACTTTCCCAAGGACTTTTAAACACCTTGGCCTCAAGGACTTTTAAACACCTTGGCCATGGACTTTTAAACACCATGAATAAGGACCACACAAGGACTTTTAACCACCTTTGTGTCCAATGCTTGAATCACCCCAAGGACTTTTAAACACCTTGGCCCCAAGGACTTTTAAACACCTTGGCCCATGGACTTTTAAACACCATGGAAGGATCACCTAAGGACTTTTAACCACCTTAGTGTCCGCAACAAGACTCATCCAAGGACTTTTAACCACCTTGATGATCTTAAGTAACAAGGCTCACTCAAGGACTTTTAACCACCTTAGTGACCTTAATCTTTTCAAAACATCACTTGCCAATATACATCATATTCATCATTAAATCCACTGTTTTAAAGCATTTAACCAAGCCATTTTCATCATGCATTTTAAAGCATCAATCCACATTTAAACAATGTACAAAAGCAAGGTACTCCTACCTAGAGTTACCTTCAACATATGGCTTATATCATCAGCAAAAATCCATGCTAAAACATGCTTTCAAAACAGTAATTTAAAACATGCAAATCATCATTTTGCAACACATCAAAGTTATGGCCACCACTAGAGAGAAAATCCGAAAACTTACACTTGAGCTTAGCAAAGTTGTTTAGACTTAAACTAAGCTCCCAAAACCTTCAAACCTTGGTTTTAAAAGCTGAAATCCAATTTCCACAAATCCACTCACCAATTTCCACTTTGCTTCAAGCCAAAGCACCAAATCAAGCTTCCGGATCAACCGATCTTGGATCCGAAGATGCCTCCCCTGTTTCAACGCATCAAAGCAGAGGATTAATGCATCATCATGCATTAATTGCTTCAATGAAAGCACCTAAACTCGCTGCTCTCATCCAACCTCCATTTTCGGCCACCAAACACAACCGAAAAAGCATCCAAACCACTTCTAAACAAAGCCCAGCCATAAACCAGCAAAACCTCACCTCCATTAACATCATATAACATCTAAAAACAACCTATTAACAACCTTATACCTCCAGCAACATCAGATCACCAAGATCACCTCAAAAACTACCTTAAAACACAAGCTAAACTTAGGAAACTCAACCTATCCGGGATTGCATCAATCAAGACTCAATTCCACATCATTTTAGAGATCATTTAACATCAAAAACATCTCTTAAAACACAGATTACTCAGATCTAACGAAAATCATCAAAGATCATCAAAATCTTGCATAATAAGCCAAGATCCATAAATCAACTTAAAAGCCTTTAATTAAAAATCAATTTAGGATTGAAAACTTAGGAATTTCAGTAAAGAACCGATAGTTTAGAGGAGAAGGACGTTCTTACCTCCAAACTTGTGTTTCTCCACTTTTTGGAATGAAAAACCTTGATGAAACTTGTAGCAATTGAAGAGGTTTTGAAGATACAATGATTAGCAATCAAATGAGAGTTGAATGGAGGGATTTAGGTGAGAAAATCAGAAACAAAACTCTGGAAATGGAGTGTTTGGGTTGAGAGAAAAAGAGAGAAAGAAAATGGGAAGTTAGTTGAGAAAATTGCCAAAATGAGTTTTCCCCCCTTTTTGTTATCTTTAAAATCAGAAAATAGCTTATAAAACCTTAGAAAAATCTGGAGAAATCACCTTTGGATTAATAGCTCCTTAAAGATTCAAAGTTCCAATCCTTTATAAAATAGCCACCAAACTTGCGAAAATTACATTTTGGTCACTAGCCAAAATGTCACACTTCCAAAACTCATTTTCCAAAATTGATTTCACAATTCACGTAATTATATTAAAAGATGATTTTAGAACATTTTTCCATATTTTTAATGCAACCCGAACTAGGCTTTCCTAATTTAACCTCTTAAGATTCGAACAGCACTTTGACCAACCGGTCAATGCCCAAAACTCCTAAGCCCAAAACCGGGGCGTTACATAGGTGGCATCCGGTCATCTCCAGCACCCACGTTGCAGCTTGACACATGTGTGTGAGTGTGCAGCCGAATCAGCCCGTTTTCTCCTTCATTATGTGCCATTTGCAAGAAAGGATAGGCCCAAGTGGTTATGTTTGAATTTCAAACATAAAAATCACATGTTAAATGTGATTTTCATGTGGTTTGGGCGCCAAAACTTGTGGCTGCAAATTGGGTCCGCCCAAAAGGAGTTTTTTTCCACTCAAATTCAATTTTTATACTCCTTTTAATATCAGCCACACAACTTAAACGAATTTGGCAGCCCTTGTACCTATATATATATATGTGTTTAAACAATGTAATTGGGTTAGACCTTTTTATGAATCAAATATATTGTGAGAATTTTCTCTCAAAGTTAGTTCTTTTTAGAACTTTTTCCTTAATACTTCAGATTCTCAATTGTTAGATAATTGAAGGGTCCAAGTGCTTTGTTCGAAAAAATTTAAGATAAGGTTCGGGTTTGTTCAGTAGATTATTCGAGTTCTTCCGTGGAGTTTGTTCATCTTTCGACATTGTAGAACAGATTCGATCCGGGTTTGCATAACAAATTATGCAAGTTCTTTCGAGTTCTTCGTGTCAAGTCTGAGAACGTTGCTGCCATTGTTGAATGCTTGAAGATATCATCTTCAGCCTTTCACCTAGTCCTTAAATTATTTCGGCAACTTTCTTCTTTTCCCATTTCTTATTTTTCTTTCATTTTTTCTTCATCTTTTCTTTATTTTTGACATCTAAATACAAAACCATGTTTGTTTCTGTTGCAGAGAAATACTTGCTATTATCCTTGATCCGTGAATGAACGAGGAATGTTGTTTTCACCATCAACACCCTTGTATCATACTCTAAGGTTAGGAGTCCAATCTTGGTCTCCTTGACGTCATCGGTCCCCTCGTATGTGACTTCAAGCTTGTCCCATACCTCATTGGCACTCTCACAAGAAGACATCTTCTCATAGATGGATGGGCTAAAAGCACAAAAGAGGATGTGCAATGCTTTGCAATTTAGCTCCAACTTTTTGCGATCGTCGGCACTCCACTCCGCTTTGATTCGTTGAGGCACGAACGGACCATCTTCAACTATGTCCCATAGCTTGTAGTCTCTTGATTTGATGAAGAACTTCATCTTTGTCTTCCAATGGGCATAGTGGGTTCCGTCGAAGAAAGGCGATTTGTCGATTGATTGTTCCATTTGAGCCGGTTGATAAAATAGTGATTGAGCTTGCCGAATCTTCTCAATAGGATGTGAATCCCCTTCGATTGAGCCAAGCTCTGATACCAATTGTTGAGTTGTGAGGAGCTCGATTCGTTCAACCGATGTTGCTCACCAAGTGGTGGAGAGGTGAATTTTTGGGTGGAAGGGTTGTGGAAGCTAAAAAGATAATTGACACAATGATTTATAGTGGTTCAACCTTCTAACCAAGGTCTATATCCACTACTTTAGCTCCCCACTAAGGATTTCCAATCAATCCACTATTGATTCGTCCCCTTTTCTAGGCTGAAGAGGAAACCCTTATACACGATCAAGCTTTCTACCCAAAGTCTTGATCGAAACCCTCTTTTACAAAGAGAAACAATAAGCAAACTTAAATCCCTCTAATAGTTATTTGTTTGCACAATTTAGTACTCACCAAAACCTAAAACACTTGAGCAAATTTGACAATTTTGGCTCACTAGTGTTTGTCTATACAATAAATGACAATTTAAGCTCTAAGACAATTCTTGATCATTTGTTGATTGACAATATGAGCATTAGCCTTTACTTGATGCTTGGAGGTCCCTTTTATACTCCTTGATGAGTTTATAGTCGTTGCTAGCCGTTGGGGTTGAATTGGAGACGTTGAGGACTTTAATTCCCACCATAAATGCAGTTCTGCAGCTCATCGTTTTGAAACGCTCGAACCCGTTTCGAAACACCCTTTAAGTAGAAAGAGCCATTGTATTCTGACAAGGCACCCGTTTCGGAACGCCCCTGTCCGTTTCGGAACACGTATCGAAACGCCTAGACCCGTATCGAAATGCCCTGCATTTAAATGTTAGTTGGGAAATAGTCGTTGGGGTTTATGACTGTTATGGTCGAAGCCATATAGGCGTATCGAAACGGCATAGCCCGTTTCGAAACTCTAAGCAAAAATCTCATCCAGGAAAAGCCTGTTTCGATACTAGTATCGAAACATTTTTGCTACTGGAATCCCCCATATCGAAACGCCCTAAGGTGTTTCGAAACGCCTGGACAGTTTTGTGAAGTTTGGCTTTGAAAAATATGTAAAACCTTTTAAAAACATCCCTAAACATAGTTTCAAGTTATTTGGACTTTGGAAATTGTTTTAAATACTTTTTAAATCAGTCCAAAACATTTTTCAATTATTATATCAAAACATTAGTTCTACAGAAGTCAACCCGTACCGATACAAGGCTTGCTCGTATCGATACGTGCAAAAGGGAAAAGTTTACAAGGTTGACCAACGCCCACCCGTATCGAAACAGCTCTAAGCGTTTCGATACAGGGGTAGTTAAAGTGGTTAAAGCCGAATCTGAAAGTATGCACTGTTTAAATTTTGGTCACTGAGTTTTGCATAAGTAAAATTGAATGGGTAAATGATCATCATTATGCAAGAAATTTTGCAGGCTAATCAATGTTGTACTGAATTTCATTGTGGTCTTCTCTAATGCATCGAAGGACCTCTAGTTTGTAAGATTTACAGAATAGTCCCTAAAACTTGTAAAAGTTATAAATTGGTCATAAATGGTTAATTGTGGTCTTCTTATGAATGAATTGGACTAAGGTGTATATTGGTAATGTTTTGTTTGTATAATTTGATTAAGCGTTATTAACAAATTTAAATTTTATCACACTGATCACCGCATAGTTCATCGGTAACACGCTCTGACCCGATTCTCGTCTAGGCCGGGAAGGGGGTGTTACACTAACGATTGAGGAAAGTGTATAGTCTCCCATCTCTTGTTAGTGGGGTTATACATCTACCAATGAGTGGTGTTGTAGGGTTTATACGGTGTACGGAATATTATACCACATGTGTGACAATGGTGGTGGGTAGCTCCCATGTGTGAACCTTGAGATGCAGTGAGAATGTATGAAGTGTTGGGACAACAATTGGGAATCCGTGTATCCGATGTGGTTTTGAGAAATGTACATGACTTGTAAGCCAATATAATTGATGATTTATCATGAAATGGTTAATGATGCATATTATATTAATGCATGTTTTACTCTTTAAGCTTTGCATATGGTATCTATGCGTGGGAAGGCTTAAGTTGAGTGTTAGCAATGGATTTTCTGTTAAGTTCATAATATATGATGCATGGTGTTTAAGATGTTTTTGATTGAGGAAAGTGCATGGTTTTAAAATGGGCATGATTTCTTTTCAAAGGATATTTAGTAAATTGAAATGAGATTTCAATGTGAACATGAAAATGGTTTTCATGCATTGATGGTGTTTTGTTCTTGAACACTCCTCACTAAGCCTTGTGTGCTTACGCTCTTATTTGTCTATCAATGCAGATAATTGAAGCTTAGAAGGCAGCAAGAGGCAAGGGATTCCGAGGGACTTTACTTTTGAATGTATGTGTCGTTTATGGACTAGAGTAATAAGGGAAATGGGGATTCCATAGTCTATTTGGGTGATGTGTATGAACACCCTTTGTGACCATGTTTGTTTTATGGTTTTAAACTTGTAAAAGGCCTTTATTTGATGGATTGTGCATTGGTTGGAGTTTTGACTCTTGAGTGGCTTATTTTCTAGGTTGCATGCCTATAGTTTATCTTTGATACAATTTGTCATGATTTGATGTTGAATATGCCATGAATGATTGAGTATTGATGTTTAAATTTGTTGTATGCATGTTGGAAGCATGGTGGAATGGTTTAGGTTGGATTTAAGTGTGAAACACTAGCAAAAACTGTCATTACAGGCCCAAGTGTTTCGGTACACACGATTCTATACCGAAACAGTGAGCTTGAAATGGCCTAAGGATTTTGAAACAAGGAAGGTCTATTCCGGTACGTTTTGCCACTGGAAACCACTGTTCTGAAACACCTCAAAGGTGTTTCGATACGTGCCCGTGTTTCGAGATCTGTGAACTTGTTTTGGTACGCCCGTTTCGATATAGGGATAGCTTGTACCGAAATGATAGGCTGCTAAGTTAGTTGATGGAATATTGTGAAGTTCTAGTTATTTGCGTTTTGGTCCCTAAATGTTGTGGATGCAATTAAATGAGCATGAATGATTATTTTGAGCTGAATTTTGACTAAGATGCATGTAATGTGATTAATTAAGGGTTGGTAACATAAAATTGTATGTTTATCTATAGTTTGGAAAAATTACAAAATGGTCCTTAAAAGCGTAATTGAAAGCAATCGAGTCTTAATCGATGTTTGTTTGAGTTATGAATGTTCCGCTGCGAGGTTAAACACATAGGATCCTAATGAGCATTTAGATAAGATAAAAAGAAAAAAATAATTAAGGATGTTTATTGGAGTAAACTTCCCGGTTTACTTTAATATTTTCTATGTGACCCGTTTGATTCGGTCTACCGTCTGGACCGAGTCGAGGGGGTTACATTTCAAATGCTCATGCTATGATGATGATCATGCCATGTTTGATTGAGGATGGATGTTTAAATATGGTGTATGCATGTTGGAAGCATGTTGGATTGGTAATGATTGGATTAAAATGTGAAAAACCAAAAAAATTGTCATTACAGGCCCATGTGTTTTGGTACACCTAAGTCTGTACCGAAACAGTGTGCTTTAAATGGCTTAGGGGTTTTGAAACAGGGAAGGAGTGTTTTCGATACGCTTTGTTACAGGAATCTCGTGTTCCAAAACACCTTCGAGACTGTTTCGATACGTTCCCGAGCTTCGAGGCGCTTGACCCTGTTTCGATACGGGCGTTTCGATACAGGGCAACATGTACCGAAACACCCAGCTGTTAAGTCAGTTACTAGAATCTTTTGAAGTTCCGTTTCTTTATGTTTTGGTCCCTAATTGTTGTGGAGGTAATTAATTGAACTTGGATGATTGTTTTAAGCTGAGTTTTTCCAGAGAGGCATGTAATGTGATTAATTAAAGTTTGGTAACTTAAAATGGAATAAGTCCCTTTATTTTACTAAAATTACAAAATGGTCCCTAAAATGTGTTTGCATGCAATTAAGTCCCTAAATGTTTTTTGATCGAGTTGCAAATTGTTCCGCTGCGAAGTTTATCACTTAGGATAATAATGAGCATCTAGACAAGATAAAATGAAAAAAATAGGGTCGTTTACTGCAGTAAACTTCTCGATTTACTTCAATATTTCTCGTGTGACCCGTTCGGTTCGGTCTATCGCCCAGACCAGGTCGAGGGGGTTACATTAATTGCTCTCCCCATTCAAATTTCTTATCAATTCTCTTATTCACAGCCTCTTTTACCTCAGACAACATTTGTTGAAGTATCTCCGACATCATTTCCCTCGTTGTATCACCATCGTTGTATATTGCAACATCGTACTCCGCAGAAGCAATCTTACAAAATAAATAAATATTCAAACTTCACATTCCCCAAAAAAATGAGTACTACTATGACACATTATGTATTACCTTACATCTCTTCGAAGCTTTCCTACCTTTTCTTGCTTCCATGACATCATGTTTGTCAATAGTTTTAGGTAATGGCTTCTTCCAAGAAATAATCTTCACCGTGAAAGTATATTATTAATTAACCATGATCGCAATTGACATAATAGACAAATAATAATCCAGCACATACATTTGGTATATTCACAGCTCGAGCGCTCTTCAAGAGGGCATAAACACACGTGACCTCTGACTGCACCCAGTGCAGAATGCGAGCCTTACCACCATTAGAAGCTACATTGTCTATGCTATCAATTCCAGACCAATAATCATATAGCCTAGCATGAATTCCATATCATTCACAACACATCATTAATTTATATAACAGTGCTCAATTCCACTCATTTCTCATTACTAATGCTATTTAAACTTTACCTCTAAGACTGTAATGCACCCTTTTAAGTAAACGTGCCTTTGCGGCCTTTGTATATAGCTTATTTCGTCAATAAGCGTATCGTAAACATACTTGGCCCAATTCACTTTTCCCTGTAAGCAATCGTCGCACAAAAACTTCAACAAATTTTGACTTGGTCGTGTCTCAGCAGTAGGACACAGAAAAACTCCAATAATGTATAGCAATACCCTACCTTTCAAAGCATCCCATTCAAAAGAACCATGCAATACATCATGCTTGATTTTACCAAATGCTAAAAAGGTTCTAAGCTTATACTTTTCACCTAGTTCTTTACCATTCTCCCTCGACATCACTTCATTAACATCAACACTCTCATTCTTCAGGCCCAATATAGCTTCTACATCTTCAACTAATACAAGAATGGTGTGTCCTTCAAACTGAATAACACTCCTTCCAACATCAAAACTTTCCATCAATTCTCCACATAGATCCCAATGTAAAATGCACGATTTTATAAAAGCTAAGGACTCAAAACCAATTTCATCATGAACATGATCAATCCCCTTCGTCTTCATTCCCTTTACGAACTCGTACAATTGCTTTTGACTACACCTTCTGTCAAAATATGTCTACAGGGAATAACATAACAACCTCCTACGTCAATCTCAATATAAACTATTATACTCTATCAAAGAAACAATGTAAAGACTTCTATTCCCTATCACCTTCTTCGGTTGTCCTGATTTAGATTCTTTGTATGCTGCCTTCTCCTTCTCAGTTTCATCAATGTAAGGTTTTTTTGTCTTCCTTCGACATTTCCTTTCATTTCTTGTCTAACTCTTTCCTAACCTATGAATGAAAAATTCAAATGAATTTAACATTTTACACATCATAAAGCACTGAAACCTACCTCATGATTTATTTTTCGTCACTTTTCTTCATCCTTATACATTCACCTTTACTGTAAAACATGAAAAAGACCAAAGGTATACATTCAGTAATTCTGCATTTCGATTCAATAAGAACACGTAAATATCAACTTACTAAAACAGAAGGTAGGGAAGAACTGTTTTCCTTCCGCGCGGCTTCTCATATATGGCCCAGGATCTCAAACAGAGCTTTCTTAACAACTTCGTTATCAACAACTTCATTACTATCTTTATTAGCATAGTCTTTAGGAACTTTATCATTTCATTCTTCCTTAACAACTAATTTGCCAACTTCCTTATTTACCAACTTCATTATTAGCATTTTTATCAAGAACTTCTTTACCAACATCATCCGCAACATCTTCAAAAACAAAATTCAGATTTACGGTATTCATCATAAGGATTAAATCATCAAATGAGTCAGTGCAGAAACAAACCAACTCAATCGTAAATATACTCATCCTCATTACAAACAAATCTAACCTTTTTAAGTTAAAGTCGATGACAACTTACCATTTAAAAAACCGAAAGAAGGGAAAATTTGCAGTTTAAACATATTTATCCAACAAAAAATAGAATTTCAGACCAAAATTTCAAAACACAAACTCTAAATTTCAAGTATTCTGCAAATAAGCAAAAGAGTTAGGGCTTTGCTTTGCTTGTACCTTCGCAATGGAGACGATTTTACATGTTTAGTTGCAGATCTAAGTTCAGGTTTCAATCCTCTGAAGTGACTAAAACGTTTTTTCTCAATTTCAAAGAGTTCTCCAGATTTTCAAATGAAAAATGAATTCTAACCTTAAAATGTTATTAAACAAGTGAAGGTCTCATTCTCATTCTAGGAGCTCAAGGGTTTTATTCTCTACGAGTAGCGAAACGACAACGTACATGTCGAGACCTTAAAGAAACACTGAAAATATGAATCGTTGCACCGAAAATACTATCATCTTCAACTTTAGGTCGCGAAACTTACTATATAAACATGTATTTTTAAAGCCACTTTAAGCATTTCTAGTTTACACTTTTTCTACAGGTTCCGCAACATGTACAAAAGTACTGATATGAAGAGAAAAAAGTCAATTGTTACGCGTTAATCCTTAAATGTTACTTTCACAGTAGACTGTTTCGTTACTCAATATCAAATTTCGAGATATCTTCTTCCAACTTTACTTGTCAAATACTTCACTAACAATTTGAGTTTAAACTATTAACTACTGGTTTCGGTACATATTTCATAGTTCTGAAACATGTGTGTAAACTAACGGTCAAAATCAAAAAATTTCACATGTTTTTAATGAGAATCTAAACCTAACGGTTTTTAATGAGAATCTAAACATATGTGTAAACTACCGATTTTCACGTGTTTTTAATGAGAATCTAAATCTAATGGTCAAAATCAAAAATTTTCTCATCCGACGACTATAACATCCTGTCGTTTATTAGCAGTACACTAGTTATATTTTAGACAAACCCAAATTTTTTTCCCTTTTGTTTATCCTCTTGTTTCAGCTGTTTATGGGTCTCCCAGAGCCAATATGTATGGTTCTTTTATGGGTAAACTACATAAATGACCATCATACTATTGGAAAAGTCGCGATTTGACCACCTTACTTTTTTTCGAATCAATTAAACCACTATATTATTAAATTGGGTGCAATGTGACCACCAACCGTTAGAGGTTAACAGTAGGGTGATATGGCAGTTAAAAAATTAAGGGTATAATTACACATTTGGTCCTTATTATTTACATATCCTTTCAATTTAGTCCTAATTTTGAACTAATAAAATAAATTAATTAGGTTTTGAAACGTGTCTAAATCAGGGATAAATCACCTAGCACTTGTCTAACACCAAGGTTTCATCGATGTGTTTCTCGGGCTGAAACTGGTTGTTGTAAATGAGTTGAACCACCCTTTTCTTGTCAAGAACATAGGTCTGTATAAAAATATTACAAACACCCAGAATTCAATTTGCATAAACCAAATCTAAATCTTTCTATGTAAAATCTATTTTTGTAGCAACAGTTTGTATAGAAATACCTTGTGTGATGCTGTGCTATCAACACTTATTTCAATAACTTCAGCTCCTGCTTTCTTAAACTTCTCATAAGAATCTCTGGAAGCACACGCCTGCCCAAAAATTTTCACTAGTTTCATTAATGTTCTGCATCACTAATTCATCTAAAATTCAACACATTTCATTACTGAAATCAAAGGCAACAATGAGTTTCAAAAAAGATCCAAATGTAACATGTTTGGTGCAGCTAGGGGATTCATCAGCAGGGTAGAAATAGACAACCACATGCTTCCCTTTAAACTTGGAAAAGCTCACATTTTTCCCATCTTGATCTTTCAACGTGAAGGATGGGGAACTGAACCTTTATTCACCTACCAAAAAACCCCAGGAAAATCATAAGAAAATCACTTGGAACAACAAAAACCCAGCAATAGAAAGCAATGTACCTTAGCAGAAATGGAGGTTTTGAAGGAGGAAAAAGAAGGGATGGAAGGAGAAGAAGAATGGGAGAACTTAAGGCCATAGAACTGAGAGTGTGATGATTTAGAGAGAATTGAGAGGCATCTAAAAGCAGAGGAGTGGGTGTTGGGAGTGTGAGAAGCCACAGTGTGGGTTGGGAGACCGAGAGAAGAAGCCATTAAAGGGGTTAAGACAGGAATGAGAAGGTTTTGTGTTACGTGGTAATAAAAATAAAAGAAAGTGGTTTATAGCACAAACATGTGCTTAGTGTAGCGGTTAGAGTGTTGTTTTCATTCTTGATTTACCCAGGTTCGATTCTCTTTGAGCCCAAGTTTGGGGATTTTATTTTTCCTCCTCCAATAAGGTGTTAACACGTGTCACCACCTAATTAATTTATTTTATTAGTTTAAAATTAGGACTAAATTGAAAGGATGTGTAAATAGTAAGGACCAAATGTGTAATTATATCCTTAATTTTTTAACTGCCACGTCACCCTACCGTTAACCTTTAACGGCTGGTGGTCACATTGCACCCAATTTAATAGTATGGTGGTTCAATTGCTTCGAAAAAAAGTAAGATGGTCAAATCGCGACTTTTCCAATAGTATGATGGTCATTTATGTAGTTTACCGTTCTTTTATTTTCCTTTGATAAATAAAAAAAAAGAAGTAAAAAGTGATATATACTGACAGTAATAAATGAAAGACGAAGCTCCCAAAGTTGAACCCAAGGTTACTTCAACCAGAGTACAAAAGCAGAGAAACCGAAAGAAGAAAATGGCGGTTCCAATGAGACTCATTGAAGAAGACGAAGACGATGATGAGAACGCTCTGTTTGAAGAATACGATTACGAGATTCACTTTGTTGATGATCCGCACACCCCTCCTCACCTCCCCCATGTCAACGCTGGCGGTGCCGGTGGCCCCCTCTCCATAGGTTTCCCTTCCCCTTTTACTCCATACATTCTCCTTTTCTTCTCTTCTTCACCCGCCCATTTTTGTTGTTTTCTTACCATAAAACCTTTGTGGTTTCATCCTTAAAAAGATGAGTTTTTCAAGGGGTTTTCTTGGTTTCTTTTCTTTTCTTTCTTTTTTTTTAACGTATAACAAATTTAGCTAATATTTGGTCCTATTTGATTGAGGAAAATGTTGTTTGCCTTTTGCAACAGGAATTCCGTACATGTTGGAAGTGTTTATTAAGAATAGTTAAATAAAGGAAGTCTTTTTTTGTGTGTGTTGATTCGAAGCTTGTGAATGATACGCGGAATGGGTGCTTAGGAACTTCGAAATTATAGCTTTGCTTATATGATTCGCAGCTTAATGTTTCTCAGCATGTTTCTGATGCTTGTTGCAATGTCCTCTTAGATAATATAGTACAATTTGTCTTAAGGCTTAAGTTCTGATGTTTTACGATGTTTCTACCATGATCATAACCAGGGCTAAGTGCATCCTTGGCTGCTGAACTGAGTGTCCAACCAGATATTTCCCGAATTCTACCCCGATTCGAGGTGTTTGCAGACTATTATCTCCAGACCCATCTTAGGTTGGAACAAATGCTACTGAATATAGCAGATTTGTTCTTAAAATTGCTTCCAGAGGCTGGCTTAACCAACTATCCGCAACTGCCGCAAGCTCCAAGTTGGCATCAAGTAGGGCTCGGCTCACAGGACTTGGCATCCCGACTCGTGCATATTGCTTCCTACCTGATCGAGTGCATTCTTGCTGTTGCACTGATGATCCGGTTTAATGCAGATTTGATCTCGAGAGCGGTTCCAGGAGCTGACTTTACTAACTATCCAAAAATGCCGGAAACTCCGAGTTGGTTTCAAGGAGGACCGCAAACCCCACTAGTGGGCGAGCTATGTGATCATTTTGAATCCTATTGTTATGAGAGCCACCTTGCATATGCAGAGATGTTGCGGTTTACTATAGGCTTGATCTCAAGAGTATTTCCAGGGTTCGACGTGCCTGTTCCACCGCTGGTGCTTACTTCGGATTGGCTTCGAAGGCTCATCATACTGCTGTAGATGGCGTCGGAGAAGATGAAGAGTTGGTGGAGTTCATTTTGTTCCTTTCCTTGCATTTGTGATGTTTTGTTTTGTGTGGAGTGGAACATTATAATGTTCAAACAAATGTGGGGAGAGGATTTAGTATGATGAATATGTTTCTCTCTTAAGTAAATGAATATATGCTGCTTCAGAGATGGCTTATTTTGAGCATTTGAAGCTACTCTTATCTTCTCTTGGCACTCTAACGTCCGTGAGAGTCATTGCTGAACGAACCCTTGGTCAAGTTTTATTAGGCTTTTACTCGAAGGAAAATAGAGTCTTAAGTAACAGTTTCAATAATATCTACTCAATTAATCAAAGAAAGACAATCCAAATACATTCTCTTGAATAACAAACTAAAACCTTAATCACAACAAAAGCAAAAGGCAATCAAATTTACACCAGTTAGTTTGAGCGGGGAGGATAAAAAACCATGGCCACTCACTCCATTGCAAAGAACAGCAGTATAGAAAATCCAAAGGAATCATATACATGATTTGTTCATAATCTGTCAAGCCACCAAACATGGCTGCCTGAGCTTTCTATTGATAATGTATGCCATCCCATCATGTCAAAGGGAGTCGAATGTTGCTGCAACTTAGGAGCAACAACCACCGCCTGGAGAAGTCTGGTACACTGGCTTCTGCTTTAACATGTTTCTCTTGCCTACAGATGACCCTTCTTCCAAAAGACTTGGAACTTCCATTATCTGCAAGAGAAATCCGCCGAACTGAGACGAGACTATATTTTTCACTCTAATCTAAGTTTACATGGTGATCACTCGTCCAAATTTATATGGTACTCTCTACTTCGGAACAATTTATTCACTTGTTATCACCATGATTCATGGAGAATCATCGAGTCTGTTTGCAAGTTTGAAAACTATCATTCTTAATGATCGATGTATGTCCACACAAAAATCGCATCTAATATGTTGTATATATATTACTGGAAAATTGAACAGCAAAATTGATGTCACAAGAAGAAAAAAAAGTTTACCTTCAATGCAAGCTCCTCAAAGCATTGCTCCACGTTTACTCTTGTTTTAGCACTGCATTCAAGAAACATAGATCCAAGCCCTTTTGCAAGGGCAATGCCTTCTTCTCTACTTACAGCCCTTCCAGAATCCTGAAATGTAAGCAAATAGGATGTAATGAAGCAAACTATAAATTAAAGAAAAAAATGACAAAAAAAAGGTGGATAAAAACTGCAATATCTACACCATAGGGGTAGGGGAGAATACTAGCAATTAAGATAACATGAAAGGCGAATGATAAACCTTATATTCACAACTTTGTTCCATGAGGCTTCTTAGAACAAGAAGAGAGCCAAGGAGTTCTTTCCCAATAGATTATGTTGTCTATTACCAACTTACTTGATCTATCCGTGAAAACGGGGTTGATTTATCTTCCAAAAAACACAAGACTTACTCTATCGACTTTATTTCCAACAAGCATCTTGAGACAGTCCTGATTCGTAGAGAAAAGTGCCACTTCTTTGGCCCAAACATCAGACAAATTTGTGAAAGTGTCTCTCTGAGTTACATCGTACACTATAACCAAAGGCAAGAAAATAAGTCAAACAATTATGGCAATTAAATCATGTACAGACTATATAATATTTAGTACAAGCCCTTTGATCGGAAAGGACAAGAATCACAATTGATGATTTATTTGGGGCAAGAATATTAATTTTAGGATCCAATCAACCATTGCAAAGGTGGCAAATGCTCATTCCGTTAAATAAAAACTTCATGAAATTGCAGAAACAATATAGCTTCTTCAAGCCACCAAGCTTCTTCTTGGCCAGTCTAAGAGGAAAAACTTCATTAACCTAACCTTCTTACCAACCACAAGATGATTGTGGAACTGTTTTGCAGTGATAGCAGATTGCTTAAATTTGCGAGTTGAAACCAATGATAGACTCCATTGAACAAAATCACGATAGTAGAGTAACGCATACATGCATGCATACATACACACGCAGGAAAGATGAACTTACCAAGAATGATCCCTTGGGCACCCCTATAGTAAGAGCTTGTTAAGGTTCTGAACCTTTCCTGTCCAGCTACAAGAGGCGTATCGGTTTGCAATGTACTTAAAAAAATGGAAAAGAGTGTACAGCTAATAAAAGATTAAAGAAACAACATTCACGCTAACCAGGTCAAGAGACAAGAAAGCAACTAACAAAAAAGCTAAATTTGAATTGATTCATATATAGTCAATTATATGGCTCTTTTCAACACAAATGAATTACACATATTTCCTGAGAATTGGATATCTTTGCAGAGTGCAGTATGGGTGCCACGAGAAACATAGCAGATCAAATAAAATGAAACTTAAATTTCATACAATTGACTTTTATTAGACACACAGAGGATTCAAAGTTGAGACTTCAATTTAAAGAATAAAACAATTTCATACCAGTATCCCAAATAGTAAGTTTTAATCTCTTCCCACCAACTGTTAACAACTTGATCTTAAAATCCACACCTAAAGCATTGATATGAACAAAACCCAAACCAAATTGTCACCATTATTAACTAACCAAAGATCCAGGATTGAATAAAAAGTTAAAGTAAAAAGAAAGAGAAAAATGAACCAATGGTGGGAGCTAGATCTTCAGCAGAAGCTGCAATGAAGCTAACAAGCAAGCTACTCTTGCCGACACCAGAGTCTCCGATCAACAAAATCTTGAATGAAAGATCATAGCTTCCACTACTTTGCCCTGAAGACGATCCCATTTCAATTTCCTATAAAAAAAAAAAAACAAAACCCCAAACTTTTTTATTTTTCTAACTGTCCCTTTATTTTCCACTTCCTTTTCAAAATCTCTGTTGTATCCAATGATGATCAATCTCAAGGAAAAAGAAAAGTCGGGTGAGAAAATGAATGGCTTCTTTCTCCAAAGTATAGTGAAAAAGAAACTTAATATACAAAGAAGAAAATAAATTTAAGAAAAGGGAAGATTAAAAAAAAACATGGGAAAAGGAAAGATCGACTGAATGCGAGAGAGTCTAAAAAAAATCCACTGATATAATTAAGGGTAAAGTGCACCAATAGTAACCGAATTTTTAAGGCACGTTCATTTTGATCACCAAACTTTTAAAAATTTCATTAGATTTATTCAATTTTTATTTCAATTTTATTCTGGTTCCTCCTATTATCTCCCATTACAAAAGGGTGTCGTGGCCGTTAGTTTTATTTTTCTTATTAAAATATTATACTTTGAGTCTCACTTCTTATTAAACTATCCATGTCATCATCATCTTTTCTAAATCTCATTCTTCTTCTTTAAAAATAAAACTGATTTTTCTTTTATTCTATTGTATTCTTCTTCTTTTCAATTTTTGAAACTTTAAAAACTCTCAACATTCGCGCTAACATAAACCATAAAAAAAGAGAAACTTTGAATTTTCAGATTCGAAATTTGAGCTGAGTTAACTTTAGCTTGAGTTTCTTCGGATCTTGAAAAGCTAAAAATGTCGTCATTAAGTAGAGAATTGGTGTTTCTCATACTTCAGTTTCTGGAGGAAGAGAAATTCAAGGAGTTGGTTCATAAGTACGCATTTCACTTCTTTTTTTCTCTCTTTATTTTTTAATTAATTTCTCTATATACGTACATGCATTGTATATTCATATTTAGTTTTTGTGTCAAGTTGTACACGATGTATGCATGAGGGGATTCCACATTAGTAAAAGTACAAGACATTAAGAAAATGCTTGTGAATCTTAAGTTTTATGGTTTTTTTAGGTGTTAACATGTTGAAATTATTTCATGTAATTTTAGATTCTTTAGGGGGCGGGAAAATGTTTCCATGTTCCTTGGTATATTATTTTGGTCTTAAGAAATAGAGTGGTTTGTGGACAGTCGTATGGTATGCTGGTATAATGGTTAGACTCGTTGTTTCGGAGATTCGGTTGAATCCGAATAATATAAAAGAGTGATTGATTTGCATCATCATTTATGTGACTGTGAACTTATGTTTGAAACAACGTCATCTTCTGTAGGCTTAAAAAAGAATTTGGGTTTTTCTTCAACATGAAGTTCTTTAAAGAGAAAGTTCAGGCATGAGAATGGGGTGAAGTTGAGAAGTATTTATCTGATTTTACAAAAGTCGATAAAAGTTAATATTTTATTGGACAAGAAGAAGAATGGGATTTGGAGAAGAAGAAGATGACATGGATAGTTTAATTAAAAGTGGGACCCAAAGTATATTATTTTAATAAAAAAATAAAAAATAAAGGACCACGTCACCCTTTTGTAACAGAAGGTAGTGAGAGGGACCGAAATGAAACCGAAATAAAAGTTGGGTGACCCCAATAAAAATTTTAAAAGTTCAGTGACCAAAATGAAATCACCCTAAAAGTTCGGTAGTCATTTGTGTACTTTACCCTATAAATAAATTAAAGCGATATATTTTCAGCCAATAAACAAGACTTTAGATAACTGTTGGGGTAGCCGTATTGGTACGTCATTCTTCAAAATTAGTCGTTGAGATTTATGTTGCATTGTCGTATCAAAAATATTTGGCACGCTTTGGTACGCCTTGTACCGTATCGGTACGACCTGTAATTCAAATAGTCGTTGGAAAATAAATGTTGGGAGGTTTTAAGCCGTTGAGGCTTTTACTACGTAGGTGTATCAAAGCACTGGACAACGTATCAAAATGACCACGATCCGTATTGATACGACCAAGGCCTGTATTGGTACGGATTTTGGCAGTTTCAAAATGACTGTAACTAAAACCCTAAGGCGTATCGAAAATGTGTATACCGTATCGATACGATCACACTAAAATTTTAGGTTTGGCCACTTTAAAACTTTCCAAAATACTTTAATTTTTTTTTTGAAAATTTCCCGAACATATTTTCAAGTTGTTTGGACTTAAAATCTTTTTTGAATACTTTTCAATCTAGTCTAAAACTAATATTCAATTATTATATCAAAACAAATATCCTAACAATCCCCCTTTTTGATATAATAAAACCAACTTGAAAAATTGTGTTTGAGATTATGTCCCTTTATAAATTAAATTTTGAATAATAGACTATAGATCCAAAAGAGATTAAAGTTCCCCCCCTTTATTCAATTGAAAATTCAATTTTTTAAAACATTCTCTCCTTTTTGTTATATCAAGAATAGTTCAAACCAAAGTTTGAAAAATTTTAAGTCCATAACAATGGAGAGTTTTAAAACTAAATTTTGACAAAAATAAGAATTTTGTTTAAAATTGGCTCCCTCTTACTCAAGGCATTATAAGATGTTAGTCCGACAAATATATGATTATCTAATTGAATTAAAGTAAATAAATCAAATAAAAAGCATATAAGTTTAACTAAATTAATTTTACCTCTTAAACCAAAGGGAGGATGCGAAGCCTTCCTTCTTCAAGTGATCTTCCTTGTGTGTATGGAGCTCCCCCTCAATGTTGTACTTTATTGGTCATTCTCCATCACACCTAAAATAAGATAATCAAGTAATTTTTGGTATCCAAATTTCTTTAGATCCATAAACATTAGTAGCACAAACTGTAGTCCCTTTAGGAATCCATTTTACAATTTCATCCTTTTTAGTTGAAGTACTTAGTCCTTTTGGGACCCAAATACTTCTAAAACATTTTTCATTTACAAATCTAGGGGCACTAGATTAAAAGGGAGATTTGTATTGACTCTTTCCATTTACAAATTTAGGGGCACTTTATGATTTTCTAAAACTGTTTTTAGTGACTCTTTTGTAAAAGGGTCAACGCTTGCGAATACGTGAATAAATACTTCTAAAACTCAATTGAAAATTTTCTATGAACATTGCCTGCTTTGTTTTTAATTAAATGATTAAAAAGGATTTTAATAAAAAGAAGGTAGTTATTCTTAAAAGCAAATTTGACATAACTTTTCTCTTCTAAGTTTTCTATCAAAATCTCTTCAGCCAAACACTTATTTTCCAGCAAAGATTTGAGGTGATGACCTTATTCTCTTAAACTAATAATTCTTAATAGATTTCTTCACTTATTTTTACAAAATCTCATTGATTCTTATGTTTTTCAAGAGTAAAACCATTCACTTGAGAGGGATTTCAATCATTGGAGGTGAGGTTCCTTCTTCTCCTTTTAATGAATGATTATTTACTGCAATTCCCCAGTTCTTGATCCTTTACATATGTTTTCTAATGGGTTTTGATGATTTAATTGTGGAAATTTGGTTTAATTGAGATTTAGTTGGTGAAATTGATTGAGGTTTGTTTTGGATCTGTTTGGCTGGGGTCTTGATCAGATTAGAACATGATATTGATGTTTTATAATGTTAATATGTTGGTTTTAACATTAGGATCCCGAAACTAGGTGAATCTCTAAATTTCTAGGTTGCTAGAATTGGGTTTTTTGAGGAGTTGTTGTTGATTATTGAATGATGGAAGTATAAAGATGATATTAGAGTGTTTCTAAATGTTAATTGCTGTTAACATGTTGTTCGAATCGTTCAGTTATGGTTGAGTTTGATTAGAATGATTTTTATTGATGTTTTTCAGTTGTTTTGCGAGGAGTTGGATGAGGTTTAGGTAAGCAAAGTTGAGAATTTTTGTTGCTGGGATTTTTGGATGCTAAGTGAGGAATTAATCCTCTGGTTTTATGTTGATAAAATATGGGAGGATAATCTGGAAGTGTGAGGTGAAGTTTTGGAAGCATCAGATGCTTGATTTTTGCATTGGCGTGGACACTTTGCGTAGTCGGTTAGTGGAGGCGTGGACACTTTGCGTAGTCGGTTAGTGGAGGCGTGGACACTTTGCGTAGTCGGTTAGTGGAAATGAGTTTTAAAGCTTTAAAAAGGTTTGAAAGTGTTTTTTGGGGTTTAGATTAAGCTTGAAACTCTTAACTAAGCTCGAAAGTAAGTAAAGAGTTCTCCCGCTCTCTTTTTCGGTTTCATAAATGTAAATCTCATGCAAATGTTTTAATGTTGTTTACATACTATTATATGCATGATTAGCTTTGAATGAGTTTGAAAATTAGCTTATGTTGATGATACATGAGTATGAGAAATGGTTTGTGAAAGGTTTTTGAGAAAGCTAAATTACTTGTTTAATGTATTGTGGTTCGTTTTGATTGAATGCATACGGAAACAATTAGGTAACTTGGCTTGTGGTATATATTTGCAAGTGACTAGTGTTGTGATATTATTGGATATAGTTGGCTAGCCATAGGGTTTAAAGTGCACTATAATAAGTCGCCTCATATTTGTCGAGGGGCGAAGAGTAAACCATTCTCCAACATGAGTACCATGACCGTTGAGGGGCAAAGAGTAAGCCATTCCCCCTTCGTGTGGTTGTATACATTGACTGTTGAGGGGAGAAGAGTAAGCCATGCTCTGGTTAATCGTTGAGGGGCGAATAGTAAGCCATGCTCTGGGTTAGAATGTATGTTAAGTAGGAAGAGTAACCACTTCAGAAATCCGTGTATCCGATGTATGTGTTTTTGCAATGGGAGAATCTAGTTTTAGGTCACTTTAAATGCCAATATATGAGATGATGTTTCATGGAAAATGGTTGTGTCTTGTATAATGAGATTTATACATGTTTACGCTTTAAGCTTTGCTTTAGTTGGTTAAGCATGTTAAGGCTTAAATTGAAGTTAGCATATGAGTATGCTAGAGATTCATGATATATGTTTTACTATAGTTTTATGCATAGTTTTGAATGGGTTTGAAAAGCATGAGACATTTTGGCATGATGTTTAAACACACGTTTTGAATTAAATGATTTTTAATGCATTGATGAGTGTTTTTCTTGAGTATCCCTCACTAAGCACTTACGCTTACACTCTTTGTTCTCATCAATGCAGAGAAATAAGTGGTCGAGGTAGCTAACAAGCAAGGAAGAGAGCCAAGTACTATGAATTTTCTCAAGTATGGTTTAAAGCTTTGTAGTAATAAAGGGAATTGTGACCAAGTTGTGTTTGGGAGGGTTATTTGTCGAACTCTCTGTTTGTGCAAGTTTATTTAGCTATTGTACACTTGTTAATAACCTTTCTTGATTGATTGTGCATTTGGTTTTCTTTAAGGAATGATTTTAGGAAGCATGCCTATAGAATCATGAATAAGCATGATGCCTTGTTAAGACTATGATTTTGTGATGTAGTTAGATCATGGAAATAGTTGTATATATGTTTGAAGCATGTTGGAATGAAATTAGATCCTTAAAAGCATGAAAAACCAGCAATTTTGAACATTTTGTGCTCATGTGCTTCGGTATGTGTTGAGTGGATCGAAAGATCGATATGAACCAAGAGGGGGTGAATTAGATTTTAAGGTTTGTGTGGTGGAAATTGCAAATTAAAAAGATTGACAAGGAATTTTAGAGTGGTTCAAGTTCCAAATGAACTCTACATCCACTACCTTAGCTTCACTAAGGATTTGCAACAATTCCACTAATTGCTCTTCCCCTTTTCTAGGCTAAGGAGGCAACCCTTAAAATTTTCAGTTAAATTTTCTACCCAAAATTTAACACAATCCTCACACAAAGGTAACAAAGAATTTGATGGCTAAGATAGTATATCTCAATAAAAATTGTAGCCCAATTACAAGCACTCAACCCAATTGAAAAAGATAAGAATGAAAATTACAATTGGGGTTTCTAGACAATATGGGATTTTAGCACAAATGCTTGGATTTGATGTATGAATATTTGCTTTTGGATCAATAGTTGTTGCTGGAGCTTTTAGAGGTCCCTTTTATATCTTCTCATTGATTTCTAGCCGTTGTGGTTGTTGCATTCATCAATAGAGCTGTTGGGGATGTTATCTCAACTCCATAAATGCAGTCTGCAACAACCCGTTTCAGAATGCGGGGTAGCTGTTTCGAAACAGACTAAAATAGAAAGAGCCGTTGGGGTGCATTTAAGAGCCCGTTTCGAAACGTGTTGAAGCCGTTTCGAAACACTTTTGCCACTGTCAAGGGTCGTTTCGAAACAGCCTGAGCCCGTTTCGAAACACACTAACGGTTTCCAAAAAAATTAGTTAAAAACATTGTAACGGTCATATTTTCAAATCAAAATGAAGAACAGTTTCGAAACGCTTGGACTCGTTTCGAAACAGTTTTTCCACTGTCAAGGGTCGTTTTGAAACAGATTGAGCCCGTTTCGAAACACCCTAACAATCTTTGAAAATTCAGTTAAAAATATTACAACGGTTATAATTTTCAAATCAAAATGAAGAACTGTTTCGAAACGCTTGAAGCCGTTTCGATACGGGTTCATGTGTTCTAAAGCCGTTTCGATATGCGTTTCGGAACATAGGTTGGCAGTGATGAAACTGTTTCGAAACGCCTTAGGCCGTTTCGAAACAGGGACTTGAAAAACACTGTTTCGGCTTTAAACACTTAGAAAAATATTTGAAAAATTTGTTTTTAACTTTGGAATAATCTTAAAATCATATGGGGATGTTTGAGGACTTAAAAATTCGTTTTGACATTTTCAATTTAGTCCTTAGGTTTTTAGTTATATCAAAATTAAAATATTAGTTTCACAATCTCCCCCTTTTTAATATAACAAAACCAAAGTTAGAATTTTTAAGAGTTTTGAAAATTTTGAACATATTCTAACTCCCCCTTAATTTAAGATAGGTTTTTAAAGTTTTAAGAATATTTTAACTTTGAAATTCAATTTTTAAAACTTAAAAACACTTTAAACATTTAAAACAAATTTTAGTTTGTGGCTCTTAAATTTTTTCTCCCCCTTTTTGTTAGATCAAAAATAATAAATAAGGCTCATAGAGAAGACAAAGGATTAATACCAATAAGCATTAACTAATAAGAAACAATAATATTAATTCATAAAATTAAAATATCAAAAACATAAATCAGCATTAAGTTCAAAATATAATCCCAAATAAAAGATCAAAAGCATAGGTTCCTAAAACATAATGAAACATAAAGATGCAATCTTAAACCTAAAATGCATAAATAATATGATATGATATGATATGAAAGTCCTAGGCCTCGTCACCACCATCATCATCTTCCGAAGTCTCATCATCGCTCTTGACTTGAGAACGGTGAAACTTCGTCCATTGGCCATAAAGAGTAGAGAAGGACAAATCCAAGTTCGAGTGGGAAGTCTCAAGAGATAGGAGGCGATCCTCGAGATTTTGCAAGCGAGTGTCGATAGCACCAAAACCCAAAGCTATGCGAGTATCCAAGGCATTGAACCACTCGGTAATGAGAGCCGTAAGAGCTTCATTGTTTCCAACTTGAACTTGCAATGGAGGTGCAACGGGAGGAAGAGGAGCTTCTCTATCAACACGTTCCCAAACATCGTTCACATATCGAAAACCGGACTTGCGTAGAGAGGATTCACCAATCTTGGACTTGCGAGGTTTCGGGGAGTCGTAGGTGCAATCGAGACCAATAGTGCTAAAGATGTGGCTTCAGATCGTGCCATAAGTGAAGGATTTCAACTCATTGGTGTCAATAAGCTTGACATTATTGACCATCTCGGAAAAAATGATCTTAGCAACATTAGGGCGCTCACCTCGACGGAAACATTCAAGCCAAAAGTGATCAACTTGACGGATATGAGAGTATTTACCTCCGGAAGGGCGAAGGAACCATGATACCATCAAGTGAAGAAAATGATCATGCGCATCCAAGGCAAGTGCGAGACCGGTGGTAGTGCCAAAGTGGCGTTCATTCTCAATTCCTATATTCTTAAGGGAAAAGGTGGACTCCAAGAGAGCAACATTAACAGTAAACTTTTTCCCTAACATGAAAGATTCAATTCCTACAACCTCGGTATTGGTTTCATCATTAATAAGACGAGCATTAGAGTAAAAGATGAGTACCATATGTTTGTAGCGAATATCCGGGATGCTCAACAAAGGAAGAAGATCCCATTCACTCAAACGCTCGAGGTAACGGAATAAGAATCACTCGGAGTTGAGGAAATCGAGATCAATGACACGTTCACGACGAACTTCGTAATCCTTGACATATGTGAAATGAGCTCGCATCTCGGTAGTTCAAAGGGATTTCTGAAAGAGCAGAGCGAGATTTGGGCGCATGCTCGACTCACCGGTTTGAACGAACTTACGCTTTTTGTTAGCTTGATCTGGCATCCTAAAAACATTAAGCAAGCATGTTTTAAAAATTAAGTGTATGCATAGATTTTTAAATTCAATCCAATAATAAATCCCACTTAGGTTTTTAAAAAAAATTAAAACAAAGAAAAATAAATAAAAATAGTAACAGAAAATACGACTGAAAAATTTTATATTCGAATAAAAAAATTTAAGATTTTTAAAATTTTTTACAAGATATGGAAAACCCAAACATGAAAACATATAATTTATACAAAAATAAAATTTTCTAACCAAAGATTCGAACATAAATTGAAAGAAAAAAGAAAAAGAGGAAAAATACCTTAGTTTGGGATTTTGGATGAATGGATGAAAATCCTTGCACAATGTTGATGAAACTTGCTTAGACTAGAGTTTTAGAGAAAAATCCCTCAAGATTTGGTGAAAAACAAAGAGGTTTAGAGGGATTTTATAGGGAGAAAGTCGGTTTAGGGTTTTTAGGGTTTTGAAGAGTTTGATGTAAAAGTGAATTTTAACATTAAAAACCCTAAATAAAGCTATCCGCGAAACCGTTTCGGAACGGTCGGGATCGTTTCGAAACGTGAGCACGAGGGTTTGACCGTTTTGAGACTTTTAGCTGACCGTTTCGATACGATGTTGACCGTATCGAAGCCCCGTTGACCCGTATCGAAGCCCCGTTGACCCGTATCGAAACACGTTTCGATACACCCCTTGGTAGTAGCAAAAATGTTTCGAAACCCTTTGGAGGCGTTTCAAAACGCCCTTCTCTCAGACATGAATTTAAGGCATTCGTATCGAAACAAGTTCACCCGTTTCGATACACCTGGGCCTGGAAGTGCAGATGAGGCTCTAAAAGTGCAGAAAAATGAGTTTTTCTAAGGCCTAACATGCATAAATGACATGAATGAGCAGGCAAATCATATGCAAACATAAACATACTCCCCCTAGCTATAAGCATGGATGAAAATTAGGAGTCTAAACACATAAACATGACATTTCACAAGATCAAGCAATTTTAAGCACAAAAGAGGTCCTAAAAGGTCAAGATAGGCTAGCTAGACCTAACTCTCTCCTAAGGGACCAAAAACGCTCTTTGTCTAAAGGTTTTGTAAATATGTCCGCTAATTGATTTAAGGTGTCTACATACTCTATAACCACATCTTCTTTAAGGACATGATCTCTAATGAAATGATGTCTTATTTCTATGTGTTTGGTTCTAGAGTGTTGGATGGGATTTTTTGTTAGACATATTGCACTAGTGTTGTCACATTTTAGGGGTATGGTTTCAACTTTAATTCCATAATCTAAGAGTTGTTGCTTCATCCAAAGGACTTGAGCACAACAACTCCCTAAGGATATGTACTCGGCTTCGGTGGTAGATAAGGCTACACTATTTTGTTTCTTAGAGAACCAAGATATGAGCATACTACCTAGGAATTGACAAGTTCCCGAAGTACTTTTCCTATCAATTTTGCAACCCCCATAATCCGCATCCGAATAAGCATGAAGATTGAAGGTAGAGTCTCTAGGGTACCAAAGACCTAAACAAGGAGTATCTCTAAGGTACCTAAAGATTTTCTTAACGGCTATAAGGTGAGACTCTCTAGGACTAGCTTGAAACCTAGCATACAAGAAAACACTAAACAAGATATCCGGTCTACTTGCGGTAAGGTAAAGCAATGATCCATTCATAGAACGGTAAAGCTTAGAGTCAACACACTTACCTCCTTCATCTTTGTCAAGCTTTGTAGATGAACTCATAGGTGTGGCTTGAGGCTTTGCATTCTCCAAGCCAAACTTCTTGAGCATATCCTTTATGTATTTTGCTTGATTGATGAAGGTGTCATCCTTCTTTTGCTTGATTTGGAGTCCCAAAAACAATGAGAGCTCCCCCATCATGCTCATCTCGAATTCACCTTGCATTAACTTAGCAAACTCTTGACAATGACATTCATTAGTAGAACCAAAAATAATATCATCAACATAAATTTGAACTACTAAGATGTCATTTTTATACATTTTTATAAAAAGTGTAGTGTCCACCTTACCTTATTCAAATCCTTTTTCAATTAAAAAGTTTGAAAGTCTTTCATACCAAGCTCTAGGAGCTTGTTTTAAACCATAAAGAGCTTTGGTGAGTTTGAAAACATGATTTGGAAATTTTGAATCTTCAAAACCCGGTGGTTGTTCCACATACACTTCTTCATTTATAAAACCATTTAAAAATGCGCTTTTAACATCCATTTGAAAAAGCTTGAAATTATGATAACATGCATATGCAAGAAACATCCTAATGGCTTCCATTCTAGCTACGGGTGCATAGGTTTCATCAAAATCTATTCCCTCTTCTTGAGTGTAACCTTGTGCTACTAGTCTAGCTTTATTTCTTACAATGTTACCACTCTCATCTAGCTTGTTCCTAAAGACCCATTTAGTTCCTATGGTAGATTGATTACTAGGCCTATCAACTAATGTCCAAACGTTACTTCGCTCAAATTGATTTAACTCTTCTTGCATAGCCATAATCCAAAAATCATCTTTCAATGGTTCTTTAATATTCTTAGGCTCTATGCATGAGATAAATGTAACATGATTCATTAATCTAAGAGAAGATCGAGTGGTTACCCCCTTGAATGGATCACCCAAGATTTCAGCATCTTTGTCATAGTTGAACTCCCTTGGGTAGCTCACTTCCTTTTCCTCAAGAGCCAAGTCCTTCAAGGCTTCAAGAGGTGGATCTTGTGTGTCCTCTTCTTTTGTTGGAATCTCATCCTCCTTTGAAGTTGGTCCTCCATCAAAGGCATTTATGATTCCTACATCATCATCATCACAAGAATCCTTCATGGAAGGAGGTTATCATCGAATACAACATGAATAGATTCTTCTACTACTAAAGTTCTTTTGTTAAATACTCGATAGGCTTTAGAGGTTAAAGAGTAACCTATGAAAATAGCTTCATCACTTTTTGCATCAAATTTACCTAAGTTGTCTTTTCCATTATTTAAAACAAAACACTTGCAACCAAAAGGGTGAAAATAGATAATGTTAGGCTTTTTAGATTTTAAAAATCTAATAAGGTGTTTTCTTTAAAATTGGCCTAATCATTACTCGATTTACAATATAGCAAGCGGTGTTTGTGGCTTCCGCCCAAAAATATTTAGGTAAATTGTTTTCACAAAGCATAGTTCTAGCCATTTCTTACAAAGTTCTATTTTTCCTCTCAACTACCCTATTTTGTTGAGGAGTTCGAGGAGCCAAAAAATTGTGGCTAATACCATTTTCATTTAAAAAATCTTCAAACCCTAAATTTTGAAACTCGGTTCCATGATCACTTCTAATATGTGAAATTTTAAGTTCAAGATCATTTTGGGTAAGTTTTGAAAATGTGATGAATTTTTCCAAAGCCTCATCTTTAGTACTTAAAAATAGAACCCAAGTAAATCTAGAAAAATCATCAACAAGTACAAAGGCATAAGACTTACCACCCAAGCTCATAGTCCTAATTGGCCCAAATAAATACATATGGATAAGTTGTAAACATCTACTAGTAGAAACATCATTAATGGATTTAAAGGAAGACTTATGTTGTTTACCCTTAGAGCATGCATCACAAATTTTATCATTTGAAAATTTTATCTTGGGTAAATGTTGAGTGTGTAAAAGTTCTATTATTTACACCCTTTTTAACCCATATTTCTGCTGCATTCAAGCATCTTTGCATTGCATTTAGGTTAGTTTTTAGTAAAACATCACAAATGGATTAAAAGCACGGATTCTACTAAAAGATGGCTATTTTTGCAGGTATCTGTCATAGTAGACGATGAAGGCAGGCGCAGGGCAGATAAGCAGAAGAGCGGAACTGGACAAGCAGCCGAAGAAGACGAACCTGTCATGGACCTGTCGTGACAGCATGGTGACAGCAACTTTATAAAGAGGAAAAGTCAAGTGGACCTCGATAGATAGAGAAAAATCTGCTCGTCTGTCGTGTGAAAGCCAAATATTTTTCCAAGCCCCGGAACAAAAGATATGTCAAGCCAAAGCTCAAGGAGAGGAAATTCCTAGAAACAAGGATGCGGCTGGAAAGTAGGAGACTTTAGAGATTTAGTCTTTATTAGAATCTTACTTTTAATTAAAGTTGTAATCCTTGTTACCTTAGATGACTTGAGCCCAAAGCTTATATAAGGGCATAGATTTAACCTAGGAGCATAACCGATTACCCCATAACCGAAACCAAACCCCTGCCGTCCACCCGTCACCGACATGTTCTAAATTCCCCCTAGGGCTACGGGTTGTTTTGTAAAGTAGTTGCAAGGATTGCTTTGTTTTAGGATTTTTCAGTTCAATAAAATAAACTTCAAGTTCTCTTATTTTGGTTTTAACATCTTGCAAGAGCATCGGGAGAGCATTGTGAGGTTATCCATTTACTTAGCATCGGGAGAGTTAAGTATACGAAAGAAATAAGAGCGCGTTCTCTAGTTTATAGTTGAACCATCTCGTGCTTAGGGATAAGGCGAGGTTAAGTGGCTAAGGAAGAATTCATACACATCGGTGTTCATCCTTCGATTCACGCCGGGAGGTATCATCAAAGACGTGATCATCGACAGACTTGTGCCTAGGGATAGGGCAAGGCAGATCTGGGATTCTTGCCAAGCTTGAAGTACGGAGTTAGTGTCTGCTGCCGCGACAGCTAACGGACAGCCGCCGCGACAGGTGCTGTCGGCGACGGGAGCGACGACAGAACTGGAGATCTTAAGCAATTCAATACATGCACTACCGAGCAATTCAATACCAGCCCATTCTCTCTATCTTGATATCTTTATTCTTTTTATTTACGTTTACTTCATTATTTTCGTGACAAATATCTTAATCTATTCTTTTCCCCTTGTGCAGATAGCAAAGGAAAGGGTTAGCCCAGTCCCTGTGGAGACGATATCCGATACTCTAGTATCACTTTATTACTTGCGTCGTGTACACTTGCACTCAATTGCGATAGACTCTTTTACACGCAACAGTAAACCTCTAACTAGATTAAGGGAGACCAGTTTTTCTAAAACACTTATGCTAGCATGTCCTAATTTCCTATGACACAACCATGCATCATTTTCATTTTGTGTAACTAAGCATGCATGAGATGTATGAATGTCATCTAGATGCACCATGTATATGTTCCCTATGCGATGACCTATGAGCATAATATTATTAGATTTAATGTCTACAATTTTGCATCCATTTTTATCAAATAAAACATTAAATCCTTTATCACACAATTGACTTATGCTCAATAAGTTGTGTTTAAGACCATCGACATACAAGACATTTTCAATGAGAATAGTAGAATGATTACCTATGGAGCCAATACCTTTAATGTGGCCTTTGGAGTTGTCACCAAATGTCACTACTCATCCACATTTTGGCTTTAGATCCATGAATCTACTCTTATCTCCGGTCATATGCCTTGAGCATCCACTATCAAGGTACCATGAGTTTTGACTTTGTGCTTTGGCCTTGTAGCAATGCTCCCTCTACAAACAAAGATATTAAGCTTTTGTTTTTGGTACCCAAATCATTTTGGGTCCATGAGTGTTAGCTCCCAAAACCTTGGTTCCCTTAGGAATCCAAGATGACATAGCAATAATGTTATTAGATTTTACAAGTTCCTTAGGAACCCATACACTTCTAATTCTTTTAGCTCTACTATGTCTAGGAAAGCTACCTTGTTTGTAGTAGTTAGTCTTTTTCTTAGGTTGGTTTGTTCTTGAAGATTCACCTATTTCATGCTTGACACTACCAACATTTTTAAAAGACTTTTTGAGCTCATTTAGCTCATCCAACACCTTTTGGTGTTCACTATTACATTGAGACAAAAGATTATTAAGGTCAACATTTTCATCTTGAAAGAATTTTAGTTCATCTTTTAACCCTAATATCTTTTTCTCAAATTTTGAGTTAGCTTGAGAGAGTGAGTCATTTTTCTCATTTAGTTCCAAAATAATTTTCTTATTCCTAATGACGACTCTTTATATTTCTCAACTAATTCATCATAGACCTCTTGTAACTCATCATATGCATCATTCAATTCATCATATGTAAAATCTAAAGTTGATGAGTTAGAGGTTACCATGGAGGAATCTTCCTCAAGTGCCATGAGGCAAAGGTTAGCCACTTCTTGTTCGTCATCCTCCAATGACTCCTCATCACTCCAAGTAGCAAGCTTGGCTTTGAGCTTCTTCTTCTTCTCAAAGCCCTTCTTCTTGAGTTGAGGGCACTCCGAACGTATGTGGCCGGGTTGTTTGCACTCAAAGCAAATGATTTGATCCCTTGCTTCTTCTTTGTTCTTGCTTTTGAAGTCCATCTTTCTTTGGATTTTTCTTCCCCAGTTGGACCTCATAAAACGTGAGAATCGTTTGGCTATCATAGTCAATTCTTCTAGTTCATCCTCCTCACTAGAAGAGCTCTCTTCATGTAGTGAAGCTTTGAGAGCTATTTCCATCTTCTTCTTTTTCTCAACCTCTAGCTTTTCTACTCTTTTCTCTTCTTTCTTCTTCTCTTCTTCCCTTCCTTGCTTCATAATCTCATGAGTAAGGAGAGAACCCACAAGCTCATCAAGCTTTAAAATCTTCAAATTTTTAGCTTCAATGATGGCGGTTCTCTTCCCATCCCAAGATTCGGGAAGTGAATAGAGTAGCTTCCGGGAAAGCTTGTCTTCCGGTATGATCTCTCCAAAACCTTTGAGCCCATTGACTATAGTGGAGAACTGATCAAACATCTTGGACACCGTCTCATCGGGCTCCATCTTGAAATTCTCATAACTAAGATTGAGAATTCCAATCTTAGTTTCTTTAACATCGTTGGTTCCCTCATAGGTAGTCTCAAGAGTGTCTCACACTTCTTTGGCACTCTCAATGGATGACACTTTAGAATAGATGTCCGGAACAAATGAACAAAAGAGTATGTGGAGAGCTTTGTCATTTACTTGAATCTTTTTCCTTTCTTCTTCACTCATCTCCACCTTTTTCTTCAAGACCATCTTGCCTTCACCATCTTGCTTCAATGGAATGTAAGGGCCATCTTCAATGACATCCCACACTAAGTAGTCATTGGACTTGATGAAGAGATGCATTCTATTCTTCCAAAAAGAATAGTTATCACCATTGAAGAAGGGAGGCTTTGTAGTTGATTGAGACTCACACATGCCCGAACCGGAGGTTGAAGCCATCTCTTGATATTTGATGATCACACTCTTCCAAGGAACTCCTCTTGTGGTTGTTAATCCTCAAAGAGGTAGGCTCTGATACCAATTGTTGAGTGGATCGAAAGATCGATATGAACCAAGAGGGGGTGAATTGGATTTTTAAGGTTTGTGTGGTGGAAATTGCAAATTAAAAAAGATTGACAAGGAATTTTAGATTGGTTCAAGTTCCAAATGAACTCTACATCCACTACCTTAGCTTCACTAAGGATTTGCAACAATTCCACTAATTGCTTTTCCCCTTTTCTAGGCTAAGGAGGCAACCCTTACAATTTTCGGTTAAATTTTCTACCCAAAATTTAACCCAATCCTCACACAAAGGTAACAAAGAATTTGATGGCTAAGATAGTATCTCTCAATACAAATTGTAGCCCAATTACAAGCACTCAACCCAATTGAAAAAGATAAGAATGAAAATTACAATTGGGGTTTCTAGACAATATGGGATTTTAGCACAAATGCTTGGATTTGTTGTATGGATATTTGCTTTTGGATCAATAGTTGTTGCTAGAGCTTTTAGAGGTCCCTTTTATACCTTCTCATTGATTTCTAGCCGTTGTGGTTGTTGCATTCATCAATAGAGCTGTTGGGGATGTTATCTCACCTCCATAAATGCAGTCTGCAACAACCCGTTTCGGAACGCGGGGTACCTATTTCGAAACGGACTAAAATAGAAAGAGGCGTTGGGTGCATTTAAGAGCCCGTTTCGAAACGTGTTGAAGCTGTTTCGAAACACTTTTTCCACTGTCAAGGGTCGTTTCGAAACAGCCTGAGCCCGTTTCGAAACACCCTAACGATTTCCAAAAAAAAATCAGTTAAAAACATTGTAACGGTCATATTTTCAAATCAAAATGAAGAACAGTTTCGAAACGCTTGGACTCGTTTCGAAACAGTTTTGCCACTGTCAAGGGTCGTTTCGAAACATATTGAGCCCGTTTCGAAACACCTTAACAATCTTTGAAAATTCAGTTAAAAATGTTACAACGGTTATAATTTTCAAATCAAAATGAAGAACCGTTTCGAAACACTTGAAGTCGTTTCGATACGGGTTCTTGTGTTCTAAAGTCGTTTCGATACGCGTTTCGGAACAGGGGTTGGCAGTGATGAAACCGTTTCGAAACGTCTTAGGCCGTTTCGAAACATGGACTTGAAAAACATTGTTTCGGCTTTAAACACTTAGAAAAATATTTGAAAACTTTGTTTTTAACTTTGGCATAATCTTAAAATCATATGGGGATGTTTGAGGACCTAAAAATTCGTTTTGACATTTTCAATTTAGTCCTTAGGTTTTTAGTTATATCAAAATTAAAATATTGGTTTCACAGTATGTGTGAACATGTACTGAAACAGGTGTGCCTGACATGCCTTGGCGTTTCGATACGCGGACAATTGTTTCGGTATGGGTCTAGGAATATTTGGTATATGTTTTGGTGCACCAAGGGGTGTTCGGTACGAGTTTAAGCTACTAGAAACTGAGTTTTTGAAAATGCATTATTGTATCAATACAGTTGCCCATGTATCGATACGACCAGCCGTTAAGTTAGTTAAAGTGAAGTTTGGAGTTTAAAATTCTTTCATTTTGATCTAAGATTGTTATGAATGGAATTGTATGTGTTTGGATGGTCATTTTGAGCTGTAATTTAATGTGGAAGCATGAAACATAATTATTTGAGGATTGGGAAGTTAAGATTTGTCTAAGTCCTTATAATTTTCTAGTTTTGTAGTTTGGTCCCTAATTAATTGTTTCTACAATTGAATGCCTTATCGGTGTCCGTTTTTTTGAAATTTGAACCGCTGCAAGCATGTGCACCATATGTTAATAAATTGCATCTAGTTAAGATAAAAAATGGATGTAATTCGAGTAACCTTTTCACGGGTTTGCTTTGGCACACTCAATGTAACTCGTTTCGTTTGGTCGGGCATCTAGGTCGGGTCGAAGGGGTTACATAACTACCCACATAAGAGAAAATAAACAACATAAAATTAAAACCAATAATAAAAATATGAGCAAAATAAAATTGTTAATAAAATCCAAAGATAAAATAAAAAATAAACTAAAAATTAAAGTAAAGTTCAAAATAAATTAAATGTAAAAAATTTAAAAATGCAAAAACTAAAAAATGTGGACTGGATGCTTAAGCATCCAGTTGCGTGACTGAAGTTTTGTCACGATGAACTGGTGCTCTTTGGTAGGCCTTGATTCGTTGACCGTTAAATATATAGATCGGGCCATCCTTCAAATTCTTTATGTCTGCAACACCGTGTGGATACACCTTGACAGCCTAAAATGGGTTTGAATGCTTGTTGGGGTGTTCCACATGGCGCCGACTTTTGCGATATTCTGGTCGACTGATGATAGCATTCTTTTGTGATTAAGCTGACGATTTGGGCTTTTTACAATTATGCCAGCAATTTAGGCATTTTGCCTTGTGATTTAGGTATTATAAGATACGCCAACGATTCAGGTACGCTACGAATGCGAAGGTTTGTGTCCGATTTTGATTTTGATGATTTAATTATTCTGCATTATATTATGCTTCTTTTATTTTTTATCATTCATACTGACATGTTTTATATTTATTCATTTTGGTATTTTTGTATTATTGGGATACTAAGTTAGTTAAAATTATTAATCTTCGAAGGCGTGTAGATGAACATTGCCTCAGATATTAACATCGATTTTGGGAGTTTCAACATCATTAATTGCGAAGTACGATACTTGTTTATCTAGGCAGGCATGTAGGTCACTATACCTTGTCAGTATGTCAGAGTTGTGTAGTCCAAATTTTGTTTTAGGTTATAAACTCAAATTTTCCATTGCATTTGATTATTGGAAACTTTAATTGATTGGTATTTTTATTTGTGGGTCTCTCTTGTGATCAAATGTGACACCTCAGATCGTGTTAAGTCGTTCTTACTTGTATAGGGTGTAACATTGAATAGGCGTACTTGTACCAAAACTCCTTTTTGAAAATTTGGAAAAACTCTACGAATCGGTACTCAGTAAAGTCGTACTAATACAAGTGTCTTAGTATCGGTACCGGGGTAGGGTACCTATACTTAAAGGTTTTTTTGACACTTTTGATTATTGGAAATATTAGTATAAGTCGAAAACATTTAGAAAACATTTTAAACACATTTTTTCAAGTTATTTGGACTTTAAATTATTTTTGCAATAATTTTTTTACGACAAGTATGATTCCAATAAAGAAAAACCATGCAAGACAAATATTTTCAAGGGATCAATAAAATTCCCTCTAATCCTAGTCAGTGGAAAAATAGTACGCCCTGATAATATAAAGACGAAAACACAAGGAAACGTCTCTGAAACAACAAAAATTAAACCCAATAAAACACCAACCCTCCCCATGCAACACCCATGCACAACGTAAAGCTACACCACCACCATCAACTCCCTAAGCTGAATAGACCGACCACTAGTATATGCTAGACCACGACAAAAACTCAACACTCCCACGACCATCAAGCGAAACAAAAATATCACCACACTTACCAGCAATTGGTACATGACTCAAAAAATTAAAGTCGTGTGAACAAAACTTTTAGCGAAAGTATCTGTAACATCATTTGCCTCGCAGAAAACACGCGTAAAAAACAAACATTAGGCAACGTCGCACACACAACCTCTATGGAACAGACTAAATCCTGTAGACGCCATGGACGTGTCTCCAAATTATGAATCCACCCCACGACCAACCTAGAATCTGACTCAATTACAAAACACAAGCAATCTTTCCAACGCGAATCCAACACAAAGGTCAAAGCGAAAGCAATAGCCCGCAATTTTGCTTCATTCGACTCCATCACACCCACAGAGCCGGAGAATATAGCCTAAACTTGACCATGGCAATCTCGCAACACCCCCAAAATCAGTTGACCCTGGCTTTCAAGTGTAATGCCATCGACATTAAATTTAAAGGACTTCACCATCGGAGGAACTCAATCAACCTCCAATCTTAAAGATGACACGATCACAGATGCTGAGCAAGTCCACTAGCAGTCCCACCATTGAGTTTCAACAACAAACTCGTGTTCCATCAAGGCTTTAACGCAATAAAGAGAGAGAAGCTTCACCAGAAAGAAAACATCAACCATCAATAACCGCTTATCATTAAAAATCCCATCATTACTGGCAAGCCAAAGAGACCATAAGAAAGTAGTGTAACCCGACACCCATCACTTCCATGACAAACCATGAAATAAAAAATATAGAAATAGAACCAAAAAAATCCTTTAAAGAGCGCGGAAAAACCAATTATACTCTCCACCATCCCAAGAACAAAACCAAACCTTTTAAACCCCAGCGCAAGAGTAGAGGATATGGTCAAGCTCTTCGACTCCCTCACTACTCAAAACACAAAATGCTTGAGTATCCGTTAAAGGAACTATGTGTTATCGCAAGAACTGTACAGTCGGCAATCTACCGATAGAGGTGAACCAAATAAAATATTGAACCTTTTAAGGAACCTCAAACCGCCAAGCAAAACAAGAACTCGTGTCCACTTCACCATCCCCGATAGTTAATAATAGTTGCGAAAGTCCACTGAAAACCGCCCATGACTATCCGGCTTCCATACCCGACACCCATCACTTCCATGACAAACCATGAAATAAAAAATATAGAAATAGAACCAAAAAAATCCTTTAAAGAGCGCAGAAAAACCAATTATAGTCTCCACCATCCCAAGAACAAAACCAAACCTTTTAAACCCCAGCGCAAGAGTAGAGGATATGATCAAGCTCTTCGACTCCCTCACTACCCCAAACACAAAATGCTTGAGTATCCGTTAAAGGAACTCTGTGTTATCGCAAGAACTGTACAGTCAACAATCTACCGATAGAAGTGAACCAAATAAAATATTGATCCTTTTAAGGAACCGCAAACCGCCAAGCAAAACAAGAACTCGTGTCCACTTCACCATCCCCGATAGTTAATAATAGTTGTGAGAGTCCACTGAAAACCGCCCATGACTATCCGACTTCCATACCAACAAGTCTGAACGGTGTAGCTGCAGAGAGAAAGGCCAAACCATATCCACCAAATGGTGAACCCGCTCCTCTTCGAACGAACGCAAATCCCTGCAAAAATATGAAGAACACACATGCCACAAGAAGAAACCAACCATCGCATAATTGCAAACAAGATCCAACTTTATCCCTCGCCAAAGCAAACAACCTTGAGAATATGACCTTCAAGGACTCTTCACGACACCATTTGTCATACCAAAACAATAGATCTCTCCCATTACCAACTTGTCAAAGAAAAATATTTGTAGAAAAATGTTGTTGCATCGGGTTTGAATTTATTGTATCGAGAATGTAACACTCCTAGTTAAAAAAAAAGGATAAAAGAAAAGAGGAATGAAATTTAATTTGGAAATAAGAAAATGGAGTAAAAAAATGAAGAAAAAAATGGGGAATTGTGGTCTGGGGGAGTTGAACCCGTGACTCATGGATGGATTGCTTAAGTCTTAGCCATTTGAGCTAAGGTCATTTCTGGTATGAACCTGCACCTACTTTTTTTAAGTGGTTCTTGTAAAGTTAAAATAATAATAATAATACACAAAATATCCCAACTGCCCCACCTAACGTTGAGAGTACCCTTTTTGAATCTAATGTTTCTAGAATAATCGACCCCCTTATCCAACTCTTCATGTTCCTATCACCGACCCTCCACCTTACCCACACAATTGACCACCGTCATTTCTACCTCCTCCACCGCCACGCCGTGTCGTTCACCGCCGGTGCCAGAGCGTTCACCGTCAAAACCCGAGCAAAACCCCTCAAGCCACGCGCCCAACCGCTGCCCCGTTCGTCGGAAATCGGGGGAAGAAATTTCGGTGAACCTAGGTTATATCGAACGGTTCTTCACCGATTACGGCCGTTGTTGACGTCGGTTCACCGCGCCACCACCGTCGTTGGGTTCACCGTCCCGAGCTGAGCAAAACCCCTAAGATTTCATGTCCTATCGGCGCCGGGAAGAGCTTGGTCGGAGTTACGTATTTTTCGGCGATATCGAAGCTTTAAGGTAAGATTTCACCGATTTCTGGCTTCGTTTTCTTGTTTAATCGTGTGAGTTAAACTGCTTGTTTAAAAATCCATGATTTTCCGGCAGAAACGACGCGAAAGGAGCTTTTCGGCGATGTTCTAGTGACCGTCCGGCGACCTTCGGGTTCTTTAAAGGTAAGAGCCGGTCCGTGTAGACCGAACTGGTCTGAACCGGTTGAACCGGTCAACTCGGTCAACCCGTTGACCCGACCCGTTGACTCGACCTGTTGACCCGACCCAACCCGTTGACCGACCCGACCCGTTGACCGAGTCAACCTAGTGAGTCAACTCGGTCAATCCAGTGAGTCAACTCGGTCAATCTAGTGAGTCAACTCGGTCAACCCAGTCAACCAGTGACGTCAGCGTTGACTTTGACTGCTGACGTCAGCGTTGACTTTGACCATTGACCAAAAGTCAAATTTTCTAAAAACTCCTATTTTATGTTTTTCGACGTTCTGAGTCCGTTTTTGAAGCCCGTTTTGCAAAACTCTAAATAGAAGGCCTTCGAATCTGACCTTGAACCCAAAAGTGTTTATGTGTTTAATCCTTTTTAGGGCTCTGTGAATAAGGACTAAAACGTTAGCCTAGGTAATTGAAGGTACCCTTATACCTTGGTGTTCGTGATGTCGTGGGACGTCCATTTTGGGATTCGAGTACGGTTGAATAAAGTTTCATGAGTTGGCCGATGTAGCTCGGAGTTAAGGTAATACATTACTCCCCCTTGTATGCTTTATGTACATGTTGATATTCGGTTAACGCATGCATGCTCATGATGACGTATATTGTAAATTCTGCTTAAATTGAATCGGATTCGAGCAATAAGTATGGATATTAATAAGACCAAATTAATCGAAATGATCGTAATAACCAAAAAGACTGTAGTGCCCTCGAGCACCAAAATTCTTAATTAATCAGAATAGCAAATTTACCCTTAATTTCTAAAATGAGTAAACCGTCTGTAAGGGCCGAAGGAATTAAAATGACTTAATCTTTACCGAGTACGTAAACGATAGAGGTGCTAAATAGTAAGATTTGACAAAAACGGTGAATTTATCCCAATTTCCAAAATGACTAAAATGCTCTCTTGAGTAAAATATACAATTATGCATTTGATGAAACCCTGAGAATTCTAAAGAGACTTTAAGGGTTAAACTGCCCCTAAGTGTTAGGAAGCACGCTCATGTCTGTTAATCACTCATGATATTAATATAAGAGTTGGTTAGTACTGCAAGGTAGGAATATGTTAGTTCGAACAGTTGAAGGCTTGAAAAACTTCTGGAAATATTAACTATTGTAAATCGTCATTTTATCATTACTGGGCTAAACTATAAAATCACCTCTGATAGTTAAATGACCAAAACGCCCTTGTTGGCCATTGTGACCAGAACAACCCTGGATGTATCCGATATCGCAAAAGATCTTATCATAGAAATCTCTGAATGCATGACTGGAAAAGTGATGAGTAAATAGAATTTCCCGAGCGACTGTTTATGTCTCGTTGGTATAAATTACCAAAACGCCCATGTATGATAAAATGACCATAATGCCCTTGTAAGCTTAAATGACTAAAGTACTCATGATATATCCAAACTTTCTAAGATCTTGATGTACCAATTCTTGAATACATAATATGAATCGTTTTACGAACCCCTTTCTAATAAGAATCGCGTTCTGGAAATTCGTCTAAATTGTCAAAAGTTTAATGCGTCCCCTTCTGTAAATGTCGAGTATCTTCAGGAAATAAAATATTCCATCTAGTGTGTTCTATGTGTGATATATTCTGTTGAATGAATTGTATAATTATTTGATCATGAATAATATTATGTTTGATGAACTTGATATATGATGACATTCTCTGCCTACCTAATATATGTCTGCTCAATCTGTATACTTGGTATGTGATCGTTTGATCTGTTATGGTATTGTCTGACTGTTTGATAATTTTGTTGGTATGATATGTTAGTTTGACCTATGATGATACAATCTTTTGCATGATGAATGCTGAAAATGTCTGCTCTGCTCGATAGTATGCCCATTTATCTGTCAAAAGCATGAACTTATGTTTCTGATACTCTGAATATAATATGTCTGTTACATGTATTATGTTACTCATGTCTGGAATCTGAACACAGATTACTATCTGGGGTATACTGTTGGGTTATGTTATGAAGTCTCTGTTGGTATAGCCTTGATCAAGCTGGTAAATCCTTATGGACTCAAGGTCTCCCCTTGAGTTGCACCTACGCCCATCGGGCCTAGGGTAAGTCCTTATGGACTCAAGGTCTCCCCTTGAGTGGCACCTATGCCCATCAGGCCTAGGGTAAGTCCTTATGGACTCAAGGTCTCCCCTTGAGTGGCACCTATGCCCATCGGGCCTAGGGTAAATCCTTATGGACCTAAGGCAGCCCCTTAGGTGGCACCTATGCCCATCGGGCCTAGGGTAAGTCCTTATGGATGCAGTTCTGGGGGACTGCATATTGGTGTAAGGTTGGAGGGTAGTTCTTGTAAACTTCTGTATGATCATTGAACATTTGCATTTAATCTGTTATGTGCTCATATGATATGATGTTAAGTACTTATGTATGTTTATCTGCACTTATTGGAACACACTAGACGTTAAACTCTCTGATTCCTACCTCGTATGTTACCAGCCTATATAATTTCCGTCTAATTCTCAAGGTCTGATTAAAGAACAAATACCATTATTCTTGAGTATGATGTAACCTCGAAATAGTAGAACAGAAATAGAGGACTATCACTGCTTGAAACATCATGAAAATGTTATGCCTACCTTATGTCTGCATGAGCTTATAGCATCTTTTGGTAGTTCTGTATTACTAAGCTTTCCCAAGCTCACGTTGTTTTTACCATCGCAGGTTAAAAAAAAAATATCATGACCTAGTGTTTGACATCAGTGTTCGGAGTTCTCTCGGCGTTGCCTCTAGAGTACGGTATTGTATAGTTAGTGGGCATGTATGTCATGTATGTCACGTATGGTTTTGTGATAGAGTCTGTAAAGCACTTTCTGAAATTTTTGTTATGTGTTTAAATGTTTTCCTGAAATTGTATTTTAAACAGAAGTTGATTTTACAGTTTAATAAGTGTTTTGAGAAAGAAAAATGTTTTCATGTGTATTTTCATTGTGGGTCGCTCTTGTGACCCTAATGTGGCTTCCTAGGATCCGTTGTAACGCATAGGCGGGTGTAGGGGGTTACATTTAGTGGTATCAGAGCTTAGAGTTGCGTCATTCTGGGTAGATCGGCCGATCGTCTGTCATAGGGTGTCTGGTCTGTGCATGCCTCTAGATCATAACCGTACTCCTCCAAGCTGAAACTCTGATGTCGAATCCTTTCTCCTGAAATAACCAAATCTGAGTATTCCGTCTTCCATAGCTCAGCATCTGCATACAGAAAATATCTCTAACGTTCGTCTCTATTTTGAATTAAATGGTTGAATTTGAATCTGGATAAGGAACTTGAGATGGTTTATGCTTGTGAATCAGATTAAGAATAAATGTTTGATCATGCGGGATAACCGATGTAAGATTTCACGTAATGCTATTCGGTGATGATGATTGTATTTGAGAACATTCTGACGAAAATTTGATAAACGTATTACGAATTTAAAAGAAAAGTGTCTATGAGATTGATGAAGGTATAGATTATATGGTGACTCTATTATGCACGAAAGAAACAATTATAAGAGTATTACGCTGAAGGTAAGTGATATCTGTTTAAAACCTTTGTTATGCTTGACCAATATGAAGAAAGACATTTTGGGGGAAATGACACAATGTACCGTCATGTGTAACCTACTTACTAAATCTGATGTTTACATCCTGGTTCTGGAGGACCCTGGTTGAGGCTTTGAGCACTCGTATGAATTTCACGCACAATCATTTGTCCGTTAATTGATGGTCAACCTAGTGGAGTAATTTAGATTCTGAAAGATGTACTTTGGACTGTATGATCGGCTTCTGTGGTGACAAGAATGTTTTGTAGTCTTGACTAAGTATGTCGTAATAATAACAGTTATGAGACCAATATTCGTGTGGTTCCATATGAAGTTCTGTATGGATTCATGTATTTCACTTTAATCAATTGAGTTAAGATGCGTCATGTGATGGTTTTGGGTCTAATGTTAGTCCGAGTGACCGGAACGATACCAAATTGATCTGTGACCATTTGAGCGTCCCGAGAAACAATGACGCTCTAATGGATAAGTTCAGTACAAGATTTGATGAAAGAGTGGTTTTTGCATTCCTCTGACCCTGATAAATTTCGAGGACGAAATTTCTTTTTAGGGGGAGAGAATTGTAACACTCCTAGTTTAAAAAAAGGATAAAAGAAAAGAGGAATGAAATTTAATTTGGAAATAAGAAAATGGAGTAAAAAAAATGAAGAAAAAAATGGGGAATTGTGGTCTGGGGGAGTTGAACCCGTGACTCATGGATGGATTGCTTAAGTCTTAGCCATTTGAGCTAAGGCCATTTCTGGTATGAACCTGCACCTACTTTTTTTAAGCGGTTCTTGTAAAGTTAAAATAATAATAATAATACACAAAATATCCCAACTGCCCCACCTAACGTTGAGAGTACCCTTTTTGAATCTAATGTTTCTAGAATAATCGACCCCCTTATCCAACTCTTCATGTTCCTATCACCGACCCTCCACCTTACCCACACAATCGGCCACCGTCATTTCTCCCTCCTCCACCGCCACGTCGTGTCGTTCACCGCCGGTGCCAGAGCGTTCACCGTCGAAACCCGAGCAAAACCCCTCAAGCCACGCGCCCAACCGCTGCCCCGTTCGTCGGAAATCGGGGGAAGAAATTTCGGTGAACCTAGGTTATATCGAACGGTTCTTCACCGATTACGGCCGTTGTTGACGTCGGTTCACCGCGCCACCACCGTCATTGGGTTCACCGTCCCGAGCTGAGCAAAACCCCTAAGATTTCACGTCCTATCGGTGCCAGGAAGAGCTTGGTCGGAGTTACGTATTTTCCGGCGATATCGAAGCTTTAAGGTAAGATTTCACCGATTTCTGGCTTCGTTTTCGTGTTTAATCGTGTGAGTTAAACTGCTTGTTTAAAAATCCATGATTTTCCGGCAGAAACGACGCGAAAGGAGCTTTCCGGCGATGTTCCGGTGATCGTCCGGCGACCTTCGGGTTCTTTAAAGGTAAGAGCCGGTCCGTGTAGACCGAACCGTTCTGAACCGGTTGAACCGGTCAACTCGGTCAACCCGTTGACCCGACCCGTTGACTCGACCTGTTGACCCGACCCAACCCGTTGACCCGACCCAACCCGTTGACCGACCCGACCCGTTGACCGAGTCAACCTAGTGAGTCAACTCGGTCAATCCAGTGAGTCAACTCGGTCAATCCAGTGAGTCAACTCGGTCAACCCAGTGAGTCAACCCAGTCAACCAGTGACGTCAGCATGACGTCAGCGTTGACTTTGACTGCTGACGTCAGCGTTGACTTTGACCATTGACCAAAAGTCAAATTTTCTGAAAACTCCTATTTTATGTTTTTCGACGTTCTGAGTCCGTTTTTGAAGCCCGTTTTGCAAAACTCTAAACAGAAGGCCTCCGAATCTGACCTTGAACCCAAAAGTGTTTCTATGTTTAATCCTTTTAGGGCTCTGTGAATAAGGACTAAAACGTTAGCCTGTGTAATTGAAGGTACCCTTATACCTTGGTGTTCGTGATGTCGTGGGACGTCTATTTTGGGATTCGAGTATGGTTGAATAAAGTTTCATGAGTCGGCCGATGTAGCTCGGAGTTAAGGTAATACATTACTACCCCTTATATGCTTTATGTACATGTTGATATTCGGTTAACGCATGCATGCTCATGATGACGTATATTGTAAATTCTGCTTAAATTGAATCAGATTCGAGCAATAAGTATGGATATTAATAAGACCAAATTATCTGAATAAGTTTACTAATGGGCTAACAGTATCAAAAGCTCTAATAATTAAATTCAGTTAATCCGCAACTCAATCATCAGTGTGTAAGAATCGAGGCTCTGAATACGGAGTGAGAGATTAATTATGAAATTACGAAAATGCCCTTGGAGCAAAAGTATGACTAAACTACCCCTCTGATAAAGGAAATGACCTAAAATCTACATTCGACATGATTATGCAAATTACACAACCCAAGATGTATGTTCTTTTGGAAAAGACTTCGGCATCATTATTCAAATGTGTGTGATACTAAAAGAAACTTGAATTTCCCCCAAGCTCTGTATAACACATGAAGGTATAACGCCTAAAGGTGAAATTACTGGAATTATTGTTGTATTCTTAAGCTGATCCGTACGACAGTAAGGAATGAATTAATCGAAATGATCGTAATAACCAAAAAGACTGTAGTGCCCTCGAGCACCAAAATTCTTAATTAATCAGAATAGCAATTTACCCTTAAGTTCTAAAATGAGTAAACCATCTGTAAGGGCCGAAGGAATTAAAATGACTTAATCTTTACCGAGTACGTAAACGATAGAGGTGCTAAATAGTAAGATTTGACAAAAACGGTGAATTTATCCCAATTTCCAAAATGACTGAAATGCTCTCTTGAGTAAAATATATAATTATGCATTTGATGAAACCCTGAGAATTCTAAAGAGACTTTAAGGGTTAAACTGCCCCTAAGTGTTAGGAAGCACGCTCATGTCTGTTAATCACTCCTGATATTAATATAAGAGTTGGTTAGTACTGCAAGGTAGGAATATGTTAGTTCGAACAGTTGAAGGCTTGAAAACTTCTGGAAATATTAACTATTGTAAATCATCATTTTATCATTACTGGGCTAAACTATAAAATCACCTCTGATAGTTAAATGACCAAAACGCCCTTGTTGGCCATTGTGACCAGAACAACCCTGGATGTATCCGATATCGCAAAAGATCTTATCATAGAAATCTCTGAATGCATGACTGGAAAAGTGATGAGTAAATAAAATTTCTCGAGCGACTGTTTATGTCTCGTTGGTATAAATTACCAAAACGCCCAAGTATGATAAAATGACCATAATGCCCTTGTAAGCTTAAATGACTAAAGTACTCATGATATATCCAAACTTTCTAAGATCTTGATTTACCAATTCTTGAATACATAATATGAATCGTTTTACGAACCCCTTTCTAATAGGAATCCCGTTCTGGAAATTCGTCTAAATTGTCAAAAGTTTAATGCGTCCCCTTCTGTAAATGTTGAGTATCTTCAGGAAATAAAATATTCCATCTAGTGTGTTCTATGTGTGATATATTCTGTTGAATGAATTGTATAATTATTTGATCATGAATAATATTATGTTTGATGAACTTGATATATGATGACATTCTCTGCCTACCTAATATATGTCTGCTCAATCTGTATACTTGGTATGTGATCGTTTGATCTGTTATGGTATTGTCTGACTGTTTGATAATTTTGTTGGTATGATATGTTAGTTTGACCTATGATGATACAATCTGTTTGCATGATGAATGCTGAAAATGTCTGCTCTGCTCGATAGTATGCCCATTTATCTGTCAAAAGCATGAACTTATGTTTCTGATACTCTGAATATAATATGTCTGTTACATGTATTATGTTACTCATGTCTGGAATCTGAACACCGATTACTATCTGGGGTATACTGTTGGGTTATGTTATGAAGTCTCTGTTGGTATAGCCTTGATCAAGCTGGTAAATCCTTATGGACTCAAGGTCTCCCCTTGAGTTGCACCTACGCCCATCGGGCCTAGGGTAAGTCCTTATGGACTCAAGGTCTCCCCTTGAGTGGCACCTATGCCCATCAGGCCTAGGGTAAGTCCTTATGGACTCAAGGTCTCCCCTTGAGTGGCACCTATGCCCATCGGGCCTAGGGTAAATCCTTATGGACCTAAGGCAGCCCCTTAGGTGGCACCTATGCCCATCGGGCCTAGGGTAAGTCCTTATGGATGCAGTTCTGGGGGACTGCATATTGGTGTAAGGTTGGAGGGTAGTTCTTGTAAACTTCTGTATGATCATTGAACATTTGCATTTAATCTGTTATGTGCTCATATGATATGATGTTAAGTACTTATGTATGTTTATCTGCACTTATTGGAACACACTAGACGTCAAACTCTCTGATTCCTACCTCGTATGTTACCAGCCTATATAATTTCCGTCTAATTCTCAAGGTCTGATTAAAGAACAAATACCATTATTCTTGAGTATGATGTAACCTCGAAATAGTAGAACAAAAATAGAGGACTATCACTGCTTGAAACATCATGAAAATGTTATGCCTACCTTATGTCTGCATGAGCTTATAGCATCTTTTGGTAGTTCTGTATTACTGAGCTTTCCCAAGCTCACGTTGTTTTTACCATCGCAGGTTAAAAAAATATCATGACCTAGTGTTTGACATCAGTGTTCGGAGTTCTCTCGGCGTTGCCTCTGGAGTACGGTATTGTATAGTTAGTGGGCATGTATGTCATGTATGTCACGTATGGTTTTGTGATAGAGTCTGTAAAGCACTTTCTGAAATTTTTGTTATGTGTTTAAATGTTTTCCTGAAATTGTATTTTAAACAGAAGTTGATTTTACAGTTTAATAAGTGTTTTGAGAAAGAAAAATGTTTTCATGTGTATTTTCATTGTGGGTCGCTCTTGTGACCCTAATGTGGCTTCCTAGGATCCGTTGTAACGCATAGGCGGGTGTAGGGGGTTACATTTAGTGGTATCAGAGCTTAGAGTTGCGTCATTCTGGGTAGATCGGCCGATCGTCTGTCATAAGGTGTCTGGTCTGTGCATGCCTCTAGATCATAACCGTACTCCTCCGAGCTGAAACTCTGATGTCGAATCCTTTCTCCTGAAATAACCAAATCTGAGTATTCCGTCTTCCATAGCTCAGCATCTGCATACAGAAAATATCTCTAACGTTCGTCTCTATTTTGAATTAAATGGTTGAATTTGAATCTGGATAAGGAACTTGAGATGGTTTATGCTTGTGAATCAGATTAAGAATAAATGTTTGATCATGCGGGATAACCGATGTAAGATTTCACGTAATGCTATTCGGTGATGATGATTGTATTTGAGAACATTCTGACGAAAATTTGATAAACGTATTACGAATTTAAAAGAAAAGTGTCTATGAGATTGATGAAGGTATAGATTATATGGTGACTCTATTATGCACGAAAGAAACAATTATAAGAGTATTACGCTGAAGGTAAGTGATATCTGTTTAAAACCTTTGTTATGCTTGACCAATATGAAGAAAGACATTTTGGGGGAAATGACACAATGTACCGTCATGTGTAACCTACTTACTAAATCTGATGTTTACATCCTGGTTCTGGAGGACCCTGGTTGAGGCTTTGAGCACTCGTATGAATTTCACGCACAATCATTTGTCCGTTAATTGATGGTCAACCTAGTGGAGTAATTTAGATTCTGAAAGATGTACTTTGGACTGTATGATCGGCTTCTGTGGTGACAAGAATGTTTTGTAGTCTTGACTAAGTATGTCGTAATAATAACAGTTATGAGACCAATATTCGTGTGGTTCCATATGAAGTTCTGTATGGATTCATGTATTTCACTTTAATCAATTGAGTTAAGATGCGTCATGTGATGGTTTTGGGTCTAATGTTAGTCCGAGTGACCGGAATGATACCAAATTGATCTGTGACCATTTGAGCGTCCCGAGAAACAATGACGCTCTAATGGATAAGTTCAGTACAAGATTTGATGAAAGAGTGGTTTTTGCATTCCTCTGACCCTGATAAATTTCGAGGACGAAATTTCTTTTTAGGGGGAGAGAATTGTAACACTCCTAGTTTAAAAAAAGGATAAAAGAAAAGAGGAATGAAATTTAATTTGGAAATAAGAAAATGGAGTAAAAAAATGAAGAAAAAAATGGGGAATTGTGGTCTGGGGGAGTTGAACCCGTGACTCATGGATGGATTGCTTAAGTCTTAGCCATTTGAGCTAAGGCCATTTCTGGTATGAACCTGCACCTACTTTTTTTAAGTGGTTCTTGTAAAGTTAAAATAATAATAATAATACACAAAATATCCCAACTGCCCCACCTAACTTTGAGAGTACCCTTTTTGAATCTAATGTTTCTAGAATAATCGACCCCCTTATCCAACTCTTCATGTTCCTATCACCGACCCTCCACCTTACCCTTTTTGAACTCGTACCGATACGCCCTCAAGCGTATCGATATGCCCAGGCTAGCAAGAGCCCAACGGCTAGTTTCTAATTAAGGCTGTACCGATACGGATCCAATCATATCGATACGGATGGCTGCAGAACAACATTTATGAAGGGAAATAAAGTCCCCAACGGCTCCAAATCATCCCCAACGACTAGTAACGGCTACAAACTCAATTGGGAGTATAAAAGGGACCTCCAAGCATCTTGTAATGATTAATGCTTCAATTGTTACAACAATATGATGTCAAAATTTGTCTAGAGCTTTAATTGTTCATTTCTTGCTTAGACAACACTTGTGAGCTTACATTGTTAAATTTGCTCAAGTGTTTAGGTTTAGGGTGAGAGCTTAGAATTGCAAACAAACACCTTTTAGAGGGATTTGTAGTTTGCTAACTCTTTCTTTGTAAAGAGATTGTTCCTTCAAGCTTTGAGTAGAAAGCTTTGAGGGTTGTAACGGTTTCCTCCTAATCCGAGAAAAGGGGACGAAATTCTTAGTGAATTTGTTTGGAAATCCTTAGTGGGGAGCTAAGGTAGTGGATGTAGACCTTGGTTAGAAGTTTGAACCACTATAAATCCTTGTGTCAAATTGCCTATTTTTCACCTCCCACTAAAACACTCAATTATCCAACTTCTCCACACTTGGCGAGCAAGAATAGTTGATCGAATCGAGCCCCTAAAATCTCAACAAAAGTAGTGCAACTCGACACCCATCACTTCCATGACAAACCATGAAATAAAAAATATAGAACTAGAACCAAAAAATCCTTTAAAGAGCGCAGAAAAACCAATTATACTCTCCACCATCCCAAGGAACAAAACCAAACCCTTTAAACCCAAGCGCAAGAGTAGAGGATATGATCAAGCTCTTCGACTCCCTCACTACCCCAAACACAAAATGCTTGAGTATTCGTTAAAAGAACTCTGTGCTATCGCAAGAACTGTACAATCGGCAATCTACCAATAGAAGTGAACCAAATAAAATATTGAACCTTTCAAGGAACCGCAAGCCTCCAAGAAAAACAAGAACTCGTGTCCACTTCACCATTCACGATAGTTAATAATAGTTGTAAGAGTCCACTGAAAACTGCCCATGACTATCCGGCTTCCATACCAACAAGTCTGAACGGTGTAGCTGCAGAGAGAAAGGCTAAACCATATCCACCAAATCGTGAACCCGCTCCTCTTCGAACGAACGCAAATCCCTACAAAAAATGAAGAACACACGTGCCACAAGAAGAAACCAACCATCACATAATTGCAAACAAGAGCCAACTTATCCCTCGCCAAAACAAACAACCTTGGGAATATGACCTTTAACGACTCTTCACGACACCATTTGTGCATCAGGTTTGAATTTATTGTATCGAGAATTTAACGCCATACAATCGAAGGTGGCATTCGACCCACCTTATTAAAATGCCACCACTACACCGACACTCTATACTTTGCAATAATCACATCTTACCACAAAACATTTCTACCCATCACAAAATGCCAAGCCCACTTTGATATCAAGGTCAAATTTCTAATGTGCAAGTTGGCCACTCCTAACCCACAAAGATGTCGAGGTCTACAAGCCATATCCCAACGGACACGACTCAATGTGCTCCTCAACTCCATCCCACAAGAAAGCTCGACGCAGACTATCTAGCTTTAAAATGACCCCTTCGAAACCACGAATAAACTCATATAGAACATTGGAGGGCTGACAACACAAAATTATGCAAAGTCAACCTTGTTGCGAATAATATCGACGCTCTCTTCCATCCAGCCAACTTAGTTTAAAATGCTAAAATAATTGGCTCGCACATCTCCTTGCAAAGAGAAAACAAATGAAAATAAATTACTACTCTTACTCGAAAACAAATTTGCCTCATCTACGTTAACCAAAATCAAGTACAATGCCTCAACGACAATGACAAACAACAAAGGCGACAATGGATCACCTTGTCGCAAACCACGACCTATAACAAATCCCATGTAGCACTACCTTTTAAAAGAACTGAAAGACGAGTCGAGCTCAACATCTCTGAAATCCAATGACGCCATAAATCCAAAGATATTTTCAATATAATGTCAATTTTTACAATTTTTTACAACAACAACAATATATATATATATATATATATATTGTCACGAGGCTAGATTTTTGAACTAGCAAACCGCGCGGCCTTAGGCGAACACTCAAGAACGCAAGATCATTCTAAGCGGAAGCAAACTATAATGAATGACCTTTGAATCTGAAAGAAAAAAACCAAGAACACGAAGAACAACACCGTAGATTTAGAGTGAATGCTTTGATTACTCTGAAGATAGAAAATTGAGTGAGTCACAAGTGAGGTGGGGAGCCTCTATTTATAGTTGAACTCCCCAAGATCTGACAGTCAAAACTGATTTATATCAACGGATGAAATTTACATAATATCTTTACAAAATCTCTAAATATCACAATATTATCTAAATAAATAATTTAAATGGATAATGTTGGACTAAATCTTCTAGGATCTTCTAGAATATTTCGGAACCTTCTAGAATCTCCCACTGACCGGACAATGTCTGGGCCTCTTCCAACTCAAAGTCTGTTTTTTAAACCCTTCGGTAGGCAAATGCGCATATTACACGGGCTCGAACTGGCAGCCCATGACAACATTTACAATTTTTTAATATTTTATTTTTTATAATGTCAATTTTCAATATAACTATAATAATTTTGATTTGTTTAAAATTTTATAATTTATCATTACATAAGTTTTTTATTTTTTTTTAATTTTCACTTAATTTTTAATTAATATTTTTTTAAAAAATATATATTACATGTAAACCAATTAAGTCCTCGAACTTCCTATAAAATTAATTTTACACTCGCACTCCCTAAAAATTTAATATTGTCCCTCTACCATGTCATCATTAACACTTGTGCTACAACGTCAATATCGTTAACGACCATGTCAGCACATTAACAACTAACATTAGTCAAATGACTAAATTGATGTAATTCGTGAGTTTAATGACCAAATTGGGTGCATTTTTCACGAAGGCAATAAATTAATTATTTGGTATGAACTTAAGGGGAAAATACCCCTTAAGTCATAAAATAAATAAAAATTTATTATCATAAAATATTATGTTAAAAATAATTGAAAAAAGATATTCGTTTTATTTATGCATTCGAAAAAAGTCAGTTATAACTTCCTTCCCACTTCCAAACCAACTCTATTTCTCTATCCATGAAAACAGCAAACTCAACTTAACTGAACTAATTTATTTATTTTTATTTTAAATACGAAGAGAGAAACTGAAACAAACGCGCTTAAATCAACCCCAAAGTAGTTATTTCAAGGGAGCGGTTTTACGGCTCACATCACACCACCAACAACCTCTCCAAAACCGTTTAAAATTAAAACCCTATTTCTTTTCTCAAAATATCACAATTCTATTTGATTTTAGGTTTTCTTTTTCATTGTTCAAGATGATCAACGGTGGTGATCGTGTCAAAGGTTCATGGAGCCCACAAGAAGATGCTAACCTGAAAAAGCTAGTGGAACAACATGGTCCCAGGAACTGGTCCATGATCAGTTCTGCAATCCCTGGAAGATCCGGCAAGTCTTGCCGGCTACGATGGTGCAACCAACTCTGTCCCGCCGTGCAACACCGTGCCTTTACAGCTGCAGAGGATGCTGTTATTATACAGGCGCATGCTATTCACGGGAATAAATGGGCTACAATTGCTAGGTTGTTGCCTGGACGCACCGATAACGCTATAAAAAATCATTGGAACTCCACTTTACGCCGGAAACGCGAAACTGAGATGTCGTCCGAGTCATCAGAGTCGAACTCTGGGGTGAAACGGTCGAGCCAGGGTGCCTCCGAGTCTGACTCAGGGAATAAAAAACAGTGTTTAGGATTGATGGTGCGTGAACGTGAGAATGCTGTGTTATCGGGGCCCAAGACGTTGCTGACACTATCTCCGCCGGGAGAGAACGAGGCAGCAGAGGAGAAGGAGGAGCAAAAGGAACCGAAGGAGGTGGTAGTGGTGGTGAAAAGTGAGGAAGGCGGTGATGGTGGTGGCAACGGAGATGGTAAAAAGAGAGCTGCTATGGAGGAAACAACTTGCTTGTTGACCATTATGCAACGTATGATTAAAGAGGAGGTTAGGAGTTACATTGATAGAATAATGTCCGATCAAAAGCCCTGAAAATGAATTTTATAAACGACCACTCCCTTTCTTTTAATTTGTTTTTCCCTTTCTCCTTTGTTTATTTTTTAGTTTCTAATGCAATAACTTAGAATACATATAGAAATCTTTGTTAGCAATTGCACAACACCAAACACGAGATTTGTCAAATAGCTTCATTAAAATACTGAGATGGTGATAGAGATATTGAGACAAAGGTCCAAATTCAGTATAACTAGCATGTAAGTTATCCGGTTGTTGATATCTTTTATTTAGAGTTCGAATCTCGCCTTGTCTCCTATTTAGACATCACCATGAGTTTTGATTTGAAAGATCCCATGGTAAATTTGCAGAACCAAGTTTCGTTCGAGTAATGTCAGCAACAATGTCGCAAGGCATGTCTGGTGTATATTGTATAAGATGACTAACCGATGCTAAAGATATTGATGCCAACTTTACAGCAAATAATCAGTATCACAGTTTCAAGCCCAAGAGGAGCTTACTTCATCAAACAACTATCTCAAGCACATTGGCCAAGTTACACAATGGACTGTATGCATATTAAACTTGACTATTTCTCTAGAACATGTTCCCAGTAGTTTACATATTCTTCTCACATGGCTACAACTAATGATCTATACATTCCTAGAATAAGCATTGATAATCCTTAAATATACAGCTGAAACCATTGCTGCTCATGCCTTCAACGATCAACGACTGATAACCCATTTCACACCTTCAACTAATTCCCAAATGGCACAAATATTGCAATAAACGAATTTGCATCAAACCAGTAAAACCATTAAAATGTTAACATGGAAAGCGGAAATCTTTAATTAAAGAAAATATAACATTTTTGAAGAAGATGAAAATGGTTCAACAAAAATACAAAACTAAAACTCTAATACTTTAATTAGAAAACTTCGATCAACTTTATTAGGTCTAAATATAATGAAACTACTTAGATCTTTGTCTCATATTTCTTCTCTTCCTCTTCAACCTCGTCATACGCTTGTTCTTCCACGGCGAATTTCTGGAAAACGAATGACCCAAATCAGCATTTCAATAAATTACAAAAATAAACGAAAGATCAAAAAAAGGAAAACAATAGCTCAAAAATTGAGGCTTTCACCTTAGCTCTCATGGTGAAATGGCTTTCAAATTCATATCCTTTTGCAGTCTCTGGTTTGATTGTATTCTACAGAGACTATGACGAGATTGAGTTTGAGACAAAACTAAGGTTTTAAGGTTTTGTATTAGTAGTAAGCTTGAAACCCCAATTTTATCTTAAACTCAATCTCGCCATAGTCTAGTTAAAATTTTACTACGGCGAGATTGTTTGGTTTAAGCTAACTTTAGCCCATTTATCACGCTCTATTGTGGTAGGATCACTAATCCACATACTCTAATTAAAGTAAAAAAAAATATATAATTGAGCAAGTCCAATGGTGAATCTTATTTTATCAATAAAATTTGATCAGATTTTTATAAACAAAAATCATGTCACTTTTGGGTGTCTCTTTCTATGCTCCAACACTAAAAAATTAAATTATATATCTTAACTTTAAATTATAAATTGTAAACCCTACACCTTAGTAAATACACTATGCACCAAATTCTCTCAACCCTAAACATGAATCTTACTCTAAATCTTAACCCTAAACCTAATATTTTATAATAAAAGCATAAATAAGGGCACCAAAAAAGGACAGAGAATTTCTATTCGCTTTTTATGGGGCACCAATATTATTTAAATTTAAAAAAGGTAAATGTGAACTATAGAAGGCTTGTTGTTGGCATTTTATGGTACAAATTACCAATCAATTTAAGGATTCTAGCTAAAATAAATTTCATTCAACCTAAAAGGGGCAGAGAAATAAAGCAATGGATAGAAAAAAGCATAGGGATCAAATTAACCGAAAATATAGTAAAAAGGTCAAAGTAAAAAAATTAAGAAACTACAAGAGCCAAAATAATATTTTGAGAAAAATTAAAATGGTTCCAAGATGGTGACCAGAACACTAAATTCGTCCACTATGCAGAAGCAATAAAATTGAAGAAGAATACTAATCCGGTAGTTGAAAATGTTTGAGATGATAAACTTGAAACTTTTGATCAAATTTCAGCTAAAGTTGTTGTTTCTTTGCTAAATTGCTTTGTTCTCTAGACCATATAGTTAAAGGATGCTTAGTGAAGCTGCTTAAAGACCTATCTCGGTAGAACAATCAATAACGCATTCTTTTCAGAGGGGAATGATAATGCCCCTGGCCCCAAGTGGGCACTCTCCCCTCTTTTTTAAAAGAGTTTGGCCTGTTATTAGACCTGATGTTATTTCTGTTGTTAGTTTTTTTTTTTTTTTTGATTCTTCTAGTTTCCAGCCAGTTTTAATGCAACTTCTGTCACCCTGGTCCTAATGTTTCTAATCCTTGCAAAGTTAAAGATTTTAGTCCCATTTTCCGTTGTTCTGTTGTGTACAAGTCTATCACCAGAATACTTGTTAATAGATTGGTTCCTTGGCTTTCAAATGTGATTTGTTATAACCAGAATACTTTCATCAAATGGAGGAGCATTGTGAACAACACCCTTTTAGCTTAGGAGATTGTCAAAGTTTATGCTAGGACCTCTTTGTCCCTGATGGGTGTTGAATACGTCAAAAATAATATCTACTTGTTTTGTTCTTTAAATTTATAGTAGTGGCAAGTAGTGGTGATTCTACATAGAGTTAAGAAATTAAATTCACAAGTAAAGCAATTTATCTAAAAGTAGAGTTTGTGTTTGAATTGAAGAAAGCAATCGAAGTAAGGAAGAATTCAATATAAATGAGAACTCTAGTCAAGGCAGAACTTGGAATATTAAATCAAGAATTTAGATCATTGACCCACAAAAGATAAATCAACATCAATTTCAAATAGTTTAGTTTTAGATTAGATAAATACCACCAAGTAACCCAATCCCTTCTAAGATAGATAATGAATTAAATACCATTAATTATCAAGATTAAATTCTTAGATACCACTAAAGAATTATAATCTATCAAATAGAATTAATGATCTCAAGAGACCCAAAGCACATATTTTTCCTAAGCATGAACCCGTTAACTTATTAAGAACGTGAGTTCACACCTTTAGAAACCAAACACGAATTTCTTTACCACTTGTAACAAATACCATTGAATTGGTTGTAGCATATATTTAACCAAACATACACATAAAGATTAAGCACAAAAGATATGAAAATACTTGAATAAAGATGAAGATTATTTGGGAACAAAAAAATCTCACTAAAAACATGAAATAATGTCCTTGTAACTACACTTGACTAGAAAAAGGGAAGTTAGCCACTCATGGTGGTCGACGACAACACAAGAAGAGAGAAATGGTTTCGGCTATTTAGGGATGATTTCTCTTCACCCTTTTATCCCTATTTATAGGAGAAAATATTGGGAAGACTATACATTAAATTCAACAATCCTAAACTACTTTAATTATGGTAAAAGTAGAAGTCCACTTGTAGTAGGATTGCTTGTCCTCCCAGTCAAAAAGTCTATCTTGCACCGTGCCCATGCCTTATTTCATGAGTGCTACTTGTTTTGTGTGAAAAATTCCCGAAAATTTCAAAATGGTGCTAAAACTAGGCTTTCACGTATAAAGCGTCGTTCATGCCCAAAAACACCTACAAAAGCAAATAGGAACCAGATTAAAGGCCTTAAGATAGATTAATATGCTATAACATAGGATTTAATACATGAAAAATATAAAAATTAATGACTTATCATGTACCCCACATTTAGATTATGCTTGTCCTCAAGTATATTGAAATTCAAGATCTAGGATCCCTTGAGTAATGAAGAAAAGATAAGGGAAGTAATAAATCATGGTTTGCAAATTAGCACAAGCAATTAATATCCCAATTAATTATCATGAAGTCAAGGTGGAACAAAATCAAACACCCTTACAAAAGATTCGCTCAATATCGCTCAAAGTGTTTAAGGGACAACAACACTCAAAACAAGGCATGAAAAGATACTTGCCACAAGCTAGCAAATATATCACATCTCCACCAGTAATTAGATCGAATTACAAGATTAAATGGTCTTTGAATTTGGTTGTAACGGGGCTTAGGACATGGTGTGATGAGAAAGACTTTTAGGCTTTTTGAATCAAAGAATTTCACACTCCTTTTTATCTTTTGTATGAAGCTTTTGCACAAATTTAATTTTAGGAGAAACAAAAATTCAATCTTTTTCACACTTTTTGTCCTTTCTTTTCTTTGAATTTCCTTTTTGAACAAACAAGACAAATTTCTCTTTGATTTTTTTCTTTTCCTTATTTTCAAGATTTTCTCCCTTTTCTTATTCTTTTGCTTGATTTTCTCTTTGTGAGGAAAGTGTGTAGTTCTTCAATTTCGGGTGCAAATTGAGAAAATCAACAAAAAAAAAATTAGGCTTGTAATGTGGTTAATTTTCAAACAAAGGCTTAAGCTCAAAAGTGGTTCTCTAATGGGCATATCTACCAAGGTAGGCTTTTTGGCTCAAAGTTCATACTTAGGTGCCTTAATCATCTCATTTAATTTGATCATATGTGGTCTCAACGTGCATAAAACCGCAAGTTCCAGAAGCAATCTAATCATGCTTGACAATCACTCAATGAAGAAAAATATAAAGCACAAAGATATATGCTTGTTAAGGTTCAAGTCTCACAAAGTGGTTTGTTGTGTCTAATTTTATCCATCCAACTATCAAAACAATTAATATGAGAAACGATTTGAAAGTCTAACAAGATCTAATCAATCTTATTTTACTTCCCATATCAATCTCATCTTTATCCAGGGATCCAATTTTCTAAAAAAATTCAACATGTTAAGTTCAAGAAAAAATTTCATGTGAAAGTAATACTCAAATTCATCAAGAGGCATGCAAATTCTAAAAAAAAGATTGTTATAAATATTATATTTTGATATGATAAATTAAAAAAAATGTTTTTAGACTTAATCGAATATCTTAAATTTCTCAAAAATAATACAAATTCTAAATAAACATGAAAAAAATTATTTTGAATGATTTCCAACTTAGCCAAACTTTTTTAAACTCAATATAATTTATTTTGGTACTTTAAAAAGAATATTTAAATACATTTAAGGCAAAAAGGATTGATCCTTTTGAAGACAATATGTATTTAATTTTTATAAAAAAATGATCAATATATCATGTTATAAATATTATATTATTTGGTACGTAACGAATTTATTTCATCCCAACGACACCAAATGGCTAGTACTCATAGAGAGGATATAAAACCAAAGTCAAAACATCTCATAAACAATAAGAAACATTATTGAGAGCATATAACTACATGGAAGAGTCTTAGAGAGCTAAATTATTGTATATTTTGCTGTAAAATACTTGTGAACTATCATTGTTTGATCAAATATTTTTTTTTGAGTGAAAGCTTAATTTTTTTACAAACATTCAATTTTTTGTAAGGACTACTGTAAGTTTTCTTTATTTATATTTACTCATCGGGAGAATTTAACTCAAGGTTTTTGGGCATGAACTTTAAGAGATATGCAAGGTTACACCTTATCCTTGAAAGTAAGTAAATTTAGTGGATTTGAATTTTTTTTAGTGTAGATAGCTAAAGTAGTGTATATAGACTTAATTTAAAAGTTGAACTACTCCATAATTGTTGTGCAAAGCTATTTATATTTTTTGGTTGCTTCCACAATTTTTAAAAATTTAATTTATCTTCTCTTGGCATATTTCAGTTGATTATCGAGCTTAACATGGCTACTAATACTTTATTTTGTTTTGTGTGTTTTAGATAATTTCACCTACGCATCATACAATTTTTTTCTCAATGTTTTCAAAATTACGACAATATTCTTTGTCATAATTAATTGACGCGATGATATCCTAACTTATTGGATGTTATCTTGTTAATTATTTGTGATAGAAGAGCATCCTTCTCGAAACTTCTCATCATCATTTTTATAGAAAATAAGAGAACCACCTTCTCAAAACTTCTCACCATCAATTTTGTTTAAAAAGGCAAAATTATTTTTTTTACCGTAGTCAATGTGATGGCGCCCTAACTAACTGGACATTCTCTCATCAACTTTTTCGTAATAGAAGTACATCCTTCACAAAATTTACATTCATTCAAGGGATCATATTTTAAATTTAAATTCAAGGTTATAATTTTCTGAAAATTGAGTCGACGCAAGATTTTTTTTTAAAGAAACTAATTTTAGGCGTCATTGGTTGTTTTAACCTTCGTCACTTATAACTGACTCTGGAACCTAACCTTAAATTTTAGTTTTTAATATAGATCATAAAAATATCATTTTAAAAAGAACTTTTAAAAAAATTTAAAAGTGTGATTTTATGAGTATTCAGTTATATATAACTTTAAACAACTGACGGCGACTCCATTTTTAAACATACACAATTTTCAAGTTAAAATAATTCTGAGCCTAAAAATGGTTGACCGTTAATAATTATAATGCTTAAACGTTAGAAAAGTGCCTAAATTATACCTTATTTTTGAGTTTGGTGCCTAAACTTTGTTTCGGGTCAAATAAGTGTCCGACATTTCATTCCGTTACTCAAATAAAATTTTTTCGTCAGAGAGGATAAAAAATTTCCATTATCCAATGAGAACATGACACGTGCCATATTTATGTTATTTTCTTTAATTGTAATTTCTAAAAAATTAAAAATCTTTAATTCTATTAATAAAAAAACTCAAAATCTTCAATTTCACTAAACACCCCAAACCCAAACTCCAAATCCTAAAATTTCTCCCCTCCGACCACCGATTCATCCACCACCAATCACTCTTGTCTTGATCAAACCCCCACAACCGAAAACCCCCATCATCATGTCGTCGAAAACCGACAAATGAACCATCGATTGCACTATCATTGAACACCCAATAATGAAGGAAAAATAGATCGATTTGGTCCGATCGGCATTAAGAGGATAGGGGATGTCAAACGGTGAGGTAGGAGATTTTTGTGTGGTGACGGTGAACCACCGACGTGTGAGGGTGCCGGACGGTGAGGGATATGTGATTTGAGGGTTTGATCGAAAGAAATTAAAACTTTGAGACTCTTAAAAAATTTATATCTTTAAAGAAATTTAGAAATTAAAATAATAAAAATTAGGCTACGTTATGTTCTGATTGGATGACGAAATTTTGTTAATAGTCGTTGACGAAATAACTTTATTTGAGTAACGAAATGAAACATTAGATACTTATTTAACCCGAAAATAAATTTTAGGCACATAACTGGAAAAAAATCATATGTTCGGGGACTTGTTTTTAAGCCTAATTATAACATATATTTTCAAGTATCAATGACTAAAATAAAAATTTACTAAAATTGTATTAACCGGATGGAAATTCTCTACCCCTTTTCGGTGCCCCTACATATGCCCTTACGCTTAAAATTAAGTTTAGGGTTTAGGGTTTTAAGATAGGGGTTGTGGTTAGGGTTTAAAAATGGGTAAACTACATAAATGACCGCCATACTATTAGAAAAGTCGCGATTTGACTACCTTACTTTTTTTCGAAGCAATTAAACCATCAAACTATTTAAATGATATCAATGTGACCACCAACCGTTAAAAATAATAGAAAAGTTGACGGGACTGTTAAATAAAATCGACATAATTACACATTTGGTCCTTATTATTTACACATTCTATCAATTTAGTCCTAATTTATATTAATAAAATAAATAAATTATTTAATTAGGTAGTGACACGTGTCAACACCTTATTGGAGTACTTTAATTATTTATATTTGATTTAATAAATTTATTTCCCTCCTCCAATCAGGTGGTGACACGTGTCACCACCTGTTTAAAGGACAAAAAATGACTTCAGGTAATGTGCTTAATAGGGGAATTGAACCCATGCAACCAAGTGTGACTAGTAATGGCATAACCACTGCACCAAACATAATCTTATGGTTAAATTTACTCAATTAGATATATATGTCTTATGTTTCTACATTTATTCTTTTAATTCAACATATATAATCATCGAATTAATTTCATATAAATAACCCTAAATGCTAAACTTAAACTCCAAACCCTAAATACTAACCGTAAGTGTTTATGGTTTTAGTATTTAGTGTTTGAGGTTTAGGGTTTAACATCTAGCACTTAAGGTTTAGGGTTATTATGTGAAATAAATTCGATGATCGTGAAATTAGAGTTTAGAGTTTGGGGTTTGAAGTTTACAGTTTAGTATTTAGTTTTTTGGGTTTATGGTTTAGCATTTAGTTTTGGGGTTTAGGGTTTATGGTTTAGCATTTAGTTTTGGGGTTTATGGTTTAGCATTTAGTATTATATATGTGAAATTAGTTCGATGATTATATATGTTGAATTAAAAGAATAAATGTAGAAACATAAGACATATATATCTAATTGAGTAAATTTAAGTATAAGATTGAGATTGGTGCAATGGTTATGCCGTTGCTAGTCACACTTGGTAGCCTGGGTTTGATTCCCCTGTCAAGCATATTTCTTGAAGTCATTTTTTCTCCTTTAAACAGGTGGTGACACGTGTCACTATCTAATTAAATAATTAATTTATTTTATTAATTTAAATCATGACTAAATTGAAAGAATGTGTAAATAATAAGGACCAAATGTATAATTATATCAATTTTATTTAATAGTCCTGTCAACTTTTCTGTTATTTTTAACAGCTGGTGGTCACATTGATACCATTTAAATAGTTTGATGGTTTAATTGCTTCGAAAAAAAGTAAGGTGGTCAAATCGTGACTTTTCTAATAGTATGGTGGTCATTTATGTAGTTTATCCTTAAAAAATTTAGAGTAAGGTGTATTTTTTAGGGTATAGGGTGTAGGGTTTAGGATTTAAAATTTAGGGCTAAGACTTAAAATTTAATTTTATAATATTTTTTAGTGTTGAAGCATAAGTAAGACACCGAAAAGGAGCTAGACGAATTTTATCCGTATTAACCTCCTCTATTATTTCACTCAATGCATAATTCCATTATCCATTACAAGCGTATTGTTCCATAAAAAGTACATCTTTAATTAAATTTCTACAAACAAGGAAACCATCTTTTTTCTATAACATGAAAATGGAAATAAATTAGCTGTTGACATTTATTTTGTTTTGAGTAGCATCAACTCAAATGGTAACAACATCACACAATACTGGTATGGGCATTCAAATTAAATATAATTTGCTGTAAATAGAACTTTGTAGTTGTTGAAAAAAATTAGCATTAAGACACAATTTAGGCCTATATAATTCACCATCTGTTCTCCAATGGATTCATCACAAAAGAAATTGAAAAAAAAAAAACAAAAACAAAAAATCCCCCAAATTTTTAGTTATGGAAGCTCAAGTTATCTTTGCATTTTCCCTGGCCATTTTCTTCTTCTATGGTAAATTAGTTCACTTCTTTCATGGGTTTTCTGGTTTCAAATTCTTCCCATATGAAGTTAATTTTATTTATTTATTGTTGTTGCAGGGGCTCATTCAGCTACATTTACGTTTACAAACAACTGCCCTTATACGGTTTGGCCAGGAACTCTAACAGGTGGTGGAACTCCTCAATTATCCTCCACTGGTTTCGAGTTAGCCTCGAAAGCTTCATTCAGCTTAGACGTTCCGGCCCCGTGGTCCGGTCGGTTTTGGGGTCGAACCCAATGCGCAGACACAAGCGGCAAATTCCAGTGCGCCACCGCGGATTGTGCATCCGGTCAGATTGCCTGTAATGGCGCCGGCGCAATCCCACCAGCGTCGCTCATAGAATTCACCCTTGCGGCAAGCGGCGGGAAAGATTTTTACGATGTTAGCCTTGTCGACGGCTTTAACTTGCCTCTTTCGGTCACCCCACAAGGTGGATCGGGTGGTTGCAAAGCCACGAGTTGCCCCGCAAACGTGATTGCAGCTTGTCCCCCGGAATTGCAGGTTAAGGGATCGGACGGTAGTGTTATCGCCTGCAAGAGTGCATGTTTGGCCTTTAATCAACCCCAATATTGTTGCACCGGTGCTTATAGTTCGCCGGCTACATGCCTTCCAACACAGTATTCAAAGATCTTTAAGAGTCAATGCCCTCAGGCTTATAGTTATGCTTTTGATGATAAGAGTAGCACATTTACATGCAGTGGTGGAGCTAATTATCTAATAACTTTCTGCCCTTGAACTGCTTTGTTTATTTAGTTCTCATAATATTTTAAAATAATGGAAATGCAAAATTAGTGTCATGAATATTTTGTTTTCTTATTATTTATTATAGTTTTCTTATCCTTACCCTTACAGTATTATATCTATAAATTAAAATATATTAAACCATTCTAATGCTCAAATTTAAAATTTAATTATTATCTCTTAAAAAACTAAATTATAATATTGTTGAAACAAGAGTGAGTTTTGGACATGTGCGAGATGAGTGACCGCACAGAGCTCAAAAAAATAATGTCTCAAATCAGTTGAATTAAATGTATATAGGAGTAAAACAAAAAATTTTGGTTTAATAAATTACAAGAAAACAAAATAAAAATTGACTTTAGACAGAGCTCATAATATATTTTGTTACTAAGATAAAAATATTTGTTAGACAACCTTAATTATATATATATATATATATATATATATATATATATATAAAAGCCTTATAAACCTTTGAACCGCTCTTGTAAAACAGATAATGTCTTCACATTTCCTTCTCCTCCACTGTATATCTAAATCCCGAGTTTGTGTAAAATAGAGTTAGCTGAGGAAAGATTGTTTCAACGCACTTGACATTCTTCTTGTTGTTTTTCTAATTTGACCTACACTGGTTGGATCAAACTAAATCCAAATTAGGTTTCTTTGATGCTTTTAATTTTAATTTCTTTGTAAATGGATAGTTGAGTTGGGCATTTGTCACAACTTGAGCTCTGAATCCAAGGAAAATACAAAAAAGGATTGTAGATGTAGAAGAATGGAGGTATAAGAATAGAAGAGAAAAGGATTGAATAAGGAGAAAGTTCAGATATTTTATTCAAGATAAGATGAAAACGGTTACACAAGGCTCTATATACCAGCCCTAGCAAAATTATTAATTTACAGATGGTCACAAAATAACAGAAATAACAACTAGAATTAAAATAACATTGGGCCTCAACAGCTATCCAATTATATGAATTGGGCTCCAACGGTCTACTTGTCTTTGTCTGAAACGATGTCGCTCTCTCCGCCTTTCATTAGTTCACGAGGTTCTTTAGATAGTTGACCATCCTTTACCCCCAATTTCTGTCTGGACCCTTAATTCAATTTTAATTTCACCTTCTCTCTCTGCCTAAACTTCCCCCAATTCACCTGAAGTCGTGACAATACCGCCATCTTCAGACTTCAATTGATTCTTGTCCTCAAGGATCGAATTTGGAAAACTGTGATTTGAGGGTGGTGAAGTCTTCCCGCGTAGCATTTTCATGTCTAAGATTAGTCCACTGTATAAGCAATTGAGTAACAACCCGATTGTTCCTTTTTACCATACGTTCGTCCAAGAGGAGTGTTGGGTACACCTTCAGTTGTCCTTTATCATCAACCTTAGGAGGATTCAGAGAAGTAACCACATTCTGTCCTACCTTCTTTTTCAGTAAGCTCACATGAAACACGTGATGAAGCTTGAAGTGTACAGGCGGCTCTAGTTCATATGCCACTAATTCGATTCATTTCTTGATTTTGTATAGACCATAGAACCGAGCAGTCAGTTTCACGTTGCTATAGTTTTCCATGAAAGCTTTTTTATAGGGTTTCAGTTTAAGGTTAACTTCATCCCCTTCCTGAAATTCTGTTTCACTTATCTTCTTGTATATTTTTTGTTTCATTCCATTATGTGATTTACTCAATTGTTCCTTCAAGAGTATGTTTAATTGTTATCTAGCTGCCATCATTTTTTGGACACTATACACTGTCGTAGACTGTTCCCAATTCAACATAAGGGACTTGTACCCATACAAGGCTTCAAGTGGTGTGATCCCAAGGGCAGTATGATGGTTCGTGTTGTACCACCATTCTACTTAAGGTAGCAACTAGGCCTAGCTTATAGGTTTTAGGAAACACATACTGTGTAGATACTATTCTGGCATTGATTTCATCTCTCGTTCTATCCATTAGTGTCTAGGTGGTAGGAAATTCTGAAGAGAGTTGTAGTTCACAATTGCTTCATTAGCTCTTTCCAAAAATGACTCGTGAAAATCTTGTCTATGTCTGAAATGGCTACTTTAGATTATCCTTATAGCTTCTACACCAAATCCATGTAAATTTTGGCCACTTCAAGGGCAGTATAGGGATGAGATAGAGCCAAAAATTTCTCATACTTTTTGTACTTGTCAATGATCACAAGTATGCAAATGAATTTCATAGAATGGGTTAGTCCTATGAAATTCATAGTTATAGCCTCCCATGCTTGTTGGGGTATGGGATTAGGTTGTAGAAAACCAGGTTTTGCCACATACTCTACCTTGGTTCTCTAACATACTTTACAACTTTGGACATACTTGTTCACTAAGGACTTCAACCTTGACCAGTAAAAATAAAGTTTCAACCTCTAATAGGTAGCTTGGGTCCCAGAATGGCCCCCCTTCAGGTGAATCATGCATGACTTGTTGTAGCTGTTGTCTGATGTCACCAATACTACCCATATAAACCATTCCTTTTTGTATCTCAAAATACCCTTTCTCAAAGTCCAATTATTCTTTCCATTTTCATCAATCATCAAAACTGTTACAATTTCTTGAGTTGTATTGTCTCCTTCATAACTATTTTCCACTTTCTAAATCCATTTTGGAATCAAAATAGTAGTTAACAATTGAAAAGCTTCTACCCCTTCTTTATATTGTCTTGAAAGAGCATCTGCCACTACGTTGGATTTTCCTTCCCTATATTGTATCACATAATCCAATCCCTACATCATTGAGAGTTATTTCTTCTGATAGGTGGTAGTCAGCTTCTGTTCTACAAGGTGCTTCAATACTTCATGATCAATTTTGATCACAAATGGGCCACTTCGAAAGTAATGCCTCCGGTTTGAAATAACTAATAGAATAACTAGATATTCTTTTTCATATGTAGGAAAATCAACATATCTTGGTCATAGGGACTTGCTAAAATAAGCTAAGGGTCTACCATCCTGAGACAGGACTGCTCCCACACATTTAGAGCTGGCATCAGTCTCAAAACAAAAGGTTTTCTTGATATCATGCAAGGCCAGAATAGACGATTTACACATGGTTGTCTTTAATCTATCAAAAGCTATTCTGGCTTCTTCTGTCCATACAAACTTATCTTTCTTCAGCATATTGGTTAAGGGTCTGCTAATCTCCTTAAAACCTTTAATAAATATCTTGTATTACCCAATCAATCTCGAGAAACCCCTCAAGGATTTAGGGTTTTTGGTATTGGCCCATTTCTCGTTTCCTTAATTTTTGTAGGGTCGGTGGACACTCCTTTAAAAGATATAATGTATCCATGATATTCCACATGTTTTTGCCCAAAGAAGCATTTACTTCATTTGGTATAGAACTAATTTCTCTTTAGGACTTTTAGGACCAGTTTAATGTGTGCTGTCAAATTAGGACTATACACCAATATATCATTGAAAAAACGCCAGTACAAACTTCCTAATGTAAGGCTTAAACAACTCATTCATCAATGACTCAAATGTGGCAGGGGCATTAGTGAGCCCAAATGAAATTACCTTAAAATCATTGTGGCCTTGGTGTGGCCTGAAAGTTGTCTTTTCAATGTATTCCTCCTTAATCTTGATCTGTCAGTATCTAGATCTCAAGTCAATTTTTGAAAAATACACAGCTCCAGCTAGCTCATCCAATAGATCTTCCACCACTGGTATAGGAAACTTGTTCTTAACGGTTATTGAGTTCAATTACCTATAGTCAACACAAAGTCTCCAACTTCCATCTTTCTTTTTTACCAGTAGACAATGGGAGGCAAATGGGCTTGTACTAGTTTGAATTATAGAAGAAGCTAGCATCTCACTGATATCCTTTTCTACTTCAGTTTTTTGGGAGTGAAGAAATATGTAAGGCCTGAAGTTTACTGGTTCAACCCCATGTTTTAGTGCAATGACATGATCTAACATTCTTGGAGGAGGCATTCCTTGGGGCTCCTCAAACACTATGTTGTACTATTTTAACTTTCATCAGAGTAGTCCTGGAACTGTAACTTTAGGAGCAAGTTGTCCTCCGTTGAGAATTATCTCTCTTTCCCCTTCCTTGAACCTTAAGGTCACCTCATTGAAGTCCAAGGTGATAAGGCTATACCTTTTCATCAACTTTACACCTAGAACCATGTACGTCCCCCCATTTGCAAGACTCCGAAATCATGCTCAAAACAATGGCCCTATATTTTCGATCCCAATGATTTACTCTTGGTAGTACTAAAGAGATTTTATCCATTGGCTACGGTAATGTCTAAAGGGTGAGTTTGTTCAATTTCCACTCCTTCCTTGGCCCACTTTGGAATTACAAAACTATGAATACTACCAATGTCCACTAACACGTTCAGCCCCTTTCCTTTTATCACTCCTTGTATTCTCAAAGTTTAGTAACGAACCCTGACTGTAAGTGCATTCACGGAACCAAATTCCATTCTTCAATCTTTTCTTCCACTGTCTCTTCATTTATCATGTCTTCCTCTGGTTCCTCCATCAAATTCAGCTATTTTGTTTTGCACTGGTGGTCAGGTGTAAACTTCTCTCCACATCTAAAGCAAAGACTATGTGCCACTCTATACTCTACTATAGTATATTTAGTAGCTTGGGGAGTGGTGACTGTTGCGTGCAAAAGTGATGCGCAATTAGCGTGCAAGTGTACATGGTGTCAAGATATAATATTTAAGATATCGTCTCCACAAGGATTGTGACAGCTTTTCGGAGTTCACTTTTCTGCACAAGTAAAGTAAAAACACAGATATTAGGAGTTGGTTTGATTGAAACTAAAACTAAAGCTAATAATGTAAATTGAGATATCAGAGTGAGAGAATGGCCGGTATTGGATGTTTCGTAGTGTGGAGAATTGATGTACTGTCTCAGCACAGTTTTGCGGATCAACTTAACAACTTCAGCTACCGCCCACAAGTATGCCTCGGCAGAGTTGTGTGGGATTGCCAGGGTAGTTAAGCGATAATTCAAGGTTCTGCAAGGCTCCCTTCTATGACTCCCTCTTCTCCCAAAGCTTGAAGTACTATTGGTGAACACGTCTTGGATGATACCTCCCGGCGTTAATCTAAGGGTGAACACCAACCGATTCTGGATCCTCTTTTAGCCGCTGAACTTCTTAACTTATCCCTAAGTCGAAGTAGCTTTACCCTATGGTTGGATAAAACCGTGTTTACTCGTTTCGTGAGTTCAACTCTCCTGATATTGAACAAATGGATTGAAGCCCTCTTCTCTCCCGATAAAGATTGCGATAATGAAGAACCAAGAGTAAAAAAACCTTGAATTTAATTGCAAAACTGAAATCCTAAACGAATACAACACGACTCTCACAACTACTACACAACCAACCCTTAGGTTTAGGGAAGGTTTATAACATGGTGGGTTGGACGAAACTAGGGTTTCGACAAGATGGAGTTTCTCTCAATCCTCAATTGTGTTCTCTCCCACTTGTCGATTATATATATATAGGGGAGGAGCCTAGGCCTAAGTCGGTTTAGGGTAGGAATACTATTTAGAGTATGATTACAACTCATTAAAAGATCATTAAATCCTTCTAGATTCCTGCTTGACTTTTCTTTAGCTTGACTTTGACTTGGCTTTTCTTTTTCTACTGGGCTCTAATGCATGTGCAAGTGGTCTCTAAAAATCGGGCTTCATGAGTTCTTTCTATCACATACCACTTTGCATTTTTCCATTCTTCCTTGAAGTGCTGCCTCGGTGGCAAGTAGTTGACTGCCTCGGCGGGTGTATGGACTGGTGTGCAGGGGTTGGCACATTTCTATATTCTGGTTCTTTCCTCCTCAATTAGCTCTCATGATGATCCAACAGCTTCCTCCTTCAGCTCTAGCTTTCTCTTCATCTGCCCTCTTTGCTACCTCGGTGGGATCTGCCTGGGCGGGTACCTACGAACAGGGAGAAAACGCACTTGAGCGGTATCATATATATAAAATCAATTAAATTCACCAAAAAAGGCAGATTGTCTAATCTATGCTATTTTGTGTATGTTACCTAATAAATGCAACCTAAACTATACTTGAGAACAACAATAATTGAGCTAAACTAGGGTATAAATATAGGACTTTTGAACACTTAACAGTGACGGACTTCTAAATTGTGCTTGAACCCTTGTACTTCTGATTTACATTCTGTTGTTGGTACCCTGAAGGCCTGGTAGAGTACATTTTCTTCTTGTTTTCAGGTTCTATTGATAACTCATCTACAAGCTTCAAAAACTGATATTTGCGCGTGCACTTTAACCTTGTTCCTTAACTCTTCCTTTAATCCACAAACAAAGCCGGAAACAAACATATTTATTTCTCTTAATAAGATGAAAACGGTTACACAAGACTCTATATACAAGCCCTAGAAAATTATCAATTTACAGCTAGTCACAAAATAAAAAAATAACAACTGGAATTAAAATAACATTGGGCCTCTAGATCTGTCCAATTACTTGAATTGAGCTCCAACGGTCTGATACTCTTTGTCAGAAATGATGTCGTTTTCTCTGCCTTTCATTAAGTCACAAGTGTAACGCCCCGGTTTTGGGCCTAGGTGTTTTGCGTGTCGGGTTAGGCTAGTGGAACCGGTAATCGGTTGTTCGGGACGTTAAAAGGTGGTTTACAAAAATCAAGGTTCGGGATAGGATACAAATATGGTAAAAATTCCTAAAATCCTTTAAAATTATATTTAAAAGGTTGGGTAAATCAATTTTGCGAAACAAGTTTTGGGAAGTGTACATTTTTGATAGTGACCAAAATGTAAGGTTTTAAAATTGTGGAAAAGGGTGTTTTTCAAAAAGAGTCAAAATCTTAGAATCTCTAGGGGGCTTAATGGAAATTAAGCCTTTTCTCTAATTTGGCATGTGTTTTAAATGGTTTATTAAATAATTAAAGTGGCTTTTATTGATTTAATAAACAATTAGTTATTTTGGTTAAACAATTTGACGATCATTTCATTTTCCTCATTTCACATTAGCCAAACACTCTCCCAATTCTATCATTTTCCATATTTCTTTCACTTTCATTTCCTCTCTTGATTTTCAACATCTTTCTTGTGATTTCTCTCAAATCTCTTCAAGTTTCTTGAAAACAAACTTGCCAAATTAGAAAAGAAGCAATGATTCAAGGTAAATTTCGTGCTAACGATCCAATCAAGGTTTTCTAATGATATTCCAAACATATTTGACTCTTTATTTATGTTTTTATTGAAGTTTCATTGTGGTTTTGATAAAATGATGAAATGTTGTTGGAAAAGATGATTTAATGTGATTTTCGGAGTTGTTTTGATTTGATTTGTTTAAGATGGTTTCTAATTGAGTTTTGAAAGGTTTATTATGTAGAAATGGAGTCTTAATCATATGTATCCCAAAACCCTTCAGATCTTTGATTTTGAAGGCGTTTTTGGTTGGGTTTTTGGGTTGTAATGTGAGATTCGAGTTGCTGGAGGTATAATGATGGTTTTAAGTTGTTTTTGGATGTTGATTTATTTTTAAAATGTGTTGGATGTGTTGTTTTGTGGCTGGCTGAGTTTGGAGATCAATTGAATGAGATTTCGGTTATTTTTTACGGGTAATTTGATGCTTTAGAGCATGTCAGCGGGTTTCCTTTTGAGTACTGGTGTTTGGATGCATCATAATGCATTGAATCTCTGTTTTTAATGTTTTAAAAACATGGGATAGTGTTCCGGAATCGACCGAAGTGGTTTTGGAGGCTTTGGATGGTTGATTGTTGCGTCCACAAGTGTGGTTTCACAAGTCGGTGAGTGGGAACTGATTTTCCAGCATGAAAACTTTTTTAGGAAAGGTTTCGGGTGCTTAGTAAGAGCTTGAAACACTTTACTAAGTTCGGAATTAAGTAAAGTGAATTTCTCTCTCGGATTGTGAGCATTTGGTTTAAAAGCATTAATGATGCCATATGGTTTAAGGATGCACTAGGTAAGTGATCCTTGTATGTATGTGTTGATGCATGAGTTTTTAAAGCATGATTTAAATGCTTGAGATATGTCTTTGTAGAACTAATGTTTTGATATAATATTTGAAAAATGTTTTGGACTAAATTGAAAAGAATTTAAAATGTGTTTTTAGTCAAAAACAACTTGAAAATATGTTTAAGGGTTTTAAAGGCTTTGGAATGAGTTTAAAGTACATTTAAAGTGGTCAAAACCAGCATTTTTATGTACCCGTACCGATACCGTATAGAACCGTACCGATACGCCTTAGGGTTTCAAACTACCAAATTTTCCAGTAGCCAAAACTCGTACCGATACGCTTAGCTGTATCGATACAGTGTGCTTTGAAATAGCCCAACGGCTAGTCGCCTACCGACACGGTTGTATCGCGTACCGATATGCCTAACTACCCCAACGGTCATTTCCCAACGGTCATTTGAATTTGAAGGACCGTACCGATACACTAGGTAAGCGTATCGATACGCATCAGCTGAAGAGCACAATAGCTAATTCCTCTTCGAGACCGTATCGATACGGGTTGAGAGGGTATCGATACGCCAAGCTGCAGAACTACATTTATGGTGGGAAATAAAGGCTCCAATGGCTCCAATTCAATCACAACAACTAGTAACGGCCACAAACTCATCAAGGAGTATAAAAGGGACCTCCAAGCATCAAGAACAAGTTAATGCTTCAATTGTTACAACATTATGATGTCAAAATTTGTCTAGAGCTTAAATTGTAAATTCCTTGCTTAGACAACACTAGTGAGCTTACATTGTTATATTTGCTCAATTGTTTAGGTTTTGGGTGAGTGCTTCGAATTGCAAACAAACACATATTAGAGGGATTTCTAGTTTGCTAAGTCTTTCTTTGTACAAGAGAGGGTTCCCTCAAGCTTTGGGTAGAAAGCTTTGAGGGTTGTAACGGTTTCCTCCTAACCCGAGAAAAGGGGACGAAATTCTTAGTGAATTTGTTTGGAAATCCTTAGTGGGGAGCTAAGGTAGTGGATGTAGACCTTGGTTAGAAGGTTGAACCACTATAAATCCTTGTGTCAAATTGCCAAATTTTCACCTCCCTCTAAAACACCCAATTATCCAACTTCTCCACACTTGGCGAGCAAGAAAGGTTGATCGAATCGAGCACCTCACATCTCAACAATTGGTATCAGAGCTTGGCTCAATCGAAGGGGATTCACATCCTTTTGAGAAGATCTGGCAAGCTCGATCAACATTTCACCAACCGGCTCAAATGGCGCAATCCATCGACAAACCGCCTTTCTTCGACGGAAATCACTATGCCCATTGGAAGACAAAGATGAAATTCTTCTTGAAGTCAAGAGATTACAAGCTATGGGACATAGTTGAAGATGGTCCGTGCGTGCCTCAAGGAAGCAAAGCGAAATGGAGTGTCGATGATCGCAAGAAGATGGAGCTTAATTGCAAACCCTTGCACATGCTCTTTTGTGCATTTGGTCCAACCATCTATGAGAAAATGTCTTCTTGTTAGAGTGTGAAGGAGGTATGGGACAAGCTTGAAGTCACATACGAGGGAACCGATGAAGTCAAGGAGACCAAGATTGGGCTCCTCACCTTAGAGTATGAGAACTTCAAGATGGATCTGGAAGAGAACATCGAGAAGATGTTTGATAGGTTCTCCACCATCACCAATGGTCTAAAAGGTTATGGAGAAGCCATCTCGGAAGAGAAGCTTGTTCGAAAGCTCATCTACTCCCTTCCCGATTCATGGGACTCAAAGAGGACCGCCATCATCGAAGCCAAGAATCTCAAAACCTTGAAGCTCGATGAACTCATGGGGTCACTTCTCACTCATCAAATAATGAAGAAAAAAGAAGAAGAGGAGAAGAAGGAGGAAGAGATTAAAGTGATGGGGAAGAAGAAGATCATGGAGCTAGGCATCAATGCAAGTGTCGAAGCTCTCAAATCCTCCACATGCCATCATGTAGATTCAAGTGAGGAGGAAAGTAAAGATGAAGAGATGGCCTATCTCTTTAACAAGTTTGCCCGGTTCAAGAAGAGCAAAATGGAAAAATTCAAGCATGAATCGATAAAGAAGATGGACTCCCACAAATCCAAAAAGAAGGGATCATCTTCAAAACAAGCATATGTGGCTACATAGATTGATGAAGACTCCACCGATGATGAAGTAGCCCACCTATGCTTGATGGCCCTCAATGAGGGGAGGCAACTTCTAACTCATCTATTTCAAATTCATATACATTTGATGAGTTACAAGATGCCTATGATGATTTGCTTTTGGAGTTCAAGGCATCATTTTCCAAAAACAAAAAGTTGATTTCAAAAATAAAAATTGAAAATGATTTGCCTTCCAAAATAAATCTTGAACTTGAAGCAAAGTTGAAAGATTTTGAACAAAAATGTTTTGATTTACAAAATTTGCTTCTTAAAGTTCAAAAAGAAAAAGATTTGATTTCCAATGAACTTGAAAAGAAAAATAGTTTTGGAAAATCAAACTTTTATGTAAGACAATCTAGTGCCCCTAGATTTGTGAATGAAAAATGTTTTAGAAGTGTTTGGGTCCCAAAAGGACTAACCACTTCAACTAAAAAGGATGAAATTGAAAAATGGATTCCTAAGGGGACTAAAGTTTGTGCTACTAATGTCTATGGATCCAAAGCAATTTGGATACCAAAAATTACTTGATTGTCTTATGCTAGGTGTGATGGAGAGTGATCAACAAGTCAAAATATGAGGGGGAGCTCCATGCACACAAAGGAAGAACACTTGAAGAATGAAGGCTTCACATCCTCCCTTGAGTTCAAGTGTGGTAAAATCTAGTTGCTTTTGTGTTTATTTGATTTATTTTCATTTATGTCAACTAGATAATTTGAGTAAGGGGGAGCCAATTTTTAAACCAAAATTTTAAGTGTGTCAAATTTTTTTGCCTCCTATGTTATCTTGAACTTAATGTCATTTTAAATTCTTTTTTATATAACAAAAAGGGGAAGAAATGGTTTGAAAAATTGAATTTTCAAATGAATAAGGGGGAGCTTTATTTGAATTCATATCTTTAATCTCTTATTCACAATTTTAAAGTTAAAGGGGGATAATCCCAAACAATTTTTCAAGTGGGTTTTATTATATCAAAAAGGGGGAGACTGTAGAACTAATGTTTTGATATAATATTTGAAAAATGTTTTGGACTAAATTGAAAAGAATTTAAAATGTGTTTTTAGTCAAAAACAACTTGAAAATATGTTTAAGGGTTTTAAAGGCTTTGGAATGAGTTTAAAGTACATTTAAAGTGGTCAAAACCAGCATTTTTATGTACCCGTACCGATACGGTATAGAACCGTACCGATACGCCTTAGGGTTTCAAACTACCAGATTTTCCAGTAGCCAAAACCCGTACCGATACGCTTAGCCGTATCGATACGGTGTGCTTTGAAATAGCCCAACGGCTAGTCACGTACCGATACAGTTGTATCGCGTACCGATACGCCTAACTACCCCCAACAATTATTTCCCAACGGTTATTTGAATTTGCATGACCGTACCAATACGCTAGGTAAGCGTATCGATACGTATCAGCTGAAGAGCACTACGTCTAATTCCTCTTCGAGACCATATCGATACGGGTTGAGAGGGTATCGATACGCCAAGCTGCAGAACTGCATTTATGGTGGGAAATAAAGGCTCCAACAGCTCCAATTCAATCCCAACGGCTAGTAACGGCCACAAACTCATCAAGGAGTATAAATCCTTAGTGGGGAGCTAAGGTAGTGGATGTAGACCTTGGTTAGAAGGTTGAACCACTATAAATCCTTGTGTCAAATTGCCAAATTTTCACCTCTCTCTAAAACACCCAATTATCCAACTTCTTCACACTTGGCGAGCAAGAACGGTTGATCGAATCGAGCACCTCACATCTCAACAGGCTTATATTGAATGCTTTGGAAAAATAGTGAGGTATGCATGAAATGTGGATTATATTGGCAAGTGATGTTGTGTAAAGTGTTTTATAAATGAACTCAGATATAGTTAGCCGGCTATAGGATTGACTGCACTATAAACAAGTCGCCTTGGATGTTTAGGGGTTGTGATTGTACCGAAAGCTCCATCCAAGTACCCTAACGATTGAGGAATGTTTAAGGTTGCAACAGTAGAGGGTAGCTCCCAGGTGCGAACCTTGTATGTGTCATGTCTCTCACTAGAAGGCTATACATCTACTAATGAGTGGTGTTGAGGGGTTGTAATTGTACCGAATACTCCACCACGAGCGTCACAACGGTGAAGGGTTGCTCTCGTGTGTGAGCCTTGAGATGTCGGTAGAGTGTATGAAGTGTTTGGGACAACACTTGGTAATCCGTGTATCTGATATGCTTTTTGAGAAATGAGAATGTTGTTAATCACTTGTAAGCCAATATAATGGATTAAAATGTTAATGATACATATTGTGGAAAATACATGTTTTACTTTAAGCTTTGCATATTGGTGAATATGCTTGGAAGGCTTGATTTTTGTTTAGCAATGTTTAATTGCTGTGAAAAATGTGATACTTGTTGCATGATGTTTAGCAAGCTGGTTCTAATGATGAAGTGCATGGATTTTTAAAGAAGGCATGGTGGTTTTCAAAAGAGTGAAAATAGTTTTGAGCATTGATGGTGTTTTGGTTTTGAGCATTCCTCACTAAGCTTGTATGCTTATGCTCTCTTTTGCTTATCAATGCATATAATTAAGTGATTGGAGGCAACAACTTTCCAAGGATTTCTAAGAGATTCCATTGAATGTATGTCTTGGTTTTGAACTAGTGTAATAAAGGTAATGGGGGTGTCCAATGCTATGAATGTTGGTTGTTTTAGTATTTTCTTGTTTGGTACAAGTTTGGTATGCATGTTTTGGTATGTAAATGGCCTCTAAATGATGGTTTATGCTTGGATTTGAGATTTGGACTTGTGATGCTTGATTTTCATAGGAAGCATACATCTAGAATTCAATATTGATTATAGTGTTTCTTTGATGATGTTATTCCCATGTAATCTTGATGGTTGAAGTGTTTTTGAGTTGCAAGCATGTTTACATACATGTTAGAATATGTTGGATAGGTATTAGGAGCTTCAAACCAACAATTTGGGCTTTTGCAGACTACAGAGTATCGGTACCCTCTGAGGTGTATCGATACGGTCTTCATTTTTTTGAGAAGCCTACTGATACACGAAGCATATCGATACCCATTTAAGTCTCTAGTTGAGGGTGTATCGATACGGTGCCCAACTGTATCGATACGGTCATTGTAATGTTGGGTTTGGGAGGCTGGTCGTCAGGGGCATATCGATGCCCTCCCGAAGGGTACCGATACGTTATTTGTTAAATTGGTTGGTTGGCTTCTTTGAAGGTTCCGATTCTTTACGTTTTAGTTTCAAACTCTTATGGATGCAATAAAATAAGTTGTAATGGTTGTTTTGAGTTTTTATCGAGATGCTTGAAGTGAGTTTAATTAAAGATTGGTGAAACAAAATTGGGAAAAACCCTTTCAATTTGTTAAGTTTACAAAGTGATCCCTAAACCTGAAATTTGTATTAATCAATGAGCGTTCGTGTTATTGTTTAATCTGCTACTTGCTGAATACATAGGAAACTAACTTGCATCTAGATAAGATAAAATTAAAAAAAGGTCATTTATTGAGGTAAAGATTCCCGGTTTACTTCAATATTCTCCGTGTGACCCGTTTGGTTCGGTCTATCGGCTAGGCCGGGTCGAGGGGGTTACATTTGGTGGTATCAGAGCCAGGTTTGCGAAAGGTTGGGATGATGGTAAGTTGTTGTTAAGTAATTGAGGTGTGAATCTTTGTATTTGGTGATGTTTGTTTTGTTCGGTGAATGTCTTAAGCTTGTTATTCTTGAGTATGTGATGTGATGATATGTATAATTATTATAATATGAATGTGAGTTATTATATGTGGTGATAGTTTGGGCTGAATTTTAATGCTTGTGATGCATGATGGTTGTGACATGCATGTTGTATGCCTTTTGCTATGTTGGGGGGGGGGGGAATTGGAATGCCCATTGCCTTATTACTAAAGTGAAATGTTTTAAAATGAATTTGAAGTCTTAGATCCTTGCTAGAAGTTGGCCTGATCTTTTGTTTGTTTTATATTCATGCCTTAATGTTAATAGTACAATGGGACCGAGGAGAGAGTTATGCTCTAGGTCAGTTGCTCCGGCTGAGGAGCAGAGGAATCAGGAGAACGAAGTTCTTCATGGTGCGAATTTACCTACTCTACTGCCACCACCACCTGGGGGTGAGGAGCAAGAGCAACGCGAACATGCTGATCCGACATTGGGTGATTTGACGCCTTTGGTACAAGCGATGACGGGAGCATTCTAGGCTGATGTTGCTGGAGTGCAAGTGCAAGCTTCTGCTGTTGGGCAAACGGGTTTGCCGTTAGAGCGCTTGCGAAGTTTGGGAGGCATGGAATACCGTGGTTTGTATCCCGAGGCATGGATGGCCATTACGATCCGGATATTGGATCAGATGCGGTGCAATGATGCATGAAAGCTGGGTTGTGTAGTGTCGTTGTTGCATGGTGGACAACTGTGACCATGACCATGGAGCCAAATAAGGTGGACTGAGATTTCTTTCAGGCTGCCTTTAGGAGAAAGTATCTAGGAGTCAGGTACTTGGATGATAAAAAGCGAGAGTTCATGTCTCTAGTTCAAGGGAACATGACAGTGGCTGAGTACGAGGTCTAGTCCGTACGATTGAGCCAATATGCTCCAGAGTTGGTGCTGAGTGATAGGCATCATTGTGATCGCTTTCAGTATGGTTTGGTGCAAGATGTGAAGACGTTCATGCTCGCGTCTGATTACACGGATTTCTATGTACTGGTGAGACGAGTAAGGACATAGAGCAAAGTTTGGGTTTGACATCTCGCATGGGTGGATCTGGCTCAAATAAGATAGCTGCTGATGTTGGCCCTAGTGGTGGGCATAATAAGAGGAATCGTGACCGTAGATATTAGTATGTGGCGAGGCGAGGAAATTTTGGGTGTGGTGTGCCAGATTAGGGCAACAAGATGAGGTTTGAGCAGAATACATGCTAGACATGTTGGCCGCGTGAGCACTTGAGACAAGATTGTCCTCGCGTAGCTCGTGAGGTGCAAGCTCTTGTGGCTGGGGCTAATTCTTGTTAGAACTGTGGATCTGTTGATCGCATGAGACGAGAGTGTCCCTTGTTAGTGGGAGGTGGTTAGGGTCGTGCACCTGTTGTTGCACCATAGAGAGGTCGTGGGCGCGGCCGTGGTAACTTTCAAAAGAGAGAGAATAGGCAAAAAGGTGTGGCTCATGTTGTTGTTGTCCAACCGGAGGGTGGTGGTTCTACGAGAGTGTATGCACATCGCGAGGGACGTAATGACACCAACGTGATTGTAGGTACCTTTGCCTTGCAATCCTTGTCTTTGTTAGCATTGATTGATTCTGGATCTACGCATTCTTACATCTTGAGTGAGCATGCGCATTTGCTTGATATTCCTGTTGAGATGCTAGACGTAGGAATGCAAGTAACAAGCTCTTTTGGTGAAACTGTTGTTACAAGAAAACTATATATGAGATGCCCTTTATCTGTTTAAGGCCATGTGTTTTCAGTTGATTTGATAGAATTATCTTTTTATGGTTTTGATGTGATTCTTGGAATGGATTGGTTGTTTGAGGATCGAGCTGTAGTTGATTTCGATGTTAAACGAGTTACCTTGAAACTTGCGGATGATTACGAAGTAGTAATCGTAGGCGAGAACGTGAAGTTCATGTCCAATGCAATTTCAGCTCTTGAAGCGAGTCGGATGCTAGAGTTGGGTTGTGAAGCTTTTATAGCTTATGTGATGAACCCTGGTTCGAAGGAAGTGCGAGTGCAAGACATACGAATAATATGAGTTTTCGGGTGTTTTTCCGGAAGAGTTGTCTAGTTTGCCACCAAACAGAGAAGTTGAGTTTGTCATTGAGTTGTATGAAAATACGACTCCCGTGTCCATTGCTCCTTATCGCATGGAACCTAAGGAATTGAAGGAGTTGAAGACACAACTTCAAGAGTTGCTTGATCGAGGGTTCATAAGGCCAAGTGTTTCACCTTGGGGTGCATCGGTCTTGTTTGTGAAGAAGAAAGATGGTACGATGCATATGTGCATAGATTATCGATAACTAAACAAGTTGATGATTAAGAACAAGTACCCTTTGCCTAGGATGGATGATTTGTTTGATCAAATTCGAGGTGCTTTAGTGTTTCCGAAGATTGATTTGAGGTCTGGGTATTATCAACTAAAGGTTAAGGACATGGATGTACCTAAGACTGCTTTTCAGACAAGGTATGGCCATTATGAGTTCTTGGTTATGCCGTTTGGGTTGACAAATGCACCGGCTGCATTCATAGGTATGATGAATCGGGTGTTTCATGAGATCCTATATCAGTTCGTGGTAGTGTTTATCGATGATATTCTCGTGTACTCTCGTACCGAGGATGATCATGATAAGCATTTGAGGATTGTGTTGCAAGTGCTGTTGGAGAATCAACTTTATGCAAAGCTGAGTAAGTGTTAGTTTTGGCTCAGGGAAGTGGTTTTTGTTGGACATGTGGTGTCAGCCGAGGGTATTCGGGTTGATCCACACAAGGTCGAGGCGGTGATGAGTTGGAAAACGCCTAAGTCGGTGATGGAGGTACGAAGTTTCCTTGGGTTGGCTGCATATTATCGAAGGTTTGTTGAAGGTTTTTCTAAGATTGTTGCCCCTTTGACCAAGTTGATGCAAAAGAATGTTTGCTTTGAATGGACAGATGTTAGGGAACAAGCTTTCGAGAAGTTGAAAGAAGCCTTGACGTAAGCTCCTGTCTTGATTCAACCTGAATCGGGTAGGGAGTTTTTAGTTTATAGTGATGCATCATATGATTGTTTGGGTTTCGTGTTGATGCAAGGTGTGAAGATCGTAGCTTATGCGTCTAGACAATTGAAGGTGCATGAGCGCAACTATCCTATGCATGATTTAGAGCTCGCTGCGGTGGTGTTTGCTTTGAAGATGTGGAGACACTACCTTTATGGTGTAAAGTGTATGATTTACATCGGTGATAAAAGTTTGAAGTATCTCATGTCTCAAAGGGAGTTGAATCTAAGGCAATGGAGATGGTTGGAGTTGCTTAAGGATTATGATTTGACGAATGAGTACCATCTTGGAAAGGACAATGTTGTGGCTGATGCTTTGAGTAAGAAGGTAGCTGTTGAACTGAGAACGATGTTTGCTCGGTTGAGCATTTTGCATGATGATGGATTGATAGTTGAGTTGCAGGTGAAACCTTCCTTCATTCTGTTAATAAAGAAGAAACAATTGCTTGATGATTCTTTGGTGCCTCATGTTCAGGATATAGCTGACGATAATGCAACCGATTTCTATTTCAATGATGATGGAGTTTTATACTTTAAAAGTCGAATAGTTGTGCCGGAAGATGTTGAGTTGAGGTGCACTATTTTGACTGAAGCTCATAGCAGTCCTTTTGCTATGCATCCTGGTAGTACTAAGATGTATCATGGTTTGAAGGATGAGTACTATTGGGTGGGGTTGAAAAATGATGTTGCTGATTTTGTAAGAAAGTGTATGGTTTGTCAGCGTGTGAAAGCTAAGCATTAGTTTCCTTCTGGTTTGTTACAACCTTTGAGGATACCGAAATGGAAGTGTGAGAGGATTACAATGGATTTTGTGTTCGGTCTGCCTTTAACACCATCTAAGAAGAACTCCACATGGCTTATTGTAGATCATCTTACGAAGTGTGCGCATTTCTTGGCTGTGCATACTACATACATGTTGGATAAGTTAGCGGAGTTGTATGTTGATGAGATTGTGCGTTTGCATGGTGTGCCTAAGTCCATAGTGTCAGATAGAGATACGAGGTTTACAACGAGGTTTTGGGAATTTTTACACCATGCACTGGGTACGCGTTTGAATTTCAGCACTTCTTATCATCCTCAGACGGATGGATAGTCAGAGAGGGTTATCCAGGTGCTGGAGGACATGTTGAGATGTTGTGTGATAGATTTCCAAAGTTCTTGGGAAAAGCAGTTTCTTTTGGTTGAGTTTGCCTATAATAATAGTTTTAAGGCGACTATACAAATGGCTCCGTATGAGGCCTTGTATGGGAGAAAGTGTAGAACGCCTCTTTGTTGAGCTGAGGTGGGGAAAAAGTTGGTTTCCTTGCCATATATGCTTAAGGGAACAACTGAGAAAGTGAAACTCATTTATGAATGCTTGAAGGCTGCATCGGATCGTCAGAAGTCTTACGCGAATTTAATGTGTAGGGAGATTGAGTTTGCAGTTGGAGATCGCGTGTTCTTAAAAGTATCACATTAGAAGAAGGTGATGAGGTTCAGACGTAAGGGTAAGCTTAGTCCGAGGTTTATTGAACCTTATGAGGTTGTGAAGCGAGTTAGTCCTGTGGCTTATCGGTTGAGGTTGCCTCCCGAGTTGGAGAAGATTCATGGTGTGTTTCATGTTTCTATGTTGCAGAGGTATAAATCAGATCCATCTCATGTGATGCCAGTTGAGGAGATTGAGTTGAATCCGTATTTATCCTATGATGAGGAACCAGTGGAAATTCTTGATTCGAGTAGCAAAGTTCTTCATGGTAAGATGTTTGAACTGGTAAAAGTGTTGTAGCGACATCAAGGAGTTAAGGAGGCCACGCGGGAAAACAAGGCGGACATGTTGAGGCAGTTTCCGCACCTTTTTCCTTCAGGTAAAATTTTGAGGACGAAATTTCCTAAGTGGGGGAGAGTTGTAACGCCCTGGTTTTGGTCCTAGGTGTTTTGCGTGTCGGGTTAGGCTTGTGGAACCGATAATTGGTTGTTCGAGATGTTAAAAGGTGGTTAAGGGAAATCAAGGTTCGGGATGGGATAAAAATGTGGTAAAAATTCCTAAATTTTTTTAAATTTATACTTAAGAAGTTGGGTAAATCAATTTTGCGAAAAAAGTTTTGGGAAATGTACATTTTGGGTAGTGACCAAAATGTAAGGTTTTAAAATTGTGGGAAAAGGGTGTTTTTCAAAAAGAGTCAAAATCGTAGAATCTTTAGGGAGCTCAATGGCAATTAATCCTTTTCTCCAATTTTGCATGTGTTTTAAATGGTTTATTAAATTATTAAAGTGGCTTTTATTGATATAATTAAAAGTTAGTTATTTTGGTTAAACAATTTGACGGTCATTTCATTTTCCTCATTTCACATCAGCAAAACACTGTCCCAATTCTCTCATTTTCCAGATTTCTTTAAATTTCATTTCCTCTCAATTTTCAACATATTACTTGTGATTTCTCTCAAATCTCTTCTAGTTTTTTGAAAGCAAACTTGCCAAATTAGAAGAGAAAAAAGGATTGGAGGTAAATTTTGTGCTAACCCTCTAATCAAGGTTCTTTAATGAAATTCCAAAGATATTTGACTCTTTATTTATGTTTTTGATTGAAGTTTTATTGTGGTTTTGATAAAATGATGAAATCTTGTTGGAAAAGATGATTTAATGTGACTTTCGGAGTTGTTTTGATTTGATTTGTTTAAGATGGTTTCTAATTGAGTTTTGAAAGGTTTATGGTGTTGAAATGGAGTCTTAATCATATTAATCCCAAAATCCTTGAGATCTTTGATTTTGAAGGTGTTTTTGGTTGAGTTTTTGGGGTGTAATGTGATATCTGAGTTACTGAAGGTATAAGGATGGTTTTAGGTTGTTTTTGGATGTTGATTTATGGTTAAAATGTGTTGGATGTGTTGTTTTGTGGCTGACTAAATTTGGAGATCAATCGAATGAGATTTCGGTTGTTTTGGATGGGTAATTTGATGCTTTAGAGCTGGGCAGCAGGTTTCCTTTTGAGTGTTGGTGTTTAGATGAATCATAATGCATTGAATCTTTGTTTTTAATGTGTTGAAAACATGGGATAGTGTTTCGGAATTGATCAAAGTGGTTTTGGAGGCTTCGGACGCTTGATTATTGCGTCGGCAAGTGTGGTTTCGCAAGTCGATGACTGGGAATTGATTTTTCAGCATGGAAACGTTTTTAGAAAAGGTTTTGGGAACTTTGTGAGAGCTTGAAACGCTTTACTAAGTTCAGAAGTAAGTAAAGTGAATTTCTCTCTCGGATTGTGCTATTATCAGCCTTTGGATGCAGTTGTTTTAATTGTGTTAACCTACTTTTTAAAAGCATAATTTGAGTTTATAAAATGTGCTTGATGATGCCATATGGTTTAAGGATGCACTAGGTAAGTGATCCTTTTATGCATGCGTTGATTCATGAGTTTTTGAAGGCTTGAAACGTTAATGATGTTTTACTTTAAGCTTTGCATATTAGTTAATATGCTTGGAAGGCTTGATTTTTTTTAGCAATGGTTTAATTCCTGTGAAAAATGTGATACTTGTTGCATGATGTTTAGCATGCTGGTTCTAATGATGAAGTGTGTGGATTTTAAAAAAAGGCATGATGGTTTTCAAAAGAGTGAAAATGGTTTTGAGCATTGATGGTGTTTTGGTTTTGAGCATTCCTCACTAAGCTTGTATGCTTATGCTCTCTTTTGCTCATGAATGTAGATAATTAAGTGATTGGAGGCAACAACTTTTCAAGGATTTCTAAGAGATTTCATTGAATGTATGTCTTGGTTTTGAACTAGTGTAATAAAGGCAATGGGGTATCCAATGCTATGAATGTTTGTTGTTTTGGTATTTTATGGTTTGGTGCATGTTTGGTATGCATGTTTTGGTATGTAAATGGCCTCAAAATGATGGTTTATGCTTGGTTTGAGATTTGGACTTGTGATGCTTGATTTTCATAGGAAGCATACATCTAGAATTCAATATTGATGATAGTGTTGCTTTGATGATGTTATTGCCATGTGATCTTGATGGTTGAAGTGTATTTGACTTGCAAGCATGTTTACATACATGTTGGAAAGGTATTAGGTGCTTTAACCTAGCAATTTGGGCTTTTGCAGACTACAGAGTATCGGTACCCTGTGAGGTGTATCGATACGATCTATATTTTTTTGAGAAGCGTACCGGTACACAGGGGGCGTATCGATATCCATTTAAGTCTCTAGTTGAGGGTGTATCGATACAGTGCCCAAGCGTATCGTTATGGTCCTTCGAATGCTGGGTTATGAAGGGTGATCGTCGGTGGCGTATCGATGCCCTCTCGAAGGGTACCAATACGTTGTTCGTTAAATTGGTTGGTTGGCTTCTTTAAAGGTTCTGATTCTTTACATTTTAGTTACTGACTCATATGGATGTAATTAAATGAGTTTTAATGGTTGTTTTGAGCTGAGTTTTTATGGAGATGCTTGAAGCGAATTTAATTAAAGATTGGTGAAACAAATTTGGGAAAAACTCTTGCAATTTGTTAAGTTTACAAAGTGGTCCCTAAACCTGAAATTTGTATTAATCAATGAGCGTTCGTGTTATTGTATAATCTGCTGCTTGCTAAACACATAGGAAACTAACTTGCATCTAGATAAGATAAAAAGAAAAAAAGGTCGTTTAGTGAGGTAAACTTTCCCGGTTTACTTCAATATTCCCCGTGTGACCCGTTCGGTTTGATCTATCGGCTAGGCCGAGTCGAGGGGGTTACAAAACAAGGCTCTTCAGATAGTTGACCATCATTTCCCCCAATTTCAGTTTGGACCCTTGATTCATTTTCAATTTCACCTTCTCTCTACCCTAATTCCCCCCCCCCCCCCCCAATTCAAGTGATGTCATGACAGCATCGCTCAAACTTTGGATAGGATTATTAGTGAGAGGAAATATTTCCACTCTATATTTCAGTATAGTGTTTATGTTATTTTTTACTTTAATTTTAATTTAAAATAATAAATTTATTTTCCTTATATGGATGATGGCATGTGTCACCATTTGACTAAAGGAAAATAAATTAATGGAAAATGAAGACTAGCAAACCAACTTTTAACTTCTAATTCTTAAACCAATTAGAATATGAAAATTAATTTTACAAATATTTTTTAATGTATCACATCAACTACAAGCATTGGTTCTTAGTTAATTAACAATTTACATGCATGGTTATTTTAATAAAAAATATGGGTAAATTACGTAAATCATCACACAACTTTACCGTCAAACCTATTTTGGTCACTAGAGTTTCAAAACGTTACTTATACTCATTGAAGTTTAGACATTGAATATTTTTTGACACTTAATTTTACTCTCAAACCTATTTTGGTCACTGAATTTTAGACATTAAACATAGATGGTGGTCTTTTGGTCCCAAATTTCACTAACCCCACTTCGTCTCACCCCTCAATCCAAATATGACCTCTATTTCAACAGAAAGTGTATCAAATTTCATGAATCGAGAAAACACATTCATTTTTCTTTTTATCCTCTTTTTTAATTTATATTATTTATATAAAATATCCACTGGTTTGAATTCAAGTTTGATCTCCTTCCATTCTTCACAAGCAGTAGTTAGTTCAAGATTCCATTTGCTAGCACCGCAGATAATTTTATTACCCTAAGCGACAACATCATGTCCCTCATTACGAGTTTTTACACATGCTTCTAAAGCTACTTGATTCGCTACAACACCGGGTGCATTTCCGCAAGGGTGTCATAAAGTTCTTCCACCGAATTGTAGTAAGGAATTAAAATAACATTAGGCCTCTACAGCTATCCAATTACTTGAACTGGGCTCCAACGGTCTAGTTTTCTTTGTCTGAAATGATGTCGTTCTCTTCGCCTTTCATCAAGTCATGAGGCACTTCAGATAATTTACCATCCTTTCCCCCAATTTCATTCTGGACCCTCGATTCATTTTCAATTTCACCTTTTCTCTACCATAATTCCCCCCCCCCCCCCCCAAATTCACCTTATGCCATGACAACATCGCTCAAATTTGGGATAAGATTATTAGTGAGAGGAAATATTCCCACCGTATCTTTAGTCTAGTGTTTATGTTATTTTTACATTAATTTTTATTTAAAATAATAAATTTATTCCCCTTATATGGATGATGGCACGTGGCACCATTTGAATGAAAAAAATAAATTAATGGAAAATAGAGGCTAGCAAAGCAACTTTTAATTTTTAACTTCTAATTCTTAAACCAATTAGAATATGAAAATTAATTTTATAAATATTTTTTGATGTGTCACATCAACTACAAGCATTGGTTGTTAGTTAATTAATAGTTTACATGCATGTCTATTTTAATAAAAAAATATGGGTAAATTACGTAAATAATCACTAAACTTTACTCTCAAACCTATTTTGGTCATTAAAGTTTCAAAATGTTCAATATACTCATTGAAGTTTAGACATTGAACGTTTTTTTTTTCACTAAATTTTACTCTTAAACCTATTTTAGTAACTGAATTTTAGACATTGGACATAGATGGTGGTCCTTTGTCCAAATTTTTACTAATCACTTCGTCTCGCCCCCTAAGTCCAAATATGACCTCCATTTTTGGAAAAAAAATGTATCAAAGTTCATGAATTAAGAAAAAAACTTTCATTTTTCTTTTTATCCTTTTTTAGTTATCTTTATTTATCTAAAGTATCCACTGTTTTGAATTTAAATTTGATCTCCTTTTGTACTTCACAAGCAGTAGCTAGTTCAAGAATCCATTTGCTAGCATCACAGATAATTTCATTACCCTGAGCGGTAGGGTCACGTCCCTCAATACGAGCTTTTAAACATGCTTCTAAAGCTACTCGATTTGCTATGGCACTGCTGCATGTCAAAAGTCCTATCACAATGTAGTGCAAGTGTACACGACGCAAGTAGTAAACTGATACTTGGAGTATCGGATATTGTCTCCACATGGATTGGAAATAGCTTTATCCTGTAGTTGTTGCACGAGAAAAAGAAAGAGTTTAAATTGTTTGGAAAGTAATATTGGAGAATAATGAATATAAAAGATAAAAGATTCAGGGTTAAGAGATAGGTCGGTATTGATTTGCTCGCTAGTGCTGGTGTTGTATTGAAGAGAAATTCATGTTATGTCGCCGTCCCTGTCACGGCAGAAGTCTGTTGTTGTCACGACAGCGATCACACAACTCTGCACTTCAAGCTTGGCAAGAATCCCTGCTATGACTTGTCCTATCCTTAGGTCCAAGTGTTGTTGATGAACACTTCTTGGATGATACCTCCCGGCGTGAATCGAAGGGTGAACACCAATGTTGTTGAATTCTTCCTTAGCCACTTAACCTCGTCCTATCCCTAGGTCCGAGATAGTTCAACCATAAACTGGAGAACCAGTACTTATTCCTTTCGTATACTTAACTCTCCCGATATCAAGTAAATGGATAATCTTACAATGCTCTCCCGATATCAAGTAAATGGATAATCTTACAATGCTCTCCCGATACTCTTGCAAGATGTTGAAACTAGAATAAGCAAACTTGAAGTTTTATTTCATTGAACAGAAAATTCCTAAAACAGTACAATCTTTGCAACTAATTTACAGAATCAACCCTTAGCTCTAGAGGAAGTTTAGAATATGATGAGAAGGGGAAAACGACAAGGGTTTTGGGGAAGACGGCTAGAGATGAGATATCCTTCCCTAGGTCGAATTACATGCCTTTATATAGGCCTTGTGTTCAAGTTTTCTAATAAGGTAAGATTACAAGTTCAAACTAAAGTACAACTCTATTTAAGATTAAATCTTCTGAGTAGATGCCTTTAATTCGTCCTCTTTTCTTGCTTTGAGTTTCTTCCTTGAACTTTGGGCTTGGCCTTCATTCTGCTCCAGGGCTAAGAAAAATATAGGAGTGGTCCATGACAGATCGGCTTGAATTCCTATATCTGTCGAGCTCCACTTCACTTTTCCTTTTCACCAACGCTGTCGCCATGGATGCCACGGCAGTGGCCACGATAGCATCTTGCTTCTCGACTCCAGTTCTGTGTTGCAGCTCTGCTCCTTCGCTGTCCTGAGTCTGCCACAACAGATACTTGCAAAAGTAGCTAAAATCAGTAGCAACTGTGCTAATTTATCTAATTGTGATGTATATGTGAAACTTTACCTAAATGCAATGAATTATGCTTGAATGCAGCAGAAATATGGGTTAAATAAGGGGTAAAATATAGAACTTTTGCACACTCAACACACCCTCAAACTCAAGTTCTTGCTTGCCCTCAAGCAAATATGACCTAACCAAATTTAAAATCTTTTTGGTTTGGCTTAATTCAATGAACTTTTCATTACCTACCACACATGCCTAATCATGAGCAATACCTTGTCGGACGTTTCTGGATTTATTCGGAATCATGCTATAGGTCTCGTGTAGTGTGTGTATGTTTTGTGAACAAATATGTGCCTAGTCTCCTTTAGTTTACTAGAATAGTTAAGCTACTTACTTGCATTTTTATGCCAAATTTTTTCTGAATTAGACTTAGTGTTTTTCTTATTTTAAGTTGACTAGAGTCTGTTTTTGGGCACCTCTAGCTAACTTCCTAGAGCCGATATTAGGCACCTCTAGGGGTATTGAGTCTAAGTTTTCTTATTTTCTTTTCCTAGAGCCAGTGTTAGGCACATCTAGGGCAACTCAAGTGGTTAAGCTTTCCTACTCTAGTTTACAAATAAAAGTCTAGATAGCATATAAGAGTCACAATGGGTGTTTAAAGATCAGAACTATAGCAAGGCTCTAAACTGTTCCTAAAAACATCCTAAGGCACTGCCACGGTAGAGTATGTCGCGGCAGGTAAGTTCATTTCAAAGACTTAAGCCAAATATATATATATATATATATTATTTTTTATAGTAAAAATAAACTAAATAAAAACTAATACTTAGACACTATTTTGAAGACACATTTAACATTTCATTACTTGACGGATGCCACCCCCAAACTCGAGGGTTGCATTGCCCTCAATGCAGAACAACATAGAAAACAAAGAAAAGAAAAACAAAATACATCAAAAAATAAATAAAACAGCAGAGACAACAATGATAAGATAGAAACTTAAGTTGAGGAGCTGTAATCGCTGCTGCTGCTGATCTGGAGCTACCGGCGGGCAGCGACTTTCATGGCAGGGGCCGACAGTGTGCTAGGAGAAACAGAGGTTGTCTTCTTCTTTGCTTCGCTCGATGGCTGGACACGGGTTGGTGAGATGTGCGGGGGCTTGTCCAGCACCTCTACTTCATCGTCGGAGTTGCTGCTGCTGCTGGCATATCTACCTTGGCCGGAGGGTCCTTCGCCAGCCTCGTTGGGCTTCTGCCTTTTCATTGGCGTGAAGTCCTTGGAGAGGTTTCGGGCAACTGAGGGCTCCCCGTCAGAATCCTGCCAGACGGACGATGAGGAGAACCCTTCAAAATAGTCTTCGTTGAGTTCCGGCAAGGGCTCCTTTCTTTTCCCACCTCTGTTAGTGGCAGTTTGGCTGCCGCCTATAGCTGTCGTGTCCGGTGTAGGTGTAGAGGTAGCAAACGGGGTTTTTGGGCTCGCATCAGGGGTAGGAGTAGGTGTGGGGGAAGCAAAGAACTGTTTTGGGAAGGACGGGAACGATACATGTGTAAAATTTAAATCATTACGAATAAAATTTACCGTTGCTGCCGTGAAGTCCCTCATGTAGCTCATCAGTCCGAGCTGCCTTTCCTCCATTCTTTTCAATGTCAACAGAATCTGGGCGGACGCATCCGATAGAGGTGCTGCTGCCGTCTACTGTTGCTCTGTTGTGGCAGGTTCTGGGTGACTGGGACCTGCCGTCTGCTCTGCCGTGGAAGAGGGATTGCAATATGACAACAGGGTGGCAGCCTTTAACTCCATGAGGCTGAAGATGTTCCGCTCCGTCCACCCTTTCCCTCGGACTTTTACGTCTTCAGCAATTTCTGGTACGTTATGGCCTCGGCATATGGTTGTGATGAGGTATGGGAAGATAAGGGGTCCCGATGGTCGAAAGGGACATTCAAGAATTCCCTCTTGTATATATCAGTCGACATTTATAGATCTCTCATTTGAAATTGAATGTACAAGGGCTAACCTTGGTCGGTCGACGGTACTGTTGTTGGAGGATGGCATGATGTGCTTCTTCACAAAATGATTCCACAATTTGGCCTGTGGAGTCAACTAAGTTCTCTCCACCGTCCATCGATGTTTTGGGTCAGTGTTCCATTCTGTCCCCTCCTCAGTGAGCTCTATCATGACCGCGTCATAGTCTGCCGACGACATACTCATTTTTACTCACATAAAAGTCGTAGAGGGTGTTGATGTGGGATGGCTCGAATGAGAGTTGTTTACCTCGAACTGTCACGGTCGTAGTGTCTTTGATGTCGACGGCAACATAGAACTCCCTGACGAGTGTGATGTTCATCTTTTCTGGTTGGGCTGCAAACTGCTGCCATTTAAGGGCATGGATCTTTCTTGCTATGAAACTTTCGAGCCCGAGGTCTCCCGTGGGTTCGGTGTATAGGAACCCCCATTCATCCCACATCTCCCTCTTCTGGAAGAAGCTGTAGTATCTCTTGGCGGAGTCGGCAAAGGCGAAACAGTCTGGAATGGCAGTATGGCTTGGGGTGCTTACTGCTGCGGCAGAACTGGAGGCAGCACTACGACGGGTTTGTCTGCTAGTCATCTTTGCAAGGACTATGGGAAATATAAAGAAAATTTTAGATTTAGAGAAAACAAGTTGAGAGAATAAGAGTGAGATGAAAAATAATAGTGAATGGGGGTTTATATAGATGAGTGATTTTCTGCCCGTTGGAGCTGTAACGGCATGCGTGAATAGCGGGGCACGCTGTTACGTGGTTTCTGATGCGTCTGTCACGTGTTTCCGTGTCTGCTGTGCGTTTGTTATGCGTTTGCGTGTCTATCACGACAGCTCCATGACAGGCTGTCTTCTCCACGTCTGTCGCGATAGCTGATGACAAGCTGTGACGACAGACTCATCCGTTGGGCTTTTTGGGCTGCTGTTGATATGGTGGGCTGGTTCACTTCTTCTCTTCTCCTTGCTTCCTTTATTTCCTAAAAATAATTAAAATAAAATCTTAGTTCCTAAAATTAAATAAACCTTAATTCCTAATAAAAAATAAAAAAATAAAGATAAAAACTAAGTTAAATTAGGGACGCCTTGAGGGGCATCTCCCAAAGTAATTGCTTCCTGCATCCTTGGGGCTTCAGTCCCCTGATAATACTTTAGTCTCTGTCCGTTGACTTTGAATTGGTGCCCGTCCTTTAAGGATTTGATTGTGATGGCACCATGGGGAAAAACTTGGACAACTTGGAAAGGACAGGACCATCTAGATTTAAGCTTTCCTGGGAAAAGTTTTAACCTAGAATTAAACAACAACACATGTTGCCCTGGGCAGAACTGTCGTGGCAGCAGTTTCCTGTCGTGCCACCTTTTGGTTTTATCTTTGTATATCATGGCATTGTCGTAGGCCATTGCTCGAATTTCTTCAATTTCATTCAAGTCTAGTAGCCTCTTTTGTCATGCCTTATCCAAGTCCATATTTACTGCCTTGAAAGCCCAGTAAGCTCTGTGCTCTATCTCAACAGGTAAGTGGCATGTTTTCCCATATATAAGCCTGTAGGGTGACATTCCCAATGGTGTTTTGAATGATGTTCTATAGGCCAAGAGTGCATCAGTTAGGTGTAGAGACCAATCCTTTCGAGTGGGTTTAACCATCTTCTCAAGTATTGTAACACCCCAATTTTGGGCTTAGAAGTTTAGGGTCTGAACCGGATCGGTCTGATTTTGGGTTTGAATATAAAAGGAGGTTTTAGGGAAAACCTAGTTCGATATGCTTTAAAAATATGGAAAAATATCTAAAAATCCTCTTTTAATATATATAAGAGAGTGGTGAAATCAATTTTACAAAATAAGGTTTCGAAATATTACATTTTGGATTAGTGACTAAAATGCGATTTTTGAAAAGTTCAGTGGTGACTGTTTTGTAAGGATTGAAACTTTGAATCTTTAAGGAGCTAATTTACCCAAAAATGATTTCTCTAGATTTTTCTTTAATTTGTGTGAATTAATTAATGTTTTAATTAATTAGAAGTGAAGAGAAACTACCTTTTGTTAAAATCATAACTACCTTTTCCTAAAACTTTCTCATTCCTTTTTCTCTCAAAATTCCATCATCCAAACACTTTTCTCCAGCAACTTTTTCATTGATCTTCACTTCAATTGATGAGATTTCTATCATCAATTAGTTCCTAATCCATCTTGCATCAAATCCTTTTGATTTCTTCATTGGATTTTCAAGAAAATTGGCTCAAATCAAGAAGAAATCATCATTTAGAGGTAAGATTGTTCTTTTCCTCTAAATACTCAGTTCTTTACTGAAATTCCCAAGTTATCAATCCTTAATTTAAGTTTTATAAATGGTTTTAATGATAGGAACTTGATTTTGGCTTAAAACTCAAGATTTGGAAGAAATCATGAAGAATTTCGTTGTGATTGTTTGGGCTCTGTTTTGAGATGATTCTTAAATGTATTTTGGATGTCTAATGATGTGTAAATGAGGTTTTATCAATGTAATCCCGAATAGGTTGTATTTCCTAAGTTTTTGCTTATGAAAATGGTGGTTTTTTAGGTGATCTTGGTGTTCTGTTATAGCTGGAGGTATAAGGACGAGTTTAGCTTTATTTTGGATGTTGATTGATGTTTAGAAATGGTTAGAAGTGATGGATCTTGGCTGGGTTAAGTTTTGGAAGAGTTTGGAGGTGATTTCGGTTGTGTTTGGTAGCCGAAATGTTGGCTTTAGGTAGAGCAGCGAGTTTAAGTGTGTTGGCTGAAGATTTCAATGCATGATGATGCATTAATCCTCTACTTTGATGTGTTTAAAACAGGGGAGGCATCTTCGGACACTTGTGGAGTTGATCCGGAGGCTTGATCGGCGTTTTGGCAAGCTTGCGAAACGGAATTGGTGAGTGGAGTTGGGTTTCCAGCTTTGAAACAAATGTTTGAAGGTTTTGGGAGCTTAGTTTAAGTCTAAGCAACTTAACTAAGCTCAAGAGTAAGTTTTCGGAGAAACTCTCTTGGATGAGTCATGAAGTGGTTCAATGCATTGATTATGTTTGCATGATTAAATTCTGTTTTGAAATCATGTTTTAGCATGGTTAATGCTGGTTTTGAAAGCCATGTGTTGAAGGATGCTCAAGGTAAGAGATCCTTGGGTTTTCATACTGTAAATATGGATTTGATGCATAGTGATGCATGTTGTTGAATGGCTTTGTTTAATGCTTTAAAACAGTGAGTTGTTGATGTTATATGATGTATATTGGCAAGTGATGTAATGGTTTTAAAGTACTTGAATCGGATATAGTTAGCCGGCTATAGGATTGGGTGCACCGTGAATAAAGTCGCCTTGGATGTTGAGGGTTGTGATTGTACCGTAAACTCCATCCAAGTACACTAACGAGTAAGGTAAGATCACAACGGTGGTTAAAAGTCCGTGTGTGGATCTTGTGTTATGTGTCCCGTGTTCTCGTTAGTGGAATTATACAACTACCGATGAGTGATTTTGAGGGGTTGTGATTGTACCGTTAAACTCCATCACAGGTGTTGAGGGGTTGTGATTGTACCGGTAAACTCCACCTTGTATGTTCGGTAGTGTGTATGAAGCATGTGGGACAACGCTTGTAATCCGCGTATCCGATTGTGTTTTGAATTGTAAATGGTTGAGTTATCACTTGAAAGCCAATATGATGTGTTGATTATATTGAAGCATGAGATGCTTGTTATGAATGCAAGGTTGCATGAAAAATGATGAGTATGTGTTTGAAGGATTTGTTGAAAGTGTTTTATAAAATGCATTATTGTGTTGTTTCTTTAGAGCATGCCTCACTAAGCAATTGTGCTTAAGCTCTCTCTCTTGAACCAATAATGCAGATAATTGAAGTTCTAAAGGGCAACAAGGAGGCAAGAGTGTCCAAGGCAACTAAGCTCATGTATGGTGATGTTTTTTCATACACTATTAGTTTTGGTAATTTGGCAATGGGAACCTAAGATGTGTTTTGGAAGATGTTTTGGACTCCCTGGTTTATGGTATAATGCCTTTGATGTTTTGGTTTTGTAATTGGCCTTTTGATGCTTGATTTGGAGTTTAGTTGGTTGTTGGTTTTGGATATTAGGATGCATGCCTATAGTCATGTGATGTTTCACGTTTGATGCCATGATTGTGTTTAGGAGTTGCAAACATGCTCTATATGTGCATGATGACTTGTTGGCATGATTAGGAAGTCATTAGGTTGTGTTTGAATGGTTTAATGTATGAAAAACCAGCAAAATCTACAGCTTCTGGGCAAACCGTATCGGAACGGGTACTAGCGTTTCGAAACGATTTGGCCACTGGAAGGCCCTGTTTCGGAACAAGTCTCGAAATGAACCCGTGTTTTGGAACGGTCAACACCGTTTCGAAACAGGTGACCGTTGGGCACTGATTTGAATGATGTTCAAGTTTTCAAGCTTTACGGTTTAGTCCCGAAAGTTGTAATTGCAAATGTATGAGTTTGAGATGTCCGATTAAGGTGAAATTTGACAATGAAGCATTTAATATAACTAATTAAATATTGGTAACCCAAAAATCAGTTAAGACCTCCTAATTTCCAGAATTTACAATTTGGTCCCTAACTTTTGTATATTGTGAAATTGAGTCCCTCATGTTGTTCGATCGATGTGGTTTTCACCTGTATGTTTCATGCGTGCTCACATAGGGTTAATGTGCATCTAGATAAGACTAAAAAGAAAAAAATGGTCGTTAATCAAGGTTGACTTTCGGGTTGACTTTGGTTTTCCCCGTGTAATCTTCGTAGTTCGGGTCAATCGTCTAGGCCAGGCTAAGGGGGTTACAAGTATGTTCTTTACTTCCCGGTTGGATATCTCGGCTTGTCCATTGGTTTGAGGGTGGTATGTTGTCGCGATCCGGTGCTTTACTCCGTATTTTCTCAAGGCAACAACAATTACCCTATTATCAAAATGTCTCCCTTCGTCACTGATGATCGCCTTAGGAATGCCAAATCTGGAGAAAATATTCTTGTTCAGAAATCTCTGAACAGTTTTGGCATAATTTTTCTGAGTGGCGATCGCTTCTACCCACTTGGACACATAATCTACTGCTAGTAGGATGTACAAGTTCCCACAAGATGCTGGGAACGGTCCCATGAAATCGATTCCCAATACATCAAAGATTTTGACTTCTAAAATGTTCTGCAGTGGCATCTCAGGCCTTCTCGAGACGTTCCCCGTCCTTTGGCATTTGTCACAACTTTTGTAGAAGGCTTGTGCATCCTTGAACAGTGTGGGCCAATAGAGACCAGATTGCAAAACCTTGGCAACGGTTTTGTTTCCACCTAGGTGTCCTCCATATGGGGAAGCATGGCAGTGGTGAAGCATAGCTTCACGTTTATCCTGTGGTATACATCTCTTGATAATTTGATCTGCACAATGTTTGAAAAGAAGAGGTTCGTCCCAATAATAATGTTTTGCATCATTTTGGAACCTCTTCCTTGCTTGGTAATTAAGTTCAGGAGGTAGTACTCCGCTAACAATGTAATTAACAAAATCAGCGTACCAAGGAAGTTCAGAAAACTTACCTGCCACCATGACTGTCGCGGCAGTGCTGGTGGCAGCAAACAGCTGTTCATCTGGGAAGGTCTCCAGTATGTTGGTTCTATTTGTCGGTAGACTCTTTCCCATCTCTAATCTCAACAAGTGGTCTGCTACTTGGTTTTCTGTCCCTTTTTTGTCCTTGATGTCAATTTCGAACTCTTGCAGCAGCAGAATCCAACGTATCAGTGTCGGTTTTGCCTCTTTTTTTTGTGAACAGATACTTCAGTGTTGAATGGTCTGTATGGACCACCACCTTCGTTCCAAGTATGTATGTGTGGAACTTGTCGATTGAGAATACCACTGCTAATAGTTCCTTTTTTGTTGTGGTGTAATTCAATTGGGCATCATTTAGTGTTTTGCTGGCATAGTAAATCACATGGCATAGTCACTGGCATCACACATTATCTCGAATGGCAGACTCTAGTCTGGCGGCTGTACGATTGGGGCTGTTACCAGCTTCTCCTTCAGAATTCTGAATGCCTCAGTACATTCAATATTAAAGTTGAAGGGATGATTCTGCTCCAATAAGTGGCATAAGGGCTTGGTAATCTTTGAGAAATTGGCAATAAATCGTCGATAAAACCTAGCATGCCCTAAGAAACTCCGAATCCCCTTGACTGTGGTGGGTGGCGGCAGCTTTTTGATGACTTCTATTTTTGCTCTGTCCAACTCTATGCCGCGACAGCTTACCTTGTGGCCTAGGATTATCCCTTCATCTACCATGAAGTGGCATTTTCCCAGTTTAAGACCAAGTTTGCTTCTTCGAATCTTTCAAGCACCTTCTGTAGGTTTCCTAGACAACCTTCAAAACTATCTCCAAAGACGGAAAAATCGTCCATGAAAATTTCTAGGAAGTCCTCCACCATGTCGGAGAATATCGCCATCATGCACCTTTGGAAGGTCGTATGGGCATTGTAGATTCCGAACGGCATTCTACGAAAAGCATAATTGCCGTATGGGCATGTGAAGGTCGTTTTCTCTTGATCTTCTGGTGCAATAGCTATCTGATTGTAACCTGAGTAACCATCAAGAAAACAATAGTAAGGTTTCCCCGCTAATCTATCAAGCATTTGATCAATAAAAGGTAGGGGAAAATGGTCCTTCCGGGTAGCTTTGTTAAGCTTCTGGTAATCCATACAAACCCTCCAACCGGTCACAGTCCTGGTTGGGATTAGTTCGTTCTCTTCGTTGGTCACCACGGTTATTCCTCCCTTTTTGGGTACGCACTGCACCGGGCTCACCCATTTACTATCCGAGATGGCGTACATGATTCCGACGTCAAGCCATTTGATAATTTCTTTTCTCGCCACTTCTCGCATAGCATCGTTTAAGCGTCTCTGAGCATCAATAGTCGGCTTATGATCATCTTCTAGGAGAATTTTATGCATACATAATGTCGGACTGATGCCTTGGATGTCAGCTATTGTCCATCCAATGGCCTTCTTATGCTGTCATAGCATTCCAATTAGTTGGTACTCCTATTTCTGCATTAACTTGGAAGAGATGATTACGAGCAACGTATCATTTAAACCAAGAAAAACATATTTAAGTTGCCCTGGCAGGGGCTTAACATCTAAAACAGGTGGTTCTTCAACTGAAGGCTTTTGGATTATGTGTTCATTCGAGGTATAATTTAGGGGCTCGAATAACTTACCTGGACGATTGCCTATCCAATTTACCTCCTCATGACCTTCAGTGTCGGATATGTCTGAATCAGAGGAGTTACTGTCCTCGTTGCTGCCATGACAGTCATCCAGATGACTGTTGTGGCAGTGACCAAATTTTATGTCATTGCAGCTCGACCTGATGCAAAGTTGGTCAAGGATTACTTCAGTGATGGCCTTGCACTCTTCTTCTGCATCAGCATGTTTGATTGCTTGGAGAACATTGAGTTTGATTTCTTTACCATTCACTCTCATTGTCAGTTCTCTTTTATCCACATCAAACACAGATCTGCATATGGCTAGGAAGGGTCGCCCCAGGATGATTGGTGCATTTTCATCTGCTTCACAGTCTAAAACAAGGAAGTCAACAGGAAAAATAAACTTATCCACTCTTACCAAAATATCTTCGATCTTCCCTTATGGTTGCACGTAAGAGCGGTCTGCCAGCTGCAACATGACTGTCGTGGGTCGTGCTCGTCCAATACCTAATTTCTGAAATGCAGATTTTGGCATTAAATTTATGCTAGCACCTAGATCACAAAGTGCCTTACCCACGAATTTGTCACCAATTATGCATGGTATGATGAAGCTCCTAGGATCCTTCTTCTGGGTGGATGCCTGTGCAAGATAGTCATGCATTCTTCTGTCATTTTTACCGTTTCAAATTCCCCAAGTCTGGATCTTTTTGACATAGCATCCTTGAGAAATTTCACATAACTGGTCATCTGCTTGATGGCCTCCAACAACGATATATTAATGTGCACCTGCTTAAAAATATCACAAATCTTTTTGAGCTGGTACTCTTGTTTCTGTTTTTGTAACCGTTGTGGAAATAGAGGTGGAGGACGGTAATCTACATGGTGTCCTTCACATGGTATTCGAATTTGAGGAGGTTTAGGTTCTTCTGCATTCTTTTTCTTGCTCCTCTGTCCCTTCTACTACCGTGACAGGTGTATTGGCAGCAGGTTGCTCGTCCTCTGCCAGGGTAGTATTCACGACAGGTGTATCTAGGGTTGGTTCCTCAATTGGTATGGTTCTCATCTCCGGCCCTTGCAATTGTTTCCCGATCCTAGTTGTAATTGCTTTACACTGCTCATGTGTGGGTTTTCTAGCGACCTCAATATCACTAGGGAATCCTCCGTTTTGCCTTGGCTTAATATGCTGCGAAACCTGGCCCATCTGTGTCTCCAGTGATTTCAAGGTGGCCTCATGGTTAGTCATCCTCATCTTTGTCTTGTCCATGAATGACTCACTTTTCTTGACAAAATGATCCATGTTTGCCATGTAAGCTCCTGTCTGTGACATGAATGTGGCCAAAGTCTACTCCAGTATACTTGGTGCGGCTACCGACTGCTGTTGCGGCTAATGTTGTGGTTGTTGTCGTGACAGGATTCTGGGTGCCCCTTAGTTTTGGTTGCTCTGCATCTGAGGATTAAGTGCGTTGTTTGGATTGCTCCTGGAAAACTTGGGATCTTTCCTCCAGTTTGGATTGTAATTGTTGGAATCATAATTTCTTCGCTTTTTGTAATTTCCAACATACATTCCTTCTTCTAGCTGTAACAGACAGTCTTCCGAACTGTGATTCCCACTGTAAGTTTCACATACCTCTTCTACAGAGTATATAGGTTTAGAATCTTTTTTAACAGATTTTCCACTGCCTTTGTGAGGTATGCAACCTGTGTCTTCAGGGAATTGTCGGCTTCATAATCTTTTACAGTTATCTCTCGTTTACCTCTCCTTGCTGTAGGGAATTGCTCGTCATTCTTTGCTAGGTTTTTCAACACCACCATTGCTTCGTCTAGATCTTTGTCCAACAGTAGTCCATTTGCTGTTGAATCTATTCTCATACGAGTATGTGTGTTGGCAGCATTTTAGAATTTAATGACTTGATTCCACACAGGAAATCCATGCATCAGACAATTCCTTAGAAGAGTTGTAAACCTGTCTCATGCCTCGTGCATTGGTTCGTCATCTTCCTATTGAAAAGTAGCAATTTCATTACGCAATCGCTCAGATAAATGAGAAGGATTAAAACGAGACAAAAATTCACGAGAGAGATCTGCCCAAGTTTGTATTGAACCCGACGTTAGTTTATTCCACCAAGTTTTAGCTCTGTCTCTTAGTGAATGTGGAAATAGCCGGAGTCTCAGTGTTTCTGGATTTATTCCTAGTAGCCTAAATGATCCACGGATTTCTTGGAACGTTTTCAAGTGTTCTCGGGCATCCTCTGTTGCAGCACCACTAAACTGGCCAGCGACATTTATCATACTGAAAATAACAAGTTTCAGCTCGAAGTTCTCAGCTTTCACGTTTGGCAAGGTGGTCTCCAGTTCCACATGATCATTAATCATGTAGTCACGACAGGACTGTCGTGCGGCCACGGCAGCGGCAGGCCGTCCATTCTGGTCATCTAGGGGAGGATCTTCAGCATTTCTCTGTTCATTATTTACCCCGTTGTGCATTGCTTCTAACTGTTCCTCAAGATAGTCGTTTCTTGCTATCAAAAGGCGGACTCGGTTCCTGAGATTGCACGTACGTTCGATTTCAAGATCTAGTTTGTACTCAGGTTCTTTGCCTCGTCTATATCTGCGCATAAGCAAACAACAGACCTTGTGAAACACAAGGTAAACAATATAAATATAAATAAAAATAAAAAGTACAATAAAATAGGGGTAGAGATATGTTGCCAGTCCCTGACAACGACGCCAAAAACTTGTTGTTGTCAAAAGTCATATCGCAATGTAATGCAGGTGTACACGACGCAAGTAGTAAAGTGATACTTGGAGTATCGGATATCGTCTCCACAGGGACTGGAAATAGCTTTATCCTGTAGTTGTTGCACGAGAAAAAGAAAGAGTTTAAATTGTTTGGAAAGTAATATTGGAGAATAATGAATATAAAAGATAAAAGATTCAGGGTTAAGAGATAGGCCGGTATTGATTTGCTCGGTAGTGCTGGTGTTGTACTGAAGAGAAATTCCTGTTCTGTCGTCGTCCCTGTCGCGACAGAAGTCTGTTGTTGTCGCGGGAGCGATCACACAACTTTGCACTTCAAGCTTCGCAAGAATACCTGCTATGACTTGTCCTATCCCTAAGTCTAAGTGTTGTTGATGAACACTTCTTGGATGAGACCTCCCGGCGTGAATCGAAGGGTGAACACCAATGTTGTTGAATTCTTCCTTAGCCACTTAACCTAGTCCTATCCCTAGGTCCGAGATAGTTCAACCATAAACTAGAGAACCAGTACTTATTCCTTTCGTATACTTAACTCTCCCGATATCAAGTAAATGAATAATCTTACAATGCTCTCCTCATAATCTTGCAAGATGTTCAAACCAGAATAAGCAAACTTGAAGTTTTATTTCATTGAACATAAAATTCCTAAAACAGTACAATCCTTGCAACTACTTTACAGAATCAACCCTTAGCCATAGGGGAAGTTTAGAACATGATGAGAAGGGGAAAACGACAAGGGTTTTGGGGAAGACGACTAGAGATGAGATATCCTTCCCTAGGTCGAATTACATGCCTTTATATAGGCCTTGTGTTCAAGTTTTCTAATAAGGTAAGAATACAAGTTCAAACTAAAGTACAACTCTATTTAAGATTAAATTTTCTGAGTAGATGCCTTTAATTCGTCATCTTTTCTTGCTTTGGGTTTCTTCCTTGAACTTTGGGCTTGGCCTTCATTCTACTCCAGGGCTCAGAAAAATATAGGAGTGGTGCACGACAGACCGACTTGAATTCCTCTATCTGTCGAGCTCCACTTCACTTTTCCTTTTCACCAACGTTGTCGTCATGGATGCCACGACAGCATCTTGCTTCTCGACTCCAGTCTTGTGTTGTAGCTCAGCTCCTTCGCTGTCCTGAGTCTGCCACAGCAGATACCTGCAAAAGTAGCAAAAATCAGTAGCAATTGTGCTAATTTATCTAATTGTGATGTATATGTGAAACTTTACCTACATACAATGAATTATGCTTGAATGCAGCAGAAATATGGGTTAAATAAGGGGTAAAATATATAACTTTTGCACGCTCAACAGGCACCTAGTGCATTTCCCTAAGGGTGTCCTAAAGTTCCTCCACCGAATTGTAGTACGGAATCATCTCGAAAGATCTCAATCAAGTCAATGAATAATATATGGATAACACACATTTTCAGTTGATCGAGCCTAATTCTAATTGTTTTGTTCCAAAGCAAAGATATCCACAAGCGGTTCACCCTATTCAGGTATTCATGATCGAGAAGTACTGGATTCTCTTTCGGATAGGTCCTGAAAGGAGAAGGAAAGCTGGAATGTCACCCAACGTCTATTATTGAATTCACCCGACCCTATAGTACCTATTTTGGGAAAGTCTAGTGCCAAAGTCATGGATTTGGTCATTTCAATAATTCCCATGTTCGTATTTCAAAAGTAAAAGGGATTCGGATGGTAGGAAATTTATTAAAATAAGAATTCTTCCTAAATTTTTTATTCTGATGAACCAGCTCTTAGCATAGTTATAAATGAACAATGAGGGACAAGGATCCTCCCCCTTTGTTTTCTGTATTTTCTTGTTGTTATTTCCTTCCCTCTTTACTGTTCAAAGAGAAAAAAAGGTAGTTCTTTTTTTTAATAAGATACAATAACACTTTTCTTGTTTGTTCAGATTTTGTTGTTTTTCGAATGACGCTAGTGGAGACAAATTTTTTCCGGCTAATGAAGAGATATTACTCCAGTCTTCCTAGTTGATCTATCTTTTCCCTAACAATTAAACGAACCAAGTTCACCAATACGAGAGTGAGGAGTAAAAACCAACAATCAACTTCCCACTTTTGATATCCCACGATTCTGCTAGTTTAGAAACAAAGGATAAAGGCAGGGATCGCTAGGTCAGAAAAGCGAACAAAAATAAGATGTTGTTTCTAGCTCTTGGCAATAAAGAAAAAGAAATGATTATCTCAAATAAAAGGCTATGGTTCACTCGGGGTCGAAGAAGAACTGGTTGGGAGCGACAGAACTTACTAATTAACTGATTTTACTTTTTTAGAGGTGAAAAGAATCACCAGTTGATGCGGAAGAAACGGTCTTACCTGCTATCTTACTTCCTTACTTCCGAAAACTCTTCTTGCTAATGTTGAATCAGCTCTTCTTCCTATAATAGCTTTTCTTGGAGGAATCAGTCTTGGCTTAAGTCTTTCCCTGGGCTCTAGTCGTAGTTCCCTCCATTGTGAAAAGGCTTTGATATTGATAGTTGTTTTATTCCTATTTTTAAAGTCTCGATTGAAAGTTGGGATTTTACGATAGCATGCTTGACCGTCGTTTGTGTTCTGAGCGACTAAAAGATGTGAGACCGAGTCAGGTGAGATATGAAGTCACTTGGGCAAAGGCAGGGTAATGAAAGTGAGGTCAGGTCTCTTGAAATTGTATCGTCAGTCCCACCAACATATGTTAAGGGAGGAGAAGTCTTTTATATCGGTCCGACTAAGTCAACATTTCACCTTTTTCATATATTTCGTGCATCAAAGTAGATAGATATCATATTCATGGAATACGATTTACTTTCAAGATGCCTTGGTGGTGAAATGGTAGACACACGAGACTCAAAATCTCATGCTAAAGAGCGTGGAGGTTCGAGTCCTCTTCAATGCTTAATATTGAAAATGCTTACTGAATTGGAATAAGTTCGGCAGTAGGTTACAAGATCTTGGTGATCTTCTCTATCTAATGAATGGGGAGTCAACTTTGAAATCGTTCGCCCTGCACCCACCCCCAAGTATATGCTTCAACAGGAATCACACACATAAGGGTATATTGATACAATATAAACCTCTGCTAAAATGCCCCTGGTAACCCAACGGATAAAGTACAATACACAGTCCATTTTAGGGAATGGCGACTTACCCATTCCGTGACTTTTGATTCTTTGCTTTGAGATTTTATTCGGTCTATTAGAAATTTGTATATCTTATTTGTATATATAATAGATATATATATAAGGAATTAAGCGCATATTCTATTTCTAGTTAATGTCTTATCTTGGTTTTGTTATAATGTTATAACAAATCTTTATTTTCATCTCTCGTTGTTCTCCCTCTTCCACCTTCAGATGGAGCATGTTTTTTAGTATATTGATTTCTCTTGTCGGTGAAACTTTCCATTGTTCAGAACTTGGAGAAGTTCTTTCATTCGCCGAGAAATGGACGCTATTAAAAAGTTAACATATGAGTGATAAAAAATGTTCAATGTCTAAACTTCAGTGACTAAATTGAATTTTTTAAACTTTAGTGACCAAATATAGGTTTGAGGGTAAAGTTAAGTGATGATTTACGTAATTTATTCAAAAAATACAATATTAGGGATAGAATATTAAAAAAAGGAAAGAAAAAAAAAATAGATAGTAAATGTCAAAATGACTATTTAGTCAAACTTGAGAGCTAATTTTAACAGCAATATATTAAAACATGTGTTCATATACAAAAATTAGTATTTTTCTTGTTATTATTATTATATATATATATAGAAATTATAATATATAAAAATAAGTATCCAATATAAATTTCATATAAGAAATTTAAACTTTACTCATTATAAGTACGATGAAAAATTTGAAGATTATAAAAATGAGAAAATAAATTTAAAGATGCGAATAAGAAACTTCATAATTGGGAAATAATAATATATTAATTATATTATACTGATAATTAAACTAAGTCCTTAGCTAGGAATAAAAATATTTTCTATCAATATGATAAAAAGGAGCTTCTATAAAAAATATAGCAAAAAAACAATAATACCCGATTTTCCTAAGAATCCCCGCCTCCGTAAGAAGCATCGCCGACACGATGAATTCCCCTCCAGCTTGCAGAATCTCGATACTGGCCAGTTGATCTCCACCATGGAATGTGATAACTCCCTTCACCAGCTTCTGATGTTGCTCCCACAAAACCTTCAGTCTACTCTAAACACATGGTTACTGGATCGATGGAAGCAACTCCTGAGGAGAATTTAATCTCTATGGAGGATGACGATGACATTGACCTTATGGAAGATGATATCTGAATCAGCGAAACAGATGAAAATCCCTTCATTGATTTCTAAGACCTTGTTTATGCACTTGCTCTCAAGAGTATAGAGTTTACTCTCATTATCAAGGTTCTTGCGGTCGAAGGATAGGATACAACATTCTCTATAACCTAATATACAACACATAGAAGCCTTCATATCCCGTGAAATTGATTGATATTGAAGCCATTGGTGCACGAATTGGCTCTATTGTCCAATTCGACTATCAAACTCACAATTGCCGTCACGGTCGCTTTGCGCGAATGACGGTTAATATTAATCTGAAAAAGTCGTTAGTCTCTAAACTCATCATCAATGGACAAATTCAATCTGTTAACTATTAATCACTCTAGTAGTTTGTTTCAATTGTGGAATTTATGGCCATGCAAGTGAGTACTACCCACACTTGGCATGTGAAGCTGGTGAAGAACCGATTACAACCACATTGATTTTTCCCTGTTGGAAAAATAGGCTACTGCAAAACGAGGCGTTAGCACTGACTGGAAAATAATAAAATAATTAAACGAAATCAAACCGTGTCGTGGTATTAACCACTTCCTTAGAAGCGAATTCGCCCCGATGTGTGTAATCGCTACAATGGACGAACGGCCCCCTGAGGTTAGCACGGCTCTCCAAATTTCGTACACCCGAAAGATGGAGCGGACTCTGATGGTACTGCTCTTCTCTCAACTCAAAATCAACACTCATGATATGTTTATAGAAACCAAAGAGAATGTTTCTCAAGCAAACTCTATTGCTTAGGTATATCAAAATGAGTGAAATTGCCCACTATTTATAGGCTAAATAGTGAGGGCAAAATCGTCATTTCCACATCACAAATTAATTCTATTAATAATAGAATTAAATATCATTATTATAAGTTATATTCATCACAAATTAATTCTATTAATAATAGAATTAAATATCATTATTATATAACTTATATTTTGAGTATTAACAACAATCCCCCACCAATGCGAAAAAATATCTTTCGTAGATATGAGAGCATTGAAGTTAAAACATGAGAAGAGCAATAGCGAGATTAGTTGCTTAAGCACTAGTGAACGTATCTTGAACTAGTACATAGTGATGATGAGCAATCCCTCTCTTAGACAAGTGAAACTAGTCTTGAACTTTCTAAGATTAGGGTAAACTCATAACACACAACTAACCCCTTCATCCATTGAAGTCTTCGATGTGTCTACAAAGTATATATACAAATGTATATATATATATATATATATATATATATATATATATATATATATATATATATATATATATATATATATATATAGATATATATAGATAGATAGATAGATAGCCTATTTCTTCAGGATTCTAGTAAGTGTACTAGAAAAACGGCCCAACGTTTTTCATAGAAGGTGGCTAGTCCTTCTCACTTACATAGGTTATTTCATCAAGTTTATCTCAACATAAACCACTCAAATAAGAGCTATGAAATAATTAAGAGCTTTTTCCTTAAGCTCATCCTCTCAAATAAATAGGTGAATTCTTCAAGTTCAATTATAAAATGAACCACCCAAACTCTGGGATAAGAATTCATTAAGAATAAAAACTCAACCTCTTTAATCGGTGAATTCAATAAGTTCTTCTCAATAGAACAACCCAAACTCTTGGGATTGAATTCTTTAAGAGTTTTAAGAAAACTCATCCTTTCTAGCGGCAAGTTCATTCAGTCCCTCGCGATAGGACTTCCCACTCAACACATGGCAGTCCTTCGCGATAGGACTACCCACTCAATACTGGGAAATGAACTTATTAAGAGTAGTTTATTCAACCAAAGTCGGTAAATTCATCAAGTCTTTCTCACTAAGACCACCCAAAACCTGGGCTATGAATTTATTAAGAGCAACAATGCTCAACCTGTGCATGTACATTATTCGTCATAGGGATAGGTAATAAGAAATGTACACTATGAGTCTTTCCATGGTTTCGTTTGACCACATTGAACTTAGATAACTAAGTTGGGTATCCACCATGAATTCCTCAACCAATGGGCTTTAAACCCATCCCCCTCGACGAATTTAGGACCAATTTCCGACTTAACCCTTTGGTAAGTGGATCTGCTAGGTTCCTTTCTGACTTCACATACTCTAAAGAGAATACTCTGTTCCTTATTAAGTGTCTCACTGATTCATGTCTTATGTGAATGTGTCTTTTCTTACCATTGTAAGCTTGGCTTTTAACCACACATATCGATACTTGTGAATCACACAACAAGAACACCGGAGGAGTCAGTTATTCCCATAATGGAATTTCTGCTAACAAATTTCTAAGCTATTCGGCTTCTTGCCCGGCTAGGTCAAGAGCAATAAACTCTGACTTCATGGTAGAGCGAGCGATACAAGTCTGCTTAGCAGACTTCCATGAAATCGCTACACTACCTAAGATAAAGACATACCCACTCGTGGAGCTTACTTCATCATTATCGGTAACTCAGTTGACGTCACAATATCCCTCTAACATTGAAGGAAAGTCAACAAAATCGAGTTTCCAGTCAATAGTACCTTTAAGATACTTAAGTAAGCGTCTGAGTGCAATCCAGTGCTCTCCACTAGGATTATGAGTATATCTGTTTAACCTACTCACTGCATAGACAATATCAGGCCGAGAATAGTTCATTAAGAACATAAGGCTTCAAACAATTTTAGCATACTCTTCTTGGGAAACACTACTTCCTTTATTCTTAAAAGGATTGATACTAGAGTCATAAGGAGTTCGAACATGGATGACATTAAAACTGTCAAATTTCTTTAACACCTTCTTAATATATTGTGTTTGATTTAAAGAAAATATTTTTCAATTTTGGTAACTTTTACTCCTAAGATCACATCAACTTCTCCCAAATCAGTCATCTCAAATTTAGTAGACAAGAAATTTTTCGTTTTGTTAATGGATTCAATGTTAGTACTAAATATCAACATGTCATCCACATATAAGCTTATAATGACACAATCAGTCCCAAACATTTTTGAATACACGCATGCATCCGCTCCATTAACAATAAAATCAAAAACTCAAAATGATTTTAAGTCTACATATTTTGCCTTCTATACCAGGTGTCTCAAAACCTGGTGGTTGCTCCATATAGATCTCTTCATCTAGATCTCCATTCAAAGATGCAGTCTTTACATTCATTTGATGTACATGCAATCTTATGAATGGAAGCGATTGCAAACAAGGCACGTATCGTTGAGATTTTTGTCATAGGAGAGTGCGTATCAAAGAAGTTAATACCAAACTTATGAGTGAACCCTTTGACTACTTGTCTTGCCTTATACTTCTGGATTGACCCATCTGGTTTAAGTTTCTTTCTAAAGACCCATTTATTACTAATAGGTTTAAATCCTCTAGGCAAGTCAACCGACTCTCAAGTGTGATTAGACATTATTGATTCTAGTTCATCATCAATAGTATTTCTCCAAAAACTAGCATCAATTGAACTTATAGCTTCATTATATGTCTTTGGATCCTCATCTAAAAGGAAAGATTAAGCTATAGGTTCGGTTATAAAGTCTAAATCACTAATTTCTGTTATAAAGGAAGTTATAAAATCTGGTCCGAAGGTAGTTGCTACCCTTTGTCTTTTACTTCTTCTATGCTCTAATTCAAACTCTAGAGTTTCTTTGGCAGGAATACTAGAAGAAGCAGGAGTATGACTTTCTCGTTGTGTTCCAACATTTAATCTAGGTTTCTTAAGAGGAAAGGATTCCTCAAAGAACACAGCACCCCTAGATTCACAAATTGAGAAGTCATGTAAAGACATAAACCTGTATGTGACACTATTTGTAGCATACCCTATCAATATTGCATCAATGGTTTTAAAACCGATAGCGGTTTTCTTAAAGTCAGGCAAACCGACTGTTGCTAGACACCCCCACATTTCTAACATTTTAAGATAGAAACAAATCCATAAGTGTCTTAAACAACGTGTAAACAAGTACTCAATCATACTAGAGTAAAGTTTTTTTATGAGTTTTAACCATAAAATGATATTTTAACAAACTCAAATTTTGTTTACACATGATTATATTCTCAAGGTTTTGAGAAATATTAATCATTAAGATTAGTATACATAATCTCAAACGATTATGAAATTCCTTTTATCTCATTCAAAGAGAATTTTAACTTTCTCCTAATTCGAGAAATTAGGAATATTATGAAAATTTTATGAAGAGTTTATAAATTTTCCTAGCAATAGGAAAAAATATTTATTACAAGAGATTTCAACACAACTCTTAAGATAGATCATCTCTTTCCTTTCATTTACTTACGAAAAGAACTTCAAAGAGATTTAATTGCTACAACATACTTTTAGTAGCACTAATGTCTATCATATTCTCATTCATATTATTCAGCATTTTAGCCCTGAAGAGACCATCACATATTTTATTTACTATGACTAAATTTGGTATTCTGCTCAAACCAAATTAATCTCAACTCTTTTAACTTCTGGTGATTTCTTCAAGTCTATTTAAAATGAACCACTCAGTCTTGGGATAAGAAATCATTTAAGAATAAATATTCAACCTCATTGTCGGTGAATTCAAAATGTCCTTCTCAATAGGATCATTCAAACTTTGAATTCATTAAGAGTTTTTTGAAACTCAACCTTTCTGGCGGTAAGTCCATCTTGTCCTTCTCAATAGGACAACACATTCAAACTTGTGTTATGAACTTATTAAGAATAAGTATTCAACCATATAAACTTAGTGTAGAAGTTAAAAGAGATCTTATTTATCATAGTATTTTTATAAAAGTTAGCACATTAAAGAACAATGCACCAGGTAGGTTACCATGAAAGAGAGGTGGTGCTCTAGGCACGCTTAAATACCATGTCTTTAATAAAACCAATCCTAGACATGCATTTTCATAATGTTTTCCAATAAGCCATTTATGTATTTTCTCTTTCTTTAATTAAGGTCTCTTCAAAAATTATGCTTGATACTTTTACTCACAATAGTATCTTATTAAGCATACTTAATATAAGGCTCACTACTTAGAATAATCATTCATTCTAGCCTTAATCTTTACACTAGTTTAAAACATGCTTACTAAGCTTACAAACTAGCTTAAAGGCTAAAAATAAAGTCATGTATATAAAAGCATGAATTAATAGACCACAAGTCTAAATAATCTAACCTCATGGGTAGAACCATAATATCATAGTAGACTTGCTTATTCTCACCATGCATGTGATCTTCACTCTTCACAACATGTTGAACCAGAAAGACCCCAAAACCTATCATGATAGTCATGAAAATAAGTTACTAACAATAATAAAAAAATTATAATTTTACTGATAGTAACAAGATTCTTATCTTTAAAATTTTGGTTTCTTATCTGTAGCGGATTGCTGAAATCAAGCCAAAATTTAACAACTATTTAGTTTGGAGAATTTTCCATTTTAGCTTCACCAGCACCAAACTTCTCCAAAAATTGCAATTGTTATTTACGTCATCCAAATTTCTCGAAAAATCCATTGTATGACATCGTCATTTGCATCATGTTTCACCATGATATATTCATACAAAAGAGAAATTATATGTTAATCAAAAATCAGTTCACATAAATAACTTCTCATATCACATGACAATATGAATTTAATACTAACTTGAAGAAAATAATCGTAATATTCGTTACACAAAATTAAATACTTTTCCTTCAATATTAATTAGTATTAACCATGCACTTAATAATAAGTCATGAAACATTCTAAACCACATTTAATTTCCATCGTTTCAAAACGTTTTAAAACCAAAATATTTTAAAACAACGGTTTGCATAGCTATTAAATACATGAAACCCATTAAACACATAATAAAGTACATTCAACCTATTAAATGCATGCTTTCAAAAAATTAAATGCTTCATCACCTATCGAAACATTTAAAAGCTAATATAATAGGTGTACCATTGAATTTATATACCTTTAATAGGTATTAAATAGCTATTAAACAAATATATAAACACTTAAACATTCACCTTTGAAAACCAAAGATTTATTTTGCCAACTATATTTGTTTAAAAATATATAATAATCATTAAGAATTTCATGCATTTCAAACGGTTAGATAATTATGGATTCTAAAGGCCTATTATCAATTAATAAAAGCTTGTTCACCGTTTCATAGCCTTTATAATAATGATTAAAACCGTTTGTTTACTAAACTTGAAAACAATCATTATTATCAAGTTTATTGTCATGAACGTTTTATATATAATGCCCAACTTTTAAAAAGCATTATACCTCCTAAAACGTTTGAATTACCGATATTAATGCATAAAGAAAAATGAGTAACAACAACCATAAAATTAAAGCACTTTTAAGATAAAACCTTAACTACTCATTATTTTGGCGTTTGGGTTGCCAATATTAATGCATAAATATTCATTAATCATGAAAGTAATGCATGAATAACTTCAAAAATCAAAAGACAACCAAGGCAATTCATAATTTTACTTACTGTCACAAACCTGCAAAATTCTTTCTTTATCCTTGGTAATCGATGTGAAAACATATATTGCCTTATTGCTTACCAATCTTTATTACTCTTTATGTGGTGTATAGTTGGTTTCTATCACTATACTTTTACTCTCAACCAATAATAAATCGTAGCATAAATACCTCAATTATTTTGCTCTTGATTTACCATGCTCCTGAATATTGTGTTTCAAAGACACGATCCCATGTAGCGTCATATCTACCCAACTTAACACAATTCTACGCATCATTTGCAGTATAATAATTCGCTTCTAAATTGTTGGAAAAATAGGCTACTGCAAAACGAGGCGTTAGCACTGACTGGAAAACAATAAAATAATTAAACGAAACCAAACCGTGTCGTGGTATTAACCACAGCCTTAGAAGCGAATTCGCCCCGATGTGTGTAATCGCTACAATGGACGAACGGCCCCCTGAGGTTAGCACGGCTCTCCAAATTTCGTACACCCGAAAGATGGAGCGGACTCTGATGGTACTGCTCTTCTCTCAACTCAAAATCAACACTCATGATATGTTTATAGAAACCAAAGAGAATGTTTCTCAAGCAAACTCTATTGCTTAGGTATATCAAAATGAGTGAAATTGCCCACTATTTATAGGCTAAATAGTGAGGGCAAAATCGTCATTTCCACATCACAAATTAATTCTATTAATAATAGAATTAAATATCATTATTATAAGTTATATTCATCACAAATTAATTCTATTAATAATAGAATTAAATATCATTATTATATAACTTATATTTTGAGTATTAACAACATTCCCTAATGGTCAAAGAGCCTTGCAGCTTATGGATGCTAGTGGAAAAACGTCAGCCTCGCCAGACAAAGAAATCAGCCTCAATGTAGTTTAAAGGGAATCTGAAATCTCTGTAGGTCAAGCTCCAGTGGCTATGCCTTCTCCTATAATAACCACGTTGGCTCCTACATCGAAAACCGACAATGGCAAAGAGAATTCCAATGTCCGACAAGTCAAGAAAGCTAAGCTGAAAGGCAAGGCCGCCTTCTCGGTCCGCAAATCTTTAACTGTTGTTATTGGCTCCAAAATTATCTCCAAAAAGATTGATTTTCAAGTTGTCAGCTCCAATCGCCCCATGTAGTCATGTGTTTTTATACGTCCAGTTTAGTTTTTAATCTTATTTTTCATTTTTGGTATCAATATTATTTTTTTTGTTTTTATTTTTATTTATTAATTTATTTTTTTACAAATTATGAAAGATCCTAATTACATCAAATATGGGAAGATTGCAAAAAATCTTGTCCAACAACTATGGACAGTCAAGTTATGTGCAAGGAATTCTCACTACGGATTTACGGCAATTTTTTTTTTTTAGAATTTGGGCATTTCTGGGCCAGGACGTCCACTTATGAACTGGCCATTTTTAAGTTACCTTTTCAATGCATCTTGAAACACCTTAATCTGACGTCGGGAGCTCAACATATATTCGTTTTACTGAAGACAACGCGTGCAGAAATCTGGATACAGGCTTAACATGAAAATTTAATTTTATTACGAATTTTCAATTACTTCATTGATATTTGTAATTAAATTCAAATTTAAACTTTTTTTATTTGTTTGAATTAATTTAGAAAGAGTATTTGGTATTAATGTGAAAGATGTTTTTAGAATTTTTGATATTTTTAAGGTTTTTTGAAGCCTATAAATAGGCTTCATTCTTATTCAATTTTCAAACGATAACAACACAACAACATAGAGCATTGAAGAGAGAACAAAAAGAAGAAAGCATTTTGGAGAAAAATAAAAAGCAAGAATTTTTTTAGCTTTTTTTGTTCAAGATTTCATTTTTATTTTGCTTCATGATAGTGAAGATGCAAGGTATTACGGCGTGTAAAGAACCATCCAATATTCTTGCACTTTAGACCACCGTCCATAATTATTAGGAGGTTATTTGTTTTGTGGTTCCTCCACCTATGCATTTATTTCATTTCAACTTTTTGGCACTCATTTTTCTTAATTTTCAGCCTTTACTTTTATGTACTTTTATTTGAATCTTAATTTGCAGTATTTTATCTATGACCTAGTTTTACATTTTCATTTTCAATCAATTTAATTCTTGTTTTAGTATTTTAGTTAATTGGTTGGTTTTAAATTAGCATGACTATAATGCCCCGATTTTGGGCCTATATGTTAACTGGGAAGGTTAGACGGTTCAGGAGAACCGTGTTAGTTGATTTGAGTTAGTTTTGAAATTTAAATTGGAATAAATATTTTTTTGAGTGATAAAAATATGAGAAAATGTTCTAAAATCCTTATTTAATATATTAATAATTTTGGTAAAATCAATTTTGGAAAATTAGATTTGGATATTGGACATTTTGGGCTAGTGACCAAAATGTAAAAACTGAAAACTATTTTTAGTGACTGTTTTGTATAACGTTAAAAAAATAGAATCTTTATGGAGCTATTGTCTCAAAGTATAATATCAGAATTTATCCCTTAATTGACTATTTTTAAAAGGTTTTGGAACTATAAAAAGGTAGGGAGGATAAATTTCCTAATTAATTGCTTAAAGAAATTTTATGTAACCAATTTTTTCTAAAACGATTTTATCTCAAATTCTCTCTAGCTAAACACTCTTTCCAACTTCAAAATATTAATGTAAATTCTTGTTTTCTACAATCTTTTGATTTCAAATGAGTTCTTGATGATTTCCTATCAAAACCTTATTGTTTTAACCTTGTTTTCTCATGTAAATCAATCCAAATAAGGGGAAAGCAATCTATTGAGGTGAGTTTCATTTTTCTCCTCTAATATTAGGTTCTTTACTAAAATTCCCAAGTTCTTGATCCTTTATATATGTTTTCTAACAGGTTTTGGTGATTTAATTATGGAAATTTGGTTTAATTGAGATTTAATTGGCGAGATTGATTGAAATTCGTTTTGGATATGCTTTGTTGGGTTCTTGATAAGATTAGAACATGATATTAGTGCTTTATAATGTTAATAAGTTGGTTTTAACATTAGAATCCCGAAATTAGGTGAATCTCTAATTTTCTAGGTTGCTAGTACTGTGTTTTTGAGGTGTTGTGGATGTTTATTGAATGCTTGAGGCATAAAGTTGATATTAAATGGTTTTTGGATGTTAACTGATGGGTCAAGTCAATAGGTTTTTGCTGTGTTACGTTTGGAGGATGTTTGATGTTGATTTCAGTAGTTTTGTTGAAATTTCTGCTAATGTTTGAAGGGGATTGTTAGGGATTGATGTTTCTGGGTTTATGAATGCATTTTGATGCATTAGAACCTCTTTTTTTGTGTGGTTAAAATAAGGGAGATTGATCCTCAAGCTTCTGTCTTTGTTCTGGAGGCGTCGGAAGGGTAATTTCACATTTGCAAGCGAGGCTTTGCGTTGTCGGTGAGTGAGAACGTGATTTAAAGCATTGAAAAGGTTTAAATGTTGTTTTGGGAGTTTAAACTTATCTTGAAACGCTGGTTTAAACAAAGCATTGAAATGGGTAATTTATCACTCGGTCGTGCTTGATTAAAATGGTTATTTATACATTTGTTTTAATGATTTGATTAATCAATGTTTATGCATGATTTGAGCATGGTTTGATGCTGAAAATGAGTATTAAATGATGTTGATGCATTTGGAAGTGATGCATAAGTTGTTAATGTTTTTGAACATTGTTAATGCATGGTAAAGTGCATTGAGTGAACATTTTGATTGATGCATATACAAACAGTATAGTAATGTCTAACAATGAATTATATTGGTAAGTGATGTGGTTTAAGATGGCATCAAATATAATTGGCTGACCATAGGATTAATAGTGCACTATAAAAAGTCGCCTTGAGTGTTGAGGGGTTTATACGGTATACCGAATACTCCATCCAAGTACCTAACGGTTGAGGGGCTATATGGTACCAAAATCCTTTTTAAATGTATATAAACTTATTTTGATGCAACTTCCATTTCTCTCTTTTCTCATCAGCTAACCACCCATTTTCTTTTAAAGCTTCCAGATATCTTTTCCTTTTCATTTTCCTTTGATTTCCAAATGATTTCCATGAAATTTCCTCAACTTGTTTCAATGTATTCTTGAAGATTTTCAATCAAATCTTGTCAATTGAAGGAATAACAAAGGATTAGAGGTAATTTTCGTGCTTCTCCTCTAATCAAGGTTCTTTAATGAAATTCCCAAGTATTTGGCTCTTTAATTATGTTTCTTAACAAGGTTTTATGATTGATTTGCAGAAAATGGCTAAATCAAGCTTTAAATGATGATTTTGTGTAATTTTCGTAATGGATCTATTTTGGCTTATTTATGATTGGTTTTAATCATGTTTTGGAAGTTCATTAATGTTGAGATTGAGGTTTAAACATGGTAATCCTGAAACTATTTGGATCTCTAGTTGATTAGGTTGTTAGAATTGGGTTTTGTGGTGTTAATGTTATTTTGTGAATGTTGGACGTATAAGGTTGATAATAGGATGATTTTGGATGTCAATCAATGATTATAAATGGCTGGAAGTGTTAAGTTTTGGTTGGGTTGAGTTTGTAGAGTAATCGGTGATGTTTTTGATTGTTCCAGATGGGCGTGCGTATTGGTGGTTTTGGGCAAGGCATCATGGTAGGTTTGCTTGCTGGAGTTTTTAATTCATTGAGATGCATTAATCCGCTGTTCTTATGTGGTTAAAACAAGAGAGACGTTTTGGAAGCAACATGTGAGGTTTCGGGAGCATCAGACGCTTAGTTTTGCATCGGCTAATCCAGCTTTCACGTGTCGGTGAGTGAGAACGTTAATTTTAGCTTTGAAATGTTCTAAAGGTGGTTTTGGAAACTTAGATGTAAGCTTGAAATGCTTGTCTAAGTTCGGAATTAAATATAAGGAATTTCTCTCTCGCTTGTGGTATTATGAAATGGTTTTTATGCACTTGGTTTTGGATGCATGTTACCTACTGTTAAAGCATGTTTAAAGTATGCGGTTTAATATTTTTAATGATGTGATGATGAAGGATGCACATGGCAAGTGATCCTTGTAAGTATATTGCAAGGCGTGTAGGTGTTCTCTTTTTATGAGCGCAAGTGCACACTCTTGTCAAGTTATAGTATAAAAGATATCGACTCCCATATGGATTGGAGCAACTACTATGAGTGCTTTCCTGCACACGGAAATAGTAATTTGCGCAATTAAATTTCTGAATATGGAAAAATAAAAGCACAAATAATTAAGAATAGTGATAGGGAGAGATAAGGTTGATAGATCGAGCCAGGTAGTTGCAGCTCAGTAGTGTGTAGATTGCGTTGTAAAGTCTAAGTGTGTTTTGCGCTGCCACAGTTTGCTGCCCCGGCGGGTAATTACGGATTTAGGCTACAACAACTTTTGCTACCACGACGGAACTCTGCTCTTGCAACTTTCGATGTCTCGGCAGGTGAGATGGAGGGAAGTCACGGCGGCAAGTCTGGTAGATACTCCAAGTTCGGCAGAGCAATTCTGAAGTGATCCTTCCTATGTCTAGGCAAGGATTATGTCACCACGTGATGTAGGCAATACCCAACAATCTCAGCGTAAACCTAACACAGGCAGTCCACGTTTGGTTACTCCTTTTAGCCGCTGAAACTCGAACTTATGTCTAAGCCGAATTAGTCAACACCTCGACATGATGGGACCATACTTAATTCTTTCGTGAGTTTGACACTCTCGTGCCCTACAAATGGATTTCTTCAACTGGACTTTTGGAACTAATTGAAGAAATGAAGAACATGAATTAAGCAAACTTGAGAGTATTTTATTGAAAACACAACTTAAACCATTACAACTGTTTCTCACAACTACTTTACATACAAAAACCTAAACCCTAATAGAGAATTGGGTCACGACCTCCAAAACCTCTGTTTAATCTATTTATGTACCTCTCCGCTATGCCCTATACCCTTACATACATTGGGTATATATACGGATTTGCCTAACTTTAAGTCCTCCATGGAGTAGAAATCCTTAAAGTAACTTTACATTAAATGCTGACTTCTTTTTGACTTGAATATGGACTCTTTGGACGTCTTCTTCTCCAGCAAGTAAAGATAAGTCATCTTACTTATCAATCTTTAATCAGCTCTTCAGGCCGCTACATGCTTCAGATATTTGCAAGACTGGGCTCATTGGGCTCACGAAATTGTCCGCTTTCAATCGCAACCCATCTTGACTAAGTCGGTTTAACTTCTGCCTGGGCGGAAATCGACGACAGTGCTGCTATGGCGGCATCCTTGGCGGCACCTAGAACTGCTTTAGTACAGCTCCTTCTACTCCCTACTTTCCTGTCCTTTCATTCTCTACATAACTACAACATCTGAAATTAAAAACTAAACTAAAACAATATATTTTCTTAACTAAACAGAGAATATTCAATAAAAGCATGGTAAAAGAGCAATACTGTTATTATGCATGCAATGCACCTAAATATGCCTAAATAAGGTTAAGAACAACAATAATAAGGACATGAATGTGGACAAAATATAGAACTTGTGGACACTCTACACACCCCCAAACTCGAACTATTGCTTGTCCTCAAGCAATGCAACCTAACTAGTAAACCTGCCCCTTGCACAAATTTAATAGAAACTTAGCATTTAACTTGATTTTTTGCCTCAAGGCCGTGGCACCTATTTTAATATTAGTGACCGGGAATGACATGAAATAACTTAGATTTTAATTTTTATTAGTGCTAGTGCAGTGTGTGCATGTCTATGTTCATGCTAACCATGCTGAGTATACTAAGTTTAGAAAGAATGCTAAAAATAATTAGATTACGAAAAAGGATATGAGTTGCTGCCTTGGCAGCACAGTTAAACACTTTTTTTTCCTGATCATGGCTTTAAGGGCTTCAGCTTATTACAACTATTCTCCATGTTTGAAGCTAAGATAGGTGCACACTACAAAACTCCGAACCCTTTGAATAAAGTCATCCTGTGAAGGATTTCATCCACTCTTGCTAATTTGTCTGTCACTTCAATTAATTTCAGATACTTGGACTTTGATAGCAACATAGTGTCATTGCTCACGATCCTTACTAGAGCCCGTTTCGGGCACCTCTAGGGTATTTGAACCTTTTTGTGCCGCTACCCTGTGCTGCCGTAGCGGAAAACTTGTATCCAATTAAGAAATTTTCATTAAATAAAGCAAGCAGTGTTAAACTTAGAACTCAAGCAAAACTCAGCATTTAAAAGACAATATAGAATAATTGGTGAAAAAGAAAAAAAAATCTATGTATTTTTCACGCTTCTCCCCCATAGTTAAGTTAAATTTTAAGTATGCTGCGAATATATGTAATCGGCTAACTATCATAGGCATAAGTTATAAGCTAAGGATTTCTATTTCATTAAGTGCTAGGGCAGAATTTACATATGCTCATGTATGCTATTAAATGCGACTAATGAAAACAAAGAGGACTATTCCCCCAAAACTCAAGGTTGGCATTGTCCTCAATGCCTTACACAAAATATGAAATAAAAAATAGAAAATAAAACAAAAAAAAGAAAAAATTTAAAGAAAACATAAAAGAAATAAAAATAAGAAAAGGGTGCTATAGACTAGGGGATTTCCCCTATATTGCTGCTGCGTCGGAGGAAGATTCTGAGGAGGCGGGTAGAACGAGGCGGCGTGTGGCAGAAGGCTTGGCGGCTGGGCTCTTCTTCTTTCCACGGGGCGGCTGGATGCGGCTGGGAGTGGGTCTCTTCGGTGGTGCTTCTGGCTCAGGTTTAGACCCTTCACCTTGAGGTTTGGTCACATCAACGGGCCACTTTCTTTTCTTTGCTGCCTCTGCCGGTTCATCATCAAGGAATCAAATATCTCCATGTCTAAGTCCTCGACTTCTTTGGCAGCTGCATCCTTTGCTGATGGGGAGACGGCGATAGTCACCTCCTCTTTCTCTGAATCTGACGAGGTGGTGAGGTTGTATGGCTAGATGGGAGTGGGTGAGGTCCTTCTCTTGGGGCGAATGTGCGGCCCCCCGCTGTCGGTGGCGGCTGGAGTGACAGCTGGTATGGGTGTGATATGGGCTGGTTTAGAGGCTGCTAACTCCTATGGGAAGGCGGGCAACTTTGAGCCGTCATCGTGGTATTTGTCTAACAAGTAGGTCACAAAGGCCTCTTACACCTCCGCGATGTATTTGGTGAATATTACTTGCTTGTGCTCTATCCTCTGGAAGCTCTCCACAAGGCTTCGCAGTAGAGGAATCACGACGGAGGAAAGGGCAGCATCAGTGCTGCCCGCTGCGGCTGGGGTGGCGGCAGGTTAGGACGACAGCTGGGCAGTTGTTGGCGTTTCTGGCTCTAGCTCATGCATCATCTAGAGGCGCGCCTTCCTTATCCACCCTTCCTTGGCGAAAATGATGGTGTGTTTTGGGTGCAGTGACACACAGAAGTTGGCGTAGAGGCCTGTGATGAGTGCGGGGAAAACGAAGGGTCCTTTGGAGCTGGGCTTGTCTGCGTGGGCATGGATCTCTTCAAGAATGACTTCTCCAATGTTAATTGACCGCCCCTTCATTATATTATGGATGAGTGCTAGCAGCGGCCTGTTGACAGTAGATCTGTGCAAAGCTGGTATTAGGCGGCGCTGGAAGAAGTTACTCCAAAGAATGACCTCTGGCAGTAGGTCATGGCAGTTGACTGAACCGTTATTATTTCCGGTTATCCACTTGGTGTTGGGCTAGCAGGTGTCTTTTTTTAATCTTTTTGTAGTCTGCAGCCGTTAAGTACGACCTCAGTTTTTCGTGTGGATTCCCTCTGATTTCTATCCCATAGAAGCTGTTGATTGTTACCACTGTGAGCTTGACTCCCTCGCCACGGACGTAAACAAAAGGGTTTCCCCAGGTAGGCTTGTGATTATAAAAATCTTGCACTAGATTGCTATTAATTTCTTCTGGATGCCGTGCGAAAAATGTGCCCTCATAAGGTGTGGACCCTTTCGAATACGGTGGACTCGAGGCCAAGATCCCCATCTTGCCTTGTATATTGGAAGCCTATTTCTTCCCATAGTTACCGATCAGCGTAGTACTGCCGGTAGGTTGCTGCTACATCACTATTCAAGAACCTCATGAAGGTTGGCTTGGAGGTTGAGGTGGTTTGTTTTGATGTTGCCATTGTTGTGAGAACGATTGTGTTTCCTACAGAAAGAAAAAGAATTTGCAAGAAAGTGAAGCAAACGAAATCTTAAAAGCAAAGGTGACGAGAAGAATTTAGAGTAAAAGAGAGAGCAAAGTAAAGAATGAGGAGAGAATAGTTGGCCTAATATAGCCGCTTCTCCCTGTTGCCTTGGCGGGTACGCTGCCAACGGGCGACAATGATTGCGGCGCGATTTTCGCGATTCTAGCCGTTACGCAGATAGTCGTTCCGCCAGCTGTTGCAAATGTAACCGTTGCGGCTAGCCATTATGAAGCCGCTAGCCGTTATGCTCATTTGCCTTCATTTCTAACCTGAGATAAATTAAATGCAAAAATTAAATAACTAAAAATTAAATCTATTCCTAATGCATAAAAATAAATAAAAATGAAAAAAAGTAAAAATTAGGTTATGTTGGGTTGTGCATTCCCCAAACATAACCACTTCCTGAGGGCTTTGCGTTTGACTTCTCGTCCAGGTATGTCCTTCCCCTCCTCAGGTGTGCGTTGGCTGCCATCTTTGCTGCCCTGGAGGGACATCCACCGAAGACAGACAAGAGGTTTTTTTTTTGATAAAATAAAATAAACAGAAATTTAAGTGCAAAAACTAGAATAAAAGTGCAGAAATTTAAACACAGTTGTTGTTGCCAATCCCCGACAACAGCGCCAAAAACTTGCAAGGCGTGTTGGTGTTCTCTTTTTACGAGCGCAAGTGCACATTCTTGTCAAGTTATAGTATAAAAGATATCATCTCCCACAGGGATTGGAGCAGCTCACTATGAGTGTTTTCCTGCACAAGGAAATAGTAATTTGCACAATTAAATTTCTGAATGTGGAAAAATAAAAACACAAATAATTAAGAATAGTGATAGGGAGAGATAAGGTTGATAGATTGGGACATGTAGTTGCAGCTCAATAGTGTGTAGATTGCGTTGTAAAGCCTAAGTGTGTTTTGCGCTGCCACAATTTGCTGTCTCGGCGGGTAATGGCATATTGAGGCTACAACAACTTTTGCTGCCACGACGAAACTCTGCTCTTGCAACTTTTGATGTCTCGGCAGGTGAGATGAAGGGAAGTCCCGGTGGCAAGTTTGGCAGATACTCCAAGTTCGGCAGAGCAATTCTGAAGTGATCCTTCCTATGTTTAGGCAAGGATTCTGTCACCACGTGATGTAGGCAATACCTAGAAATCTCAGCGTAAACCTAACACATGCAATCAAAGTTTGGTTGCTCCTTTTAGCTACTGAAACTCGAACTTATGTCTAAGCCGAATTAGTCAACACCTCGACATGATGAGACCATACCTAGTTCTTTCGTGAGTTTGACACTCTCGTGCCCGACAAATGGATTTCTTCAACTGGACTTTTGGAACTAATTGAAGAAGTGAAGAATATGAATTAAGCAAACTTGAGATTATTTTATTGAAAATACAACTTAAACTATTACAACTATTTCTCACAGCTACTTTACATACAAAAACCTAAACCCTAATAGAGAATTGGGCCGCGACCTCCAGAACCTCTGTTTAATCTATCTATCTACTTCTCCGCTAGCGCTCATACACCCTCACACACATTGGGTATATATAGGGCTTGGCTTAAGTTTGAGTCCTCCTTGGAGTAGAATTCCTTAAAGTAACTTTACATCAAACGCTGACTTCTTTTTGACATGAATATGGTCTCTTTGGACGTTGCCTTCTTAGCAAGTAAAGATAAGTCATCTTACTTATCAATCTTTAATCAACTCTTCAGCCTGCTATAGGCTTGAGATAATTGCAAGAATGGGCTCATTGGGCTCAGAGAATTGTCCTCTTTCAATCGCAACCCATCTTGACTAAGTCGGATTCACTTTTTCCTGGGCGGCAATCGGCGGTAGTGCTGTTGTGGCGGCACCTGGAACTGATTCAGTACAGCTCCTTATACTCTCTATTTTCATGTCCACTCCTCCTCTACATAGCTACAACACCTGAAAATAAAAACTAAACTAAAACAATACCTTTTCTTAACCAAATAGAGAATATTCAATAAAAGCATGGTAAAAGAGCAAATACTATTATTATGCATGCAATGCACCTAAATATGCCTAAATGATCTTAAGAACAACAATAATAAGGGCAGGAATGTATACAAAATGTAGAACTTGTGGACACTCTACATATATGTCTTATACTTGTGATTTAAAGCTATAGGATTGAGTGCACTATAAAAGTCACCTTGGATGTCGAGGGGTTGGTGTCCCGTGTCTCCGTCCAAGTACCCTAACGATTGAGGATGTTTGTGTCTCGTCTCTCGTTAGTGGGTTAAGCGTCTAACCAATGAATGGGGTTGGTGTCCCCGAGGGATTGGTTTCCCTGTTGGTGGTTATTGTACCACTTAGTTGTGATTGTACTAAATTTCGGTTGAGATGGCTTGAAGTGTTGTGTGAACACTTGTTGAATCCGTGTATCCAATATGTTGTTTTGATAAATGAACTTGTTTAATGATCACTTGTTAAGCTTTTCATATGGTAGTTATGCACGAGAAGGATTGAATTGAGTGTTAGCAATGAGACTTGCTGTTGATTCATGATACATGTTGCATAAGGTTTATTATGTTGATTTTTTTATTAAGGAAAGTGCATGGTTTTAAAGGCATGATGGTTTTCAAATGATGATTTAAGTTAATTGTAATGAGATTTCGATGTGGACTTAGAAAATGGTTTTAATGCATTGATGACATTTTGTTTTTGAGCACTCCTCACTAAGCCTTGTGTGCTTACTCTCTATTTTGTCCATCAATGTAGAGAATTGAGGCTCGGAAAGGCAGTGTGGAGCAAGGGATCAAACAAACTTCATTCTTGAAAATATGTTTTCGGTGTAGACTATAAGTAATAAGAGAAATGGGGGATCCATTGTATTTTTGGGAGATTTGTGTAAACTCGCTATTGAGCTAGTTTATATTGCTATTTTAGGCTAGTAAATGGCATTTGGTTATTGGTTTTTGCCTTGCTATGCATTTTGGTATCTTGCTTGGCTTGTTTACTAGTTTGCATGCCTATAGTTTACCTTTGATGCAAATTGCCATGATATGATGTTGAATATGCCATGAATGATTGAGGTTTGATCTTTGGATATATTATATATATGTTGGAAGCATGCTTGATTGGTTATGGGTGCAATAAAGTGTGAAAAACCCACAAAATATGACATTACAAGCCTAGGTGTTTCGATACGCCTAAGGCTGTATCGAAACGGCGAGCTTGAAATGGGCATGGGGTTTCGAAACAGGGAAGGGTGTATCGAAACATGCTCGATTGAGTTGGCTACTGGAATTTTGTGTATCGATACGTCTTGGAGACCGTATCGAAACATGCTCGTGTTCCAAAACACTTAGGTTCCAAAAGAGGGTGTATCGATACAAGGCTAAGTGTATCAGTACACGAAGCTGTTAAGTTAGTTAATCAGATTCTTTTGAAGTTATGTTCTTTTACGTTTCAGTCCTTGAATGTTGTGGGTGCAATTAAATGATTTTGAATGATCGGATTGAGCTGAGATTTTACACAGCGGCATGTAACTTGACTAATTAAAGGATGGTAACCTAAAATTGGATGAAGTCCCTATACTTTGCGAAATTTACAAATTGGTCCCTATCACATGTTAGATTTTTCATTCTGGTTATTATAAGGGCAAGTATGTTGTGGGTACAAGTAATATTTCATGAACATTCCATCTCATATTTTTTTTGAGATCATCTTAGGCATAATTAGGACCATGCATTGCATTTTACTGTATTTCTTTTCTTTACCTTGTTTTTATAGTTTACCATCTATTTGGTGAAGAAAAGGTACCGTTTTAGTGTATTTTTGGTTTTCGGTACTAAAGGCTGACAGAGGGAAAGAGGAGCTAAGGATATGATGTTGAGGCAGTGAACCAGGGAGCTGTACTGATGTAGTTCCATACAGAAACAACAGCTACCGCCGCCGACCTTGCTACCCACAATAGTAAACTATGGAGTTGGAGAACCGTAGTGCGATTTGTAAAGCCAAAAACCCTGATTCTATTGGTGTTGTCCACTCAATTTTCCGACGTCTGTAGCAGCAGGTAGAACCGCCGAAGCGAAATCTTGAGCTTGCTTGCGGGACAAGGCAACGTGATAAAGTCCACATTCAACTCAAAGAAGTTAGAGTTTAAAGTCACATTAAATGTGGAAAGCTACTTTTGGAGACTTCTACTTCAAAAAGGACCAGACCTAACTATTGTCTATAAATACTCATTGTAAATCTAATTCAATGCATCTTAGGTTTTATTTAGGCATAGCTTAAGTTTTCTTGCCGCCATCATGTTCGAAACTTCTCTTGGGTTAAGGTTTATGTTGTAATTAGTTGTGAGAACGATTGTTTAGGTTTCAAAGTTTGTTTTGCAATAAAATATTCCAAGTTTGCTTAATTCATGCACTTCACTTCTTCAATTAGTTCCAAAAGTCAAGTTGAAGAAATCCATTTGTCGGGCACGAGACTGTCAAACTCACAAAAGAATTAAGTACAGTCTCATCATGACGAGGTGTTGACTAATTCAGCTTAGACATAAGTTAGAATTTCAGCGGCTAAAAGGAGCAACCAAACGTCGACTGCCTGTGTTAGGTTTACGCTGAGATTGCTAGGTATTGTCTACATCACATGGTGACAGAATCCTTGCCTAGACATAGGAAGGATGACTTTAGAATTGCTTCGCCGAACTTGGAGAATCTACCAGACTTGCCGCCATGACTTCTCTCCATCTCACCTGCCGAGACAACGAAAGTTGCAATTGCAGAGTTCCGCTGTGGCATCCAAAGTTGCCACCGCCTCAATCCACCATTACCGCCGAGGCAGCAGATCATGGCAGCGCAAAACAACTTGGCCTATTCAACGCATTTTCACATTAAGCAGCGAAATAACCATGCCCTCTCTATCAACCTGATCACTTCCTATTTTACTTGTGTTTTTACTTACCTTTCTTCTCAAACAACTATCTTACTTGTGCATTTACTTTACTTGTGCAGGAACAACAATTCGAACCAAGCTGTCCAATCCTCATGGGAGACGATATCTTATATACTATAACTTGACAAGAGTGTGCACTTGCGCTTATAAATAAAGTACAACTAAAACGCTCTACAAGTTTTTGGTGCCGTTGCCGAGGATTGGTAACATCGAATTTCATTTTTAATAGCTGCACTTTTCCTTTACTTTTTATTTTATTTTTAATCGAAAAAAATAATTTATAGTTTCCTTTGCTAGTATATGACTAGGGCGAATCCAAAAGAAGAAATACTCTTCTACGACGACATCGAGCGTAGAGCAAGAGAACTCAAGAAGGAACTCAGAGTAACCCTTGGGAAAACAAAGAAGAAAAGGAAGAAGCAAAGGTAAACATCGACCCACCCAACAAAGCCGCAAACGGCAGGGATGGGCAGCAAAATTTTTCGCCCAGAGATCAGCAAGATCCACCAAGGCAGGACCCACTTATTCCGCCTAGGCAGCCTCAGAATGTTCGAACCACTAGAGATTATCTGGAACATGACTTTAGAGGGTTCGATCCGACGGCGACAGAACCTGAGATCGAGGCGGACCACTTCGAGTTGAAGCCTATCATGTTTAACATGATCAACACATTAGGACAATTTAGAGGGACTGCCACATAAGATGCTCGACAGCACTTGAGAGGATTCCTGGACACCTACAGAGCATTCAAAATAGACGGGGTCCATCAAGACGTCCTGAGGCTTAGGTTATTTCCCTATTCACTAAGGGATAGGGCAAAACAATGGTTAAATAACCAGCCATCAAGATCGTTCAACACATGGATAGAGCTGTGTAAAGATTTTCTGGACCGATTCAGTCCGTCCAATGTAACAAACAAACTACAAAACGAGGTAACAACCTTCATACAAGGAGATGATGAGCCGATGTATGAAGCATGGGAGCGGTACCAACAAATGTTGAACAACAGCCCGCTACATGGTCTTCCGGCTTGGACACGAGTATCAATATTCTACAACGGGGTGAACTAACCAACGCGGATGATGATTGATGCCTCAGCCAATGATATCATCCTTGACATACCACCAGAGGAGGCACTGCGGATTCTGAACCAAGCCGCCAAGAACGATTACAAGTATCTAACAGCCCGCCGAGGTAGCATTAGGTGGCCAGCCACTGCGAACAAGGTAGAAGCCTCAAAATCTGTCAATGCCCACCTTGACAAGCTGACATAGTTGGTCATGAGCATTGTGAAACCTGTTGGGAAAGTCTATGAGGCAAAGGCTGTAGAGTCGTTCTGTTATGAGTGTGGGGGCAACCATGATTCCTCTAACTACACAACATCTTCCAACTTCATGGGAAGATACAAGAGGAATAAAAGACCTGCCCAAAATACCTACAAACTTGGTTAGAAGAACCATCCCAACTTCTCCTACATCAACCCAAAGATTGCTGCAAACCCCCAATAGCAACAGGGAAATTATCAACAGTACCTCTCACGACAGTTGCCTCAACAACAACAGAATACGAACACCACTTCCTTAGAATAAACACTGCATACTTTCATATCTTGTACTAATGATTTTATTTCTAATACGAATAAATTTATTGACAAAACTAAATCTTTCATGTACAGGACAAAAAGCAGGATGAACAGCCAAGAAGCAGCGATAAAAAATCTGGAGACTCAGTTCAGAAAGTTTGCTCAGGTTATTAGTACTAGGCCAATGGGTGGATTACCTAGTGACCCTGAAATAGCGAAAGGAAAATCTCATGAACAGTGCAAAGCTATAACAACCGAAAGTGGGATAACACTACAGAACCCATCCATGCCAGCTGCAAGAGAAACAACACTTGTCGAACCAATTCAATCCGCCCGACAACCTGTTGCAGCAGCACCAGACAAAAGCAACAAGGAACCATAACAAGAACATGTAGGTGACACCAGGAATAAACCGCCAGATTCTGAACCATTTACCTCTTTCTCGGAAAGGATGCCCATCAAAGCAAAAACTGTCAGCCCCGCACCTCTACCATCATTTCCACAAAGATTGAAGAAACAGAAACAAGCGATGCAGTATAAAAAATTCCTGGATGTTCTAAAGCAAGTCAAAATCAATCTTTCACTGGTTGAATTGATTGAAAAAATGCCCAACTATGCCAAGTTCTTAAAAGATATGGTATCCAAGAGAACAAGGATTGGGGAATTCGAAACTTTGGTTGTCAGAGAAGAGTGTGTGGCAATGATGTACAACAAACTGCCACCCAAGCAAACAGACCCGAGCAACTTTGTTATCCCATCCAGGATAGGTAGCAAACACCAAACAAAATCCCCGTGTGACCTTGGGAGCCATCATCAACCTTATGCCCAAGGCAGTCTTCGATAAACTAGGAATTGGGCCTGCCAAACCTACCTTCGTCATGCTAAAACTTGCTGACCATTCATTTGTACAACCGGAGGGAAAAATGGAAGACATCCTAGTGAAGGTGGGCAAACTGATTCTTCCAGTTGATTTCCTCACTCTAGACCGTGAGGCCGATGAAAAGGCCCCTATAATCCTTGGGCAACCATTCTTTTGCCACGGGCAGAACGATAATAGATGTGGAACATGGGGAGCTGACCATGAGGGTAGACGACCAAAGCATAAAGTTAAATGTGCTACAACCCTCAGAAAAAGTATAGGAAGGATGCCCAGATGCAAAAGCTGCCAAAATCAGCATAGAGACAGGCTAAGGCAGCAGCTGTCACAACAGACCAAAGGCAGGCTAAAGGAACCAGCAACACAGAACCTAAAGGAACAAGAGGAACCACCTGAGGAGAGAAAGGACATACCTAGACGAAAAGCCAAACACAAAACCCTCAGGAATTGGTTATGTCTGGGATATGCACCTCACAACATAACCTAATTTTCATTTTATTTTTACGCATTAAGATTAAAGTTTAATTTATTTTTAGGATTAAATTAGTTTCCAGATTTTTACTTTACAGAAGTTATTTAATTATTTTTATTTTTATTTTTATTTCAGGTTTAGGAATAAAAGAGCCGAATCAGGAAGGAGGCCCAGCAAGGAGACCACCCACCATCCCACTGAGACAGCCCAGGGCAGCCCAGAGCAGAAATGCATAACGGCTAGTTGACCGCCAACAGCTAGCTACCAATGGCTTTGAAAATAACGTGAAAAAATCCTGCAATGTGTGCGAGACAATTGGGTCGTTAGACATTTAATGCCGCCACAGCACCTCTCGGCAACCCATGGAAACATGGAAGGCAAACATGGAAGATCTGTCTAACGCCGCCACCTGCTGGCAGAGGCAATGTTGTGGAATACATTCGTCAAGAGGCGTCTGCTGCCCACGTCCCACAACTCTACCATAGACCGGTCGCGCTTTGCCCTAATCTACCGCATCATGACGAACCGACCCATTAATGTCGGGGAAATTATCTCCAAGGAGATCCACACCTACTTCTAGAAGACGAAGGGCAGGTTGTACTACCCTTCCTTCATCACAGGACTTTGTGCTAATTTTGGAGTACCGACAGACCCGAAAGATAAGATGAAAACAACCAAAGAAGGGTGGACAAGAAAAATCCGCATACAGAGGCCATAACTCCCGGCCAACCTTCTGCCACCCAGCCTAACACTCCATCCGCCATCGGAAGTACTGAAGTTGCCATAGACAACAAAGTCCTCATGATGCTGCACACCCTTATCGACAGCACCAAACGCATCGAGCAGCAGCAGCAGCTGACATTCATGAAATTCGTGGGGGAAGTCAAAGATGCCTTTTTAGCTTATCTCCTACAAAAATTCCCTGATGATAGACCTCTCCTGCCTACATATCCTGCAGAACTTGCACCAGCAGCCCCAGCACAAGAGACGCCAACCACCGGCGCTGCTCGCCATACCGCCCGCCAGGTGCCCTCTCCGATGCACTACCCATCTTACTCAGCCACCACCGCATCCAAAACAGTGACAGACTCCCCCGAGAGGTATCGACAACACCATTCACCGGCCTGCATAGCAGCGACAAAGGTGAACACCTCCTCATTAGATGAGATTGAGCAACAGCCGTTGGAACCAGCAACAACAGTGGTAGCAGCAGCAGTAGCCATCCCAATGGCGATTGTCCCTCTAGCAGCACCCAGGAGGAATGCACTAGGAAGAGGAAGTTGCACATCATAGCCGCCGAGCCTGTGGACTTCGAGACAGAGTTAGAAGAGAGTGAAGCACCTCCTGCGGCTCCCCCTGCCGAACCTCAAGAAACGCCTCATATTATGCTAAAGAGAGTACAACTGTTGCGGAAAGAAAAAAAACCTCACCTGCTAAGACTGCCGCCAAGCCATCTACCGGCCACCACTTCACCATCTAAACCTCTTTATCCTCCTCAGCAGAAAAGACTCAAGCCTCCTTTCAACCCTCATCCAAATTTTAGTTCTTTTTCTTTCTATTTTCTTCATTTTATTTTCCGTTTTATTTATCTATTGTATTTATTTTTATGTTTTATTTTATGCATTGAGGGCAATGCCTATCTCGAGTTTGGGGGAGATAGTTCTCACATCTTTTGTCTAGGCATACTTAGTAGCATATAGGTTTCATTGTACTTGCCTTAGTAATAATCGAAACATAAAAATTTGTTATATAACTTGTGGCTATGATAGTTAGCCGATTACTTATTTTCTCACCAATAATAAATTGAACTTAATATGGGAAAAGCATGAAAAATGACTTAGATTTTTTTTATTTGCCAAAAATATCAAACACCTCTGTTACTTGCTGAATTTGTTAGAATATCTAATGAACAATACCTGCTTGTTTTTAGAATTCTTTGCAAAATTCTAACAAATGGTTGCAGGTAGTCGTCGAGGCTGGCAAGAGAAATAGAAAGATACAACACTGCCACGACAACAAAAGTAAAAACAAAGAACATTGTTATTTTACCCTAGAGGTGCCCGCAACAGGCTCTAGGAAGAATCATGTGCAAGGACACTCCTGTGCAATCAAAGTCCATGAATCTGAAAGTTTTGAAGTGACGGACAAATTAGCATGAGTGAATGAAAGTCTTCACGAGATGACTCTACTCCACGGGTTCGGGGTTTTGTAGTTTGCTCTTATCTTAATCTCATATCTATAAGAGTAGTTATGATAACCTGAAGCACTCATTGACATGATTAAAATATTGTGCTTAATTATGCTGCCTCATCAGCAACCTTATAATCGTAACAACATCTTTGTTTACTTATTTATTATGCATATCCGGCTTGTACACAATCATGCACACACTGCACTGGCATTAGAAATTAATTCTGAGTTATTTTCTTGCTAAATTTCCTTCACTAATTTAATATAGGTACCACGACCTTGAGGTATGAAATCAAGCAGAAAAAACATGTTTTCTTTCTTGTTATTACAAGGGCAAGTATGTTAGGTTACATTGCTTGAGGACAAGCAATAGTTTGAGTTTGGGGGTGTGTAAAGTGTCCACAAGTCCTATATTTCATGCACATTACATATCATATTATTGGTGTTTTTTAGATCATCTTAGGCATAATTAGGACCATGCATTGCATTTACAGTATTTATTTGCTTTACCTTGTTTTTATAGTTTACCTTCTATTTGGTAAAGAAAAGGTACCATTTTAGTGTATTTTTGGTTTTAGGTACTAAAGGCTGACAGAGGGAAAGAGGAGCTAAGGATGTGATGTTGAGGCAGCGAACCAGGGAGATGTATAGATGCAGTTCCAAACAGAAACAACAGCTGCCAAGTGCTGCTGCCGCCGGCCTTGCTGCCCACAACAACAATCTATGGAGTTGGAGAATCGGAGTGCGATTTGTAGAGCCAAAAACCCTGATTTTTTCGGTGTTGTCCGCTCAATTTTATGACGTCTGTAGCAACGGGTAGAGCCGTCGAAGCAAAATATTAAGATTGCTTGTGAGAGAAGGCAACGTGATAAAGTCCATATTCAACTCAAAGAAGTCAGAGCTTAAAGTCACATTAAATGTGGAAAGCTACTTTTGAAGACTTCTACTTCAAGAATGACTAGACCTAGCTATTGTCTATAAATACTCATTGTAAATCTAATTCAAGGCATCTTATGTTTTCTTTAGGCATAGCTTAGGTTTTCTTGACGCCATCATGTTCTAAACTTCTTTTGGGTTAAGGGTTATTTTGTAATTAGTAGTGAGAACAGTTGTTTAGGTTTCAAAGTTTGTTTTGCAATTAAATATTCCAAGTTTGCTTAATTCATGCACTTCACTTCTTCAATTAGTTCCAAAAGTTCAGTTGAAGAAATCCATTTTTCGGGCACGAGAGTCTCAAACTCACGAAAGAATTAAGTACGGACTCATCATAACGAGGTGTTAACTAATTCGGCTTAGACACAAGTTAGAATTTCAGTGGCTAAAAGGAGCAACCAAACGTCGATTGCCTGTGTTAGGTTTACGCTGAGATTGCTAGGTATTGCCTACATCACGTGGTGACAGAATCCTTGCCTAGACATAGGAAGGATCACTTCAGAATTGCTTCGTCGAACATTGAGTATCTGCCAGACTTGCCGCCATGACTTCTCTCTATCTCACATGTCGAGACAGCGAAAGTTGCAAGAGTAGAGTTCCATCGTGGCATCAAAAGTTGTCGCCGCCTCAATCCGCCATTACCCGCCAAGGCAGCAGATCGTGGCAGCGTAAAACAACTTGGCCTATTCAACGTAGTTTCACATTAAGTAGCAACATAACCATGCCCTCTCTTTCAACTTGATCACTTCCTCTTTTACTTGTGTTTTTACTTACCTTTCTTCTCAAACATCTATCTTACTTGTGCATTTACTCTACTTGTGTAGGAACAACAATTCGAACCAAGCTGTCCAATCCTCTTTGTATACGATATCTTATATAGTATAACTTGACAAGAGTGTGCACTTGCGCTCATAAATAGAGTACACCTAAAACACTCTACAACTATAGTTGAAATGTTTTAAAATATATTAGAAGTCTTGGATCCTTGCTTAAAACTGGCCTGATTATTTTGTTTTGTTTTATTATCATGCCTTAATTATAATAGCACAATGGGACTCAGGAGAGATTTATGATCTGGTACGATTGTTGTTGCCTTAGGGCAGGAAAATCAGGAGAATGAGGTACCTCTTGGAGGGAATCTACCTCTTCCACCTGGGGGTGAGGAGCAAGGACAACATGAGCAAGATGGGCATGTGTTGGGTGATTTGAGGCCTTTAGTTCATGCGATGACTGGAGCATTCCAAGTTGTTGTTACTGGAGTGCAAGTGTAAGCACTAGCTGTTGAGCAAAGAGGGTTGCCATTAGAACGCTTGCGTAGTTTGGGCGTTGTTAAGTATCGTGGTTTGTCACTTGAGGCATCTGAGGCTTGGATGGCCAATACGATTCAAATTTTAGAACAAATGGGGTGCAATGATGCACATAAATTGGAATGTGTTGTTTCGCTGTTGCAAGGCTATGCTTACAATTGGTGAACGAATGTAACTACGGCTTTGGAGCCTAATGAAGTGAACTGGGAGTTCTTTCAAGTTGCCTTTAAGACGAAGTATCTAAGAGTTAGGTACTTAGATGACAAGAAATGTGAATTCATGTCTTCGGTTCAGGGTAGCTTGAATGTGGCTGAGTATGAGGGTTAGTTTGTTCGTTTGAGGTAGTATGCCCCTAAGTTGGGGCCAAGTGATAGGTATCGTTGCGACCATTTCTGTTATGGTCTGGTGCAAGTGTTGAGTGTGTAAAAGTTCTATTATTTACCCCCTATTTAACCCATATTTTTGATGCATTCAAGCATTACTTATTGCATTTAGGTCAGTTTTCAGTTAAACATCACAAATATATCAAAAGGCACAGTTTCTACTAAAATTGGTTGTTTTTGCAGGTTGCTGCTGTAGCAGATAGGAGAGGCAGGCGCTGGGCAGTGAAGTAGAAGAGCTGGAACTGGACGAGCACTCAAGAAGGACGATGCTGCCATGGCTGCCGCCGTGATAGTAGAGGACGACATCAGTTTTGAGGAGAAGAAGCAAAGTGGACCTCGACAGATAGAGAAAATTCAGCCCGTCTGTCGTGTAAAACCACTATATTTTTCCAAGCCCCAGATCAAAAGGAATGTCAAGCCCAAAGTTCAAGGAGAGAAAATCCCAAGCAAGAAAGATGACGGCTTAAAGATAGATTCTTTGAAGATTTAGTCTTTATTAGAATTGTACTTTAATTTAAAGTTGTATTCTTGCTATTTTAGAAAACTTGGACCCAAAGCCTATATAAGGGCATATATTTCGACCTAGGGGGATATAACCGATTCCCTAGCCTTCTTCCCAAAACCCTAGCCGTTTTCCTTCCCTCATCATGTTCTAAATTCCGCTTAGGGCCACAGGTTGATTTGTAAAGTAGTTGCAAGGGTTGCTTTTGTTTTAGGAATTTTTAGTTCAATAAAATAAACTTCAAGTTCTCTTATTCTGGTTATTAATATCTTGCAAGAGCATCGGGAGAGCATTGTGAGGTTATCGATTTACTTAGCATCGGGAGAGTTAAGTATACGAAAGGAATAAGTGTGAGTTCTCTAGTTTATAGTTGAACTATCTCGGACCTAGGGATAGGACGAGGTTAAGTGGCTAAAGAAGAATTCATCAACATCAGTGTTCATCCTTCGATTCACGCCGGGAGGTATCATCAAAGACGTGATCATCGACAGACTTGGACCTAGGGATAGGCCAAGGCACATCAGGGATTCTTGCCAAACTTGAAGTACTGAGTTGACTGTTCGCTGCCGCGACAATCAACGGACTACTGCCGCGACAGGTGCTGCCGTGACGGGAACGACGATAGAACTGGATTTCCTGGACTTAGCAATACCTGTACTACTGAGCAATTCAATACCAGCCCATTCTCTCTATCTTGATTTCTCTACTTTTATTTTCCAGTAATCTTTATTATTCTCGTGACAACTTTCTCAAATATTTTCTTTACTTTCATGCAGTGATTCAAGGTGAAGCTATTAGCCCAATCCCTATGGAGACGATATCCGATACTTCGTATAACTTTACTACTTGCGTCGTGTACACTTGCACTATAATTGCGATAGACTCTTTTACACGCAACATCAAGAAGTGAAGACTTTCATGTTGGCTTCTAGTTACACAGATTTTGATGTGTTGGTGACACGAGCTAAGGATATTGGGCAAAGTTTGGGTTTGACTTCTCGTGTGGATGGTTCTAGCTCGGGTAAGAGAGCTGGAGATTTTGTTCCTTGAGGTGGAGAAAGGCCTGAACGTGGAGCACATGGTGAGGGTGCTTAGGCTAATTCGGTTTTTAATTCTTGTTGGGTATATGGATCGCGTGAGCATTTGAGGCGAGACTATTCTCGTTTGGCTCGAGAAGCGCAGGCTCCATCAGCTGTGGCAGCTAACTCTTGTTGGAGTTGTGAATCAGCTAATCATTGTGACGTGATTGATCGTTGTTGGTTGGAGGTGGTCTGGTTAGAGTACCTATTGTTGCACAACAGCGAGGCCGTGAGCGCGGTCGTGATAATTTCTAGCGTAGGGAGGATGGTCAGAAGGCTGTAGCACATTTAGTGGCAGTTCAACCTGAGGGTGATGGTTCTGCGATGGTGTACGCACATCGCAAGGGGCGCAATGATAGCGATGTGATTGTAGGTACTTTCACTTTGCAATCTTTGTCATTGTTATCTTTGATTGATTCTGGTTCTACGCATTCATATATCTTGAGTGAGTATGCACATCTGCTTGATATCCCTGTTGAGGTGTTAGATGTTGGAATGTAAGTAACTAGTTCTTTTGGTGAAACAGTTGTTACAAGAAAGTTGTTTAAGAGATGTCCTTTATCTGTTCAAGGTCTTGTGTTTGCGGTTGATTTAATGGAATTGCCTTTCTATGGTTTTGATGTAATCCTTGGAATGGATTGGTTGACCGAACATTGAGCCGTGGTTGATTTTGATACCAAGCGAGTTACCTTGAAACATGTTAATGATTACGAAGTGGTAATCGTGGGTGAGAATGTTAAATTCTTGTATAATGATGTTTCAGCTCTAGAACCAAGTCATTTGATGGAATTGGGTTACGAGGCTTTCTTAGCTTATGTTATGAATCCAGGATCGAAGGAAGTGCGTGTGCAGGACATACATACGATATGTGAATTTCTGGGTATATTTCTGGAAGAGTTACCTGGGTTACCACCGAATAGAGAGGTTGAGTTTGGCATTGAGTTGTATGAAAATATGACTCCAATGTCTATTACTCCCTATCGAATGGCTCCGAAAGATTTTAAGGGGCAACTTCAGAAGTTGCTTGATCGAGGGTTCATTAGTCCTTGTGTGCTTACGCTTTATTTTGTCCATCGGTATAGAGAATTGAGGCTCGGAAAGGCAGCATGGAGCAAGGGAATAAAGAGACTTCATTCTTGAAAGTATGTTTTGGTTTAGACTATAAGTAATAAGGGCAATGGGGGATCCATTGTGTTTTTGGGAGATTTGTGTAAACTCCATATTCGAGCAAGTTTATATTGTTGTTTCAGACTTTTAAATGGCCTTTGGTTATTGTTTTGGGCTTTGATATGCATTTTGGTATCTTGATTGTCTTGTTTACTAGGTTGCATGCCTATAGTTTACCTTTGATACAAATGGCCATGATATGATGTTGAATATGCCATGAATGATTGATGTTTAATGTTTGGATATGTTATATATATGTTGGAAGCATGCTTGATTGGTTATGGGTGCATTAAAGTGTGAAAAAACCAGCAAAATATGACATTACAAGCCCAATTGTTTTGATACGCCTAAGGCTGTATCAAAATGGTGAGCTTGAAATGGGCATGGGGTTTCGAAATAGGGAAGGGTGTATCGAAATAGGCTCAATTAAGTTGGCTACTCGAATTTTGTGTATTGATACGTCTTGGAGACTGTATTGAAACAGGCTTTGTTTCAAAACACCCAGACATGTTCCCAAACATGGTGTATCGATACAGGGCTAAGTGTATCGATACACAAAGTTGTTAAGTTAGTCAATCATATTATTTTGAAGTTTTGTTCCTTTATGTTTCAGTCCTTGAATGTTCTGGATGCAATTAAATGAGTTTGAATGATCGAATTGAGCTGAGATTTGACACAATGGCATGTAACTTGACTAATTAAAGGATGGTAATCTAAAATTGGATGAAGTCCCTATACTTTACGAAATTTACAAATTGGTCCCTACCATATGTTTGTAATCAATTGGATGCCAAATCGATGTCCGTTTGAGTTGATGTTTTTTCCGATGCAAGTCTAAACACCTAGGGTAACAATGTGCATCTAGACAAGATAAAAAGAAAAAAATAGGGTCGTTTGTTGAGGTAAATTTCTTGGTTTACTTCAATATTCCCCGTGTGACTCGTTCGGTTCGGTCGGGCGTCTAGGGCAAGGTCAAGGGGGTGACAATTGGCGGATGTGATTGTAATCGATTGTAATTGTACCATGGTTGTGAATGTGCCATTATTATGGTTGAGGTTGTATGAAGTGTTGAGAGGACACTTGTTGAATTCATGTATCTGATGTAATGATTTTGGTAAATAAGACTTGGTCCAAGATCACTTGTAAGCCAAAATAACTGTTTATGTATCATGTTGATGGAATATGTTGTATAATGTGGATTTATACATGTTTTCTCTTTAAGCTTTGCATATGTTTTTTATGCACAAGAAAGCTTAAATTGAGTGTAGGAAATGGGATTTTGCTATTTGTACATGATACAAGTTGCATATGGTTTAATATGTTGATTTTGGAAATGATTAAGTGCATGGTTTGAAAGGAATGATAATTTTTTAAGTGATGATAAGGTTTTGAAATGAGATTTTCAAATGATTTTATCAAACAGTTTTAGAATGTATTAATGGTGTGTTGTTTTGAGCACTCCTCACTAAGCCTAATGTGCTTACACTCCTTTTGTCCATCAATGCAGAGAAATAGAGGCCGGAGGTAGCAAGAAAGCAAGGGATAACTCCAAGGACTTGATACTTGAAGGTGTGGTTTCCAAATAGACTAGTAGTAATAAAGGCAATAGGGTTCATTCTTGATTTGGGAGTGTGTTTGTTAAACTCTCTATTTGATTATTGCTTTACTTTGATAAAGGAAATGGGGTTCATTGTTGATTTGGGAGTGTGATTGTTAAACTCACTGTTTGAGCAAGTTTATATTGTTGTTTCGAAGTTGTAAATGGCCTCTCATGTTTGATTATTGCTTTACTTTAATAATTCATGCTTTGGATGGATTGATTTTAGGTTACATGATTATAGATTCTTATTTGAGCTATGATTCCATGTTTGGATTCTAATTTTGTGATGTTTTTGCATGATTTAGCTCCTAATATGTTTATGTTATGGTTATGGCATGATTGGAATGTAATTGTATCCTTTACAACATGAAAAACCAGAAAAGTGGGACATTTCAGGTCCAGGCATATTGGTACACGAGCTTCTGTACTGATACGGGTAAGTGAAGTTTGGCATGGTGTTTCAGTACGCAAGTTAGTGTTTGGGTACGACCATAGTGTATTAGGCTAGGCGTATCGATATGCTAGCAATTGTATCGATACAATTTTGAGATACTGGAATCTGGGATTTGAGAAATGTATAGGTGTACCAATACACTTGCATGAGTATTTATACGGTTCACCGTTTTTATGGTTAAAGTGATATTTGAAGTTTCTGATTCTTACATTTTGGTCCTTGATTATTGTGAATGCAATTATATGTGTTCGGATGGCCTTTTGAGCTAAAATTCGAGATGGAAGCATGAAACTCGATTAATTGAGGATTGGTAACTTACAATGGGGTTCAGTCCTTATAATTTTACAGTTTTGCAATTTGGTTCCTTTATGTTCGTGTTTGCAATTAAGTGCCTTCTTGATGTATGATTGGTATGGAAAGTGAACCGTTGCTAGCATGTACACCATTGGATAATAAATTGCATCTAGAAAAGATAAAAGAAAAAATGGACATAATTCGAGTAACCATTTCACGGATTTGCTTAGGAAAACTCAATGTATCTCGTTCGATTTGATCGGGTGTCTAGGCCGATTCAAGGGGGTTACATTTGTTGGTACCAAAGCCAGGTTTTCGATAAATTGGGATGTTAATAATGGTTAATTTTTGTTGTTTGATATGCGCGACGATTGTTATATACATGTTGGTTGCTATATGTCTTGTTGGGATATATTGGGAACACATTGCCTTATTACTATTGTCTGAAAAGTTTTATTTGAAATGGAAGTCTTGGATCCTTCCTTGGAGCTAGCATGATTGTTTTGTTTTGTTGAAATTATCATGCCTTAGATATATTAGCACGATGAGACCAAGGAGAGAACTGAGATTAGGCACAAATGTTACTGTCGTTAGGCAAGGAGCTCAGGGAAACGATATTCCAACTAGAGGTTTGCCACCTCCTCCGCCTAATCCACTTGAGGGTGTAGAGCACCCCAGTGCCAAATAGGCCGGTGTTTGGTGATATGGCACTTTTGATTTAGGCAATGACTGCAGCATTTCAGATTGATGTTGCTGGAGTGCAAGTGCCTGCTCCTGCTGCTGGGCAAACAAGTTTGCCGTTGGAATGCTTACGTAGTCTGGGAGGAGTTGAGTACAAAGGATTGTAACCTGAAGCATTCGAGGAGTGGATGGCTAGCACTGATTAGATTTTGGATCAAATGGGGTACAATGATGCATGTAGGCTGGGTTGTGTTGTATCTATGTTGCAAGGAGACATGTATTGCTAGTGGACTACTGTGATCGCGGGCATGGAACCCGGTGATGTGACTTGGAAATTCTTCAAGCTACTTTTATGAAGAAGTATCTCAAAGTTAGATACTTGGACAAAAAGAAACGTGAGTGTATGGCTTTAGTTCAAGGTAGTATGTATGTGGTTGAGTACGAGGTACAATTTGTACGGTCAAGCCAATATGCTCATGAATTAGTATTGGATGAGAGACACGTTGTGACTGATTCTACTATGGATTGGTAGAAGATGTTAAAAATTTTATGTTGGCTTCTGACTACACCAATTTCGACGTGTTGGTCACACAGGCGAAGGATATTGAGCAGAACCTACGATTGCCTATTCGTGTGGGTGGTTTTGGCTTTGGGAAAAAGCTGTGGATTTTAGTTCCGACGGTGGTCATTTTAAGAAGCATCATGATAGGAAGTATCATCTGGAGATGAGGCGAGCTATAGGTAGTGTTGGGCGAGGACCTCAGGGTTAGGGTACCCAAGTTGGAGAACCATATAACACCTGCTGGTTTGTGGATCGAATGATAATTTCATGAGATAATCTTTATGTTTGGCTCGTGAGAGATAGGCTCCTGCTGCGGTGGTTGCTAATTCTTACTGGAGTTGTGGATCAAATGATCATTTGAGGCGCGATTGTCCATTGTTGGATAGTGGTGGACAGGCCAGGGCACCTGCGGTTGCACCACAAAGGGGACAAAGTTCTGGCCAAGGGAAGTTTCAGCGTAAGGACGAGGGTCCAAGGATGGTGGCTCTTACCGATGTTGTTCAGCCTGAGGGTGGTGGTCCTGCGAGGATGTATGCATATCGTGAGGGATAGAATAACACCGATGTGATTGCAGATACATTTTCTTTGAAATATTTGCCATTGTTATCATTGGTTTATTCTGGTTCTACGCATTCATATATTTTGCATGAGCAAGAAAATTTGCTTAATATACCTGTAGAAGTGTTAGATTTGGGTATGCAAGTAAGTAGTTCTTTTGGAGAAACGAGTTGTTGCAAGAAAGCTGTATAAGAGATATCTTTTAATGGTGCAAGGCTATGTGTTTGCGGCTGATTTTTTGGAGTTGTCGTTTCATAGTTTTGATTTAATATTGGGTATGGATTGGTTGTCTGAACATAAGAATGTTGTTGATTTTGAAACCAAGCGAGTTACCTTGAAACTTGCTTATGATTATGAAGTGATGGTTGTGGGTGAGAATGTTGCATTATTACCCAATGTTTTCTCAGCTCAAGAAGCAATTCGGATGATGAAATCATGTTATCATACATTCTTGGCTTATGTCATGAATTTGGGATCAAAATAAGTGTGTGTTCAGGACCACACAGTATGTGAGTTTTCAGGTGTTTTTTTGGAGGAATTGTCAAGTTTACCACTGGATAGGGAGGTAGAGTTTGGTATCGAGTTATATGCAAATACAGCTCTGGTCTTTATTGCTCCCTATCGTATGGTGCCAAAAGAGTTGAAGGAGTTAAACACGCAACTTCAAGAGTTGCTTGATTGAGGGTTTATTAGGCCTAATGTTTCGTCGTGGGGTGCGTCGAAGTTGTTTATAACAAAAAATGATGACACGATGCGAATGTGCATTGATTATCGGCAACTTAACAAGTTGACGATTAAGAATATGTATCCTTTACAACATATTGATGATTTGTTTGATCAATTTAGAGGTGCCTTAGTATTTTCTAAAATTGATTTGAGGTTTGGGTACTATTAGTTGAAGGTTTGGTTTGAGCAATGTATCGGTTGCGTTCATGGATATGATGAACTGAGTATTCCATGTTTTTTTGGATCAGTTTGTGGTTGTGTTTATTGATGATATCCTTGTGTACTCTTGTATCGTGGAGCATCATAATAATCATTTGCGGATTATGTTACAGGCTTTCTTTTATAATTAGTTGTATGCCAAGTTAAGAAAATGTGAGTTTTGGCTTAGGGAAGTTGTCTTTCTCGGACATGTTGTGTCAGCCAAGGGAATTCGGGTTGATCCACATAAGAACGAGGCTGTGATGGGTTGGAAGCCGCCTATGTATGAGTCTGATGATTGTAGTTTCTTGGGCTTGACTGGTTATTATCATAGGTTCGTGGATGGTTTTTCGAGGATTGCTGCGCCCTTGACCAAGTTGTTGCAGAAGGATGTTCGTTTTGATTAGATAGTGGTTAGACAACAGTCTTTTGAAAGTTTGAAGGAGGCTTTGACGCAAGCTCCAATCTTGATTCAACTGGAGTCGGGAAAAGAGTTTGATGTGTATGGTGATGCATCATACGTGGTTTTGTGTTGTGTGTTGATGCAAGGGGGAAATGTTGTGGCTTATGTATCTCGATAGTTGAAGGTGCGCGAGGGCAATTATCCTACCCATGATCTTGAGCTTGCCGCGGTGGTGTTTGTGTTGAAGATTTGGAGACATTATATCTATGGTGAGAAGTGTATTGTGTACACATATCACAAGAGTTTAAAGTATTTGATGACTCAAAAGGATTTGAATCTTAGGCAACGTAGATGGTTGGAGTTGCTTAGGGATTATGATTTCACGATTGAGTATCTTTCGAGTAAGGCTAATAGGGTAGTGGATGCTTTGAGTAGGAAGGTTGTGGTGGAGTTGAGAGCGATGTTTGTACGGTTAAGTGTGACGCGAGACGGAAGTTTGTTTGCCGAATTGCAAGTGAAGTCATCTTTGTCTTAGTTGATAAAGGACAATCAACCTTACAATGGGGAGTTAGTTCCACATGTTAAGGATATCATGGATGGAAATCCAACGGATTTTCATTTTAATGAGGATGGAATGTTGTGTTTCACGGATCGGATGGTGGTGCCTAACGATTATGATTTGAGGCGTACTATTTTGACCGAAGCGTATAGTAGTCCCTTTGCTATGCATCCTGATAGTACTAAGATTTATCAAGGATTGAAGGAAGAGTATTATTGTGTTGGTTTAAAGAAATATGTGGCTTATTTTGTTGCTATGTGCATGGTGTGTCCGCATGTTAAGGTTGAGCATCAGTTTCCCTCTAGGTTGTTGCAACCGTTGAGGATACCAGAATGGAAGTGGGAGAGAATAATCATGGATTTTGTGTCTGGGTTGTAGTTAACGCAAACTAAGAAGGATTCCATTTTGATGATTATTAATCGGTTTATGAAGTGTGCAATTTTTGTGCTAGTGCATACGACGTATACGTTGGATAAGTTGGCGAATCTGTATATTGCAGACATTGTGCGTTTGCACGGAGTGCTCAAGTCTATAGTTTTGGATAGAGACTCGCGGTTGAATTTTAGCACTCCGTATTATCCTAAGACTGATGGTCAGTCTGAACACGTGATTCAGGTCTTGGAAGATATGTTAAGATGTTGCATCATTGAGTTCTAAGGAACCTGAGAAAAGCAGTTTTCATTAGTGGAGTTTTCCTACAATAATAGTTATCAACATATTATACAAATGGCGCCGTATGAGGCCTTATATGCTAGGAAGTGTCATACGTCTTTGTGTTGGGCTGAGGTTGGGGAAAAGTATGTTTGCGTGCCTGATGTGTTGAAATACACAAACGAGAAAGTGAAGCTCATTTGTGATCGCTTGAGAGAGGTTTCAGATTGTCAGAAATCCTACGCGAATTTGAAGCGTGGAGAGATAGAATATGATGTCAGTGACCATCTGTTCTTGAAAGTGTCACCTTGGAAGAAGGGGATGCGATTCGGGCGTAAGTGTAAGCTTAGTCCGGGATTTATTGGACCTTATGAAATTGTGGAGCGTGTAGGTCCTATGGCTTATCGGTTGAGGTTGCCTCTCGAGCTAGAATAGATTCATGATGTGTTTCATGTATTGATGTTGCAGAGGTATAGATAAGATCCATCGCATGTCATGCTGGTGGAGGTGATGGAGTTGCAACGGGATCTGTCTTATGATGAGGAACCTGTAGAGATCCTTGATTCTAGCTGTAAGGTTCTTCGTGGCAAGACGGTCGTGCTTGTAAAGGTGTTGTGGCGATATGGTGGAGTTGAGGAGGCCACGTGGGAAAGCAAGGCGGACAAAAAGAAAAAGGTTCCGCATCTTTTTCCTCTAGGTAAATTTCGAGGAAGAAATTTCTTAAGTGGGGGAGATTTGTAACGCCCCGATTTTGGGCCTAGATGTTAATCGGGAATGTTAGACGGTTCGGGACACCGGTTAGTTGATTTGTGTTAGTTTCAGGATTTAAATTGGAATAAATATTTTTCAGAGTGATAAAAATATGGAATTTTTTTCTAAAATCCTTCTTTTATATATGAATAATTTTGGTAAATGCTGTTTTGGAAAATAGGATTTGGATATTGGAATTTTTGGGCTAGTGACCAAAATATAAAAAAAAAGTGAAAACTATTTTAGTGACTGTTTTGTAAAATGGTCAAAACTAAGAATCTTTTAGAAGCTATTTGCCTAAAGTGTAATATTAGACATTATTCCTGAATTGGCTATTTTTGAAAAGGTTTTCAAAATATAAAACGGTTGGGGAATTAATTTCCTAAATAATTGCTTAAACAAATTTTACGTAACCAACTTTCTCTAAAAGGATTTTCTCTTATATTCTCTCCAGCCAAACACTCTTTCCTACATCAAAATCATAAGGTGAATTATAGTTTTCTACAATCTTTTTATTTCAAATGAGTTCTTGATGTTTTCCTATCAAAAACCGTATTGTTTTAATCATGTTTTCTCATGTAAATCAATTCAATTAAGGGGAAAGCAATCTATTGAGTTGAGTTTCATTTTCTCCTCTAATATAAGGTCCTTTACTAAAATTCTCAAGTTTTTTATTCTTTATATATGTTTTCTAATGAGTTTTGGCTATTTAATTATGGAAATTTGGTTTAATTGAGTTTTGATTGGTGAAATTGATTGAAATTCATTTTGGATCTATTTTGCTGGGTTCTTGATCATATTAGAACATGAAATTGATTTTTTATAATGTTAATAAGTTGATTTTAACATTGGAATCCTGAAACTAGGTGAATCTCTAATTTTCTAGGTTGCTAGTAATGTGTTCTTGAGGTGTTGTGGAGGTTTATTGAATGTTGGTGGTATAAGGTTGATATTAAATGGTTTTTTATGTTAATTTATGTTAATTTATGGGTCAAATCAATAGGTTTTTGCTGGATTACGTTTAGAGGGTGTTTGATGTTGATTTCGGTAGTTTTGGTGAAGTTTCGGCTAATGTTTGAAGGGGATTGTTAAGGATTGATGTTGTTGGGTTTATGAAAGCATTTTAATGCATTGGAACCTCTGTTTTTTGTGTGGTTAAAATAGGGGAGATCGATCCTCAAGCTTATGGCTTTGTTCTGGAGGCATCAGAAGAATAATTTTGCATCGGCAAGCAAGGCTCTGCGTTGTCAGTGAGTAAGAACATGGTTTAAAGCGCTGAAAAGGTTTAAAGGTTTTTTGGGAGTTTAAACTTAGCTTGAAACGCTGGTTTAAACTCAAAAGTAAGTAAAATGAGATTTCTCCATCGGTCGTGCTTGATCAAAATGGTTATTTATGCACTTGTTTTAATGATTTGATTAATCATTGTTTATGCATGATTTTAGCATGGTTTAATGCTGGAAAATGGGTATTAAAAGATGTTGATGCGTTTAGAAGTGATTCATAAGTTGTTAATGTTTTTGAACATTGTTAATGCATGGTAAAGTGCATTGAGTAAACGTTTTTATTGACGCATGTGAAAACAATGGATTAATGGTTAACAATGAATTATATTTGCAAGTGATGTGGTTTAAGATGTTATTGAATATAGTTGTCCTACCATAGGATTGATAGTTCACTATAAAAAGTCGGCTTGGATGTTGAAGGGTTTATACAGTGTACCGAATACTTCATCTAAGTACCCTAACGGTTGAGGGGTTATATAGTATCGAAAACTCCTGTTAGTGGATTATACACCTGATCGATGATTGAGGTTTGTGATTGTACCCGATTGTAAATGTACTATGGTTGTGAATGTACCATTGTTCCGGTTGAGATTGTATGAAGTATTGATAGGACACTTGTTGAATCCATGTATCCAATGTAATGATTTTAGTAAATGGGACTTGGTTCGAGATCAATTGTAAGTCTAAAAAATTGTTTATGTATCATGCTGATGGAATATGTTGTATAATGTGGATTTATAAGTATTTACTTGTTAAGTGTAACACCCCAGTTTTGGGTCTAGAGGTTTTTGGAATGGTTTAGAATTCGTTAGACCGAGACAAGAGATTCAAGTTAGTTCATGATGAGTTCAAGGAAAACCTAGTTCGGAAGGTGATAAAAATATAGAAAATTTATCTAAAATCATTTTTAAATATATATAAGGGTTCGATGAAATCAATTTTGCAAAATAGTAATTGGAATTCAGACATTTAGATTTAGTGACCAAAATGTAAATTTTGAAAACTAGTTTTAGTGACTGTTTTGTAAAAGGATCAGAATTTTGAATCTTTAAGGAGCTACTTGCCCAAAGTATAATATCATACATTTATCCCTTAATTGGACTATTTTAAATGATTTTTAATTAATAAAAGGGGTTGGAGGAATTAATTGGTGGATAAATTAATAAAACAAAAATGACGTAACTTCTTTTCTCTCAAAAGCTTTCTCTCAAATTCTCTCCAGCCAAACACTCATTTCCTCTTCAAAATCTTAAGGTAAACTCTTGATTTCTTTAATCTTTTTGTTATCAAATGATTTAATGTTGATGCTTTGAAAACAGTTTCCCTTGGTGGAGTTTGCGTATAATAACAGTTATCAAGGTAGTACACAAATATCACCGTGTGAGGCTTTGAACGGTGTCGTACACCGTTGTGTTGGGCGGAGGTTGGGGAAAAGCATGTTTCCTTACCTGATGTGTTGAAGGGGACAAATGAGAAAGTGAAGGTTATTTGTGATCGTTTAAACGCTGCCTCAGATCGTTAGAAATCCTACGTGGATTTGAAGTGTAGGGAGATTGAGTTTGCGGTTTGTGATCGCGTGTTTTTGAAAGTGTCACCTTGCAAGAAGGTGATGAGGTTTAGACGTAAGGGTAAGCTTAGTCCAAGGTTTATTGGACCATATGAAGTTGTGGAGCGTGTTGGTCCTGTTCCATATCGGTTGAGGTTACCTCCCGAGTTGGAGAAAATTCATTATGTGTTTCATGTTTCGATGTTGCGGAGATATAGATTAGATCCGTCACATGTTATGCCAATTGAGGATATTGAGTTGCGACCAGATTTTTCATTTTATGAGGAACCTAATGAGATTCTTGATTCTAATAGCAAAGTTCTTCGCGGTAAGTGATAGGGGTGGCAATCGATCGATTAAAGCCAAGAGGGGGTGAATTGGATTTTTAAAGAGTGGTTGACACTAAATGTAAAGGTTTACAATTGTAATGTGATTTAGAGTGGTTCAACTCCCTCAATGGAGTCTACATCCACTACCTTACACAATTAAATAGACTTATACCCCAAAGTCTATTGAATCGTTTCCTAGAAACAAATACAAAGAAGCAAAGTAGGAAATCCTTACAAGGAAGGTGTTTGCACGATATAAGCTCTCTCGCGCCTAAGAAACACGAGGAAATTAATTACTTTGAAGAACAACACTAGTTGTTACAAGAAAGATGAAAAATTGAGCACAAATTGGACTTTTATTGCTTGATGGTTTGGATAGGGTTTCTTGTTACTTCATTATTGATTGGAGACACCTTTTATATGCTCTTGATATTTTCTAACCGTTGGGAGACTTTGGATCCATTGGAAGCCATTAAAACCGAGCATTAAATGCTCACCTGCACAAAGGTTTCAAAACCATTGAAGATGTTTCGAAACTAGGGGGTTTTCAATATGAAAAGTAGTCGTTACATGCCATGGTTTCAAAACCCCCATGGGGGTTTTGAAACCTTTTAGCCAAAATGTGATTTTCAGGCATTACTGCCTTGATGGTCTCCGAACCACCTAGGAGTTTTCGAAACCTCCTCTTGGAAAATCATTATTTTGACTATGTGTTGACTTTAAAATTAGTTTTTAACATGTGTAAAGAGTCAAACAATTTAGAAAAGATTTTTTCAAGTTAAAATTCTATTTTTGACAAATTTGAACCGAATATATTAAGTTTAATTTTTTTTGCAAATTATTCCTTTTGGTTATATCAAAATCAAAATAAGTCTAACAATCTCCCATTTTTGATATAACAAAACACTTAATAAAAATTTGTTTTTTTTTTGAAAATTTATCAAACCTGTAAATTTCCACTTAGGCTCCCCTTAAAAATGTATTTATGAAATCTTTTGAAATTTAAGTTTTAAAGAAATTTTTGCTTTTGAAAAAACTATTTTTTAAAATTTTTATCTCACTTTTCTCCCCCTTTTTGTTATAGTAAAAAGAATAAAATGCTACAAAAAGAACAAACGTCATTAGAGCAATAAGGCATTTATCCAAAACGCAATAAAAAGATAAATCACAATCTCCAAAATACCATATAATCCATCATAAGAAATCCAAATATAAAAACTAGTAATAATCCATCATGAAACCATAGGCATAAAATAAATATCCAACAAAGTGCATAAAAAAGCCTAAAAGCATAATCCAAAGAACCAACTCAAAATAAGTCCAAAATATCATAGCATAAATTCATACTAGAATGCATAAAAGCTTAAACATCCGGTGCTTTATGATGTGATGTAGGTGGAAAAAGATGACAACGAACATCATGCATGTCATGCTCCAAAGAAGTCACACGACCATCTAAGTTATGAAGTAAGTCGATAGTCTCCTCATGAGAGCTACGAAGGAAAGCATCCATGTTGTCAAAGTGAGTGACCATAGCCATATACATGGATTCAATGGTCATGAGAGGTGGAGTATTCAGTGTAACAATATTTCCTGGACCAATGTGAGCTTCATCTTCGTCATTCTTGTGAACTCATTCACCATCAAAGAACCTCCAATCGGTCTTCATAGTCGTAGTCTTATCAATCTTGCTCTTAAGACAGATGGTTGGATCAAGGGAGGTATCAATGTTTAGCTTCTCAAAGATGTGTCTTAGAACACATCCATAATTGAGAGAAAACGTAGAAGGGTTGTTAATGATTTTGACAAGAGAATTGAAGATTATTTGGGCAATATTGGGACAATTGCTAGTGCGAAGTTTGTGTAACCGCCAATAGTCGGTATGACACATGCGAGTGCATCTTCCACCGGATGGTCGAAAGAACCAAATGGTGAAAAGATGGAGAAGCCTATCATGGATATGAAGATGAGTAGGACTATGATCAAGAAACTCGATAGGAACACTCTCAGATTTATTTGAAGTACCATTATTAGGGACATCTAGATTATCGACAATATTTTTCGGAGAGAGCCTAATTTCGGTGCCTATAAGGTACGATTCAATGGCAATAACATCGAATTTATCGTAAGCATTATGAGCAAGAGCAACATTGGTATCTAAAGCTTTGACAAGGTTATGAAAAACACGAGGTTTAATATCAAGAAAATCCATCCAACCCCATTTGAAAAATAAAAAAAGAGTCCAAACTCATAGAGCTCGGAGGTTAAAAAGTTTAAATATATGGTTGTGGATTGTGTGATTGCAGAAAATTAGGGATGTAAATTCCCTAATATCAAGTTGCTATTAGTTAGCAATTATCTTCCTAATATCTTGTTAATAGCTGTAAATAAGGGATTAGATTCTTGTAATTTATTTGTAATTCCTTTTTCCTAGTTTAGGCTCTCTCTTGTAATCTATAAATATGGTCTTTCTTTATCAAATAAATGACAGAAATTAGAGTACTCAAACTGAGACTCTTTTCAGTACCTTTCTACATGGTATCAGTCTAATTTCTCGATCCTATCAACTCTCAACATGGTTGATATTTCTACTTCCGCTAAAATCAGTGCTGCTATAATCCCAGAAGGTAGTCCATTTTTTGCATCCATGGCTAGTACTACTGACTGTTTCGAGTGGATTGTGGATTCAGGGGCCTCAGATCATATGACTGGCAATGCCTCCCTTTTCCATACATTTCAGCCTTCATCAATCTCCTCTCAAATAAAGATTGCTGATGGCTCTTTCTCCTCCATATCAGGAAGTGGCTCTGTTAAAATATCTCCGAATTTAATACTGCAACATGTGTTATATGTTCCTAAATTAGCTTGTAATCTCATCTCAGTCAGTAAAATTTCTGCTGACCTAAAATGCACAGCTAATTTTTCACCTCTTGGTTGTAAATTACAGGCTTTGGACTCGGAGAAAGTGATTGGCAGTGCTAGGTTGTGTGGTGGCCTCTACATTCTTCAAAGGCAGCCTTCTCAAAGTGGACAAGCACACTCAAGCTCTATTTATCCTTTTCCTTGTTTTTCCAATATATCAGAATCCTCAAAAAATGTTCTTTTATGGCATTACAGATTAGGGCATCCCAGTTTTTCAATATCTTGCCAAATTGCTACCACAATTGTTTATCGGTAAAAATCCTCAATCTTTTTCTTGTGAAATTTGTCCTCTTGCTAAGCATACAAAGAACACTTATCCTCCCTCTAAATATAAAACCTCTAAACCTTTTTCCACCATACATAGTGACATTTGGGGCCCTTCCCAAGTTAAGAATATTGATGGTTCTAGATGGTTCATCATTTTTGTCGATGATCACACTAGGCTCACTTGGACATTTCTTATGAGAGAGAAGTCAGAAACTGAAAAAGTGTTTAAGGGATTTCATAGTCTAATAGAAACTCAATTTCAAAGCAAAATTCAGATCCTTCATACTGATAATGGTAGTGAATATTTTTCTAGAGCTTTGGGGGATTTTCTTCAAGAAAAGGGGATTGTTCATATAACTTCTTGTGTAGATTCTCCTCAACAAAATGGCATTGCCGAGAGGAAAAATAGACATCTGTTAGAAGTTGCTAGGTCTCTTATGTTCTCTACTAATGTGCCTAAATTTTATTGGGGGGAAGCCATCCTTACAGCAACCTTCCTCATCAATAGGATGCCTAGTAAACCTCTTGATTTTAAAACACCTAGAAATCTTTTTCTTCAATCCTTTCCTCATTTTCAGCCCCTCACTTCCTCTATCCCAGTAAAAGTTTTTGGAAGCACTGTCTTTGTTCACATTTATCCTCATTCTCGGTCTAAGTTAGATCCTAGAGCCTTAAAATGCATCTTCTTAGGTTAATCTTCTACTAAGAAGGGCTACAAATGTTACTCTCCCATAACTAAAAGAACCTATACCTCAATGGATGTCACCTTCATTGAACAAAAGCCATATTATACCAAGCATGAAATTCAGGGGGAGCGCTTAAGTGAATTCCAAGCTTTTGACATTTTTCCCACTATTATTTCTTCTGAACATGAACCCATTGTTATTACTAAAACCAATGAACCTTCCATCATTCCTAACTCCATTGAAACTACTGTCTTGGAGCCTCCAAGTACACCTCGCACACCACAAAGAACCCAACCAGAGCAACTTGAGGCCAAAGAGCTCAGTGTCTATAAAAGGAGAACAAAGCCCAATAAATAGACCGACATACAACCTGGTAACTTCCAAGAGCTGGAACCTACTCCTACAGCCTCAGAGAATCCACAAGGTATGAAAAATTCTCAAAGTATTGCTCCGACTGTGGATACTGATGATTTGCCTATTGCACAGAGAAAAGGTGTAAGGAAGTGTACAACACATCCTATTCATAAGTTTGTGGCATATGGAAACTTAAAGCCTGCCTTTAAAGCCTTCACTTCTAGTGTTGATAACACTTTCATTCCAAAAACAATAGAGGAAGCAATGAAAGACATAAGATGGAAGAAGGCTGTTGAAGAAGAGATAAGGGCACTAGAAGACAATAAAACCTGGAAAATCACTGATCTTCCACCAGGAAAAAGGCCAGTGGGTTGCAAGTGGATTTTTACTGTCAAGTATAGATCTGACGGGAGCATTGAACGTTATAAGGCAAGATTGGTGGCCAAGGGATTTACTCAGTCCTATGGGATAGACTACCAGGAGACATTTGCTCCAGTAGCAAAGCTGAATACAGTGAGAGTTCTTTTGTCTTTGGCAGTTAACAAGGACTGGAAATTACATCAACTTGACATCAAGAATGCCTTCTTGAATGGCAATCTTGAAGAAGATGTATATATGGAAATTCCACAGGGGTTGGGATATCATTCTGACAAACAGAAAGTTTGTAAACTTGAGAAGTCATTGTATGGATTGAAACAGTCTCCTAGGGCTTGGTTTGATCGATTTGCAAAGGCTATTGTGAAGAATGGGTACAAGCAAGGTCAAATCGACCACACCTTGTTCATCAAAGAGGGATCAGAAAAGAAGAAAGCAATCCTCATTGTGTATGTTGATGATATCATCATCACTGGTGATGACAATGAAGAAATTGGAAATTTAAAGAAATTGCTTGCAAGTGAATTTGAAACCAAGGATCTTGGTACTTTAAGATACTTCCTTGGCATGGAGGTTGCAAGATCAGAAGTTGGTCTAGTAATTAACCAGAGAAAATATATCCTAGACTTGTTATCTGAATTTGGGATGAAAGGCTGCAAACCAGCTGAGACTCCTATGGAGTTCAATCTCAAACTGAAGAAGGATGTTCTTGGAAGTCCAGTTAATAAGGGATTGTATCAAAGGTTAGTTGGGAAATTAATTTATTTTTCTCTTACTAGACCTGATATATCTTTTCCTGTGAGCATTGTTAGTCAATATTTGAGTGACCCTCGAGAGGAACATCTTGAAGCTGTCAACAGAATACTAAAATACCTAAAGATGGCACCTGGCCATGGGCTAATTTTCAAGAAAACCAATGACAGATCAGTAAAAGTCTTCATTGATGCTAGCTGGGCTGGAGAACTGACAGATAGAAGATCCACCAGTGGGTACTGCACTTTTGTTTGGGGCAATTTGGTAACTTGGAGGAGCAAAAAGTAATCTGTTGTGTCTCGGAGCAGTGCTGAAGCTGAGTATAGAGCTATTGCACTTGGAATGTGTGAGAGAATATGGTTACAAAGGTTACTTGTTGAATTGGGCTTCAGTGACTCTAAAGAGTTTGAACTATACAGTGATAGTCAATCTGCCATCAGTATAGTGAGAAATCCAGTCCATCATGATAGGACTAAACATGTGGAAATTGATAGACAGTTCATTTCAGAGAAAGTCAACAGTGGTCTGGTAAAACTGAACTTTGTTTCTTCTAAAGATCAACTTGCAGACATTCTCACCAAGGCACTTCCTAGAGTAACCTTTGATGAGTTTACATGCAAGCTGGGATTATATAATATATACTCTCCAGCTTGAGGGGGAGTGTGGATTGTGTGATTGCAGAAAATTAGGGATGTAAATTCCCTAATATCAAGTTGCTATTAGTTAGCAATTATCTTCCTAATATCTTGTTAATAGCTGTAAATAAGGGATTAGATTCTTGTAATTTATTTGTAATTCCTTTTTCCTAGTTTAGGCTCTCTCTTGTAATCTATAAATATGGTCTTTCTTTATCAAATAAATGACAGAAATTAGAGTACTCAAACTGAGACTCTTTTCAGTACCTTTCTACAATGGTTCACTCGGCTCTAATCTCTTTTCTTTCGTAAATTTGATGAAAACGTTCAATTTTTTCATTATCTTTAAAATAAAGGTGCAAGAAACTTGGGTTTTGAAGTTGAGGTTAAGGTTGGTTAGAGCGAGAATTTTGACCTCTTTCAAGATGAGCACGTTTGGTTCTAGAAGGCATGATTCTAGGAGGTATGTTTAAAAAAATGAGGAGTTTTGGCTTGAAAGGAATTTTGACAAACACTTGGTGGGCAAGAGTTTTAGAAAACTTTAGAAAGGGTTTGACAAAGATTAGGTGAAACCTCCTGCAAGACACATAATATATGGCATGTAAATCATCAACCCAATGTATTATTTTAAGCACACAAACTTTGAATTTCCTTAAAAAAAATCAAAATACCCCATGGAAAGATGAATTTTTGGAATACCCATGAAAATTTTAAAAGAATCATGAGTTTTGTTAAAATCATGTTTAAAGATATGAACAAATAAAAATGAACATAACTTATAAAGATTTGAAGCATGAAAAACATAATTTTGAACCCAAATATTCATCTAATTTTGAAAACTAAAGAGAGTGAAAAGACAAGTTTTAAGATGAAATTACCTCAAAAGATTGGTGAAAATGATGATGAGAACCCAAAAACTTGAAAAAAAAAATTCAAGAAGGATTCAAAATTTTGAGAGGATTTTGAGTGGGATTGGGAGTTTTGCCGTCTAGAAGAACAAAAGTAATGGTTTGGGTGTTTTAAAATTAGATTTTTGAGGTTAAAAACAGTCCCAACCCGTGAAACTATCCGACTGGTTTCGAAACCAGCTGGAAGGTTTCGAAACCTATGGGGTGGTTGCAAAATCCCTAGCCCAAAATTTGCAATTTTCAACAGTTCCAAGCGGGTTTCGAAACAGAAATGAGTGGTTTCAAAACCTCTAACCTTGAAGCGGTAAAATAGGCATTTTTATTCCTCGATAAGATCCGAAAATGCATTCTAAAGGTTTATGACTATTATAGACATTTAAGATACTTTGAAATAAGTTCAAAGATGTATGGCATTGAAAAAACATTATCCAAGGATAAAGATTTTAAATTTAGAACATTTATGCTAAAGATGGATCCTAAAAAGTTCATATTGAGCTAAGAGTGACTAACCTAACTAAGGCCTCTCAAACTTGAACAACAAACAATTTTAAATCAAGATAAGCATGTAAGCACACAAGTCATGAAATTATTTGAACAAATATTGGTAATTTTAAGGCCAAAAGTTATAACATTGAGTATATTGGGCCAAGAAATAGCAATTCATGCAACAAAAGCTCCCCCTTTCTAATAGCACTAAAACAACATATTGGGACCCTCAAACATGCTTTAAAACAAATAAACACATATAAAGTAACATGAATGAGTAATGATTGCATGTAGAGGAAAATGTTACCGCTTGAACCAAGATAGGTTGATTAGGTCTCATCCTATTCAAGTGTTCTTCCTTCTAGTGTGTCTCAATGATGGATTTACATGGGGAATCGCCCCCCACCACCGAAGAAAATTTATTTTCACCTTTGCCCCTTTATTTAAATTTCTTTAAATTTTGGTTTATTTATGAATCCCCCCACTTTCAAACATTAATAATTTGCCCCCCCCCCCCCAACCCCAAATCTTTGCTCCGTACCTGGTGTGTCTAGAGCTTTCAAAATTTCTCCATTTTACTCACCATGGCTCCAACACACCTACAATAGGGAACTATGCATGTTTTGGTACCCAAATTCTTTTAGGTCAATAAGAGTTAGTTTCTAATATTATACTCCCTTTTGGTATCCATTTAGACAAAAGATCATATTCTTTGCTAGCTATGATCTTTGGGACAACTATGTCTATGTCCATTAAAGTTCTTTATAAAATAGTTGGGTTTTGAATTTTCACCTTTTTCAAAACTTTTTGTCCCAAATTTGTCAAAAGAAGCTTTAATATCATCAAGTTCCTTTTGATGATCATCACAGACCCTTGAAAGTAAGTTGTGCGAGTCTTGACTTTTCTTTTCAAACTATTTCATTTTAACTTGCATTTTTTCAATTTTACTTTCAAGCTCCTTATTAGATTTGGAAAGGGAGTAATTTTCATTTTTAAATTTGAAATGATTTTTCTATTTTTAAAAAATTGACTCTTCAAATTCCAAAGCTAATTCATCGTATACCTCTTGTAATTCACCAAAAGTATAATCAATTGAAATAGATAAATTAGAGGTTACCATAAAACCACCCTCAAATGCCATGAGACACAAGTTAGCTACTTCATTCACGTTCTCATCGGATGATTCATCATGCCACCAAGTAGCTACATGAGCCTTGTGTATTTTTTTCCTTAAACATTTCTTCTTCAAATGGTAACAATCGAACTTGATATGTCCCGTCTTTTTGTACTCATAGCAAATGATGAGATCCTTCTCTTTGATATCATTCTTGAATTCCTCCTCTTTGGAATCATCTTCCTTTGTTGGACTCCATGAATCTTTTGAATCTCTTGACAAACATAACCATCTCTTTCTCTTCCTCTACATCAAAATCACTCTCTTCTGTTGTTGATTTGAGAGTTATTCCAAAATTCTTTTTTTCCGCTTCCTTCTTCTTTTCGATCTTCTCTTTTGACATCATGTCATGTGTAAGTAAGGAACCAATGAGCTCATCCAATTTGAGAGTCTTGAGATCCTTTGCTTCTATGATCGCCATCTTCTTGGACTCCCAAGATTCGAGAAGAGAGTATATCATCTTCCTCACAAGTTTGTCTTATGAGATCACCTCTCCATAGCTCTTTAATTCATTCACAATTGCATAATATTGATCGAACATGGATTTGATGTCTTCTTCGGTGTCCATCGTGAATTTTTCATAGTTGAAGTTGAAGAGCCTAATTTTAGTCTGCTTCACTTGGTTGGTTCATTCATGTGTCGCTTTAAGTTTGTCCCAAATCTCTTTGGCATTAGAACAAGATGACACCCTTCCATATTTTTCCGGTCCAAGTGCACAAAATATGACATGCATCGCCTTGGCATTTGTAGAGAATTTCTTGTTCTCATCATTGCTCCACGTCCCCATGTCACTAGTTGGTGTTGTAACCCCCTCAGCCTGGCCTAGCCACCAGACCGACCAAAGGTGGTCACACGGGACTAACCGAAGAAAGACCCAAATATTTCTCTTCGATTAGCAACCCTAAAAGCGGAACAAGCTTTTAAAATTATCTTTTCTAGATGCACTTATAAAAACATAGTTGAGGAATAGTCGTAGTGAATAAAAGCACTAAGAAACAAACCTCAAATCGGCAAACAAGCATACAAGGACTAAAATGCAATTCTAGCAAAAGATAGAGACCTAATATGAAATTAAGGTTACCATCTTGCAATTAGTCAGTTTTCATACACATATGCCAAAATACAGCATGAAACAATCATACAAACTCATATAGTTGATAAAACATCAACTAGGGACCAAAACGCAAGAAAATATAACTTAGGAGATGCCTTTAAGTAGATTAACTTCCAGGCATTTCGAAATGCTACTGCCCGTTTCGATACAGGGTTTCAAAAACAAATTTTCCAGAGGCAAACCGTTCCGAAACACCAAAGGGTGTTTCGAAATAGCTAGGAAAAATTCGTGCTCATTTTGATACGATCGAGCCCATTTCAGAACCCATGTGAACAACTTAGCTCGAAAAGGGTCTTGGGCACATCCGAAGCTCACCGAAACCATTCCATCCAAATACCAACAGCAAAGGATCAACAAAACATGCATTTCACAGGCAAAGGAACTTAACAACATCAAACAAGATCATTTCAACACTAAGATTAAACAACAACGATGCAAACAAATAACCACATATGCATAAGAGGTCAAACGTCAAAATAAACATTAAAACAACGAAACCACACTTCACACAACTTCATAGGATCATAACAAACTTGCATCAAACTATACATCCTCAAAACATTAAGCCTCCAAACAAAAACATAGCATCCCCATTGTTAGTAGTATTATTACAAACTTAGAAAATCATACTTGAGCTAAATGGAAAATTGGCCTCGCCCCCCTTTCTTGCTTGCTGCCCGGAACTCTAATGGTATGCGTTGATGGAAAAGAGAGCCTAATAATTTAAGCTTAGTGAGCGGAGCTCAAAACCAAACAACAACAATACAGTTTTAAAACCAATAAGAGTTTAGAAAACCAAAACCTTTACCAAACCGCAATGTGCATACAACATCTTACATCAACGCAATAACCAATAAGATCATCTTACCATTCAACCATTCTTACAAAAGCACAACTTACTCTTACAAGGCCTTACCAAACCTTGTTCCATTTTACCATAATATAACAAAGTCTTACAAAGGAGAAGAGTAGCATATTGGCATAATTAACAACAATACCCGAATATATGGATTTCTTGCAATCTTACAAGTCTTACAGGACATCGATGAGAGTAAACTCAACCACCGCGTCCAAGCTAATCTTACACGTACGAATTTCTTTGACACGACCGAATTTTCTTACACGTACAAATTTGTCTTACACGCATGCGAACTTTGTATTACAAGTCTTACATGAGCACATTAATCCTAGTTGATCGATCAACTATATCCGGTAAAGATTCTAACTTATGTCAGTATTCTAACAATGGTCAAACTTACCAAACTTACATGGCTAACAAGCCTATCTTAGCACATCTCACTCTTACCAACATTTCCATACCAAGCATGCCTTTACCAACACATATATCTTACAATCATACAACAACAACAACAACAACAACAACAACATAAGCATGATCAAAACATATCATAGGCAATAAAGGTAGGAAAAACAGTAGACAAATCAATCACAAGTCTTACCACAATTTTATAACACATCACACAATAACAAAAACATGGAGAAGTATAAAACCACTTACTCTTGAGTTTAGATTGGCTTATCAAGCCCAATCTAAACTCCCAAAATCATCTTTGAACATTTCCAAACGCTTTAAAACATTCTCACTTACCGATAAACTCGTTCCAAAAAGCTGAAACCCAAAATTAGCTAGCGGTCACATGGATTTGCTCCCAAACTAGGATCCCATGTTTCTAAACAAGTTAAAACAGAGTATTAATACCCAAATAAGTTTCCAAACTTGCAGCAACACTTAAATCAAACAAATACTCTCAAATACTCAAAAATACAATACCGAAAATCATCAAAATCACTTCCAAAACGTCCAAACCACAAACCCAGCAATTACCCATCATTTCAACAATCAAAAATACATCTATTAACATTAGAATCATCCACTTAAACATGCTAAATTCACTTATGCCATTAAAAACCCGAAATCAAGCTTAACCCCAAGATTTTTCATACCAAACTCCACTCAAACTTCAAGTTTCAGCTTCCTTATGATCCTATATTCATATAAGCATCATTTAAACACCAAAACACCATTTAAAAACATTCTAAAACCCAGCTTAAACCATTTGAACGAAAATCTTCCAAAAACCATTTTATTTCAAACCTTGAACCTTTAAAATAAAAGAGGTGAACCATTTCATTTTGGTAGAAGACTAATAAAAAGAAGTTTAATTTTAGAAAGGCAAGGTGAAATCAAGTCTTACCTCCAAAACCTTGATGGGTAATCATTTCGATTGAAAAAGACTATAATGGTGGTTTGGCTTTAGGAAACTAACGTGAAAATGAAAGTGGGGCTGATTCAAAAGTCTTCCTTTTTATTTTAAAATCATATTAAAATAGGTTTGGGTTTAATTAAAAACTAGAACCAGCTTTTCGGATGATTTTACAAAATGGCCACCAACTTTTGAAAACTTGCGATTTGGTCACTAAACCGAAATCTCAACCTTCTAGAGTTGATTTTCCAAAATTGTTTTCACAAAACTCTTATACATAATAAATAGTAATATTAGAAATTATTCCCAAATTTTTAGGAATACCCGAAGAGGGTTTTTCCTGGTCTAACTCCAATACGTCAACTAGCTCATCGAATATCAAAAACCACATCCGCAACATTTAGCCTCAAAATCGGGGTGTTACAACTCTCCCCCACATAAGAAATTTCATCCTTGTAATTTACCTGACGGGAATAGATGTGAAAACTGTTTGTTCATGTCATCCATTCTCTCTCAAGTAGCTTCTTCAACACCACGATGTAGCCACCTTACCTTAACAAGGTCAATAGCTCTACCACGCAACACTTTGCTGTCAAATGCTAGGATCTCAACTAGTTCCTCATCGTAGGACAAAGCTGGATTCAACTCAATCTCTTCTACATGCGTAACGTACGACGGATTTGACCGATACTTCTGAAGCATAAAAACATGGAACACATCGTGAATCTTCTCAAGTTCAGAAGGCAACCTTAGTCTATAAGGAACCGTTCCAATCCTCTCAACTATCTCATACGGACCGATAAACCTCGGACTCAATTTCCCTTTTCTAACAAACCTCATCACTTTCTTCTATGGTGAAACTTTCAAGAATACTCTATCTCCCACCGCATACTCAACCTCTTTTCTCTTCAAGTTGGCATAAGATTTTTGTCTATCTGTAGCTGCCTTCAAATGATCACAAATCAGTTTCACTTTCTCGGTAGTACCCTTCAAAATATCTAATATCGTTACCAACCTTTGACCGACTTCAACCCAACATATAGGTGTTCTACATATCCTATCGTACAAAGCCTCATAAGGAGCCATCTGAATACTCGACTGATAATTGTTATTGTACGTAAACTCTACTAATGGTATATGTTTCTCCCATAAGCCTTGAAAACCAATGATACAACATCTCAACATGTCTTCCAAAATCTGAATCACCCGTTCTGACTGACCATCCGACTGATGATGATAAGACGTGCTGAAATTCAAACGAGAACCCAAAGCATTATGCAAACAATCCTAAACTCTAGCTGTAAACCTTGGATCTCTATCAGACACAATCGCCTTTGGGACACCATGCAGTCTCACAAACTCAATAATATATAACTTGGCTGATTTATCTAAAGAGTATCTAGTATGAACAGGCAAGAAATGAGCACATTTTGTAAATTGATCAACTATCACCCAAACTGAATTCTTCTTAGAAGGTGATAAGGTCAAACCTGTTACAAAGTCGATGGTGATTCTTTCCCACTTCCATTCAAGAATCCTCAACGGTTGCAACAAACCTAATGAAACATGATGTTCCGCTTTCACTCTGTAACATACCATGCACTTACTTACAAATTCGGCAATGTCCTTCTTCAAACCAATCCAAAACTACTCATTCTTCATATCACGATACATCTTTGTACTACCCGGATGCATAGTAAACGAACTACAATGTGTTTCAGTCAAAATGGTGTGTCTCAACTCACTATCTTCCGGAACAACTACCTTGTTCTTGAAATACAAAACCCCATCATCACTGAAACAAAAATCAGTCGGTTTACCTTCCGCAAGGTCTTGTACATGAGCAGCCAAAGATCTATCTCGCAACTGTTTCTCACAGATCAACTGAACTAAAGAAGGCTTCACTTGCAATTCAGTCACCAAGCCACCGTCCCCTGACACACTTAACCTAGCAAACATAGCTCACATTTCAACTGCCACTTTTCTGCTTAAAGCATCGACTACTACATTTGCTTTTCACGGATGGTACTCAATGGTAAGAACATAGTCTTTAAGTAATTCTACCCACCTTCGTTGTCTCAAATTCAATTCTTTCTATTTCATCAAATACTTCAAGCTCTTGTGATCTGTGTAAATTGTGCACTTCTCACCATACAAATAATGTCGCCAAATCTTCAATGCAAACACAACTGTGGCCAACTCTATGTCATGTGTGGGGTAGTTCTTCTCATGCACCATCAGTTGCTTAGAAGCAAAGCAACAACTCTTCCTTCTTGCATCAGGACACAACCTAATCCAACATACGAAGCATCGCTGTAGATTACAAACTCTTTCCTTGACACTGGCTGAACTAAAACTAGAGCATTAGTCAAGGCTTCCTTCAATTTCTCAAAGGCTTGTTCTCTTGCATCTGTCCACTCAAATCTAACTCCCTTTTGCAACAATTTTTTCAACGGGGCAGCCACCTTCAAGAAACCATCTACAAATATCCTATAGTATCCAGCTAAGCCTAAAAAACTTCGAATTTCGGTTACGGACTTCGGTTGTTTCCATTTCGCAATAGCTTCTATTTTCTTAGGATCAACTCTAATCCCTTCGGCTGACACAACATGGCCAAGAAATACAACTTCCCTAATCCAAAATTCACATTTGCTCAACTTTGCATAAAGTTAGTTACTTAACAATATCTGTAGCAAATACTCATCATGTTCTTCCTCGGACCGTGAATACACAAGAATTTCATCAATAAACACTACTACAAATAGATCCACATAATCATGAAACACCCTATTCATCATATCCATGAAAGCTAATGGTGCGTTAGTTAACTCAAATGGCATTACCAGAAATTCATAATGTCCATACCTAGTCCTGAAAGTTGTCTTCGGCACATCAACATCTTTCACCTTCAATTGATAATACCATGATTCCAAATCAATCTTCAAAAATATTGATGCCCCTCACAACTGATCAAATAAATCATTAATACGTGGCAAAGGGTACTTGTTCTTTACTGTTAGCTGATTCAGTTGCCTATAGTCGACACACATTATCATACTACCATCCTTTTTCTTTACAAACAATATCGGAGCACCCCACGGTGAAATACTGGGTCTAATGAAACCACGACCTAACAACTCCTAAAGTTGATTCTTCAACTCTTTCAATTCTTTTGGAGCCAAACGATATGGAGCAATCGACACCGGAGCAGAATCAGAGAAGGTCTCTATGGCAAACTCTACTTCTCTATCAAGAGGCAAACTAGGCAATTCTTCCGGAAATACCTCTGGAAAATCACAAACTGTCCTAATGTCCTTTGGTCTGACCTCACTCATGTTAGGATTTAACACATAGCCCAAATATGCCTGACAACCAAGGTTCATAAACCTATGAGCCTCTAGAGATGAAATAACATTCGATAAGAACCTAATGTTCTCGCCGACTACAACTACCTCATGGTCATCTATAAGCTTCTATGTAATCCTTTTTGTCTCAAAGTCTACCCTAGCTCTAAGATCAACAAGCCAATCTGTACCCAGAATAACATCAAAACCATAGAAAGGTAGCTCCATCATATCAACCGAAAATATATGACCTTGAATCATCAACGGACACCTCCTATACATCCGTCTAACCACAACAGTCTCATCAAAAGAGCTAGTCACATGCATTCCGAGATATAATATCTCAACAAGGATGTCCAACAATTTCACATGCTCACTCAGAATAAAAGAATGTGTAGAACCGAAATCAACCAAGGAAAGCAATGACACAAATTGTAACATGAAATTACCTACATTAACATCTGTGTCGTTCTCGGTAGAGGTGTTCAAAAATATCTGATCCGACCGATCCGATCTGATTATCCGTTGATCCGATCCGATAATTTAGATATCCGATTTGATCTTTATTTTCAGATCGGATATCCGATCCGATTATAGATTTTCCAGATCGGATACGGATCACAATATTTCAAGTTTCAGATTATCCGAAAATCCAAATATCTAATTTTTTTTAAATATTAATCTTGTTATATTTAACAATTTGATTCTTGTTATATCCGAAAATTTAAAAAATTCAATTTTTCATAGATGTGAATCTTGTTATATTTAACAATTTGTTGTTTGTTATATTCGAAATTTCAAAATTTTCATAAATACGACCTTCAAATTTGAAAAAATAATTGAATCAAATTATATTTTTGGATAATCGGATATCCATATATCCGATTCGATTATCTTGTATCTAAAAAACTAGATATCTGGTTTTTTTCGGATCGGATACGGATCAATATATTGTCGATCCGAAAACCCAGATATTTGAAAAAAAACAGATCGGATCCAATCCAATATCCGACAATGAACACCCTTAGTTCTCGGCCTCTCTCTGGGCATACACCCTAGCTAGTCCACCACCCTCTGGCTGGACTGCAACAACATGAGCTACGTTCCTCAGAGCCTCAATCCTCCGCTAGAAGTTACCTCGACCGTGCCCACGGCCTCTGTGATGATCAACTGCTCTAACCAGTTGAGGACAGTTACGCCTCAAATGATCGCGAGATCCTCAGTTCCAGCATGTACCAGGCACACCCCAACACTCACCTGCATGATGTCTCCTGCATCTAGCACACTCTGGAGTACGAGCAACAACTCCTTGGCCCTGATGGCCATGACCCGGGTCACTACCCCCACGCCTATGATCATAATGATGTCTATTATCCTTGTGCCTCTTGGCATCACCTCTGTCCCACTAGTTGTACCTCTTTCTTGAGCTAGAACCACTAGCACGAGAAGACAAACCCAAGTTTTGCTTGATGTCTTTGGCCTAGCTGCCCAAAACATCAAAATCCACGTAGGCAGAACCTAACATGTAAGTTTTCACATCCTTTACCAAACCATAACGGAAGCGCTCCTATATTTCCTTCTCGTTAGGCACTAACTCAGGAGAACACTAACTTAGCCGCACAAACTTTATCTCATAATCATATATAAATATACTGCCCTGAACGAGAGCCATAAACTCCTTCTTCTTCTCATCTAAGAATCGTGGACCCAAGTATTTCTTACAGAATGCATATATGAAGAACTCTCAAGTGATCTCACCCTCAGGCAAACCAGATGTAGTCATAGTCCACCAGGCTTACGCATCTCCCTAAAGCAGAGAAACGATACAACTAAGCTTCCGAGTGTCTGAGCACTCCATCTGACCTAGTATACGTGTGGTAATCTCTAGCCATGCCTCTGACCACTCAGGCGACAATCCACGAGACTCAACTCCGCCCAGACTACGAGGTCTCTCTAGGGGAAAACCAGTTCCCGCATCCTGAGGTGGTACAACAGCTCATATACTGGTCATAGATGCCTGAAAGGCACCGATAATAGTTTGAACCAACTGAGCCAAATCAATCTCGGCCTGACCCTGGCAATATGGTGGTACTACACCCTCAACTCCGGCCTCGTCTCCTCCCGGTGGAAGTGGGGGCAACTCCTTCTCAATAACTGGCTCCTTAGCATGAGCCTCGACATGATCCTCAACAGGATCCTCAACAACATGAGCTATAGCCTGTGGTTCCTGACGAACCACTTTAGGCCTACCTCGGGGTCTCGCCATAGAAACAGACAAAAGCAATCTAACAACCACAACAACAATAACACACAAAGGTTTGGGTCAGCAAGGGCAAGGGTTCGAATTGCTCAAGTATTTGTCCAAAACCATTTTCTTACAAAATACCTAGCAATGGGTTGCTTAGCAAACTTCTAGCCAACGATAAAAACATAGCAGCAGATCATGCTATCAACCAATCATGGCAAAACAACCACCGTTCAAGGCAACTAACGAATAAATCACCCAAAAATCAAGAAAACACATCATCTTACCTCACTTACCTTCCCGAAAGATGCATAACCTAGATTTGATACCACCAAATGTAACCCCCTCAGCCCGGCCTAGCCACCAGACCGACCTAAGGTTGTCACACGGGACTAAACGAAGAAAGATCCGAAGATTTCTCTTCGATTAGCAACCATAAAAGAGGAACAAGCTTTTAAAATTATCTTTTCTAGATGCACTTATAAAAACTTAGGTGAGGAACACTCGCAGCGGATAAAAGCAAAAAGAAACAAAACTCGAACCGACAAACAAGCATACAAGGACTAAAATACAATTCTAGCATAAGATAGGGACCTAATATGAAATTAAGGTTACCATCTTGCAATTAGTCAATTTTCATACACATATGCCAAAATGAAGCATGAAACGATCATCCAAACTCATATATTTGATAAAACATCAACTAGGGACCAAAACGCAAGAAAAGTGAACTTAGGAGATGCCTTTAACTAGATTAACTGCCAAGCATTTCGAAATGCTACTGCCCATTTCGAAACAGGGTTTTGAAACCAAATTTTTTAGAGGCAATCCGTTCAAAACACCAAAAGGCGTTTCGAAACAACTAGGCAAAATTCATGCCCGTTTTGATACGGTCGAGCCCGTTTCGAAACCCCTGTGCACAACTTGGTTCAAAAAAGGTCTTGGGCACATCCGAAGCTCACCGAAACCATTCCAACCACATAGCAACAACAAAGGATCAACAAAACATGCATTTCACAGGAAAAGGAACTTAACAACATCAAACAAGATCATTTCAACACTAAGATTAAACAAGGACGATGCAAACAAAGATCCACATCTGCATAAGAGGTCAAACTTCAAAATAAACATTAAAACAATGAAACCACACTTCACACAACTTTAAAGGATCATAACAAACTTGCCACAAACCATACATCCTCAAAACATTAAGCCTCCAAACAAAAACATAGCATCCTCATTGCTAGTAGTATTATTACAAACTTAGAAAATCATACTTGAGCTAAAATGGAAAATTGGCCTCGCTCCCCTTGCTTGCTTGCTGCCCGGAACTCTAACAGTCTGCATTGTTGGAAAGGAGAACGTAAGCATTTAAGCTTAGTGAGCAGAGCTCAAAACCAAACAACAACAATACAGTTTTAAAACCAATTAGAGTTTAGAAAACCAAAACCTTTACCAAACTGCAATGTGCACACAACATCTTACATCAACGTAATAACCAACAAGATCATCTTACCATTCAACCATTCTTACAAAAGCACAACTTACTCTTAAAAGGCCTTACCCAACCTTGTTTCATCTTCCTATAATATAACAAAGTCTTACAAAGAAGAAGAGTAGCATATTGGCATGATTAACAACAATACCCGAATATACGGATTTCTTACAATCTTACAAGTCTTACATGACATCAATGAGAGTAAACTCACTCACCGCGTCCAAGCTAATCTTACACGTACGAATTTGTCTGACACAACCAAATTTTCTTACACATACGAAATTATCTTACACGCATGTGAATTTTGTCTTACAAGTCTTACATGTGCACATTAATCCTAGTTGATCGATCAACTATACCCGGTAAAGATTCTAACTTATGCCAATATTCTAACAATGGTCAAACTTACCAAACTTACATGACTAACAAGCCCAAATTACCACATCTCACTCTTACCAACATTTCCATACCAAGCATGCCTTTACCAACACATATATCTTACAATCTTACAACAACAACAACATAAGCATGCTCACAACATATCATTCACAATAAAGGTAGGAAAAAAGTAGACAAATCAATCACAAGTCTTACCACAATTTTATAACACATCACACAATAAAAAAACATGGAGAAGTATAAAACCACTTACTCTTGAGTTTAGATTGGCTTATAAAGCCCAATATAAACTCCCAAAATCATCTTTGAACATTTCCAAACGCTTTAAAACATTCACACTCATCAATAAACTTGTTCTAAAAAGCTGAAACCCACAATTAGCTAACGGTCACTTGGATTTACTCCCAAACTAGGATCCCCTGTTTCTAAACAAGTTAAAACAAAGTATTAATACCCCAAATAAGCTTCCAAACTTGCAGCAACATTGAAATCCAACAAATACTCAACAATCCAATACCGAAAATTATCAAAATCACTTCCAAAACGTCCAAAACACAAACCCAACCATTACGCATCATTTCAACCATAAAAAACACATCTATTAACATCAGAATCAGCCACTTAAACATGCTAAATTCACTACTGCCTTTAAAACTCGAAATCAAGCTTAACCCCGAGATTTTTCGTACCAAACTCCACTCAAACTTCAAGTTTAAGCTTCCTTATGATCCTACTGTCATATAAGCATCATTTAAACACCAAAACACCATTTAAAAACATTCTAAAACCCAGCTTAAACCATTTGAACGGAAATCTTCCAAAAACCATTTTATTTCAAACCTTGAGCCTTTAAAACAAAAGAGGTGAACCATTTCATTTTGGTAGAAGACTAATAAAAAGAAGTTTAATTAAAGAAAGGCAAGGTGAAATCAAGTGTTACCTCCAAAACTTTGATGGATAATCCCTTGTATTGAAAAAGGCTACAATGGTGGCTTGGCTTTAGGAAACTAACGTGAAAATGAAAGTGGGGCTGATTCAAAAGTCCTTCTTTTTATTTTAAAACCCTATTAAAATTGGTCTAGGTTTAATTAAAAACTAGAACCACCTTTTTGGTTGATTTTACAGAAAGGTCACCAACTTTTGAAAACTTGTGATTTGGTCACTAGACCGAAATCTCAACCTTCTAGAGTTGATTTTCCAAAATTGTTTTCACAAAAATCTTATATATAATAAATAGTAATTTTAGAAATTATTCCCAACTTTTTAGGAATACCCAAAGAGGGTTTCCCCTTATCTAACTCCAATATGTCAATTATCTCATCGAATATCAAAAACCACATCCGCAACATTTAGCCCCAAAATTGGGGTGTTACAGGTGTGGTGTAACCACTCGTGATGGTCTTCCAAGCTTCAAGATCAAAATCTTAAATGAATAACTTCATGCGGTTCTTCCAATGAGCATAATTAACTCCATTGAAGAAAGGAGGTTTTTTGGTAGGTTGAGATTCACCCCCAAGCTTTAATGGTGGAGGATGAATCCATGGATGACCTTGTGGATGATTGCACACTTCTTGGATCTTCTCAAGAAGTTGTAAGACCTTCCAATGAGCCAAGCTCTGATACCAATTGATGGGAGTGATAATCGATAGAATAAAGCAATGAGGGAGTGAATTGGATTTTTAAAGAGTGGTGGACACTAATTGCAAAGTTTGAAAATTGCAAGGTGATTTAGAGTGGTTCAACTCCCTCAATAGAGTCTACATCCACTACCTTAGTGTAACACCCCCTTCCCGGTCTGGACGAGAACCGGATCGGAAGGTGATACTGATAAATAATACAATGATTGGTACAATAAAATTTCATTTTTATTATCAACACTTAAAACAATAATATGAAATAACACTTTACCACAATGCATTCTACTCCAATTTATCCTTATTAAGTAATAATTAATCATTTAGGGCTAATTCTTAACTATTACAAGTTTTAGGGACCAAACTATAAATATGGTAAATTAGAGGTCCATTGATGCAACCGATTGTATTACAGTGAAATTCAATACAATATTAACAAGCCTGTAAAATTTCATAAAATTTGGAGATCATTTACTCGTTCAATTTAAACATCCAATACTTAGTGATCAAATTGTAAACTTTACAAACGGCCATATTGTGCGTTTTAACTAACTTAACTAACCATGCATCGAAACACCTCAAGGCTCTTTCGAAACAGGTGGACGATGGTCAACCTAAGTTGACTTGTCCTTTAAACTGTATCGATACGGGCAAGCCCAATATCAGTACAGGTTGACTCCCTTTGACTTTGACCTATTTCGGTACACTAAAGACTTGTATCGAAACAATGTATTCCGGCAGCAAAATTTTCTGATACGGCCTCAAACTATATTGAAACACTTTGTTCCTAGGATCCAGTTATGATCAACAGTATCGATACGCCATTACCCCGTATCGAAACGACCTAACCAGTAATGACGGGTTTTTGATGGTTTTTAATAAATTGACCTGCCAAATGGTGTTCAAATGCAATGAAACTTTACACACAACTTTTAAATGTTATAAACTATTGCATGTCAAATTTCAACATCATATGAATACGTTTACTAGGTTTTGACCTTTATGAGCCAAATATACCATTTTTGCCAAGTTTTAGCCAAACCAAAAGTCATATTTAGGGCCTTAACCACTTTTTAACTATTACACATATTAGACATAACAAAATAAGCATATAGGACTAGTTCAACTACTTTGCCACCTTCCTAGGAGGTCTTAAGGACAATTTACATTACTTGGCTTGTAGTGACTTGTCTTGCCGCGATTTGTCCGATCTTCAAAAGGGGTCGATTTCCTCAACCTAAAATGCATGAGATGAGACATATTAGGCATATATTTCCTAGTGAGGTAGTCACAACATAATCTAATGCTCATCAATGTCAATGAAATGTCTCAATATACAATGTTTAACATATCAAGTTCATTATTAATCCTTGGATTGAATTAAGATAGTGGATACAAAAATTCCTACGCCTCGCCAAATCAATGAATGGTCCAATCCCTCTGCCTCACCAATATGACCAATACCAATAACATCCATCCGCCTCGCCAATCAATATAGGTCATAGCCTTAGGACCGTAGTCCCTCGTACTCTGAGCTCATGAATTCTATGGCATGCTAATTGTATCCAAAGTCCATTCAAATCCAAGGTATCAATGTCAATAATCAAAGACAATTCCAATAACCAATGATAATTCCAATTACCTATGTCAATAATCAATGATAATTTCAATAACCAATGTCTTTAATGTTACCTATAGTGAACATGAAAAAATATCAATATTTCATAATTTCAATGTCAATGTCATAATCCGATGGTTCATTCACAATGTTTCGATAGCAATAATTATGTCTGATGGTCATGAACAAACTTACTGACACTTACCAATGAATCCGATTAATAATTTGATGTGATTTCTTCAATGATATTGTTAGCGATATAATTGAAAACAACAATAAGAGATTCGACAAGGCTCCTCGGCTAATCCCAAGACTTTGATTACACTCGCCTTACTAATTTGATGCTCTTACGGCTCTTGGATGACAACTCCCTTGTTCCTAGCCTTCGTTGAATTTGGTGGATACTCCTTTTCGTTATCTTGAGCTAGGAAATCAATAGGGAGATTATCAGGATCGATAATATGATATCATATCAATGCAACGATATCAAAATTCAATATAAACTTCAACGATGAATTATCCATGGATGGTTTAAACCCTAGCTTAAAATTTAGCTCAATATATCCATGAAATCCAATAACCGATCAAGAATATAGCTTACTGGATCGATAACAATAATTTGATAACAATAAAACAAAGAAAAACAAAACTTGAAACTAGCCCCAATGGAGGTGCTTGCTTAGGTAGGAGATGATGAAGATGAAGAGTTTGGAGAGGTGTTTGCTGTCAATGTTTTCGGGTAAGCTTTTTCTCAATCCTATTTTTACTATGTTTTAAAGTGAATAGCTTTCTTTTATGTGAAGTAATTTCACCAGATTATCCCACGATGGGATATTAGATATTGAGGAGGGGCTAATGGCAAAGTTAGTCCCTCAACTCTCACTACACAATGGTCTTGTCCTCCAACTTACAATTTCCACAATTTAGCCACTAAATAGGTTTCAATATTATTCAATAGGGTCCAATGACAATAATTTTACTTAGTTTGAGTCCAATATCAATAATTATCTAGCCGATACTATTTTTATACTTTATCGATGTAGAACTTCTGATCATTGGAACCCACTTCCGAATAAACTGAATCTTTGGGTGTTACAACTCTCTCCCCCCTTAAAAAATTCGCCCTTGAATTTTTACCTGAACCAAAGAGATGAGGATATTGTTGTTTCATGGTCTCTTCAGGTTCCCAAGTAGCTTCCTCAACAGTGTGGCTCCTTCAGAGCACTTTAACTAATGGTACAGTTTTGTTGCGAAGCCTCTTAACTTCTCTTGCATGAATCTGAACCGATTCTTCCTCGTAGGACAAATTTGGCTAGATTTCTACATATCCAGGTTCCACAATATGCGAAGAATCAGAACAATATTTCTGGAGCATCGATACATGAAAAACATCATAGATTTTACTCAATTCAGAAGGCAAGAACAATCGATATGCCACGGGGCCAACTCTTTCAATGACTTCAAAGGGTCCAATGAATCAGGGACTCAATTTTCCCTTCTTGCCAAACCTTAAAATCTTTTTCCATGGTGATACTTTCAGGAAGGTTTTTTCACCAACTTCATACTCAATGTCTCATCTTTTAAGATCAGCATAAGCCATTTTGTCAAACAAAAGCAGCCTTTAAGCGGTCTTGAATAATGGTGACCCGCTCTTCAGTTTCGTGAAGTAAGTCAGGACCCAACATCTTACCTTCACCAAGCTCAGACCAACACAAAGGGGTTCGACATCGTCTACCATACAATGCTTCATACGGGGCCCTTTGGATTGACGCCTGATAACTATTATTGTAGGCAAACTCAACAAGGGGTAGGGATTTCTCCCAAGTTCCACCAAAGTCAATGATGCATACTCGAAGCATATCTTCCAAGTTCTGTATAGGAAGGTTCAATAACAATACAAATTTCTAAGGTTTCAATGGAAGAGTCTTTCAATAAGTACCTAAATTACCCTTTCTGATTCGCCGTCAGATTAAGGATGAAAGGATGTGCTAAGATTAACTTTGGTGCCTAGAGCTCCTTGTCAGGTTCTCCAAAACCGAGATGCAAATCGATGATCTCGATCGAAGATAATAGACTTGGGTACTCTGTGGAGTCGAATTACTTCCTTGATGTACAAGTCAGCTAATTTAGGAAGACCGTAGTCCATTCTAATCTGTATGAAATGAGCTGACTTTGTGAAACGATCTACAATGACCCATATGGCATCATGCTTCGCGGGAGTTAAGGGTAGACCGCTAACAAAATCCATAGTTATCTTTTCCCACTTCCATTTCGGTAGATCGATAGGTTGCAATAATCCGGTAGGAGCACAATGTTCTACTTTAACACGTTGGCACGTAAGGCATTTGGAAATGTAGTCGACCATGGCTTGCTTCATACCCGGCCACCAATAAAGTTCACGTAAGTCCTTATACATCTTCACAGACCCGGGGTGAACAGAAAAAGAACTCGAATTAGCTTCAGAGAGAATATCAGTGCAAAGAGGTTAGTCATTCGGTACACTGTCCTGGTCGTGAAAACACAAGAGCAATTGTAGAATTATCTGAAGTCGGGGTTATCAGATAATTTAGAAACAATGGATTTGAGCTTAGGATCTTGCTCTTGCAGAACCTTGATTCGCAAAATGATGGTAGACTGAACTTGAAGTTCAGTTACAAGACAACGATGCTTCCGCAACCGGATGTGAGCAACAATTGCTCGAGGGGCTACAATACAACGATATTACAATAAGTTAATGTACCATTCAATACATATAACTCCATATTCATTGCCAATACTTACTAGGCAAAGGTTTGCAGCTGTGTGCATCAGCTACAACGTTGGCCTTTCCCTGTTGGTAATCAGTGACAAGATCGTAATCTTTAAGGACTTCCATTCACCTCCGTTGTGAGGCTTTTATGATCGGTAAAGAGGTAACATTTTTCTCCATATAGATAATGTCTCCATATTTTCAATGCAAAGACAAATGCAGCCAATTCAAGGTCATGGGTGGGATAATTCATTTCGTTCGGTTTAAGCTGTCTCGAAGCATAAGCAATGACTTTGCCTTCTTGCATCAATACACATCCTAACCCAAGGTGCGATGCATCACTGTAAATTCTGTAGTCCTTTTCGGACTCGACTGGGTTAGGACTGATGCTTGGGTCAATACATGTTTCAATTGGTCGAAACTCCATTGTTGAACCTTGGTCCAAAAAAGGGCTTCTTTCCGTAATAACTTGGTCAAAGAAGCAACTATCATAGAGAACCCTTTCACGAATCTCCTATAATAGCTAGCAAACCCAAGGAAACTTCTAACTTCCCCAATGTTTTTCAGTGGATGTCGATCTACAATAGCTTGGATTTTCATCGGGTTCACTTGAATACCCAAAGCCGACATAATGTGTCCAAGAAATACAACTTCGGTAAGCCAAAACTCACACTTGGAAAATTTCGCATAAATATAAATTTCTTGTAAGGTTTGAAGCGCAATACAAAGATGATCTCGGTGCTCTGCTACATTCTTTGAATACATTAATATGTCATCTATAAACACCACTATGAACTTGTCAAGATAGGGTCGAAAAACCTGATTCATCAAATCCATAAAAGTTGTCGGTGCATTGGTTAACCCAAAGGGCATCACCAAGAATCCGTAATGTCCATATCTTGTACGGAAAGTAGTCTTAGGTACATCACATTCTTTAACCTTCATTTGGTAATAGCACGACCTTAAATTGATCTTGGAAAACACGGAGGCATCTTTTAATTGATCAAACATGTTATCTATTCTAGGCATTGGATATTTTTTCTTAATGGTAACTTTGTTCAAATGTCGGTAGTCAATGCACAATTGCATAGAACCATCCTTCTTGTTTACAAAAAGAACTGGTGCTTCCCAAGGTGAAGAGCTTGGTTGAGTGAAGCCTTTACTCAATAATTCTAGAATTTGTGCTTTCAACTCCTTCGATTTCACAACTGTCATACGATATGGTGCAATGGAAACTGGAGCAGTCTTAGGTTGCACCTCGATGCCAAACTCCACTTCACAGGTTGGAGGCAATCTCAGAAGTTCATCAGGGAAGACATCTGGGAATTTGCATACAGTGTCAATGTCTCGCAATTGTGATTCAGCTTTAGCTTTTAAAGTCAATGCACACAATGAAGGATTTCTCGCGTTCATCAAAACAACACTTTCTTTATCGAGACCTCGAAGGTACAACTTCTTTTTACAACAATCTACCCAAGCTTGATGCTCACTAAGCCAATCTAAGCTTAGATAACATTGAACTCATTGATCGGTAAGGCCAACATATTGGTCGTGAAAGGAATCCCTTGGATCAATAAGGGGTAGTTCTTGCACACTACCCTTACGGTGACACAATCTCCTAAGGGATTGGTTACGTAGATTCTCGATGCTACTGGTTTGGAAGGCATACTATACTTCTTAACTACAATGGTGCTTATAAAAGAGTGAGTAGAACCAGGGTCAATCAATGCATACAAAGGATTTGAATATAGCTTAATGGTACCTGCAATGACGTCGGGTTCATCCTCGAACCACTCGATCGTCCATAGGTTCCCGATGATCACTACTTTGATCCTTTACCTCGAAATAACTGAGCATGAGAGGCAGCAGTAGTTGGTGCAGCATTAGATTTGGTTGCATTCAAAGGGCGGTCACGGAAAAAGTGACCCTAGTCCCCACAGTAGTAATAAGCTCCAGTCTGCTTACGACATTGACCCGCTGGGTGCCTATTCTGACAATAATTGCAAACTGGATGTTGGTTGCCTCGATTTGAACCTTTGCTGCTATCAACAGATGCTGCATTAGCAAAGGATTGCATTACAAACTGAGACCTTTCAATATTTCTAGAACGAGAGGGTTGTGGATAGACATTCTGCTTGAGGCCTGATATGTCCCTTTCTTGTTCCATCTCGGAGGTTGAGAATCATCCCTAAACCTCTTCTTAGACTTTCCAACCCACCAGCTCGTTGAGCTTTCTGTGCAGCTTCGGTGGCCTTAACTCGATTCATGAGGTCAAGGAAATTAGCAATGCTTAGTGCATTAGACATAGGCCGTAATTCATCATTGATCCCTACAATAAACATCTGGTACTTCTCTTCCTCCTTAATATACTCAGCACCGTATCTACAGTACTTGTTGAAGTCATGGATGTACTTGCAGATATTGTCAATAAGGTAGTCTCTCACTAGTGAAGTGCCTCATTAGCCAGCAACGCGATGGCACACTTGAGCTTGTGCTCGTCTGAGCATTGAAGTTACTTATTCAAAATCCGTAAAGTATTGTCCAACCAGTATTCGACAACTTCAGGGTTGTCGTCATCTTGTCCAGTAAAAGTGTAAGCTCAATACTGTGAAAACTTATCGATAGGAGCTCGGGTATGTTGGACAACAGTAGCGATGGGTTGCACTACTTGCTCAGCTCTCATAACAGTCATAAACTGTTTGAACATGTCAGTCATATTCTTGTAACATTCAGCCTTAGTAGTAGGTGCTACAGGCTTGGTACCCTGAGCAGGAGGATCCTGCAGATACGGTGGGTTCGGAGGATTCCCTCCTTTAATCTCCTCGCCATGTGTCGAGGAGCCGGTGGCAAGCTCGTCAATGTGAGCTTCATTAGTTTCAGACATGTCTATATGAAAGATCTGCTTAGTCAACAAGTCACAATATACGGAATATGTAACTTCTAGATGGAAAAGTAACACAATAACAATGCAACAAGCTTCGATTTAGTCCTAAAATCGACTAAACTCTACTTCTGATACCAAAAATGTAACATCCCATTCCCGGTCTGGTCGAGAACCGAATCGGAAGGTGATACTGATGAACAATACGGTGATTGGTACAATAAATTTTCATTTTTATTATCAAAACTTAAAACAATGATATACATTAACACTTTATCACAATGCATTCTAATCCAATTTATCCTTATGAAGTAATAATTAATCATTTAGGGCTAATTCTTAACCATTACAAGTTTTAGAGACCAAAAGTAAATCTGGTAAATTAGAGGCCCTTCGATGCAACCGATTGTACTACAATGAAATTCAATACAATATTAACAAGCCAGTAAAATTTAATATAATTTGGAGTTCATTTACTCGTTCAATTTAAACATCCAATGCTCAGTGATCAAACTGTAAACTTTACAAACTGCATGATTGTACCTTTTAACTAACTTAACTATCCCTGTATCGAAACACCTCAAGGTTGTTTAAAAACAGGTGAATGATGGTCAACCTTAGTTGACTCATCCTTTAAACTGTATTGATACGAGCAAACCCTTTATCGGTACGAGTTAACTCTTGTTGACTTTGACTCGTTTCAGTACATTAAAGACCCGTAATGGAACAATGAATTCCAGTAGCAAAATTTTCCGATACGGCCTCAAACCGTATCGAAACACTCTGTTCCTAGGGTCCAATTATGCTTAACCGTATTGATACGCCATTACCTCGTATTGAAACGGCCTGACCTATAATGACAAATTTTTGGTGCTTTTTATTCGAATTAACCCGCCAGATGGTGTTCAAATGTAATGAAACTTTACACACAACTTTTAAATTTTATAAACTAGTGGCATGCCAAATTTCAACATCATATAAATACGTTTACTAGGTTTTCACCTTTATGAGCCAAATATACCATTTTTCCAAGTTTTAGTCATACCAAAAGTCATATTTAGGCCCTTAACAACTTTTTAACTATTACACATATTCGGCATAACAAATAGGCATATAAGACTAGTTCAACTAATTTTCCACCTTCCTAGGAGTTCTTAAGGAAATTTTACATTACTTGGCTTGTAGTGACTTGTCTTGCCACGACTTGTCTAATCTTCAAAAGAGGTCAATTTCCTCATCCTGAAATGCATGAAATGAGACATATTAGGCATATATTGCCTAGTGTGATAGTCACAACAATTTGAATAACAATGTCTGAAGTTTTACATAATCTCATGCTCGTCAATGTCAATGCAATGTCTCAATATACAATGTTTAACATTTCAAGTTCATTATTAATCCTTGGATTGAATTAAGAAAGCGAATACGTGAATTCCTAAGCCTCGCCAAATCAAGGAATTTTCCAATCCCTCCACCTCGCCAATCAATATAGGTCGTAGCCTTAGGATCGTAGTCTACTTGTACTCTGAGCTCATGAATTCTATGTCATGCCAATTGTATCCAAAGTCCATTCAAATCAAGGTTTCAATACCAATGTAAATAATCAATGACAATTCCAATAACCAATGTCAATAATCAATGATAATTCCAGTTACCTATGTCAATAATCAATGATAATTTCAATAACAAATGTCTTTAAAGTTACCTATAGTGAACATGACTCAATATCAATATTTCATAATTTCAATGTTAATATCATAATCTGATGGTTCATTCATAATGTTTCGATAGCAATAACTATGTCTGATGGTCATGAACAAACTTACTGACACATACCAATGAATCCGATTAACAATTTCATGCAATTTCTTCAATGATATTTTTTGTGATATAATCGAAAACAATTATAAGAGATTCGGGAAGGCTCCTCGCCTAATCCCAAGACTCCAACTACACTCACCTTACTATTACGATGCTCTTACGGCTCTCGGATGACAACTCCATTGTTTCTAGTCTTCGGTAAATTTGGTGGATACTCTTTTTTGTTATCTTGAGCTAAGAAATCAATAGGGAGATTATCAGGATCGATAATACGATATCAAATCAATACACCGATATCAAAATCAATATCCAAATTCAATATAAACTTCAATGATGAATTATCAATGGATGGTTAAAACCCTAGCTTAAGATTTAGCTCAATATATCCCTAGAATCCAATAGCCAATTGAGGAATATAGCTTCCGATCGATAGCAATAATTTGATAATAATAAAACGAAGAAAAATAAAGCTTGAAGCTAACTCCAATGGAGGTGCTTGCTTAGGTAGGAGACGATAAAGATGAAGAGTTTGGAGAGGTTTTTGCTTTCAATGTTTTCGGGTAAGCTTTTTCTCAATCCTATTTTACTATTTTTAAAGTTAAGAGTTTTCCTTTAGGTGAAGTAATTTCACCAGATTATCCCACGTTGGGATATTAGATATTGAGGAGGAGCTAACCACAAGGTTAGTCCCTCAACTCTCACTACACTATGGTCTTGCCCCCCAAGTTACAATTTCCTCAATTTAGCCACTAAATAGGTTTCAATATTATGCAATAGGATCGAATGACAATTATTTAACTTACTTTGAGTCCAATATCAATAATTAGCTAGCCGACACTATTTTTAGACTTTATCGATGTAGAATTTCCGATCACTGGAACCCACTTTCGACTATACCGCATTTTGGGGTGTTACACTTAGTGACCAAACTAAGGATTTTCCACAAATCCACTAATTTGTCTTTCTTTTAAGGATAAAGAGTAACTTTACACAATTCAATAGACTTATACCCTAAAGTTTATTGAATCCTTTCCCCAAAACAAATACAAAGAAGAAAACTAGGAAATCCTCACAAGGAATGTGTTTGCACAATATAAGCTCTCTCACACACCCATGAAACACTAGGAAATTAATTACAATGATGAACAATACTAGTGTTTACAAGAAAGATGAAATATTGAGCACAAATTGGATTTTGATTGCTTGAATGTTTGGATAGGCTTTCTTGTTACTTCATTACTGTTTGGAGACCCATATTATATGCTCTTGATCTTTTCTAACCGTTGGGAGACTTTGGGGAGACTTTGGAGCCGTTGGAAGCCATTAAAACGGAGCATTAATTGCTCTCCTGCATAGAGGTTTCGAAACCAATAAAGAGTTTTTGAAACCAAGGGGTTTTTCAAACTGAAAAATAGTCGTTAGAAGCCATGGTTTCAAAACCACCATTGGGATTTCAAAACCTTTTCGCCAAAATGTGATTTTCAGGCATTACTGCGTTGATGGTTTTGAAACCACCTAAAAGATTTCGAAACCCCCTCTTGGAAAATCACTATTTTGACTATTTTTTGACTTTAAAATTATTTTTTAACATGTCCAAAGAGTCAAACAATTTAGAAAAGATTTGTTCATTTTAAAATTCTATTTTTGACAAATTTGAATCGAATATACATCTACCGATGAGTGGTGTTGAGTGGTTTATATTGTGTACCGAATACTCCACCACGGGTGTTATAACGGTGGAGGGTAGCTCCCTTGTGTGAACCTTGAGATGCCGGTGAGAATGTATGAAGTGTTGGGACTACACCTGTGAATCCGCGTATCTGATGTTGTTTTGAGAAATGAGCATGTTAATGATCACTTGTAAGCCAATATAATTGATGATGTATTATGAAATGGTTTATGATGCATAATGTGTAAATGCATGTTTTACTCTTTAAGCTTTGCATATGGTAGTTATGCATGGGAAGGCTTAAATTGAGTGTTAGCAATGGATTTGATGTTGATTCAAAATACATATTGCATAAGGTTTATATGCTGATTTTTTATTAAGGAAAGAGCATGGTTTTGAAGGCATGATGGTTTTCAATTGACGTTTTGAAGTCAATGAAATGTAATTTCAATGTGGCCTTGGGAAATAGTTTTAATGCATTTATGGTGTTTTGTTTTTGAGAACTCCTCACTAAGCCTTGTGCGCTTACACTCTCATTTTTCCATCAATGTAGATAATTGAGGTTTTGAAGGTAGCAAGTAGCAAGGGATTCCAAAAGACTTTGTTTAAGAAAGTATGTTTCGGTTTAGATTAAAGTAATAAGGTCAATGGGGGATCCATTGTGTTTTTTGGAGAATTATTCAAACTCTCCTTTTATCATGTTTTATATATGGTTTTTGACTTGTAAATGGCCTTTGGTATTTGGTTTATGCTTGGTTATGCATTTCGGTATCTTGCTTGACTTATTTTCTAGGTTGCATGCCTATAGTTCACTTATGTTGCTAATTGTCATGGAATGATGTTGATCATGTTTGGAATGTTTGAAGATTGATCTTTGGATATGTTAAATATAAGTTGGAAACATGTTGAAATGATTATGATTGCATTAAAGTGTGAAAACCAGCAAAAATATGACATTTCAGATCAGACGTTTCGATACGCCTAAGGTTGTATCAAAACAGGGTCTCTGAAATAAGCATAGGGTTTCGGAATAGGGCATAGTGTATCGAAACAGGCTCGTGAGGTTTGGCTACTGGAATTTGATGTACCAAAACGTTTTAGAGGGTGTTTCGGTATGGGCTCATGTTCCAAATCACTAGGACTTGTTTCGAAAGATCGGGTACGATTGTTTTTGTTGTAGGGCAGGGAAATCCGGAGAACGAGGTACCTCCTGGTGGGAATTTACCTCCTCCACCGCCGCCACCTGGGGGCGAGGAGTATTTACAGCATGAGAAAGCTAGACTCGTGTTAGGTGGTTTGACGCCTTTAGTTCAGGCGATTACTAGAGCATTCCAAGCTGATGTTGCCAGAGTGCAAGTGCAAGCACCTTCTGCTGGGCAAACGGGGATGCCGTTAGAACACTTGCGTAGTTTGGGTAGTGTGGAGCATTGTGTTTTGTCGCTCGAGGCATTCGAGGCTTGAATTGCTAGTACATCCAAATTTTGGATCAGATGAGGTGCAACGATGCACGTAAGCTGGGATGTATTGTTTCGTTGTTGCAAGGTGAAGCTTACAGTTGGTGGACGACTGTAACTGCGGCTTTGGAGCCTAATAAAGTGAATTCAGAGTTTTATCAAGGTGCCTTTAAGAAGAAGTATCTAGGAGTTAGTTACTTGGACGACAAGAAACGTGAGTTCATGTCTTTGGTTCAGGGTAGCATGACTGTGGCTAAGTATGAGGTTTAGTTTCTACGTTTGAGCCAGTATGCTCCTGAGTTAGTGCCGAGTGATAGGCATCATTGTGATTGTTTCCGTTATGGCTTGGTGCAAGAGGAGAAGACTTTTATGTTGGCATCTGATTACACCGATTTTGATGTGTTGGTGACGCGAGCTAAGAATATTAAGCAGAGTTTGGGCTTGCCCTCTCGTGTGGGTGGTTCTAGCTCAAGTAAGAGAGCTACAGATTTTGGTCCTAATGGTGGACAGTTTAAGAGGCATCGTGATCATAGGTATCGGCCTGAGCCAAGGCAAGGTAATGTTGGTCGTGGTGCGCCAGCTCAAGGTAACAGGGTGAGGTCTGAGCAAAATGAATGTTGGGTTTGTGGATCACGTGAGTATTTGAGACGGGATTGTCCTCGGTTGGCTTGAGAGGGACATGCTCCTACGGCTATGGCAGCTAACTCTTGATGGAGTTGTGGATCGGCTAATCATTTGAGGTGTAATTTTCCATTGTTGGATGGAGGTGATCATGGTAGAGCACCTGTTGTTGCACCTTATCGAGGTTGTGGGTGTGGTCGTTATAATTTCCAGCGTAGGGAGGATGGTCAGAGAGCTATAGCACATGTTGTGGCTATGCAACCTAAGGGTGGTGGTCCTACGAGGGTGTATGCACATCGTGAGGGACGCAATCATACCGATGTGATTGCATGTACTTTCACTTTGCAATCTTTGGCATTGTTATCTTTGATTGATTCTGGCTCTATGCATTCATATATCTTGGGTGAGCATGCACATTTGCTTGATATCCCTGTTGAGAAGTTAAATGTGGGAATGCAAGTAACTAGTTCCTCTGGTGAAACGGTTGTAATGAGAAGGTTGTTTAGGAGATGTCCTTTATATGTTCAAGGTCATGTGTTTGCAATTGATTTAATGGAATTATCTTTCTATGATTTTGATGTAATCCTTGGGATGGATTGGTTAACCGAGCATAGGGTTGTGGTTGAGTGGTCGAATTTTGAATTTTTGTAGTTCGGTGGTCAAAACAGGCCAGACTCAATAGTTAAGTGGTCACCTAAGTAGTTTCCCCTATTATTATTATTATTATTATTATTATTATTATTATTATTATTATTATATATGATAAGTTGCATCTCATAAGGCAGATTCTAATCGCTACCCTAAAATTTCAGGTGGATTTGTGCTGTATGATATAACCTTCAACTTTGACAATGAATGCTATTCACGGTGTGGCTATCAACCATCCCTTCCATTGTCAATGGTGATCCCGAGAGAGCACCGGGCACTCTTGAAATCTTCTCCATGTCAGACCATTGGACCGGTAGCCTTTGGTTACGGACAAAGTGTTATAAAAATATAAATTTATTTAGTATATTTTAAAAAATCTCACATTTCTCTTTTATAATATTTGTTTTGTCTTTAAATATAATGACTTAGTATTGAGCTTGTAAGAGAAAAATATGATGATAGTTGCGCGCACACGAGATTTGGCCAAGAAGTCCAAATCATTAGATTGTCCTAAGCGCATGAACTAGACGCTCGATTTATTTTTATTATTTATTTATTATTTTTAAAGTTTATTATTAACCATCCATTTTTCTAATTAATCTTAATCATTCATTTTAAATAAAATCATCTTTATTCTTAATCATTCATTTTATTTTTGACTGATTTGCCATTGACTAATTGCTATTTTTAGATGCCCTTTTTGAATATGCATGGTACTATAAATATCATGCACATATGCCTTCATAATTCATCCAAAAATAGAATCATTTACTTTCTTCTCATCTCTCTCATTTTAAACAGATTTTAAAAGCCGAGTATTCATTGGTTCTTTGCTCTTTCTGTTGCATGCTTTGGAAGAAGTGCTTGTTGAATCCTAGAGGGTACGCTTTACCGCGAAATATCCTTAAGGACAATGTCTAGTGCACGCCTCAAGTAAGTCTTATTTTCAACCCTTTTTCGGTTTAACCAAACATTTTTTCTACAATCTTAAGGATATTTTTTTTTCATTTCCTATTTTAAACCGAAAACCTGCGACCTCTTAACAAAATTTTTCGTTGGTGTTGCTGTTGTTGTTACGTTGTCTGTGCAGTACTCTAGTGCGTCCCTTTACAGTCACGATGTTGTCTGTACATCATAATTTGAACTCTACTGCTAAAATAGGTATGTATTGTCTATAAATTTTTTAAGATGCTTTTAGATAATAATTTTATTTATCTATGCTATAATGTTGAATTATTATTCTTATGCCTAATATCTACACTTACAGAATTTTGTGAGTTGAGCTTTAAGCATGATTGATGTTGGTTACAAACTTAAAATAATATTTTAAAAAAAGAAGGAAAAGAAAAATTATTTTATGTGTGGCAGACTTCATAATTGATTGTCGGTATAATGTAAAAGTGCATGTCTATGATTGGTCCTATCAAAGACTTAGTATTTAAGAGTGTCTTTTACACCACCTCTCTTTCATAGGAACATACCTAGTGAATTATTCATTGACTATGCCCACGATTTTTATCTCCAATTATGATGACACATTGAACCACCATATAACTTAGTGCAGAAATTTCAATGAGAAATGATCATCTTCTTAAGCCAAATATTAATTCGGGCGAAACAGATGTCGTTAATCATGTTAAGATAAATTTTTAATTTGGTTTAAGCAGATGAGATAATTTTTGTGACCATTTCTCAAAGTTGATATATTTATGAATACAAAAGAGTGGATGATAGACAATGGTGCTACTAGGTATTATTCAAAGTTAAAAAAATATATTAGCTAAGTTTCCTTCAAATGTGACGAGTCGAGAATATATTATGTGAAAAAAGATTTGTAACATGTTTATTCAAAATTATTTGACATGTTATTTACATTTCTTGTATGAATAAATGTTTTGATGATCTATGTGACATGTTAATGTGAGAATTTATATTGTTATGATTGATTTGACATGATAATATTAACATAACTTATAAAATGTGTATGTTGGATTTTCTATGTGAAAATGATTAGAGACACCTTAAATTTATAAAAGTTATATGTTCTTGAAATATTTTTAAGTGTGGGGGTATTTTACCAAATTTATACTTCTAGTTCGTAAGGAAAGATAATTGTCTCTAAAGTGTTAAATTGCATGTTCACAGTGTTGCATATATGCTTTGTATAATAACATATTTGGTTGAAATAAAATTGGTAAACAAACAATGACTATAATTTATGTCAATTTTAGTAGTATGTATTTTCGAGTTACATCATATTTTATTTCATGAATAAAAGAACAAAAAGATGGGTAAGATAAAGGAGATGCTTATTTTACTTAATGACTATAATAGAAAAGAAATAATAATTTGTGATCTATCTCCTCTTATAAATTGGTGTATCATTAAAATTGCACGCTTGTTTCTTCTAATTTATGAGCCAAACTTATTTGAAACTTGATTGTGAACATAATGATTTGAGAAGATCTGAACGACCTAGAACTAAAAAATTATTTGGAAGTATTATTTTTTATATTTATACTTGGCTGAAAATGATACAATTTTTCTGAATCGATTTCTTCTTACGATGCTTTTCTTTTGGAAAGTGGTTAGTAATGAATGTAACTCATTTTTACAACGATTGTAAATTAATTTTTTACTTCATAAAATAGAACTTATCAATTGCAAACAAATTTTTTTACAAAAAATTTTTAAAAATAATTATTTTATAAATATATATTGCAAAAGGTTTTACTTAAAACAATATAAATTGTTTTGATGTTTTTACTTCATTTACAGAAAAAAAAATCATTGAAATTTTTTTCTCTAGTTTCAACACAATTTTTTTATCAGCCAAATGAACGCTAAAGTCATGTTTATAGTTACTCAAAAGGATATAGTGAACAACCCGAACAATGTATCATATCAGGTCGTGAAATCAAAGTTTGTAAATTTCTCAAATCATTATATGTCTTGAAACAAACATCCAAAATCGTGAAATGAGAAATTCAATCAAGTGATAAAGTGAAAAACGTGAATGATTATTTATTTGTGTTGATAACATGTTTTTTGTTTACATCAATCTGATTGACGATATTTATGTGATTATTATGTATTGATTATATGTCTATCTTAGTAATTATTACGTGAGACTGAGAGGTGTCTCGCTTCAATAAAAGACATGAATAAAGCAAATGTCATATTGAGTGATAGAAAAATCTCTTAGCATGTATTTGAAGTTGAGCGGTTGAAAAATTCCTTAGCTTGTATTTCATTAGGCACAAAAATGATAGATTCAGTGTCAATGCTTTATGATTGCCAAGTAGCAATAGACATTGCAAAGAATAAAAACTTTCAAAGGTTAAACTAGACATATTTGTCTAATGACATTAGGTAATAAAGCAGCTGCAAAAAGATGAAGGGATATCAATTGATTATGTGAAGTTAGAAATAATTTTGGCCAAATCATTCAGCTAAACCCCTGGGAAGAAAATTAATTTGTAAAATATCGAGGGAAAAACAGACTTATGCCAATATAAGAAATCAACAGTGTTGGTAACCTAATCTTTGTGATTGACGATCCCATGAAAAAAGTTCATATGGGTAATAACAAGTAATTGATTGATCTTGTAGAGAAAGCACTACATTATTTTTTGGTCCCTTCCTATGATGTAAATAGTGCTAAAAACTGCATGGATGGTGAGGGTGAGTAAAACTCTTAATCAAGTTCATAGCCTTTATAGATGGTGTATTACCTGCAGAATACACTTGATGACTTGACCTATATATGTGTGAAGTGGGGCTGCTTCTATGCGATTTATGGCAAAGTCTCTCGAGCACTTATGAAAACCAGACACGCACATGGCCTATTAGCGCATAACCGTGAAAAAGAGCAAGAATAGATATAATGCGATTACTGAGAATATTAGCTTACAATAACGACTTATTGGTTCATAAAAACGTGTTTCACCAATTATTCAGTAGGTTATGTCTTGTTTTTCTAAGTTTTGGTTCATAGTCCAAAAAGACACCAGAATGAATACGTTATGTCAGAATACTCAGCTAAACATTTTTTTTTATCATTCTTTGAAATATGTGGAAGAATGTTGTAAAAATATATATTTACTTAGTATATTTCAAAGAATCTCACATCTCTCTTTTATATTATTTGTTTTGTCTTTAAATATAAAGACTTAGTATTGAGCTTGTAAGAGAAAAATATGATGGTGGTTGCGCGCACACGAGATTTAGCCAAGAAGTCCAAATCATTAGTTTGTCCTAAGCACATGAACTAGAGGCTTGATCTATTTTTATTATTTATTTATTATTTTTAAATTTCATTTTTAACCATCCATTTTTCTAATTAATCTTAATCATTCATTTTAAATAAAATCATATTTATTCTTAACCATTCATTTTATTTTTGACTGAATTGCCCTTGACTAATTGCTATTTTTAGATGCCTTTTTTGGACATTCATGATACTATAAATATCATGCACATATGCCTTCATAATTCATCCAAAAATAGAATCATTTACTTTCTTCTCATCTCTCTCATTTTAAACACCTTTTAAAAGTTGAGTATCCATTGGTTCTTTGCTCTTTTTGTTGTATGCTTTGGCAGAAGTGCTTGTTGAATCTGGAGGGTACGCTTTACCGCGAAACATCCTTAAGGATAGTGTCTAGTGCACGCCTCAAGCAAGTCTTATTTTCAACCCTTTTTCGATTTAACCAAACATTTTTTCTACACCAAGTGCTCGTACGATGCCTCCAAGGTCAACTTCACTTATGAGACAAAAGATTGTGGTTTTGGCTCGGTCGATTGTCAATTTCCACCACCGAAACAACCTGTGACACTCCTTAACTTCGGCATTAACCAAAACGCGGTCTCTTATGAAGTGAGCTTGAACTACGGTTTCAATGTGCCGGTCCAGATTCAACCAATAGGTGGCAAGTTGGTTGGAGGGTCCGGACCGCGCCCCGTAGTCGACTGCATCAAGGACATGGGAGATGTGTGCCCTCCATCATTGGTGGTTAAAAACAAAGGAGTGTATGTGGGATGCAACAGTCCGTGCATTGCATTGAAAGGTCTTAAATATTGCTGCATAGAAAGCTTTATAGGGCAGGCTTGCCAGCCCAATGACTACTCGAAAAGATTCAAACAACTTTGTGAATTGGCACACACATATCCGGGGGACACCGATCCTCCAATATACAAATGTAGCGGGGCAACAGCTTACAATGTCACATTCTGTCCTCTATAAGCTTCTCCCCATCTACTCATTGTAATAAAACCTTATTCCTTACTTGAAAGTTCCCCGAAACTGTTTAACTTAAATTTGCGTTAAAGAAAAACTAAAGGCACCAAGTGGACCATTTCAGCCGAGACTTGACTCTACAGATCAAATAAATCAATACCCTCTTTCTTTTGAACTCTAGGGTTCCTCTTGGATACCATTTTTCTCCCCCTTTTGTTGTCTTACATACAGGCTAATTGTCAACGCCAATGGCAAATAAGAAGCAAAAGATAAAGGAATTGAATCAAATTGAGAATGTTCCAAAGTTTGCTAAGCTGCCCAGAAAAGCTGAACCTATGAATAAACGCTCTTCTTCTTCTTCTTCCCCTGCTTCCTCATCCTCCCCAGGTATTTCTATTCCTCTATCTTACGCGCATTCTACCGATTTTCCCTTGTTTTTGGTGTAATTGGGTAACTTTATATGTTGCTGGAGTCACAAATATTATGTTGGCAAAGAGGGAAACACAATTCGTCTTGCTTATAGAGGAAGAACTGTTCCTTAAAGCTTGAGATTTTCTTATGCTTGTGAATTGGGTAATTGTTCCACTGCTAATTACTCCAAGTAGATATGTTGGATGCTATTTCAGGTGAAATGTTGAAGGCTGTAGATTTTAGTGCATCCATTATGAGTAATTATGTATTTGCATCATTTTCTTAATTTATATGCATCAATTATGTATAACAAGACCATAATTCGTGAAGTTCTGAAGTTCTTTTAAAGCGTGTCGTATGTTATTTTTCATTCTGTTACCATTTTCTTTATAATTATGGTGCCAATATCGAGAGGATTGTTCTATGTTATCGGTAAAGGAAATCATTTTGGAGAAATATACCTTAAATGTTGGTAATTCTTTGCACAGGTTCTTTACAAGAGTGCTTCTATGATAGAGATGAAGCTTCCAGTGCAACCTTAATTAATTTTGATGATAAAAAGGATGGTCATGGAAGGAAAAAAGTGCACGACTCAGTTTATTACAGCAAGTCCTGTGATAAAAATCGAGAATCTGTGTTGAATTTCTATGAATTTCCGGCGGTAGAAGCTGAACCAGTTGATCTAGATAAAGTTAGTGATCCATGCAGTGGTAGAGTCGTCCAGTATGTATAATGCTATGAGCAGTTTTCATAAGGTTGTGCACTCATGTTATATATATTTTACTTTAAGAACTTTCTTTCTCCCTCTTTTTCGTTGAAGTAGGAAACTTGTGGAACAAAAAAGTGATGCGAAAAAGTTTCAAGTTAGAGGAAGCAATGGTGTTTGTATAACTCCAGGAAATGCCGTATGGGCCAAAACAGCTTGCCAAGTGTGGTGGCCTGCTGAAGTATGATACTGTTACTTTTGTTTGTTTTAAAATATTTAATATAGGTTATCTCTCATTTAGTTTTGCTTTCTGGCTCTCAATCTGCATGTATTTCGCTGCTGTTCTCTATCTCCCCTTGCCTATCTCATAATCTTATAACCTCATGTTAGCTAAGTTCTGCACCTGAAAAAATAAAAAATAAAAACTTTTGTTGGAAGCATGTTGGCATTTCCTTCAAAGATAATCCTATACCTAATTTTCTGCGGAACAGGTTGAAATTCTTTCAGCCAGGTACGGATGAAAGATTTTACGTCTAGTGGTGCAAACTTTTAGGTAGTTATATTAGAAATTTAGGGGTGCAAAATAAAAGAACTTTAGGGGTGTGAAATTAGATCATCATTAGAAAATACCTAAACTAGAAGGGAATTTAAAATTTGGAAGCTAAAGATTTGATTTTTAATTTCACTTTGAAAGAAACTTTGTATATAACAAAAGTACAACAGGTTTAGTCTTTTAAGCGTCTGACCAATAACTATAACATTTCTAACCTGAGAAAACTTACTTTAGCATTTCCATTTATCATTTCCCTTTTGACTTGAAACTTCGTGTTCTCTTCCAAAATGAGCTTATTATAGGAAGATTACAAACTCTTTTGAATGGAACAATTTTTTCCCCTTCAGAATGTTCTTAAAGAGGTCTTACTTGACATTTACAGATCATTGACATAAGGCCCATTTTAGCTGATTCAAGATTCCAACAAACCGAGGAAAATGTTTTAGTTAAGTTTTACGGGAAACAGAAAAGGTATAGTTTCCCATTGTAAGCTAATGTAACTAATGTCTTATAACCATGAAAATTTTATTTTTCTTCTGGATTTTCTTATTGTGATATTAATATTAGCTAATTCTTTTCAGTGTGTGGGTTAATTCAGCAAGAGATCTTTCAATGCTTGAGGATGTAAGTACAGACTGTCTAGCTAAAATAATCAATATCGAATTATCGATATAGCCAATACATGTTGCTTCCAAAAAACTTCCTATAAGTATGTTGTATGATTTCTATTAACTAATTTCGCCCCCTTTTGCCAGTGCTTTGAAGAAAGGAGCTGCAATTCAGTGGAAAATTTCCAAGATGCTTTAAAACAAGTATTTGATGATTTCCATGAAATGCGCCATTTGTTTTCTTTGCTTCATTTCTCAACATCTGCAACTTAGTTCTCACCTAATTGCAGGCAATAGTACAGAGGAAGGAACATATAAAATCGTGTAGGCAGTTTCCTGGAAACCCTTACTCTTTCAGTCAATCTGATCGGCAAGACCAAAAATCTGGTATGTGTTGCATTTATCTCTATGTTACACTTTTAACCTTATAACATACTTGAAAAACAGGAGCGATAAGTTGGACTGAGGAAGATGCATAATTCAAAAGTTGAGGATAGATTTTTCATCATTGCTTCATGCTTACTTATTGTAGATCAAAAGACAGGAATACAAACAGGTGTTACTTGCCACTACTATAGTCTCCATGATATACAGAAAATATCATCCGCTTTGTGCCAATTAAATCCGAATCATACTCTCTAGCTCTAAGTTAGTTGCAGTTGTAAGTTATTTGTTTAGTTGCCTTGAAATCAAGCGCTTAGGGTGTCCAATTCCCTCATAGTATCGTGCTATTGTTCAACCTCATTATTTTTATGGTTAGAGAATAGCCTGTTAAGTGCTTGTGGGGTTGGCTGTAACCCATTGTTACAAAGCAGCGAAGCTTCGCCCATTTTAGTTTCTAGAAAGAGACATTTCTTTATGGATTCGGGTTTGATACTTGAAGCCTCTAATGCTTTCGAATGCCATAGATTTTACTGGAGGGATACACTTTTTCAGTCTTTTAACCACAGCTTAATTTCGAGCAGGAAAAGGGGCTTCATCTATATCAAGCAAAACCTGTAGTAATGTAGTGAAAGTGAAACAAGTAGGTAATAAGAAGGAAGGCAAGTCAACAATTCGGCTTGACGTGAGTTGCTACTCAAACTCTTAGCCAACTTGCCTTGAACTATTTACTAGTAGCTATGGCTAATGGTTTGATAACATTGTTTTTGCAGGGTACTAAACATGCATTGAAATCTGGTGATGGAGCTCGCCGGCTAAAGATAATGCGGCATCTTGGTCTCACATCTCCGGTAGGATCTCCCTTCTAATCGATCACGCATTTAACACTTGCCCACAAAAAGATTGTAAAAGTTCGGAGTTTACAGATCATATTCCTACCATGAGAAATTTTTAATAATTTTATTTATTAGGTCCATCATCTGTTGTCGATGATGAATGCATAGAAATTTTTAATGTATTTGATGAATGCATAGGAATTTTTTAATGTATTGAGAAAGAAAATTTGTAACAGTCTAATTGTTTTACTATGTTCGACAACTCATACTATTAAATATTACTTGTGAAAAATTGTAATAAGAAAGTGTGAATATAGATGGGAAGTTACTTTGTATAATATCTGATGTTGGATTCTTCTTTCTCATCGTTTAGGGGTGAGCATTCAATCAAGTTAAATAAAAAAAATTAATCGAGTTGACGAGTCTCGTTTTAAAACTTAAACTTTATTTGAAATTTATTTGAGTCAAGTTGAATTGCTCGGTTTTTTGTTTAAATTTAATTGTGAATGTTTATAATGTTATGGTATTAATTAACTTCAATTTAAATGACATTTTATAACCATTTACATTGCATATATATACTCGAACTTGAAAATTGATCTAATAATTACTAAAAGTTTTAAGTTAGTCGAATTTTCATTTTATGATTCAAATTTTATTTGAATCTTTTTTAAGTCAAATTGCTTTTATGAAATTACGAGCTAAATCAAGATGAGTCGAGATTTTACATGTCGAGTTAAAAATTTAATTTTTTCAAGTCGAGTTTTGTTTGCCCATATCCCCCTACAGTAAATAATCTAATTAAGTGGTATACCGAGTATTCTGAAGAGTAAGAACAATATTTATTATTTTCTTAAAATATTATTTAATATTTAAAATATATTTATCAATAATGTTAATAAATATTAGTAATTAATATGTACTAATATTATTTATTAATCTTATAATAATTTTAAAATTATATTTAGAATTATTTTGGAAATATATTTATTAATAATTTTTATATTGTCATATAATATTCATATTTTAGTAATTACTTAAAAATTGTTGATATAAATATTAAATAATATTTTAAAAAATAATAAATATTTGGCTTAAAAGTCAAAGAAGCCCTTAACGAAAAATTAATTAATCCCTTATAAAATTTTTGCATCTAATTTAACCCTTATCATTTAAATTGCAATCAATCAGCCCCTCAAAATTTAAATTGCGATCAATTTAGTCCTCTTGTAATGCTGACCATTACAGTTGACTGTTAATTCATGTACAATTTTTAAGATAGTGATATGTGGTACACTATAGAAATGTCACGTCATAAAACCGTAAAATTTATTAATTTTTTTAAAATATTCTAAAAAATATATAAAAAATCATTTAAACTTATAAAAAATCTATTTTATTTCTAAAGAAAAAATATTTAAAAATTATAAAATATCTATTTTATTTAATTTAAATTATTTTTAAAAGAAAAAATAAATAATATTTTATTTTTATTAAAAACCCCTAAATTTCCTAAATTCCTAAACCTAAATCTAAAATCCCTAACCCTAGATCTCAAATCCCATCTACTATCACCAATTCAACCCTCCAACGACCTCCCTTGTCTTTTAATATTTTTTATTTTTAATATCTTTAGATTTTTTATATTTTTAAAATTTTATTAAAATGTTTAAAATATAATGATGTGACATTACTAGGGTGTGTCACGTGTCATCAGCTTATTAGTCGTCAATGAGTTTACAATTAAAATTAGTCAACCGTTACAGAAAGACTATATTGAATGCGATTTAAATTATGAGGGTTAAATTAAGCGAACAAACTTTATAAGTGCTTAATTGATTTTTTGAATTTTTTGTTGAAGTTTAATTTAACATTTAAGCCTGAATTTTATTGAACTAGATGTGTTACCATTTAATTGAATTATGGTTTGGTTGAACAACGAGAGAAGGGAAAAGAGAGAAAGAGGGGAGAGAGAAGAAAAAAAATTAAATATAATCATTTTAAATATTGTGTCATGTGTCACTTAGTAAATGATATGAATATTCTTTTATATTTTTTTAAAATATTTTTAAAAATTAATAGTAAAATTGAGAAATTAATAATATATAGAGGAATATCTTTGTTATTGTGTCTTAAGTAAATATTTTTTTAAATAAAAAAGTATCACATGTCAAATTTTGACTGGTCTAAAAGTTTATAGTAGATTATGTGAAATACACAAACCCATTAATAACAAATATTTGTTTTAAATTGCAGAACATGAATGTCATTTCTATTGCAATATTTCAGCAAAAAAAAAAAAAATCATTGACTTCATTAGAAAAACTTAAATTCTAATCATAAATTCTAAATTTTACACCTTACAACCTAAAACTCTAAACTAAACTCCTAAACTCTATCATTGAAAGATGTGTAAATTTTAGTTTACACTTACACAATATAACGACCCGAATTTCCGAGCTAAAGTTTGGGCGTTGACCTAGGTTATGGACCTTCGTGTTGCTTGGAGTAATTAGACCCTTTGGACCAAATTTGAACCTTGTTGAATGAGAATTTGGCCACGTGGGTTTCAGAGACAATCATTTTGTAACATAGGAGAAAGTTGGGTGTTTTATGATGCGAATGTACCCTTTTGAAATAAATGGGCTAGTCACCCTTTATTTCTTTTGCTTTCACGAGAATAAAGGGGAGGGTGATATCACCATTCTGCTTTACATTCTCCCCCCTTTTCTTCTTTCTTAAACCTTAGTTTCTAGAACTAAAAATCTTACCTTTATGCATCATTCTTTTCACTCAAGGTCCAAAATTTGAGTATGTTGATCTCTTGCTCACGAGCTTCGGAAAAAATATATATATATTTTTTGGTAAGGTGTGTAACATCTTAGATTGAGCTTGAGAGAAGACCAAGTCTAGAATGTTAAGGAAGACAAATTTCAAACAAGCATGAAACCTAAGAAGGCGTTCGAACATGGTTTCTTAGAAGAAGTCAAGTCTAGGGTGATTTATAAGAAAGGATATATATATATATATATATATCATCCGATATTAGTTTAAGGCCAAACATTGCATTTACATGACTAAGGACAATCCTATTTGGACAAACAAATATACACATCATAAAACAATTAAGCATGACAATTTATAAGCAAGGAATGAACCTACCATGTTCAAATTCTAAGATGAAGTGAGACAATTATTCAAACACTTTACCATGACACTCAAAGTTGTGTAGGACTTTAGTATGAATGTTACCAAATACAATTTATGTACACATACAAATGCAAGGAAATTACTTCTTTCTATTCGATTATAGCTAATTCCCATCCCTTCTAGCAAGATATTTAAAGACATCCAACTATTACCAAGTTCAAAAATTTCAATACATGTATTCATTTCTTGCAACCTATAGTGTAATATAGACAAATTGATTTTCAACAAATCGAATCATTCAAGCTTAGCACTTCAAGGTCTCACACTTCCTACATGACTATAATCTTTACTATCTAGGTTCAAATTTCACACATACCATGTTCAAGTGATTCAATGTACTTTAGCACGACTATCATCATTCAAGACCATAGAATCAATCACAAACAAGCATCAAACATTCGACCTCAACCATCAAGCTTAACCAAACAACCATACGTGATATTACTTACATGGTTTAGGTTTAATATTTACAATCCCATGACAAAAGAAGCTATATACTTTGATATGAACTAAAGCGCCACCATCCTAGTAGTTGGAACAAAAGTAAATACATAAGTTTAGAAAAACAAGTGACTTGATCAAGCTCTCGAAGATGTCCTCCTTCCAAGTTTCAACATGTAATGTAGTGAAAGAAATATACATATGCCTATGCTTAGTGAGTGAGTTTAAAGTTTACAATTAAAGTATTTGTGCCATTCTATATCTTTCACTAAATAAGGGCCTTTCAAACCTTATAGTGTAGGAGCAACAAGGTAAGTTTTTTAAGCATAGCATTAGGCAAGCGTTTTCAAGATAGTGATATCATTACCATAATCATTAATTCAAAGATCACATTTCATTATCATGAAACCTAGCACTGTAACGCCCCGGTTTTGGGCTTAGAAGTTTTGGGCGTTGACCGGTTCGGTCAAAGTGTTGTTCGAATATAAAAAGGTGAAATTAGGAAAGCCTAGTTCGGGTTGCATTAAAAATATGTAAAAATGCCCTAAAATCCTATTTTAATATATATAAGTGAACTGTGAAGTCAATTTTACAAAATGAGTTTTGGAAGGGTGACATTTTGGCTAGTGACCAAAATGTAATTTTTGAAAGTTGCGTGACTGTTTTAGAAAGGATTGAAACTTTGAATCTTTAAGGAGCTATTTACCCAAAGGGAGTTTCTCCAGATTTTTCTAAGATATTTTAGTGTTTAATTCTGATTTTAAAGCAAAAGAAAAGTGGAGGGAAATCATTTTGCTATTTTGTAACTAACTTTCCATATTTTCCAATTTTCCTTTTCTCTCATTTTCTCTCAACCCAAACACTTTCTCTCCAGAGATTTCCTTCTGATTTTGTCACTCAAATCTCTCTTTTCAATCCTCTTTTGATTCCTAATAATCACATCAACAAAACCTCACCAATTGCTAATTGGATTTTCAAGATTTTGGTTCCAAAAAGGGAGAAACTCAAGTTTGGAGGTAAGAACGTCCTTCTCCTCTAAACTCTCAGTTCTTTACTGAAATTCCTAAGTTCTCAATCCTTGATTTGTGATTTGTTAAAGGCTTTTCAATTGGAATCTTGATTTTGGCTTTAAAATGCAAGATTTGGTGATTTTTGGTGGATTTTCGTGTGATCTGTTTAGGCAGTGTTTTGAGGTGTCAAATTGATGTTAAATGAATGTTAAATTGATTAGAAGTTGAGATTTAATTAATGCAATCCCGGATAGGTTGAATTTCCTAAGTTTTACTTGAGTTTTTGGTTGTTTTTGGAGTGTTTTTGATGATCTGTTATAGCTGGAGGTATAAGGACGTGTTTGTGATCATTTTGGATGTTAATTGATGTGTAAAAATGGTTAGAAGTGATGGATCTTGGCTGGGTTAAGTTTTGGAAGTGTTTGGAGGTGTTTTCGGTTGTGTTTGGTAGCCGAAATGTTGGATTTGTGATGAGCAGCGAGTTGTGTTGTGTTGCTGGTGTTTTTAATGCATAATGATGCATTAATCCTCTGTTATTGTGTGCTTGAAACAGGGGAGTTTGATCCGTGAGCATTAGAGGTGGTGCGGAAGGCTTCGGATGCTTGGAAGGCTTGTTGGTTAGCCTTGTTTTGTGTATCGGTGAGTGAAGTTGGGTTTTCAGCTTTAAAACCAAGGTTTGAAGGTTTTGGGAGCTTAGTTTAAGTCTAAACAACTTAGCTAAGCTCAAGTGTAAGTAAATGGATTTTCGCTCTTGATTTGTGTGGTGAATTGGTTCTAAAAGCAATTGTGATTGATGGTTGCAATGCATTTGATTTGCATGTTTTAAATTCTGTTTTGAAAGCATATTTTAAGCATGGTTTAATGCTGGTTTTGAAAGCCATATGTGAAGGATGCTCAAGGTAAGAGATCCTTGGTTTTATACATTGAAAATGTGGTTTTGATGCATGGTGTTGCATGATGTGTAATGGCTTTGTGTAATGCTTTAAAAACAGTGGATTGATGATGGTAAATGATGGTTTTTGCATTATGGTTATGCATGTGAATCATTGGACTAATGTGGTAAGATGGTTATATTGGCAAGTGATGTAAGTGGTTCTTGGTTTCTTTGATCGGATATAGTTAGCCGGCTATAGGATTGGGTGCACCGTGAATAAAGTCGCCTTGGATGTGGAGTGGTTAAGAGTGAACCGGTAAACTCCATCCAAGTATCCTAACGAGATGGTTAAGGTCATAATGGAGGTTGAGTGCCCATTCGAGGACCTTGGGTAAGCAAAGGTAGTAATGGTGGTTAAAATTCCATTTGTGGACCTTGTGCTTGTTAAGATCACAATGGTGGTGTAAAGTCCATGTGTGGATCTTGTATAGGGTGTCCCGGATCTCGTTAGTGATGTTATACAACTACCAATCGGTGATGCTAAGGTTGTATGGTGTTTAAAAGTCCATACATGGGAACCTTGTGCATGTTAAGGTTATATGGTGTTTAAAAGTCCATATATGGGAACCTTGTGTAAGTTAAGGTTGTATGGTGTTTAAAAGTCCATACATGGGAACCTTGTGAAAGTTAAGGTTGTATGGTGATTAAAAGTCCATACATGGGAACCTTGAGGAAGATAAGGTTGTATGGTGGTTAAAAGTCCATACATGGGAACCTTGTGAATGGTGAGGTCAAATGGTGGTTAAAAGTCCATTTGGGGACCTTGGATTGGTAGTGTGTATGAAGCGTAGGGACAACGCTTGTGATCCGCGTATCCGATTGGATGTTGAGTTGAAAAGTGGATTTGGATTATCACTTGAAAGCCAATATGATGTTCTTGATTATAATGAAGCATGAGATGCTTGGAATGATGCATGGTTGCATGGGAAGTGCATAATGTTTTAAATATGCATGTTTGCTTGTTAAGTTTGAACAAGTGTTGATTATCTATTGAGAATGATGCATGTGTTCATGAAATCTCTTTAGTGCATTGGAGTCTTGCTAAGACTTGTTTTTAAAGGCATATGATGCAAATGTTGATGATGAGGTTCATATGTTGCATTTGTTTAATGCATGTGTTTGGATTGATTAAATAAATGGTTTCAAAAGGTTTCTTGTTGGAAATGATAACCAAGTAAGAGGAATGTATAATGTGAAGCGGAAGTGTTTTCCAAGGTTTTGAATTTAACTTTGCATTTAGTGTTTATGCATTGAAAGGTTAAATTGATGATTTGCAAGTTGTGCTTTGAAAAGGTTTACTTAGCTTGCTAAGCTAAGGGTTGGTTTTCATGTTAAAGCAATGCATGATTTTGAGCTTGTGGTTTAAAAGGGTTTTCAAACATTGCTTTGGTTTATCAAATCGGGTTTGTTTTAAAAGTGGTTTTATGACCCGCTGCATTGATGGTATTTTGGTTTTGAGCATTCCTCACTAAGCATTATGTGCTTACGCTCCTTTTTGTCCATCAATGCAGATCTTTGAAGTTGGAACAGCGAGGAGCAAGGGATTCAAGGAGAACTCCACTTGAGATGTATGTCTCGGTTAATAGCTATAGATAATAAAGGCAATGGGGGAAGAATCTCTTATGTTGTTGTGTAACGAGATTGTGTATGTTGGATAAGTTTGGTATATGTTGTTGAGTCATGTGGATTAATGTTGCAACGTTTGGATCACCTTATGCTTAAGTTGATTTGCTATGCATCTTGTTTAAAAGCATGAATGAGCTTTGAATGTGTTTAATGTGTTGGTGCACCTAGGGGTGATCATGTATCTAGATCTTGATGCCTATATGTCTCTTATATGTTGTATGAGTTGCTGGTAAAGTTTGGTAGCATTTGGAGCATGATTGGATGATCGATTGTGTGTTTATGCATGCATTTTGCTGCAATCTGTACAGGGCGTTTCGGAACAGTGGCTACCGTTTCGGAACGGGTGCCTTGAATCAGCCCAGGCGTCCGAAACGGGAGGCACCGTTTCGGAACGGGTGCCTTGAATCAACCCAGGCGTCCGAAACGGGAGGCCCCGTTTCGAAACGGGAAGCCCTCTGCCAGCCCTCGTTTCGGTACGCGTTGCGGAACGGCCCCGCGTTTCAAAACAGGCTCTCCCTGTTTCGGAACACCTGACCGTTGGGGGCTGACATTGGCAGTTATATGTTTTAAAATGTTTACGTTTTGGTCCCGAATCTTGTTTTGGTTCTTGTATGAGTTTGGGAAGTCCGTTTGAGCTGAAATTTGGCAGAGAGGCATGAAACTTGACTAATTACAAGTTGGTAACACTAATTTGGATTAAGACCTTATAATTATCAGAATTTACAAATTGGTCCCTAAAGTTGGAATTTGTTCAATTGGGTCCCTGTTTGATCTCTGATGTTTACGATCTTTGAGCATGCTGTTTGAATGATCATAACTAGGGTTAATGTGCATCTAGACAAGTTTAAAAAGAAAAAAAGGGTCGTTAATCAAGGTTGACTTTCGGGTTGACTTTGGTTTTCCCCGTGTGACTTTCTTAATTCGGGTCAACCGTCTAGACCGGGTTAAGGGGGTTACAAGCACCCTTTCGCATAACCTAGATAGCAAATTCAATCTATAAAAAAGTCACATTATCTTATATATATATATATATATATATATATATATATAAGTTCAACATAAGATCACTACTTGCATATCTAATTCGATTTCACGTTCATTAGCAGGTGAGTTCCCAATTCATATAGTTTCACAATTTCATTATTAAAGTAAAAACCATAGCCTTGTGAATCGATAGTCTAGTCTAAATACACGAGTCCCCAACCAACTATCGTCTGTAACATATATTGTACATACAATATCAGTCACACTCTCCTACCGTTTCCATTTGACCATATACACATCCCTCCTAGTGTCACCCATTAAGGACCTCTGTCCCGAACCGTAGTCCATCCCGACACTAAGCTCTACGGACTCTATGGCATGCCAACTATATCTATGACTGACTCTAGACCAAGACTTCATTATTCATTTTCATTTCATTAGGTGAGCTGAGCTCTTTTCAATATACACAATAAAGTGCCACTACCCTTGTTCTCAAATAGGGCATAACCATATTCATCTAGAGACTTATCTCATTCATTTCGATCAAAGGCTTTTGGCCAAATCTAAGCATCAATCAATTATGTCTTTTCTCATTTCAAACAGTAGTAATTCATATAGCATAACATATCAAACTTCTTCAAGACATGGTTCATGCAATGTTCATTCTTTGTAAACATATGATCATTCATAAGCATTTCATGCTACCATATTTCAAACAATTGTCAACATGCTAGTAACTCAAATTCTTATGTTTCAAGTATTTTTCAAGGAACTACTTACCTTGCTTCCAAGCTAGCATCACATATCATGAATCAAGTAATTTCACAATAATTGATTAGAATGCAATGCTTGGAAAAGTTGTTAATCCTTTTCGAGACTTTAAAAATCACTCATTGTTATGTTCCGAGCTATTGTTGATCTCGGATCACGATTCCTTTTTGTCTATCAGCACCTTGGTCTAAGTTAGTTCTCTTCTCCTCAATATCCTCCCGATATATTATATCACTACACATGCAATATTAGGCACCTTTAGACAATCATTTCAGTTCACATTAATAACTCTTCACAACTATTATCTACTTGATTAATTTCAGCAACCCCATACTTTACACACACACATTCAAACATTCATACATTTGTGGTTCCAAAACAGTAACCTAATTTATCTTTAAACTCAAATTTGCTATATACTATTTAGTACACAAATTCTCCCCTGAATTCGAAACAGGGCATACCTAATGTAATTCATTTTCACCTATCGAGCAACCCCTTAAAACAATGTTCATTTAGTTCACCTACACTATTTTTATAGAACCATTATTCATCAAATTTTTGGGCAAATTCTAACATATATTTGAGTCCATCTAATGCTTCAATCATACACTTTATTTCAAAGCAAAATTGACAAAAATCTCTAACACAAAACAATTTGATATCCCACAGCTTAATCGGGAAGAACATATACATAATTCATCAATTTGCTTGTCTAAAAAACCAATTGTGGTCACATTTTAATCTCTTTCATTCAACAATTCTAATTCAGCCATGTTCTACATCATGCATACAATTTAAAACTAAGGATTAATGAGAGTTCAATCATGAAAAAACATTCAATCTAACCCAAATTGTATCAAACTACTTATACTTCCATGAATTAAGATACTTACTTCCTTTTTCCTTGAATGGTTAAGCAATAAACGAGACTAAATCACCAAACATGGCATTCAGTTCGACCCTCTCTCTTTCTCTCTCTTTTATTTTAATTTGTTTATGTTCAATTGTCCTTTTGGAGAAGATGAGTCAATGAACTCCCTTGGAAGTGGCCTACTTCAAGGCTCTCAATTGTGTTTAGTTGATCACACAATTGCAAATGGCCAAGAGGGGGTGAATTGGCAATAAAAATTTTGGTGGGAAGAATGAGTGAAAAATAAAAGATGACACAAGTAGTTAGAGTGGTTCAAGTTCTCGAAATGAACTCTACATCCACTACCTTAGTTCCCAATAAGGATTTTCAACCAATTCACTACTTGAATTCTTCCCCTTTTCTTGGATGAGGAGGTAACCTTACAAATTTGATTCAGCTTTCTACCCAAAGCTTAATCCACTCAATTTACAAAGAGAAGGTTTTGGTAAACTCAAATAATTCCTCACAAAGGATAAATGTCTACCCAAATACAATTTCAATTACCCCAAACTCACAATACAAGATAACAATGAAAACACTAGAGTTGGGTACAAGAATTTGACTTTGAAGAGCACAAGGGTTTGGATTTTTGCTTTGATGATGCTTGTAGGTTGAATAGTTGTTGCTGACCTTCAAAGGACTTCAATTTATACCTCCTCTATTAATTCTAGCCGTTTGGGTGGTTGGGGACTTGAATAGAGCCGTTGGAACCCTCTCTTACCACCATAAATGTACTTATGGAGCTATCTGTATCGGTACACGGGGAGCCGTATCGATACCTGTCTTAAAAAAGAAAGAGCCATTGTGCATAATAAATAGGGGGTATCGAAACGCACGTAGGCGTATCGATACAGGGTATCGAAACGGCTAAGACCGTATCGATACCTTTTTCTCGACTGAGCTCACTGGAAGTTTCCGTTACGATACGAGGGTTTACCGTATCGATACGGGTCAACTACCAATTTAAAATTTGGTTACCTAACAACTGACACCAACGGTCAAAACATTTAAAACGGTCTGAATTAAAAATTCGTTAAAACCGTATCGATACGGGTGAAGCCGTATCGGTACACCATTCAAACTCTTTTAGACTTTTACAAATGGGCGTATCGATACAGATTGAATATGTTTCGATACGGTTAAGGGCGTATCGAAACGAGTTCCTCTAGTGGCCAACTTTGTAAAAAAGGTATCGATACGGCTGGAAGCGTATCGATACACCTGGACGGTTTTCAATAGTTTGGCCTTGGAACACTTAGAAAATATTTTGAGTTTGAGTTTTTCAAATCAGTTTTAAAGTGTTGGTGACTTAAAACGTATTAAGGGACTTATAAAACAATTTTAAGTTTTTCAATTTGATCCTTAAAGATTCAATTATATCAAAATCAAACATAGGTTTCACAATCTCCCTCTTTTTGATATAACAAAACTATAACTTAAAATTTTTGACACTTTGAAAAACTTTGCAAAATTAACTCCCCCTTAATATGAGCTAGGTAACTTTTAAGTTGAAAATTAAAATTTTTAAGTGTTGTGAGCTAGCTTCTCTCCCCCTTTTTGTTAGATCAAAAATATTGAGACAAAGTAAAGTGCATAACATAGGCAAAGGTATAAATAGGCAACATAAATACCATTAAGTTAAAAATAAAGCATAACATCAACTTAAAAATCCAACAAAACATAAAATCAAAGAATAGGTTTAAAATAAAGCAAACTTAGTCCTAAGAACAAGAAATAGAAGTGCATAAATAGAAATATCCTAGAGGATATGCATGAGATGCAAGGAGAAGCTACTAGGCATCATCATCGCCTTCTTCATCATCTTCATCGACATCTCCAATTGGATCATCATTCCTCATGCTATTACGCCACTTATCATGGAAGGCGGAGAGGGAAATATTTAAAGAGTTATGACCGCTTTCAAGAGAGGTTAGACGATTCTCCATGTTTGTCATCCTTGTGTCAAAGCTTGTTTCAAGAGCGGTAAGACGATTTCCCATATCCGTGCGCAACCCTGTGAATTGCTCATTAAGGAAGGTCATAAGAGCATCCATGGAAGGTTGAGGAGGAGGTGGAGGAGCTTGAGGAGCTTGATCACCTTGAGGATTTTTCAATTCGGCCGCGGCCTCGGGTGGTAGCTCGGAAAGACGTAACCAATTACCATGAAAATAATGGAACTTACCCCGTGTAAGAGAGCATTCAGCAATAGGATCGGTGAGGGGAGTTGGGAAGTCAAACGAGCAATCAATATCCTTTTTCAAAAAGAAATAGCTTATGGTCGTACCATAGGTAGAGGAGGTGACAAGAGAGGTGTGGCGATGTTGCACAAGATAGACAATCTCCGCAAACATGATACGAGCAAGGTTTGGACGTTTTCTCTCACGGAAGCAACGAATCCAAAAGTCATCCACTTGATGGATGGTAGAGTACTTTCCTTCGGAAGACCTAAACCACCAAGACACCATCAAATGAAGGATCCGATCTTGAGCATTGAGGGCGGTGACGGAGCCACTAAGAACATGGCCTAAAGCATTCTCATCATCAAGGCCTTCATCCTCCAAATTAAAAACTTCACATATAGATTTTACATCAAGGAGGATTTTCTTGCCCATGAGATAGGAAGTAACTCCGGTAACAACCCCATTACGATTTGCACAACATTTGGCATTAGTGTAAAAGATCAAAACCAAAATACGGAAATAAAACCCGGGAATGGAGAGAAAATCCATAAAATTCCAAAGTTGAAGCAAAGGAAGATATTCAAATTTGAATCGCTCCGAGTTAAGAAAAGGAATAGATATTACCCTTTCCGAACGAATCTTGTAGTTTTCGAATTGACAAAAGTATGTGAGAGCTCCGGGGGTTTCAAAGGAATGTTCATAGATTTGGGTGTAATTTGGACGTGCAACCTCTCCGGGATTAGATGATTCACCCGTTTGAGAAACCCGAGATCTCTTCCTAGATTCCTTGGGTGCCATGAACTAGAAAAAAAAGTATGCATTTAAATTCCTTCATTCAAATCATTGAGAAAGCAAAGATCAAGGTAAAAAAAAATTGGAAAATAAAATTTGAAGAAGAAAATTTTGAAAAACAAAGTTTTGTTAAGAAGACAAATATAAAAACAAAATAAAAAAATTGAAAAAGAAAAAGAAAGTGTTTTACCTTAATAGTGATTAGAGAGGAATGATGAAAAGCCTAGCACCAAATTTGATGAGAAAAACCCTTAGAGCTTTGCTTGATTTGAAACCCTCTTTAAGTTTTTGAGTTGTGGTGTGAAAATATGAGGGAGGAAGAGCCTATTTATAGGCTAAAACGGCTAGGGTTTTTAGGGTTTTAAGAATTTTAGTTTTGGTAAAAGTTGAAGACTTTAAATGCCAAATTTAAAGCTGTCTGCGCAATCGAGTATCGATACGCCTGAGGGTGTATCGATACAGGGGTAGAAACGTATTTCCTTAAAAATGCCCGTTGAAGAATCGTATCGAAACGGATGGGATTCGTATCGAAACGATTGAAGCTCATATCGAAACGGGTTTAAACGTATCGATACCCGTTTAAGGCAAAAAGAAGTCTGGGAAGCTTAATGAAGTACTCGTATCGATACGTGTAGAGCAATATCGATACCCTATGCCCAGAAATACATCTTTAGGCCTAAAGAACAACCATAGGCTCGATTTTAACATCTCCTAAAGGAATGCAAATGATGAATGAACAATTCTAAACATATTTGAATAGAATCATACTCCCCCTAACTATAGGCATGGACATTTTCAAGAGTTACAACACACAAACATGCAATTTCACAAGATCAAGCAATTTTAAGCACAAAGAGGTCCTAAAAGGTCAAGATAGGCTAGCTAGACCTAACTCTCTCCTAAGGGACCAAAAGCGTTCTTTATCTAAAGGTTTTGTAAATATATCCGCTAATTGGTTTAAGGTGTCAACAAATTCTATAACAACATCATTTTTCAAAACATGATCTCTAATGAAATGATGTCGAATTTCTATGTGTTTAGTTCTAGAGTGTTGGATGGGATTCTTAGTGAGACAAATGGCACTAGTGTTGTCACACCTAAGGGGTATGGTTTCTATTTCAACACCATAATCTAAGAGTTGTTGCTTCATCCAAAGGACTTGAGCACAACAACTCCCTAAGGATATGTACTCCGCTTCGGTGGTAGATAAGGCTACGCTATTTTGTTTCTTAGAGAACCAAGATACGAGCATACTACCTAAGAATTGGCATGTCCCGGAAGTACTTTTCCTATCTATCTTACATCCCCCATAATCCGCATCTGAATAAGCATGAAGGCTAAAGGAAGAATCTTTAGGATACCAAAGGCCTAAGGTAGGTGTATCTCTAAGGTATCTAAAAATTCTCTTAATAGCAACTAAGTGTGATTCTCTAAGACTAGCTTGAAACCTAGCGCACAAGCAAACACTAAACATAATATTCGGTCTACTTGCGGTAAGGTAAAGCAAAGAACCTATCATGGATCTATAAAGCTTAGAATCAACACACTTACCTCCTTCATCTTTGTCAAGCTTTATGGAAGAACTCATAGGTGTGGCTTGGGGTTTTGCATTCTCCAAGCTGAACTTTTTGAGCATGTCATTCACGTACTTAGCTTGATTTATGAAGATGCCATCTTTCCTTTGTTTGATTTGGAGTCCCAAAAAGAATGAGAGCTCCCCCATCATGCTCATCTCGAACTCACCTTGCATTAGCTTAGAAAATTCTTTACAATAACACTCATTAGTAGAACCAAAAAAGATATCATCAACATAAATTTGAACTACTAAGATGTCATTGTTATATCTTTTTATGAAGAGTGTAGTATCCACCTTTCCTTTTTCAAAACCCTTTTCAATTAAGAAATTTTAAAGTCTCTCATACCAAGCTCTAGGAGCTTGTTTTAAACCATAGAGAGCTTTTGTAAGTTTAAACACATGGTTTGGAAATTTTGAATCCTCAAAACCCGGTGGTTGTTCAACATACACTTCTTCATTTATAAAACCATTTAAAAAGGCACTTTTCACATCCATTTGAAAGAGCTTGAAATTATGATAACATGCAAATGCAAGCAACATTCTAATGGCTTCCATTCTAGCTACGGGTGCATAAGTCTCATCAAAATCAATTCCCTCGTCTTGGGTATAGCCTTGAGCAACAAGCCTAGCCTTGTTTCTAACTATATTACCACTTTCATCTAATTTATTCCTAAAAACCCATTTTGTTCCTATAGTAGATTGATTATTGGGCCTTTCAAGTAATGTCCAAACTTTACTTCTCTCAAATTGATTTAATTCCTCTTGCATGGCCAAAATCCAAAAATCATCTTTTAAAGCTTCTTTAATATTTTTAGGCTCAATGCATGATAGAAATGCAACATGGTTCATTAATTTGAGAGAGGATCTAGTAGTTACCCCCTTGGATGGATCACCCAAGATTTCACCACCTTTGACATAGTTGAACTCCCTTGGGTAAGACACCTCCTTTTCCTCAAGAGCCAAGTCCTTCAAGGCTTCAAGAGGTGGATCTTGTGTATCCTCATCTTTAGTTGGAACCTTATCCACCTTTGACGTTTGTCCTCCATCAATGTCATCAAGGATTTCTACATCATCATCATCACAAGATTCCTTCCTCGGAAGGAGGTTATAATCGAAAACAACATGTATATACTCTTCAACTACTAGAGTTCTTTTATTAAATACACGATAGGCTTTAGAGTTTAAAGAGTACCCTAAGAAAATAGCTTCATCACTTTTAGCATCAAATTTATCAAAGTTTTCTTTACCATTATTCAAAACAAAACACTTGCAACCAAAAGGATGGAAATAGCTAATGTTAGGCTTCTTAGATTTTAAAATCTCATAAGGTGTTTTCTTCAAAACCGGCCTAATCATTACTCGATTTATAATATAGCAAGCGGTATTTGTGGCTTCCACCCAAAAATATTTAGGTAAATTATTTTCGCAAAGCATAGTTCTAGCCATTTCTTCTAAAGTTCGATTTTTCCTCTCAACTACCCCATTTTTTGAGGAGTGCGAGGTGCAGAAAAAATGTGGCTAATCCCATTTTCATTTAAAAACTCATTGAAACCTAGATTTTGAAATTCGGTTCTATGATCACTTCTAATGTGAGAAATTTTAAGTTCAAGATCATTTTGAGTTATTTTAGAAAATGTGATGAATTTTTCTAAAGCCTCATCTTTTGTACTTAAGAATAGAACCCAAGTAAACCTAGAATAATCATCTACAATCAGAAAAGCATATGATTTTCCACCCAAGCTCATTGTTCTAATAGGCCCAAAAAGATCCATATGAATCAATTGTAAACATCTAATAGTAGAGACATCATTAATGGATTTAAATGAAGTTCTATGTTGTTTACCCTTTGAACATGTATCACAAATTTTATCATTAGAAAATTTAAGTTTGGGTAAACCTCTAACTAGATTAAGGGAAATTAATTTTTCTAAGACACTCATGCTAACATGTCCTAATTTTCTATGCCAAAGCCATGAGTCATGTTCATCATGTGCAACTAAGCATGTATGAGATGAATGAATGTCATCTAGATGCACCATGTATATGTTCCGTATGCGATGACCAATGAGCATTAGTTGATTTGTTTTAATGTTTACAATTTTGCAACCACTTTTATCAAATAAAACATTAAAATCCTTATCACATAATTGACTAATGCTCAATAGATTATGTTTAAGACCATTGACATACAAAACATTTTCAATGAAAATAGAAGAGTGATTACCAATGGAGCATATTCCTTCAATGTGGCCTTTGGAGTTGTCACCGAAAGTTACCACTCCACCACTCTTTGGCTTTAGTTGCACAAATCTACTCTTGTCACCAGTCATATGTCTTGAGCATCCACTATCAATGTACCAAGAATTTTGGCTTGAAGCTTTAGCCTTGTAGCAATGCCCCCTACAAACAAAGAAATTAGGCCTTGATTTTTGGTACCCAAATCATTTTGGGTCCATGTGTGTTAGCCTTCAAAATGTTGGTTCCCTTGGGAATCCAAGAAGCAATAGCACTCATATTATTAGAAATAATGCGTTCCTTAGGAACCCAAACACTCCTAACTCTTTGACCTCTAGATTGCTTATTAAAATTTCTTTGTTTAGGAATAAAGGGTTTTCTTTTTACATATTGGGATTTAGAATGATTTCCTTTTTCAAAATTGTTTTTCCCAATAACAATAGATGTTTTAAGATTATCCACTTCCTTTGTGTGATAATCTTGAAAACCGGAAAGAAGTTTTTCAAGTTCAAGATTTTTTGTTTTAAGATCATTTGAAAGATTTACTAAAAACAAAACTTTCTTTTCCAATTCGGAGTTAGCTTTAGAAAATGTCTCATTTTGATTTTTCAAATCGGAAATGGTTTTCTTGTTTTTCAAAATGGATTCTTTATATTTTCCTACTAACTCATCGTAAACCTCTTGGAATTCATCATAAGCATCTTGAAGTTCATCAAAAGTAAAATCAAAATTGGATAAGTTAGAATTTACCTTTGGTTCATCATCAATGGCCATGAGACATAGATTGGCCACTTCCTCATCTTCCTCGGATGACTCATCGTCACTCCAAGTTGCTATTTGAGCTTTGAGCTTGTTCTTCTTCCCAAAGCTCTTCCTCTTCAATTGAGGACATTCAGAACGGATGTGACCCAACTTCTTGCATTCATATCAAGTGATTTGGTCCTTCTCCTCTTCCTTACTCTTGCTCTTGAAGTCTCCCTTTCTAATAAACTTTCTTCCACGATTGGACTTCATGAAGGGAGTAAACCGTTTGGCCAACATGGCCATCTTCTCATCTTCATCTTCACTTGAATCGCTTTCTTGATATGAAGCTTTTAGAGCGATTCCCACTTTCTTCTTCTCAACATCCTTATTCTCAATCATCTTCTTCTGTTCTTCTCTCCCCTTCCTCATGATCTCATGGGTGAGTAGAGATCCAACAAGAGCATCAAGCTTGAGAGTCTTCAAATCTCTAGCTTCAATAATAGCCGTTCTCTTGCCATCATATGACTCCGGAAGAGAGTACAACAATTTCCTCACTAGTTTGTCTTCGGGTATGATCTCGCCGAACCCCTTCAATCCGTTGACAATGACCGAGAATCGATCAAACATCTTGGAGACACTTTCATCGGGATCCATCTTGAAATTTTCATAGCTTAGATTGAGTAGCCCAATCTTTGTCTCCTTGACATCACTAGTTCCCTTATATGTTGTCTCGAGGGTATCCCAAACCTCCTTGGCATTTTCGATTGAAGACACCTTGGAGTAGATATCCGGACCAAGTGCACAAAATATCACATGGAGAGCTTTGTCATTCACTTGCATCCTTCTTCTTTCATCATCCGTCATCTCATCTTTTACCTTTGGGACGAATCTTTCTCCATCTCTTTTCATAGGAATGTATGGACCTTCTTCAACCACATCCCGCACCATGTAGTCGGTAGACTTGATGAAGAGCCCCATCCTATTCTTCCAATATGGGTAGTTATCCCCATTGAAGAATGGTGGCTTGGTGGTAGATTGGGACTCATAGAGGTTGGAGGTGGATGCCATTGCTTGACTAGTTGTTGGTCAAACTCTCCTAGAATCGACTCAAGAGGGTTGTAATCCTTCCAACGAGTGTAGCTCTGATACCAATTGTGTAGTTGATCACACAATTGCAAATGCCCAAGAGGGGGGTGAATTGGCAATAAAAATTTTGGTGGGAAGAATGAGTGAAAAATAAAAGATGAAACAAGTAGTTAGAGTGGTTCAAGTTCTCCAAATGAACTCTACATCCACTACCTTAGTTCCCACTAAGGATTTTCAACCAATTCACTACTTGAATTCTTCCCCTTTTCTTGGATGAGGAGGTAACCTTACAAATTTGATTAAGCTTTCTACCCAAAGCTTAATCCACTCAATTTACAAAGAGAAGGTTTTGGTAAACTCAAATAATACCTCACAAAGGATAAATGTCTACCCAAATACAATTTCAATTACCCCAAACTCACAATACAAGATAACAATGAAAACACTAGAGTTGGGTACAAGAATTTGACTTTGAAGAGCACAAGAGTTTGGATTTTTGCTTTGATGATGCTTGTAGGTTGAATAGTTGTTGCTGACCTTCAAAGGACTTCAATTTATACATCCTCTATTAATTTTAAGCGTTTGGGTTGTTGGGGACTTGAATAGAGCCGTTGGAACCCTTGGAGCTATCTGTATCGGTACACGGGGAGCCGTATCGATACATGTCTCAAAAAAGAATGAGCCGTTGTGCACAATAAATATGGGGTATCGAAACGCACGTAGGCGTATTGATACGGGGTATCGAAACGGCTAAGACCGTATCGATACCTTTTTCTCGACTGAGCTCACTGGAAGTTTCCGTTTCGATACGAGGGTTTACCGTATCGATACGGGTCAACTACCAATTTAAAATTTGGTTACCTAACAACTAACACCAACGGTCGAAACATTTAAGACGGTCTGAATTAAAAATTCGTTAAAACCGTATCGATACGGGTGAAGCCGTATCGGTACACCATTCAAACTCTTTTAGACTTTTACAAAGGGGCGTATCGATACAGGTTGAATCTGTTTCGATACGGTGTTTTGATACGGTTAAGGGCGTATCAAAATGAGTTCCTCCAGTGGCCAACTTTGTAAAAAAGGTATCGATACGGCTGGAAGTGTATCGATACACCTGGACGGTTTTCAATAGTTTGGCCTTGGAACACTTAGAAAATATTTTGAGTTTGAGTTTTTCAAATCAGGTTTAAAGTGTTGGTGACTTAAAACTTATTAAGGGACTTATAAAACAATTTTAAGTTTTTCAATTTGATCCTTAAAGATTGAATTATATCAAAATCAAGCATAGGTTTTACAAATTGAATTCTTCAATAGACAAGAGTAATGGCCATTAGAAAATCTTTTATTACCATGTAATTTCAAAGTTTACAATTAATTCTATTTGATCATTGGGAAGCATCTATCCCATTATTCAATCTCCCCAATTTGGTCACTAATTTCCTTTAATTAAAGGAGTTGGAAATCATGGCAATTAAACTTAATTTGTAGTAATTGGTAACATTCAAAGGACCAAGTTTTAGGGTATCACAATTCCCTCACCCTTAAAGAAATTTGTCCTCAAATTTACCTGGAGGAAAGATTTGTAACACCTCCTACCCAGTTTAGGAGTAAATCGGATAGGGAGTGTTGGGAACACAAGAGAAAACATGAACCATATAAAACTTTTCGAACTCATCTCTATTTAGATGAGTTGAGAGACTAACAAGGAACATAGACATACCAATTCAATCACACAAGTATGAACATGCTTCTTTTTCATTATAGGTTACCAATTTGATTAATCACTTTCAAATTACATTCAAGGATGTTTACTACTTGTTTAAATGAACATGTTTGGCATTTCGAATAATACACTTAGACTAAACCATACTTGTTTCAATCCCAAACTCATAAATGCACAGCTTGAAATAATCATATAATAATGAACTAACATGCTTTCAAAGACACACTCCAATCGAGCTAACTAAGCATGGTATTAGGTCATCACATTCAAGACACGTTGGCATATCATATTGGTTTATCTAAACATGCTATTAAGTGTACACATTCGAAGCACATCACAAAAGTATATCTTCAAACAAGATTAGCAATTATTAGAAATCATGACTAGCTATCATAACACTTATTAATCAAACTAGGAGCAAGCTATCAAGACCCAATGAACAATCGAATAAAGCATATAAGTGAGCTAAGCATATGATGATTCATTTCCATACACATTCGACCATAACAATATCATGCTCACAAAGTATCATTTCAATTATTCATCAAGTCATAAATATTTAATTCATATAAAACTACCAAGTATCATTTCAATCATTCATCAAGTCATGATAGGCATCAAGTATCAACTACCAAGTCTTCACAAACTTTAAGGATTAAAATAATATATACAAACTTTCAAAATAAGCAAAATGCATGACCTAACATTAACTATACACAAGTCTAGGTACCACCAACTAGGAGCATTACAAAATAAGTATGGAGTCATACTCTAGCTTTGCTTGTGTCTTGCTTCAAGCTCAAGGAATTGGCTTTGAGATCACTTTAACATGTAGGTTGGGAAGAAAGAAAACAAGAGTGATAAGTACATGATGTACTTAGTGAGATAGCTCCTGGTTCTAACCATTTATTAGAACAAGTATCATTTAATCAAGTAAATCTAGTCAAGGTTTGTAGCTTTGAGTTCGTGAATAAGAGAGTATTATAAAGATATGTTCAAGTATAAGAACATATAATCATCTAATCCTATCACCATGGGCAACATGTACATTATAACACACAAGTAGATAAGTAAGCAATCTAGTTTCAAACAAGTTTAATCATGTCTCATTTGTTTGTAGCATTCGAATAACATTGGCAAGCAAGGAACATGGTTCTCAATTCGTGCTTAAACACATCTCAATTCAATCAAGAATCATATACAAGCCAATTTCACAATTTCAAGTCAAATATAAACATGATTCATGTCAAGCTTGTCTTTCAAGTAACATTTGCAAGGAGCACTTTTTCATATCAATTAAAGTAAGGACAATCTCCAATTCAAGTATGCATTACAAGTAGCAAGTAAACTTCATGATATAATTCTTAATTATTAATCTTTTAGTTCAACCTTGGTGTATAGTTTGTCTAGGTAACGAGTCAGCCCCAATTATCGCCAGAAACAAGATATTGGTCATTTCCCTCATATTGTCGCCAAAGACCATATCACACATCCCTCCTACTGTCACCACATAAGGGCCTTGGCCCTAGACCGTAGTCTACCCAAACACAAGAGAGCTCTAGACTCAATTGCATGCTACTATACATATGACCAACTAACAACCAATGTTTTATTCAATTATGTATCATTTGTTCAAGCATTTCATGTTCAAGCATTTCATGATCGAGCATTTCATGTTCAAGAATTTCATGATCCAGTCAAGACAATAGCTTATTCAAGGAATCATATTCATGTAATTCTTAGCAAGATCATGTTAAGCCCTTAGGCTAATTGAGCCTCAGCTCACCAAGTCATGGATTTCACATGTCATTCATGTTAACATTTAGCATGCACTAGGCTTAAGCATTTAGCAATATCTCAATTCAAGTCTCTATATCATGTTTAGAAGCATCATTATCATCACATTGATACATATTAGCATTCGAATCATCCTAGATACACAATCAAGCATTCGATTGTCACTCAAGGTAGAAGTGTTCATTTCATTTATTGTACCAAGTTCTTACTAGTGTTAAATTTCATGCTTTTAAGCTTAAATCATTCTTCCCCTAATCTTCAATATCATGTATACTAGCAAGACAAGAAATCAATAACATGTACATTTGGTTAGGACCTAAGTCATAACCCTATATTTAGCTACACTCACAAGTCCTCCAAGCTACTTATGATCTTGTATCCGAATCCCCTGTTGTCTGCCACTAGCTTACCCAACTCTTTCTTCTTCAACAAGGTCCACTCTTTGCTCTATGATTCATTCAATACATTCAAGCATTCATTTCAAGACAAATTCCAAGGCAACTTGTTAAGCATTTACATACACAATTTGTCTAGCATATGTATACATATTTCAAACAACATCCTTGCAACCAAAACAGGGTAGCAAACTTCATTTTCATTTTTTAGTCTAAAAATAGTCCACCCCTATTTTTACTATGCGAAAGAAGACCTTTAATTATCCATTATACCAAATATAGTCCCAAACTTATAAACATGCCAACAAGCACTCCAAAACAGCCCAATAGATGATTACACATACAATTAAGTTCAACAAGCTATTAAATTAGTCTTCCCTGTTTTTAATTTACAATTTCCAGCCCTTAATTCATTCAATACAGTCCTGAAATGATCAATTCTTTAAAAATATTCCCTAGTTAGCCATTAAGCAATCGAATGTAACTAGATTCATTCCAAGCTCAAAAATTTCAACATTGTATGTTTCTCTCAAGTTCAAAATAGAATTCAACTCATTATAACAGCACCTAGCATCAAATATAACCACCTAACAACTCAATTCCAAACATCCAATGCTACAAAATAATAATATCACAAAGCATATCTTTCTAGCATACAATTCAAACTTAGCATGTACTAAATTTCATAGATGAATTCATGAACTATTTTTTCAAATATTCTACTCTTCTCTCTCGGCATATAAGCATTTCATCCATTTAAAATTATAATCATAATAATGGAGGAAGAATAGGATAACTTCACCTTGCTATTTGAACAAGAACACAACTTTTGAGCTAGCTAAGTCCAAAATGAAGCTTTCTCACTCTAACATACAAGCTCTCGGCCTTGATGTCTTTTAAGGAGAAAAGATGAGGAAGGAGATGAACCAATTTGGTATCTTCTCTCCTAAAATGTCGTGGCATTCTTCACTCTAACCATGCTATCTCACGCATAGACACACGTCTATGCCCTCTAACATTTTGTCTTTTACAGGCAAGCACTAATCTCCTATTTTCTTTCGACTTAAGTCTCTCAATTGAGCTCATTAATTTATCATGAATTCAATTAGACCCTAACTCTCTTAAGATTTGTCCTAAAGGTTACTAAGAGTCATTTAATCACATGTGATTTATCATCTAAATTTTTAGGCCATGGATTGGGGTGATACAAGAGTTGTGGATATTGCACCTTCAAAGCTGCCTCGGGCTCCCATGTAGCTTCTTCTACTTTATGATTTCTCCATAAAGCTTTTACAAGTCGAATTGATTTGTTACGAAGCTTTCTAACTTCTCGATCATGAATCTGAACCGGTTCTTTCTTATAGGAGAAATCTGGATTGAGTTCGACCTCTTCCAGTTAAAGAACATGAGATGGATCAAATAGGTATATACGAAGCATAGAAACATGAAATACATAGTGTATTTTTCTAAATTTATTTGGTAGAGCTAATCGATAGGCTAGAGACCAATCTTCTCTAGTATTTCGAATGGTCCAATAAAACGGGGACTAAGTTTTCCCTTCTTCTAGAATCTAAATACCTTCTTCCATGGATATACCTTTAGGAAGACTCTATCTCCCACATCTGTAACCCCCTCGACCTGGCCTAGACGCCCGACCGAACCGAACAGATCACACAGGGAATATTGAAGTAAACCGGGAAGTTTTCCTCAATAAATGACCCTATTATTTTATTTTATCTTGTCCAGATGCATATTTTTACCCTAAGAGTTTTGACTTGCATAGGAAGAAACATCAAACCAAACAAAACATCAAAGATACCAAATAACTACTTTAACTGATGGCCATATCAATACGCCAAGGCCTCTATCGGTACGTATTTGTCCAGTAAGCTCCCAGTGTTTAGATTTCCAAGCCTGTACCGAAAGAAAACCCCGTGTATCGAAACATGCCACTTTTGTAACCCCCTCGACCCGGTCTGGGCGAAAGACCGAACTGAATGGATCACACAGGAAATATTGAAGTAAACCGGAAAATTTACTCCAATAAACGACCCTAATATTTTTTTCATTTTATCTTGTCTAGATGCTCATTATTATCCTATGTGTCAAACTTGAAGCGGAACAATTTGCAACTCAACCAGACAACGATTAGGGGATCAATTGCATGCAAATACATTTTAGGGACCATTTTTTAATTTCATCAAATTACAGGGACTAATTTCATTTTTAAGTTTCCAACCTTTGATTAGTCACATTACGTGCTTCTTTGTCAAATCTCAGCACAAAATAATCATCCTAGCTCATTTAATTACATCCAGAACATTCAGGGACTAAAACGTAAAGAAAAACAGAACTTTAGAATATTCCAATAACCAACTTAACTGCAGGGCGTTTCGGTATAGGTTGCCCTGTATTGAAACAACTATATCGGAACAGGGTCAAGCGGCTCGAAGCTCAGGCCCGTATCGAAAGAGCCTCAAGGGTGTTTCGGAACACATGATTCTAGTAGTAAAATGTATGGAAACCTCCTTCCCCGTTTCAAAACCCCTAAGCCATTTTAGGCACACTGTTTTGGTGCAGGCTTAGGTGTACCAAAACACTTGGGCATGTAATGACAGTTTTTGCTGGTTTTTCATACTATAATGCAATCAAACTTATTCCAACATGCATACAACATATCTAAACATCAAACCTCAATCATTCATGGAAATTTCAACAACATAGCATGGTATTAAACATAAAGGAAATCTATAGGCATGCAACCTATGAAAAATAACCACTTAAGAGTCAAAACTCAAACCAAAGCAAATACCAACAAGTAAAGGCCATTTACAAGTCATCAAAGGCATCACAAACTTGCCACAAAACAGGGAGTTTCAAAACGCACACCCACAAAACATAAAGGCATTCTCCCATTGCCGATTCTTACTAATAAGCAAACATAAAACCATACTTGAGCTAAGTCTCACTTGTGGGTTACCTTCTTGCTTCTTCGCTGCCCCAAAGATGCTAATTCTCTACATTGTTGGAAAAGGGAGCGTAAGCAATAATGCCTAGTGAGGGATGCTCAAAACAAACCAACAACAACAATGCATTTTAAAACCATATCTAAAATAGAAAACTCTATTTCATCATGTTCAATCTCTCATGCTTGAAATCATTTTCAAAGCAAAACCACATCATTAAAACCACATGTACCATATATCGCATGCATTAACCCAAATGCATAATCTCAGAGCAAAACTACAAATTCTTGTTTCTCAAAAGCATTTTGCAAATCATGTTCTCATATGCAAAACACAATGCATAAAATCATTTATAATCAAGGTACATGTGAATCTCATATATTGGCATTTTAGTAACATTACTTGGATATGCGGATAGCTTGATGAAATCTCACATCGTCAAGTCCTACCTCGGTGGAATCTCACATCACCGAACTCTCATGGCGGTATCTCCCATCGCCACAAAGCTTGATGGAATCTCTCATCATCAAGACCTGCCGTGGTGGAATCTCTCATCGCCTAACTCTCACTTTGGAATGGGATGACACTACCCCCATTGTACAAACCAAAGAGCACGTACAAATTTTGTATATTATAGTGCACTTCTCATCCTATTGGTCGACCAATTATATCCAGTAACAATTATCTCATCTCATGGCAATATACTTATTTTAAACATCATTTACATACTGTTTTTCAATGCATAACATAAATCTATCTCATCCCATTCTAAAAGCATAAACAATGCATAGCATTTTCTCAACAAGTACTATATTTTCAAAATCACAATTCTATCTCATGAGGTCATATAAATAATCAATTCAATTCTCAAAACATGCATAAAACAATAGGTTTAAATCTATCTTCAAAACATGAGGATGATCACAAAATCAATGGGATAAAAATCGAGAAACGAGAGCGAAACATCTCAAACTTACTTCTGGGCTTAGATTAGTGTTTCAAACTCAATCTAAACCCCCAAACATTGCTTTCAAGTATTTGAAAGGCTTTAAAACCAATTACACTCACTGACAACACCTCACTTGCTTTGCCGAAACGTCATCAAGCTTCCGGAGCTCCCGAAACTTCACTGATTGCTTCCGATACATTCTCCCCTATTTATACTACACAAGAAAAGAGGATTAATACATCTCAATGCATTAAAAACACCAGCAATCAAAGTCACCACAATGTTCTTCCCACAAACACCAAAACGTCTATCTGAAACAACCGAAAACTCTTTCGATTACTCTACAAACTCAACACAGCCAAAACCTAACACTTCCATCTACTCTTAATCATCAATTAACATAAAAAACAATCTAATTTTATCCTTATACCTCCAACAACACCAGAACCACATTATCTCCACAAAACCCCAAATCTAGCAATCTAACAACTAGAGATCCAACTCATTTCGGAATTACTATTATAAAATTTTTATTTCAACATCATTTAACATAAAAAATATGATTAAAATCAATCTCAAATCAATCAAAACAGTAGCATCACGAAAATCTTGAGAAATCAACTTTTAAACCTTGATCTCACCATTTTCATCAAATAGATTATAAAATCTTTTTAATAACCACAATTAGAGAGCAAAAGACTTGGAAATTTCATTAAAGAACCTTTATTAGAGGAGAGAAAAGAAAGAGCACCTCTAACACAAGCTTTTCTCCTTGATTGCAATGATTTAGATGAAATCCTTCAAGAAATTCATAGCTAGTTGATATAGAAATCCATGCGAATCGTTTAGAAATCAAAAGTGGATGAAAAGAGATAAATCTCTGGAGATTTTAGTGATGAAAAGATAATTTGGCTGATAGGAAAGTTGAGAGAAAAGTCTAAGAGAAAAGTAGTTACTTAGGAAAATGTTTTAGCCTTTTAAAATCTCTTTTAATAAAACCCATATATTAAATCAATTAATTAAATCTTTTAAAAAAACACAAAATCAAGGGAAAAGGCTGATAACACCTTCGTGTAATAGCTCGCTAAAGATTCTAAGTTTTGGCCATCTTCAATTTAGTCATTAAAACATATTTTGCAATTTTTACAATTTAGCCATTGTTTTTCAAAATACCAATTAAATCAGTCCAATTTTATCAAACTGAACTCTCCAAAACCTTCAAAACATTATTTTAAGATTATAAAATATTTTTCCATATTTTATCTCCCTCAAAAACCATTTATTTCAAATTAATCCCGAAACTAGCATAACTCGCTCGAACCATGTAACCCCCTCAACCCGGTCTGGGCGAAAGAACGAACCAAAATGATCACACGAGGAATATTAAGGTAAATCAGGAAGTTTACCTCAATAAACGACCATATTTTTTGTTTTATCTTTTCTAAATGCTCATTATTATCCTACATGTTAAACATCATAGCAGAATGTTTTGCAAATTAATCAAACAACAACTCAAATACATGCAATCATATTTTAGGGACCAATTTGTAATTTTACCAAAATACAGGGACTTCTTCACTTTTTAAGTTACCAACCTTTAATTAGTCATATTATATGCATCTCTGTTAAATCTTAACTCAAAACAATCATCTAAACTCATTTAATTATATCTACAACATTTAGGGATCAAAACTTAAAGAATCAGAACTTTTGAAGATTCCACTAACCAACTTAACTATAAGGTGTTTCAGTACAAGTTGCCCTGTATCAAAACACCCATTTCGGAGCAAGGCTGTTCATTTCGGTACACGAGGCCGTTTCGATACTGCCTCATACATGTTTCGGAACAACTCCTTCCAGTAGCAAAACGTACCGAAACGCCTCTCCCTGTTTCGAAACCCCAAGGCCATTTCAGGCACCCTGTTTGGGTACATGCTCGAGTGTACCAAAACACTTGGGCCTGTAATGCCACTTTTTGCTGTTTTTTCACACTTTAATCCATTCTAAACCAATCCAACATGCTTCCAACATGCATACAACATGTATAAGCATCAATCCTCAATCATCCATGGCATATTCATCAACATAGCATGAGCATTTGCATCAAGGGTAAACTATAGGCATACAACCTATTGTCAAACCAAGCAAGATACCCAAAAAGCAAAGTAAAGCATAAACCAAATACCAATGGCCAATTACAAGTCTAAAACAACAAACCAAACTTGCATAAAATGGAGTTTACACAAGTCTCCCAAAAGATCAACGGACCCCCCATTGCCCTTATTACTTTAGTCCAAACGAAAACATACATTCTAAAGAGAAGTGTCTACCCGATTACAACAAGTGTCTACCCGACAATTCAATCCATCTTAACCGGAATTGGTACATCCGCAACCAAAGGTAATCTATCAACCGAGTACAATTACAACCCATAGGGACACCAACCCTATCACCGGTTAGATGCTTAACCACTAACGAGAGACAAGACACCAACCTCCTCGATCGTTAGGGTACTTGGAAAGAGACACGGGACACCAACCCCTCGACATCCAAGGCGACTTTTTAAAGTGCACTCAATCCTATAGCTGGCTAACTATGTAACACCCTCTTCCCGGCCTGGTCGAGAACCGAGTCAGAAAGTGCTAATGATGAACAGTACGGTGATTGATGCGATAAAATTTCAATTCATAAACAATACATGAACAATGTTATACTATAAAACATTATCGGATACACATCTTAGTCCAATTTATCCAATATGAAGCAATAATTAATCATTTAGGACCAATTCTTAAACTATTACAAGTTTTAGGGATTAAACTGTAAATCTGATAAATTAGAGGTCCTTCGATGCAATTGATTAAGCTACAATAAAATTCAATGCACTAATAGCAAGTATGTGAATTTTCATACTATTCAGAGTTCATTTACTCATCCAATTGAATCATCCTAAATATAGTGACAAATCTGTGAACATTGTAAACCTTCAATCTATGCCTTTTAACCAACTTAACTAACCCTGTATTGAAACACCATAATGCCGTTTCGATAGTGGTATATGATGGTGAACCTAGGTTAACTATGCCCATACCTCGTATCGATACATGTAAGCCATGTTTCGATACATGTTGACTTTTGTTGACTTTGACCGTTGAACCGTTCTGATACAGGTTAGGCCCGTATTGAAACAAGGAATTCAAGTAGCAAAACATTTTGATACAGCTCCAAACCGTACCGATACGCCCTGTAATGACATATTTTTTTCTGGTTTTTAATCGAATTGACCTACCAAACGGTGTTCAAATGCAATGAAACTTTACACCCAATATTTCAATGTTATAAACTACTGCATGCGAAATTTCATGGTCAATCAAATACATTTACTAGGTTTTCACCTATTTGAGCCATATATGCCATTTTTGCCAACTTTTAACCAAACCAAAAGTCATAATTAGGCCTTAAACATCTTTTCAACTTATGCACATTATAGACATAAAAAATAGGCACAAAAGACTAGTTCAACAACTTTGCCACAGTTCAGAAAGTCAAAATACATTACTCTTGGCTTGTAGTGACTTTTCTTGGCTTGACTTTTCTGATCTTCCACAAAGGGGTCGATTCCTCAACCTGAAATGCATTAGACGAGACACATTAGGCATAAATTGCCTAGGGAGGTAGTCATACACAATATAAATATCAATGAGTGACGCATGTACATATTCTCATTCTTATCAATATCAATATCACGTTTAAATATGCAATGTTTAACACATCAAGTTCGTTATTAACCCTTGGATTGAATCAAGATAGTGGATACGCGAATTCCTACGCCTCGCCAAATCAATATAGGCCGTAGGCTTAGGACCGTAGTCCACCCGTACACTGAGCTCATGAATTCTATGCCATGCAAATTGTATCCAATGTTCGTCCAAATCCAAGGTTTCAATGACAATATCCATATTTAACATTCAATGATAATTTTAATGACCAATGTCTTCAATGTTATTAATAGTAAACATGTCTCGATACCAATATTTCATGATTTCAATGTCAATGTCAATATCCGATAGTTCATTTACTATGTTTCAATAACAAAACTATATCGATGACAATGCACGATGAAGATGCCAATAACTACGTCTGATGTTCATTACCAAACATACCGATGCTTACCAATAATTATGTTTAACAATCCGATGCAATTTTTTTAAAATAAATGTTAGCTATTTGATCGAAATCAAAAATAATGAATTCAGGAAGGCTTCTCGCCTAATCCCGAGACTCCAACTACACTCACCTTGATATCCAATGATCTTACAACTCTTGGATGACAAAACCCTTGTTTCTAGCTTTCGATGGAGATGGGGAAACCTCTCTCTCCACTTTTTGAGCTAGAAAATAACATGGAGATTATTAGGATCGATATTATGATATCAAAATCAATATAACAATATCAAAATCGATATCTGAATTCACTATAAACAACAACGATGGATTATTCTTGGATGGTCAAAACCGTAGCTTGATATTAGGCTTGATACATCCATGGAATCCGATGATTAATTGAGGAATATAGCTTATCCGAATGATAACAATGATTCGATATCAATAAATCAAAGAAAAACTAAGTTTAGGTTCCTCTTCAATGGAGGTGTGTGCTTAGAGAGAGATGATGAAGATGGAGAATTTGGGAGGTGCTTGCTTAGCATAGAATTGGGTAAGTCTTTTGCTATCTCCTTTTTTCTTTTATTTCACATTTAATAAGCTTTCCTTAAGGTGAAGTAATTTCACCAGATCATCCCACATATGGGAGGTTTAATTGAGGAGGGGCTAATCGGAAGGTTAGTCCCTCAACACTTAATTCTTTATGATTTTGTCCCCAAACTCTCGATTTCCACAATTTAGCCAATAAACAATTTCAATAAAGTCCATGTTTAATAAATTGACTCAAGAAGAGTCTAATGTCGATATAATTGACTACTAGGTTAGAGTCGATACTATATTTAGACTTTATCGATGTGAGATTTTGATCACCAGAACCCAATTCCGACTAGACCGGATTTTGGGGTGTTACAACTCTCCCCCCTTAAGAAAATTTTTTCCTCGAATTTTACCTGAACCAAAGAGATGAAGATATTTCTATTTCATGGTCTCTTCAGGTTCCCAGGTAGCTTCTTCAACATCGTGGCTTCTCTAGAGCATTTTAACTAACGATACAGTTTTGTTGCGAAACCTCTTGACTTCTCTTGCAAGAATCTGAACTGGTTCTTCCTCGTAAGATAAATTTGGTTGAATTTCTATAGACTCAGGTTCCACAATGTGTGAAGGATCAGAACGATATTTATGGAGCATCGATACATGGAAAACATCTTGGATTTTACTCAATTCAGAGGGTAACAATAATCGATATGCCACGAGGCCAACTCTTTCAATAACTTCAAAGGGTCTAATGAATCGGGGACTTAATTTTCCCTTTTTGCCAAACTTCAAAACTTTCTTCCACGGTGATACTTTAAGAAAAGCTTTTTCACCAACTTCATAATCAATATCTCGTCATTTGAGATCAGCATAAACCTTTTGTTGGTCAAAGGCAGCTTTCAAGCGATCGTAAATGATGGTAACTCATTCTTCAGTTTCCCAAAGTAAGTCAGGGTCTAACATCTTGCCTTCACCAAGCTCAGACCAACACAATGGAGTCCGACATTGTCTGCTATTCAGTGCCTCATACAGAGCCATTTGGATTGAAGACCGGTAGCTATTATTGTAGGCAAACTCAACAAAGGGTAGGGATTTCTCCCAAGTTCCACCAAAATCGATGATGCATGCTCGAAGCATATCATTCAAGATCTGAATTACCCATTCTGATTGGCCATCAGATTGAGGGTGAAAGGCTGTGCTAAGATTAACTATGGTGCCCTGAGCTCCTTGTAGGGTTTTCCAGAACTAAGATGCAAAATGGGGATCTCGATCGGATATAATAGACTTGGGTACTCCATGGAGTTGGATCACTCCCTTGATATACAAATTAGCTAATCTAGGAAGACTGTAGTCCATTCTAACCGATATGAAAGGAGTTGACTTGGTGAAATGATCTACAATGATCCATATGGTATCATGTTTTGCGGGAGTTAAAGGCAGACCACTAACAAAATCCATATTGATCTTCTCCCGCATCCATCGCAGTGGATCAATGGGTTGCAACAATCTGATAGGAACACAATGTTCTGCTTTAACACGTTTACACATGAAACACTTGGATATGTAATCGACTATGGCCTACTTCATGCTCAGCCACCAATAGAGTTCACGAAGGTCCTTATACATCTTCACAGATCTGGGGTGAACAGAAAAAGAACTTGAATGAGCTTCTTAAAGGATGTCAGTACGTATAGATTCATCATTAGGTACACAGATCCAATCATGGAAACACAAGAGCCCTTCAGAATTAATTCTAAAGTCGAGGTTATCTAATAACTTAGAGACAATGGATTGAAGCTCAGGATCTTGCTCTTGCAAAACCTTGATTCGTGAAATGACGGTAGACTAAACATGAAGTTTAACTACAAGACAACGATGCTTCTGAAGCCGGAAGTGAGCATTAATTGCCTGAGGGGCTACAAGGCAACGATATTGCAACAAGTCAATATGCCATACTATACATATAATTCTATATTCACTGTCAATACTTACTATGCAAAGATTTGTAGATGAGTGCCTCATCTACAACATTGACCTTGCCTGAATGATAATCAATGACAAGATCATAATCGTTGAGGAGTTCCATCCACCTTCGTTGTCGAAGATTCAACTCTTTTAGGGTCAATAGGTACTTAAGGCTTTTACGATCAGTGAAGAGATAACATTTTTTTCTGTAGAGATAATGTCTCTAGATTTTCAATGCAAAGACAACTACAGCCAACTCATGGTCATGAGTAGGGTAATTAATTTCGTGCGGCTTAAGTTGTCTCGAAGCATAAGCGATGACTTTTCCTTCCTGCATCAATACACATCCTAACCTGAGATGCGATGCATCACTCTAAACTGTATAGTCCTTTCCAGACTCGGGTTGGGTCAAGACTGGTGCATGGGTCAATACTTGTTTTAACTGATCGAAACTCCATTGTTGATCCTTAGCCCAAAAAAAGGACCTTCTTTTCTCAGTAGCTTAGTCAAAGGAACAACTATCATAAAGAACCCTTACGAATCTTCTATAATAGCCTACAAGCCCAAGGAAGCTTCTAATTTCACCAATATTTTTCGGTGGATGCCAATCTACAATAGCTTGGATTTTCTTCGGGTCAATCTTAATACCCGAAGCCGACACAACATGTCCAAGAAAACCAACTTCGGCGAGCCAAAACTCACACCTAGAGGATTTGGCGTACAACTGTTTCTTTCGTAAGGTTTGAAGCATGATGCAGAGATGATCTCGGTGTTCCGCAACATTCTTAGAATAGATTAATGTATGGTCTATAAAAACCACTACGAATTTATCAAGATAGGGTCTAAAGACCCGATTCATCAAATCCATAAAAGTTTCCGGTGCATTAGTTAAACGAAAGGGCATCATCAAGAATTCTTAGTGTTTGTATCTTGTACGAAAGGATATTTTAGATACGTCACATCCCTTCACTCTCATTTGATAATAGCCCGAACTTAAATCAATCTTGGAAAACATAGAGGCATCTTTTAGTTGATCGAACATGTCGTTTATTCTAGGCAATGGATACTTGTTCTTAATGGTTACTTTGTTCAGCTGTCGGTAATCAATACACATTCGCATAGAGCCATTTTCTTCTTTACAAAGAGAACCATTGCTCCCTAAGGGGAAGAGCTCGGTTGAATAAAGCCTTCACTTAAAAATTCTTGAATTTGAGCTTTCAACTCCTTTAATTCAACCGCTGTCATACGATATGGTGCAATGGAAACATGAGCAATCACAAGTTGCTCCTTAATGCCAAACTTCACTTCACAGATCGAGGGTAATCCTGGAAGTTTATCAGGAAAGACATCAGGGAATTCACATACAATGTCAATATCATGCAATTGAGATTCACCTTTAGTTTCTGACCTCAAAGCACACATGAAGGATTCCTCGCATTCATCAAAACAATGTTTTCTTTGCCAAGACCCCGAAGGTAAAACTTCTTCTTACAACAATCTACCAGACTTGATGCTCACAAAGCTAATCTAAACATAGGATAACATCGAACTCGTGGATCGATAAGGCCAACAAATTGGCCGGGAGAAGAATCTCTTGGATCAATAAGTGGCAGTTCTTGTATACTACCCTCACGGTGACACAATCTCCTAAAGGATTAGTTATAGAGATTCTTGTTGCTATTGGTTCAGAAGACATGCCATGTTTCTTGACTATTACGGTGCTTATAAAGGAATGGGTAGAACCAGGATCAATCAATGCATATAAAGGGTACAAATATAACTCAATGGTACCTGCAATGACAACATGCCCGTTCTCTAATTCCTTGCTCCCACATGATACATTTGTGCAGAGGCTTTTGTGTCTTGCTTGTTGAATGGTTTCCCGAACCACTCGATCTCCCAAAAGTTCCTGATGATCCTTGCTTTGACCCCTTACATCGAAAAGATTGAGCAGGAGAGGCGGAAGTAGTCGGGGTAGCTATAGACTTGGTTGCATTAAGTGGACAGTCACGAATGAGGTGACATTGCTCACCACAGTAAAAACAGACTCTAGTCTGCTTACGACATTGACCCGTTGGATGCTTGTTCTGGAAATAATTACAAACTAGATATTGGTTTCTACGATTCGAACCTCCAATGCTATCAGTAGATGATGCCTTAGTGAAGGATTGTGTCACAGATTGAGGCCTATCAATGTTTCTAGGACGAGAGGGATACAAATAAACATTCTGTTTAAGGCCTTGACATTTACCTTTCTTGTTCCATCTGGGAGGTTGAGAATCATCCATAAACCTCTTTTCAGATTTACCGAACCCATCGGCTCGTTGAGCTTTATGTGCAGCTTCAGTGGCCTCAACATGGTTCACTAGATCTTGAAAATCAATAATGCTCAGTGCAGTAAACATAGGGTGTAATTCATCATTGATCCCTGCAATGAACATTCGACACTTCTCTTCCTCTTTCTTGATATATTCAACACCGTGTCCACAGTACTTACATAAATCATGGATGTACTGCTTGATTGGTCGTCCGCCTTGTTTGAGGTGGAGGAACATACTTCGCCTCTCAGCGAGATAGAACTCATTGATGTACTTCTTACAGAATTCTTTAAGAAAGAACTCCCAAGTTCTAGAATCCTCAGAGACTGTCAAAGTAGTAGTCTCCCACCAATGGTGTGCCTCATCAGTCAATAATGCAAGGGCACACTTCAGTTTATGCTCGTTCGAGCACTGCAACTACTTGTGCCTCGCCAGTCAATAATAAAATGGTGTTGTCAAACCAATGCTTAGAAACTTCAGGGTTGTCTTAACCGGTAAAGGTATAAGCTCAATACTGAGATAGCTTACCAATAGGAGCTCGAGTATGTTGGACAACAGGATCGATGGGTTGCAGAACCTGCTCAGCCTTCATAGCAGTCATAAACTGCTTGAACTTGTTGGCCATGTTCTTATAACATTCAGCCTGAGCGGTAGGTGCTATAGGCTCAATATTCTAAATAGGAGGGTCATGCCGATTCAATGGATTCAGAGGCTTTCCTCCTCTTATCTCCTCGCCATGAGCCGGTGGCAAGATCGTTAATTTGAGCTTCGTTAGTTTTAGACATATCTATATAGAAGGTCAGATTAGTCAACAAGTCACAATATACACAATATATAACTCCTAGATGGCAAAGTAACACAATAACAATGCAATAAGCTTCGGTTTAGTCTTAGAATCGACTAAACTCTACCTTAGATACCATAAATGTAACACCCCCTTCCTGGCCTGGTCGAGAACCGGGTCGAAAAGTGCTACCAATGAACAATACGGTGATTGGTGCCATACAATTTCAATTCATAAACAATACATGAACAATGTTATACTATAAAACGTTACCAGATACAAATATTAGTCCAATTTATCCAATATGAAGCAATAATTAATCATTTAGGACCAATTCTTAAACTATTACATGTTTTATGGACTAAACTATAAATCTGATAAATTAGAGGTCCTTCGATGCAATTGATTAAGCTACAATGAATTTCAATACAGTAATAGAAAGTCTGTGAATTTTCATACTATTCAGAGTTCATTCACTCGTCCAATTGAACCATCCTAAATATAGTGACCAATCTATGAACATTGTAAACCTTGAATCTATGCCTTTTAACTAACTTAACTAACCATGTATTGAAACATGTAACACCCCAATTTTGGGCTTGGAAGTTTAAGGTCTAAACCGGACCGGTCTAATTTTAGGTTCGAATATAAAAGGTGGTTTTAGGGAAAGCCTAGTTCGGGTTGCATTAAAAATATGGAAAAATATCTAAAAATCCTATTTTAATATATATAAGAGTGTGGTGAAATCAATTTTACAAATTAGGGTTTGGAAGTGTGACATTTCGAATTAGTGACTAAAATGTAATTTTTGAAAAGTTCAGTGGTGACTGTTTTGTAAGGATTGAAACTTTGAATCTTTAAGGAGATAATTTACCCAAGATTGATTTCTCCAGATTTTTCTTAGATTTTAATGATTCATTTAATGTTTAATTAATTAAAGAAAAAGAGGGAAACCGTATTTTAGCTTTTCATAACTTTCTTAAAAACTTTCTCATCTCATTTTCTCTCAAAATTCCCTCAGCCAAACACATTTCAACAACAACTTTTCTTTTGATTTTCACACTAAATGATGAGGTTTCAATCATCAAATGATTCCTAATCCTTTCTACATCAAATCCTCTTCATTTGCTTATTGAATTTTCAAGGATTTTGGCTCCAATCAAGGAGAAATCTACATTTAGAGGTAAGGATGTTCTTCTCCTCTAAATACTCAGTTCTTTACTGAAATTCCCAAGTTCTCAATCCTTAAATTAAGTTTTATTAAAGGTTTTAATGTTGTGATCTTGATTTTGGCTTAAAACTCAAGATTTGGATTAAATCTTAAAGAAATTCGTGGTGATTGTTTGGGCTCTGTTTTGAGATGGCTTTTTAATGTATTTTGGATGTTTAATGATGTGTAATTGAGGTTTAATCAATGCAATCCCGAATAGGTTGATTTCCCTAAGTTTTTACTTGTGAAAATGGTGGTTTTTGGGGTGATCTTCGTGTTCTGTTATAGCTGGAGGTATAAGGACGAGTTTAGGTCCTTTTTGGATGTTAATTGATGTCTAAGAATGTTTAGAAGTGATGGATCTTGGCTGGGTAATGCTGTGGAAGAGTTTGGATGTGATTTCAGTTGTGTTTGGTAGCCGAAATGTTAGTTTTGGTGAGAGCAGCGAGTTTAGGTGTAATGGCTGAAGATTTTAATGCATGATGATGCATTAATCCTCTGCTTTGATGTGTTTAAAACATGAGAGACATCTTCGGATCCTTGTGGTGTTGATCTGGAGGCTTGAACGACGTTTCAGCAAGTTTGCAAAACGGATTTGGTGAGTGAAGTTGGATTTCAAGCTTTGTATCGAATAATTTAAGGTTTGGGAGCTTAGTTAAAGTCTAATCAACTTAACTAAGCTCAAGAGTAAGTTTTCGGAAAAACTCTCTTGGATGAGCCATGGATTGGTTCGATGCATTTGTTGATAATTGCATGTTTAAATTCTGTTTTTGAAAGCATGTTTTCGCATGATTAATGTTGGTTTTGAAAGCCATGTGTTGAAGGATGCTCAAGGTAAGAGATCCTTGGTTTGATATTAATAATTGTGGTTTTGTTGCATAGTGATGCATGATGGTTTAATGGCTTTGATTAATGCATTAAAACTGTGGGTTATTGATGATAAATGATGTATATTGTCAAGTGATGTGTTGTTTTAAAGTACTTGAATCGGATATAGTTAGCCGGCTATAGGATTGGGTGCACCGTGAATAAAGTCACCATTGGATGTTGAGGGGTTGTAATTGTACCGTAAACTCCATCCAAGTACACTAACGAGATGTCTAAGATCACAATGGTGGTTAAAAGTCCATGTATGGATCTTGTGTTGAGTGTCCCGTGTTCTCGTTAGTGACGTTATACAACTACCGATGAGTGATGTGGAGGGGTTGTGATTGTACCGTTAAACTGCATCACGGGTGTTGAGGGGTTGTGATTGTACCGGTAAACTCCACCTTGTGTGTTTGGTAGTGTGTATGAAGCGTATGGGACAACGCTTGTAATCCGTGTATCCGATTGTGTTTTGTGTTGTAAAAGGTTATGGTTTATCACTTGGAAGCCAATATGACATGTTAATGATATTGAAGCATGAGATGCTTGATGTGAATGCAATGTTGCATGAATAATGATGTTTAAGTGTAAAAGGCATTATAGAAAGTGTTTATATAAAGTGCATTATTGTGTTGTTTCTTTACAGCATGCCTCACTAAGCATTTGTGCTTACGCTCTCTCTCTTGAACCAATAATGCAAATAATTGAGGTGTTTGTGGGCAGCAAGGAGGCTAAGAATCCAAGGGAAAGCTAAGCTCATGTATGGTGACTATTTTACAACATTATTAGATTTTGATATTTGGAAATGGGAACCTAGGATGTGATTTTGGGAGATGTTATGGACTCCCTAGTTGTGGCATGATGCCTTAATTGTATTGAATTTGTAAATGGCCATTTTGGTGATTGCTTTGATGTTTTGATGGTTGTTTGCTTTGGACATTAGGATGCATGCCTATATTCTTGTGAATTCTCCTAATTGATGTCATGATCGTGTTTTGATGATGCAAACATGTACCTAATATGTATGATGACTTGTTGGCATGATTAGGAAGTCATTAGGGTGTGTTTGAGTGATTAAAGGAATGTTAAACCAGCAAAATATGCAGTTTCTGGGCAATCCGTACCGGAACGGGCACTAACATTTCGAAATGGGGGCCTGTAATGGCCTTTGTGTATCGAAACGGATAGGGCCGTTCCGAAACACTTTTGCCACTGCCACGCCCTGTTTCGGTACTGGTCTCGAAACAAACCTGCGTTTCGGAACAGTCAACCCCCGTTCCGAAACACTTGACCGTTGGGCACTGATTTGAATGGTTTAAGGTTTGCAAGCTTTACGTTTTAGTCTTGAATGTTGTATTTGCAATTGCTTGAGTCTGAGATGTCCGTTTGAGGTGAAATTTGACAGGGAAGCATGTAATATGACTAATTTGATATTGGTAGTTTAAAAATCAGTTAAGTCCTCCATCTTTCCAGAATTTACATTTTAGTCCCTAACTTTGTATGTTGTGCAATTGAGTCCCATATTGCTTTCCGATCGCTGTGATTTTCAAGTATGCTTTTCTCAAGGGTACGCTTAAGGTTAACGAGCATCTAGATAAGATTAAAAAGAAGAAAAAAAGGTTCGTTAATCAAGGTTGACTTTCGTGTTGACTTTGGTTTTCCCTGTGTAATCTTCGTAGTTCGGGTCAATCGTCTAGGCCGGGCTAAGGGGGTTACAAAACACCTTCATGTTGTTTCGATGCAGGTTTACGATTGTCAACCTGGGTTGACTTTGCCCATACCCCGTATCGATACAGGTAAGCCCTGTTTCGGTACGGGTTAATTTTGTTTACTTTAACCGTTGACCTGTTCATATACATGTTACGCCCGTATCGGAACATGGAATTCCAATAGCAAAACATTTCGATACAACTCCAACCCTTACAAATACACCTTGTTCTTTAGGTTAAATTATGCTTAACCGTATCGATGCGCCATTACCCCAGATCGATACGGGCTGATATGTAATGACATATGTTTTGCTTGTTTTTAATCTAATTGACCTACCATACGATTTTCAAATGCAATGCAACTTGACACACAATATTTCATTGTTATAAATTACTGGCATACCAAATTTCATGGTCAATCAAATACATTTACTAGGTTTTCGCCTATGTGAGCCATATATGCCATTTTGCCAACTTTTAGCCAAACCAAACGTCATAATTCGGACTTAAAAAACTTTTCAACTTATACACATTATAGACATAACAAAATAGGCACAAAAGACTAGTACAACTACTTTGCCACCTTCCTAGGAGTTCATAAAGTCAAAATACATTACTCTTGGCTTGCAGTGACCTGTCTTGCCTCGACTTTTCCGATCTTCCACAAAGGGGTCGATTCTTTAACCTGAAATGCATGAGATGAGACACATTAGACATACAATGCCTAGTGAGGTAGTCATATACAATATAAATATCAATGAGTAACGCATGTACATATTCTCATGCTTATCAATATCATGCTTCAATATGCAATGTTTAACATATCAAGTTCACTATTCACCCTTGGATTGAATCTAGATAACGCGAATTCCTTCACCTAGCCAAATCAATAAATAAACTAGTCCCCCACCTCGCCAATATGACCAATACCAAAACACATCCCTCCATCTCGCCAAATCAATATAAGTCATAGCCTTAGGACTATAGTCCACTCATACAATGAGCTCATGAATTTTATGGCATGCCGATTGTATCCAATATCCGTCTGAATCCAACGTTTCAATGACAATATCCATATTCAATATTCAATGATAATTCCAATGACCAAAGTCTTCAATGTTATTAATAGTGAACATGTCTCAATATCAATATTTCATGATTTCAATGTCAATGTCAATATCTCGTGGTTCATTTACAATGTTTCAATAACAATAACTATATCGATAACAATGCAAGATGACGATGGTAATAACTACATCCGATGTTCATTACCAAACTTACCGATGCTTACCTATAGTTATGTTTAACAATCGGATGCAACTTCCTTAAAAGAAATGTTAGCTATTTGATCGAAATCAACAATATTGAATTTGGGAAGGCTCCTCGCCTAATCCCGAGACTCCGACTACACTCACCTTGATATTCGATGCTCTTACGGCTCTCGGATGACAACGTCCTTGTTTTTAGCTTTCGAAGGAGATGGCAAAAGCTCTCTCTCTACTTCTTGAGCTAGAAAATCAATAGGGAAATTATTAGGATCGATATTACGATATCAAAATCAATATAACGATATCAAAATTGATATCTAAATTCAGTATAAACAACAACGATAGATTATCCATGGATGGTCAAAACCCTAGCTTGATATTAGGCTTGATACATCCATGGAATCTAATGATTAATTGAGGAATATAGCTTACTCGAATGATAACAATGATTGGATATCAATAAATCAAAGAAAAACTAAGCTTAGGTTCCTCTTCAATGGAGGTGTGTGCTTAGAGGAAGCTGATGAAGATGGAGAATTTGGGAGGTGTGTGCTTAGAGGAAGCTGATGAAGATGGAGAATTTGGGAGGTGCTTGCTTAGATTAGAATCGGGCAAGTCTTTTTCTATCTCCTTTCTTTTCTTTTATTTCACAATTAATAAGCTTTCTTTAAGGTGAATTAATTTCACCAGATCCACCCACATGTAACACCCCTCGACCGAGTTAGGAACGAAGAGCATTACGACGCGCAACGGATAGATTCATATACAAATCATGTAAACATATCGATCATTTTAATAATACTTAACAAAAAGTGGGCTAACAAAAATCTTCAAACATTCATGTCATACATGTTACTAATATAATCTTTCAAATATATTTTTATTCAAATAAACAAGTTTACCTAATTAGAACCAAACAACTAAACCATCATAACAAGATGAAATTTCATGCTCCTCACTTAAACAACAATCAAGCATATCAAACTTATTGCATACATCATATAAACATGCTTCCAATCCAATTCCTTATTCTACCCTATTCGAACTAGCATGAAATTCTGTTTGACAATCATATAACATTCGAACTAAACATGAGCATTCATATTCCACCTCATTCGATTGAAGTACGTATACATACATGTGAATTAAATACAAATTCAAACTTTATAAGCTATGTACTTAACACCCTTCCTATGAGACCATTCGAACAATACATCGCATATATAGGAAACATTTTGACCTTCATCAATACATATACAAAGTATAGCATTCGAAAGGAGTTAACAAAATAACGACCATATTTATATACATAACAAAAGAGTCATACATATTTCATGACATGCTTAGTGTACTATTACATGCAAAACACTAAGCCTTATATATATACAAGTCAAAATGATCATATTGTCAAAAGAACCTATTAACATACTAGGTCCATACATAACCATCCACACTAAAGTTTATACACACCACAAATACATAGGTAAAATCAACCAAATGCATGCAACTTGGATGACTAGACAAGACATTAAGCCACCAGCCAGGAGTACTAGCATAATGAAACAAGGCATACTTGTCTTGGCTTGTGAAGGCTTTAAATCAAAATGGAAACATCTTTTGAACGAGATGTCTTGTTGGTTTGGGAAGAAGGAAACAAAAGAGTGATAAGTACTACAAGTACTTATTTATCCATTTATTTCATTAGGTGCATTATTTCTTTTAGACAAGCTTACCTAACTAGGCTTCGAACCAAATGAGTATCACCTAGCTAGTCTTAACCCTTTTGCAATCATAAGAACATATATACACAACATATCAAATATTAAACAAGTCATATGAATCATATAACATATTCACGTAACCAAATTTCTAAAGCCAAACACATAGATCGATTAAGATCAAACAATCACGTAGTTCACATTCATGTCTCATTCGAATTAGGGCCTTGACCAAGCATTACTTATGCATATTACACATATTCTATTGATCATTCAATCTATGATCACATTCCCAATTGCACTCATTCATGTATCACATTACACAATTTATTGAACATGTGACAAGTTTAATTCATGAGTTTTTAAGTGTATTGCCTTGGTAGATTAGTGGGACTAGGTAATCGAGTCACAATGGGTACAAAGTACTGAATCAGAGGATGCTCACAACATCAAATCAGAGGATACACAATGTATCAAAATGTCAATAGAGGATGTACAAGGCATCAAGTTCACTAGGTGCTATCGACGCCAAAAACAGAGAGTACACAAGGTATTAAATTAGAGGAGCTCTAGACTCTAAGGCATGTCGTGCTACCTAAGACCAACTACTCAACCAAGGGCTTTCATTGTCTTTTAGATTAAACCAACATTAGACAAGTGTTTAATAATCAAACATTGCAAGTTACATAGCATATTACACGATATTAACATATAGTATCTAACTCCTAATCATGGTCTCATAGTTTCCATCATATAAGCATCAAGTAGACATACATAAGAATCATATATCACCCAAAATCAGCAGCATATCATTCTTATCATGCTCATAATCATCATCCATATTTCCATCAAAGCAAAGCAAACCATGCTACATGTCAAACTAAGGTAACAACTAACAATGTAGATCATATTATCATCTTTCTTTTTAACCTTCTTCCCTTAAAACAATTACCAAGTTTAGATTAGGTTCATTTCATGCTTTCAACCAGAAACATAAATTTAAACATAAACATTGGTTAAGACCTAGTCTTAACCCTAAGTTTAACTACATTCACAATACTCCAAGCTTTCTACTAGTCTTTCTCATTGATGAATATTCCTTTGTTCTTTCTATTTGGATGGCAAGCCCTTGCTTCTTCTAAATTCTCCTCAATTCATTGGTCGATCAATTCATATAAGAACACATATAAAACATATTAACATCCTATTCAAACATATAAAGTTCAATCAAATGAGCACAACTCAATATTGTTTCCAAGTTCTGGCATCTTGCACCCCTGTTACTAATCTGACAATATCTCTCAATCCATACGTCGGAATTTCGATTACTTAGTACAATTTATTGTCTAAAGACAGAGCACTTACACTTCCTGGACAGTTTGCACTACTTATAAATTTTCATTACAAATTTCACTACACAACTTAGAATCCTATGCTGTTTGTTCCTGATTAAAGTAGAAATTTCAAGGTACATTCTATAAAAATTTAGCTTATAATTCGATTTCTAGAATTTATACTGATTTTTCAAAGATACTGTCCAGAACAAGGCTTCTAGGCAGATTCATTAGAATTTGCTTCTAATTATTCAATTATACTACTTTTTACTTATTTTTATTGTAGGACTTAACATACATTTCATCATGCTTTTCTCGTGTTTATTCAAGTTCTTTAGGGTTCATAAACGGAACAATATAATCCCATAGCTAATTAACTTTCCAAATTAGTCTCAAGCTAATCTAATAGGCACCTTAATTGTTTTAGCACTCAATTTAATCTACTTATCCGCAAATTCTAGTTACACTTCATTCATACATCAAGTCCCCTGCTTTTTAACCTTTATTTCCAGTATTTCATTCTTTTCCAATTTACTACCAGAATTTCTTAATTTTCACAAAACAATCCCGATTTATACACCAGGCGTTCTAAGTGACAAGTTTTGATTCCAATAAATTTTCCAGCAATCCTAACAACATTTTCGATCATCCAATACCTCAATTTAAAAGTAAACATCATTTTAAACAATTTCTTCCTACATCAAATTTTCTAGAATTACCTAATTTTCAAGTTAAATCATAATTTATACATGAATATCGAAAACATGTTAATTAGGCCACTTCTTCAATTTAGCTACCTTACAATTAATGGTTCCAATGCAATTGCATCAAGATTTTCAATTTAAAAACATCTCTACATAATTTCGAGCACTCAAAAATCAACATAACATCATCACATCATGCAAAAATAAAAATCACCACACATTCAACTCGACTTAAAGAGAGGAGCTTACCGATCTTCTTAAATTTGACTTCATAGTTAAATTTCCCAACCATGCAAAGCTTCAAACCTCTCAACAATGACTTTCTTTCTCTTAAACTCTCAATCTCTCTCTTTCTTAGTGTAGCCGGGTATAGAGGTTGGAGGAGATGACTTAGTGTCATCATATTTCGACATGAAATTGTCCAAATTATCCTTTTTAATTAGCTCTCATAATTAAATTAGTGGAGGGGAAGCCTATGGAATAGTTGATTTAGGCATGAAACTCCTTATTTTTTTATTTCATCCGATTTAGTCATTAAATTGTCCTATTCGACAATTGAAATTTTACTCAATTAAGTCCCTAATTAATTTAAATGATTTGGAATAAAGATTAATTTAGATTGTAATTTGATTTAATATTTCAATTTCTACTAGGCTTAATTTTAGGGTATTACAATTTTCCCCTTCTTAAAAGAAGAAATTGACCTCGAAATATTACTTGAACTGAATAAGTGAGGGTATTGTTTTCTCTTCGTATTCTCAGGTTCCCAGGTTGCTTCTTCGACTTTATGATTCCTCCACAAAACTTTCATCAAATATACGTTCTTGTTTCAGAGTCACTTGATTTCCCTATCGAGGAGTTGAATTGTTTTTTCCTCGTTGAATAAATCGGGATTTAGTTCAACTTCACCCGGTTCAAAAATGTGGGATGGATCAAATTGATAACGTAGGAGCATGGAGACATGAAAGATGTTATATTTCTTATCCAACTCGCTTGGGAGTGCAAGTCGATAAGCTACCAGGCCGATTCTTTCAATCACTTCGAAAGGTCCTATAAAATGAGGGCTAAGCTTTCCTCTTTTACCAAACGGAAATACTTTCTTCCACAGGGAGACTTTAAGAAATACTTTATCACCAATCTCGTATTGTATATCTTTAAATTTCTGATCAACGTAGGACTTTTGTCTATCAAAGGCTTGCTTTAATCGAGAATGGATGATCTGAACTTGCTCTTTGGTTTCCTGACGCAATTGAGGTACTAACACTTTATTATCACCAAGTTCGGACCAGCAAGGGGTGTTCGACATCTTCTACCATACAACGCTTCAAAAGGGGCCATTTGGATGGAAGATTGAAAGCTATTTTTGTACGCAAATTCTACCAATGGTAGTGAATTTCCTAGTTCTTTCCAAAGTCGATGATACAAGCCCGAAGCATGTCTTCAAGAACTTGAATCACTCGTTCGGATTGTCCGTCAATTTGCTGATAAAAAGTTGTACTTAGATTTAATTTGGTGTCGAGGGCTCGCTACAGATTTCTCCAAAATCGAGCTGTAAATCAGGGGGTCTCGATCAGAGACAATTGAAGTAGGAACTCCGTGCAACCAGATAATTTGTTTCCCGAATATACAGATCAGCCAAGGTTTTCAAACTGTAGTTCATACGAATTGGAATGAAATGAGCAGATTTCGTGAATCGATCGACAATTACCCAAACAACATCGCACTTTCTTGAAGAATAAGGAAGACCGAATACGAAATCCATGGTGATTTGATCCCATTTCCATTTAGGAAATTCAAGAGGTTGGAGCAATCCGGGAGGGACTTGATGTTCGGCCTTCACTCACTGGCAGTTCAAACACTTCAACAGAAAGTCTTTGATAGCCGCTTTCATTCTGGGCCACTAATACAAGGGTTTGAGATCCTTATACAGTTTAACCAATCCAAGGTGAATCGAGAAAGAACTCTGATGGGCTTCTTGTAGAATCTCTTCTTGTAATTTCTTATCGTTAGGAACACAGACTCTATCCTTGAAATAGAGAATACTGTTTGATTTAACGGAGAAGTCAGAATTGGACTCAAGCTTAGAATTGATCTTCTAAAGTTTTCAAATCTACTTGCTGAAGCTCTTTGATCCTTGTGATTAGGCTAGACTGAACTTGAAGTTCACAAAGATATTTCCAAGCTTTAATGAGTTGGAAATGAATGTTGATAGCCAAGGAAGCTATGAGAAAACGATTAGAATAGATTACTTATTTTATAAGGAAACTTTCGAATGGATGCTTGTCACACAAGATAACATTCGAACACTTGCTTGTCTTGCAAGGTATTGTTCGAATGATTTCTTAAGGAACAAGAATAAATATGTTTGATTACTTTAGGATTTGGAATGTCTTACCGAGATTCGTTTTTGATTGAGAGCATTCGTAACCATGTTGGCTTTTCTGAGATGATAGTCGATGACAAAATCGTAATCCTTCAACAACTCCATCCACCTCTTTTGTCTCAAATTGATATCTTTTTGAGTAAGGATATACTTCAGACTTTTGTGATCGGTAAACATGTGACATTTTTCACCGTACAGATAGTGCCTCTAGATTTTGAGTGCAAAAACGATAGCATCTAACTCGAGCTCACGTGTCTGGTAATTGAGTTCATGTGGCTTCAATTGTCGGGATGCGTATGCTACAACATTTTCACCTTGCATCAAAAAACAACCCAATCCCGAATTGGAGGCGTCACTATAGACTGTGAATTCTTTTCCGGGCTCAGGTTGGATCAAAACCAGGGCCTGAGTTAATGCTTGCTTCAATTGGTCGAAGCTTCTGTGCTGACTTTCGGACCAATCGAAAAATTGACCCTTTCGAAGGAGCTTGGTTAGTAGTAAAGCAATCCTAGAAAAGCCTTTAACGAACCTTCGGTAATAATCGGCTAATCCAAGGAAACTTCAAACCTCACCAATATTCTTCGGAGATCGCCAATCAAGGATAGCTTGAATCTTTTTAGGGTAAACTGTGGAGTTGTGAGGAGCTCGATTCGTTCAACCGATGTGGCTCACCAAGTGGTGGAGAGGTGGATTTTTTGGTGGAGGTGGTGTGGAAGCTAAAATGAAAATTGACACAATGATTTATAGTGGTTCAACCTTCTAACCAAGGTCTACATCCACTACCTTAGCTCCCCACTAAGGATTTCCAATCAATCCACTATTGATTCGTCCCCTTTTCTAGGCTTAGGAGGTAACCCTTATATACCGATCAAGCTTTCTACCCAAAGCCTTGATCAAACCCTCTTTTACAAAGAGATAAACAAAGCAAACACAAATCCCTCTAATAGGTGTTTGTTTGCACAATTTAAGCACTCACCCAAAACCTAAAACACTTAAGCAAATTTGACAATTTTGGCTCACTAGTGTTTGTCTATACAATAAATGACAATTTAGGCACTAAGACAATTCTTGATCATTTGTTGACTGACAATATGAGCATTAGGCTTTTCTTGATGCTTAGAGGTCCCTTTTATACTCCTTGATGAGTTTGTAGTCGTTACTAGCCGTTGGGATTGAATCTGAGCCGTTGAGGACTTTAATTCCCACCATAAATGTAGTTCTGCAGCTCACCGTTTCGAAACGCTCAAACTCGTTTCGAAACACCCTTTAATTAGAAAGAGCCGTTGCAGTCTGACAAGGCACCCGTTTCGGAACGCCCCTTGGCCGTTTCAGAACACGTGTCGAAATGCCTAGACCCGTATTGAAACGCCCTGCATTTAAATGTTAGTTGGGAAATATCCGTTGAGGTTTATGACCGTTGTGGTCCTTGCCATGTAGGCGCATCGAAACGACATAGCCCGTTTCGAAATGCTGGGCAAAAATCTCATCCAGGGAAAGCCCGTTTCGATACTCGTATCGAAACATTTTTGCTACTGGAATCCCCCGTATCGAAACACCTTAGGGTGTTTCGAAACACCTGGACAGTTTTGTGTAGTTTTCCTTTTGAAAACATTTAAAACTCTTTGAAAAACATCCTTAAGCATATTTTCAAGTTATTTGGACTTTGGAAATTGTTTTAAATACTTTTTAAATCAGTCCAAAACATTTTTCAATTATTACATCAAAACATTAGTTCTACAATCTCCCCCTTTTTGAAATAATAAAACTATCTTGAAAAATTGTTTAGGATTCTCCCCCTTTAACTTTAAAAATGTGAATAAGAGATTAAAGATATGAAATCAAATAAAGCTCCCCCTTATTCATTTGAAAATTCAATTTTTCAAACCATTTCTCCCTCTTTTTGTTTTATCAAAAAGAATTAAAACATTAAGTTCAAAATAACAATAGAGGTAAAAATTTTGACAAAAATAAGAATTTGGTTTTAAAATGGCTCCCCCTTACTCAAAGCATCAATAAAATGTAGTCCAACATATATGATCATCTAGTTGACATAAATAAAAATAAATCAAATGAAATCAAAAGCAACTAGATTTTACCATACTTGAACTCAATGGAGGATGTGAAGTCTACCTTCTTCAAGTGTTCTTCCTTAGTGTGCATGGAGCTCCCCCTCAATGTTTGACTTGTTGAACATCTCCATCACACCTAGCAAAAGACAATCAAGTAATTTTTGGTATCCAAATTGCTTTGGATCCATGAACATTAGTAGCACAAATTTTAGTCCCCTTAGGAATCCATTTATCAATGTCATCCTTTCTAATTGAAGTGGTTAGTCCTTTTGGGACCCAAACACTTCTAAAACATTTTCCTTTTACAAATCTAGGGGCACTAGATTGTCTTACATAAAAATTTGATTTTCCAAAATTATTTTTCTTTTCAAGCTCTTTGGAAATCAAATCCTTTTCTTCTTGAACTTTTTGAAGCAAATTTTGTAAATCAAAACATTTTAATTCAAACTCTTCGAATTTTGCTTCAAGTTCAAGTTTGGTTTTAGAAATCAAATGATTTTGAATTTTTAATTTCGAAATCAATTTGTTGTTTTCAAAATGTGATTTTTAAACTCTAAAACAAAATCATCAAAGCCATCTTGTAATTCATCAAAAGAATAAGAACATGAAGTAGATGAATTAGAAGTTACCCTTGAATCTTCTTCAGTGGCCATAAGGCAAAGGTTGGCTTGTTCATCGTCGGTGTAGTCCTCATCACTCCAAGTAGCCACATGTGCCTTCTTCTTATGGCTTGAAGTGCTTGCCCTCTCCTTTTTCTTGGATTCTCGTTCAAGCTCTGTCAAAGCTTTCTTCATGAACGGGGCACACTTCTTGAAGAGATGAACTATCTCTTCATCTCCATCCTCCTCTTCACTTGAGTAGACATGATGGCAAGTGGAGGATTTGAGAGCCATGGCACTAGCATTGATGCCTAGCCCTTTGATTTTCTTTTCTCCCATAACTCTAATTTCTTCCCTCTTCTTCTCATCTTCTTTATTCTTCATCATGATTTGACGAGTAAGGAGCGACCCCATGAGTTCATCAAGCTTCAAGGTCTTCAAATTCTTGGCTTCGATGATGGCGGTCCTCTTTGAGTCCCAAGACTCGGGAAGTGAGTAGATGAGCTTTCGAGCAAGCTTTTCCTCCAGGATGGCTTATCTATAGCCTTTGAGACCATTAGTGATAGTGGAGAACCTATCAAACATCTTCTCGATGTTTTCTTCCGAATCCATTTTGAAGTTCTCATACTCTAAGGTTAGGAGCCCAATCTTGGTCTCCTTGACTTCATTGGTCCCCTCATATGTGACTTCAAGCTTGTCCCATACCTCCTTGGCACTCTCACAAGAAGACATCTTCTCATAGATGGTTGGGCCCAAAGCACAAAACAAGATGTGCAAGGCTTTGCAATTAAGCTCCATCTTCTTGGAATCGTCGGCACTCCACTCCGCTTTGCTTCTTTGAGGCACGAACGGACCATCTTCAACTATATCCCATAGCTTGTAGTCTCTAGATTTTATGAAGAACTTCATCTTTGTCTTCCAATGGGCATAGTGGGTTCTGTCAAAGAAAGGCGGTTTGTCGATTGATTGTGCCATTTGAGCCGGTTGATGAAATAGTGATCGAGCTTGTCAGATCTTCTCAATAGGATGCAAATCCCCTTCGATTGAGTCAAGCTCTGATACCAATTGTTGAGTTGTGAGGAGCTCCATTCGTTCAACCGATGTGGCTCACCAAGTGGTGGAGAGGTGGATTTTTGGGTGGAGGTGGTGTGTAAGCTAAAATGAAAATTGACACAATGATTTATAGTGGTTCAACCTTCTAACCAAGGTCTACATCCACTACCTTAGCTCCCCACTAAGGATTTCCAATCAATCCACTATTGATTCGTCCCCTTTTCTAGGCTTAGGAGGTAACCCTTATACACCGATCAAGCTTTCTACCCAAAGCCTTGATCAAACCCTCTTTTACAAAGAGATAAACAAAGCAAACACAAATCCCTCTAATAGGTGTTTGTTTGCACAATTTAAGCACTCACCCAAAACCTAAAACACTTGAGCAAATTTGACAATTTTGGCTCACTAGTGTTTGTCTATACAATAAATGACAATTTAGGCACTAAGACAATTCTTGATCATTTGTTGATTGACAATATGAGCATTAGGCTTTACTTGATGCTTAGAGGTCGCTTTTATACTCCTTGATGAGTTTGTAGTTGTTACTAGCCGTTGGGATTGAATTTGAGCCGTTGAGGACTTTAATTCCCACCATAAATGCAGTTCTGCAGCTCACCGTTTCGAAACGCTCGAACCCGTTTCGAAACACCCTTTAAGTAGAAAAAGTCGTTGCAGTCTGACAAGGCACCCATTTCGGAACGCCCCCTGGCCGTTTCGGAACACGTGTCAAAACGCCTAGACCCGTATCGAAATGCCCTGCATTTAAATGTTAGTTAGGAAATAGCTGTTGGGGTTTATGACCATTGTGGTCCATGCCACGTAGGCATATCGAAATGGCATAGCCCGTTTTGAAACGCTGGGGAAAAATCTCATCCAGGGAAAGCTCATTTCAATACTCGTATCGAAACATTTTTACTACTGGAATCCCCCGTATCGAAACACCTTAGTGTGTTTCGAAACACCTGGACAGTTTTTTGTGGTTTGGCTTTTGAAAACATTTAAAACCCTTTGAAAAACATCCCTAAACATAGTTTCAAGTTATTTGGACTTTGGAAATTGTTTTAAATACTTTTAAATCAGTCCAAAACATTTTTCAATTAGTATATCAAAACATTAGTTCTACATAAACTTTGATTCCTTCGGAGGAGATCACGTGACCGAGGAATGCAACTACCGATAACCAAAACTCACACATGGATAATTTGGTAAACAATTGGCGTTCTCAGAGAGTTTGTAGCACGATTCGGAGGTGTTCAGCATGTTTCTCTTTATTCCGGGAATAGACAAGAATGTCATCAGCGAAGGAAACAACAAACTTGTCGAGATAGGGCTTGAACACTTGGTTCATCAGGTCGAAAAATACGGCATGAGCATTTGTTAACCCAAAAGGCATACCGAGGAATTCATAGTGACCGTATCGAGTACGTAAAGCAGTTTTAGGGACGTCTTCACCCTTCACTTTCATTTGATAGTAGCCCGATTGGAGATAAATCTTAGAGAAAACTGATGCTTCCCAAAGTTGATCAAAAAGATCTTCAATTCTCGGCAGAGGATACTTGTTTTTGATAGTCACCCGATATAACCGACGATAGTCGATGCAAAGTCGCATCGAACCATCATTCTTTTTCACAAACAGTACCAGAGCACCCCATGGAGATGTACTCGGTCATATGAAACCCTTGTCTTGTAACTATTGAAGTTGCTTCTTCATCTCTTTTAATTCAACTGGTGCCATTCGATAAGGTGTGATAGACACCGGGCTGGTTACAGGTTGAATGTCGATCCCAAACTCTACTTCATGAGTCGGAGGAAGACCAGAGAGATCCTCATGAAAGACATCGATGAATTTGGAAACAATAGAAATAGAGGGTAAGCGGAAATCATATTCATCTTCTAACGCTATGGAAGAAAAAATAGAGGTCCGTTTATCATCGATCAACAAACTAGATTCCTTCCGTAAACCTTGGAGGTACAATCTTCGATTTTGGCAATCGGTTCGGGCTTGGTGTTTACTGAACCAATCTAAGCCTAGTACTAAGTCAAATCCACATTCAGATAATATATAGAGATCATAGGGAAATGGTACATTTCGAATGGCTATTCTGCAATCCTTATAGATTAGATTGATAGGCAAATTCCCCTAATAGGGTTTGACACTACAAGGCTTGTTTTGACTATTTTAGGTTTCAAATTTAATTTAGCTAACAAGTAAGAACAAATAAATGAAAGTGTAGATCCTGAGTCTATTAAAGCATAAACAGGTTCAAGGTTTAGTTCAACTGTACTCGCAATGACATTGGGAGATTCTTCGTCTTCTTTACCACTGATGTGATAAACACGAGATGGGACTCAGGATTCTTGATATGTTGTGGCTTTCGAATGGGAGCCTCTTCCCTTCCCTTGATTTCATGATTAAGATAGCCTCAGATTCTTGTTTCGGTTGGAAGGTGCAGGGCTCGAATTAGCATAATACCTAGTAGGAGCCTTGTCAGACTTCCTCGGACAATCTTTGATGTAGTGATCATCACCACTACACGCAAAGTAGAGATTGAATTGAAATCGACATTAAGCAAAATGTTGTTTATGACAGTGCTTGTAGGTCAGAGCTTTCTCAAAATTTCTCTTGCTGTTAACAGACACAACCGGGACAACCAACTTATTCATCGATTGGGACCTCGGTGTGAAGTTGCTTCTAGGAGCAGGAGTGTAAGTAGAAGACCCTTCCTTATGATTTTTGGCCTTCTTGGATTGCCAACCAGACTTATCATCACTTTTTGGTTTCTTATCGCTTCGGTAGCAGCCTTTTCCTTTCCCTACGACTTTCATCTTGGCTTCAGTGGCAATTACTCGGTTTACTAGAGTTTGGAAGTCTATGATATTCAGATGGTGAATATCGGGCTCAATTCATCGTTCAAGCCATCAATAAACATTCGGCACTTATCGACATCGGTCTCGATAAATTTAGAGTCGTACTTGGAATATTTGTAAAAATCTGCAGTATATTGTTCGATGGGACGATTGGCCTGCTTCAGGTACAAGAACAACTTCGTTCTATCAGCTAGATATTGTTCGCTGATATATTTCTTATTGAATTCTTCCACAAAGAATTTCTACGTCACTGACTCGGCCGGGGCAGTCAGTGTCGTGGTTTCCCACCAACTTAGTGCTTCGTCGGCTAGCAAAGCGACCGTGTCTCAAGTTTATGCTCATCTGAGCACTGTAATTGCTTCGTTAGGATTTGGGTGGTTCGCTTGAGCCAATATTCAGCCTCCCCGGGCTTTTCCTCGTTTGCGCTCATGAATGTGTAAGCTCGATGTTGAACGAGTTTGTCGATCGGGGCTATGCTTGTTGCGGCAGCAACAGGGACGTGACGGTCTTGTCTAATGTTCTTCATGAGTTGATTGAACTTCTCCTTTATACTCATAAGACATTCTCTCTGAACCGATTGGATAGCAGGAGCATCCTACTGAGGCTAGACTTGTTCAGAGGTTAGCCGATCCTTGGGGTTCTGTTTGTCTGCGAAGGTTATGATCGAACCTTACACTTTCTCCTTCATTTGATGAACCTTGAAGAATTTCATCGTCCCGAGCTAATCTTGTTTCGGTCATACTACCAAGATTTAAACAAGATCGAGATTAGGAAAGCGTAATCACAAGCAATTTAGTATAAGACTCCCATGTGGCTTAATTTAAACCTATATGATGCATGACATATTCGTATAAGCTTTAGGACCTATACCCTAAAGCTCTAATACAACTTTATTTAACACCCCTTGCCCGGGTTAGGAACGAAGAACATTATGACGCTGTAGAGCGTTTAGGTGTTCTCCTTTTGTGAGCGCAAGTGCACACTCTTGTCAAGTTATAGTATAAAAGATATCGTCTCCACAAGGATTGGAGCAGCTCCTATGAATGGTTTACTGCACAAAGATTTAATAAATGCACCATCAAATCTCAAAATGTGGAAATATAAAAGCCCAAATAAAGATAAAGATAATGATAAATAGAATGATAGGGGAGATTGGGCGATAAGCTAGGTAAGACAACTGCAGCTCGGTTGCTTGTGGACTGCATTGCAGAGTCTTGAGTATGTTCCGCGCTGCCAAAAGATGCTGCCGCGGCGGGTAAAGTGGGCGGCAAACTACGACCTTGTCACACGATCACAGCAGTTCACTGCCATGGCAGGGGTGTGTACTACCTCGGCAGGTGAAACGAAGAGAAGTCCTGACGGCAAGTCTGGCAGTCATTTTGAGTTCAGCAGGATAGTCGACTGTGATCCCTCCTATTTCTAGGTTAGGATGCTCAAGATTGCTTAACTTGAGGACTAGTGTGGAACCAAATTAGACAACTCAGTTGGTAATCGCTTTTAGCCGCTGAAACTTGTAGACTATTGTGGAACCAAGTTAGTCACTCCCTTGTGAGCTGTGACCGTGCTTAACCCTTTCGTGAGCCTTGCACTTTCGTGCCTGACAAATAGATTTTCTATTCAACCGTCTTGTGTGGACTAATTGAACAAACAAGAAGCATAGATTAAGCAAACTCAAAACTTTATTGAAAACAACTCAAAACTATACAATCGTTTCCCAAATTACTTTGCATACACGCGCCTAAACCCTAGGAGAGTTGGGTCGCGACCCCTGACACTCCAACTTATCTAGCTAACCCATCATCTACACTCTTATCGGCAGATGCCGTCAATTCCTCATGACATGCATGCTATGTAACCCCCTTAGCCCGACCTAGACGTTTGACCCGAACTACAAAGATTACACGGGGAAAACCAAAGTCAACCCGAAAGTCAACCTTAATTAACGACCCTTTTCTTTCATTTCTAGATGCACATTAAACCTATGTGATTACACAAGAATCATATGAGAGAAGGGCACAACGATCGGAAACCATTTAAGGACTCAATTGCATGAATTACAGTTTTTAGAACCAAAATGTAGTTTTTAGAAAATATAAGAACTTTGTAGAATTTAAGATTACTAATATGAAATTAGTCATATTACATGCCACTCTGTCAAATTTCAGCTTAAAAGGACATTCCAAGCTCAAGCAATTGCATCCACAACATTCAGGACTAAAATGTAAAACATGGAAACTTGAGACAATTCAAAAACATCATCCAACGGTTATCCGTTTCGGAACACCAACCTTAGAAACGAAACGCCTGTATCGAAACAGTGTTGACCGTTTCGGTACTCGGGTGCGTTATGAGACCGGTATCGAAACAGGCCTCTCCAGTAGCCAAAATGTTCCAAAACAACTTCAATCGTTCCAAAACGCTATGGCCATTACAGGCCCCCGTTCCGAAACAGTTAAGGGTATTTTGATACACCTTGCCCTGTGATAGTAGAAATTGCTGGTTTTTCACCTCTTAGCCTACTCAAACATGCGTCAAAATGTACCATAACATGCCAACAACTCATTTAGACACCAAAGTTCATGTTTAAGAACCTTAAGCTAGAGCATGGCATCAAACACATGATCACTCAATCTATATGCATGCTTCCTAGTCACAAATCCAAATATAGGCATTCGAACCTCAAACCAAACCTTTAGGACCATTTACAACCCATAAAAGCCATCACCAACATGCCACAAACTTAGGGAGCTCAAAACACATCTCCCAAATACAACCTTGGAGTCCCATTGCCAAATATCAAAACTAAAGTGTATAAAAACATCACCTTATGTGAGCTTTGCACTACCTTGGATGTTCTTAACCTTCTTATTGCCCAAAAACACTTCAATTATCTACATAGTTGGTAAAAGAGAGCGTAAGCACATTTGCTTAGTGAGGCAAGCTCTAAAGAAAACCAACACAATAATCCATTATTCAAAACACTTTCTCAAAAGCCTTTTCTACAACATGCCCATATTATCTCATGCTTGAAAACCATTTCAAAACAAATCTTCATTTGAAACCACATGTACCTCTATTCTATCTCATGCATTTAAACCAACGCAAATCTTATGGCAAGGCCATACACATGCTTGTGAAAACTAAAGTATTTCATATACAAATCTCATATGCATTTCTCGTAGCATAAATCATCTCAACAATAGGTACATGTGAATCAAAACATTTTCATATATTATATTGGCATTTCACATCTCATTATTACTCGGATATGCAGACAATATTATCAAACCACTAGACTCTTCCGGTGGAATCTCACATCACCGTACTCACTTGTCTAGTAACATAATTTCCGGTGGAATCTCACATCACCGTACTTACATGGCGAAATCTCTCATCGCCACAAAGCTAGGGTATTTCACCAATTCCTACCCGATGGAATGCCCATCATATGTCTCTCCCTTTGGATTGAATCCAAAGAGCATATACGAATTTTTAGTTTATAGTGCACTCTCATCTTATTGATCGATCAATTATATCCGGTAAGTATCTCATCTTCCATGCCAATATATTGTGTCAAAACATCATCTCACCTAGTGTTTTTAATGCAACATTTTACAAAACTTTCTCATCTCATTGAAAATCATAACATTTGCCATGCTTTAAATCAAAAGCTCAAAACTCATCAATGCAACATGTTATTTCATGAAATCTTTTCAAGAATCATCTCATGCAACAACTCATGCATAAAAACAGTTGGAATTTATCTATCTCAAAACATGAGCATGTAAAAGCATTTTAGGGGCAACCACCACATATATGAGAGCAATCTAGCCAATACTTACTTCTGGACTTAGGAGGGTGTTTCAAACCTTTCCTAAATCCCCAAACCTTGTTTCTTTGTCCCTCAAGGACTTCTAAAACCATTCGCACTCACCGATTACGTTTTGCTTGCTCGTCGAAACGCTATCTAAGCTCCCGGGTCAACACCAAAGGCGTGCGAAGATGTCTCCCCTATTTATTACACATAAGAGCAGAGGATTAATGCATCATCATGCATTGAAATCATCAGCCACACATCTAAACTCGCTGCTCTACTCAAGAACCTCATTTCGGCTACCAAAAACAACCCAAATCACCTCCAAACTCTTCCACAACAAAGTGCAGCCAAGATCTATCAATTCTAATCATTTCTAAACATCAATCAACATCAGAAACCACCACAATCTCGTCCTTATACCTCTAGCTATAACAGAACACCAAAACCACCCCAAAAACCACCATTCTAGCATGCAAAACTTAGGAATCCAAACCTATTCGGGATTTGTTTGATAAAACCTCATTTAAAACATCAATTACCATCCAAAATACTTTAGAAAACGACCTCAAAATAGAGCCTAACCAGCAACCACGAAAATCATCAAGATCTCTCCAAAAATCTTAAGTTTAAAAATAATTTCTTGTTTCTAACATTAAAGCAACTGAAAAATCATTAACAAAGGATTGATAACTTGGGAATTTCGGTAAAGAACTGGTCATTAGAGGAGAAGGACGAAGCTTACCTCTAATGGTTGATTTCTCCTTGATTTGGGCATGTTTTCTTAAAAATCCAATGTGAAAACAAGAGGATTTGGTGACGAAAAGATTAGGAATCAAAAGGAGATTGAAATCTCATCAAAAGGAATGAAAATCAGAGGCTAATTGATGGAGGAAATGTGTTCGGCTGAAAAGAAATTGAGAGAAAATGAAGTGAGAGAAAATTGACGTAAAGTAGTTATGAAAAGTCAAAGGTGGTTTTTCCTTTTAATTATCTTTCTTTCCTTTAATTAAAACATTATTAAAATCACCCAAAATAAGGAGAAATTTGATTAAAAACATTTTGGTAAAATTAGCTCCTTAAAGATTCAAAGTTTCAATCCTTTACAAAACTGTCACTATTTAACTTTTGTAAAAACTGTGATTTGGTCACCACACCGAAATATAGTATTTCCAAACCTTATTTTGTAAAATTGTTTTCACCATAATCATTCATATAATTAATGAGAAGTTTTAGGTATTTTCCCATATTTTTAAAGCATCCCGAACTAGGTGTTCCCTAAATCTCCCTTTAAGATTTGAACCATTCTCGACCGGTCCGATCCGAACTCTAAAACATCTAGGCCCAAAATCGGGGTGTTACAACTCTCCCCCTCTTAAGAAATTTCATCCTCAAAATTTACCTGGAGGATAAAGGTAAGGAAATTGCTTCTTCATGTCTTCTTTCATTTCCAACGTGGCTTCCTCAGCACCACGATGTCTCCACAACACATTGACCAGCTCAATGGTCTTACCACAGAGAACCTTACTATCCGAATCCAGAATCTCAACAGGTTCCTCATCATATGTCAAATCTGGATTCAACTCAACTTCCTCCACAGGCATAACAAGCGAAGGATCCGATCTATACCTCCGAAGCATGGATACATGAAACACATCATGTATCTTTTCTAAATCTTGAGGTAGTCTCAGCTTATAAGCAACAGGAACCACACGTTCTATCACCTCGCATGGTCCAATGAACCTTGGGCTCAACTTCCCCTTCCGGCCAAACCTCATCACCTTCTTCCAAGGTGAAACTTTAAAAAACACACGGTTACCCATCGCAAATTCTATCTCCTTACGCTTCAAATCCGCGTAAGACTTTTGCCAATCTGAGGCTGCCTTCAACCGCTCAAAAATGAGCTTCACCTTCTCGTTGGTTCCTTTTAACAAAGCTGGCATCGAAACCAACTTTTGCCCCGTTTCAGCCCAACAAAGAGGAGTCCTGCACTTCCTCCCGTACAAAGCTTCATAAGGTGCCATTTGATTACTCACCTGGTAACTGTTATTATAAGCAAACTCCACCAAAGGCAAGTGCTTTACCCAAGAGCCTTGAAATTCAATTACACATCACCTCAACATATCCTCAAGCACTTGGATAACATGCTCTGACTGTCCATCCGTTTGCGGATGATAAGAAGTACTGAAATTCAGCCGCGCACCCAGTGCTTGATGCAAACACTCCCAAAACCTCGCGGTGAACCTCAGATCTCTATCCGACACTATAGATTTTGGTACACCATGCAAACGTACAATCTCAGCAATGTAGAACTCCGCAAGCTAATCTAAGGTGTACGTAGTATGCAAAGGCAAGAAATGCACACACTTCGTAAGGCGATCCACAATCACCCAAACATAATTCTTCTTTGATGGCGATAAAGGCAAACCAGACACAAAGTCCATGGTGATCCTCTCCCATTTCCATTCAGAGATCCTTAACCGCTGCAAAAACCCTAAAAGAAACTGATGTTCAGCCTTAACCCGCTGACAAACCATACATTTGCTAACATACTCATCGATATCTTTCTTCAATCCCACCCAATAGTACTCATCCTTCAAATCACGATACATCTTTGTACTACCAGGGTGCATAGAGAAAGGACTACTATGAGCTTCATTCAGAATAATGCACATCAACTCAACATCACTCGGCACCACTATCCGACTTCCAAAGCATAAAACACCATCATCATTGAAACATAAACTCGATGGCCTATCCTTAGCAATATTCTAAACGTGTGGCACCAAGGAATCATCCAACAATTGTTTATCCTTTATCAACTGGATTAGAGATGGTTTCACTTGCAATTCAGCAACAAGACCACCATCTCGCGATATGATCAAGCTAGCAAACATCGCTCTTTACTCCACCGCTACTTTCTTGCTCAAAGCATCAGCCACAACATTGGCCTTCCCAAGATGATACTTGATCGTTAGATCGTAATCCTTAAGCAACTCCACCCAGCGTCGTTGCCTAAGATTCAACTCTTTCTGAGACTTCAGATACTTCAAACTTTTGTGATCCGTATACACAGTACACTTCTCACCATAGAGATAATGTCTCCAGATCTTTAGAGCAAAAACCACTGCAGCCAACTCAATGTCATGCGTAGGATAATTGCGCTCATGCACCTTCAACTATCGCGATGCATAAGCCACCACCTTACCCTCTTGTATTAACACACACCCCAAACCAACATAGGATGCATCACGATACACCACAAACTCTTTCCCTGATTCAGGTTGAACGAAGATAGGAGCTTGCGTCAAAGCTGCTTTTAGCTTCTCAAAAGACTGTTGTCTCGCTTCCGTCCACTCATACTTAACATCCTTTTGCAACAACTTCTTCAAAGGGGCATAAATCTTAGAAAATCCATCCACAAACCTCCGGTAGTATCCTGTCAACCCAAGGAAACTACGGACCTCATGAACGGACTTATGAGGCTTCCAATTCATCACCGCCTCAACCTTCTAAGGATCAACTCGAATCCCTTCCGCCGAAACCACATGACCAAGGAAAAAAACTTCCTTAAGCCAAAACTCACATTTGCTCAGCTTAGCATAAAGCTGATTTTCCAACAGCACTTGCAAAACAATCCTCAAATGACGTTCATGCTCCTCCTCAGTACGAGAGTACACAAGGATATCATCGATGAACACCACAACGAACTTGTCCAAGAATTCATGGAACACCCTATACATCATATCCATGAAAGCAGCAGGAGCATTCGTCAACCCAAACGACATCATAAGGAACTCATAATGCCCATACCTCTTTTGAAAGGTTGTTTTCGGCACGTCCACATCCTTCACCTTTAACTGATAGTACCCTGACCTCAAATCAATCTTTTAAAACATAGCTGCTCCCTGAAACTGATCGAAAAGATCATCAATCCTCGACAAAGGAAACTTGTTCTTGACGGTCAACTTATTTAGCTAACGATAATCAATGCACATCCTCATCGTGCCATCATTCTTTTTAACAAACAAGATCGGTGCACCCCAAGGTGACACACTAGGCCGAATAAAGCCACGGTCCAGAAACTCCCGAAGTTGCGTCTTCAACTACTTCAACTCTTTGGGTGCCATGCGATAGGGAGCAATAGACACCGGAGTTGTGTTCTCATACAACTCAATTCCAAATTCAACCTCTCGACTAGGCGGCAAACCAAGTAATTCCTCTGGAAACATTCTAGGGAACTCACACACGGTTCTTATATCCTTTACGCGCACCTCCATTGAACTAGGATTTATAACAAAGGCTAGGTAAGCCTCACATCCTTGACGTAACATCCGACTTGCTTCAAGGGTCGACACCACATTAGCTAGAAACATCACATTTTCTCCTACCACCACAACTTCATAATCATCCGCAAGTTTCAACGAAACTCGCTTGCTTTCAAATCCACAACGGCTCTATGCTCAACAAGCCAATCCATGCCAATAATTACATCAAAACCATAAAATGGCAATTCCGTAAGATCAACCAGAAACACATGATCTTTCACCTTTAAGGGGAATCTCCTATACAACTTCCTTGTTACAACTGTCTCACCAAAGGAACTAGTCACACGCATACCAACATCCAAAGACTCAATAGGCAAACCAAGCATTTGGGCATGTTCACACAATATGTACGAGTGTGTAGATCCATAATCAATCAAAGAAAGTAATGAAAAGGGCATACACGTCCATGTCATTCCTTCTCTCACGATGGGCATACAGTCGAGCCTATCCGCCACCCTCAGGTTGGACAGCCACTACATGCGCCACATTCCTTCCACCCTCATCTCTACGCTGGAAATTACCACGGCCGCACCCACGACCTCTTTGTGGCTCAACTGCTCTCACCGGAGCTTGTCCCTCTCTCAATGGCTGAGGACAATATTTCTTCATATGCCCCCGATTTCCATAGTTCCAACAAGTACCACGGTTACCCCAACACTCACCAACATGTCTCCTACCACACCGGCTACACTTAGGAGTTCTCAAGAAAGCATTTGGTCCTTGCTGACCTCTTCCAGGGTTACCACCCTCGCGTCTAGAATCAAAATGTGGCTTTCTATCCTTATGCCTCTTGTTGCGATCTCTACCAAAATCGTGTTCTACAGTTCGCTTCCCCGAGCTAGATCCTCTTGCTCGACTCGTCTAACCAAGATTCAACTCAATGTCCTTGACTCTAGTGACCAAGACATCGAAATTAATATAATCGGCTGCGAGCATATAGGTTTTCACTTTCACTACCAGCCCATACTGAAACCGTTCACATCTTTCCCTCTCGTTAGGAATCAACTCAGGAGCATATTGGCTAAGGCGAACAAACTGAATCTCATATTCCGCAACTGTCATGCTCCCTTGCACAAGGGACATAAACTCTCTCTTTTTCTCGTCGAGGTAGCGAACTCCCAGATATTTCCCCTTGAACGCATTCAAAAAGAATGTCCAAGTCACTTCATCATCCTCCATTCCCGAGATAGTGGTCATCCACCACGTGTATGCATCACCATGCAACAGTGACACAATGCATCCCAGCTTCTGAACATTGTTGCAGTTCAGATGTCCAAATATCCTATTGGTACTCTCTAACCAAGACTCGGAACCTTCCAGGGTCAACCCCCTAAACTCAGTCCCTCCCAGACTACGAAGACGCTCCAACGGCAATCTTACATTAGCAACATCTTGTGGTGCAGCTCCATGAGCTCCAGCTACTGCTGCCTGGAAAGCTCCAGCAATAGCTTGTACCAACACGTTCATATCCGGAGCAGCTTGCCTCTGACCTTCCTCGGGTCCAGCAACCCCAGCACCAGCGCCAACTCCAACAGCACCAACTCCAGCTCCACCATCACCAGGTGGTCCACTAGGGGGAGGAGGAGGTAGATTCTCAGCACTCTCTACATTCTCATTCTAAACTGTAGGTCTAGTATTGATTCTAAGCTCTCTACGTGGCCCCATAATAAAACAATGCACTGACAAAATACAACAAACACAATTAGGTATAATAAGGTAAGTAATCCAAGTACTCAAGCTCATTTTTGAAAACAATTCTTCTGATTAGTAATGATATGGAAATGGGATCCCCAACTATACACCAAATACAACATAGCATCACAAATTCATCTCAATTGAATCATACATCAATATTCATATTTCACACATTCACCAAAAAGTCACAAACATGCATAACCGCATACAATAAGCACTTACCAAGTCCCAAATATTCGTTAACCTGGCTCTGATACCAACAAATGTAAGCCCCTTAGCCCAGCCTAGACGTTTGACCCGAACTACGAAGATGACACAGGGAAAACCAAAGTCAACCCAAAAGTCAACCTTGATTAACAACCCTTTTTTCTTTTTATCTTTTCTAGATGCACATTAAGCCTATGTGAATACACAAGAATCATATGAGATAAGGGCACAGCGATCGGAAACCATTTAAGGACTCAATTGCATGAATTACACTATTAGGGACCAAAATGTAATTTTTAGAAAATATAAGGACTTTGCAGAATTTAATATTACCAATATGAAATTAGTTATATTGCATGCCTCTTTGTCAAATTTCAGCATAAAAGAACATTTCAAGCTCAAGCAATTGCATCCACAACATTCAGGACTAAAATGTAAAACATGGAAAGTTGAGAAAATTCAAAAACATCATCCAACGGTTATCCGTTTTGGAACACCAACCTTGGTACTGAAACACCTGTATCAAAACAGTGTTGACCGTTTTGGTACTCAGGTGCGTTCCGAGACAGGTATCGAAATAGGCTTCTCCAGTAGCCAAAATGTTCCGAAACGTTATGGCCATTACAGGCCCCCGTTCCGAAACGGTTAAGGGTGTTTCGATACACCCAGCCCTGTGAAAGAAGAAATTTCTGGTTTATCACTTCTTAGCCCACTCAAACATGCTTCAAAATGTACCATAACATGCCAGCAACTCATTTAGACACCAAAGATCATGTTTAAGAACCTTAAGCTAGAGCATGACATCAAACACATGATCACTCAATCTATATGCATGCTTCCTAGTCACAAATCCAAATATAGGCATTCAAACTTCAAACCAAACCTTTAGGACCACTTACAACCCATAAAAGCCATCACCAACATGCCACAAACTTAGGGAGTTCAAAACACATCTCCCAAATACAACCTTGGAGTCCCATTGCCAAATATCAAAACTAAAGTGTATAAAAACATCACCATATGTGAGCTTTGCACTTCCTTGGATGTTCTTAACCTTCTTGTTGCCCAAAAACACATCAATTATCTACATTGTTGGTAAAAGAAAGCGTAAGCACATTTGCTTAGTGAGGCAAGCTCTAAAGAAAACCAACACAACAATGCATTATTCAAAACACTTTCTCAAAAGCCTTTTCTACAACATGCTCATTTTATTTAATGCTTGAAAACCATTTCAAAGCAAATCTTCATTTGAAACCACATGTACCTCTATTCTATCTCATGCATTTAAACCAATGCAAATCTCATGGCAAGGCCATACACATGCTTGTGAAAACTAAATCATTTCATATACAAATCTCATATGCATTTCTCATAGCATAAATCATTTGAACAATAGGTACATGTGAATCAAAACATTTTCATATATTATATTGTCATTTCACATCTCATTATTACTCGAATATGCGGACAACATTCTCAAACCACTAAACTCTTCCGGTGGAATCTCACATCATCGTATTCACTTGTCTAGTAACATAATTTTCGGTGAAATCTCACATCACCGTACTCACATGGCGGAATCTCTCATCGCCAAAAAGCTTGGGTATTTCACCAAGTCCTACCCGATGGAATGCCCATCATCGGTCTCTCCCTTTGGATTGAATCCAAAGAGCACATACGAATTTGTAGTTTATAGTGCACTCTCATCCTATTGATCGATCAATTATATCCGGTAAGTATCTCATCTTCCATGCCAATATATTGTGTCAAAACATCATCTCCCCTAGTGTTTTTAATGCAACATTTTACAAAGCTTTCTCAACTCATTGAAAATCATAACATTTGCCATGTTTTAAATCAAAAGCTCAAAACTCATCAATGCAACATGTTATTTCATGAAATCTTTTCAAGCATCAACTCATGCTACAACTCATGCATAAAAACAGTAGGAATTTATCTATCTCAAAACATGAGCATGTAAAAGCATTTTAGGGGCAACCACCACATATATGAGAGCAATCTAGCCAATACTTACTTCAGGACTTAGGAGGGTGTTTCAAACCTTTCCTAAATCCCCAAACCTTGTTTCTTTATCCCTCAAGGACTTATAAAACCATTCGCACTCACCGATTACGTTTCTCTTGCTCGCCGAAATGCTATCTAAGCTCCGGATCAACATCAAAGGCGTCCAAAGATGTTTCCCTTGTTTATAACACATAAGAGCAGAGAATTAATGCATCATCATTGTAAGACCCCAATTTTTGGGCTTAGAAGTTTTGGGTTTGGACCGGGCCGGTTGGGTTGCGGTTCGAATATTAAAAGGTGAATTTAGGAAAGCCTAGTTCGGGTTGCATTAAAAATATGGAAAAATGTCTTAAAATCCTCTTTTATTATATATAAGAGAATGGTGAAATCAATTTTACAAAATGAGGTTTGGAAGTGTGATATTTTGGTTTAGTGACTAAAATGTAATTTTCGGAAACTTGGTGACTGTTTTAAAAAGGATTGAAACTTTGAATCTTTAGGGAGCTATTTACCCAAAAAGAGTTTCTCCAGATTTTTCTGAATATTTATCAATTAATTAATGGTTTTAAAATAAAGGTAAAAGGGAGGGAAACATATTTTGGCATTTTAACTAACTTTTCCCAAATTTTCCATTTTCTTTTCTCTCAACTTTTCTCTCAACCCAAACACATTTCTCCAGCAAAATTCCCTCTGGTTTTGACCTCCAAAGATTAGATTTCAACCCTCATTTGATCTCTAATCAATTCTACAACAAAACCATAGCATTTGCTTATTGGATTTTCAAGATTTTGGTTCCAAAAAGGGAGAAACTCAAGTTTAGAGGTATGAACGTCCTTCTCCTCTAAATTCTCAGTTCTTTACTGAAATTCCCAAGTTCTCAATCCTTGATTTGTGTTTTATTAAAGTTTTTACAATTGTGTTCTTGATCTTGGCTTTAAAATGCAAGATTTGCTTTTATTTTGATGAAATTCGTATGATCTGATTGGGCACTGTTTTGAGATGTCATTTTGATGTAAAATGGATGTATAATTGATGAGAAATTGAGGTTTAATCAATGCAACCCCGAATAGGTTAATTTTCCTAACTTTTGCTTGAGTTTTTGGTTGTTTTGGAGTGATCTTGGTGATATGTTATAGCTGGAGGTATAAGGACGTGTTTAGATCCATTTTAGATGTTAATTGATGTTTAAGGATGTTTGGAATTGATGGATCTTGGCTGGGTAGTGTTGTGGAGTTGTTTGGATGTGTTTTCGGTTGTGTTTGGTAGCCGAAAATGGAGTGTGGATGAGAGCAGCAAGTTTAGGTTCTTTCATTGAAGATATTAATGCATGATGATGCATTAATCCTCTGGTTTGATGTGTTTAAAACAGGGGAGACATCTTCGGATCTTTGTGGTGGTGATCCGGAAGCTTGATCGGTGTTTCGGCAAGTTGCGAAACGGAATCAGTGAGTGGATTTTGGTTTTCAGCTTTGAAACCAATGTTTTGAAGGTTTGTCAGCTTAGTTTAAGTCTAAACAACTTTGCTAAGCTCAAGAGTAAGTTTTCGAAAAAAACTCTCTTGTTGATGAACCATGAGTTGGTTGAATGCAATGTGATTATTTGCATGTTTTAAATTCTGTTTGAAAGCATATTTTATCATGTTTATTTGCTGATTTTATAAGCCATGTGTTGAAGGACGCTCAAGGTAAGAGATCCTTGTTTTGAACATTTGATAAAATGTGGTTTTGATGCATAATGGTGTATGATGATTAATGGCTTTGTTAAATGCTTTAAAACAGTGGAATATTGTTGTTAAATGATGTATATTGGCAAGTGATGTCTTGGGAATGGTTAAGAACACTATAATGGTTAAAAGTCCATAGGTGGTTCTTGTGTTAAGAACAACATGGTGGTTAAAAGTCCATGGTTGGTTCTTGTGCTAAGGTAAAAAAAGGTGGTTAAAAGTCCTTGTGTGAGCCTTGTGTATTGTAAGGTCACAAAGGTGGTTAAAAGTCCTTCTGTGGACCTTGTGTATTTTAAGAACACCATGGTGGTTAAAAGTCCATGGGTGATTCTTGTGTTGAGGTCACAAAGGTGGTTAAAAGTCCTTGTGTGGACCTTGTGGATTGTAAGAACACCATGGTGGTTAAAAGTCCATGGGTGATTCTTGTGCTAAGGACACAATGGTGGTTAAAAGTCCATGTGTGGTCCTTGTGAATTGTAAGATCACAATGGTGGTTAAAAGTCCATGTGTGGATCTTATGTTGACCGTATTTTTGAAATGGAAAGATTATGATTATCATTTGTGGCCAATATGACATGTTAATAATATGAAGCATGAAATGCTTGTTTTAAATGCTTATGTGCATGTATAAATGTTGTTTTGAACTAAGGTTTATAAAGGTGTTTTATAAAAGCATTATTGAGTTGTTTTAAAAGAGCATTCCTCACTAAGCTATGTGCTTACGCTCTCCCTTTTCTTGAACCAATAATGCAGAGCATTGAAGTGCTTATAAGGGAAGCAAGAGGTCAAGAATCCAAGTGAAGAACTAAGCTCATGTATGGTGAAAGTTTCTTAACACTATTAGCTTTTGGCATTTGGCAATAGGGAACCTATGTTGTTGTTTTGGGAGATGTTTTGGACTCCCTAAGTTGGTATTATGTTGTTGTTGATGTTGGAACATGTAATTGGCCTTTGTGAAGTTGGTTGGGTATTATGATGCTTGAATGGTTTTCTAAATAGGATGCATGCCTATAGAATTGGGTGTTTGTTAAATTGATGTCATGTTTGAGTATGGTTGATGCAATTATGTTCCTTATGCATGTAATGACTTGCTGGTATAATTTGGTTTCCTTTGGAGCATGTTTGATGGGTCAATTGTGTATTAAACCAGCAAAATTCTGCAAATCTGGGCAGACCGTATCGGAACGGGTGCTACCGTTTCGGAACGGGGGCCTGAAATGGCCTAGGCGTTTCGAAACGGGAGGAACCGTTCCGGAACGAAAATGCTATTGCTGAGCCCTGTATCGAAACGTATTTCGGAACGGTCCCGCGTTTCGGAACAGATCATCCCTGTTCCGAAACACTCGACCGTTGGGCACTGAAATTGTTGGTTAAATGTTTTGAAACCTTTGCGTTTTGGTCCTGAATCTTGTTTATGCAATTGAATGAGTTTGAGATGTCCGTTTGAGTTGAAATTTGGCAGAGAAGCATGAAACATGGCTAATTTCATAATGGTAACACAAAAATGGGTTAAGTCCTTATAATTTTCAGAGTTTGCATTTTGGTCCCTTAAGTCATAACTTGTGCAATCGAGTCCCTGAATGATCTTTGTTTGTTATGATCTTTGAGTATGCTGATTGTATGAACATATCTAGGGTTAATGTGCATTTAGATAAGATTAAAAAGAAAAAAAGGGTCGTTAATCAAGGTTGACTTTCGGGTTGACTTTGGTTTTCCCCGTGTAAACTTCTTAATTCGGTTTAACCGTCTAGGCCGGGTTAAGGGGGTTACATTTGGTGGTATCAGAGCTGAGTTCTCGAGTAATTGGGAACTGATGAATGGGTGTTAAGTACTTGAATGCTTTGTATGTTTGTTGAGTTAAAGCATGATGTGTGAATTGTAAGCATGTTACAATTGTGGTGTATGCTGTGGTGAAAGCATGTTAGGGGGACCCATTGCCAAATCAAAGCTAATGTAATGATTTGTTTTTAAGTGGAAATGAGCTTGAGTACTTGGATTGCTTACCTTGCTGAGCCTGACTTTGTTTATTTGCATTGTGATTGTATTGTTTACTGTATGGCACCTCGTAGAGAAACGAGAATTAATACGCGAGCTATGGCTCAAAATGAGAATGAGGAGAACGCTGAAAATGTGGTGGATTTACCTCCTCCGCCTGGTGGTGGTGGTGCTGGGGGTGAAGGAGCTGCAGCTGGTACTGGGGGCGCTGGACCTGAGGCTGGTCAGGGGCAAGCTATTCCTGACATGACAATGCTGGTACAAGCTATTGCTGGAGCTTTTCGAGCAGCGATAGCTGGAGCTCAAGGAGCCGGGCATCATGGAGATGCTGGAGTTAGACTACCTCTGGAACGTTTGCGCAGTCTGGGAGGGACTGAGTTCAGGGGTTTGACTGCTGAAGGTTCTGAGTCTTGGTTGGAAAGTACCAAGAGAATCTTAGGTCAAATGAATTGCACTAATGTGCAGAAGTTGGGCTGTGTGGTATCGTTGTTTCAAGACGATGCTTACACTTGGTGGACAACCACTATCTCTGGGATGGCGGATGCTGATGTGACCTGGACGTTCTTTCAGAACGCGTTCAAGAGAAGGTATCTGGGTGTGAGGTACCTAGATGAAAAGAAAAGAGAATTCATGTCTCTTACCCAAGGGAGCATGTCTGTAGCTGAGTACGAAGTTCAGTTTGTTCGACTCAGTCAGTACGCCCCTGAGCTTATCCCTGATGAGCGGAGAGGTGTGAAAGGTTCCGTTATGGTTTGGTGACGGAGGTAATGACGTATATGCTGGCTGCTGAGTATAATGATTTTGATGTGCTGGTTGGGAGAGCAAAGGACATTGAGATGAACTTGGGTTTATCTTCTAGAAGTGCTGGTTCTAGTGCTGGTAAGCGAGTTGCTGAGTATAGTTCCGGTGGTGGACGGAACAAGAGGGGACGTGATTAGAAGTATTATCCTTCGGCTAAGCGAGGTGGTGGTGCGCCTGCTCAGGGAGGCAAGGCAAGAGCTGATCCGAATGCATGTTGGACATGTGGATCGCGTGGCCACATGAAACGTGGTTGTCCTCGAGCTGTGAGGGAGGTGCAAGCTCATGTTGTGGCGGCTGGTAATTCGTGCTGGAACTGTGGATCTACGGATCACATGAGGAGGGAGTGTCCTATGTTGGCTGGTGGTGGCCAAGGACGTGCTGCCAGAGTTGTTGCACCACAGAGAGGTCGTGGGCGCGACCGTGGTAACTTCCAGCATAAAGAGGATGGTGGACGTAATGTGGCCCATGTTGTAGCTGTTCAGCCTGAGGGTGGTGGCCAGGCGAGGGTGTATGCTCAGAGGGAGGGGAGGAATGACACGGATGTGATCGCAGGTACTTTTACTTTGCAATCCTTGTCATTACTTTCCTTGATTGATTATGGATCTACGCACTCATACATTTTGCGTGAGCATGCTGAATTGCTTGGTTTGCCTGTTGAGTCTTTGGATGTTGGTATGCGTCTCACTAGTTCTTTTGGTGAGACTGTTGTGACTCGAAAGCTTTATAGAAGATGTCCTTTGGTTGTGCAAGATCATGTTTTTCATGTTGATCTTATGGAGTTGCCTTTCTATGGTTTTGATGTAATCCTTGGTATGGATTGGCTTGTTGAGCATCGTGCTGTAGTGGATTGTGAGAATAAGCGAGTTTCGTTGAAGCTTGCTGATGATTATGAGGTAGTTGTGGTTGGTGAGAATGTGAAGTTTCTTGCCAATGTGGTGTCTACATTGGAGGCGAGCCGGATGCTGAGGCAAGGTTGTGAAGCTTACCTAGCTTTTGTGATGAATCCTAGTTCTAAGGAGTTGCGTGTGCAAGATATCAGGACTGTGCGAGAGTTTCCTGGTTTGTTTCCTGAGGAGTTGCCTGGATTGCCTCCTAATCGTGAAGTGGAGTTTGGGATTGAGCTGTATGAAAACACAACTCCAGTGTCCATTACACCTTATCGAATGACACCTAAGGAGTTGAAGGAGCTGAAGACGCAATTGCAAGAGTTGCTTGATCGTGGTTTCATTCGGCCGAGTGTGTCACCTTGGGGTGCACCGGTCTTGTTTGTGAAGAAGAAGGATGGCACTATGAGAATGTGCATTGATTACCGTCAGCTTAACTAGTTGACTATCAAGAATCGGTATCCATTGCCGAGAATTGATGATCTTTTTGATCAATTTCGGGGAGCAGCTGTGTTCTCTAAGATTGACTTGAGGTCAGGGTATTACCAGTTGAAGGTGAAGGATGTGGATGTGCCAAAGACAGCTTTCAGGACGAGATATGGGCATTATGAGTTCCTTGTGATGCCGTTTGGTTTGACAAATGCTCTTGCAGCTTTCATGGACATGATGAATCGTGTCTTTCATGAATACCTGGATAAGTTTGTTGTGGTGTTCATTGATGATATCCTCGTGTACTCGCGTACTGAGGAGGAGCATGAAGAACATTTGAGGATTGTGTTGCAAGCTTTGTTGGAGAATCAGCTTTATGCCAAGCTGAGCAAGTGTGAGTTCTGGCTGAGAGAGGTGGTGTTTCTTGGTCATGTGGTTTCTGCTGAAGGGATTCGTGTTGATCCTCAGAAGATTGAGGCAGTGATGAATTGGAAGTTTCCTAAGTCTGTTCATGAAGTCCGTAGTTTCCTTGGTTTGGCAGGATACTACCGGAGGTTCGTAGATGGGTTTTCAAAGATTGCTGCACCTTTGACGAAGTTGTTGCAGAAGGATGTTAAGTATGAGTGGACAGAAGCAAGGCAGCAGGCTTTTGAGAAGCTTAAGGTAGCTTTGACGCAAGCTCCAATCTTGGTTCAACCTGAATCAGGGAAAGAGTTTGTGGTGTATAGTGATGCGTCCTATTTCGGTTTGGGATGTGTGTTGATGCAAGAGGGTAAGGTGGTGGCTTATGCGTCACGGCAGTTGAAAGTGCATGAGTGCAATTATCCTACGCATGACATTGAGTTGGCTGCAGTCGTTTTTGCTTTGAAAATCTGGAGACATTATTTGTATGGTGAGAAGTGTATTGTGTACACGGATCACAAGAGTTTGAAGTATCTGATGTCTCAAAAGGAGTTGAATCTTAGGCAACGACGTTGGGTGGAATTGATCAAGGATTATGATTTGACGATTGAGTATCACCGTGGAAAAGCTAATGTTGTAGCGGATGCCTTGAGTAGGAAGGTAGCTGTTGAGTTGAGGGCTATGTTTGCCAGTTTGAGTATTTCGCGTAATGGTGGTCTTGTGGCTGAGTTGCAAGTGAAACCATCATTGGTTCAGTTGATTAAGGAAAAGTAGTTGTTGGATGATTCCTTGGTGCCACATGTTCAGGATATTGCGGAGGATAGGCCTTCGGATTTCTGTTTTAATGATGATGGAGTGTTATGTTTTGGGAGTCGGATAGTAGTGCCTAATGATGCTGAGTTGAGGCGTACTATTCTGACTGAAGGTCATAGTAGTCCTTTTGCTATGCACCCTGGTAGTACTAAGATGTATCGTGATCTTCGTGATGAGTACTATTGGGTGGGTTTAAAGAAGGATGTTGCTGAGTTTGTAAGCAAGTGTATGGTGTGTCAGCGAGTTAAGGTTGAGCATCAGTTTCCTTCAGGGTTGTTGCAACCGTTGAGAATTCCTGAATGGAAGTGGGAAAGGATTACCATGGATTTTGTATCTGGTTTGCCTTGGTCGCCATCGAAGAAGAATTCGGTGTGGGTGATTGTGGATCGGTTGACGAAGTGTGCGCATTTCTTGCCTGTACATACTACGTACTCTTTGGATAAGCTTGCGGAGCTGTACATTGCTGAGATTGTGCGGCTGCATGGTGTGCCTAAGTCGATTGTGTCGGATAGGGATCCGAGGTTTACATCGCGTTTCTGGCAGTGTTTGCATCAGGCTTTGGGTACACGGTTGAATTTCAGTACATCTTATCATCCGCAGTCGGATGGTCAGTCCGAGCGTGTTATCCAGGTTTTGGAGGATATGTTAAGGTGCTGCGTGATTGAGTTTCAGGGCTCTTGGGAGAAACATTTGCCTTTGGTGGAGTTTGCCTATAATAATAGTTATCAGGCAAGTATTCAAATGGCACCTTATGAAGCTTTGTACGGGAGGAAGTGTAGGACTCCTCTTTGTTGGGCTGAAACGGGTCAGAAGTTGGTTTCGATGCCAGCTTTGTTGAAAGGAACCACCGAGAAGGTGAAGCTCATTTGTGAGCGCTTGAAGGCAGCTTCTGATAGGCAAAAGTCTTACGGGGATTTGAAGCGTAAGGAGATTGAGTATGCGGTGGGTGACCGTGTGTTTTTGAAAGTATCGCCTTGGAAAAAGGTGATGAGGTTTGGCCGAAAGGGTAAGTTGAGCCCTAGGTACATTGGACCATACGAGGTGGTTGAGCGTGTGGGTCCTGTTGCGTACAAGTTGAGGTTACCTCAAGAGTTGGAGAAGATTCATGATGTGTTTCATGTTTCTATGCTTCGGAGGTATAGATCTGATCCTTCACATGTGATGCCTGTGGAAGAAGTGGTATTGAATCCGGATTTGACCTATGATGAGGAACCAGTGAAGATTCTGGATGTGGATAGTAAGGTTCTTCGAGGCAAGACCATTGAGTTGGTAAAGGTGTTGTGGAAGTATCGTGGTGTTGAAGAAGCCACGTGGGAGCGGAAGGATGACATGTTGAAGCAGTTTCCGTATCTCTTTCCTTCAGGTAAATTTCGAGGACGAAATTTCTTAAGGGGGGAGAGTTGTAACACCCCAATTTTTGGGCTTAGAAGTTTTGGGTTTGGACCGGGCTGGTCGGGTTGCGGTTCGAATATTAAAAGGTGAATTTAGGAAAGCCTAGTTCGGGTTGCATTAAAAATATGGGAAAATGTCTTAAAATCCTCTTTTATTATATATAAGAGAATGGTGAAATCAATTTTACAAAATGAGGTTTGGAAGTGTGATATTTTGGTTTAGTGACTAAAATGTAATTTTCGGAAACTTGGTGACTGTTTTAAAAAGGATTGAAACTTTGAATCTTTAGGGAGCTATTTACCCAAAAAGAGTTTCTCCAAATTTTTCTGAATATTTATCAATTAATTAATGGTTTTAAAATAAAGGTAAAAGGGAGGGAAAGATATTTTGGCATTTTAACTAACTTTTCCCAAATTTTCCATTTTCTTTTCTATCAACCCAAACACATTTCTCCAGCAAAATTCCCTCTGGTTTTGACCTCCAAAGATTAGATTTCAACCCTCATTTGATCTCTAATCAATTCTACAACAAAACCTTAGCATTTGCTTATTGGATTTTCAAGATTTTGGTTCCAAAAAGGTAGAAACTCAAGTTTAGAGGTATGAACGTCCTTCTCCTCTAAATTCTCAGTTCTTTACTGAAATTCCCAAGTTCTCAATCCTTGATTTGTGTTCTATTAAAGTTTTTACAATTGTGTTCTTGATCTTGGCTTTAAAATGCAAGATTTGCTTTTATTTTGATGAAATTCGTATGATCTGATTGGGCACTGTTTTGAGATGTCATTTTGATGTAAAATGGATGTATAATTGATGAGAAATTGAGGTTTAATCAATGCAACCCCGAATAGGTTAATTTTCCTAAGTTTTGCTTGAGTTTTTGGTTGTTTTGGAGTGATCTTGGTGATCTGTTATAGCTGGAGGTATAAGGACGTGTTTAGATCCATTTTGGATGTTAATTGATGTTTAAGGATGTTTGGAATTGATGGATCTTGGTTGGGTAGTGTTGTGGAGTTGTTTGGATGTGTTTTCGGTTGTGTTTGGTAGCCGAAAATGGAGTGTGGATGAGAGCAGCGAGTTTAGGTGCTTTCATTGAAGATATTAATGCATGATGATGCATTAATCCTCTGGTTTGATGTGTTTAAAACAGGGGAGACATCTTCGGATCTTTGTGGTGGTGATCCGGAAACTTGATCGGTGTTTCGGCAAGTTGCGAAACGGAATCGGTGAGTGGATTTTGGTTTTTAGCTTTGAAACCAATGTTTTGAAGGTTTGGGAGCTTAGTTTAAGTCTAAACAACTTTGCTAAGCTCAAGAGTAAGTTTTCGGAAAAACTCTCTTGTTGATGAACCATGAGTTGGTTGAATGCAATGTGATTGTTTGCATGTTTTAAATTCTGTTTGAAAGCATATTTTAGCATGTTTATTTGCTGATTTTATAAGCCATGTGTTGAAGGACGCTCAAGGTAAGAGATCCTTGTTTTGAACATTTGATAAAATGTGGTTTTGATGCATAATGGTGCATGATGATTAATGGCTTTGTTAAATGTTTTAAAACAATGGAATATTGTTGTTAAATGATGTATATTGGCAAGTGATGTCATGGGAATGGTTAAGAACACTATGGTGGTTAAAAGTGCATAGGTGGTTCTTGTGTTAAGAACAACATGGTGGTTAAAAGTCCATGGTTGGTTCTTGTGCTAAGGTCACAAAGGTGGTTAAAAGTCCTTGTGTGAGCCTTGTGTATTGTAAGGTCACAAAGGTGGTTAAAAGTCCTTGTGTGGACCTTGTGTATTTTAAGAACACCATGGTGGTTAAAAGTCCATGGGCGATTCTTGTGTTAAGGTCACAAAGGTGGTTAAAAGTCCTTGTGTGGACCTTGTGGATTGTAAGAACACCATGGTGGTTAAAAGTCCATGGGTGATTCTTGTGCTAAGGACACAATGGTGGTTAAAAGTCCATGTGTGGTCCTTGTGAATTGAAAGATCACAATGGTGGTTAAAAGTCCATGTGTGGATCTTATGTTGACCGTATTTTTGAAATGGAAAGATTATGATTATCACTTGTGGCCAATATGACATGTTAATAATATGAAGCATGAAATGCTTGTTTTAAATGCTTATGTGCATGTATAAATGTTGTTTTGAACTAAGGTTTATAAAGGTGTTTTATAAAAGCATTATTGAGTTGTTTTAAAAGAGCATTCCTCACTAAGCTATGTGCTTACGCTCTCCCTTTTCTTGAACCAATAATGCAGAGCATTGAAGTGCTTATAAGGGCAACAAGAGGTCAAGAATCCAAGTGAAGAACTAAGCTCATGTATGGTGAAAGTTTCTTAACACTATTAGCTTTTGGCATTTGGCAATGGGGAACCTATGTTGTTGTTTTGGGAGATGTTTTGGACTCCCTAAGTTGGTATTATGTTGTTGTTGATGGTGGAACATGTAATTGGCCTTTGTGAAGTTGGTTGGGTATTATGATGCTTGAATGGTTTTCTAAATAGGATGCATGCCTATAGAATTGGGTTTTTGTTAAATTGATGCCATGTTTGAGTATGGTTGATGCAATTATGTTTCTTATGCATGTAATGACTTGCTGGTATAATTTGGTTGCCTTTGGTGCATGTTTGATGGGTCAATTGTGTATTAAACCAGCAAAATTCTGCAAATCTGGGCAGGCCGTATCGGAACGGGTGCTACCGTTTCGGAACGGGGGCCTGAAATGGCCTAGGCGTTTTGAAATGGGAGGAACCGTTCCGTAACGAAAATGCTACTGCCGAGCCCTGTATCGAAACGTGTTTCGGAATGATCCCGCATTTCGGAACGGATCATCCCTGTTCCGAAACACTCGACCGTTGGGCACTGAAATTGTTGATTAAATGTTTTGAAACCTTTGCGTTTTGGTCCTGAATCTTGTTTATGCAATTGAATGAGTTTGAGATGTCCGTTTGAGTTGAAATTTGGCAGAGAAGCATGGAACATGGCTGATTTCATAATGGTAACACAAAAATGGGTTAAGTCCTTATAATTTCAGAGTTTTCATTTTGGTCCCTAAAGTCATAACTTGTGCAATCGAGTCCCTGAATGATCTTTGTTTGTTATGATCTTTGAGTATGCTGATTGTATGAACATATCTAGGGTTAATGTGCATTTAGATAAGATTAAAAAGAAAAAAAAGGGTCGTTAATCATGGTTGACTTTCGGATTGACTTTGGTTTTCCCTGTGTAAACTTTTTAATTCGGTTTAACCGTCTAGGCCGGGTTAAGGGGGTTACAATCATGCATTGAAATCATCAGCCACACATCTAAACTCGCCGATCTACTAAAGAACCTCATTTCGGCTACCAAAAATAACCAAAATCACCTCCAAACTCTTCCACAACAAAGCCCAACCAAGATCTATAACTTCTAATCATTTCTAAACACCAATCAACATAAAAAACCAACACAAACTCGTCCTTATACCTCCAGCTATAACAAAACACCAAAACCACCCCAAAAACCACCATTCTAGCATGCAAAACTTAGGAATCCAAACCTATTCGGGATTTTTTTGATAAAACCTCATTTATAACATCAATTACTATCCAAAATACTTTAGAAGACAACCTCAAAACAGTGCCTAACCAGCAACCACGAAAATCATCAAGATCTCTCCAAAAACCTTGAGTTTTAATACAATTTCATCTTTCTAATATTAAATCAACTCAAAAATCATTAACAAATGATTGATAACTTGGGAATTTCGGTAAAGAACTGGTCATTAGAGGAGAAGGACGAAGCTTACCTCTAATGGCTGATTTCTCCTTGATTTGGGCAAGTTTTCTTGAAAATCCAATGTGAAAATAAGAGAATTTGGCGAGGAAAAGATTAAGAATCAAAATGAGATTGAAATCTCATCAAAAGGAATGAAAATCAGAGGCTAATTGCTGGAGGAAATGTGTTTGACTGAAAAGAAATTGAGAGAAAATTGATGTAAAGTAGTTATGAAAAGTCAAAGGTGGTTTTTCCTTTTAATTAAATTTCTTTCCTTTAATTAAAACATTATTAAAATCACCCAAAATAAGAAGAAATCTGATTAAAAACATTTTGGTAAAATTAGCTCCTTAAAGATTCAAAGTTTCAATCCTTTACAAAACAGTTCACTATTTACTTTTGCAAAAACTACGATTTAGTCACCACACCGAAATGTAGTATTTCCAAACATTATTTTGTAAAAAAAATTCACCATAATAATTCATATAATTAATGTGGATTTTTAGGTACTTTCCCATATTTTTAAAGCATCTCGATCTAGGTGTTCCCTAAATCTCCCTTTAAGATTCGAATCGTTCTCGACCGGTCCGATCCGAACTCTAAAACATCTAGGCCCAAAATCAGGGCGTTACATGCTAAGCTCATATACCCTTACATACATTGGGTATATATAGGGCTCTTGACCTAAGTTGAGTCTTTTTTGAACGTGGTTGCTCTTAATCCCCTTTAGCTGTCGTGCGAATTGATCCTAGTCCGTATTATGGATTGTCTAGAACAGTGAAGGTTCCAACCCGAAGTTACCATCAGGCTTGGTGTAGTGGAAGCCCATCTCTTCCCATAGTTGCATGTCCTTGTAGAACTGGTTGTAGGCCTCCTCGACGAAGGGTTTCAAGAACCTCTTGTATTTGGTTTTGGAGGTGGCAACGGGTTTCTTTGATGAGGCAATAGTTTAAGGAACGACTGATTTCCTGAAGAAAATAAAAAGAATGTGAAAGAAAGAAATTAAAGCATAAAAATCATGGAAGAAAAGACTGTATAAAGAATTTAGAGAAAAGGGAGATCAAAGTGAAGAATGGGTGGTAGAATAGTTGGCTTTATATAGCCGTTTCTCCCCACTTCCTTGGTGGGCACAATGTCAACGAGCGACAATTATTGCGGCGCAAATAACAGGATTCTAGTCGTTACGCAGATATCCGTTACGCTCGCTGGGGCAATTATAGACGTTATGCTCATCTGCCTTGGTGGGCACAATGTCAACGAGCGACAATTATTGCGGCGCGAATAACAGGATTCTAGTCGTTACGCAGATATCCGTTTCGCTCGCTCGGGCAATTATAGACGTTATGCTCATCTGCCTTGGGCTGCTAGTTGGGCCTCTCTTTTATTCTTTCTTCTTTCTTGGTCCTTCCTTCATTCCCAACTTGAAATAAAAGAAATACAAAAATTAAATAAAAATTAAATCTATTCCTAAAAAATAAAAGTAAAATAATAATTGGGTTATGTTTGACTATTCGTCTGTGCATGTCCTTCCCCCTCCTCAGGTGGATATATATATATATATATATATATATATATATTTAAAAATAAATAAAAAGAGATTTAATGTGCAAAAACTAAATAGAAGTGAAGAAAGTCAAATGTAGATGTTGTTGTCAATCCCTAGCAACGACGCTAAAAACTTGTAGAGCGTTTAGGTGTTCTCCTTGTGTGAGCGCAAGTGCACTCTTGTCAAGTTATAGTATAAAAGATATCATCTCCACAGGGATTGGAGCAGCTCCTATGAATTGTTTCCTGCACAAAGATTTAATAAATGCGCCATCAAATCTCAAGATGTGGAAATATAAGAACACAAATAAAGATAAATATAGTGATAAGAAGAATGATAGGAGGAGATTGGGTGATAAGCTGAGTAAGACAAGTGCAGCTCGGTAGCTTGTGGGATACATTGTAGTGTCTTGAGTATGTTTCGCGCTGCCATAAGATGTTTCCGCGGTGGGTAAGGTGGGCGGAAAACTACAACCTTGTCACACGATCGCAACAGTTCATTGCCATGGAAGGGGTGTGTACTACCTCGGCTGGTGGAATGGAGAGAAGTCCTGGCGGCAAGTCTGGTAGTCATTCTGAGTTGGGAAGGATAGTCGACTGTGATCCCTCCTATATCTAGGTTAGGATGCTCGAGATTGCTTAACTTGAGGAATAGTGTGGGACCAAATTAGACAACTCGGTTGGTAATCCCTTTTAGCCACTGAAACTTATGGACTAGTGTGGAACCAAGTTAGTCACTCCTTTGTGAGTTGTGACCGTGCTTAACCCTTTCGTGAGCCTTGCACTTTCGTGCCCGACAAATAGATTTTCTCTTCAACCGTCTGGTGTGGACTAATTGAACGAACAAGAAGCATAGATTAAGCAAACTCAAACCTTTATTGAAAACAACTCAAAACTATACAACTGTTTCCCAAATTACTTAACATACACACGCCTAAACCCTAGGAGAGTTGGGCCGTGACCCCCAACACTCCATCTTATCTAGCTAACCCCCCATCTAAACTCTTATCGGCAAATGCCGTCAATTCCTCACGACATGTATGCTATGCCCCTTTACCCTTACATACATTGGGTATATATAAGGCTCTTGACCTAAGTTGAGTCCTCTTTGAAGTAGGAGTTCTAAAAGTAAATTACATTAAATATAGACTCCTTTATGCTTTAAATACAGACTCTTTGGACGTTGCATTCTTCAGCAAGTAAGGATAAGTGCTTCTACTTATCGATCTTGAATTAACTCTACCAGCCGATACAGGCTTCAGGAAGTTGCAAGACTAGGCTCATTGAGCTTAGGAAATTGTCCCCTTGAAATCGCAACCCATCTTGGCTAAGTCGGTGTAACTCCTGCTCGGGCGGCTCTTAGCGGCAGTGCTGCGTCGGCAGTGTCCTTGGCGGCAACTTGAGTTGCTTCAGTACAGCTTCTTTGGTTCCAGCTCTCCATGCCTTGCTCTGTCTTCTCCTCTACTTTCCTAGCTATAGCACCTGAAAACATAAACTAACTAAAACAATAACTTTTCTTCACCAATCATAAGACATTCAATAAAAGCATCGTATAAGAGAAGATGTTGTTATAATGCATGCAATGCACCTAAATATGCCTAAATGAGCTCAAGAAAAACAATAATAAGGGCAGGAATGTGTACAAAATATACGACTCATGGACACTCTACAGACGCGCAGCAGACAGATTCATATACAAATCATGTAAACAAATCGATCATTTTAATGATACTTAACATAAAGTGGGCTAACAAAAATCTTTAAACATTCATGTCATACATGTTACTAATATAATCTTTCAAAGATATTTTTATTCAAATAAACAAGTTTACCTAATTAGAACCAAACACCTAAACTATCATAACAAGATGACATTTCATGCTCATCACTTAAACAACAATCAAGCATATCAAACTTATTGCGAACATTATATAAACATGCTTCCAATCCAATTCTTTATTCTACCATATTCTAACTAGCATGGAATTCTATTTGAACAATCATATAACATTCGAAATATACATGAGCATTAATATTCCACCTGATTCGATTGAACTATGTATACATACATGTGAATTAAATACAAATTCAAACTTTATAAGTTATGTATTTAACACCCTTCCTATGAGACCATTCGAACAATACATCACATATATAGGAAACATTTTGAACTTCATCAATACATATACAAAGCATAGCATTCGAAAGGAGTTAACAAAATAACAATCATATTTATATGCATAACAAAAGAGTCTTACACATTTCATAACATGCTTAGTGTAGTATTACATACAAAACACTAAGCCTTATATATACAAGTCAAAATGATCATATTGTCAAAAGAACCTATTTACATACTAGGTCTGTAACCCCCTTAGCTCGGTCTAGACGTTTAACCCGAACGACGAAGATTACACAGGGAAAACTAAAGTCAACCCGAAAGTCAACCTTGATTTACGACCCTTTTTTATTTTTATCTTCTCTAGATGCATAGTATTAACCTATAAGTTTAGCAAAGCGATATGCTGAAAACGACACATCGATCGGAGATCAATTAGGGGTTCAATTGCGTACATTTGACTTTTATGGAGTAAACTGTAAATTTCACATGTTACAGGGACTTTCATTATTTTTAAGTTACCAATCCTCAATTAATCATATAACATGCCAACATGTCAAAAAATTAGCTCAAACGGATCATCCTAACACAATCAATTGCACACACAATGTTCAAGGACCAACATGTAGGAAACAGAAACTTGAAATAGTTCAAAATTCAAATCCAACGGTCAGGCGTTTCGATACGGATGGCCCTGTACCAAAACGGTCGTTTCGAAACAGGGTTGGCCGTTTCGATACTCATGTGCGTTTCGAGACCCGTATTGAAACACCCCCTTCTAGTAGCCCAAACGTTTCGATACGCCTTCACCGGTTCTGAAACCTTAAGGCCATTTCAGGCCCCTGTTCCCAATCAGGCACGGTGTTCCGATACGCCTTGCCCTGTAACAACAGACTTTGCTTGTTTTTCACGCTTTAACACATTCAAATCATTCCCGAGACATGCCACAACATGCATACAACCTGGATACATATCATCAATCATCATATCGAGGCAAAAGCTTAAACATGGCAACCAAAATGTAAGTAAAGGCACTAAAGGCATGCTCCCTAGTTCACCAAAACCATAACAAGCTATAACAACATACAAACCAAAATCCAAACACCAAAGGCCATTTACAACTCAAGTATAAGCAATCTAACATGCTCAAAGTAAAGGGAAACATCCTCAAACATTCCAAAGTATAAATTCCACCCATTGCCACTTATTACACTAAGGGTGGACCACATACAACTCTTTAACAAAGCCTTGGATTCCTCTTGCTTTTGGGTTGCCTTGAAATGTTTAATTCTCTGCATTGATGAAATAAAAGAGCGTAAGCATATAGCTTAGCGAGGACCGCTAAAACAACATTCATCAACGCATTTAACATGGCTTGCAAAGCCACCACTTTAATCATATGCCTTTTCATAAATCATGTCTTCTCAAGACATCAATATATTTTATAAAAACATGATGCAACAACATAAACAACAATTAAACCATTGCTCATGCTTTACCAAGCATCTCATGCACTCTTGCATCATTCACAAGCATCTCATGCTTCGTATTATTCATTTACATTATATTGGCTCTCAAGTGATAATACATAAACCATTTCAACACAAGACACAATCGGATACGCGGATTACAAGCGTTGTCCCCCACGCTTCATACAACCTACCGGACTACAGAAGGTGGAGACAAATGGCACAATCACAACCCCTCAACACCCGTGATGGAGATTAATGGCACAATCACAACCCCTCAACATCATTCATCGGTAGTTGTATAATTCCACTAACGAGAGTATGGGACACATACACAAGACTCACACATGGGACTAACCATTCACTGTTGTGATCTTAACCTCAATCGTTAGGGTACTTGGATGGAGATTACGACACAATCACAACCCCTCAACATCCGAGGCGACTTTATTCACGGTGCACCCAATCCTATAGCCGGCTAACTATATCCGATTAAAGTAAACAAAAACCATTTTCATCACTTGCCAATGTAATCATTTTACCACATTAATGCACTATTTTAACAAGCATAAACACAATGCCATTTCTACAAGCATCACAATGTTAATATCATATGCATTCAACACATGCAAACCAAGGATCACGTACCTAGTGCATCCTTAACATATGGCATTAAGAATCCAGCATTAAACCATGCTTAAACATGCTTAAAAACAGTAAACAAATCCACACTCACTTCAAGTGCAAATTCATCAAATATAGCGCATTTCCAAGAGAGAGATTACTGAAACACTTACACTTGAGCTTAGCTAAGTGTATTAAACTTACACTAAGCTCTCAAGACCACGCTCAAGGCGTTACAAAGCAGGAAATTGCATTTCCACTCACCGATACGCGAAGCCTCATTCGCCGACACAGAAATTACACCTCCGGAGCCTCCAAAATCACCTCGTTTGCTTCCGAATCAAGATCCCCTATTTTCACATCATCAAAACAGAGATCTAAATGCATTAAAATGCATTCAAACACCAGTAACAATTCACAAACTCGTTGCCCACTCAAACTACACCAAAATACCCTTCCAAAACAACTGAAAACTCAATCGATTGCCTCCTAAACCAAGCCCAGCCATCATACATCACTTCCAAAGCATTATAAACATCAAAACACATCTAATAAACATCCTAACTCATCCTTATACCTCCAACAATCAAGATTCCACCATTTCACCCCAAAATCTCACTTAAAACTACCAAGAAACTATAGGATCTTAAGGATTTCGGGATTTACATTATCAACACCTCATTTTAACATAGAAATCAACTAAGAATTCAATTAAAATCAATTCAAAACAGAGCCCAACTCATCAAGTCCGAAAATCAAGATTCCATCCACAATTTCACAAGATTTTGATCTCAAATCAAAACTATATTAAAAACTCGCTCAAAAAGAGTATTTAGAAGCCAAATATCTTGGGAATTTCAATAAAAAACTTAGATTAGAGGTTGAGAACGGGATTTACCTCCAATCCATGCTTCCTTCAATAGATGACAAGTTTTCCATGCAAAAATCTTGAAAAATTAAGGAAGATCTCTTGAAAATGATTTAGGAAATGTTGAGAGAGTTTTTGGGAGGAAGAATTCTGGAAAAAAGATGAGAGAAAATTGTGTTTGGCTGAAAATGAGAGGGAATCGGTAGTTACATAAATGAAAATCCCATTAACTACCTATTAATTAAATAAATATAAAAATCGAATTAAAATCATTTAACTAAAAACCCTTTTAAATCACATGTCATATTGTAGAAAGGTTAAATTGACTTAAAGCCCCCTAAAGATTCTAAGATTTTGACTTCCACGTTAAAAGATCACATTTTCCCAGTTTTGAAACTTTACAATTTGGTCACTACTCAAAATGTCCATTTTCCAAATCCCCTTTTGTAAAATTGATTTGACCAACCTCTTAAATATATTTTTAGAGGATTTTAGCAATTTTTATCATAATTTTATCCTATCCCGATCCTTGATTTCCTAAAATCACCTTATACGAATCGAACCATTCTCGACCGGTCCGATTCGATGTCTAAAACATCTAGGCCCAAAACCAGGGTGTTACAAGGTCCATACATAACCATCCACACTTAAGTTTATACACACCACAAATACATACGTAAAATCAACCAAATGCATGCAACTTGGATGACTAGACAAGACATTAAGCCATCAACCAGGAATACTAGCATAATGAAACAAGCCATACTTGTCTTGGCTTGTGAAGGCTTCGAATCAAAATGGAGACAACTTTCGAACGAGATGTCTTGTTGGTTTGGGAAGAAGGAAACAAAAGAGTGATAAGTACTATAAGTACTTAGTGAAGTAGTTCCTATAACTATTACCTATCCATTTATTTCACTAAGTGCATTATTTCTTTTAGACAAGCTTACCTAACAAGGCTTCGAACCAAAGGAGTATCACCTAGCTAGTCTTAACCCTTTTGCAATCAAAGAACACATATACACCACATATCAAAGATTAAACAAGTCATATGAATCATATAACATATTCATGTAACCAATTTTCTAAAGCCAATCACATAGATCGATTAAGATCAAACATTCACATAGTTCACATTCATGTCTCATTCGAATTAGAGCCTTAACCCAAGCATTACTTATGCATATTACACGTATTCAATTGATCATTAAATCTATGATCACATCCCAATTGCACTCATTCATGTATCATATTACACAATTTATTGAACATGTGACAAGTTTAATTCACGAGTTTTTAAGTGTTTTGCCTTGGTAGATTAGTAGGACTAGGTAATCGAGTCACAATGGGTACAAAGTATCGAATCAAAGGATGCTCACAACATCAAATCAGAGGATACACAATGTATCAAATTGTCAACAGAGGATGTACAAGGCATCAAGTTCACTAGGTGCTATCGACGCTAAAAACAGAGAGAACACAAGGTACTATATCAGAGGAGCACTAGACTCTAAGGGATGTCGTGCTACCTAAGACCAACTACTCAACCAAGGGCTTTAATTGTCTTTTAGATTAAACCAACATTAGACAAGTGTTTAATAATCAAACTTTGCAAGTTACATTGCATATTATAAGTTATTACCATATAGTATCTAACTCCAAATCATGGTCTCATAGTTTCCAGCATATAAGCATCTAGTAGACATACTTAAGCATCATATATCAGCCAAAATCAGTAGCATATCATTCTTATCATGCTCAAAATCATCATCCATATATCCATCAAAGCAAAGCAAACCATATTACATGTCAAACCAAGGTAACAACTAACAATGTAGATCATATTATCATCTTTCATTTTAACCTTCTTCCCTTAAAACAATTACCAAGTTTAGATTAGGTTCATTTCATGCTTTCAACTAGAAACATAAATTTAAACATAAATGTAAACATAAATATTGGTCAAGACACTAGTCTTAACCCTAAGTTTAACTACATTCACAATACTCCAAGTTTTCTACTAGTCTTGCTCCTTGATGACTATTCCTTTGTTCTTTCTATTTGGATGGCAAGCCCTTGCTTCTTGTAAATTCTCTTCAATTCATTGGTCGAGCAATTCATGTAAGAACACATAGAAAACATATTAACATCCAATTCAAACATATAAGTTCAATCAAATGAGAACAACTCAATATTGTTTTCAAGTTCTGGCAGCTTGCACCCCTCTTACTAATCTGATCATATCTCCCAACTCGTACGTCAAAATTTCGATTACTTTATATCTTTTTAAAGCTAACATAATTTTATTTAAGACTGTATTAGGCTTGCATTTTAATTCTTATCCATTTAGTACACTTTATTGTCTAAAGACAGGACATTTACACTGCATGGGCAGTTTGCACTACTTATACATTTTCATCTCTAGATTTCACTACATAACTTAGAATCCTATGTTGTTTGTTCCTAATTATAGTAGACATTTCAAGCTACATTCTATCAAATTTTTTAGCTTATAATTTGATTCCGTGAATTTATATTGATTTTTCAAAGATAATGTCCAGAACAAGGCTTCTAGATAGATTCAATAGAATTTACATCTAATTATTCAATTATACTAATTTGTTACTTATTTTCATTTTAGGACTTAACATACATTTCAACCTGTTTTCCCTTATTTATTCAAGTTCCTTAGGGTCCCTAAACAGAACAATGATGTCCCTTATTTATTCAAGCTAATCTAATATGCACCTTAATCGTTTTAGCACTCAATTTAATCTACTTATCAGCAAATTTTAGATACACTTCATTCATACATCAATTTCCATGTTTTTAACCATTATTTCTAGTATTTCATTCTTTTCCAGTTTACTACAAAAATTTCTTAATTTTCACAAAATAGTCACGATTTACACACTAGGCGTTCTAAGTGACCAGTTTTGATTCCAATAAATTTTCCAACAATCCTAACAACATTTTTCGATCATCCAAGACCTTAATTTAACAGTAAACGTCATTTTAAACAATTTCTTCCCACATAAAATTTTCCAAATTTTCCAAATTTTCAAGTTAAATTAGAATTTATACATGAATATCAAAAACATGTTAATTAGGTCACTACTTCAATTCAGCTACCTTACAATTAATGGTTCCAATGCAATTTCATCAAGATTTTCAATTTAACAACATCTCTACGTAATTTCTAGCAACCAAAAATCAACATAACATCATCACAACATAAAGAAATAAAAATCTAACTATACATTCAACTCGACTTAAGGAGAGGAGCTTACCAAGCTTCTTAAATTTAACTTCCTAGATAAATTTCTCAACCATGAAAAGCTTCAAAGCTCTCAAAAATGGCTTTCTTTCTCTCAAACTCTCTCTCTCTCTCTCTCTCTCTCTCTCTCTTTCTTATTGTAGCCGGGTATAGTGGTTGAAGGAGATGACTTAGTGTCATCATATTTGGACATGAAATTGTCCAAATTATCCTTTTCAATTAGCTCTCATAATTAAATTAGTGGAGGGGCGGCCTAGGGATTATTTGATTTAGGCATGCAACTCCTTTTTTTTCATCCGATTAAGTCATTAAATTCTCCAATTCAGCAATTGAAATTTTATTACTTTAATTGATTTAGGATAAAGTTTAGTTTAGATTGTAATTCGATTTAATATTTCAATTTCTACCAGGCTTAATTTTAGGGTATTACACCACGTATGGAACATTTAATTGAGGAGAGGCTAATCGCAAGGTTAGTCCCTCAACTCTCAATTCTTTATGATTTTGTCCTCGAACTCCCAATTTCCACAATTTAGCCACTAAACAGTTTCGATACTATTCAATAAAGTCCATGTTCAATAAATTGACTCAAGAAGAGTCCAATGTCGATATAATTGACTATTATGTCAGAGTCGATACAATATTTAGATTTTATCGATGTGAGATTTTCGATCACCGAAACCCAATTCTGACTAGACTTGATTTTAGGGTGTTACAAACTATATATGATATCATTTATAAATCATTTCACAACATCACTTGCCAATATAATTCACATTTAACACATACCTTATTGTTTTCAAAATATCATCAATAAACCTCATTTCCAAGCATTAAACCATGCTTACAATGACACGTATAAATCATATACTTCAAGGATATCTTACCTTGTGCATCCTTGAACATTTCATCATTAATAGCAGTAACCATACTCATAAAAACATGCTTTAACAGTAGGTAAAACCATTAATTCAAAAGAGTGCATAAATCATCACATAATAGCACCACCGAGAGAGGAAATTCCTTTCACTTACTTCTGAACTTAGTTAAGTGCTTCAAGCTTACCACTAAGTTCCCAAATCACCATTTAAAGCTTTCAAAACTGAAATTCATATTCTCACTCACCAGCACGCGCAAACTCGACTAGCCAACGTGAATACAAGCAATCAAAACTCACGAACCTTCATCGATTGCTTCCGATAAGTTCTCCTATATTTATACCACACAAGAACAAAGGATAAATGCATCATCATGCATTAAAGTCTCCAGCAAGAAAAGCTACCTTGGTGCTCTGCCCCAAAACACCAAAACATCTATTCGAAACAGCCGAAAACACCTTCGATTACACTACAAACTCATCCCAGCCAAAACCTACCACTTTCATCCAGTTTTAATCATCAATCAACATAAAAAATCAACCTAATTACATCCTTATACCTCAAGCAACTCAGATTTCAAACTCCCACCATAAAAACCCAAAATCTAACAACCTAACAACTAGAGATCCATCTTGATTCGGGATTAATATGATCACACCATTCCTTTAACATTATTTAACATCCAAAACATGATTAAAATCAATCATAGCTCAGCCAAATTAGATCCAATACAAAAATCAATCAAAATCGCCATTTAATCTTGATTTAACCATTTTCATCAAATTAAACATGAAATCATGTTAAGAAAACATAATTAAAGAGCCAAATTCTTGGGGATTTCAATAAAGAACCATGATTGGAGGAGTTGAACGAAATTTACCTCTAATCCTTGCCTATTCCTTCAATTAGCAAGATTTGGTTGAAAACCTTCAAAAATCCTTTGAGACAAATGAAGAAATCACCAAGGAGATCTTTTACCAAACAAAAAGAATTACAAAGATGAAATTCACTGGAGATTTTGAGAGAAAGGAGATGTTTGGCTGATGAGAAAGAGAAAATGAGAGTTAGGTCAAAAATGATTTTATAAAACTAAATCTTCGTTTTAATAAAACCCTTTTATGTCTTTTAATTAAACCACAATCAAAATGTGCTCAATTGAAGGAAAAAGGCTGATTACTTTTAACTTAGCCCCTCAAGATTCTAAGCATTGGCCTTCTTTCTAAACAATCCTTTAAAAATAGTTTTCAATTTTTACATTTTAGTCACCAAACTGAAATGTCAACCATCCGAAAGTCATTTTCCAAAATTGGCTTCACTTTTCCTCTGTACATATTTAAAGAAGATTTTAGAAATTTTTCGCATAATTTTAACACATCTGAAGAACTAATGTTTTGATATAATAATTGAAAAATAGGTTTGGATTAAATTGAAAAGATTTCCAAATGCTTTTAAGTCCAAAAAACTTGAAAATATGTTTGAAGAAGTTTCAAACGAGTTTTAATGCACTTTCTAAAGTCAAAATTTACAAAACCACCCAAGCGTTTCGAAACGACCATTCACAAAGACAAAACGTTTCGATGCAGCCTTGTCCGTTTCGATACGGGGTTCACCATTTCGATACGGCTATTTTCCCAATGGTCAAATCCCCAACTACTCTTTCCCAAAGGTAATTTAATTTGTAGCCTAACTGTCAATCATACCGAAACAAGTTGTATCTGTTTCGATACGGCTACAACCTATTGCATCAGATTTCAATAGCTAGTTCTGAAGAAGAGCGTTCCGAAATGAGATCGAGTGTTTCGAAACAGACGTTTGCAGAACATCATTTATGGTGAGAAATAAAGTCTCCAACCGCTCCAAAACATCCCCAACGGTCCTCAACGGCTACAAACTCATTTGGGAGTAAAAAAGGGACCTTCAAGCATCAAGAGAAGACTAATGCTTCAATTTTCAACAACATTATGATAAGAAAATTGTCTTATGGCTTTTTTTTGTTCAATTTCTCGTATAGACAACACTTGTGAGCCTAATTGTCAAATTTGCTCAAGTGTTTAGGTTTTGGGTGAGAGCTTTAATTGTGAAAACATATACATTCTAGAGGGATTTCTAGTTTGCTAAGTCTTTCTTGTGTAAGAGAGTGTTTGATCAAGCTTTGGGGTAGAAAGCTTGATCGGTGTAACGGATTCCTCCTAAGCCGAGAAAAGGGGACAAAATTCTTAGTGAATTTGTTTGGAAATCCTTAGTGGGAAGCTAATGCAGTGGATATAGGCTTTGGGTTAGAAAGTCGAACCACTCTAAATCCTTGTGTTTATCTTTTATTTTTAGCTTCCACCAAATGACCCAAAAATCCAATCTTCTCCGAACTTGGCAAACACATCGGTTGAAGGAAATCGAGCATCTAAAAACCCAACAATTGGTATCAAAGCTTGGCTCAATCGAAGAGGATTAACATCCTATTGAGGTGATCCAGGAAGCTCGATACAACATATCAACCAACCGATCAAATGGCACAATCCATCGACAAGCCATCATTCTTCGACGGAGCACACTATGCCCATTGGAATACAAGAATGATGCATTTCATAAAGTCCAAGGACTACAAGATTTGGGACATAGTAGAAGACGGTCCATTCGTGCCACAACGAAGGAAGGCGAATTGGAGCGCGGATGATCGTAACAAGATGGAGCTCAATTGCGAAGCCTTGCACATCATCTCTTGTGCATTGAGCCCCAACATCTGTGAGAAGATGTCTTCTTGTGAAGATGCCAATGAGGTATGGGACAAGCTTGAAGTGACATACGAAGGAAAAAATGAAGTAAAGGAGACCAAGATCGGACTCCTCAACCTCGAGTATGAGAACTTCAAGATGGAACCAAATGAGGACATCACAAAGATGTTCGATAGATTCTCCACCATCACCAATGGACTCAAAGGGTACGGAGAAATCATTCCGGAAGACAAACTTGTCCACAAACTCATCTACTCTCTTCCGGAGTCTTGGGACTCAAAGAAGACGATCCTCATCGAAGCTAATGATCTCAAATCCTTAAAGCTCGATGAACTCATGGGATCTCTCATCACACACGAAATCATGAAGAAAGGAAGAGAAGATGAAAAGAAAAAAGAAGAGATAAAGAAGATGGGGAAGAAGAAAGTCAAATAGCTAGGCATCAACGAGAGTGTCATTGCTCTTAAATCCTCCAAATGCAAACATGTTGAATCAAATGAGGAGGAAAATGAAGATGAAGAGATGGCCTATCTCTTCAAGAAATTCACCTGATTCATGAAGAGTGGGATGGATAAATACAAGCATGAATCGAAGAAGAAGATGAAGGAATACCACAAGTACAACAAGAAGGGATCATCTTCAAAGCAAGCATATGTAACCACATGGAGTGATGAAGACTCCACCAATGATGAAGTAGCCCACCTATGCTTGATGGCCCTCAACGAAGGGGAGGTAACTTCTAACTCATCCATTTCAAATTCTTATACTTTTGATGAGTTACAAGAAGCCTGCGATGAACTGGTTTTCGAATTCAAGGCTTCATTTAAAAAAAACAAAAAATTGATTTCAAAATTGAAAAATGAAAATGATTTGCTTTTGAAAACCAATTTTGAGTTTGAAGCAAAATTGAAGGATTTTGAGCAACAAGTTTCTAGTTAACAAAACTTGCTTCAAACAATGGAAAAAGATCATCAAAAAGAAGTTGATGATCTTAAGAAAGAAAAGATTTTGATTTCTAAGGAACATGAAAAGAAAAATGATTTTGGAAAATCAAATTTTACCAAAGACACTCTAGTGCCCCTAGATTTTTAAATGGAAAATGTTTTAGAAGTATTTGGGTTCCAAAAGAACTAATCACTTCACATAAAAAAGGTTGAAATTGAAAAATGGATTCCTAAGGGGACTAAATTTTCTGCAACTAACATTTATGGTTCCAAAGAAAATTGGATACCAAAATTTGTATGATTGTCTTGATTAGGTGTGATGGAGGTGTTCAACAAGTCCAATCAATGAGGGGGAGCTACATGGACACAAAGAAAGACACTTAAAGAGGAAGGCTTCCCATCCTCCCTTAGATTCTAGTGTTTGTAAAAATTAGTTAAATTCTTTTTATTTAGTTTTATTTCTTTTAATTCAACTAGTTTAATCATATATGTTGGTCTAACATTCTTTTTATGTCATCCAACTAGTTTAATCATATATGTTGGTCTAGCATTCTTGATTGATGATGCTTTGAGTAAGGGGAGCCATTTTAAAACCAAAACTCTTTTTATGCCATTTGTCTTAAAAAAAAACCTCCCAAGTTATTTTAAACTTAAAGTTATCTAAATTCTTTTTGATACAACAAAAAAGGGAAGAGTTTGGTTTGAAAAATTGCATTTTCAAATGAATAAGGGGGAGTTATAATTAACTTTCAAAATTCTCAACTCTTATTCAAATTTTTAAATACAAAGGGGGTGAATCCCAAACAAAATTTCAAGTTAGTTTTATTATATCAAAAAAGGGGAGATTGAAGAACTAAAGTTTTGATATAATAATTGAAAAATAGTTTTGGATTAAATTGAAAAGATTTCAAAATGATTTTAAGTCCAAACAACTTGAAAATATGTTTGAAGAAGTTTCAAATGGGTTTTAATGCACTTTCTAAAGTCCAAACGCCTAGGGGTGTTTCGAAACGAACCATTCACAGAGACAAAACGTTTCGATACAACCTTGTTTGTTTCGAAACGGGCCTTAATTTGGGTAAGGTTTTTACACTGATTCGATACGGGCTTCACCGTTTCAATACAACTATTTTCCCAATGGTCAAATCCCTAACGACTCTTTCCCAATAGTAATTTAATTTGCAACCTAACTTCCAATCGTACCGAAATGGGTTGTATGTGTTTCGATACGGCTAGAGGAGTTTCGAAACAGTCATAGACGCTTCAATACGGCCTACTGCATCAAATTTCAGCGGCTAGTTCTGAAGAATAGTGTTCCGAAACGGGATCAAGTGTTTCGAAATGGACGTCTGCAGAATAGCATTTATGGTGAGAAATAAAGTCTCCAACCGCTCCAAAACATCCCCAACAATCCTCAACTGCTACAAACTCATTTGGGAGTATAAAAGGGACCCCCAAGCATCAAGAGAAGACTAATTCTTCAATTGTCAACAACATTATGATAAGAAAATTGTCTTAGGGCTTTATTGTTCAATTTCTTGTATAGACAACACTTGTGAGCCTAATTGTCAAATTTTCTCAAGTGTTTAGGTTTTGGGTGAGAGCTTTAATTGTGCAAACATATACCTTCTTGAGAGATTTCTAGTGCGCTAAGTCTTTCTTGTGTAAGAGAGTGTTTGATCAAGCTTTGGGTAGAAAGCTTGATCGGTGTAACGATTTCCTCCGAAGTTGAGAAAAGGGGACAGAATTCTTAGTGAATTTTTTTGGAAATCCGTAGTGGGAAGCTAAGGTAGTGGATGTAGGCTTTGGGTTAGAAAGCCGAACCACTCTAAATCCTTGTGTTTATCTTTTATTTTTAGCTTCCACCAAATCATCCAAAAATACAATCTTCTCTGAACTTGGCAAACACATCGGTTGAAGGAAATCGAGCATCTAAAAACTCAACAACATCCCAAACCAAGTTTTTTGAGCAAACCCCGAACTAACCTGAATCTCTAGTCTATGTTCCTTTAAAACCTTTATGCCCAAAATCGGGGCGTTACAACTCTCCCCCACTAAGGAAATTTCATCCTCGAAATTTTTCCTGAAGGAAAAAGGTGTGAAAACTATTTCAACATGTACGCCTTGTTTTCCCACGTGGCCTCCTCAACTCCTCGATGTCACCAGAATACCCTTCACAAGTTCAATCGTCTCACCACGAAGAACTTTGCTACTATACTCAAGAATCTAACTTGGTTCCTCATCATAAGACAAATCCGGATTCAACTCGATCTCCTCAATAGGTATAACATGAGATGAATCCAACCTATACTTTTGCAACATCGATACATGAAACACATCATGAATTTTCTCCAATTCAGGAGGCAACCTCAACTAATATATAACAAGACCAACACACTCTATAACTTTGCATGGTCCAATGAAACATGGACTAAGCTTACCCTTACGTCCAAACCTCATCTCCTTCTTCCAAGGCAATACTTTCAAGAACACGCGATCTCTAATCGCAAATTCAATCCCTTACGCTTTAAATCCGCGTAAGACTTTTGACAATCCGATGCTACCTTCAACCGATCACAAACAAGCTTTACTTTCTCTGTCGTTCCCTTGAGCAAATTCGGCAAGGAAACCAACTTTTCCCCCCTTCCGCCCAACAAAGAGGCGTCCTACACTTCTTACCATACAATGCTTCATACGGAGCCATTTATATACTTGTTTGAAAGCAATTATTATAAGCAAACTCCACTAAAGGCAATTGTTTCTCCCAAGAACCTTGGAAATCTATAACACAACACCTTAACATATCCTCAAGCACTTGGAGAACTCACTAAGACTGGCCACCCGTCTAAGGATGATACGAGGTACTGAAATTCAAATGCGTACCCAACGCTTGATGTACACTCCCAAAACCTCGCTGTAAACCTCGGATCTCTATTTGACACTATGGATTTAGGTACACCATGCAACCTCACAATCTCAGCAATGTACAACTCTACCAGCTTATCCAACGTGTACGTAGTATGCACAACTATGAAATGTGCACACTTCGTAAGATAGTCTACAATCACCCAAATAGAGTTTTTCTTTGTCGGGATCTAAGGCAAACCAAATACGCAGCAACATCCTTCTTCAATCCAACCCAATAGTACTCGTCTTCAAACCAACGATACATCTTTGTACTACCAGGATACATAGAAAAAGGACTGCTATGAGCCTCAGTTAATATAGTGCGCCTCAGCTCAACATCGTCTGACACAACTATTCGACTTTTAAAGCATAAAATACCATCGTCATTGAACAAAAATTCGTTGCATTACCATCTACTGTATCCTAAACATGAGGCACCAACGAATCATCAAGCAACTTGTTTTCTTTAATCAATTGAACTAAGGAAGGTTTCACTTGTAACTCAGCTATCAACCCACCATCACGAAATATAATCAACTGAGAAAACATCGCTTCTCAATTCTACAACCACCTTCCTACTCAAAGCATCAACACACATCCTAAACCAACGTACGACACATCACTATAAACTACAAACTCCTTACTCGATTCATGTTGAATCAAGACAGGAGCTTGGGTCAAAGCTTCCTTCAACCTCTCGAAAACTTGTTGTCTAACATCCATCCAGTCAAAATGAACATTCTTTTGCAAAATCATGGTTAATGGAGAAGCACTCTTATAGAACCCATCCACAATTCTTCGATAGTAACCTGTCAAACCAAGAAAACTACAAACCTCCGTCACCGATTTAGGAGTCTTCCAATTCATCACCGCCTCAATCTTATGTGGATCAACCCGGATACCCTCGGTCGATACCACAAGTCCAAGAAAGACAACTTCCCTAAGCCAAAACTCACACTTACTCAACTTGGCATAAAGTTGATTTTCCAACAACACTTGCAAAACAATCCGCAAATGCTTATCATGATCCTCCTCGGTACACGAGTACACGAGAATATCATCAATAAAAACAACCACAAACTGATCCAAAAACTCATGGAATACACGATTCATCATATCCATGAATGCAGAAAGCGCATTCGTCAAACCAAACGACATCACCAAGAACTTGTAATGCCCGTACCTTGTACAAAAAGCTATCTAAGGCACATCCACATCCTTTACCTTCAACTGATAGTATTCGAACCTCAGATCAATCTTAGAAAACATTGAAGCACCTCGAAACTGATCAAAAAAATCATAAATCATTGGCAAAAGATACTTGTTCTCAACCGTCAACTTGTTCAATTGCCGATAATCTATTCACATTTGCATTGTACCATCTTTCTTCTTCATAAACAAGACCGGTGCACCCCAAGGTGAAACACTAGGCCTAATGAACTCTCGATCAAGCAACTCATTAAGTTGCGTCTTCAACTCCTTCAACTCCTTAGGTGCCATTCGATAGGGAGCAATAGACACTGGAATCGTATTTTCATACAACTCAATGCCAAACTCAACCTCTCTGTTCGGTGGTAACCTAGACAACTCTTCCGGAAATACGTTCGGGAACTCACATACCAGCGTATATCCTGTACACGAACTTCCCTCAATCATGAGTTCATCACATAACCTGAGAAAACATCACAGCCCATCTCAATCATATGTCTCACTTTGTAATGCCCCAGTTTTGGGCCTAGATTTTTTAAAAGCGGTTTAGGGATTGTTAAATCTAGATTAGAGATTCATGTCGGTTCAGGGAAATCTTAGTTCGGGATGTGATAAAATCATTAGAAAATTTTCTAAAATCCTAATTAAATATGTAGTGAATGAAAGTGAAATCAAATTTGAAAAATAAACTTTGCAAAGCCAACATTTCGGCTTGGTGACCAAAATGTAAAAATTGATTTTTTTTGTTTTAATGGCTAAATTAAAGGGAGCCAAAACTTAGAATCCATGGGAGCTATTACACCATGTTGGTATCAGCTATCTCCTTTGATTTGGTATTTTAAATGATTTAATTAAAAGCTTTAGTAAAAGAGTTTTAATAAAAAGAGATATCATTAGTCAAATCATTTTCTCATGTAACTTATTTTCTTCAAAATTTTCTCTCAAGTTTCCCAGCAGCTAAACTCTCTTTTCATCACTAAAATCTTCATAGAATTTTCAAATTTCATTAGCTTTTGATTCCTAAATGATGCCCATGGTTTTCACCAAAATCATTGAAAATCAAGGGGAAGGCTTGTGTTAGAGGTGATCTTTCTTTTCTCTCCTATAATTAAGGTTCTTTATTGAAATTCCCATGTCTTTGGCTCTCTATTTTGTATTATCAACAAGATTTTTGTAAATGAATTCATGGAAATTGCTAGTTAAAGCTTTGAAAGATGGATTTTCAAGATTTTTGTTTGGGCACTGTTTTGATTGATTTTTGAATGATTTTAATCATAATTTGGATGTTAATTGATGAGGGAATAATGGTTTCGTGATAATAATCCCGAATTGAGTTGGATCTCTAATTGCTAGATTGTTAGATTTTGGGTTTTTAGGTTGTTAATGTGAAATCTGAGTTGCTGGAGGTATAAGAATGATATTAGGATGTTTTTGGATGTTTATTTATGGTTCAAATGTGATGGTAGTATTAGTTGATGGATGGGCTGAGTTTAGAGAGGAATCAGAGGTGATTTCGGTTATTTCGGATGGGTATTTTGGTGCATTAGGACAGATCAACGAGATTGTTTAAGTTGCTGGTGGTTTTGATGAATTATGATTCATTGATCCTTTATTCTTGTGTGGTATAATAAGCATGGGAAATACTTTGGAAGCAATCAATGAAGATGTGGGGGTTTGAACGCTTGATTTTTGCGTTAGCAATTTAGGTTTCGCGATTCGGTGAGTAGAAATGGGATTTCCAGCTTTGAAACACATTGAAAGTGGTTTTGGGAACTTAGTGTAAGCTTGAAACGCTTTACTAAGTTCGGCAGTAAGTAAAGTGATTTCTTCCTTGGATCGTGCTATTAGAGGCTTGTTGATGCACTTGATTTTATATGTGTTTATCTATTGTATTAAGCATGTTTTCGAGTAAGAGATTTACTGTTTATAATGCCATAAGGTTGAAGGATGCACATGGTAAGTGATCCTTGTATGTATATGCTTATACATGTTTAATGAAGCATGATTTAATGCTTGGATTGTAGCTTATTGTGAATGCTTTGAAAATAGTGAGGTTTGTACTAAATGAGAATTATATTGGCAAGTGATGTTTTATAAAGTGGTTTACAAATGAAATCGGATATAGTTAGCCGGCTATAGGATTGATTGCACTATAAACAAGTCGCCTTGGATGTTGAAGGGTTGTGAATGTACCTAAAACTCCATCCAAGTACCCAAACGATTGAGGAAATTGAGTTGTGTCCCGTCTCTCGTTAGTGAGGTTATACATCTACCGATTAGTGGTGGTGAGGGGTTGTGAGGTACCGCATACTCCATCACGGGCATCACAATGGTAAGGGGGTAGCTCCCGTGTGTGAACCTTGAGTTGCCGGTGAGAAAGTATGAAGTGTTGGGACAATACCTGCGAATCCGCATATCCGATATGTTTTGAGAAATGAGTATGTTGATTATCACTTGTGAGCCAATATAATTGATAAAATTCTATGAAATGTATGTGGATGCATAGTATGGAAAATCATGTTTTAATCTTGAAACTTTGCATATAGTAGTTATGCATGTAATGGTTTAAGATGAGCATAAGCAAATGGTTTTGTTGTTGAAGTATGAGATACTTGTTGCATGATGGATAACATCTTGAATTTGTTAATGAAGTGCATAGATTTCAATAAAGGCATGATGCTTTACAAATGATGTAAAAATGATTTTTCAGCATTGATGGCATTTTTGGTTTTGAGCTTTCCTCACTACGTTTGTATGCTTACGCTTTTTCTTGTCCATCAATGCAGATAACTAAGTGTTTGGAGGCAGCAACTTGAAAAGGGATCTAAGGAGACTTAACTTTTTGAATGTATGTTTTGTTTTAAAGACTAGAGTAATAAAGGCAATGGGGGTACCATAGTCTATTAAGGAGAGGTGTTTGAACTCCCTTTATGTGCATGTTTGGTTATAGGTTTTAAACTTGTAAATGGCCTTTATGTGATGGTTTAAGTTGTAACACCCCCTTCCTGGCCTGGTAGAGAATCGGGTCAGAGCGTGCTATCGGTGGACCAAATCGTAGTCCAATTCACTCATTAGAAAGCAGTAATTAACCAGTTAGGACCAAATTGTAGTTATTACAAGTTTTAGGGACTATTATATAAATATTTTGTATTAGAGGTTCTTAAATGCAATAAAATATACCACAATGAAATTCAGTGCAATATTAACTAGCCTATAAAATTTCATGCAAATCGATGATCGTTTACTCATTCAATTTAATCATCCTAAATTCAGTGACCAAACTGTAAACAGTGCAAACCTTCATATTGTGCTTTTTAACCAACTTAACTAGCCCATTATCGAAACACCTTAAGGTTGTTTCGATACGGGGGTACGATGGTCAACCTTTGTTGACTTTACCCTTCATATTGTATCGATACGGGCAAGCCCTGTATCGGTACGGGTTGACTCTCTTTGACCTTGACTTTGACCTGTTTCGATATAGGTTAGACCCTTATTGAAACAGTGAATTCAAGTAGCAAAATGTTTCGGTACGGCCCTAGACCGTTTCGATACGCTCAGATCCTTAGGTTCAATTGTTCTTAACAATATCGATACGCCATGACCCGTATCTATACGGCCTAACTAGTAATGACAGATTCTTAGTGGTTTTTAATCAAATTTGCTTACCAAACAGTGTCCAAATGCAATGAAACTTTACATACAATATTTCAGTATTATAAACTAATAGCATGTCAAATTTCATGATCATTGAAATCCAGTTTCTATGTTTTCACCTTTTTAAGCCAAATATGCATATTAAGCCATTTTCAAGAAAACTTAACCAGTCATTTAAGGCACTTAAACCACATACAACACATAACCTTTATACTCATAGACAAAACATCAAAATCAACTAGTTTGACTACTTTTCCACAATTCTATGAATTCATAGAGACAAAATACTTTACTTTAGGCTTGAGGTGACTTGTCGTTTTACCAACTAGCTCCGATCTTGAAACGATAAACTCTTAACCTGAAACGTATGGATAATGAATGCATTAGACTTATATAGTCTAACTGAGGAAGCCAATAACAATAAATGATCATGGTATACTATTTAGCAGGCTTTTCTGACAATCATAATATCAAATATGTGAATAAACATGACATTCTCTTTATTCATATTAAAAGTATAATATCAATCATTATATCATTAATGACAATATCAATATCATAATATCATGACAAAACAATATAAAAAATATTATGACAATAACAATGTTGTGAAAATAACAATGCTATGATTCAAGTGCAATAGCTTCACATCGATATTGATAACAATAATTCAATGTCAATAATTTGATGACCATATGCACACATCAACACCAATATCTCAATAGCAATTTGCAATAATCAATGTTTGATGCTCAATGATTCAAGTAGCAATGTTTCAATGGCTTCAATGACAACAACAACAATGCTTCGGACACGATCTCAATGCGAGACCTACCCCGGCTTACCAATGGAGTCTACCAATATATTCGTTGCAATTTACCTTAAGACAATGTTAGCTACTCTAACGAAATAAATGTTAGCTACTCTGACTACACTCACCTTGATATTCTGAAACTCTATGGTTCTCGGATAACGATTCCTTTATTCCTAGCTTTCATTGAAGATTATAGACAACCTTCCTCCAAACCTTGAACTAGGAAGAGAAATAAGGGATTATTAGAATCAAGATGGCAATATCGATACTTTAATAGCCATTAGCTATTCGGAAAAGCTTATCTTAAAGCTTGAAATTGGACATTCAATGATCAAGAGAATCAATCATTGACTTAGGGCTTCTACTTACCCGATCGATAGCTATGAATTGATGTTATTAAATCAAGGAAAGCTTAAGATTAAGGATCTCAAATTGAGAGGTGTATACTTAGGAGCTCAAGGTTGAAGATAATGGAGGTGTGTGCTTATTCGTTCAAATCTAGAGAGGGAAATGGGTCTCGGTGAAGCCAAACAAAGATGAAAGCTTTCTTTTATTCATTTTCCAAAATTAATTATTTCCCACCTCCCTCATTGCCTATGAAAAGGTTTCCCTCATCTAAGGGAAAGCTATATAATAATATATATTATCTATATTCTATACATCTTTTCAATAAAGATGACTATAAGGCATCTCTTTAAATTTTTTCCACGTGGGAAGGGACAACAATAAGCAGGTGAGTCATCACCACTCCATTTCCTTTCGATTTGTCTTTGAACAGATTTGAATTAGGGGACCCTTTTCAAAACGCATGAAGTTGTATCGATATGGCTAAGAAAAAATCCAAAAGTTAGTTAATATCGTTAGAACTGTATCGAAATGCCCTGAAATCATTTTGAAACGCCTTACCTAAGCTATATCAAAATGCCTAGCTCAAAAACATCATTTTAGGCATTTCCATGGATGTCCTTGACTAAGGATAAGTTCAATTAGGGTACTTTAACATTATAATCTATATTTTAAGCACTAAAGATATGATACTTGAACATTTTAATATCAATACTCCGATCATTGGAATCCAATTCCGACTAGACCGCTTTTAGGGTGTTACAATTCTCCCCTTAAGAAAAATTCGTCATCGAATTTTTACCTAGAATAACATCATGATCATCCATTTGTTCTTTGCTCCTCATATGGTACATCTGTGTGGAAGCTTTAGATTTATATCGATACAATGCTTTGGATGATCCTCTAGACTTCCCGAAGGATCCTTGCCTCACTCCTTTACCACGAAAAGATTTAGCATGGGACGAGTTAGTGGATGCAGAGGTAAACTTATTCTTAAGACACTCCCGAACGAGATGTCTCATCTCGCCACAAAAGAAGCAAGCCCCCGACTTCTTTCGACGTTGTTCTTCAAAATGCATGTGTCGACTGAAATTACAAATTGGAAACTTTGATTCTTGTTTAGAACCATCAATGCTCTCAATGGAGTTAGCACTAGGGAAGAACTGTGTTACAACTTTTGGTTTAGCAAGGTATTCATACTGGGAAGGCTGTAAATACACATTTCTGCTCTGAACCATGATGCTTCCCTTTCTTGGAAGATTCAGAGAAATAAGACTCATCTCGACTTCTCTTTTCAGACTTGTTGGACCCACTAGTCCTTTGAGTCCATCCAAAGGATATTGGCCAATCTCTTCTAGTCTTAGAAAATCGAGTAGACATGGAATTGAAGGGGTTCCTTGGACAATCATGGATAAAATGTCCCATTTTATTGCAAAAGAAACAAGCTCTAGACTTCTTACGATACTATCCCTCAGGGTGCTTACATTGACAAAAGTTGCAAATGGGATACTCCAATTCCTGTTTTGAGCTATCAGAATTCTTAATGAGGTTAAACATCTATAAACAAAAGATCGAATTAGTCCGCAAGTCACAATACACAATAACTCCTAGGTGGCAAAGTAACACAAAATAAAATACAAAAAAACATATGTTTAGTCCAGAACCGACTAAACTCTAGCCCTGATACCATAAATGCAACACCCCATTCCCGGCCTGGTAGAAAACCAGGTCGGAGCGTGCTACTGGTGAACAATGTGGCGATCCGTGCGATAAAAATTCATTCCAAATTCAACACTTAAACAATATAACACAAACATAACATTAATAGGTATACATCTTAGTCTAATTCACTCATTAGAAAGAAGTAATTAACGAATTAGGACCACATCATAATTATTACAAGTTCTAGGGACTATTCTGTAAATATATTGAATTAGAGGCCATATGATGCAATAGACTATACCACAATGAAATTCAGTGCAATATTAACTAGCCTGTAAAATTTCATGCAAATCGGTGTTCGTTTAATCATTCCATTTAATCATCCTAAATCTAGTGACCAAATTGTAAACAGTGCAAACCTTCAGATTGTGCCTTTTAACCAACTTAACTAAACATGTATCGAAACACCTTAAGGTTTTTTCAATACGGGTGTATGATGGTCAACCTTTGTTGACTTTACCTTTCATACAGAATCGATACGAGCAAGCCATGTATCAGTACGAGTTAACTCTCTTTGATCTTTACTTTGTCCCGTTTCGATACATGTTAGACCCGTATCAAAACAATGAATTCCATAGCAAAATGTTCCGGTACGGCCCAAGACCGTTTCGATACGCCCATATCCTTAGGTTCAATGATGCTTAACCGTATCGATACGCCATGACCCGTATCGATACGACCCGACTTGTAATGACAGATTCTTGCTGGTTTTTAAGCAAATTGACTTATCAAACAATGTCTAGATGCAATGAAACTTTACATACAATATTTCAATACTATAAACTGCTGGCATGTCAAATTTCATGATCATCCAAATCCATTTACTATGTTTTCAACTTTTTAAGCCAAATATGCATATTAAGCCATTTTCAAGCAAACTTAACAAGTCATTCAAGGCACTTAAACCACATACAACACATAACCTTTATACTCATAGACAAAACATCAAAATCAACTAGTTTGACTACTTTGCCACCATTCTAGGAGTTCATATAGACAAAATACTTTACTTTAGGCTCGAGGTGAGTTGTCGCTTTATCAACTAGCTCCGATCTTGAAACAATAAACTCTTAACCTGAAACGTATGGACAGTGAATGCATTAGACTTATATAGTCTAAATGAGGTAGCCAATAACAATAAATGATCATGGTATACTATTTAGCATGCTTAAGTGACAATCATAATATCAAGTATGCGAATAAACATGGCATGCTCTTTATTCATATTAAAAGCATAGTATCAATAATTATATCATCAATGACAATATCAATATCATAATATCATTACAAAACAATATCAATAATTTTATGACAATAACAATACTGTGAAAATAACAATGCTATGACAATAACAACATTGTGGTACTAACAATGTGGTGATCATATTTACTATTATATTTACACATATAATTCTATAGTAGTTCTTTAATAGTTTTATTGATGTCTTTATTAGTCTTTTAGTATCTTTCGCCTTGGAACACTTTTGGACTTAGGTAAATTTGGTTCAATAATTTATAATAAACAAGCTCAAAGCACAAAACAAAGGCTTGTTTCGATACAATATCAATGTGTAACCCCCTTAACCCGGCCTAGACGGTTGACCCGAATTAAGAAAGTCACACGGGGAAAACCAAAGTCAACCCGAAAGTCAACCTTGATTAACGACCCCTTTTTTTTCTTTTTAATCTTGTCTAGATGCACATTAACCTTAGATGTGTTCATGCAAACAGCATACTCAAAGATCACAAACATCAGAGATCAAACAGGGACCCAATTGAACAATTTACAACTTTAGGGACCAAATTGTAAATTCTGAAAACTTTAAGGACTTAACCGGATTTTAAGTTACCAACTTAAAATTAATCAGGTTTCATGCTTCTCTGCCAAATTTCAGCTCAAAAGGACTTCCCAAACTCATACAATTGCACAAACAAGTTTCAGGACCAAAATACAAACATTCTGAAACATTTAACCGCCCATGTCAGCCCCCAACGGTCACCCGTTCCGAAACAGGCAGAGCCCGTTTCGAAACACGGGGCCGTTCCGCAACGCGTACCGCAACAGGGGACTGGCAGTGGCCAAACTGTTTCGAAACGGTGCCTACCGTTTCGGACGCCTGGGTTCATGCAAGGCACCCGTTCCGAAACGGTGTGCACTGTTCCGAAACGCCCTGCACAGATTGCAGCAAAATGCATTCCAAAACATGCAATTGATCATTCAAACATGCTCCAAATGCAACCAAACTTTACCAGCATGCAATTCAACATATATATGACTTATAAGCATCATCAAAACAACAAATTAACTTCATATACAAAAAGCCCCAATTCTATAGGCATGCTTCCTACACAAGCAACCATTTAAGCACAACCTTTCCAAATCAATCTCATTAAAGCCAACACATGTCCAACAACATCATCAACATAAAAACATCCTTGTCCAAACATAAACGAACACATACACATTAACCCGAGAGATTCTACCCCCATTGCCTTTATTAACTATAGCTATTCACCGAGACATACATCTCAATTGGAGTCCACCTTGAATCCCTTGCTCCTTGCTGTCCAAACTTCAAGAATCTGCATTGATGGACAAAAAGGAGCGTAAGCACATAATGCTTAGTGAGGAATGCTCAAAACCAAAACACCATCAATGCAGCGGGTCATAAAACACTTTTAAGACAAACCCGATTTGTTTACCAAAGCCATGTTTGAAACCCTTTTCAACAACAAGCTCAAAACCATGCATTGCACATACATGAAAACCAACCCTTAGCTTAGCAAGCTAAGAGAACCTTTTCAAAGCACAACTTACAAAATCATCCATTTAACCATTTCATGCATAAACACCCTATGCAAAGTTAAATCAAAACCTTGGAAAACATTCCCATTTCACAACATACCTTCCTTAAACTTGAAAGCCATTTCAAGCAAGAAACCTTGTAAAACCATTACTCAAACAAACCAACACTTGCATTAAAACAAAGGCAACTTACATGAACCACAACGTCATCATCACATGCCTTTAAAAACAAGTCTTAACAAGACTCCAATGCATTAAAGAGTTTTCATGCTCACATACATCATCTACCAAATGATAATCAACACTTGTTCAACTTAACAAGTAAACATGCATTCACAAGCATTATACACTTTTCATGCAACCATGCATCTTTTCAAGCATCTCATGCTTCTCATGCAATTATGCATCGCTTCAAGCATTTCATGCTTCTTTATAATCAAGAACATCATATTGGCTTTCAAGTGATCAACCACATCCACTTTTCAACTCAACATCCAATCGGATACGCGGATCACAAGCGTTGTCCCCCACGCTTCATACACACTACCAATCCAAGGTCTCCAATGGACTTTTAAACACCATTTGACCTCACCATCCTAAGGTTCCCATGTATGGACTTTTAAACACCATACAACCTTAGCTTTCCCGAGGTTCCCATGTATGGACTTTAAAACACCATACAACCTCCACTTTTCCCAAGGTTCCCATGTATGGACTTTTAAACACCATACAACCTTGACTTTTCCCAAGGTTCCCATGTATGGACTTTTAAACACCATACAACCTTGACATGCACAAGGTTCCCATGTATGGACTTTCAAACACCATACAACCTTTGCATTCACCGATTGGTAGTTGTATCACATCACTACTACACAAGATCCACACATGGACTTAACACCGCCATTGTGATCTCAACAAGCACAAGGTTCCCATATATGGACTTTTAAACACCATATAACCTTTGCTCAACCAAGGTCCTCGAATGGGCATCAACCTCCATTATGACCTTAACCATCTCGTTAGGATACTTGAAGGGAGTTTACCGGTTCACTCTTAACCACTCCACCTCCAAGGCGACTTTATTCACGGTGCACCCAATCCTATAGCCAGCTAACTATATCCGATCAACGAACCAAGAACCACTTACATCACTTGCCAATATAACCATCTTACCACATTAGTCCAATGATTCACATGCATAACCAATATGCAAAAAGTATCATTTACCATTATCAATTCACTGTTTTTAAGCATCACACAAAGCCATTGATCAACATGCAACACTATGCATCAAAACCACAATTTCCATGTACAAAACCAAGGATCTCTTACCTTGAGCATCCCTCACATATGGCTTTCAAAACCAGCATTAAACCATGCTAAAAATATGCTTTCAAAACAGATTTAAACCATGCAAAACACATGCATTTCAATCATCAACCACGATTGCTTAAAAGCCAATTCACAACACAATTCAAGAGCGAAAACCCATTCACTTACTCTTGAGCTTAGCAAAGTTGTTTAGACTTACACTAAGCTCCCAAAACCTTCAAACCTTGGTTTAAAAGCTGAAAACCCAACTTCACTCACCGATACACAAAACAAGGCTAGCCAACAAGCCTTCCAAGCATCCGAAAACCTTCCGCAACACCTTCAAAGCTCACGGATCAAACTCCCCTGTTTCAAGCACACAACAACAGAGGATTAATGCATCATTATGCATTAAAAACACCAGCAACAAGACTCAACTCGCTGCTCATCCCAAAATCAACATTTCGGCTACCAAACACAACCGAAATCACCTCCAAACACTTCCAAAACTTAACCCAGCCAAGATCCATCACTTCTAACCATTTTTAAACATCAATTAACATCCAAAATGATCACAAACACGTCCTTATACCTCCAGGTATAACAGATCACCAAAAACACTCCAAAAACAACCAAAACTCAAGCCAAACTTAGGAAATTCAACCTATCCGGGATTGCATTAATTAAACCTCAACTTCTAATCAATTTAGCATTCATTTAACATCATTTTGACACTTCAAAACACTGCCCAAACAGATCACACGAAAATTCCACCAAAATCACCAAATCTTGCATTTTAAGCCAAAATCAAGATCTCAATTGAAAAGCCTTTAACAAATCACAAATCAAGGATTGAGAACTTAGGAATTTCAGTAAAGAACTGATAGTTTAGAGGAGAAGGACGTTCTTACCTCCAAACTTGAATTTCTCCTTTTTAGAGCCAAAAAGCTTGATGAAACCACTTGCAAATTGAGAGGTTTTGTTGTAGAGATGATTAGGAATCAAAAGAGAGTTGAAATGAGTGATTTAGATGACAAAATCAGAGAAGAAAATCTGGAGAAATGTGTTTGGGTTGAGAGAAAATGAGAGAAAAGGAAAATTGAGAGAAAATAGAAAAGTTAGTTATAAAATGGTAAAATGATTTCCCTCCACATTTCATAAACTTTAAAATCAGAATAAAGCCTTAAAATATCTTAGAAAAATCTGGAGAAACTCTTTTTAGAATAATAGCTCCTTAAAGATTCAAAGTTTCAATCCTTTATAAAACTGTCACGCAACTTTCAAAAATTACATTTTGGTCACTAGCCAAAATGTCAACCTTCTGAACCTCATTTTCCAAAATTGATTTCACAGATCACTTAAATATATTAAAAGATGATTTTAGAACATTTTTCCATATTTTTAATGCAACCCGAACTAGGCTTTCCTAAATTCACTCTTATATATTCGATCAGCACTTTGACCGAACCGGTCAACGCCCAAAACTTCTGAGCCCAAAACCGGGGTGTTACACAATGATTCAATGCTTCCGGTACCCGTACTCTCTCCATCCGAACCTCTGTCTCGGCTAGGGTCGTTACCCTTGAGCCATGGCTCATGGACCGTAGTCCCACTAAATATACCAAGTACCAAGCCAAAGTATCCAAGGACTTTTCCTCAATAATATTTTATCAATACGATATCTTTTCCATTACCTATAACAGTGTCAATAACAATATCAATTGCAATAACTTCACATTGATGTCGATAACAATAATTCAATGTCAATAATTTGATGACCTTATGCACACATCAACACCAATATCTCAATAGCAATATGCAATAATCAATGTTTGATGCTCAATGATTCATGTAGAAATGTTTCAATGGCTTCGATGACAACAAAAACAATGCTTCGGACACGATCTCAATGCAAGACTTACCCCAGCTTACCAATGGAGTCTACGGAGAGATTCAATGCAATTTACCTTAAGACAATGTTAGCTACTCAAAAGAAATCAATAACTATAAATTCGGGAAGGCTCCTCGCCTAATTCAGAGATTCCGACTACACTCGCCTTGATATTCTGAATCTCTAAAGTTCTCAGATAACTATTCCTTTATTCCTAGCTTTCGTTGGATATGATAGACAAGCTTCCTCCAAACCTTGAACTAGGAAGAGCAGTAAGGGATTATTATATTCAATATGAAAATATCGGTACTTGAATAGCCATTAGCTATTAGGCGAAGCTTATCTTAAAGCTTGAAATTGGACATTAAATGATTAAGAGAATCGATGATTGACTTAGGGCTTCCACTTACCCAATCAATAGCTATGAATTGATGTTCTTAAATCAAGGAAATCATAAGCTTAAGGATCTCAAATTGAGAGGTGTATACTTAGGAGCTCAAGGTTGAAGACAATGGAGGTGTCTGCTTATTCATTCAAAGCTAGAGATGGAAATGTGTCTCGGTGAAGCAAAACAATGATGAAAGCTTTCTTTTATTCATTTTTCAAACTTAATTATTTCCCACCTCCCTCGCGGCCAATGAAAAGGTTTCCCTCATCTAAGGGAAAGCTATATAATATATATATATATATATATATATATATATTATCTATATTCTATACATCTTTTCAATAAAGATGACTATATGTCATCTTTTTAAACTATTTCCACATGGGAAAGGACAAAAATAAGTAGGTGAGTCATCACCATTCCATTTCCTTTCGATTTTTCTTTGAACAAATTCGAATCAGGGGACCCATTTAGAAACGCATGAAGCTGTATCAAAATGACTAAGCAAAAATCCAAAAGTTAGTTAATATCGTTAAAACTGTATCGAAACACCCTGAAATCATTTTGAAACGCCTTACCTAAGCCGTTTCGGTACGAGTCTGACTGTATCGAAATGCCTAACTCAAAAACATCATTTTAGGCATTTCTAAGGAGGTCTGTTACTAAGGATAAGATCAATTAGGGTTCTTTAACAATATAATCTATAATTTAAGCACTAAAGATACGATACTTGAACATTTTAATATCAATAATTCAATCATTGGAATCCAATTTCGACTAGACCGGTTTTCGGGATGTTACATAAGCCTTGATTTGAGATTTGACTTTTAGATGCTTTGATTTCATTGGAAGCATGCCTCTAGATTACCATGATGATAATTACCATGTTTCGTTGATTGAAACTGCTATGTATGCTTAGGGATTGTTGCTTAGATTTCATTGGATATGTTTGAAAGTATGTTGGATTGCTTATGAGTTAGTCTAAATAGGTAAAATCAACATTTAGTGTAATTGCAGACTGCTGGGTATCGATCCCTTCTTAGAGTACCGGTACAATCTTGCAAATTTGGATGGGGGTACTGATACGCGGGGGGCGTATCGATCCCAGTTTTGGCTACTAGTTTTAAGCGTACCGATACGGGTTCGAAAAGGATTGGTACGACATCTGTTTCATTAAATTTGAATGTTGCATCAGTCGAGGGCGTATCGATACCCTCCTCACGGGAATCGGTATGGTAGTCGTTATGATGGTTGAAAGCTTATTTAAATGTTTTGTTTTTCTAACGTTTTAGTCCCTAAATATTATGGATACAATTAATTGAGTTTGAATGATTATTTTGAGCTGAGTTTTGATAGAGATGCATGTAATATGATTAATTTAAAGATGGTAATCCAAAATTGTGAAAATCCCTTAGAATTTGATAAGTTTACATTTTGGTCCCTAAAAGCTATTTTGAATGCAAATGATGTTCAATTGATGTTGTGTACATTCCGCTGCAATGTTAAACACTTAGGGTTGTAACGAGCATCTAGACTAGATAAAAGAAAATAATAGGGTCGTTTATGAAGGTAAACCTTCCCAGTGTACTTTAATATTCCTCGAGTGACCTGTTCGGTTCGGTGTCTCGCCTAGGCCGGGTCGAGGGGGTTATATTTGGTGGTATCAGAGCTAGGATTTGAAAGAATGGGATGATGGTAAGTTAAGGGAAGGTTGATATGGTGTGATTTTATGTATTTGATGATGTTTGCTTTGCATAGTGGATGTTGTAAGCATGTTAATATTGATGAAATGATGATGATGCCATGTATGATGATTGTGATGTAAGCATGAACTATTATATATGATGATGTTGTGGACTCAATCTTATTTATTGTAATGCACGATGGTTGTGATACGAATGTTGTATACTTTATGCTATGATTGGGGGAATTGGGATACCCATTGCTTTATTATTGTAGTGAAGTGTTTTAACTTGAATTCGAAGTCTTGGATCCTTGCTAGAAGCTGGTCTAATTTCTTGTTTGTTTTATATTCATGCTTTAATTATAATTGCACAATGGGACCGACGAGAGAACTACGTTCGGGATCAGTTGCTCATATTGGTGAGCAAAGAAACCACGAGAACGAGGTTCTTCCTGGTGCGAATTTACCTCATCCACCGCCTCCACTTGAGGGTGAGGATCAAGTACAACACAGGCAAGCGGGTCCGATGTTGGGTGATCTGACGCCTTTGGAACAAGCGATGATTGGGGCATTCTAGGTTGCTGTTGTTGGGGTACAAGTACAAGTTCAAGCACTTGTTGTTGGGCAATTGGGATTGTCGTTGGAATGCTTGCGAAGTTTCGGAGGCGTTGAGTATTGTAGATTGTCTCATGAAGGATGTGAGGCTTGGATGGCTAGTACGATCCGAATTTTGGATCAAATGGGGTGCAATGATGGACGCAAGTTAGGATGTGCTATTTCCTTGTTGCATGCTGATGCATAAAGTTGGTGGACAATTGTGACTGCGGCTATGGAACCCAATGAAGTTGATTGGGAGTTCTTCCAAGCTGCCTTTAAAAAGAAGTATCTAGGAGTTTGAACTTCGATAACAAGAAGCGTGAATTCATGTCCTTGGTTCAAGGAAACATGAAAATGGCTGAGTACGAGGTCCAATTTGTACGTTGAGCCCGTATGTTCTGGAATTAGTGCCGAGTGATAGGCATCGATGTGATCACCGCTATGTCTTGGTGCAGGAAGTGAAGACTTTCATGTTAGCTTCCGATTAAACAGACTTTGATGTGCTGGTGACACGGGCTAAGGATATCGAGCAGAGTTTGGGTTTGACCTCTCGCGTGGGTGGCTCTAGCTTGGGTAAGAGAGCTCCGGATTCTGGACCTAGTGGTGCACAATACAATATAAACTGTGATCGTAGGTATCGACCCTAAGCGAGGCGAGGTAACATTGGGTGAGGTGCGCCGGTTCACGATAATAGAGTGAGATCTGAACAAAATGCTTGCTGGACATGTAGATCGCAATATCATTTGAGGCGAGATTGTCCTCGTGTGGTTCGAGAGGTGCAAGCTCCTATAGCTGGGGTGGCTAATTCTTGTTGGAACTGTGGATCAGTTGATCATATGAGACGCGAGTGTCCTTTGCTAGCTAGAGGTGGTCAAGGATGAGCACCTGTTGTTGAAACACAGAGAGGTCGTGGGCAAAGTCGTGGTTTCCAACGGAGGGAGGATGGACAGAGAGGTGTAGCTCTTGTTGTTGCTGTTCAATTCGAGGGTGGTGGTCATGCGAAAGTGTATATACATCGCAAGGAATGTAACAACACCAATGTGATTGCATGTACTTTCACCTTGCAATCCTTGTCTTTGTTAGCTTTAATTGATTCTAGATCAACGCATTCATACATCTTGAGTGAGCATGCACATTTGCTTGATATCCCTGCTCATATGCTAGATGTAGGAATGCAAGTAACAAGCTCTTTTGGTGAAACTGTTGTTATGAGAAAGTTGTATTGGAGATGTCCTTTATCTGTTCAAGGCCATGTGTTTTCATTTTATTTGATGGAGTTATCTTTCTATTGTTTTGATGTAATCCTTGTGATGGATTGGTTGACCGAGCATAGGGCTGTAGTCGATTTTGATGTTAAGCGAGTTACCTTGAAACTAGTTGATGATTTCGAAGTGGTAATCATAGGCGAGAATTTGAAATTCTTGTCTAATGCAATTTCGACTCTTGAAGCGAGTCGGATGATAGAGTTAGGTTCTGAAGCTTTCCTAGCTTATGTGATGAACCCTGGTACGAAGGAAGTGCGAGTGCAAGACATACGGACAATATGTGAATTTCTGGGTGTCTTTTTAGAAGAGTTGCATGGTTTGCCACCGAGCAGAGAAGTTGAGTTTGGCATTGAGTTGTACGAAAATACGACTCCAGTGTCTATTGCTCCTTATCGAATGGCACCTAAGGAGTTGAAGGAGTTGAAAATGCAACTTCAGGAGTTGCTAGATCGAGAGTTCATAAGGCCAAGTGTTTCACCTTGGGGTGCACCAGTCTTGTTTGTAAAGAAGAAGGATCACATGATGCGTATGTGTATAGATTATCGGAAACTGAACAAGTTGACGATTAAGAACAAGTACCCTTTCCTAAGGATTGATGATTTGTTTGACAAGTTTCGAGGTGCTTCAGTGTTTTTGAAGATTGATTTGAGGTCTGGATATTATCAATTGACGGTCAAGGATGTAGATGTACCTAAGACATCTTTCCGGACAATGTATGGGCAATATGAGTTCTTAGTGATGTCGTTTGGATTGACGAACGCACTGGCTGCATTCATGGACATAATAAATCGTGTGTTCCATGAGTTCTTGGATCATTTTGTGGTAGTGTTTATTGATGATATTCTCGTGTACTCTCGTACTGAGGAGGATCATGATAAGCATTTGAGGATTGTGTTGCAAGTATTGTTAGAGAATCTTCTTTATGCTAAGTTGAGCAAGTGCGAGTTTTGGCTTAGGGAAGTTGTCTTCCTTGGACATGTAGTGTCGGCCGAGGGTATTCGAGTTGACCCACACAAGATTGAGGTGATGATGAATTGTAAAATGCCTAAATCGGTGACAGTAGTGCGTAGTTTCCTTAGTTTGGCTGGATATTATTGAAGGTTTGTTGAGGGTTTTTCTAAGATTGCTGCTCCGTTGACTAAATTGTTACAAAAGAATGTTTGTTTTGACTGGACATATGTAAGACAACGAGCTTTCAAGAAGTTGAAGGAAGCTTTGACACAAGCTTCTGTCTTGATTCAACCAAAATCAGGTAAAGAGTTTGTGGTTTACAGTGATGCATCATATGTTGGTCTAGTTTGTGTGTTGATACAAGGTGTGACGGTTGTGGCGTATGCATCTAGAGAATTGAAAGTGCAAGAGTGCAACTATCCTACTCATGGTCTAGAGCTTGTAGCAGTTATGGTTGCCTTGAAGATTTGGAGGCATTACCTTTACGGTGAGAAGTGTGTGGTGTACACAGATCATAAGAGTTTGAAGTATCCAATGTCCCAGAGAGAGTTGAATCTTAGGCAATGAAGGTGGTTGGAGTTGCTCAAATATTATGATCTGACGATAGAGTATAATCCTGGAAAAGCCAATTTTGTGGCTGATGCTTTAGGTAAGAAAGTGGTCGTTGAATTGAGAGCGATGTTTGCTCGGTTTAGTATATCACGAGATGGTGGGTTGATAGCTGAGTTACAAGTAAAACTTTCCTTAAATCAGTTGATTAAGGAGAAGGAGTTGCTTGATGATTCTTTGGTGCCTCATGTTGAGGATATAGCTGAAGGTAATGCAACAGGTTTCTGTTTCAACAATTATGGTGTTTTGTGCTTTAAAAGTCGAATAGTTGTGCCGAAGGATGTTGAGTTGAGGCGTACTATTTTGAATGAAGCTCAAAGCAGTCATTTTGCTATGCATCCTGGTAGTACAAAGATGTATCGTAGTTTGAAAGATGAGTACTATTGGGTTAGGTTGAAAAAGGATATTGTTGATTTTGTGGGCAAGTGTATGGTTTGTCAATGTGTGAAAGCTGAGCACCAGTTTCCTTATTGTTTGTTGTAGCCTTTGAGGATACCGGAATGGAAATGAGAAAGGATTATGATGGATTTTGTGTCAGGTTTGCCTTTGACACCATCGAAGAAGAACTCCATTTGGGTGATTGTAGATTGTCTTACAAAGTGTACGCATTTCTTGGCTGTGCATACTACGTATAAGTTGGATAAGCTAGCAGAGTTGTATATTGTTGAGATTGTGTGTTTGCATGATGTGCCTAAATCTATAGTGTCGGATAGAGATTTGAGGTTTACATCGAGGTTTTGGGAGTGTCTACACGAAGTGTTGGGTACAAGGCCTAATTTCAGTACCTCGTATCATCCTCAGATGGATGGATAGTCAGAGCAATTTATCCAAGTGCTAGAGGATATGTTGAGATGTTGTGTTATAGATTTCCAAGGTTCTTCGGAAAAGCAGTTGCCCTTAGTGGAGTTTTCCTATAATAATAGTTTCCAGAAAGCATACAAATGGCTCCGTATGAAGCTTTGTATTGGGGAAAGTGTAGAACTCCTCTTTGATGGGCGGAGGCGGGGCAAAATTTGGTTTCCTTGTTGGATTTTCTTAAGGGAACAACTGAGAAAGTGAAGCTCATATGTGAGCAGTTGAAGGCTTCTTCGGATCGTCCAAAGTCTTACGCGGATTTGAAGCGTAAGGAGATTGAGTTTGCGGTTGGATATCACGCATTTTCAAGGTCTCACCTTGGAAGAAGGTGATGAGATTTAGACGTAAGGGTAAGCTTAGTCCGAGGTTTATTGGACTTTATGAGGTTGTGGAGCGTGTTGATCTTGTTGCATATCGGTTGAGGTTGCCTCCCGAGTTGGAGAAAATCTATGATGTGTTTAATGTTTCGATTTTGCAAAGGTATTGATCGTATCCGTCTCATGTGATGCATGTTGAGGAGATTCTGTTGAACCCGAATTTTTCTTATGATGAGGAACCCGTGGAGATCCTTCATTCTAGTAGCAAAGTTCTTCGTGCTAAGACGATTGAACTTGTAAAGGTGTTGTGGCAACACCGAGGACTTGAGTAGGCCACGTGGGAAAGCAAGGCGGACATGTTGAGACAGTTTCTGCATCTTTTTCCTTCAGGTAAAATTTCGAGGTCGAAATTTCCTAAGTGGGCGAGAGTTGTAACACCTTGGTTTTGGGCCTAGAGGTTTTAAAAGCGATTTACGGATTAGTGAATCTGAATAGAGATTCGGGTCGGTTCAGGGAAATCTTAGTTCGGGATGTGATAAAATCATGTGAAAATTTTATAAAATCCTAATTAAATATGTAGTGAAGGAAAGTGAAATCAATTTTGAATTTTTTTTTTGGAAATTCGACATTTTGGCTTCGTGACTAAAATGTAAAAATTGAAAATTATATTTTAATGGCTAAATTGAAGGGAGCCAAAACATAGAATCCTTAGGAAACTATTACATCATGTTGGTATCAGTTGCCTCCCTTTATTTGGTATTTTAAATGATTTAATTAAAATATTTAATAAAAGAGTTTTAATAAAAAATATATTATTAGTCAAATCATTTTCTCACGTAACTTATTTTTTTCAAACTTTTCTCTCAACTTTCCCAGCAGCCAAACTCTCCTTTCATCACTAAAATCTTTAGAGAATTTTCCTATTTCATTAGCTTTTGATTCCTAAATGATGCCCATGGATTTCTACAACATTTAGCAAGAGTTTTCTTAAAGGATTTCACCAAAATCATTGCAAATCAAGGGGAAGGCTTGTTTTAGAGGTGATCTTTCTTTTCTATGCTCTAATTAAAGTCCTTTATTGAAATTACCAAGTCTTTGGCTCTCCATTTTTATTTATCAACAAAATTTTGTAAATGATTTTTTGGAAATTGCTAGTTAAAGCTTTGAAAGATGGATTTTCAAGATTTTCATTTAGGCACTGTTTTGATTGATTTCTGAATGATTTTAATCATAATTTGGATGTTTATTGATGAGGAAATAATTGTTTTGTGATAATAATCCCGAATTGAGTTGGATCTCTAATTAATAGATTGTTAGACTTTGGGTTGCTAATGTGAAATATAAGTTCCTGGAGGTATAAGGATGATATTAGGATGTTTTTGGATGTTGATTTATGGTTAAAATGTGATGGAAATGTTAGTTCATGGCTGGGCTGGGTTTAGAGAGCAATCAAAGGTGATTTTAGTTGTTTCGGATGGATATTTTGGTGCTTTAAGAAAGAGCAACGAGATTGTTTATGTTGCTGGTGATGTTGAGGCATTATGATGCATTGATGCTCTGTTCTTGTGTGGTATAAACTTGGGAAAATATTTGGAAGCAATCGGTGAAGTTCTGGGGGCTTCAAACGCTTGATTTTTGCGTCGATAATTGAGGTTTCGCAAGTCGGTGAGTGGAAATGGGTTTTTCAACTTTGTAACACTTTTAAAGTGGTTTTTGGGAACTTAGTCTAAGCTTGAAACACTTTCCTATGTTCAGAAGTAAGTAAAGAGATTTTCTCCCTCGAATTGTGCTATTATAGGCTTGTTGATGCACTTGATTTTATATGTGTTTATCTACTGTTTTAAGCATGTTTTCGAGTAAGAGAATTGTGGTTTATAATCACAGATGGTTGAAGGATGCACATGGTAAGTGATCCTTGTATGCATATGCTTATACATGTTTAATGAAGCATGGTTTAATGCTTGGATTGTGGCTTATTGTGAATGCTTTGAAAACAATGAGGTTTGTACTAAATGAGAATTATATTGGCAAGTGGTGTTATGTAAAGTGGTTTACAAATGAAATCGGATATAGTTAGCCGGCTATAGGATTGAGTGCACTATAAACAATTCGCCTTGGATGTTGAGGGGTTGTGAATGTACCGAAAACTCCATCCAAGTACGCTAACGATTGAGGAAATTGAGTTGTATATCGTCTCTCGTTAGTGGGGTTATACATCTATCGATGAGTTGTGTTGAGGGTTGTGAGGTACTGTATACTTCACCACGGGTGTCACAACGGTGGATGGTAGCTCTAGTGTGTGAACCTTGAGATGCCAGTTAGAATGTATGAAGTGTTGGGACAACACTTGAGAATCCAGGTATCCTATATGTTTTGAGAAATGAGTATGTTGATAATCACTTGTGAGCCAATATAATTGATAAAATGCTATGAAATGTATGTGGATGCATGGTATGGAAAAACATATTTTAATTTTGAAACTGTGCATATGGTAGCTATACATGGAATGATTTAAGATGAGCATAAGCAAATGGTTTTGTTGTTGAAGTATGAGATACTTGTTGAAAAATGGATAACATGCTGATTTTGTTAATGCATTGCATGGATTTCAATAAAGGCATGATGGTTTAGAAATGGTGTAAAAATGGTTTTTAAGCATTGATGGCATTTTCGGTTTTGAGCATCCCTCACTAAGCTTGTATGCTTACACTCTTTCTTGTCCATCAATGCAGATAACTAAGTGTTTGGAGGCAGCAACTTGCAACGGGATCTAAGGAGACATTAATTTTTGAATGTATGTTTCGTTTTAAAGACTAGATTAATAAGAGCAATGGGGGTACCATAGTCTATTTGGGAGAGGTGGTTCAACTCCTTCTATGTGCATGTTTGGTTATTTGTTTTGAACTTTTAAATGGCCTTTATGTGATGGTTTAAGCCTTGATTTGAGATTTGACTTTTGGACGCTCTGATTTCATAGGAATCATGCCTCTAGATTACCACGATGATAATGGCCATGTTTCGTTAATTGAAACTACTATTTATGCTTAGGGAATGTTGTTTAGTTTTCATTGGAAATGTTTAAAAGTATGTTGGATTGCTTATGAATGAGTCTAAATAGGTAAAATCAGCATTTAGTCTAATGGCAGACTGTAGGGTATCGATACTCTTCTTAGAGTATCGCTACGGTCTTGCAAAATGGGAAGGGGGTACCGATACGCGGGGGGCGTATCAGTACCAGTTTTGGCTACAGGTTTTAGGCGTACCAGTACGGGCTCGAAGGGTATCAATACTAACTTTGTTTCATCGAACTTGAATGTTGCATCTGTGAAGGGCGTATCGACACCCTCCTCACAGTTATCAGTATGGTAGTCATTATGGTGGTTGAAAGCTTATTTAAATGTTATGTTTTTCTTACGTTTTAGTCCCTGAATGTTGTGGATGCAATTTATTAAGTTTGAATTGTTATTTTGAGCTGAGTTTTGACAGAGATGCATTTAATATGATTAATTTAAAGATGGTATTCCAAAATTGGCAAAACCCCTTAGAATTTGATAAGTTTACATTTTGGTCCCTAAAAGCTGTTTTGAATGCAATTGATGTTCGATTGATGTTGTGTATGTCCCGCTACAACGTTAAAAACTTAGGGTTGTAACGAGCATTTAGAAAAGATAAAAGAGAAAAATAGGGTCGTTTATCAAGGTAATCCTTCCTGGTTTACTTCAATATTCCCCATGTGACCCGTTTGGTTCGATCTCTCGCCTAGGTCAACTCGAGGGGTTACACGCTTCAAGAGCGAAAATTTTATTGGATAAGAATTTCACATTCTCGCCCACGATTACTACTTCGTAACCATCAGCAAGTTTCAAGGTAACTCGCTTAGCATCAAAATCGACCACAACCTTATTGTCGGTCAACCAATGCATCCCAAGGATTACATCAAAACCATAGAAAGGTACCTCAATCAAATCAATTGCAAAGACATCACCTTAAACAGATAAAGGACATCTCCTTTACAACCTTCTCGTAACAACGGTTTTTCCAAGGAAACTAGTTACTTACATACCCACATCTAACACCTCTGAAACAATCGTTCAAGCCACAACTCCCAAAATCATTAGCAACAACAGGTGCATAAAGCTATACCCCACCGATCAAACATGGACAATCTCGCCTCACGTGGTCATACGTTCCACATACCTCATAGGTATTGAATGCTACTCAAGCCCTGACACACTGACCCTATGGTCCTTGTTCAACATTACTACAACCTCGCCTCAACTCACGTGATACCTTTTACCAAGACTAATTTTTACACTGACTACCGTTAAAACCAGAGTTCGCAACTCTCTTTCTAGAGCTAGAACATCTCATACGAATTAATAATCCCAGGTTCTGCTCAATGCACCTCGCTTGTGTAACCAACACGTCAAAAATTGTGTAATCGATAAAAACAACATATATAGCCTGAAAAACATTCACATCGATGTCTTACATTCAATTCCAATCTAGGAGCATACCCGCTCAACTAAACAATATAGACCTTAAACTCGGCCACATTCATATAATCTTGAACCCTAGCCATGAATTCACATTACTTGTCTTCCAAGTATCTAACCCTCAGATACTTCTCAAAAACAGTTCGAAAGAACTCCCAAATCACAACATCGGGTTCCATGCCCACAACCACAGTTGTCCACCAGCTGTATATATATCTCCTTACAATTGAGATACAACTCATATTCAATCTAAGGGCATCATTACACCCCATTTGTTCAATAATCATATTAATACAGGCCATCCACTCCATGGATACCTCAAGTGACAACCCTCGAGCTCAACTTCTTCCAAATTACATAAGCGTTCTAACAGTAGCTCACAGTCGTCCAACAGATAGTGCTGCCTCATGCACTCCAGCATTAACAACTTCTCAAGCTTCGGGCATCGCCTATGTCCCAAACACCATGTCATCCAACACTGACCCAACAAACAAAGATTGTATTTACATCATGGCGTCAAATCCCAGGAAACATTACACACTCCTCTACTCCTTGCCCAACGCAAATAGCAATCATACCAGATTGCTATTCTCTCTTCGATTTATTGTGCTATTTTAATTAATACATGATAATAAACCAACAAAACAAAACATTCAGGCCCTCTTCGAGCAAGAATCCAAGACTTCCAACTCAATTTAAAACACTTTAATCATAGTAATAAGGAAATGGGTATCCCGACTTTCCCCAAACATAGCATGAAACAATCACCACACATATCACAAACGTCGTGCATAACAAACAACATATTTCATTTCTCAGCATCACCATATCAACTTACCAACATCCCGATCTTTCAAAGAATTACTCTACATAGCATATCTCAATCAACATGCATATAGCAATCACCATACATAACAATCAATCAGATTGACCCTATAACATCATCATGTATATAAAAGATCACATACATCACAACCATCATGCATGGCACCAATATCATTTGTTCATCAACAACATGATTATAACAATTTCCGAGCAAAGCAAACATCATCATTAACTTAGAATTACATCACATCAACTTACCAATAACTTACCATTATCCCATTCTTTTGAAACTTGGCTATGATACCACAAAATGTAACCACCTCGACTCAGTCTAGGTGAAAGACCGAACCTAACAGATCATACAAGGAATATTTAGGTGAACGGAGATGTTTACCTCAATAAATGACCCTATTTTTTATTTATTCTTTTCTAAAAGCTCATTATTATCCTATATGTTAAAAATCACAGGAACATTTTGCAAATTAATCAAACAACAATTAGGGACTCAAATGCATGTAATCACATTTTAGGGACCAATTTGTAATTTTACCAAATTATAGGGACTTCTTCACTTTTTAAGTTACAAATATTTAATTATTCATATTACATGCATCTCCGTTAAATCTCAACTCAAAACAATAATCCAAACTTATTTAATTACATCCACAACATTTAGGGATCAAAACATAAAGAATCAGAACTTTTGAAGATTCCACTAACCAACTTAACTGTAAGGTGTTTCGGTAACGATTGCCCTGTACCGAAACACTCGTTTCGGAACAAGGCTGTTCATTTCGGTACACGAGGCTGTTTCGAAACTGCCTCATACCTGTTTCAGAAAACAACCTTCCAGTAACCAAGCGTACCGAAACGCCTCTCCCTAATTCAAAACCCCAAGGCCATTTCAAGTACCATGTTTCGTTACAGGCTCGAGTGTACTGAAACACCTGGGCCTGTGATGTAACTTGTTTTTGGTTTTTCATACTTTAATCCATTCTAAACCAATCCTACATGCTTCCAACATATATAAGCATCAATCCTCTAGCATCCAAGGCATATTCATCAACATGACATGAGCATTTGCATCAAGGGTAAACTATAAGCATGCAACCTATTGTCAAACAAAGCAAGATACCCAAAAAGCAAAGTAAAACATAAACTAAATACCAATGGCCAATTACATGTCTAAAACAACAAACCAAACTTGCACAAAAGGGAGTTTACACAAGTATCCCAATAAATCAACGGATCCCCCATTACCCTTATTACTTTAGTCCAAACTGAAACATACATTCTAAAGAGAAGACTCTTGGATTCGCTTGCCTCTTGCTACCTCCAAAGCCTCAATTATCTGTATTGATGGAAAAATGAAAGCGTAAGTACACAAGGCTTAGTGTGGAGGCTCATAAGTAAAAATCATCAATACATTAAAATCGTTTCTCATGTCCACATTGAAATCTCATTTCAATTTACTAAAACATCATTTAGAAAACCATCACACCCTTTTCAAAACCATGCACTTTTCTTTATTAAAATCAGCATGTTAATCATCATGCAACATGTATCATGAATCATCGACAAGTTCCAAACCACACTCAATTTAAGCCTTACTATGCATAGCTACCTTATTCAAAGTCTAAAGAGTAAAACATGCGTAAATCACATTATGCAACATAAACGATTCCATGATACATCATCAATTATAGTGGCTTACAAGTGATCATTAAACAAGTTCACAACTCAAAACCTCATATTGAATACACAAATTACAACAAGTGTCTATCTGACAATTCAAGCCATCTTAACCGAAATTGGTACATTCACTACCAAAGGTACTCTATCAACCGGGTACAATTACAACCCATAGGGACACTAACCCCTATCATCGGTGTAACCCCCTCGACCCAGCCTAGCCGATAGACCGAACTGAACGGGTCACACGGGGAATATTGAAGTAAAACGGGAAGATTTACCTCAATAAACGACCCTATTTTTTCCCTTTTTATCTTGTATAGATGCAAGTTAGGTTCCTATGTGTTCAACAAACAACGGATTAAACAACAACACGAACGCTCATTGATTATTACAAGGACTGTATCGGTACACTCGGGCACCGTATCGATACACCCTCGACCAGTGGCTGAAAAGGGTATCGATACGCCTCCGTGTACCGGTACACCCCTCCAATCTATGAAGGCCGTATCGATACACTACTCAGTGTACCGATACGCTTCAGTATGCAATTTCCCAAAATGCTAGTTTAACTCACTTTTAGTCGTCCCAAAACATTCCAACATGCATTTAATCATACATACAACTCAAATGTACTTCAACTATCAAGACCACATGGCAATAACAACATCAAAGCATCTCTATAATCAATAATGAATTCTAGATGCATGCTTCCTATGTAAATCAAGCATCAAAGGTCAAATCTCAAATCCATGCATAATCCAACATTTAAACACCACTTACAACCAAAAATAAGCACACCAAACAAGAAAATACCAAAACAACTAACATTCATAACATTGGACAACCTCATTGCCTTTATTACACTAGTAAGAAACCAAGACATACTTTGAATGAAGTCTCTTGGAAATCCTTTGAAAGTTGCTGCCCCGAATCACTTAATTATCTATATTGATGAGCAAAAGAGAGCATAAGCATACAAGCTTAGTGAGGAATGCTCAAAACAAAAAACACCATCAATACTCAAAACCATTTTTACTCTTTTGAAAACGATCATGCCCTCTTTGAAAATCCATGCACATCATCATTAAAATCAGCATGTTAAACACCATGCAACAGGTATCACATACTTCACAGCAATTAAACCATTGCTAAACAAAAATCTAGCCTTCCAAGCATATTCACCAATATGCAAAGCTTAAAGTAAAACATGCATTTTCCATATTATGCATCATCAACATTTCCATAACATTTCAATCCATTATATTTGCTTAAAAGTGATTAACAACATTCTCATTTCTCAAAAAGAATATCGAATACATGAATTACCAAGTGTTGTCCCAAACACTTCATACACTCTACCGACATCTCAAGTCTCACACAAGGGAGCAACCCTCCACCGTTGTGACACTCGTGGTGGAGTTTTTTGTACAATCACAACCCCTCAACACCACTCATCGGTAGATGTATAGCCCACTAACGAGAGACATGACATACAATGTTCACACATGGGAGCTAACCTCCACCATTGCAACCTTAAACATTCCTCAATCGTTAGGGTACTTAGATGGAGTTTTCGGTACAATCACAACCCCTCAACATCCAAGGCGACTTGTTTATCCCATCCTGAATCCTTATTTCCCTGAACCACCTTCAACGTCTCGAACCAGCAAACTTCGGTTCCACTATCCTGACCCAATGCACAAAACACCTAGCCCAAAACCGGGGCGTTACAACTCTCCCCCACTTAAGAAATTTCATCCTCAAAATTTTACCTGAAGGAAATTGTTGCGAAAACTGCTTCAAGATGTCCACCTTACTCTCCCACGTGGCCTCTTTAACTCCTCGATGTCGCCACAACACCTTCACAAGTTCAATCATCTCACCATGAAGAAATTTGCTACTCGAATCCAGGATCCCCACTAGTTCCTCATCATAGGATAAATCTGGATTCAACTCAATCTCCTCAACTATCATCACATGAGATGGATCTTCTCCAACTCAGGAGGTGACCTCAACCGATATGCAACATAACCAATTTGCTCCACAACCTCATAAGATCCAATAAACCTCGGACTAAGCTTTCCCTTTCTTCCGAACCTCATCACATTCTTCCAAGGCGATACCTTTAGGAACACGCAATCTTAAACCACAAACCCAATCTCTCTACGCGTTAAATCCGCGTAAGACTTCTGACAAACTGAAGCAACCTTCAACCTTTCACATATGAGTTTCACTTTCTCAATTGTTCCCTTAAGCATATTCGGCAAGGAAATCAACTTCTGCTCCGCCTCCGCCCAACAAAGAGGCGTCTACACTTTCTCCCATACAAAGCCTCATACGGAGCCATTTGTATACTTGCTTGAAAACTGTTAATATAGGCAAACTCAACGAAAGGCAACTTTTTTTTTCAAAGAACCTTGGAAATCTATCACACAACATCACAACATGTCCTCTAGCACCTAGATAACTCGCTTCGACTGTTCATTCGTCTGAGGATGATACGAAGTGCTTAAATTCAAACGCGTAACCAACGTCTGGTCTAAACATTCTCAAAATCTCGTTGTAAACCTTGGATATCTATCCGACACTATGGACTTAGGCACACCATGCAAACGCACAACCTCAGCAATATACAACTCTGCTAACTTATCCAATGTGTACGTAGTATGCACGGCCAAGAAATGCGCACACTTCATAAGACAATCTACAATCACCCAAATGGAGTTCTTCTTGGACGGTGTCAAAGGTAGACCAGACACAAAATCCATCATAATCCATTCCCACTTCTATTCCGGTATCCTCAAAAGTTGTAGCAAACCAGAAGGAAACTGACGCTCAGCTTTCACACGCTAACAAACCATACACATGCTTACGAAATCAGCAACATCCTTTTTCAACCCCACCCAATAGTATTTATCCTTCAACCCACAATACATCTTAGTACTACCAGGGTGCATAGAAAAAGGACTACTATGAGCTTCAGTCAAAATAGTGCGCCTTAACTCAACATCTTCCGGCACAACTATTCGACTTTTGAAACATAAAACTCCAACATCATTGAAATCGAAGTCTGTTGCATTACCATAAGCTATATCTTGAACATGAGGCACCAACGAATCATCAAGCAACTATTTCTCCTTGATTAGTTGAATCAAGGAAGGTTTTACCTGCAACTCGGCTATCAACCCACCATCGCGTGATAAACTCAACCGAGCAAACATCGCTCTCAATTCAACAGGTACCTTCCTCCTCAAAGCATCGACCACAACATTGGCCTTTCCAAGATGGTACTCAATCGTCAGATCATAATCCTTAAGCAACTCTAACCATCTTCGTTACCTAAGATTCAACTCTCATTGAGACATGAGATACTTTAAACTTTTATGATCGGTGTAGACCACACACTTCTCACCGTAAAGATAGTGTCTCCAAATCTTCAAAGCAAACACCACTGCAACAAGCTCTAGATCATAAGTAGGATAGTTACACTCATGTACCTTTAATTGTCTAGACGCATAAGCTACTACTTTTCCACCTTGCATCAACACGTAACCCAAACCAACATATGATGCATCACTATAATCTACAAATCATTACCCGATTCTGGTTGAATTAAGACAGGAGCTTGCGTCAAAGCTTCCTTCAACTTCTCGAAAGCTTGTTGCCTAACGTCCGTCCATTCAAAGTGAACATTCTTTTGCAACAACTTGTTCAAAGTAGCAGCAATCTTAGAAAAACCTTCAACAAACCTTCAATAATATCCAGCCAGCCCAAGGAAACTATGCACCTCCATCACCGATTTAGGCATTTTCCAACTCATCACCGCCTCGATCTTGTGTGGATCAACACGGATACCTTTGACTGACACCACATGCCCAAGAAAAACAAATTCCCTGAGCCAAAACTCGCACTTGCTCAGCTTAGCATAAAGCTGATTCTCCAACAACACTTGCAACACAATCCTCAAATGCTTATCATGATCTTCCTCCGTACGCGAGTACACAAGAATATCATCGATAAACACTACCAAAAACTGATCTAAGAACTCATGGAACACCCAATTCATCATATACATGAATGCAGCCGGTGCATTTGTCAACCCAAACAGCATCACCAAGAACTCATAATGGCCATACCCTATTCGAAAAGCTGTTTTACGTACATCTACACCCTTAACCTTTAGTTGATAATACCCAGACCTCTAATCAATCTTTGAGAACACTAAAGCACCACGAAATTAATCAAACAAATCATCAATTCTTGGCAAAGGGTACTTGTTCTTAATCGCCAACTTGTTCAGTTGTCGATAATCTATACACATACGCATCGTGCCATCCTTCTTCTTTACAATCAAGACTGTCGCACCCCAAGATGAAACACTTGGCATTATGAACCCTTAATCAAGCAACTCTTGAAGTAGCGTTTTCAACTCCTTCAACTCTTTAGGTTCCATTCGATAAGGAGCAATGGACAGTGGAGTCGTATTTTCATACAACTCAATGCCAAACTCAATTTCTCTATTTTTTAGAAAACCAAGCAACTCTTCTGGAAAGACACCCGGAAACTCACATACTGTTCGTATGTCTTGCACTCGCACTTCCTTCATACCAGGGTTCATCACATAAGCTAGGAAAGCTTCACAACCCAACTCGCTTAACATCAAAATCAACTATAGCTTGATGCTCAACCAACCAATCTATTCCAAGAATCACATCAAAACCATAAAAAGGCAATTCCATCAAATCAACTGAAAAACACATGGCCTTCAAACGATAAATGACATCTTAAATACAATTTTCTTGTAACAAGAGTTTAACCAAAAGAGCTTGTTACTTGCATTCCTATATCTAACATCTAAATAGGAATATCAAGCAAATATGCATGCTCACTCAAGATGTATGAATGCGTAGATCCATAATCAATCAATGCTAAAAAAGACAAGGATTGCAAGGTGAAGGTACCTGCAATCACTTTGGTGTCACTACGTCCCTCGCGATGTGCATACACCCTCACAGGACCACTACAACTCTGGTTGAACATCTACAACATGAGCCACACATCTCTTCCCATCCTCCCTCCTTTGGAAGTTACCACGGCCGCGCCCACGGCATCTCTGTGGTGCAACAACAGGTGCTCGACCCTGACCACATACTGCTAACAAGGGACACTCATGTATCATATGATCAACAAATCCACAATTCTAACAAGAATTAGCCCCAGCAACAGGAGCATGCTCATCACGAGCCAGGCGAGGACAATCTTGGCTCAAGTCCTCACGCGATCCACATGTCTAGCAAGTATTCTTCTCAAACCTCGCCCTGTTACCCTTAGCTAGCGCACCTCTCCCAAAATCAACTCGCCTCACCTCAATCCGATACCTACGGTCACGATTCCTCTTATTCTACCCACCACTAGGGCCAGTATATGTAGCTCTCTTACTCGAGCTAGATCCACGCATGTGAGATATCACCCTAAACTTTGTTCTATGTCCTTGGCTCCTGTCACCAACACATCAAAATCCGTGTAATCAGATGTGAGTATTAACGTCTTCATGTCCTGCACCAAGCAATATCGAAAAGCGATCACAACGATGCCTATTACTCGGCACCAACTCCAGAGCATATTGGCTCAGACGTACGAACTAGACCTCATACTCAACCACCGTTATATTTCCTTGCACCAAGGACATGAACTCCTGCTTTTTATCATCCAAGTATCTGACTCCTAGATACTTTCTTTGAAAGGCAGTCTGAAAGAAATCCCAATCCACCTCGTTTGGCTCCATAGCCGTAGTCACAATCGTCAACCATGCATAAGCATCACCATACAACAATGACACATCGCATCCCAGCTTTCATGGGTCATTGCACCCCATCTGATACAAAATTCGGATCGTACTGGCCATCCAAGCCTCAGATTCCTAAGGAGACAAACCACGATAATCCATGCCTCCTAAACTTCGTAAACGCTCAAACGGCAACCCAATTGCCCAACGGTAGGCGCTTGCACATGCACTCCAGTAATAGCAGCCTGGAATGCTCCAGTCATCGCATGTACCAAAGCCGTCAGATCACCCAACACATGACCAGCCTGTCCATGTTGCACTTGTTCCTCACCCCAGGTGGTGGTGGCGGATGAGGTAAATTCGCACCAGGCAGAACCTCGTTCTCTTGATTTCGTTGCTCACCAACATGAGCAACTGACCCAGAACGTAGCTCTCTCATCGGTCCCATTGTTCTATTAAGATTAAGGCATGGATATAAAACAAAACAAAAGATCAAGCCAGCTTCTAGCAAGGATCCAAGACTTCAAATCCAATTTAAAACATTTCACTATAGTAATAAGGGAATGGGCATTCCAATTCCCCCCAACATAACACAAAGCATATTACATACATGTCACCACTGTCATGCATCACAAGCATTAAGATTCATCCCAATCTATCATCACATATAACAACTCACATTCATATTACAATCACCATACATAGCATCACCATCACATATTCAACAATAACATGTTTAAGACATTCACCGAACAAAACAAACATCACCAATAACACACATTCACATCTCAATTACTTACCAACAACTTTCCATCATCCCAACCTTTTGAAACATGGCTCTAATACCACCAAATGTAACCCCCTCGACCCGGCCTAGCCGATAGATCGAACCGAACGGGTCACACGGGGAATATTGAAGTAAACCAAGAAGGTTTACCTCAACAAACAACCCTATTTTTTTCTTTTTTATCTTGTCTAGATGCAAGTTAGGTTCCTTTGTGTTCAACAAATAGTGGATTAAACAAAAACACAAACGCTCATCGATTATTACCAAATACAATTTTAGGGACCATTTTGTAAACTTAGCAAAATGCAAGGGTTTTTCCCCAAATTCGGTTTACCAACCTCAGATTATACTCATTTCATGCATCTCTGTAAAGAATGAGCTCAAATTAACCATTAAAACTTATTTAATTGCATCCATAACAATTAGGGAGTAAAACGTAAAGATTCAGAACATTCAAAGATGACATCCAACCAAATTAACTAACAGCGTATCGGTACCCTTAGGGAGGGTGTGGATACGCCCCCAACGATCAACCTTCCAAACCCAGCATTACAAGGACTGTATCGGTACACTCGGGCATCGTATCGATGCACCCTCGATTAGTGGCTCAAATGCGTATCGATACACCCCCGTGTATCGGTACACCCCTCCAATCTATGAAGGTCGTACCGATACACTACTAAGTGTACTGATACGCTTCAGTCTGCAATTTCTCAAAATGCTAGTTTAACTCACTTTAAGCCGTCCCGAAACATTCCAACAGGCATATAATCATACATACAACTCAAATGTACTTCAACCATCAAGACACATGGCAATAACAACATCAAAGCATCTCTATCATCAATAATGAATTCTAGATGCATGCTTCCTATGTAAATCAAGCATCAAAGGTCAAATCTCAAATCCACGCATAATCCAACATTTAAAGACCACTTACAACCCAAAATAAACACACAAAACTTGTACCAAATCAGAAAATACCAACACAACTAACATTCATAACATTAGACACCCTCATTACCTTTATTACACTAGTCCAAAACAAAGACATACTCTCAACGAAGTCTCTTGGAAATCCTTTGAAAGTTGATGCCCCCAGGCATTTCTCAAAAAGCATATCAGATACACGGATTACCAAGTGTTGTCCCAAACACTTCATACACTCTGCCGACATCTCAAGGCTCACACACGAGAGTAACCCTCCACTGTTGTGACAAACGTGGTGGAGTTTTCGGTACAATCAAAACCCCTCCACACCACTCATCGGTAGATGTATAGCCCACTAACAAGAGACGGGACACACACAAGGTTCGCACACGGGAGCTAACTTCCACTGTTGCAACCTTAAACATTCCACAATCGTTAGGGTACTTGGATGGAGTTTTCGGTACAAACACAACCCCTCAACATCCAAGGCGACTTATTTATAGTGCACTCAATCCTAGAGTCGACTAACTATATCCGATTTTATTTACAAAACAGTTTATACAACATCTCTTGCCAATATAATCCACATTTCATGCATACCTCATTGTTTTTCCAAAGCATTCATAATAAGCTACATTTCAAGCATTAAACCATGCTTCAAAAATCATGCATCAACACATGCATACAAGGATCACTTACCTAGTGCATCCTTAAACCATATGGCCTCATCAACCACATTTGAAAACATTCTTTAAAACATTAGGTAAACGTAATAAAAACAAGTGCCTCCAAAGGCTCATAATAGCACAATCCGAGGGAGAAAATCACTTTACTTGCTTCCGAACTTAGTAAAGCATTTCAAGCTTACACTAAGTTCCCAAAACCTCTTTTATGAAGTTTCAAAGCTGGAAATCTCATTTTCACTCACTGACTTGAAAAACCTCACTCGCCGACGCAACAATCAACCGTTCGAAGCCTCCAAAACCACTTTGATCGATTCTGAAACACTATCCCATGTTTTAAACAAATTAAAAATAGAGATTCAATGCACCATAATGCATCCAAATACCATCACTTAATTAGAAACCCGCTGCTTTGCTCTAAAGCATCAAAATACCCATAAAAAACAATCGAAATCACAATCGATTTATCTCTAAACTCATCCCAGCCATCAACCAACACATCCAACACATTTTAACCACAAATCAACATCCAAAAACAACCTAAAATCATCCTTATAGCTCCAACAACTTAGATCTCACATAACACCCCAAGAACCCAACCATAAACACCTTTAAAATCAAAGATCTCAAAGATTTCGGGATTAATATGATTAAGACTTTATTTCAACATCATAAACCTTCAGAAACTTGATTAGAAATCATCTTAAACAAATCAAATTAAAACAACTCCGAAAATCACATTAAATCATCTCTTTAAATCAAGATTTCCCATTTCATCAAAACCATAATAAAACTTCAATCAAAAACATAAATCAAGAGTCAAATATCTTTGGAATTTCTTTAAATAACCTTGATTAGAGGGTTAGCAGAAAAATTACCTCTAATCCTTGCTTCTCTTCTTATTTGGCATGTTTTGCTTTCAAGAATCTTGAAGAGATTTGAGAGAAATCACAAGAGAGAAGTTGAAAATCAAGAGAGAAAATGAAAGTGAAAGATATCTGGAAAATGAGAGAAAATAGAGAGTGTTTGGCTAAAGTGAAATGGAGGAAATGAAAATGATCGTCAATTATTTTAACCAAAATAACTACCCTTTTATTAAATCAATAAAAGCCACTTTTAACATTTAATAAACCACTTAAAACACATGTTAAATTAGAGAAAAGGCCCAATTGTCATTTATCTCCCTAAATATTCTATGTTTTGACTCTTTTGAGAAACACCCTTTTTTTAGTTTTAAAACTTTACATTTTGGTCACTACCCAAAATGTACACTTCCCAAAACTCGTTTTGCAAAATTGATTTAACAAACCTCTTAAATATAGTTTTAGAGGATTTTAGAAATTTTTACCATATTTGTATCCCATCTTGAACCCTGATTTCCCAGAACCACCTTCAATGTCTCTAACCGCCAACCTCTGGTTCGACTAGCCTGACCCAACGCACAAAACACCTAGCCCAATATTGGGGCGTTACAATCGGTTAGATGCTTAACCACTAACGAGAGACGGGACACCAACCCCCTCGATCGTTAGGGTACTTGGACGGAGACACGGGACAGCAACCCCTTGACATCCAAGGCGGCTTTTTAAAGTGCACTCAATCCTATAGCCGGTTAACTATATCCGATATCATTTATAAACAATTTCACAAATCACTTGCCAATATAATTCACATTTAACACATACCTCACTAATTTCAAAGTATCATCAATAAACCTCATTTCCAAGCATTAAACCATACTTACAATCACAAGCATAAATCACACACTTCAAGTATCACTTACCTTGTGCATCCTTCAACATTTCACCATTAATAATAGTAACCATACTCATATAAACATGCTTTAACGGTAGATAAAACCATTAATTCCAAACAGTGCATAAATCATCATATAATAGCACAACCGAGAGAGGAATATCCATTCACTTACTTCCGAACTTAGTTAAGCGTTTCAAGCTTACCACTATGTTTCCAAATCACCATTTAAAGCTTTCAAAACTGAAATTCACGTTCTCACTCACCAACACTCACAAGCTCGACTAGCCGACGTGAATCCAAGCAATCGAAACTCACGAACCTTCATCGATTGCTTCCGATATGTTCTCCCATGTTTATACCACACTAGAGCAGATGATAAATGCATCATCATGCATTAAAATCTCTAGCAAGCAAATCTACCGCGCTGATCTGCCCAAAAACACCAAAACGCCAATCTGAAACAACTAAAAAAACACCTTCAATTACACTACAAACTCAGTCCAGTCAAAACCTATCACTTTCATCCATAATTTTAATCATCAATCAACATAAAAAACCAACCTAATTACATCCTTATACCTTCAGCAACATAGATTTCACACTAACACCACAAAACCCAAAATCTAACAACCTAACAACTAGATATCCATCTTGATTAGGGATTAATATGATCAAATCTTTCCTTTAACATTATTTAAAATCCAAAACATGATTAAAATCAATCATAGCTCATCCAAATCAGATCCAATACGGAAATCAATCAAAATCACCATTTAAGCTTGATTTAACCACTTTCATCAAATTAAACATAAAATCTTTTTAAGAAAACATAATTAAAGCGCCAAATACTTGTGAATTTTAATAAAGAACCTTGATTAGAGGAGTTGAACAAAATTTACCTCTAATCATTGCCTATTCCTTCAATTAGCAAGATTTTGTTGAAAACCTTCAAAGATCCTTTGAGACAAAAGAAGAAATCACTAAGGAAATCATTTACCAAACAAAAAGAATTGCAAAGATGAAATTATCTGGAGATTTTGAGAGTAAGGAGAAGTTTGGCTAATGAGAAAATAGAGAAAATGAGAGTTATGTCAAAAATGATTTCATAAAACAAAATCTCCTTTTTAATAAAATCCTTTTAAGTCTTTTAATTAGACCATAATTAAAATGTGCTCAATTGAAGGAAAAAGGCTGATTAATTTTAAGTTAGCTCCCTAAAGATTCTAATCATTGGTCCTCTTTCAAAGCAGTCCTTTAAAAATAGTTTTCAATTTTTACATTTTAGTCACCAAACTGAAATGTCGACCATTCAAAAATCATTTTCCAAAATTGGCTTCACTTTTCCTCTATACATATTTAAAGAGGATTTTATAAATTTTTTGCCTAATTTTATGACATCTCGAATAAAGTTTTCCCTGAACCAACCCCGAACTAACTCGGATCTCTAGTTAAGGTTGATAAGACCCTAAACCACCTCTAAAACCTCTAGGCCCAAAATTGGGGCGTTACTAACCAGTTCACCCGAACCTCTTAGCCGAACCCGACTAATTTTTAAGCCCAAAATCAGGGTGTTACAACTGTCCCCCACTTAGGAAATTTTGTCCTCGAATTTTTACCTGATGGAACAAGGTAAGGAATCTGCTTCAGCATGTTATACTTCCTTTCCCATGTGGCTTCCTCTACAGCACGATGTCGTCACAAGACCTTAGCCAAGTCAATGGCCTTACCACGAAGAACCTTGTTGTCTGAATCCAAGATCTCAACAAGTTCTTCATCATACAACAAATTTGGATTCAACACTATCTCCTCACCAGGCATAACATGAGACGGATCCGATCTATACCTCCGAAACATGGATACATAGAAAACATCATGTATCTTCTCCATCTCGAAATGTAACCCCTCGACCCGGCCTAAACAGTAGACCAAAGCGAACGGGTCACACGGGGAATATTGAAGTAAACCGAGAAGTTTACCCCAACAAAAAATCCTAATTGCATCCACAACATTCAAGGACCGAAACATAAAGAATCAGAACTTCAGAATATTCTATCAACTAACTTACCAGCCTATCGTTTCGTTACAGGCTAGCCCTGTATCGAAACAAGTGTACCGAAACAGGTACACATGGCTCGAAACATGGGCTCGTATTGAAACACACTTGAGGTGTTTTGGAATAGTGGTTTCTAGTAGCAAAACGTACTAGAACAGACCTCCCATGTTTCAAAACCCTTAGGCCATTTCAGGCTCACTGTTTCAGTACAGGCTCGAGTGTACTAAAGCACATGGGCCTGTAATAACACTTTTTACTGGTTTTCACCCTTCAATCCATCATAAACCAAGCCAACATGCTTCCAACATGCATACATCATATTTAAACATTAATCCTCACACATTCATGGCATATTCAACAACAAATCATGGCAAAATGCATCAATGATAAACTATAGGCATGCAACGTAGCAAATAAGCCACTCAAGAGTCAAAATCAAACCAATGTATAATCCATCTAATTAAGGCATTTTACAAGTTAAAAATCATAAAACAAACATGCTCACAAAGGGTGTTCATAGACCTCACCCAAATAGACTATGGAACCCCCATTGCCTTTTTTACTCTATTCCATAAACAAAACATACATTCAAAAGCTTTAATTATTTTCATTGATGGACAAATAAGAGCGTAAGCACACAAGGCATAGTGAGGAGTGCTCAAAACCAAAACGTCATCAATGCATTAAAACTATTTTCCATCATTTGAAAACCATCATGCCCTTTTTAAACCACTCACTTTCTTTAACAAATCAACATGTTAAACATCATGCAACAAGTGTTAAATACTCAACAACAAATCCATTTGCTAACACTTAATTAAAGAGTAAAACATGCATTTACATAATATGGATCATTAACCATTTCATAATTGTTTATCAATTATAATGGCTCACAAGTGATCATCAACATACATGTTTCTCAAAACCACATCGGATACACGGATTTAGAAGTGTTGTCCCAACACTTCATACATTCTCATCGGCATTTGAAGGTTCAGACATGGGAGCTACCCTCCACCTTTGTGACACCCATGGTGGAGTATTCGGTACACCGTATAAACCCCTCAACGCCACTCATCGATAGATGTATAACCCCACTAACGAGAGACGGGACACTATACACTTTCCTCAATCGTTAGGGTACTTGGATGGAGTATTCGGTAGACCGTATAAACCCTCAACATCCAAGGTGACTCATTTATAGTACACTCAATCCTATAACCGGCTAACTATATCCGATTTTCATTTAGAAACCAATTTCACAACATCATTTGCCAATATAATTTGCATTTAACATAACCTCATTGTTTTCAAAGCATTACCAATAAACCACATTTCCAAGCATCAAACCATGCTTCATAATACAAGTATAAGCGTGTACTTACAAGGATCACTTACCATGTGCATGCTTCATCAAAAACAGTAAATCACTTACTTCACTTCATGCTTTAAAATAGTAGGTACCATGCATTTAAAAACAAGGGCATCAACAATTCATAATAGCATAATCCGAGGGAGAAAATCGCTTTACTAACTTTCTGTTGTCACTAAATTTTCACCTCAGTGTTAAATAATTCGAAAAATTAAAAAATTAAAATCCTTTTGAAGCCCACCTTTTAAATAAATAAAATCCTCTTAAAGTCCAGCTTTTAAAGTAAAAACCCATTTTCAAAAGAGCCCATTTCAAAAAGCCTACTTTTAAATAAAGAAGACAAAGCCCATTTTGAAGCCCACTTTTAAAGTTCAAAAAGGGAAAAGAAAAAGAAAAGAGAAAACATAATTCTAATAATAAATGGATAAGAAAAAAAGGAAATAAAGTAAAGTAAATAAATAATATTAATTGTGATGAAATAATAAAAAAATAGCCCAAAACAGCAAAAAAGAAAAAAAAGAAAACAAAAACAAAAAAAGAAAAGGAAGAGCCCACGCGCCTAACGCGTTTACCGCATGCGCTCGAATCCCAGCCTAGCAAACGCTTGCCGTGATCTTCCTAGTGGTCGTCCGGCGTCTACCGGCCACAGCTGCCGACGTCGCTGGTACTAGCCGGTCCGCCTCGCCGCCGCCAACTCAACGCCACCAACCCCGCTTACCGCCGCCGTCTGTGCTCGTCGGAATCTGCAAAAAAACGAGAAAGGTAGTCAAACCCTAGGCTTGAATCATGGGGATAATTTAGCTCGAATATTCAACCAAATAGGATATGGTTTGAGGGGTTTTTCCTAGAATCAAGTTTCTTGTCTGATTTTAGCTTCAATTTGGGGATTGAAATCCAAATTTGGCTTGAATTTGAAGCTAAAATTCAAGTATAAATACCCCCTTTTCATTTGTTCAACACACATCTATTTGAGAGAAAAACCACTATAAAAGGTTCAAGAAAAATTGTAACGCCCCGGTTTTGGGCTTAGGAGTTTTGGGCGTTGACCGGTTTGGTCAAAGTGCTGTTCGAATCTAAAGAGGTGAAATTAGGAAAGCCTAGTTCGGGTTGCACTAAAAATATGGAAAAATGTTCTAAAATCATCTTTTAATATAAGTAAGTGAACTGTGAAATCAATTTTGGAAAATGAGTTTTGGAAGTGTGACATTTTGGCTAGTGACCAAAATGTAATTTTCGAAAGTTTTGTGGCTGTTTTATAAAGGGTTGAAACTTTGAATCTTTAAGGAGCTATTTACCCAAAGGGAGTTTCTCCAGATTTTTCTAAGATATTTTAAGTCTAAATTCTGATTTTAAATGATATTAAAAGTGGAGGGAAAGCCATTTGGCTATTTTGGATTTTGTAACCAACTTTTCTCAATTTTCTTTCTCTCATTTTCTCTCAACCCAAACACATTCTCTCCAGAGAATTGGATCTGATTTTCTCACCTAAATCCCTCCTTTCAACTCTCATTTGATTCCTAATCAACATATCTTCAAAACCTCTTCAATTGCTAATTGTTTCAACAAGGTTTTTGATTCCAAAAAGAGGAGAAACTCAAGTTTGGAGATAAGAACGTCCTTCTCCTCTAAACTATCAGTTCTTTACTGAAATTCCCAAGTTTTCAATCCTTAATTGATGTTTAATTAAAGGTTTTTAAGTGGTGAAATGGATCTTGGCTTATAATGCAAGATTTGGTGATTTTTGATGATTTTCGTTAGATCTGATTAATCTGTGATTTGAGATGTGTTTTTGATGTTAAATGAACTCTAAATTGATAAGGAATTGAGTTTTGATTGATGCAATCCCGGATAGGTTGAGTTTCCTAAGTTTAGCTTGTGATTCAAGGTTGTTTTTGAGGTGATCTTGTGGATCTGATGTTGCTGGAGGTATAAGGATGTTAATAAGTTGTTTTTAGATGTTTTATGATGTTAAAGGATATGTGGTTTTGCTGGTTTGTGGCTGGGCTTTGTTTAGAAGTGTTTTGGATGCATTTTCGGTTGTGTTTGGTGGCCGAAAATGGTGTGTGGATGAGAGCAGCGAGTTTAGGTGCTTTCATTGAAGCAATTAATGCATGATGATGCATTAATCCCCTGCTTTGATGTGTTGAAACAGGGGAGGCATCTTTGGATCCAAGAGTTGTTGATCCGGAAGCTTGATTTGGTGCTTTGGCTTGAAGCAAAGTGGGAATCGGTGAGTGCGTTTGTGAAAATTGGGTTTTCGGCTTTGAAACCAATGTCTTGGGAGCTTAGTTTAAGTCTAAACAACTTTGCTAAGCTCAAGTGTAAGTTTTCGGAATTTCTCTCTAGTGGTGGCCATGATTTTGTTGTGATGCAAAATGGTTATTTGCATGTTTTAATTACTGTTTTGGAAGCATGTTTTAGCATGGAATTTGCTGATGTTTTAAGCCATATGTTGAAGGAAACTCTAGGTAGGAGTTCCTTGATTTTGTACATTGATTAAATGTGGTTTGATGCTTTGAAATGCATGATGAAAATGGCTTGGTTTAATGCTTTAAAACAGTGGATTAAATGATGAAAATGATGTATATTGGCTAGTGATGTTTTAAAAAGGTTAAGGTCACTAAGGTGGTTAAAAGTCCTTGAGTGAGCCTTGTTACTTAAGAACATCAAGGTGGTTAAAAGTCATTGGATGGTTCTTGTTGCGGACACTAAGGTGGTTAAAAGTCCTTAGGTGATCCTTTCCATGGTGTTTAAAAGTCCATGGGGCCATGGTGTTTAAAAGTCCATGGGGCCAAGGTGTTTAAAAGTCCTTGGGGCCAAGGTGTTTAAAAGTCCTTGGGGTGATTCAAGCTATGGACACAAAGGTGGTTAAAAGTCCTTGTGTGGTCCTCATTCATGGTGTTTAAAAGTCCATGGCCAAGGTGTTTAAAAGTCCTTGGGGCCAAGGTGTTTAAAAGTCCTTGGGAAAGTTGATGAACTTGTTTTAAGAAATGGAATCTTTCACTTGAGCCAATATGACATGTTATGTTGTTAAGAAGCATGAGATGCTTGTTTTAAGTATGCTTTTGAGCATGTGCAAAGGTTGATTTAAAGCATGATTTATAAATGTTCTTAATTGCATTATTGAATGGTTTTTAAAGAGCATTCCTCACTAAGCTTTTGCTTACGCTCTCTTCGTTTTCTTAATTCAATAATGCAGAACATTAGTGAACCTTGAGGGCAGCAAGGAGGGCAAGAATTCAAGTTCAAGTAGAGCTCAATGTATGGAAGGTTTTGTTATACATTTTAGCTTTTGGGTAATTTGGCAATGGGGGACCAATGTGTATGTTTTGGGAAGTGTTTGGAACTCCCTAAGTATGTTGAATGATGATATGAATGCTGGTTTTTGTATTGGATCATTACATGCTTGTTTTGGAAGTTTGTGCTTGAATAGCTAGCTTGTGTAGGAAGCATGCCTATAGAATTGGGGCTTTTAGCATGTGATGTTGTTCTGATGATTTGATGATGCTTATAAGTCTTTTATATGTTGAATTGCATGCTGGTAAAGTTTGGTGGCAATTGGAGCATGTTTGAATGATTAATTGCATGTTTTGGAATGCACTTTGCTGCAATCTGTGCAGGGCGTTTTGGAATAGTGTGCACCGTTTCGGAACGGGTGCTTGAATGAACCCAGGCGTCCGAAACGGTATGCACCTTTTCGAAACGGTTTGGCCTCTGCCAGGCCCATGTTCCGGAACCCGTTGCGGAACGGCCCGTGTTTCGGAACGGGGTCTACCTGTTTCGGAACGGTCGATCGTTGGGGGCTGACATTGGCAGTTATATGTTTTGAATTGTTTGCATTTTGGTCCTGAAACTTGTTTGTGCAATTGTATGAGTTTGGGAAGTCCTTTTGAGCTGAAATTTCACAGAGAAGCATGAAACCTGACTAATTTCAAGTTGGTAACTTTTATTTGGGTTAAGTCCTTTTAATTATCAGAAATTACAATTTGGTCCCTAAAGTTGTAATTTGTTCAATTTGGTTTCTGTTTGATCTCTGATGTTTGTGATCTTTGAGTATGATGTTTGTGTGATCACAATTAGGACTAATGTGCATCTAGACAAGAGTAAAAAGAAGAAAAAAAGGTCGTTAATCAAGGTTGATTTTCGGGTTGACTTTGGTTTTCCCCGTGTGACTTTCTTAATTCGGGTCAACCGTCTAGGCCGGGTTAAGGGGGTTACATTTGGTGGTATCAGAGCTGAGTTCTCGAGTAATTGGGAATGAGTGTATGCATGATTGAAGCATGTTTGCCTTGTATGCTTGTTGTGTGAAAGCATGTTCAGTGGCTTGTGATATTGATGCAAATGAGTTATATGTTGTGATGTTGCATGTTGAGGGTACCCATTGCCAAACAAAAGCTAATGAAATGATGTTGATTTTGAATGAAATTGAGCTTGAATACTTGGATTGCTTACCTTGCTGGGCCTGACTTGTTTTATTTGCATTGTGATTGCATGGTAAAAGTATGGCACCACGTAGAGAGTTACGAGGTAGCTTGCGAGCTACGGCTCCTAATGAGAACGAGAAAGAAGAGAATACGGGTAGTGCGGTGTTACCCCCTCCTCCGCCTGGTGGTGGTGCTGGAGGTGAGAGAGCTGAAGCTGCAGCTGGTGCTGGAGCTGCTGGACCAGAGGTTGGTCAGGGGCAAGCTATGCCTGATATGTCTATGTTGGTACAAGCTATTGCGGGTGCTTTCCGAGCAGCAGTAGCTGGAGCTCAAGGAGCTGGGCATCAGGGAGATGCTGGAGTTAGACTACCTTTGGAGCGTTTGCGCAGTCTTGGTGGGACTGAGTTCATGGGTATGTCGGCTGAGAGTTTTGAAGCTTGGCTTGAGAGTACCAAGCGTATCTTGGGTCAGATGAGCTGCACGGATGTGCAAAAGCTGGGATGTGTTGTGTCCTTACTGCAGGACGATGCGTATACGTGGTGGACGACCACTATAGCTGGGATGGCTGAAGCTGATGTTACTTGGACATTCTTTCAGAATGTGTTCAAGAGGAGATATCTGGGAGTGAGATATCTTGATGAGAAGAAGCGTGAATTCATGTCTCTTACCCAAGGGAGCATGAGTGTGGCTGAGTATGAAGTGCAGTTTGTGCGACTCAGTTAGTATGCACCGGAGTTGATACCTGATGAGCGAGCAAGGTGCGAGAGGTTCCGTTATGGTCTTGTGACGGATGTGAAAATGTATGTGCTGGCCACTGAATATGATGATTTTGATGTGTTGGTGGGCCGAGCCAAGGACATTGAGATGAACTTGGGTTTATCTGCGAAGGGTGCTGGAGCGAGTTCTGGCAAGAGAGCTGCTGAGTTTAGTTCCGGAGGTGGACGGAACAAGAGGGGACGTGATCAGAGGTATCAGTCCTCAGCCAAGAGAGGTGGTGGTGCACCTGCTAGAGGAGGTAATGCTAGAGCTGATCCTAGTTCTTGTTGGATCTGCGGTTCTCGTGGTCACATGAAGCGTGACTGTCCTCGTGCTGTGAGGGAGGTGCAAGCTCCTGTTGCAGTAGCTGGTAATGGATGTTGGAATTGTGGTTCTGTAGACCATTTGAGGCGAGATTGCCCGAGGTTGGCTGGTGGCCAAGAGCGTGCTCCTGTTGTTGCTGCACCGCAGAGAGGTCGTGGGCGCGGCCGTGGTAATTTCCAGAGGAGAGAGAAAGGTGGTCGTGGAGTAGCCCATGTTGTGGCTATTCAGCCTGAAGGTGGAGGCCAAGCGAGGGTGTATGCTCAGCGTGAGGGAAGGAATGATGCGGATGTGATTGCAGGTACCTTTACTTTGCAATCCTTGTCATTGCTTTCTTTGATTGATTCTGGATCTACGCATTCGTACATTTTGCGTGAGCATGCTGAATTGCTTGGTTTGCCTGTTGAGTCTTTGGATGTTGGTGTTCGTGTCACTAGTTCTTTTGGTGAAACTGTTGTGACTCGAAAGCTTTATAGAAGGTGTCCCTTGGTTGTTCAAGAACATGTCTTTCATGTTGATCTTATGGAGTTGCCCTTCTATGGTTTTGATGTGATCCTTGGTATGGATTGGCTTGCTGAGCATCGTGCGGTGGTAGATTGTGAGAATAAGCGTGTTTTGCTTAAGCTTGCGGATGATTATGAAGTTGTTGTGGTTGGTGAGAATGTGAAGTTTCTTGCCAATGTGGTGTCTACCTTGGAGGCGAGTAGGATGCTGAGGCAAGGTTGCGAAGCTTATCTAGCTTTTGTGATGAATCCTAGCTCTAAGGAGTTGAGGGTGCAAGATATCAAGGTTGTGAAGGAGTTTCCTGGTGTTTTTCCTGAGGAGTTGCCTGGTTTACCTCCTAATCGCGAGGTGGAGTTTGGAATTGAGCTGTATGAAAATACAACTCCTGTGTCCATTACTCCCTATAGAATGGCACCTAAGGAGCTGAAGGAGCTAAAGACGCAGTTGCAAGAGTTGCTAGATCGTGGTTTCATCCGGCCGAGTGTGTCACCTTGGGGAGCACCGGTCTTGTTTGTGAAGAAGAAAGATGGCACTATGAGGATGTGCATTGATTACCGTCAGCTGAACAAGTTGACTATCAAGAATCGGTATCCTTTGCTGAGGATTGATGATCTCTTTGATCAATTTCGGGGAGCTGCAGTGTTCTCTAAGATTGACTTGAGGTCAGGGTATTATCAGTTGAAGGTGAAGGATGTGGATGTGCCTAAGACAGCTTTCAGGACAAGGTATGGGCATTATGAGTTCCTTGTGATGCCGTTTGGTTTGACAAATGCTCCTGCTGCTTTCATGGACATGATGAATCGTGTGTTTCATGAATACCTGGACAAGTTCGTTGTGGTGTTCATTGATGATATCCTCGTGTACTCGCGTACTGAGGAGGAGCACGAAGAGCATTTGAGGATTGTTTTGCAAGCCTTGTTGGAGAATCAGCTTTATGCTAAGCTGAGCAAGTGTGAGTTCTGGCTTAAGGAGGTGGTGTTTCTTGGGCATGTGGTCTCAGCTGAGGGGATTCGTGTTGATCCTCAGAAGATTGAGGCAGTGATGAATTGGAAAGTTCCTAAGTCTGTTCATGAGGTTCGTAGTTTCCTTGGTTTGGCGGGATACTACCGGAGATTTGTGGATGGTTTTTCCAAGATTGCTGCTCCTTTGACGAAGCTATTGCAAAAGGATGTTAAGTATGAGTGGACAGAAGCGAGACAGCAGGCTTTTGAGAAGCTGAAGGCGGCTTTGACGCAAGCTCCTATCTTGGTTCAGCCTGAATCAGGGAAAGAGTTTGTGGTCTATAGTGATGCATCCTATGTTGGTTTGGGATGTGTGCTGATGCAAGAGGGTAAGGTTGTGGCTTATGCGTCGCGGCAGTTGAAGGTGCATGAGCGCAACTATCCTACGCATGACATTGAGCTGGCTGCGGTGGTTTTTGCTCTGAAGATCTGGAGACATTATCTGTATGGTGAGAAGTGTACTGTGTACACGGATCACAAGAGTTTGAGGTATCTGATGTCTCAGAAGGAGTTGAATCTTAGGCAGCGGCGTTGGTTGGAGTTGCTCAAGGATTATGATCTGACGATTGAGTATCATCCTGGAAAAGCTAATGTTGTTGCTGATGCCTTGAGTAGGAAGGTAGCTGTTGAGCTGAGGGATATGTTTGCTAGCTTGAGCATATCGCGAGATGGTTGTCTTGTTGCTGAGTTGCAAGTGAAACCATCGTTGGTTCAGTTGATCAAGGAAAAGCAGTTGTTGGATGATTCCTTGGTGTCTCATGTTCAGGATATCGCGGAGGGTAGACCTTCGGATTTCTGCTTTAATGAGGATGGTGTGTTGTGTTTTGGTAGTCGGATAGTAGTGCCTGCTGATGCTGAGTTGAGGCGTGCTATTTTGACTGAAGGTCATAGTAGTCCTTTTGCTATGCACCCTGGTAGTACTAAGATGTATCGTGATCTTCGTGATGAGTACTATTGGGTGGGTTTGAAGAAGGATGTTGCAGAGTTTGTGAGCAAGTGTTTGGTGTGTCAGCGAGTTAAGGCTGAACATCAGGTTCCTTCTAGTTTGTTGCAACCGTTGAAAATCCCTGAATGGAAGTGGGAAAGGGTTACCATGGATTTTGTATCTGGTTTACCTTTGTCTCCATCAAAGAAGAATTCTGTTTGGGTGATTGTGGATCGCCTGACGAAGTGTGCGCATTTCTTGCCTGTGCATACTACGTTTTCTTTGGATAAGCTGGCAGAGCTGTACATTGCTGAGATTGTGAGGCTGCATGGTGTGCCTAAGTTGATTGTGTCGGATAGGGATCCGAGGTTCACATCGCGTTTCTGGCAGTGTTTGCATCAAGCTCTGGGTACAAGGTTGCATTTCAGTACATCCTATCATCCTCAGTCGGATGGTCAGTCTGAGCGGGTTATCCAGATTTTGGAGGATATGTTGAGGTGCTGCGTGATTGAGTTCCAAGGTTCTTGGGAGAAGCATCTGCCTTTGGTTGAGTTCGCTTATAACAATAGTTATCAGGCGAGTATACAGATGGCACCTTATGAGGCTCTGTATGGGAGGAAGTGTAGGACTCCTCTTTGTTGGGCTGAAACTGGTCAAAAGTTGGTTTCGATGCCGGCTTTGTTGAAAGGGACCACCGAGAAGGTGAAGCTCATTTGTGAGCGGTTGAAGGCTGCCTCTGATCGGCAGAAGTCTTATGCGGATTTGAAGCGTAAGGAGATAGAGTATGCGGTGGGTGACCGTGTGTTCTTGAAGGTTTCGCCTTGGAAGAAGGTGATGAGGTTTGGCCGAAAGGGTAAGTTGAGCCCTAGGTACATTGGACCATATGAGGTGGTTGAGCGTGTGGGTCCTGTTGCATATCGGTTGAGGTTACCTCAAGAGTTGGAGAAGATTCATGATGTGTTCCATGTTTCTATGCTCCGGAAGTATAGATCTGATCCTTCGCATGTGATGCCTGTGGAGGAAGTGGTTTTGAATCCGTATTTGACCTATGATGAGTAACCGGTGAAGGTTCTGGATTCGGATAGCAAGGTTCTTCGTGGCAAGACCATTGAGTTGGTGAAGGTGCTGTGGAAGAATCGAGGTGTTGAGGAAGCCACGTGGGAGCGGAAGGAAGACATGCTGAAGCAGTTTCCTTATCTCTTTCCTTCAGGTAAATTTCGAGGACGAAATTTCTTAAGGGGGGGGGGGAGAGTTGTAACGCCCCGGTTTTGGGCTTAGGAGTTTTGGGCGTTGACCGGTTTGGTCAAAGTGCTGTTCGAATCTAAAGAGGTGAAATTAGGAAAGCCTAGTTCGGGTTGCATTAAAAATATGGGAAAATGTTCTAAAATCATCTTTTAATATAAGTAAGTGAACTGTGAAATCAATTTTGGAAAATGAGTTTTGGAAGTGTGACGTTTTGGCTAGTGACCAAAATGTAATTTTTGAAAGTTTTGTGGCTGTTTTATAAAGGGTTGAAACTTTGAATCTTTAAGGAGCTATTTACCCAAAGGGAGTTTCTCCAGATTTTTCTAAGATATTTTAAGTCTAAATTCTGATTTTAAATGATATTAAAAGTGGAGGGAAAGCCATTTGGCTATTTTGGATTTTGTAACCAACTTTTCTCAATTTTCTTTCTCTCATTTTCTCTCAACCCAAACACATTCTCTCCAGAGAATTGGATCTGATTTTCTCACCTAAATCCCTCCTTTCAACTCTCATTTGATTCCTAATCAACATATCTTCAAAACCTCTTCAATTGCTAATTGTTTCAACAAGGTTTTTGATTCCAAAAAGAGGAGAAACTCAAGTTTGGAGGTAAGAACGTCCTTCTCCTCTAAACTATCAGTTCTTTACTGAAATTCCTAAGTTTTCAATCCTTAATTGATGTTTAATTAAAGGTTTTTAAGTGGTGAAATGGATCTTGGCTTATAATGCAAGATTTGGTGATTTTTGATGATTTTCATTAGATCTGATTAATCTGTGATTTGAGATGTGTTTTTGATGTTAAATGAACTCTAAATTGATAAGGAATTGAGTTTTGATTGATGCAATCCCGGATAGGTTGAGTTTCCTAAGTTTATCTTGTGATTCAAGGTTGTTTTTGAGGTGATCTTGTGGATCTGATGTTGCTGGAGGTATAATGATGTTAATAAGTTGTTTTTAGATGTTTTATGATGTTAAAGGATATGTGGTTTTGCTGGTTTGTGGCTGGGCTTTGTTTAGAAGTGTTTTGGATGCATTTTCGGTTGTGTTTGGTGGCCGAAAATGGTGTGTGGATGAGAGCAGCGAGTTTAGGTGCTTTCATTGAAGCAATTAATGCATGATGATGCATTAATCCCCTGCTTTGATGTGTTGAAACAGGGGAGGCATCTTTGGATCCAAGAGTTGTTGATCCGGAAGCTTGATTTGGTGCTTTGGCTTGAAGCAAAGTGGGAATCGGTGAGTGCGTTTGTGAAAATTGGGTTTTCGGCTTTGAAACCAATGTCTTGGGAGCTTAGTTTAAGTCTAAACAACTTTGCTAAGCTCAAGTGTAAGTTTTCGGAATTTCTCTCTAGTGGTGGCCATGATTTTGTTGTGATGCAAAATGGTTATTTGCATGTTTTAATTACTGTTTTGGAAGCATGTTTTAGCATGGAATTTGCTGATGTTTTAAGCCATATGTTGAAGGAAACTCTAGGTAGGAGTTCCTTGATTTTGTACATTGATTAAATGTGGTTTGATGCTTTGAAATGCATGATGAAAATGGCTTGGTTTAATGCTTTAAAACAGTGGATTAAATGATGAAAATGATGTATATTGGCTAGTGATGTTTTAAAAAGGTTAAGGTCACTAAGGTGGTTAAAAGTCCTTGAGTGATCCTTGTTACTTAAGAACATCAAGGTGGTTAAAAGACCTTGGATGGTTCTTATTGCGGACACTAAGGTGGTTAAAAGTCCTTAGGTGATCCTTTCCATGGTGTTTAAAAGTCCATGGGGCCATGGTGTTTAAAAGTCCATGGGGCCAAGGTGTTTAAAAGTCCTTGGGGCCAAGGTGTTTAAAAGTCCTTGGGGTGATTCAAGCTATGGACACAAAGGTGGTTAAAAGTCCTTGTGTGGTCCTCATTCATGGTGTTTAAAAGTCCATGGCCAAGGTGTTTAAAAGTCCTTGGGGCCAAGGTGTTTAAAAGTCCTTGGAAAAGTTGATGAACTTGTTTTAAGAAATGGAATCTTTCACTTGAGCCAATATGACATGTTATGTTGTTAAGAAGCATGAGATGCTTGTTTTAAGTATGCTTTTGAGCATGTGCAAAGGTTGATTTAAAGCATGATTTATAAATGTTTTTAATTGCATTATTGAATGGTTTTTAAAGAGCATTCCTCACTAAGCTTTTGCTTACGCTCTCTTCGTTTTCTTAATTCAATAATGCAGAACATTAGTGAACCTTGAGGGCAGCAAGGAGGGCAAGAATTCAAGTTCAAGTAGAGCTCAATGTATGGAAGGTTTTGTTATACATTTTAGCTTTTGGGTAATTTTGCAATGGGGGACCAATGTGTATGTTTTGGGAGGTGTTTGGAACTCCCTAAGTATGTTGAATGATGATATGAATGCTTGTTTTTGCATTGGATCATTACATGCTTGTTTTGGAAGTTTGTGCTTGAATAGCTAGCTTGTGTAGGAAGCATGCCTATAGAATTGGGGCTTTTAGCATGTGATGTTGTTCTGATGATTTGATGATGCTTATAAGTCTTTTATATGTTGAATTGCATGCTGGTAAAGTTTGGTGGCAATTGGAGCATGTTTGAATGATTAATTGCATGTTTTGGAATGCACTTTGCTGCAATCTGTGCAGGGCGTTTCGGAACAGTGTGCACCGTTTCGGAACGGGTGCTTGAATGAACCCAGGCGTCCGAAACGGTATGCACCGTTTCGAAACGGTTTGGCCTCTGCCAGGCCCATGTTCCGGAACCCGTTGCGGAACGGCCCGTGTTTCGGAACGGGGTCTACCTGTTTCGGAACGGTCGACCGTTGGGGGCTGACATTGGCAGTTATATGTTTTGAATTGTTTGCATTTTGGTCCTGAAACTTGTTTGTGCAATTGTATGAGTTTGGGAAGTCCTTTTGAGCTGAAATTTCACAGAGAAGCATGAAACCTGACTAATTTTAAGGTGGTAACTTTAATTTGGGTTAAGTCCTTTTAATTATCAGAAATTACAATTTGGTCCCTAAAGTTGTAATTTGTTCAATTTGGTCCCTGTTTGATCTCTGATGTTTGTGATCTTTGAGTATGATGTTTGTGTGATCACAATTAGGACTAATGTGCATCTACACAAGAGTAAAAAGAAAAAAAGGGTCGTTAATCAAGGTTGACTTTCGGGTTGACTTTGGTTTTCCCCGTGTGACTTTCTTAATTCGGGTCAACCGTCTAGGCCGGGTTAAGGGGGTTACAAAAATCTTAAAAAAATTCTCTGAATTTTTCAAGAGTTGGCTGGAAAATTTTTGAAGAAAAAGTTCGAGTTTGGAGCAATTTTCCGGAGGCGACTTGTCATTTCGAGAAACTTGAATTCGAGTTCATCCTTCGTCGATTTCTCGGTAAAATTTCTAACTTTTCTTTGTTTATTTTTTATGTTAATCATATGTTTGTTCTTGGTTGAAGTTTGGTGTTTTTGTTTGTGTTGTTTGTGATTTTTAGGTTGCTTTTTCGATGTCGGAAAATCGTTCATGATTCCGGTAATTTTTTTTGTTTTAAAGTTCGTTTTAATTTTTAGTTTGATCTTAAAATGTTTGCATGCATTTAAAAAAATATTAAGGTGATTTTGATCTTTAAAAATGTAGAAAATAATTTTAAGATGTTCATACTTTAAATGCATGAATAAATTAAATAAATGTGGTTAATTTGAAAAACTTGAATTTAGGGATTTAATTATAAGAAATAATAATGTGAGGTGTTAGATAATAAAGGGCTTGATCTTAAATAAATAAAAAATTATATTTTTATGATTTGTTTTAAATAATTGATGGGCAAAAATGATTTTAAAAGAAAATGTTTTTTTAGAAAAAAAAATAAGTTTTCATGAAAAAGAAAATAAAAAGGGTTTTAAAGTAAAAATTAGGGTCTAGGATATTTAAATAAATTTTTGAAAAGGGGAAAACTTAAAAAAGAGTTCTTTAGGAAAAATAAAGTTTATTTTGAAAACAAATGGTTTTAAAAGATAAAAAACTTCAAAATAGAAAAAAATGAAAATGAATTTAAAAAGAGTGAAAATTCTTTTGAAAAAGGAAAACACAAAATGGTAAAAAAAACATAAAGAATAAAAAAAGTAAAAAGTGTAAAAAAGAGTTTTAGCTTAGAAAATAATAAAAAGAAATAAAGGCTTTTAAAAGGAATAATAAAAAGGGTAAAAATCAAAAGAATAAAAGTTTGCTTGCTTGTTTTTAGAAATATGTGAAAACTTAGGATTAAGGACTAAAGCTTAGATAGAGACTTGTTTTGTTGAAAAATGTTCTTCATAAAAATAAAATACACTTAACCAAACTTAAACTCTTAACTAGGAATAAAAGACTTAGACGTTTTTTAGGGCTTTTAATAATCGAACTTAGAACTAAATAAAATGCTCAACACACTAAATTTCTTTGTTGCTTGCAAAGTGAAAACTTAATTTAATGCAGTGTCTTATTAAACGGGAATGACGGGTTAGCGCCATAAATGTTGGCGGTGATTAAAGTTCATTTCTCGGGCGATAAGGTCGTTAAAATAGACTAATATTCATTAATCCGGACAAGTAAAGTTGAACCTTTTTGAACTTGCAAATTCCAATTTTGAAAATGATTTTAAAATCAATTAGGTACCAATTTGGGCGTTGTGGGGTTCTAACCCTTTTCTACGCGTAACCGACCCCAAACATGTTTTCTGATTTTCTCAGACTAAAACTGTTGTTTTATTAAAACCAAAAAATGTTTTATTTAAATAACTCTATTTTTAAAAGTGATCCAATCACATTTTTTTTTCAAAAAGATTGGTGGTGACTCCGTGTGTTTTTTAAAGTATTTTTCCAAAACATCGAAGCTTGAGAGGGTTGCGACAGCTTGGCGACTCAGCTGGGGACACGTATTGTGTTTTAAATAAAAACAAGAGGGTCAGGCCACAAATTGGTGTTAAATGATTTTCAAAAAAAATGTTTTTTTTTAATATGGAATTTGCAAGTTCATCATAGGTTCTATTTATTTGTCTGTTTAAATGAATATAATTCTATTTTACGCATTTAAAACTTAATTCCAAGCTCTATTCCAGAGCTTTGTATCGTTCGTTTTAAGTGGGGGGACACGCTTTGGTCATGTAAGAATATTGATACTTCGTATGACCATCACAAAGTACCTTCGAGACTCAATCTCTTTGCCTTTGTAAGGATATTGATTCTTCGAGAAGGCTTCGGTGGTGAGTCCTCCTGAGTTGAACTTGATTCGTTTGTAGCCTATAATGGGTCAGAATCGAGGGTCTTGCTACTCTTAGTAGAGGACATCAAGGACAACTCTGGTACCTTTTTAGAAACGGTAGGCTGCAGAACAGTATTTATGGTGGGAAATAAAGTCTCCAACGGCTCCAATTCAACCCCAACGCCTAGTAACGGCTACAAACTCATTAAGGAGTATAAAAGAGACCTCCAAGCATCAAGTAATTGTTAATATTTCAATTGTAATACAACATATGATCAGAATGTGTCTTAGTGCCTAATTGTCCATTCCTTGTATAGACAAACACTAGTGAGCCAAAATTGTTATATTTGCTCAAGTGCTTTAGGATTGGGTAAGAGCTTAATTGTGCAAACAAATACCTATTAGATGGATTTGAGTTTGCTTAATTTTATCTCTTTGTAAAGAGGGTTTGATCAAAGCTTTTGGTAGAAATCTTGATCGGTTTTGTAAGGGTTTCCTCCTAAGCCTAGAAAAGGGGACGAATAAATAGTGGATTGATTGGAAAACCTTAATGAGAAGCTAAGGTAGTGGATGTAGACCTTGGTTAGAAGGTAGAACCACTATAAATCATCTTGTCTTTATCATTTTTAGCTTCAATACCTCTATCACCCAATATTCCACTTCTCCACCACTTGGCGAGCAAGAACGGTTGAATGAATCGAGCACCTAAAAACCCAACAATTGGTATCAGAGCTTCGCTCAGTTGAAGAGGATTAACATTCTATTGAGGCGATCTGGCAAGCTCGATCAACATCTCAATCAATCAGCTCAATGGCGCCATCAATCGACAAGCGTTCTTTTTTCGACGGGACCATTTATTTTTATTGGAAGATGAGGATGAAGTTCTTTGTCAAATCCAAAGACTATAAGCTTTGGGATATCATAGAAGATGGCCCGTTCGTACCACAAAGAAGCAAGGCGGAGTGGAGTGCTGACGACCGCAAGAAGATGGAGATTAATTGCAAGGCTTTGCACTTCATCTTTTGTGCACTTAGCCTCAACATTTACGAGAATATGTCTTCTTGCGAGAGTGCCAACGAAGTTTGGGACAAGCTCGAAGTTACATACGAGGGGACAAACGAAGTAAAGGAGACCAAGATCGGTCTCCTCAATCTAGAGTATGAAAGTTCAAGATGGACCTAGAAGAGGAAATTGAGAAGTTGTTCCATCGATTCTGCGCCATCACCAATGGACTCAAAGGTTATGGAGAATTCATTCCAGAAGAAAAGCTTATTCGAAAGCTTATCTATTCTCTTCCCAAGTCATGAGACTCAAAGAGGATCGCTATCATCGAAGCTAAGAATTTGAAGACCTTGAAGCTTGATGAACTCATTGGGTCACTTCTCACTCACCAAATTATGAAGAAAGACAAAGAAGAGGAGAAGAAGAAGGAAGAGATAAGAAAGATGGGGAAGAAGAAGATCATGGAGCTAGGCATCAATACAAGTGTCGTTGCTCTCAAATCCTCCACATGCTATCATGTAGAACTAAGTGAGGAGGAAAGCGGAGATGAAGAGATGGCCTATCTCTTCAAGAAATTCACCTGCTTACATGAAGAGCGAAATGGATAAATCCAAGCATGAATAGAGGAAGAAGATGAAGGAATCCCACAAGTCCAACAAGAAGGGATCATCTTCAAAGCAAGCATATGTGGCCACATGGAGTGATGAAGACTCCATTGATGATGAAGTAGCCCAACTATGTCGAATGGCCCTCAACGAGAGGGAGGTGACTTCTAACTTATCTAGTTCAAATTCATATTCTTTTGATGAGTTACAAGAAGCCTATGATGAATTGGTTATTGAATTCAAGGCTTCATTTTCGAAAAACAAAAAATTGATTTCAAAGTTAAAAACGGAAAATGATTTGCTTTCTAAAACCAATTTAGAGTTTGAAGCAAAACTTAAAGATTTTGAGCTTAAAGTTTTAGACTTACAAAACTTGCTTCAAACGATTGAAAATGATCATCAAAAAGAAGTTGATGATCTCAAGAAAGAAAAAGATTTGATTTTCAGTGAGCTTCAAAAGACAAATAATTTAGGAAAATCAAAATTTTATGTTAGACAATCTAGTGCCCCTAGATTTATAAATGGAAAATGTTTTAGAAGTGTTTGGGTCCCAAAAGGACTAACCACTTCAACTAAAAGGATGAAATTGAAAAATGGATTCCTAAGGGGACTAAATTTTGAGCAACTGATGTTTATGGATCCAAAGCAGTTTGGATACAAAAAATTGTATGATTGTCTTGTTTAGGTGTGATGGAGATTGATCAAAAATTCCAAATTTGAAAGGGGCTCCATACACACATGGAAGAACACTTGAAGAATGAAGGCTTCACATCCTCCGTTGGGTTCAAGTGTGGTAAAATCTAGTTGTTCTTACCTTTATTTTATTTAGTTTTATTTAATTCAAGTAGATTATCATATGTTGTGACTAACATCTTTTAATGATGCTTTGAGTAAGGGGAGCCAATTTTAAAACAAAATTTTTAATTGTGTTGTTTTTCTTTTTACCTCTTAAGTTATTTTGAGCCAAATGTCATTTTTAAATTCTTTTTGATATAACAAAAATTGGGAGAAATGATTTGAAATTTTGATTTTTTTCAAGTTTTCAAGGGAATAAGGGGGAGCTTTAATCTAATTCAAATTTTAGGTCTCTTATTCAAATTTTAAAATACAAAAGGGGAGAGAATCCCAAACAATTTTTCAAGTTGGTTTTATAATATCAAAAAGATGAAGATTGTAGAACTAAGTGTTTTGATATAATAATTGAAAAATATTTTTGGACAACTTGAAAAGAATTTAAAATATGTCTTTAAGTCCAAGCAACTTGAAAATAAGTTTGAGGCCTTTTTAAAGGTTTTTGGGAAAGTTTTAAATGCTTTAAAGTAGTCAAAACTGGATTTTCAACAAGCTCGTACCGATACGGTTTACACCGTATCGATACCCTTTTGCCCAAGTTTTGAATTTGCCAAAACCCGTACTGATACGGGTGAGACTATATCAATATGGATAGGGGTCGTTTGGATACGCATATTAGGCGTACCGATCCTTATTTTAACAACCCCAACAGCTATTTCCCAACGGTCTTTTAAATGACATACTTCACTGATACACCCTCAAGCGTATAGATACGCATAGGTGGACAAAGAGCTCGATGGCTAGTTCTGGAGAAGAGCGTACCGATCCGCCTCTACGTGTACCAATACGGTAGGCTGAAGAACTGCATTTATGGTGGAAAATAAAGTCTCCAACGGATCCAATTCAACCCCAACGACTAGAAATGACTAAACTAATTAAGGAGTATAAAAAGGACCTCCAAGCATCAAGTAATTGTTAATGCTTCAATTCTAATACAACGTATGATAAAAATGTATCTTAATGCCTAATTTTCAATTCCTTGTATAGACAAACACTAGTGAGCCAAAATTGTTATATTTCCTCAAGTGTTGTATGATTGAGTGAGAGCCTAATTGTGCAAACAAATACCTCTTTGAGGGATTTGAGTTTGCTTATTTTTATCTCTTTGTAAAGAGGGTTTGATCAAAGCTTTGGGTATAAAGCTTGATCGGTTATGTAAGGGTTTCCTCCTAAGTCTAGAAAAGGGATGAATCAATAGTGGATTGATTGGAAATCTTTACTGGGAAGCTAAGGTAGTGGATGTAGACCTTGGTTAGAAGGTTGAACCACAATAAATCATCTTGTCTATATCATTTTTAGCTTCCACACCTCTATCACCTAGTATTCCACTTCTCCACCACATGGCAAGCACGAACAGTTGAAGGAATCGAGCACCTAAAAACCCAACAATTGGTATCAGAGTTTGGCTCAATTGAAGAGAATTAACATCCTATTGAGGCGATCCGGCAAGCTCGATCAACATCTGAATCAACCGGCTCAATGGCACAATCCATCGACAAGCCTCATTTCTTCGACGGGGCCACTTATGCTTATTGGAAGACGAGAATGACGTTCTATGTAAAATCCAAAGCCTACAAGTTTTGGGATATTATAGAAGATAGCCCCATCGTACCACAAAGAAGCAAGGCGAAGTGGAGTGCCGACGACCTCAAGAAGATGGAGCTTAATTGCAAGGCTTTGCACTTCATCTTTTGTGCACTTAGCCTCCACATCTACGAGAAGATGTCTTCTTGCGAGAGTGCCAAGGAAGTTTGGGACAAGCTCGAAGTTACATACGAGGGGACAAACGAAGTAAAGGAGACCAAGATCGGCCTCCTCATTCTAGAGTATGAAAACTTCAAGATGGACCCGGAAGAGGACATTGAGAAGATGTTCCATCGATTCTCCACCATCACCAATGGACTCAAAGGTTATGGAGAAGTCATTCCGAAAGAAAAGCTTGTTCTAAAGCTTATCAATTCTCTTCTCGAGTCATGGGACTCAAAGAGGACCGCCATCATCGAAGCTAAGAATTTAAAGACCTTGAAGCTTGATGAATTCATGGGGTCACTTCTCACTCGCCAAATATGAAGAAAGACAAAGAGAGGGAGAAGAAGAAGGAAAAGATAAGAAAGATAGGGAAGAAGAAGATCATGGAGCTAGGAATCAATGCAAGTTTCGTTGCTCTCAAATCCTCCACATGCCATCATGTAGAACTAAGTGAAGAGGAAAGCGGAGATGAAGAGATGACCTATCTCTTCAAGAAATTCACTCGGTTCATGAAGAGCGAAATGGATAAATCTAAGCATGAATCGAGGAAGAAGATGAAGGAATCCCTCAAGTCCAACTAGAAGGGATCATCTTCAAAGTAACCACATGTGGCCACATGGAGTGATGAAGACTCCATTGATGATGAAGTAGCCCACCTATGCTTGATGGCCCTTAATGAGGTGGAGGTAACTTCTAACTCATTTAGTTCAAATTTATATTCTTTTGATGAGTTAGAAGAAGCCTATGCTGAATTGGTTTTTGAATTCATTGCTTCATTTTTGAAAAATAAAAAATTGATTTCAAAGCTAAAAACCGAAAATGATTTGCTTTCTAAAACCAATTTAAAGTTTGAAGCAAAACTTAATGATTTTGAGCTTAAAGTTTTAGACTCACAAAACTCGCTTCAAACGATTGAAAAAGATCATCAAAAAGAAGTTAATGATCTCAAGAAAGAAAAAGATTTGATTTTCAATGAACTTCAAAAGAAAAATAATTTAGGAAAATCAAAATTTTATTTTAGACACTCTAGTGCCCCTAGATTTATAAATGGAAAATGTTTTAGAAGTGTTTGAGTCCCAAAAAGATTAACCACTTCAACTAAAAAGGATGAAATTAAAAAATGGATTCCTAAGGGACTAAATTTTGTGCAACTAACGTTTATGGATCCAAAACAATTTGGATACCAAAATTTGTATGATTGTCTTGTTTAGATGTGACGGAGATTGATCAACAAGTCCAAATTTGAAGGGGGCTCCATACACACAAGGAAGAACTCTTGAAGAAGGAAGGCTTCACATCCTTCTTTGGGTTCAAGTGTGGTAAAATCTAGTTGTTCTTACCTTTATTTGATTTATTTTTATTTATTTCAACTAGATTATCATATGTTCTAACTAACATCTTTCGATGATGCTTTGAGTAAGGGGAAGCCATTTTTTAAAACAAAATTTTTAATGGTGTCATTTTTCTTTTTACCTCCTAAGTTATTTTAAGCCAAATGTCATTTTTAAATTCTTTTTGATAAAACAAAAAGAGGGAGAAATAGTTTAAAAAATTGATTTTTCAAGTTTCCAAGAGAATAAGGGGAAGCTTTAATCTAATTCAAATTTTAAGTCTCTTATTCAAATTTTAAAATACAAAGGGGGAGAGAATCCCAAATAATTTTTCAAGTTGGTTTTATTTTATCAAAAAGGGGAAGATTCTAGAACTAACTGTTTTGATATAAAAATTGAAAAATGTTTTTGGAAAAGATGAAAAGAATTTAAAATAAGTCTTTAAGTCCAAGCAACTTGAAAATAAGTTTGAGGCTTTTAAAATGGTTTTTGGAAAAGTTTTAAATGCTTTAAAGTAGTCAAAATTGGATTTTCAACAAGCTCGTACCGATATGGTATACCCCGTATCGATACCCTTTTGCCCAAGTTTTGAATATGCCAAAACTTGTACCGATACGGGTGAGACTGTATCGATACGGAAGAGGTCGTTTCGATACGCATATTAGGCGTACTGATCCCTGTTTTAACAACCCCAACGGCTATTTTCCAACGGTCTTTTAAATGACATACCGTACCGATACGCCCTCAAGCATATCGATACGCATAGAATGACAAAGAGCACAACTGCTAGTTCTGGAGAAGGGCGTACCAATACGCCTCCATGTGTGCCGATACGGTAGGCTACAGAACTGCATTTATGGTGGGAAATAAAGTCTCCAATGGCTCCAATTCAACCCCAACGACTAGTAACGACTACAAACTCATTAAGGAGTATAAAAGAGACCTCTAAGCATCAAGTAATTGTTAACGCTTCAACTGTAATACAACATATGATATAAATATGTCTTAGTGCCTAATTGTCAAATCCTTGTATAGACAAACACTAGTGAGCCAAATTTGTTATATTTGCTCAAGTGTTTTAGGATTTGTGTGAGAGCTTAACTGTGCAAACAAATACCTATTAGAGGGATTTGAGTTTCCTTATTTTTATCTCTTTGTAAAGATGGTTTGATCAAAGCTTTTGGTAGAAAGCTTGATTGGTTTTGTAAGGTTGTTCTCCTAAGCCTAGAAAAATGGATGAATCAATAGTGGATTGATTGGAAATCCTTAGTGGGAAGCTAAGGTAGTGGATGTAGACTTTTGTTACAAGGTTGAACCACTATATATCAGCTTGTCTTTATCATGTTTAGCTTCCAGACCTCTATCACCCAATATTCCATTTCTCCACCACATGGCGAGCAAGAACGGTTGAAAGAATCGAGCACCTAAAAACCCAACAATTGGTATCAGAGGTTGGCTCAATTGAAGAGGATTAACATCATATTGAGGCGATCTAGCAAGCTCAATAAACATCTCAATCAACCGGCTCAATGGCGCAATCCAACGACAAGCCTCATTTCTTCGACGGGACCAATTATGTTTATTGGACGACGAGGATGACGTTCTTTGTCAAATCCAAAAACTACAAGCTTTGGAATATCATAGAAGATGGGCCCGTTCGTACCACAAAGAAGCAAGTCAGAGCAGAGTGTCGACGACCGCAAGAAGATGAAGCTTAATTGCAAGGCTTTGCACTTCATCTTTTGTGCACTTAGCCTCAACATCTACGAGAAGATGTCTTTCTTGCGAGAGTGCCAAGGAAGTTTGGGAAAAGCTCGAAGTCACATACGAGCGGAAAATGAAGTAAAGGAGACCAAGATCGGCCTCCTCAATCTAGAGTATGAAAACTTCAAGATGGACCTGGAAGAGGACATTGAGAAGAGGTTCCATCGATTCTCCACCATCACCAATGGACTCAAAGGTTATGGAGAATTCATTCCAGAAGAAAAGCTTATTCGAAAGCTTATCTATTCTCTTCCCAAGTCATGAGACTCAAAGAGGATCGCTATCATCGAAGCTAAGAATTTGAAGACCTTGAAGCTTGATGAACTCATTGGGTCACTTCTCACTCACCAAATTATGAAGAAAGACAAAGAAGAGGAGAAGAAGAAGGAAGAGATAAGAAAGATGGGGAAGAAGAAGATCATGGAGCTAGGCATCAATACAAGTGTCGTTGCTCTCAAATCCTCCACATGCTATCATGTAGAACTAAGTGAGGAGGAAAGCGGAGATGAAGAGATGGCCTATCTCTTCAAGAAATTCACCTGCTTACATGAAGAGCGAAATGGATAAATCCAAGCATGAATAGAGGAAGAAGATGAAGGAATCCCACAAGTCCAACAAGAAGGGATCATCTTCAAAGCAAGCATATGTGGCCACATGGAGTGATGAAGACTTCGCCGATTATGAAGTAGCCCACCTATGCTTGATGGCCCTCAATGAGAGGGAGGTAACTTCTAACTACTCTAGTTCAAATTCATATTCTTTTGATGAGTTACAAGAAGCCTATAATGAATTGGTTTTTGAATTCAATGCTTCCTTTTCGAAAAACAAAAAATTGATTTCAATGTTAAAAGCTGAAAATGATTTTCTTTCTAAAACCAATTTAGAGTTTGAAACAAAACTTAAAGAATTTGACCTTAAAGCTTTAGACTTACAAAACTTGCTTCAAACGATTGAAAAATATCATCAAAAAGAAGTTGATGATCTCTAGAAAGAAAAAAATTGATTTTCAATGAACTTCAAAAGAAAAATAATTTAGGAAAATCAAATTTTTATGTTAGACAATCTAGTGCCCCTAGATTTATAAATGGAAAATGTTTTAGAAGTGTTTGAGTCCCAAAAGGACTAACCACTTCAACTAAAAGGGATGAAATTGAAAAATGGATTCCTAAGGGGACTAAATTTTGTGCAACTAACATTTATAGATCCAAAGCAATTTGGATACCAAAATTTGTATGATTATCTTGTTTAGGTGTGATGAAGATTGATCAACAAGTCAAAATTTGAAGGGGGGCTCCATACACACAAGGATAAACACTTGAAGAAGGAAGGCTTCACATCCTCCTCTGGGTTCAAGTGTGGTCAAATCTAGTTGTTCTTACCTTTATTTGATTTATTTTTAATTATTTCAACTAGATTATCTTATGGTATGACTAACATCTTTTGATGATGCTTTGAGTAAGGGGGAGCCAATTTTAAAACAAAATTTTTAATGGTGTCGTTTTTCTTTTTACCTACTAAGTTATTTTGAGCCAAATGTCATTTTTAAATTCTTTTTGATATGACAAAAAAGGGGAAGAAATGGTTTGAAAAATTGATTTTTCAAGTTTTCAAGAGAATAAAGGGAGCTTTAATCTAATTCAAATTTGAAGTCTATTATTCAAATTTTAAAATACAAAGGGGAAAAGAATCCCAAACAATTTTTCAAGCTGATTTTATTATATCAAAAAGGGGGAGATTGTAGAACTAAGTGTTTTGATATAATAATTGCAAAATGTTTTTGGACAAGTTGAAAGGAATTTAAAATATGTCTTTAAGTCCAAGCAACTTGAAAATAAGGTTGAGGCTTTTTAAAAGGTTTTCAGCAAAGTTTTAAATGCTTTAAAGTAGTTAGAATTGGATTTTCAACAAGCTCGTACCGATATGGTATACCCCGTATCGATACCCTTTTGCCTAAGTTTTGAATTTCCCAAAACTCGTATCGATACGGGTGAGACTGTATCAATACGGATAGATGTCGTTTCGATACGCATATTAGGCGTACTGATCCCTATGTAACAACCCCAACGACTATTTCCCAACGGTCTTTTAAATGATATTCCGTACCGATACACCCTCAAGCTTATCGTTACGCATAGGCTGATAAAGAGCCCGATACGCCTCCACGTTTACAGATACGGTAGGCTGCAGACTGCATTTATGGTGAAAAATAAAGTCTCCAACGGCTCCAATTCAACTGCAACAACTAGTAACGACTACAAACTCATTGAGGAGTATGAAAGGGACCTCCAAGCATCAAGTAATTGTTAATGCTTCAATTGTAATACAACATATGATGAAAATGTGTCTTAGTGCCTGGTTGTCAATTCCTTGTATAGACAAACACTAGTGAACCAAAATTGTTATATTTGCTCAAGTGTTTTAGGATTGTGTGAGAGCTTAATTGTGCAAACAAATACCTATTAGAGAGATTTGAGTTTGCTTATTTCTATCTCTTTGTAAAGTGAGTTTGATCAAAGCTTTGGGTAGAAAGCTTGATCGGTTTTGTAAGGGTTTCCTCATAAGCCTAGAAAACGGGACAACTCAATAATGGATTGATTTGAAATCCTTAGTGAGAAGCTAAGGTAGTGGATGTAGACCTTGGTTAGAAGGTTGAACCACTATAAATCATATTGTCTTTATCATTTTTAGCTTCCACACATCTATCACCCAATATTCCACTACTCCACAACTTGGCGAGCAAGAACAGTTGAAAAAATCGAGCACCAAAAAACCCAAAAATTGGTATTAGGGCTTGGCTCAATTGAAGAGAATTAACATCCTATTGACGCGATCCGGAAAGCCTGATCAACATTTGAATCAACCAGCTCAATTGCGCAATCCATCGACAATGTAACACCTCGATTTTGGGCTTAGAAGTTTAGGGTCTGAATTGGACCAGTCTGATAAACAATTCGAATATAAAAAGAGGTTTTTCGGGAAAGCCTAGTTCGGGATGTTTCAAATATATAGAAAAATATCTAAAAATCCTCATTTAATATATATAAGGGAGTGATGAAATCAATTTTACAAAATAAGGTTTGGAAATACTACATTTCGGAGTAGTGACCAAAATGCGATTTTTGCAAAGTTTAGTAGTGATTGTTTTGTAAAGGATTGAAACTTTGAATCTTTAAGGAGCTAATTTACCCAAAATGTTTTTCTCCAGATTTTTCCTTAATTTGGGTGATTTAATTAGTTTTTAATTAAATAAAAGAAAAAGAAAACTACTTTTTGAATTTTCATAACTACCTTTTCTTAATTTTCTCCCATTCCTTTTTCTCTCAAAATCCCATCATCCAAACACATTTTCTCCAGCAAAATTTGCATTGATCTTCACTTCAATTGATGAGATTTCCATCATCTATTGGTTCCTAATCTATCTTGCATCAAATTCTTTTGATTTCCACATTGAATTTTCATGGAATTTTGCCTAAATCAAGGAGAAATCATCATTTAGAGGTAAAAATGTTCTTCTCCTCTAAATACTCAGTTCTTTACTGAAATTCCCAAGTTGACAATCCTTTATTAAAGTTTTATAAATGGTTTTAATGTTAGAAATATGATTTTGGCTTAAAACTCAAGATTTTGGAAGAGATCTTGAAGAATTTCGTTTGATTGAGTGGGCTCTGTTTTGAGGTGGTTCTTTAATGTATTTTGGTTATTAAATGATGTTAGAAATGAGGTTTTATCAATCCAATCTCGAATAGGTTGTGTTTCTTAAGTTTTTGCTTAAGAAAATGGTGGTTTTTGAGGTGTTCTTGGTGTTTTGTTATAGCTGGAGGTATAAGGTCGAGTTTATGATTTTTTTTGATGGTGATTGATGTTTAGAAATGATTGGAAGTGATGGATCTTAGCTGGGTAAAGTTTTAGAAGAGTTTGGAGGTGATTTCGGTTGTGTTTGGTAGCCGAAATGTTGGTTTTAGGTAGAGCAGCGAGTTTAGGAGTTTTGGCTGAAGATTTCAATGCATGATGATGCATTAATCCTCTGCTTTGATGTGTCTAAAACAGGGGAGACATCTTCGGACACTTTTGGAGTTGATTCGGAAGCTTAATTGGCGTTTCAGCAAGCAAGCGAAACGTAATTGGTGAGTGGAGTGTGTTTTCCAGCTTTGAAATGATTATTTGGATGTTTTGGGAGCTTAGTTTAAGTCTAAACAACTTAGCTAAGCTCAAGAGTAAGTTTTCGGAAAAACTCCCTCGGATGTGCTAAGTTATGGTTTGATGCATTAGTTATGAAATGCATGTTTAATTACTGTTTTGAAAGCATGTTTTAGCATGATTAATGCTGGTTTTGAAAGCCATGTATTGAAGGATGCTCAAGGTAAGAGATCCTTGGTTTGACATGTTTTTATTTTGGTTATGATGCATGGAGATGCATGATGATAAGTGGCTTTGATTAATGCTTAAAATAGTGAATTGTTGATGGTATTTGATGTACATTGGCAAGTGATGAAATGGTTTTTAAGTACTTGAATCGGATATAGTTAGCCGGCTATAGGATTAGGTGCACCGTAAGTAAAGTCGCCTTGGATGTTGAGGGGTTGTGATTGTACCGTAAACTACATCCAAGTACCCTAACGATTGATGTAAGATCACAACGATGGTTGTAAATTTCGTGTGTGGATCTTGTGTTATGTGTCCCTTACTCTCGTTAGTGGAATTATACAACTATCGATGAGTGGTGTTGAGGGGTTGAGATTGTACCGTTATACTCCACCACGGGTGTCACATCAAAGGAGGGATTGCTCTTGAGTGTGAACCTTATGTAGTCCGGTAGTGTTTATGAAGCGTGTGGGACAACGCTTGTAATCCGTGTATCCGATTGTGTCTTTTGTTGAAATGGTTACAAACTATCACTTGAGAGCCAATATAATGTGCTTGAATGTAACTAAGCGTGAGATGCTTGATAATGATGCAAGGTAGCATGAGAAAGAGATGAGCATATGGTTTAAAAGCTTTGTTGAAAGTGTTTTCTAAAAATGCATTGTTGTATTGGTTTTATTTAGAGCATGCCTCACTAAGCATTTGTTCTTACGCTCTCTTTTACCAATAATGCAGATAATTGAGGTGCTTTGGGCATCAAGGAAGCTAAGTTCATCCAAGGAAGTCCAAGCTCACGTATGGTGAAGTTTTTATACACTATTAGTTTTGATAAATTGGCAATGGGAACCTAAGTTTTGTTTTGGGAGATGTGTTGAACTCCCTGAGGTTGTGGCATGTTTGCCATAGTTGTTTTGAATTGTAAATGACCTTAATTGTTTGTTTGAAGGTTATTTGCTTATTTGGTTTTGATAATAGGAAGCATGCCTTTAGACTTGTGAAATTTCATGATTGATGATGTGAATGTGTTTGGGAGTTCAATATATGTGCTTTGGATGCTAGATGACTTGTTGACATGATTAGGGAGTCTTTAGGTCGGGTTTGAATGAGTTTATGCATGAAAAACCAGACTTTGTTGCTGAATCTGGGCAAACTGTATCGAAACACCCTCTAGTGTTTCAGAACAGGGGGGCTGAAATGGCCTTCGTGTTTCGAAACGCTAAGGGGATGTTTCGAAACGATTTGGCTACTGGAAGGCCTCGTTTCGGAACCAGTCTCGGAACCAACCCGCGTATCGGAACGGTCAACGCCATTTCGATCCACGTTTCGATACAGCACGTGGGTGTTTCGAAACAAGTGACTGTTGGGCACTGATTTGAATGGTGTTGTAGTTTGCAAGCCTTACATTTTAGTCCCAAATGTTGATGTTGCAATTGCTTGAGTTTGGGATGTCCAATTAAGATGAAATTTGGCAGGGAAGCATGTAATAAGACTAATTTCATATTGGAAACCTTAAAATCAGAAAAGATCTTCTAAATTTCAAAAATTACATTTTGGTTCTTAAATTTGTGTTAAGTGCAATGGAGTCCCTTTTTCTTATCCGATCGTTTTGCCTTTCTCTAATAAGTTTTATGAGTACTCACTTAGGGTTAACGTGTATCAAGACAAGATTAAAAAGAAAAAAAAGGTCGTTAATCAAGGTTGACTTTCGGGTTGATTTTGGTTTTCCCCGTGTAATCGTCGTAGTTCGGGTCAACCGTCTAGGCCGGGTAAGGGGGTTACAGACAAGCCTTCTTTCTTCGACGGGACCAATTATGCTTATTGGAAGACAAGGATGATGTTCTTTGTCAAATCCAAAGACTACAATCTTTGGGATATCATAGAAGATGGTCTGTTCGTACCACAAAGAAGCAAGGTGGAGTGGAGTACCGACGACCGCATGAAGATGGAGCTTAATTGCAAGGCTTTGCACTTCATCTTTTGTGCACTTAGCCTCAACATCTATGAGAAGATGTCTTCTTGCGAGAGTGCCAAGGAAGTTTGGTACAAGCTCAAAGTTACATACGAGGGGACAAACGAAGTAAAGGAGAACAAGATCGGCCTCCTCAATCTAGAATACGAAAACTTCAAGATGGACTCAAAAGAGGACATTGAGAAGATGTTCCATCGATTCTCCACCATCACCAATGGACTCAAAGGTTTTGGATAAGTCATTTTGGAAGAAAAGCTTGTTCGAAAGCTTATCTATTCTCTTCCCGAGACATGAAACTCAAAGAGGACCACCATCATCGAAGCTAAGAATTTGAAGACCTTGAAGCTTGATGAACTCATGGGGTCACTTCTCACGCACCAAATTATTAAGGAAGACAAAGAAGAGGAGAAGAAGAAGGAAGAGATAAGAAAGATGGGAAAGAGGGAGATCATGGAGCTAGGAATCAATGCAAGTGTCATTGCTCTCAAATCCTCCACATGCCATCATGTAGAACTAAGTGAGGAGGAAAGTGGAGATGAAGACATGACATATCTCTTTAAGAAATTCACCCGGTTCATGAAGAGGGAAATGGATAAATCCAAGCATGAATCGAGGAAGAAGATGAAAGAATCCCAAAATTCCAACAAGAAGGGATCATCTTTAAAGAAAGCATATGTGGCCACATGGAGTGATGAAGACTCCACTAATGATGAAGTAGCCCACCTATGCTTCATGGCCCTCAATGAGGGGGAGGTAACTTCTAACTCATCTAGTTCAAATTCATATTCTTTTGATGAGTTACAAGAAGCCTATGGTAAATTGGTTTTTTGAATTCAATGATTCATTTTCGGAAAATACAAAATTGATTTCAAAGTTAAAAGCCAAAAATGATTTGCTTTCTAAAACCAATTTAATGTTTGAAGCAAAACTTAAAAATTTTGAGCTTAAAGTTTTAGACTTAAGAAACTTACTTCAAACGATCGAAAAGTATCATAAAAAAGAAGTTGATGATCTCAAGAAAGAAAAAGATTTGATTTTCAATGAACTTCAAAAGAAAAATAATTTAGGAAAATCAAATTTTTATGTTCGACAATCTAGTGCCCATAGATTTATAAATGGAAAATGTTTTAGAAGTGTTTGGGTCCCAAAAGGACTAACCACTTCAACTAAAAAGGTGAAATTGAAAAATGGATTCCTAAGGGGACTAAATTTTGTGCAACTAACGTTTATGGATCCAAAGCAATTTGGATACCAAAATTTGTATGATTGTCTTGTTTAGGTGTGATGGAGATTGATCAACAAGTCCAAATTTTAAGGGGGACTCCACACACACAAGGAAGAACACTTGAAGAAGGAAGGTGTTGAGTGTGTAAAAGTTCTATTATTTACACCCTTTTTAACCCATATTTCTGCTGCATTCAAGCATCATTGCATTGCATTTAGGTTAGTTTTCAATAAAACATCACAATTATATAAAAGGCACGGATTCTACTAAAAGATGGTGTATTTTGCAGGTAGCTGCCATGGTTGACGATGAAGGCAGGCGCAGGGCAGATAAACAGGAAAGCTGAAATGGACAAGCAGCTAAAGAAGACGAACCTGTCATGGACCTGTCGTGACAGCATGGTGACAGCAGATTTATGAAGAGGAAAAGTGAAGTGGACCTCGATAGATAGAGAAAAATCTGCTCGTCTGTCGTGTGGAAGCCGAATATTTTTCCAAGCCCCGGATCAAAAGATATGTCAAGCCAAAGCTCAAAGGAGAGAAAATCCCTAAAAGCAAGGATGCGGATGGAAAGTAGGAGTCTTTAGAGATTTAGTCTTTATTAGAATCTTACTTTTAATTAAAGTTGTAATCCTTGTTACCTTAGATAACTTGAGCCCAAAGCTTATATAAAGGGCATAGATTAAACCTAGGGCATAACCGATTACCCCATAACCAAAACCAAACCCCTGCTGTCCACCCGTCACCGACATGTTCTAAATTCCCCCTAAGGCTACAGGTTGTTTTGTAAAGTAGTTGCAAGGGTTGCTTTGTTTTAGGATTTTTCAAGTTCAATAAAATAAACTTCAAGTTCTTTTATCTTGGTTTTAATATCTTGCAAGAGCATCGGGAGAGCATTGTGAGGTTATCTATTTACTTAGCATCGGAAGAGTTAAGTATACGAAAGAGATAAAAGCGCGTTCTCTAGTTTATAGTTGAACCATCTCGTGCTTAGGGATAAGGCGAGGTTAAGTGGCTAAGGAAGAATTCATACACATCGGTGTTCATCCTTCGATTCACGCCGGGAGGTATCATCAAAGACGTGTTCATTGACAGACTTGTGCCTAGGGATAGGGCAAGGCAGATCTGGGATTCTTGCCAAGCTTGAAGTACTGAGTTAGTGTCTGCTGCCGCGACAACTAACGGACAGACGCCGCGACAGGTGCTGTCGGCGACGGGAGCGACGACAGAACTAGAGACCCTAAGCAATTCAATACCTGCACTATCGAGCAATTCAATACCGGCCTCTTCTCTCTATCTTGATATTCCAATCCTTTTATTTACGTTTTTATCATATTATTCTCGTGACAATCTTCTAAATTATTTCCTTTACTTCGTGCAGTAAATCAAGGTGAAGTCATTAGCCCAATCCCTGTGGAGACGATATCCGATACTTCGTATCACTTTACTACTTGCGTCGTGTACACTTGCACTACCATTGCGATAGACTATTTTACACGCAACAAGTTTTTGGCGCCGTTGCCGGGGATTGGCAACATAACTACATCTTTCTTTTATTGCACTTTTTGCTTTTATTTTTATTTTTAATTTTTCTTTAATTTTTATTTTTTGTTTTCAACTCTTGCTTTTCACGAGGTTCTTTTGTTTATGCGCAGATCGAAAAGGGGCGAAGATCCTGAGTATAAGTTAGATCCGGAAATCGAACGATCATTCAATCTCAAGAAACAGATTCGCCACCTTTTAGACAGGAACGAATACCTTGAAGAACAGCTAGAGCAGATGGCCCGTAACCAGCCTGCTGGAGGAGACATACCGCCTGTCGGCGACCCGCCTGGGGCAGGTGGACGACGGTCATGTCGTGACTACATGCTGAACGATCATGTAGAGCTGGAGACCACGCTGCCGGATATTGATGTTGACAACTTCGAGCTTAAGCCTGTCATGTTTAGTATGATCAACAACGCCGGGCAGTTTGGTGGTTCTGCGACAGAAGATGCTAGGGAGCATCTCAAAACGTTCCAGGAGATCTGTGGTTCGTTTAGGCTACCAGGAGTTAGTCCGGAGATACTGAGGCTTCGGTTATTCCCTCATTCATTGAGGGACAGAGCTAAAACTTGGTGGAATAAACTTACACCGGGTTCTATTATGACTTGGGCAGATCTAACTCGTGAATTTTTATCTCGTTTTAATCCTTCGCATTTATCTGAGCGATTACGTAACGAAATTGCTACTTTTCAACAGGAAGATGACGAGCCGATGCACGAGGCCTGGGACAGATTTACTACTCTTCTTCGGAACTGCCCAATGCATGGATTCCCTGTCTGGAATCAGGTAACTAAATTTTATAATGCTGCTAACTTACAAACTCGCATTCGCATTGATTCTGCAGCAAATGGACTATTATTGGATAAAGATCCAGACGAGGCATTACAAGTTCTAAAAAATCTAGCCAAGAATGAGGAGCAGTTTTCGACAGCTAGAAGAGGGAGTAAACGGCTACTTGCTGTCAAAGACTATGAGGCCGACAACACTATGAAATCTCAGGTAGCATTCCTTACTAAGGCAATGAAACACTTATTGAGTGAAGAGGACTTACGAGGATTTGCTGTCGAGGAAATTTGTGCTACTTGTGAAGGAAATCATAGTAGTGAAGAGTGCCCTATAAATATAAAAGAGGGAAAATATGTTGGAAATTACACCAAACTACAATTCCAACAACTACAACCCTAATTGGAGGAAAGATCCCAAATTTTCCTGGAGTAACCCTAACAATGCCCTAAATCCGCAAGCATATAAACAGAATCAGGGGGGTCCTAGATTGTTGACGCGACAGCAGCTGCAGCCGCAGAACCTGCCGCAGAACATGCCGCCTCAGCAACAACAGCAGCCACCACCTGCCACGAGTAGTGTATTGGAGCAGACTCTGGCCACCTTTATGTCTCAGACTGGCACGTATATGGATAATATTAATCAGTTTGTCAAGAAGACAGAAAATTTTATGGATGAAACTAAGATGAGAATGACAAACCATGAGGCCACCTTGAAATCTCTAGAGACACAAATGGGTCAGGTGTCGCAGCATATTAAACCGAGGCAGAATGGAGGTTTCCCTAACAATACTGAAAATGCTAGACCACCCCCACATGAGCAATGTAAGGCAATTACTACTAGGAGTGGGAAAAAGCTACCAGGGCCGGAAAAAGAAATTGATACAGAAAAGGAACCTGCCTTGGATAAACCTGCCGAGGAAGTTGCCCCAACAGGTGACAAACAGACTGCTGTCGATGAGCCTATCACGACAGCAGAAGCGACAGAGGAGAAAAAAGATGATTATCGTCCTCAGATTCGCATGGAGTGGGAAGGACGCATTGCTGATTATCGTCCCCCACCACCCTTTCCTCAACGGATACAACAAGCTAAGCATGAATCTCAACTCAAAAAAATTTATGATATTTTTAAACAGGTTCATATTAACATTCCGTTGTTAGATGCTGTTAGGGAGATGCCCGGTTATGCTAAATTTCTCAAGGATGTCATGTCTAAAAAATCTAAACTTGGGGAATTTGAAACGGTAAGGATGCAAGAAGGTTGCATGAGTATTCTTCATCGGCAACCACCCCAGAAAAAGAAGGATCCGGGGAGCTTCCTCATACCTTGCGTAATCGGCGATAAATTTGTGGGTAAGGCACTCTGTGATCTTGGTGCTAGTGTTAATCTAATGCCCAAATCTGTTTTTCAGAAACTAGGTATTGGCAAGGCACGGCCCACGACAGTTACCCTACAGCTAGCCGACCGCTCTTACGTTCACCCCGAGGGAAAAATTGAAGATATCTTGGTAAGAGTGGATAAACTTATTTTTCCTGCTGACTTTCTTATTTTAGATTGTGAGGCAGATGAGAACGCACCAGTCATCCTAGGGCGACCCTTCTTAGCCACGGGAAGATCATTGATTGATGTGGAGAAAGGAGAACTCACCATGCGCGTGAATGATCAAGAAATTAAGTTGAATGTTCTCCAAGCAATGAAACATGCTGATGTGGATGAGGAATGCAAGGCCATCATTGAGGTGACCTTTGATCAACCCTGCATCAGGACGGGCTGCCGAGATATAAAATTTGGTCACTGCTGCGACAGCCATCTACAAGCCTGTCATGACAGTGACGACGACAGCGATGACGACAGCACCGACGACAGTGACCCCTCTGAATCCGATACATCTGATACTGAAGGTCATGAGGAGGTAAACTGGTTAGACCATCGTCCAGGTAAGTTATTCGAACCTTTGAATTACACTTCGGATAACCATTTAATCCAAAAGCCCTCTACTGTTGAACCACCTGTCTTAGAACTTAAACCCCTGCCAGGGCAGCTTAAATATGCTTATCTTGGTTGTGATGACACACTGCCCGTAATCATCTCTGCTAAGCTGCCACAGGAACAGGAACGACAGCTGATCGACATGTTGAGGCAGCATAAAAGGGCGATAGGATGGACGATAGCAGACATTCAGGGCATTAGTCCGGCAATCTGTATGCACAAAATCCTCCTAGAGGAAGATCATAAGCCGACTATTGATGCCCAAAGGCGGTTAAACCTTGCGATGAAGGAGGTAGTGCGTAAAGAAATAATTAAATGGTTAGATGCTGGTACTATTTACGCCATCTCCGACAGCAAATGGGTAAGCCCGGTGCAATGTGTTCCCAAGAAAGAAGGCATGACCGTGATAACCAACGAAAACAACGAGTTAATCCCAACCAGGACTGTGACCGGTTGGAGGGTTTGTATGGACTATCGGAAGCTTAACAAAGCTACCCGAAAGGACCACTTTCCTTTACCCTTTATTGATCAAATGCTTGATAGATTAGCGGGTAAACCTTACTATTATTTTTTTTGATGGTTATTCAGGATATAATCAAATTGCTATTGCACCGGAGGACCAAGAGAAAACGACTTTCACATGCCCCTACGGAACATATGCATTTAGGAGGATGCCGTTCGGCCTATGTAACGCACCTGCCACCTTCCAAAGATGCATGATGGCTATATTCTCCGATATGGTAGAAGACTTCCTTGAGATCTTCATGGATGATTTTTCCGTCTTTGGAGACGATTTTGAGAACTGCCTCGGCAACCTTCAAAAGGTACTTGAAAGATGTGAAAAAGCTAATCTTGTTCTTAATTGGGAAAAATGCCATTTTATGGTAGATGAAGGGATAATTTTAGGCCATAAGATTAGCTGCCGTGGGATAGAAGTCGACAGGGCAAAAATAGAGGTCATAGAGAAGCTGCCGCCGCCAACCACAGTCAAGGGCATTAGGAGTTTTTTAGGGCATGCTGGTTTTTATAGGAGATTTATTGCCAATTTCTCAAAAATCACGAAACCCCTATGTCATCTCTTAGAGCAGAACCGACCCTTTGACTTTAATGAAGAATGTACTGAAGCATTCAAGGTTCTGAAGGAAAAGCTAGTGACAGCCCCCATAGTACAGCCACCAGACTGGACGCAACCGTTTGAAATTATGTGTGATGCTAGTGACTATGCTGTCGGGGCAGCGCTTGGGCAGCGCAAGGACAGGCTATTTCATGTCATATATTATGCCAGCAAAACATTGAATGATGCCCAAGTGAATTATACCACCACAGAAAAGGAGCTGTTAGCTGTGGTGTTCTCCATCGACAAGTTTCGTTCTTACATACTTGGAACGAAGGTTATAATACACACCGACCACTCTGCCCTCAAGTATTTATTTGCAAAAAAGGATGCAAAACCTAGGTTGATACGGTGGATCTTACTATTACAAGAGTTCGACCTTGAGATAAAAGATAAAAAGGGGACAGAAAATCAGGTGGCAGATCACTTGTCGAGGTTGGAGATGGGACAGAGTCTACCTTTAGATGAGACACACATACTAGAGACCTTCCCAGATGAGCAGCTCTTTTCTGCCGCAATAGCTGTCGCGACAGCCAAGGCGGCAGGTAAGTCTTCTAACCTTCCCTGGTATGCTGATTTCGTTAATTTTATAGTTAGCGGAATATTACCTTCTGATCTTACTTATCAAGCCAGGAAGAGGTTTCAAAATGATGTTAAACATTATTATTGGGACGAACCTCTTCTTTTCAAAATGTGCGCAGATCAAGTTATAAGGAGATGTGTACCACAAGAAGAACAAGAAGACATTCTCCATCACTGTCATGCTTCACAATATGGAGGACACTTAGGAGGCAATAAAACTGCTGCCAAGGTGCTGCAGTCAGGGTTCTACTGGCCGACACTGTATAAGGACGCACAGGAATTTTACAAAAACTGTGACAGGTGCCAGCGGACAGGTAACATCTCGAGGAGAAACGAGATGCCACTGCAGAATATTTTAGAAGTCGAAATCTTCGACGTTTGGGGGATTGATTTTATGGGACCTTTTCCATCTTCATGTGGAAATCTTTACATCCTCCTAGCAGTAGATTATGTCTCCAAGTGGGTAGAAGCAATCGCAACTCAAAAGAATGATGCCAAAACGGTCCAAAAGTTTTTGCACAAAAACATCTTTTCTAGATTTGGCATCCCTAGGGCGATTATCAGTGATGAAGGGAGACATTTTGACAACAGGGTAATTGCTGCCGCCTTGAGAAAATATGGTGTTAAGCACAGGATCGCGACAGCATACCACCCACAGACCAATGGACAGGCTGAGATATCCAATAGGGAAGTGAAGAACATTCTTGAAAAAATGGTTAAACCAACTAGGAAAGATTGGTCTTTGCTTCTGAATGATGCACTATGGGCATACAGAACAGCTTTCAAGACTCCATTGGGCATGTCTCCATACCGTTTGATTTATGGGAAAACCTGTCACTTGCCTGTCGAGATAGAACACAAGGCATATTGGGCGATCAAGGCAGTAAACATGGACTTGGACAAGGCAGGCCAGAAAAGGCTGTTAGATTTGAATGACATAGATGAAATACGGACAATGGCCTACGACAATGCAAGGATTTACAAGGAAAAGACTAAGAAGTGGCATGACAAGAAGTTGCTGCCACGACAGTTCTGCCTAGGGCAGCTTGTGTTGTTGTTTAATTCTAGGTTGAAACTCTTTCCAGGGAAGGTCAAATCTAGATGGTCTGGCCCGTTCCATGTAGTTCAAGTTTTTCCCCATGGTGCCATTACAATTCAATCACTAAAGGACGGGCACCAATTCAAAGTCAATGGACAACGCCTCAAGCACTATCAAGGGACTGAAGCCCCAGGAATACAGGAAGTGGTTACTTTAGGTGATGCCCCACAAGGCATCCCTAATTTAACCTAATTTTTTATTTTTATTTTTATTTTTATTATTAATATTATTTATTAGGAATTAGATTTATTCGAATAATGTTTTATTTTTCTAATTTCAGTTTTTAGGAAATAAAGGAATCAAGTGAGAAAGAAGAAGTGGCCCAAGAAAACCGCCCATCCACCAGCCCAATAAAGCCCATTTATGATAACCTGTCGTTTCAGCTGCCGGCGCAGACGGACTTGACAGGCTGACACTACAGACGCAGAAGCGTGCGGCAGACGCACAGCAGACGCATTAATGCGTGTCAGACGCGTCAGACACGCAATATCCAATCTGCCGCCCCGTTATTCCCGCCTGCCGTTGCGGCATTAAATGGGCAGCTACTCGACCGCTATATAAACCCCTTCCCCTTTTCATTTTTCATCACTTCTGATTTTTCTCTCTTGTTATTCTCTTCTAGTTTTATCTATTTTCTTTCTTTTTCAGCCCTTGCAACCAAAATGTCATCACGACAAACCCGTCAGAACGCTGCTACCGCTTCTTCTTCAGCAGCAGCATCCTCGTTCGCTAAAAAGGAACTATGGGAGGAGCGGAGCTTCATCTATAACAGAGATGCCCCCCATATGGGACTCCGGCCGTTCATCATGCAGGCCATAACAGCACAACTTTGGGAAGATTTTGCCGAGCAGCCGGCAGAGCTTAATGATACATTGGTCCGAGAATTTTATGAGGCCATCGACAGCAAAACGGAGACATCTGTCACCGTCCAAGGAGTGGCAGTTCCCTTCACCGCCAGCAGCATCAACCATGTGTTCGGCCTCTTCTTTGGCCCCAATGATGATGCTCACCAACAATTTTGGGACACCCTCGACGCTGCCGGACATGATGCTGTCATGAAGGAGTTGACAGAGGCGGGAACGACATGGAGCACCAGTAAGAAGAACCCCAACTCCGTCAATAGGGCGCAGCTACTTCCTGAGGCGAAACTATGGAACGCTTTCATCAAAAAGCGTATCCTGCCCTCGTCCCACCATACGACAGTCAACCGACAGCGGCTGGCCCTTATCCACTCCATTATGCACAACAGGCCCATCAATGTGGGCAGATACATGAGGGACAGCATCCTCGACTGCGCTTTCCGTACAGACTCACGACTCTGCCTGCCGTTCACCATCACCGCCCTCTGCCGCTGTGCTGCCGTACCAGAGGAGCCATCCGACAAAATCAAGAAGGGCAGCGGCTGGACAGACAGCAACATCTCCAGCCTCATGGAGGTCATAGTCGTATCGCCACTCAATGCCTTCGACCCCAACGCCCCTCCTGCTGATTCCGATGATGAACCTGCCACCGAACCTGCCCCAGAAGCTGCCACCAACACCGCTCCGGCAGATCAGAACGCCCACATCCTTGCTGCCATCCTGAGGGTAGAGGAGCGCCAAATGGGTTTGATGACCTTTATCCGTGACTTCTCAAATGCAACGGTAAATTTCATCACTAATACTTTAAATTTTTCGGATATCATCTTCCCCACCTTCCCCGCCCATTATTTCAATATCACCTCCCCCACTCCCACACCACCTGTCTCTCCCCACGGAGAATCTGCCTCCTCCACACCATCCCCGACGGCAGCCGGCAGCCCTCCGGCAGACACCTCCCCTCGAGGAACCAAGCGAGCTGCCACTGATGACAGCCCTCTTGTCCGGAGGAATTTGGACAGCGACTTCACGCGGGTAAAACGTATTAAGCATGTGGCAAACAAGAGAAGGCTGTCTAAAGCCATCACTAGTAGCAGCTGGGATAGTGGCAGCAGTTCCGATGTCCGACTAGTGGAGCAACCTGCCCCTCAACCTGCCGATGAACCTGCCCCTCAACAGGCTGATGAACCTGTTGATCAACCTGCTCCGGAACCTGCCCAGCCCCCTCCACAGCGCAGACGCCGCCATCAGATCCGCGTCAGCAGCAGCAGCGAGGACAGCGAATAAAAATTTAAGTTTTCACTTTTTTTTTCCTTTACTGTTGCCTGCCTTTATATTTTGTGATGTACTTTTATTTATTTTGTTTTTCTTTATTTTTCATATCATTTTGCATTGAGGGCAATGCAACCCTCGAGTTTGGGGGTGGCAACCCTCCATATTTAATGGAGTCTTTAGCACATCTTTTGATTATTTGTTGTGTCTTATTATTTACTTATTTTTCTTAAAAAAAATCAGAAAATTAAAACTGTTGGCTTAAAACTGTGAAGTTAATTTACCTGTCATGACGGCTCTGTCGTGGCAGCATCTTTAGGACAGGTTAAGGAAAAGTTTAGAGCCTTTCTATAGTTCTGAAAACTTAAACACTTTTGTGACTGTTATATTGCTTAGATTTCTTTTAGCCAAACTAGAATAGGAAGCTTAGCACTTGAATAGCCCCTAGAGGTGCCTAACACTGGCTCTAGGAAAGAAGTTTAGCAAAAGAAAATTTAAAACCTAGAGGTGCCCGAAACCGGCTCTAGGAAGCTAACTAGAGGTGCCCAAAACTGGCTCTAGAAAATTTTAGCTTGAAAATAGAAGAAAAAGAAGCATGAAAATGTGCCTTCTAAAAAAATAAACTTTGGCATAAAAATTCGAGTTAAGAAGTTGAATATTCTAGTGAAACTAAGAGAGTCTTAGCATATAACTGTTCACAAGCATGCACACACTGCACGAGAGCTATAGGGAGATTCCGGACAGATCCTAATCTTTCCGATAGGATGCTGCTGCCATAGAGAATGAGCGACAGGTAAGGGACAGTTCACTGTTTAAAGGCCAACACAAAAATTTTCATTTTTCTTTTAGGTCTTGATTGCTTGAGGACAAGCAAAAACTTGAGTTTGGGGGTGTGTTGATTGTGTAAAAGTTCTATTATTTACACCCTTTTTAACCCATATTTCTGCTGCATTCAAGCATCATTGCATTGCATTTAGGTTAGTTTTCAATAAAACATCACAATTATATAAAAGGCACGGATTCTACTAAAAGATGGTGTATTTTGCAGGTAGCTGCCATGGTTGACGATGAAGGCAGGCGCAGGGCAGATAAACAGGAAAGCTGAAATGGACAAGCAGCTAAAGAAGACGAACCTGTCATGGACCTGTCGTGACAGCATGGTGACAGCAGATTTATGAAGAGGAAAAGTGAAGTGGACCTCGATAGATAGAGAAAAATCTGCTCGTCTGTCGTGTGGAAGCCGAATATTTTTCCAAGCCCCGGATCAAAAGATATGTCAAGCCAAAGCTCAAAGGAGAGGAAATCCCTAAAAGCAAGGATGCGGCTGGAAAGTAGGAGTCTTTAGAGATTTAGTCTTTATTAGAATCTTACTTTTAATTAAAGTTGTAATCCTTGTTACCTTAGATAACTTGAGCCCAAAGCTTATATAAAGGGCATAGATTAAACCTAGGGCATAACCGATTACCCCATAACCAAAACCAAACCCCTGCTGTCCACCCGTCACCGACATGTTCTAAATTCCCCCTAAGGCTACGGGTTGTTTTGTAAAGTAGTTGCAAGGGTTGCTTTGTTTTAGGATTTTTCAAGTTCAATAAAATAAACTTCAAGTTCTTTTATCTTGGTTTTAATATCTTGCAAGAGCATCGGGAGAGCATTGTGAGGTTATCTATTTACTTAGCATCGGGAGAGTTAAGTATACGAAAGAGATAAAAGCGCGTTCTCTAGTTTATAGTTGAACCATCTCGTGCTTAGGGATAAGGCGAGGTTAAGTGGCTAAGGAAGAATTCATACACATCGGTGTTCATCCTTCGATTCACGCCGGGAGGTATCATCAAAGACGTGTTCATTGACAGACTTGTGCCTAGGGATAGGGCAAGGCAGATCTGGGATTCTTGCCAAGCTTGAAGTACTGAGTTAGTGTCTGCTGCCGCGACAACTAACGGACAGACGCCGCGACAGGTGCTGTCGGCGACGGGAGCGACGACAGAACTGGAGATCCTAAGCAATTCAATACCTGCACTATCGAGCAATTCAATACCAGCCTCTTCTCTCTATCTTGATATTCCAATCCTTTTATTTACGTTTTTATCATATAATTCTCGTGACAATCTTCTAAATTATTTCCTTTACTTCGTGCAGTAAATCAAGGTGAAGTCATTAGCCCAATCCCTGTGGAGACGATATTCGATACTTCGTATCACTTTACTACTTGCGTCGTGTACACTTGCACTACCATTGCGATAGACTATTTTACACGCAACAGAAGGCTTCACATCCTCTTCTGGGTTCAAGTGTGGTAAAATCTAGTTGTTCTTACCTTTAGTTGATTTATTTTTATTTATTTCAACTAGATTATCATATGTTGTGACTAACATCTTTTTATGATGCTTTGAGTAGGGGGGAACCAATTTTAAAACCAATTTTTTAATGGTGTCGTTTATCTTTTTACCTGCTAAGTTATTTTGAGCCAAATGTTATTTTAATTTTTTTTTTGATATAACAAAAAGGGGAGAGATGGTTTGAAAAATTGATTTTTCAAGTTTTCAAGAGAATAAGTGGAAGCTTTAATCTAATTCAAATTTTAAGTCTCTTATTCAAATTTTAAAATACAAAGGGGGAGAGAATCCCAAACAATTTTTCAAGTTGCTTTTATTATATCAAAAAGGGGAGATTGTAGAACTAAGTGTTTTGATATAATAATTGAAAATGTTTTTGGACAAGTTGAAAAGAATTTAAAATATGCCTTTACGTCCAAGCAACTTGAAAATAAGTTTAGGCTTTTTATAAGTTTTTTGGAAAAATTTTAAATACTTTAAAGTAGTCAAAATTGGAATTTTCAACAAGCTAGTACTGATACGGTATACCCCGTATCGATACCCTTTTGCCCAAGTTTTGAATCTGCCAAAACCTGTACCGATACGGGTGAAACCGTATCGATACGGATAGGGGTCGTTTCGATACACATATTAGGCGTACCGATCCTAGTTTAAACAACCCCAACAGCTATTTACCAACGGTCTTTTAAATGACATATCATACCGATACGACCTTAAGCATATCGATACATATAGGCTGACAAAGAGCCAAACGACTAGTTCTGGAGAAGGGCGTATCGATACGCCTCCACGTGTACCGATGCGGTAGGCTACAGAACTGCATTTATGGTGGGAAATAAAGTCTCCAATGGCTCCAATTCAACCCCAACGGCTAGTAACGGTTACAAACTCATTAAGAAGTATAAAAGGGGCCTCCAAGCTTCAAGTAATTGTTAATGCTTCAATTGTAATACAACATATGATCGAAATGTGTCTTAGTGCCTAATTGTCAGTTCCTTGTATAGACAAACACTAGTGAGCCAAAATTGTTATATTTTCTCAAGTGTTTTAGGATTGGGTGAGAGCTTAATTGTGTAAACAAATACCTATTAGAGGGATTTGAGTTTGCTTATTTTTATATCTTTGTAAAGAGTGTTTTATCAATGCTTTGGGTAGAAAGTTTGATCGGTTTAGTAAGGGTTTCCTCCTAAGCCTAGAAAATGGGACGAATCAATAGTGGTTTGATTGGAAATCCTTAGTGAGAAGCTAAGGTAGTGGATGTAGACCTTGGTTAGAAGGTTGAACCATTATAAATCATATTGTCTTTATCATTTTTAGATTTCACAACTATGTCACCCAATATTCCACTTTTCCATCACTTGGCGAGCAAGAACAGTTGAAGGAATCGAGCACCTAAAAACACAACAGAACCAAACCAAGTTTGAGAATTTAGAGCCTACCCCTAATAGAGCTATGCAGAAAGCCTAGGATGTTGAGTCGCAGGTATTTCGTGGGGACATGTCTTGGAATGTTGGAATGGCTGCCCAGAATTTTCATGCAATTAAATTGTTTTGGATCTTTTAGATTTTGTTTATGTTTTTTTATATATTAATGTTTACTAGCTTTTTTGTGTTGTGTTTTTTGTGGCATAAAGATTATTAACCTTTTTGTGTGAGGGCTTTGTTTGTTTTTTGTTGAATATTACCAACCTTTGTGTGTGTGAATTTCGTTTTGTATCATATTTATTTGTTACTAACCTTTTTCTGTGATGGTTGTTCTGTAGCATGTTTATCACTAATCTTTTGTGTGTGAATAGTATATTTATTTATTGCATGCATCTCATATTTAGAAGGGGTTGATTCTGGAAAATTGTTCAAATTATGAATGGAAAGCTTTTTAAAAAGGAGGAGAACGAAGCACGTGAAAATATTGGCAATTGAAGCTGCAACCCTTCATCAGTACATCAAGCCTGTTGGAGAAGTTGGACCAAGGCTCATGTGGCTAGTTGAAGAAATCAAGGAGATAGGCGTTCAAGCAGGAAAATATTTGTAATTCAAAATAAATAGATGTAATAAAAGTTTTCGAATTTAATAAAGAGTTTCCTTTCATGAGCAGGTTTTCAATGGAATTGATGTCCCTTCGACTGCATTCATGCATTTGCACTGTTTTGCTTGCTTCGTTGTTTGCTTTTGTGAATTTGTTTGTGCACACTTATATTTTCTTCCATGCATTTGTGTTTTTGTTTGCATTAAATAATGTTTCAATCATTGCATTCATTCATGTATAATTAAAAGATTAATTTTTGAAATTCCATTAAGTAGTAAAGATCTTGCGCAAACACTACACGAGTCATGAGCACTGAGGAAAGATTAACAACTCTGGAAGAAAATTAGAAGAGCATTTGTGACAAGCTTGAGAATAATCTGAAGAAAGAGATTGATATATCACACCAGAAAATAGTCAGCCAACTCGAAGCCATGCTTGGGTTCAAAGACCCAGAAGCGAGAGAAGACACCAACACTTTCTCGGGGATGGCTTTTGTACAAAAAGGAAGTAGCTTCACCTAAAGTGAAGATCTCAGAATCTTTTGCCCGTACTGAAGACAACACCGATGAGGTTCGCAGCCCCGAGATGCTTGACCTCAATGAAAAAACTGACATGGCAAAGGTCAAGAAGAAATGGGAAGGCCGCTACAAGAAGCTGGCAAGAATGTTTAAAGTTTATCAAGAAAGAAGCATTTATGGTGGCAAAGATGCTAGAGACTTGAGTCTAGTTTCAGAATTGGTGGCACCTCCAAAGTTCAAGGCCCCTGACTTCGAGAAGTATAATGGAACTACGTGCTCATTGGCACATTTGACCATGTAATGTAGGAAAATGTCACCACATTTGGAAAACGAGAAACTATAGATTCATTGCTTCCAAGACAGTTTATCTAGGTCTGCTATTCGATGGTATGCTCAACTAAGCCGGGCCAACATACGCACTTGGAGATATTTGTCAAAAGCTTTCCTCAAAGAGTACGAGTATGTAACAGATATGGCCCCAAGCAGGATTGTGCTACAGAATGTGGAACAAAAGCCCAACGAGAGCTTCCGCTAGTACGCTCAGAGATGGCGAGATATGGCAGTCCAAGTTCAACCTCCACTGTCAGAAAATGAGGTTACCCTAATGTTTGTGGAAACTCTGAATGGTTTCTTCTATGACTACATGTTAAATCACGCCACCGAAGGTTTTGCAGACATGGTCATGAATGGAGAGTTAATATTGGAAGCCATTAGAAATGGAAGACTTGAGAGAGAAGAAGATGACGAGGACGAACGTGCTTAGTGTTTTGTCACGAAGTCATTGGAGGCAAGATTGGCTGAGATTCATGCTTTCATGGAATAAAACTAAGTTTTCACTAGACAGTTGGGATCATGCTTACAACCAACCCTATTGCTTTTGCCCGCGAGCATTAGGGATCTCTTGTAAGGGCTTCTATGTCAGTTTATTTGTTTAAAGATGCATTTTTTTCTTCAAATGGAAAATGTTTCTCATTTTTGTCCTTTTCCCTTCTTTGCATTTATTATCCATTTTAAGCATACATTTTCTTTGCAGAGTCCCAATTATTAATTGTATGAATGATTCTTGAATCTAATCCTGAGATAGAGGGGCAAAATGTATGTTCAGGACTAATGGGGAAATCCCATATACAGATTATGAGTGTATTTTCCTCTCAGACATTGTTGTTAGGGTCCTTGAATGAAGCGATAACTCTAAAACATCTACCAACTCAAGACTACTTTTCTTCGATGATATTTATGTGTGAAATGACATTTGGCATTCCTTCATTTCACTTCACGAATAAGAAAAATCCATTTGTTGTCCCCCTTTTAGCCTACTATTATTTTTTTAGTGATTTAACCCTAACCAAGGATCACTCCCCACACTGGGAGCAAAGAAAATGAAAAACTATTTGAAAGAAACATGTTAGATTAGGTTGAATGTCCTAAACTTAAAATGAAAAGGACACAAAAAGGAAAAACAAGAAAAAGGATAGAAAAAGAAAGAAAAAAAGAGAAGGAAAAAAAAGAAATAGGGAAAGAAGAAAAGAGAAGAGAAAAGAAAAGAAGAAATGCAAAGAAAAGTTTGAAATCCTTCAAACGAGTTTGTACCAGAAAAGGAAATGAACTCTAGGGTGAAAACCGAAAATTGGCAGTCTAGAGTGATCCAAAGGATAAAAGAAGAAGCACAGAAACTTTATCAAGAAAGTTGATCCTTGGTTTAATCACCCTTAAAATTTGAATCTGAGCCTTTATATCCTTTCTTTGGCAACCTGAGCCTAGCCTACATTACAAGCCTTAAAAGACCATTTCGATCATACATGAATATTTGAGAAGAGGTGTTTGTCTTCAGAATACATTCCGCCTAATTGAGTTAACCTTTCTTCAGGGACCTCGAGCTTCTAATGTCTGATTGAGATTAGAAAAGTGGGAAAATTAAAAATTTGGGAGTGTGTGAGTAAAAGAGAGCCACCAAAGGTGGGGCACTATCCGGTAGATGGATTCTTGAATCATTCATGCTTTGAATTTTGGGGCATCTGACTTTGCCATTTTCTTGTGTTAGCCATGATTTTTTTCTTGAGATCCTCATTTCTAGCCTTTTCTTGCGTTTGTTATGACTTTTTCCTTTGAACCATCATTTCTAGCCTTTTCTTGCATCTTACAAGTAGGATGACATAGATTAATAAAAAGCAAAAGATTTCTTGGTATTGATCTCAACTGTAGGAGACCATTAACGAATGATTTCGTCACTACAGAAAAACAATCTAAAAAGGTGAAAACATGGTAAATGTATTCGAATGATGCTAAAACTTGGCATGACATTACTTTATAGCATTGAAATATTGTGTATAAAGTTTCATTGCACTTGGACATCATTTGGTAGGTTAATTTGAATAAAAACAAGCAAGAATCTGTCATTACAGGTCAGGCCGTATCGAAACGGGTGATGGCGTTTTGATACGGATTCATAGCGTATCAAAAACGGGTCAAAGTCAAAGGAAGTCAACCTATACCGATACAGGGCTTGCTTGTATCGACATGGTCAAAGAGGAAAAGTCAACATGGGTTGACCATCGTCCACCCGTATCAAAACAGGCTTGAGCGTTTCGATACAGGGTTAGTTAATTTGGTTAAAAGGGCATAACTTGAAGGTTTGCATTGTTTACAGTTTAGTCAATGTGTTTTGGATGATTAAGTTGAATGAGTAAATGAACATCGTTTTGCATGAAAATTTACAGTGTAACCTCCTCGTCCCGATCTAGCCGGATGACCGGTCCGAGTGGGCCACACGGGGAAAACCGAAGCGAAACCCAAAGGATTCCCCCTCGGTTAGCAACCCTATTTTTTTCATTTTAATATTGCCTAGATGAACGTTAAGTCCTAAGTGATTCACAACAGCGGAAACCATTCAAAAGAAAACACATTCGAACCACGACCATGCATAACAGTCCATTTTTAAGCTTACATGGCAGCCCGTATCGGTACCCTAGCTAGGGGTATCGATACGCCCTGACTAGGTCAATACAAGGGGTCAACTCCGGGAAGACCATATCGTTACAGCCATTGAGCGTATCGATATGCCCTTCTCGGTCAACCCTTCTTGGTCAACAGAGTAGACCCGTATCGATACTCGTGAACCCCGTATCGGTACGTTCTACTCTCACCCCAAACTCCAGATTCCAGTAACTTTGGAGGGTATCGATACACCCTAGTGTATCGATACGCCCAACACAAACTGAATTCCAGTGACCAAAGACAGTATCGATACGCCCTCGCGTATCGATACGCCCAGTCTAATCTGAGCTCTACAGGCAAGACCGTATCGATACGGCCCTTAGGCGTACCGATACGCCCTGCACTGTAACACCAGAATTTTCAACATGAACGACCCCAACTCGACTCTAAATGCATTTCTCGACTCACCTAAGCGTATACACACATGTAAGCAAACATACTTAAGCCAAAGGAAGCATTCATACATGGATCAAAGAATTCATTCATGGCATTCCAATTAAAGAGAAATTTAGGAAAATTGGCATACATAAAGGCTCAAAAGGGTCTTAAAGACACAAGTCAATCACAAGAGGTTTGCACTCATACACAAGGCAACCTAGACATTCTAAAGCATGCCATCACACACACCAACATTCAACATAGTATTACATGCTTACAATCCATAATCAAACTCAAACATCCACATTCAAATGAGTCATATAAAGCTCATACAAAAACTCTTGCCACATTGCTAACTAATACGAAATTGTTAACCGTACTTGAGCCACAAAACTTGGAAGCCCTTCTTGCCTTGCCTCGAGCTAACACCACGCTAATGATCTGCATTGTTGAACATTGAGAGCGTAAGCTAATAGCTTAGTGAGGGTGCTCTAAAACGAAAAACATCAACAATGCAGGGTTCAAGCATGTTAATCCCAATCTTACATACATCAAGCATAGGCATATAATCAAGTAGACCTAGCTAGTCTTTCAAGTGGCATAATATGGCATCTTACATCATACTAAGCATCAATCATCAATATCAACAATCATGTATCCACATCATATATCACAATATATGAACAAGTTAATTGGCCACTTTAAATTACCCCGATTGTGCGGATTTAAACCTCAACAACACTTTACCTCGGTGGGATTACCCTCATCACCGGACCTTGCATGTGCAGGATTCCACTCATCGCCACATGCCCTACGGATGGGATTCCACTCATCATCCCGTAGAAATATATAAAAGCTTCCGGTAGAATATTACATCACCGTACTCCTCCTTGATGACTTAACGCCATCAAGGCCACATACGTTTTGACTCAACTTGTGTGCGCACTATCCTAATGATCGATCGTTTACAACCGGTAATTTAATTAGTGCCAATTATCATAACCACGTTATATATCATCAACCACATTCCATGCTCATCACATATATATACATTTCATGAATATACATGCACCAATTAACCACAATCACAAGAGCATAGCTAAATAAGCACAATAGCATTTATGGAGAACAAAGGCTAAATTAACTACTTGAGTTAAATAGAAGTGGCCTACCAAGCACACTTAACACACACACGCTACACATACTCGAACCAAATTTTAAATCAAGTTTGAAACCACTCACCGCCCTTCCTTAGCAAATCGAAACAATCCTCCTACGAACCCGGATTCGGTCCCAAAGCCTCTTCAACGCTTCCTCTTGCTTCTAGCCAAACAAAACATATACATTACTTCCCAATTTAATGCTAAACTCAACCATCAACTTACTTTACAAACACAACCCAAATTCCACAAATTCCCAAACCACATAATCTCCCAAAATCCCAATTTTCGTGCTCCCCTTAAGCCTTGCTGAAATTTCCATTTCCAAACACCCAAATGACCTCCAAAATATCCCAAATCACCCCCTAACATACCCTAACCATCAGCCCTTTGTTTCCCACCTAAAACCCACCAAAAATGGTGTTTTTGACAACTCAAAAATGGGTAATAGAGCTCACTTCGGATTTTCATTGAAACTTAACCAAATTAACATATAGTGTGTATTTCAACTTGATTAAACAAAGTCCCAACACAATTTATCAAAACCAATTGGAAAACCCCCTTAAAAACCCAAACTTTGATATAAACCCTAATTTTCAAAACTCCATATCTTTGAAATCTAAGACAATGGGTGAATAGAGGATAAAGAGGAGAGTAAGAAAACATAATTACCTTTGGAAAACACCTTGGATTGAAGAAGATATTGAATGGAATAGTAACTAGCTTGAGAGGTTTTTGAAAATGGGGTTTACTCCCTTTATAACGTTGGAATGGTTTTTGGGAGGAAGATGACAACTTTTGTTTTAAAGTTGTCTTGCTTTTAAAGACTTTAGGGTCAAATTGAAACCTAAGTCCTTCCCTTTTTACTAAAGCTCAATTACACCACATTTTAGGTTGAATTGTTTTAATTAAATTTTATTTGACTCGAACTATAAACCCAGTTAACTCCTAGGCCCAAAACGCGGGTGTTACATACAGACCTGCTAATATTGTACTGAATTTCATTGTGGTATAATATATTGTATCAAAGGACCTTTATTTTATCAATTTTATAGATTAGTCCCTGAAACTTGTAATAACTACAAATTGGTCCTAATTGATTAATTACTGTTTTTAAATGAGTGAATTGGACTAAGATATACATCCGGTAAAGTTTTATTGTGTAATATTGTCTAAGTGTTGAAATTGGAATGAAATTTTATCGCACCAATCACCGTATCGTTCATCGGTAACACGCTCGGACCCGGTTCTCAACCAGGCCGGTAGTGAGTGTGACATTTGTGGTATTAGAGCTAGAGTTTAGTCAGTTCTAGACTAAATCTATGCTTGTTTGTATTGTATATTGTGTTACTTTTCCACCTAGGAGTTATATTGTTGTATATTGTGACTTGCTGGCTAATCTGATCTTTTATTATAGATGTCTAATTCCAATCAAGCTCGAATAGATGAGCATAGTACTGATTCCTCAACTCATGGTGAGGAAGTTAGAGGGAAGAATCTTTTGAATCCGCCAAACCCTCCAGAGTAAAATCCTTAGCCTGAAGAACAATCGGCTATAACTAAATGATTTAGGAACATGGTTGATATGTTCAAAGCATTTATGACATCGATGAAAGTTGACCAAAATTATCAAACCCCTACTATTGCTATTTCGAGTACCTAAGCTCCTAATGATAAGTTACCACAACATCGGGCTTACTCGTTTACAGGGTAAATTGATGAAAACCCTGAAGTTGTAGAGTATTGGTTAGACAATACTTTGTGGATTCTGAACAAGCAGTTACAATAAGCAGTTACAATGTTCTGATCACGACTTTATTCGAGGTAAAAATTTGAGGACGAATTTTTCTTAAGGGGGAGAGTTGTAACACCCCGAAAACTGGTATAATCGTAATTGGATTCCGATAATTAGAGTATTGATATTAAATATTGAAATATCGAATCCTTGCTAATGATTATATTGTTATAGAACCTTAACTAAACCAAGTCTTTAGTTAAGATTGTCTTTAAAATGCCTTAATATGATGTTTTAAGCTAGGTGTTTCGATACAGTCAGACCCATACCGAAACAGCCAAGGTAAGGCGTTTGGAAACAGTTAAGGGGCGTTCTGATACGGTGTAACTTTATTAAATAACTTTTGGACTTTTTCTCTGTAACCCCCGTAGCCCGCCCTAGACGGTTGTCCCGAACTACGAAGATTACACGGGGAAAACCAAAGTCAACCCGAAAGTCAACCTTGATTAACGACCCTTTTTTTTCTTTTTAAACTTGTCTAGATGCACATTAAACCTAGGCATACTCCTGAGATAAGCATACTCAAAAATCACAGCAATCGGAAAACGATAAGGGACCCAATTGCACAAAATACGAATTTGGGGACCAATTTGTAAATTCTGAAAATTAAGAATACTTTTCCAATTTTTAAGTTATCATTATGAAATTAGTCATGTTTCATGCCTCTCTGCCAAATTTCATCTCAAACGGACATCTCAAACTCAAGCAATTGCACATACAAGAATCAGGACTAAAACGTAAAGCTTGCAAACCTCAAAACCATTCAAATTTTATGCCCAACGGTCAAGTGTTTCGAAACGGGTCTAGGCCGTTCAGGAACACCCCTTGGCAGTAGCCAAAGTGTTCAGAAACGGTCTAGGCCGTTCAGGAACACCCAGGCCAAAACAAGGGCCTGTTTCGAAACAGGCAAGGGTGTTTCGAAACACCCTGCCCAGAAACAGCAGATAGGCCTGTTTTAACACCTTTAAACCCCATCAAACATGCTCCAAACCATTCCACAATAAATCAACAACATGCCAAGCATCATACCTACCAATTTGCATCAAAATATATATACAAAACCAACCCTAGGTGCACCAACTCATTCAACACATCCAACACTCAATCATGCTTTTAAAACAAGAAGCATAGCATAACGACTTAAGAATAAGAAGATTCAAACGTTGCAAGCGTTAAGCCACATAGTTCAAAATCATAAACCAAACTTGTCCAACATACACAATCTCATTAAACATCAACATAAGAGATTCTCCCCCCATTGCCTTTATTATCTATAGCTATTAACCGAGACATACATCTCAAGTGGAGCTCTCCTTGAATCCCTTTCTTCTCGCTGTTCCAACTTCAAATATCTGCATTGATGGACAAAAAGGAGCGTAAGCACATAATGCTTAGTGAGGAATGCTCAAAACCAAAACATCATCAATGCAGCGAGTCATAAAACCTCTTTTAAAAGTAAACACAATCCGATAAACCAAAGCAATGTTTGAAAACCCTTTTTAACAACATGCTTTAAATCATGCATTGCTCAAACATGAAAACCAACCCTTAGCTTAGAAAAGCTAAGTAATTCACTTCAAAGCACAACCTTGCAAAACCATCAATTTAACCATTCCATGCATGAACATCATATGCAAAGTTAAATACAAGATCCTTGGAAAACACTTCCACTTCACATCATACTTTTCTCATACTTGAAAATCATTTGAAAGCAAGAAACCTTTAAAAACCACTTACACCCTCAATTCTATCTCATGCATTAAACAAATGCAATACATGAACCACAAAATCAACATTTGCATTACATGCCTTTTTAAAACAATCCTTTACAAGACTTCAATGCACCAAAGTGATTCCATGCACACAATGCAACATTCTCAATAGAAGATAAACTCTTGTTCAAGCTAACAAGTAAAACATGCATTCATAGAACATTACACACTTCTCATGCAACCATGCATCATTTCAAGCATCTCATGCTTCATCATATTCAAGAACATTATATTGGCTTCCAAGTGATAATTCACAAACCATCATAACACAAGACACAATCGGATACGCGGATTACAAGCGTTGTCCCACACGCTTCATACACACTTCCGAACAACACAAGGTGGAGTTTACCGGTACAATCATAACCCCTCAACACCGGTGATGGAGTTTAACGGTACAATCACAACCCCTCAACATCACTCATCGGAAGTTGTATAATACACTAGCGAGAGCCGAGACACATCACAAGGCTTACACATGGAAGCTACCACAACCATTGTAATCACCTTAACCAAGCTCACACACGGGAGCAACCCTCCACCGTTGTGACGCTTAACAAAGTCCACCCATGAGAGCCAACCTCCATCATGGTGACTTTAACCAGGTTCACCCACGAGAGCCATCCCCCATCGTGGTGGCACTAAACCAAGCCCACCCACGAGAGCCAACCTCCATCGTAGTGGCACTAAACCAAGCCCACTCACGAGAGCCAACCTCCATCGTGGTGACACCAATTTTCTCAATCGCTAGGATTCTTGGATGGAGTTTACGGTACAATCACAACCCCCTCGACATCCAAGGCGACTCAATTCACGGTGCACCCACTCCTATAGCCGGCTAACTATATCCGATTAAAGTAACCAAGAACCACTTACATCACTTGCCAATATAACCATTTTACCACATTAATCCATTGTTTTACAAGCATAACCAAAATGCCAAAACCACCAATTACCATCATGAATCCACTGTTTTTGAAGCATTACACAAAGCCATTAAACAACATGCAACACTATGCATCAATTCCACAATTCCAATGTACAAAACCAAGGATCTCTTACCTTGAGAATCCTTCACACATGGCTTTCAAAACCAGCATTAAACCATGTTAAAATATGCTTTCAAAACAGAATTTAAAACATGCAAATCACATGCATTGCATCCAACAACCACAAGTGCTTTAAAAACCAATTCATAACACAACCAAGAGAGAAATTCCATTTACTTACTCTTGAGCTTAGCTAAGTTGTTTAGACTTAAACTAAGCTCCCAAAACCTTCAAACCTTGGTTTTAAAGCTGAAAACCCAACTTCACTCACCGATACACAAAACAAGGCTAGCCAACAAGCCCTTCCAAGCATCCGAAACCTTCAACGCCACCTCTATTGCTCACGGATCATTCTCCCCTGTTTCAAGCACACAACAACAGAGGATTAATGCATCATAATGCATTAAAAACACCCGCAACACACCTAAACTCGCTGCTCTTTGCAAATCCAACATTTCGGCTACCAAACACAATCGAAATCACCTCCAAACACTTCCAAGACTTAACCCAGCCAAGATCCATCACTTCTAGCCATTTTTAAACATCAATTAACATCCAAAATGATCCCAAACACGTCCTTATACCTCCAGCATTAACAAAACACCAAGATCACCCCAAAAACCACCATTTTCACTAGTAAAAACTTAGGAAAATCAACCTATTCGGGATTGCATTGATCAAACCTCAATTATTCATCATTTAGACATCCAAATTACATCAAAAAGACATCTCAAAACAGAGCCCAATCAATTATTACGAATTTCTTCAAAATTAAATCCAATTCTTGCATTTTAAGCCAATATCAAGATCTCAACATCAAAACCTTTAATAAAACTCAAATCAAGGATTGAGAACTTGGTAATTTCAGTAAAGAACTGAGTATTTAGAGGAGAAGGACGTTCATACCTCTAAATGTGAGTTTCTCCTTGTTTAGAGCCAAAATTCTTGAAAATTCAATAAGCAAATGATGAGAATTTGGTGTAGGAATGATTAGAGATCAAATAGAGATTAAAATCTCATCTTTAGATGTAAAAATCAGAGGAAAAGTGGCTGGGGAAATGTGTTTGGCTGAGAGAAAAATGAGAGAAAAAGAAATGGGAAAGTTTTGACAAAAGTTAGTTATGAAGTCAAAAATATCTATTTCCCCTTTTTCCTTTTATTAAAAATCATTAATTAAATATTTAATATTAAGAAAAACCTGGAGAAAACTCTTCTTGGGTAAATTAGCTCCTTAAAGATTCATAGTTTCAATCCTTTTAAAACAGTCACCAACTTTTCAAAAATTACATTTTAGTCACTAACTCGAAATGTCTTATTTCCAAACCTCATTTCGCAAAATTGATTTCACCACTCTCTTATATATAATAAAAGAGGATTTTTAGATATTTTTCCATATTTTTAATGCATCTCGAACTAGGTTTTCCTTAAAACCACCTTTTATATTCGAACCAAAAATCCGACCGGTCCAGTCAAACCCAAAACTTCTAAGCCCAAAATTGGGGTGTTACATTCTCAACTGTTTCGATACAGTTTCACTCGTTTCAAAACGGGTCCCATGTTTCAAATATATTTAAAGGAAAATTGAGAGGAAACGATAAGGTGACGACTCTTCAGCTTGGTTTTTGCCCTTCCCACTTGAAAGCAATCCAAAAGATGATTTATAGTTATCCTTTATTGATATGATAGAGAAAAGATAGAAAATATAATTATAAGCTTACCTTTGGTTGAGGGAAAGCTTCTTATTGGTCCTTTGAGAGGTGGGAAATGATTAAAGACTTTAGTTCTTTTTAATATGAATAAAACCAAAGCTTTCATCTTTTTATTATTTCACCGAGACCAAAACTCATCTTTTGGTTCAAAAGAATAACCTCGCACCTCCATTGTCATCTTGTCTATCAAGCTCAAGCACACACCTCTCCATTTGTGAACGTTAAGCTTAGGCTTTCCTTGATTTAAGAAAATCAATTCATAAATATTGACTGGGTAAGTGGAATCCCCAAGTCAATCATCGATTCTTTTAATCATTAAATGACCAATTTCAAGCTTTAAGATAAGCTTTATCTATAGCTAATGGCTATTCAAGTATTGATATCGTCATATTGATTCTAATAATCCCTTATTTCTCCTCCAAGTTCAAGAAGTGGAAAAGAGTAATCCATTGTCTTCATCGAAAGCTAGGAATAAATGAATCACCATTCAAGAGCCTTAGGAGCTTTGGATAATGAGGTGAGTGTAGTTGGAGTCTCGAAATTGGGCGAGGAGCCTTTCCGAATTTATCGTTATTGATTTCGTATGATTTACTAACCATTGAATCAAAGAGGTTTTGTATAAAGCATCATTGAAAGCCATATTGGTAGGTTTGGTAAGTATTGCATCGATTCATCGACCAGAGCATTCCTATTATTGGTATGGAAATCATTGAAGCATTGCCATGTAAAAATCATTGACATGTGTTTATTGTTATTGCCTATTGCTATGACCATGTGATTGATGAGATATTGCCATTGAATCATTGATATTGAATTATTGTCATTGAATCATTATTTTTGAGTTATTATTATCGGACCTTGGGATCGAAGTATTGGATACAATTGACATGCTATAGAATTCTCGAGCTCAGTGGTACGAAGATTATACGGTGTAGTGGAAGGATGCGATGTGTGCTGGTCAAAAATGATGTAGTGGAGGATATTGGACCATATTGTTCATTGTTGGTGTAGTGGTGGAATTCGTGTATCCAACTACGGTTGAAATCGATCCAAGGAAGAATGTTGATTATTGATATTGCATTATCATGATCTTGAGATATTGTTATTGGTGAATCGATTTGTTGATACTATGTTCCAACATGATTAAAGAATATGACGTGAACATTGTATAGTTAATGTTATGATTGTCATCAAAGCATGAAAGTATACCAAGCACATTTATTGTTATTGGCTACCTCACTTAGACTATGTAAGTCTAATGCATTCATTGTCCATACCTTTCAAGATAAAGAAAGTACCGGATCAAGAACGAGATTAGCTGGAAGTTGGCAAGTCACCACGAGCTTAATGTAAAGTACTTTTGTCCCTTTGAACTGCTAGAATGGTGGAAAAGTAGTTTAAGTAGTTGATGGTGATTTTTTATTTATGTGTATAAAGGTTATGTGTTATACGTCGATAAAGTGCCCTAAATGATTTGTTATGTTTTCTTGAAAATGGCTTAAAATGCATACTTGGCCTAAAAATGTGAAAACATGGTAAACGTAATCGAATGATGATGAAACTTAGCATGACAATAGTTTATAGCATTGAAATATTGTCTAGAAAGTTTCATTGCACTTGGACATCGTTTGATAGGTTAATTCGAATAAAAACCAGCAGTAATCTATCATTACATGTCAGGCCGTATCATAACGGGCGATGGGGTATCGATACGAGTAAGCATAATTGAACTTAAGGAAACACATCATACGGAAACGGATTAGGGCCGTACTGAAACATTTTTTCACTGTAATCCCTCGTTTTGATATGGGTTCATAGCGTATCGAATGGGTCAAAGTCAAAATCAATGGAAGTCAACCCGTACCGATACAAGGCTTGCTCGTATCGATAAAGTCAAAGAGGAAAAGTCAACATGGGTTGACCATCATCCACCTGTATTGAAATAGGCTTGAGCGTTTCGATACAGGGTTAGTTAATTTGGTTAAAAGGGCATAATCTAAAGGTTTGCATTCTTTACAGTTTAGTCACTGTGTTTTGAATGAATAAATTAAATGAGTAAATGAACATCGTTTTGCATGAAAATTTACAGACATGCTAATATTGTACTGAATTTCATTGTGGTATAATCTATTGTATGAAAGGACCTTTATTTTTTCAGTTTTACATATTAGTCCCTGAAATTTGTAATAACTACAATTTGGTCATAATTGATTAATTATTGTTTTGAAATGAGTGAATTGGACTAAGTTATACATCTGGTAAAGTGTTTTTGTGTAATATTGCCTAAGAGTTGAAATTGGAATAAAATTTTATCGCACTGATCATCGTATCGTTTACTGGTAACATGCTCTGACCCGATACTTGACCAGGCCGGGAAGGGGTGTTATAGTCTCGCCTCATATGCTCACGCGATCCACATACCTAACAAGAATTTTTCTCGGACCTTACCCTATTACCCTGAACCGGCGCATTACGCCCAGCAACCCCTCACCTCGGCACATGCCAATACCTACCATCACGATGTCTCTTAAACTGTCCACCCCCATAGCAAAAATCTGCAGCTCTCTTATCCGAGCTGGAACCACCCACACAAGAAGTTAAACCCAAACTATGCTCAATATCCTTAGCTTGCGTCACCATCACATCAAAATCTGTGTAATCAGAGGACAACATGAAAGTTTTTACTTCCTACACCAAACCATAACGGAAGCGGTCGCAACGATGCCTATCACTGGAAACCAACTCAAGGGTATACTAACTCAATCGTACAAATTGAATCTCATACACAGCCACAGTCATGCAACCCTGAACCAAAGACATGAATTCACATGTCTTATCATCCAAGTATCCAACTCCTAGATACTTCCTCTTAAAGGCAGCTTGAATGAATTCCCAATTCACTTCATTAGCCTCAAAAGCCGCAGTTACAGTTGTCCACCAACTATAACCCCCTTAGCCCGACCTAGACGCCCAACCTGAACTAAGAAGATTACACGGGGAAAACCAAAGCCAACTCGTTTAAGACGACTTCGATTAACGACCCTATTTTTTTTTCTTTTTTTCTTTTCTAGATGCATATTAAGATCCTATATGTTCAGCAAGACACATAGAAGTAAACGGCACAGCGATCGGAGGTCAAACAGGGGTTCAATTGCAAAACTATAACCTTTAGGGACAAAACTGTAATTTCAGAAAATTACAAGGACTAATCCAATTTTAATATTTCCAATCCTTAATTAGTCATGTAACATGCTTCCATGTGAAATTTGAAAATGCAACATCCATGGACCAATATGCAACTTTTTAAAACTTTAAAAGATACTTTCAACTAAAAATAACGGTAAAGTATCGGCACACTTAAGCCTGTATCGATACGCGGGAAGGCAGTAGCCAAAGTTGTGAATAAGGTATCGATACACTTCCCCGCGTATTGGTATGGCCTTCAGATTTTGCACAGGCTTATCGATACACTTTTCCGGGTATCGGTACGACCTTCAAATTTTGCACAAGCGTATCGATACGGGGGCAATTCGTACTGATACCCCTGTGTTGATTTGCCTAATAATTTCCTTCGAGTACCGATACTCAAACCCGAGTATCGATACGCACACCAGAAAAACACATCTCACAGCCTTCAATTCACATTTGAAATCACGAAATCACATACAAGGACATTCAAAAATAAACACATATGCACCAACATCTAAACATGTTTCAGGCATTAGACATGGAAATTCATGAAGGGTATAAAACTATGTAAGCATGCCTTTAAACTCTATCCAAAGCATAGCCAAAATACCAAAGATAAGTCCATAAACCAATTAGAGGCCAATTACAAGACTCAAAACACAAACCAAACATGCTCAAGGTGTTTAACATCATCAACAATCCATGAGTGGAAATCCCTCCCATTGCCTCTTATTACACTAAAATAGAACCACATACATTGTTTAGCCAAAACACTTGGATATCCTTTGCTTGCTTGATGCCAAAAATGCTCAATTCTCTTTATTGATGAAACAAATGAGCGTAAGCATGAAGCTTACTGAGGACCGCTTTAAAACCAAACATGCATCAATGCATTTTAAAAACCAAAACAACATTCTTTATAACATATGCCTTCCATTAAACAATGCACTGTCAAACAAATTTCCTTTTTCAAAATCACATACTCGTAGCATCATTTAATACAACAGCAAAAACCTTTGCTCATGTTTAAGCCAAGAATCTCATGCATTCTAGCATAAAACTCAAGCACCACACGCTTTCTCAAAATAATCGTTCATCATTGATTCATTATATCATCATCATTATATTGGCTTGCAAGTGATCAAAAACAAGATCCATATCAAAACACAACACAATTGACACAATCGGATACGCGGAATACAAGCGTTGTCCCACACACTTCATACACACTATCGGCTTCACAAGGTGGAGTTTAATGGCACAATCACAACCCCTCAACACCTGTGATGGAGTATAATGGCACAATCACAACCCCTCAACATCACTCATCGGTAGTTGTATAATTCCACTAACGAGAGCACGAGACACAAACCACAAGATTCAAACACGGGAATAAACCATCCACCGTTGTAATCTTAGCCTCGATCATTAGGGTATTTGGATGGAGTTTACGACACAATCACAACCCCTCGACATCCAAGGCGACTAAATTCACAGTGCACCCAATCCTATAGCCGGCTAACTATATCCAATTAAAGTAACCAAAACCATTTACCATCACTTGACAATATAATCATTATTCAACAAAATTTCATTGTTTTATCAAAGCATAAACCACAATGTCATTTCCACAAGCAATAACATGCTTAAAACCAATTGCATAAATTATATAAACTCAAGGATCACTTACCATGTGCATCCTTAACAAAATGGCATTTAAAACAAGCAACATCATTGCTCAAAACATGCTTTAAAGCAGTAATCAAACCACATTTAAATCGAGTGCATTTCAAACCAAAACATAGCACAATCCGAGAGAGACTTTCGATTTACTTACTCTCGAGCTTAGTTAAGTGCTTCAAACTTACACTAAGCTCCCAAAACCACGTTCAAACGTTTCAAAGCTGGAAAACCCTTTTCCACACACCAATACGCAAAACTTCGCTTGCTGACGTGAAGATCACTCGTCCGAAGCTCCCAAAATTGCTTCGTTTGCTTCCGGATCAACGTCCCCTGTTTTTAGAGCATCAAAATAGAGATCCAATGCATTAAAATGCATTCCAACACCAACAACTAAACACAAACTCGTTGCCCAGCAAAACAACACCAATTTACCCATCTGAAACAACCGAAAACTCATTCGATTACCTCCTAAACAAGCCCAGACAACAATCATCACTTCCAACCATTAATATACATCACATAACATCTAAAAACAACCTAAACCCTTCCCTATACCTCAAGCAAACATATCACCATCAAATCACATCAAAACTCTACTAAGACTATCATAATACTCAAGGATCTCAAGGATTTCGGGATCTATATCATCAAAACACTTTTTCAACAACATAATCATACCAAAACTCCATTAGAATCCATCTAAAACAGAGATCATCAACAACACTATGAAAATCAAGAATTAAACCTTTATTTTGCAAGATTTTGATCTTAAAACAAAACTATTATCAAAACTCGGTTAAAAACAACAATTAGGAGTCAGTAATCCTGGGAATTTCAATAAAGAACATAGAGTAGAGGTTGAGAACGGGATTTACCTCAAATCCTTGCTTTCCATAATGTTTGACAAGTTTTTGCTTCACAAATCTTGAAGAAATTGAAGAGAATTCTTGGAAATGGATGAGAAATCAAAGAGAGAGTGTTTGGGACAATAGAAATCTGGAGAAAAAAGGTTTTAGAAATGTGTTTGGCTGAAATGAGGATTGAAAAGTTAGTTACGTAAAATAAAACTTCTCATATTACCATTTATTAATTAAAATAAAAATCCCTTTTTAATCCATTATTTTAAAACTCATTTAAAACACATGTCAAATTAAGGAAATCTGTAATTGCACAAAAGCTCCCTAAAGATTCTAAGATTTTGACCCCTCTTTTGAAATTTGCATTTTTCTATAGTTTTAAAACTTTACATTTTGGTCACTACCCAAAATGTACCTATTCCAAAACAAATTTTGTAAAATTGATTTGAGCAACCTCTTAAACATAATTTTAGAGGATTTTAACAATTTTTTCATATTTTTATCCTATCCCGAACCTTGATTTCCATGAACAAACTAATACGATTAGAACCGCTTCAGACCGGCCTGATCCGATGTCTAAAACATCTAGGCCCAAAACCAGGGTGTTACACCAACTGTAAGCATCGTCCTGCAACAGCAAAACAACACATCCCAGCTTTTGTGCATCATTGCACCTCATTTAATCCAAAATCCAGATCGTACTGGCCATCCAAGCCTCGAATGCCTCGGGAGACAAGCCATAATGCTCAACATCTCTCAAACTACGCAAGCATTCTAACGGCAACCCCGTTTTCCCAGGCGTAGCTTCTTGCACTTGCACTCTGGCAACAACAGCCTTGAATGCTCCAGTCATCGTCTGAACTAAAGGCGTCAAATCACCTAACACAAGCCCAACTTGCTCACGCTATCCTTGCTCCTCACCCCCAGGTAGAGGCGGTGGGTGAGGTAGATTCCCTCTATGAGGTACCTTGTTCTCCTGATTTCCCTGCCCTACGGTAGAAACAATCGTACCTGATCTCAACTCTCTTGTAACACCCCTTCCTGGTCTGGTAGGGAACTGGGTCGGAGCGTGTTACCGGAGGACAATACAATGATCGGTGCTATAAAATTTCATCTTAAACACATTCTTAATCAATATTAGTCATACAAAACGTTACCAATGTACTTACTAGTCCAATTAATCAGGTAAGGACCACAATTAACAATTTAGGGCCATTTGCAACTTTTACAAGTATTAGGGACTAATTTGTAATTTTGACAAGCTAGAGGTCTTTTGATGTGAATAACTTTACAAAGATGAAATTCATTACTCAAAGGTCAGGTCTACCAGATTCCATTTAATTCGGGGGTCATTAACACAATCCATTGTCTTTACAAAAATTCAGTGACTAGGTTGTAAAATTATCAAACTGTCCAGTGAGTCTTTAACTAACTTACCTACCCTCGTATCAAAACACCTCAGGCTGTTTCGGAACGGGTGCACGAGAGTCAACTCTCGTTGACCTTTCACTTTAGACCGTTTCAAAACAGACTTGACCTGTATCAGAATGGATTGACCCGCTTTGACTTTGACTCGTTTCGGTACGCTATAAACATGTACGGAAACATTAGTCTCTAGTGACAAAATGTTCCGAAACGGCATTACTTCGTTTCGGTACACCCATATTCTTGGATTCAATAATGTACAACTGTTTCGAAACGTCATCACCCGTTTCGATACGGACTGGCCTATAATGACAGATTTTTGCTGGATTTTATTGGATTTACCTTGTTGAACGATGTCCAAATACTAGCATGTCCAAATACAAACTTCATCACCCGTTTCAATAATGTACAACTGTTTCGAAACGTCGTCACCCGTTTCGAAACTTTACACGCAATATTTCAATGGTATAAACTACTAGCATGCATATTTTTATGACTATTTCAATACGTTTACCATGTTTTTTTTGGGCTATGTATGCATTTTCCATCCATATTCAACTTTACCAAAAGAGGCATTTTAAGCTATATAACTTATTACAATCTTAGCAATGTAGCTTTTGTTCTTAAGTTGAGGATCAAGGAAAGTATCAATGTTGAGCATCCTAAAGATGTGGCTAACCACATTTCCAAAGGAAAGGGAAAATGAGGTGGGGTTTGAGTTGACTTTTATAAGGTTGAGAAAGATGATGGTAGCGATATCGGGACGAGACCTCTCACGATATTGGCGAAGCCACCAATAGTCAATCACTCTCATACTAGCGACCTTTCTGCCGGAAGGACGAAAGAACCAAGTAGTGAGAAGGTGGAAAAGATGCTCTTCAAGAGGAAGATGAGTGGGGTGATCATCCGGGAAAGTGCGAATGTTATGAGCCTCATACTCATCGGATTTTCTACCAAGTGTAACACCTAAATGATCGGCAATAGATTGAGGTATCAAAACAATCTTGGTACCCATAAGATAAGATCGAATACCAACAATAGAATTAGACTCACTAGGAGACCGAATAAATTTGTCATTAGCATGAAACACACAAACTAACCTATGATTGGTATATAGTGGGACATTCAAATAGTCAAGCCATTCCCATTCGGCAAAAAGCTCAAAGTGATCAAAGTTATGCTAGGGAGACATTAGGAAGTTGAAGTTTATAGATCGCTCTTCTCTAACCCTTTTAAATTCATAGATGTTTAGGTATCTATTGCGGTTTTCGTCATCTCTAAAACAAAGATCCTCAAATTGAGGATTAGGAATAGGAATAGGGACGGGTTGATTAGAACCGGAATGTTGACCTCTTTCAACATTAGTACATTTGTCTCTAGGGGCATGGTTCTAGGAGGCATGATTAAGGTAAAGAAAAAAAAGTTTTGGCTTGAAAATTTTGGATGAGGAATTTTATCGAACACTTTGTGGGCAAGACTTTAAACTAATTTTGACAAGAGTTTTAGATGGATTGGGTGATACCTCCTGTAAAAACATGATATGTAGCATAAATAAAGCAACCTACAGTATTGAATCAAACATTAAAAATTGATTTTCCTTAAAAATGAATTACCTAAAAATTAAAATTTTCGGAATGGATAAATAGAGAAAAAAAAACAAGTTTTAAAGTGAGATTACCTCAAAAAATTGATGAAGATGATGATGAGAACCCAAAAGCTTGAAGAAATTTGCAAGTGAGAGTCAAAAGTTTTGAGGATTTTGAGAGGGTATTGAGTTGTGGTCGTTTGGAATGTAAAAGAAGTTGTTAGGGTTTAAAATTTTAGGAAATTTGGCTTAAAAACACGACTGAGTTTGGCCAGATTTAATGAAGGTTTCGAAACAATGTGCAAGGTATCGAAACTTTTGAGCACAAGGATTCGGAACCTTTATGAAAGGTTTCGAAACTTCATATTCTAGTAAGTTTCTAAAAACTAGAAAACCCATAATGTTTCGAAACCTTTAATAAGGTTTCAAAACTTAGGTCCTGAATTGACAAAAAAAAGTCAAATTTTTGCCTCGATTTAAGACCCTTTTGAACTAAGATCAAACATATATGGCTCTAAATATATCACAAGTTATAGATACATATTTTAAAACTAAAGAATCTATGCTAAGAGTTGGATCATAACAGGTTCAAATTGAGCCAAAAGTGAATAACTTAACTAAGGTCACTCAAATAACAAATGATTAAAATAAACATGCAAGCACACAATATTGCTAATTTTAAGGCCAAAAGACATGCAAAAACACACAGGGCCAAAAATTAAGCAAACATGCAACACATGACACCCCCTTACTAAAAGCATTTAAACAACATATGGGGAACCTCAATCATGCTTTAAAACAAATAATCATATATAAAGCAACATGAAAGAGTAAATATTGCATGTAAAGGAAAAGGTTACCACTTGAGCCAAGATAGATTGATTAGGCCTTATCCTCTTCAAGTGTCCTTCCCTTTAGTGTGTCTAGAGCTTTCATGTTTCTTCAATTTGCTTACCATGGCTACAACACACCTACAAAAAGGGAACTATGCATGTTTTGGTACCCAAACTCTTTTGGGTCCATAAGAGTTAGTTCCTACAATTTTAGTCTCTTTTTGTATCCACTTAGACAAGATATCATATTCTTTGTTAGCAATGAGTCCTTTTGGAACCCAAATGCTTCTAATTATCTTTCTATTAAATGATATTTGATGACCTCCTTGTCTATGCCCATTAGAGTTCTTCCTAACATGGTTGGGTCTTAAATTTTCACCTTTTTTCAAAAAATTTAGTCTCAACTTTATTAAAAGAAGCTTTAAGATCATCAAGTTCCTTTTGATGATCATCATGGACCTTTGAAAGTAAATTGTGCAAGTCTTGATTTTTCTTTTCAAATTCTTTTATTTTAACTTGCATTTCCTCAACTTTACTTTCAAATTCCTTATTAGATTTAGAAAGAGAGTCATTTTCATTTTTCAATTTTAAAATGCTTTTTCTATTTTTCAAAATTGACTCTTCAAACTCCAAAGCTAATTCATCATAAGTCTCTTGCAATTTATCAAAAGTATAATCAATTGAAAGAGATGAATTAGAGGTTACCATAGAGTCATCCTCAATAGCCGTGATACACAAGTTTGCTACTTCATTCTCTTCCTCATCGGATGATTCATCATCGCTCCAAGTAGCTACATGAGCCTTGTGCTTCTTTTTCTCATAGCTCATTTTCTTCAATTGGGGACAATCGAACTTGATATGCCCCGACTTTTTGCACTCATAGAAAATAATTTGATCTTTCTCTTTGTGGTCATTCTTGAAGCCCTCTTCTCTTTGAAATCTTCTTCCTTTGTTGGACCTCATGAATCTTTTGAATCTCTTGGCAAACATATCCATCTTTTTATCTTCATCTTCTCAACTAGAATCAACATCTTCTTTTGATACTTTGAGAGCAACACCAAATTTCTTCTTTTCCACTTCCTTCTTCTTTTCTTCCTTACCCTTTTACATCATCTCATGTGTAAGCAAGGAACCAATTAGCTCATCCAACTTGAGAGTCTTGAGGTCCTTTGCTTTTATGATCGCCGTTTTCTTTGAATCCCAAGAATTAGGAAGAGAGTAGATCATCTTCCTCAAAAGTTTATCTTTTCAGGATCACTTCTCCATAGCCCTTCAATCCATTAACGATCAAGGAGAATCGATCGGACATGGTTTTGATATCTTCTTCGGGGTCCATCTTGAAGTTTTCATAATTGAAATTGAGAAGCCTGATTTTGGTCTCATTCACTTGATTGGTTCCTTCATGTGTAACTTCAAGTTTGTCCCAAATCTCTTTAGCATTGGAACATGATGACACCCTTCCATACTCATCCGGGCCAAGAGCACAAAAAATAAGATGCATTGCCTTAGCATTTGTGGAGAATCTCTTGTTTTCTTCATTGCTCCATGTCTTCATACTACTAGTTGGTGCGGTGTAACCACTCATGATGATCTTTCAAGCTTCAAGATCAAAGGCTTGAATGAATAGCTTCACGTGGTTCTTCCAATAAGCATAATTAACTCCATTGAAGAAGGGAGGCTTGTTGGTGGGTTGAGAATCACCCCAAGCTTCAATGGTGGAGGTGGAAGCCATGGATGACCTTGTAGATGATTGCACACTTCTTGGATCTTCTCAAGAGGTTGTAAGACCTTTCAATGAGCCAAGCTCTGATACCAATTAATGAGAGTGGCAATAGATCGAATAAAACAAAGAGGGGGAAATTGGTTTCTTGAAAGAACGGTGGACACTAATTGCAATGGTAGAAAATGCAAGGAGATTTAGAGTGGTTCAACTCCCTTAATTGGAGTCTACATCCACCACCTTAGTGAAAACACTAAGGATTTTCCACAAATCCATTAATTTGTCTTTCCTTCAAGGATAAGAAGTAACCTCACACAATTCAATAGACTTATACCCCAAAGTCTATTAAATCATTTCCCTAAAATAAATACAAAGAAGCAAACTAGGAAATCCTCACAATGAAGGTGTTTGCAAAGTTTAAGCTTTCTCACACACCCAAGAAACACTAGGAAATAAATTACAATGAAGAACTCTCTAGTGTTTACAAGAAAGATGGGAAAATTGAGTACAAGTTGGAATTTGATTGTTTGGAAATTTGGATAGACTTTCTTGTTACTTCATTATTGTTTGGAGACCCCTTTTATATGTTATTGATCTTTTCTAACCGTTGGGAGACTTTGGAGGGAATTGGAAGCCATTAAAACCAAGCATTAAATGCTCACATGCACAGAGGTTTCGAAACCTTTACCAGAGGTTCTGAAACCTTAAGAATGGATTTGTAAAAACTAATCGTTACACCTTTGCTAAGGTTTCAAAAATAGTGGCATTCTGCCCATAAAGGTTTCGAAACCTTAAGGAAGGTTTCGAAACTTTTCTTTAAAAATTCATGTTTTGGCCATTTATTGACTTTTAAAATATACTTTGAAATGGATACAAAGTCAAACTTTTTTCAAAATATTTTAACAAGATTAAATCGAGTTTTTGACAAATTTATTTCTTGAACTTTACTTTACAATTTTTTACAAATTAGTCATTGAAAATTAAATTTAAGTTATATCAAAATCAAAATAAGTCTAACATAGACAAGCGTTTCAAGTTTACATCTAAGTTTCCAAAACCACTTTTATATCAATTCAAAGCTGAAATCCACATTCTCACTTACCGATACACGAAACCTTGAGTAGCCGACGTCAAACTAAGCGACTGAAGCTCTCGAAACTTCACGGGTGGCGTCCAAAACATTCTCCCCTATTTTAACCACATAAGAACATAGGATTAATGCATTACAATGTATTAAAAACTCCAGCAAGCAATCCTACCACGTTGCTCTACCCAAAACCACCAAAACACCCATCTGAAACAACCGAAAACACCATCGATTACTCTACAAACTCAACTCAGCCAAAACCTAACACTCACAACCATTTATAATCATTGATTAACATCTAAAATCATCCTAGTATCAACCTTATACCTCCAGTATTCACAAAATCACATTAACACCACAAAAACCCAATTCTAACAACCTATACAACTAGGGATCCAAATAGTTTTGGGATTTCCATGCTTAAACCTCAATCTCAACAGTAATAAACTTCCAAAACATGATTAAAATCAATCATAAACCAACCATAACAGATCCATTACGAAAATTACACAAAATCGTCATTTAAAGCTTGATTTAGCCATTTTCTTCAAGTCAATTACAAAACCTTGTTAAGAAATACAATTAAAGAGCCAAATACTTGGGAATTTCATTAAAGAACCTTGATTAGACGAGAAGCATAAAAATTACCTCTACTTCCTTGTTATTCCTTCAATCGACAAGATTTGATGAAAAATCTTCAAGATTCCAATGAGATAAGTTCAGAAATGTAACCCCCTCGACCCGGCCTAGCCGATAGACAAAATCGAACGAGTCGCACGAGGAATATTGAAGTAAACCGAGAAGGTTTACCTCAATAAACGATCATATTGTTTTTCTTTTTATCTTGTCTAGATGTATATTAGGTTCCTATGTCTTCAACAAAGCAGCGGATCAAACGACAACTCGAATACACATCGATTATTATCAAAATCAGTTTTAGGGACCAGTTTTTAAAATTAACAAATTATAGGGGTTTATCCCATTTTCATTTTACCAACCTTTAATTAGTCTCATTACATGTATCAATTTCAAAACTCAGCTCAAGATAACAACTAGAACTCATTTAATTCCATGCATGACAAACAAGGACCAAAAAGCAAAGAAACAGAACTTCAAAATATTCCCATAGCTGTCATAACAGACTGTCGTTTCAGTACATCAAGCCTTGTTTCGAAATGGGTGTATCGAAATAGAGGTACCTGTTTCGAAACACGGTCCCGTATCGAAACTACTCCTGACTCGTTTTGAAACAAGGTTTCACAGTAGCTAAACGTACCGAAACAGACCTCCTCGTTTCGATACCCCAAAACATTTTCAAACACTCGTTTCGAAACGGACAAGGGTGTTTCGAAACACCTGAGCCTGCAAAGTATATTTTTACTAGTTTAACACTTAAAAAATCATCCCAAACCATTCCATCATACATTCAAACATGCTTACAACCAAAATACACTTCAACTACCAGGTTCACATGGCAATAACATCATCAAAGCAACACTAGCATCAATAATGATTCTAGATGCATGCTTCCTAAGAAATTCAAGAATCAAAGGCCATATCTCAAATTCAAACATAATCCAACATTTAAAGGTCGTTGACATATCCAAATATGCATACCAAACTTGCACCAACCAGAAAACACCAAAACGAGTAACATTCATTGTATTGGACACCCACATTGCCTTTATTACACAAGTTCAAAACTGAGACATACATTCAATGAAGTCTCTTAGAAATCCTTAGAAATTTGTTGCCTCCAATCACTTAATTATCTACATTGATGAGCAAAAGAGAGCATAAGCATAGAAGCTTAGTGAGGAATGCTCAAAACCAAAAACTCCATCAATGCACAAAACCATTTTTACTCTTTTGAAAACCATCATGCCTTCTTTGAAAATCCATGCACTTCATTATTAAAAACAACATGCTAAACATAATGCAACAAGTAACACATACTTCTCAGCAATTAAACCATTGCGAAACAAAAATCAAGCCTTCCAAGCATATTCACCAATATGCATTTTGGCAATACAATCCACATTTCATGCATACAAGCCTTCAAAGCATAAAGTAAAACATGCATTTTTCCACAACATGCATCATTAACATTTCCATAACATTTCAATCTATTATATTGGCTTACAAGTGATTTCACAACATTCTGATTTCTCAAAAAGCTCGAATACACTAATTACCAAGTGTTGTCCTAAACACTTCATACACTCTACCAGCATCTCAAGGCTCAGACACGAGAGCAACCCTCCACCATTGTGACACCCGTGGTGGTGTATTCGGTACAATTACAACCCTTCAACACCAGTCTCGATAGATGTATAGCCTTCTAACGAGAGACGGGACACATACAAGGTTCACATGCGAGAGCTACCCTCTATTGTTGCAACCTTAAACATTCCTCAATCGTTAGGGTACTTGGATGGATTTTTCGGTACAATCACAACCCCTCAACATCCAAGGCGACTTGTTTACAATGCACTCAATCCTATAGCCGGCTAACTATATCCGATTTCATTTACCCTTTATACAACATCACTTGCCAATATAATCCACATTTCATGCATACCTCATTGTTTTCCAAAGCATTAATAATAATGCCATATCTCAAGCATTAAACCATGAATCAAAAGCTCATGCATCAACACATGCATACAAGGATCAGTTACATAGTGCATCCTTAAACTATATGGCATCATCAACCACATTTTATAAACTCAAAACATGCTTTAAAACAATAGGTAAACACAATTAAAAACAAGTGCATCCAAAGGCTCATAATAGCACAAACTGAGAGAGAAATTCACTTTACTTACTTTCGAAAAACACTCTTTTTCACAGTTTTAAAACATTACATTTTGGTCACTACCCAAAACGTATACTTCCCAAAACTCGTTTTGCAAAATCGATTTAACCCACCACTTAGATTTAATTTTAGAGGATTTTAGGAATTTTTATCACATTTTTATCCCATCCCGAACCTTGATTTTCGTGAACCACCTCTTAATTTCTCGAACAACCGACTACCGGTTCCACTAGCCTAACCCGACAAGCAAAACACATAGGCCCAAAACTGGGGCGTTACAACTCTCCCCCACTTAGGAAATTTCTTCCTCAAAATTTTACCTAAAGGAAAAGGGTGCAGAAACTGCCTCAACATGTCCGCCTTGCTTTCCCATGTGGCCTCCTCAACTCCCCGATGTCACCACAACACCTTCACAAGTTCAATCGTCTTACCACGAAAAACTTTACTACTCGAATCAAGAATCCTCACTGGTTCCTCATCATAGGATAAATCCGAATTCAACTCAATTTCCTCAACTAGCCTCACATTATATGGATCCGACATATACCTCCGCAACATAGAAACATGGAACACATCATGGATCTTCTCCAACTCGGGAGGCAACCTCAACCGATAAGCCACAGGACCAACTCGCTCCACAACCTCATAAGACCCAATAAACCTCGGACTCAGCTTACCCTTACATCTGAACCTCATCACCTTCTTCTATGGCGATACCTTTAGGAACACGCGATCTCCAACCGCAAACTCAATCTCCCTACGCTTTAAATCTGCGTAAGACTTCTGACGATCCGAAGCAGCCTTTAATTGCTCACATATGAGTTTCACTTTCTCTGTTGTTCCCTTAATTATATACAACAAGGAAACCAACTTTTGCCCCACCTCAGCCCAACAAAGAGGCGTTCTACACTTTCTCCCACATAAAGCGTCATATAGAGCCATTTGTATACTCTCCTGAAAACTAATATTATAGGCAAACTCAACTAAAGGCAACTGTTTTTCCCAAGAACCTTTCAAATGCATCACACAAAATCTCAACATGTCCTCTAGAACCTGGATAACTCGCTCCGACTACCCACCCGTCTGAGGATGATACGAAGTGCTGAAATTCAAACGCGTACCCAACGTCTAGTGTAAACATTCCCAAAATCTCGTTGTAAACCTCGGATCTCTATCCGACACTATGGAATTAGGCACACCATGCAAACGCACAATCATAGAAATATACAACTCTGCTAACTTATCCAACGTATACGTAGTATGCACAACCATGAAATGTGCACACTTCGTAAGATGATACACAATCACCCATATGGAGTTCTTCTTAGATGGTGCCAATGGCAGACCGAACACAAAATCATCATAATTCTTCCCATTTCCATTCTGGTATCCTCAAATGTTGTAACAAACTAGGAGGAAACTGGTGCTCAGTCTTCACACGCTTACAAACCATACACTTGCTTACAAATCAGCAACATCCTTTTTCAAGCCCACCTAATAGTACTCCTCCTTCAAACTAGGATACATCTTAGTACTACTAGGATGCATAGCAAAAGGACTACTCTAAGCTTCATTCAAAATAGTGCGCCTCAACTCAACATCTTCTGGCACAACTTTTCGACTTTTGAAACATAAAACTCCATCATTATTGAAACAAAAGTCCTTTGCATTACCATCCGCTATATCCTGAACATGAGGCACCAACGAATCATCAAGCAATTGCTTCTCCTTGATTAGCTGAATCAAGGAAGGTTTCACTTTCAACTCGGTTATAAACCCACCATCACGCGATAAACTCAACCGAGCAAACATCGCTCTCAACTCAACAACTACTTTCCTACTCAAAGCATCAACCACAACATTGGCCTTCCCAGGGTGGTACTCAATCGTTAGATAATAATCCTTGAGTACCTCCAACCACTTTTGTTGCCTAAGATTCAACTTCGTTTGAGACATGAGATACTTCAAACTTTTATGATCGGTGTAAACCACACACTTTTAACCATAAAGGTAGTGTCTCCAAATCTTCAAATCAAACACCACTGCAGCGAGCTCTAGATCATGCGTAGGATAGTTGCACTCATGCACCTTCAATTGTCTGGACGCATAAGCTACAACTTTCCCACCTTGCATCAGCACGTAACCCAAACCAACATATGATGCATCACTATAAACTACAAACTCCCTACCCGATTCTGGTTGAATCAAGACAGGAGCTTGCGTCAAGGCTTCCTTGAACTTCTCGAAAGCTTGATGCCTAAAATCTGTCCATTCAAAGCGAACATTCTTTTGTAACAACTTGGTCAAAGGTGCTGCAATCTTAGAAAAACCTTCAAAAAACCTTCGATAATATCCAACCCAAGGAAATTGCGCACCTCCGTCACCGATTTAGGCATTTTCCAACTCATCACCGCCTTGACCTTGTGTGGATAAACCCGAATACCCTCGGTTGACATCACATGTCCAAGAAAAACCACTTCCCTGAGCCAAAACTTACACTTTCTCAGATTAGCATAAAGTTGATTCTCCAATAGCACTTGCAACACAATCCTCAAATGCTTACCATGAGCCTCCTCGGTACGCGAGTACACGAGAATATCATCGATAAACACTACCACAAACTAATCTAGGAACTCATGGAACACCCAATTCATCTTATCCATGAATACAGCCGATGCATTTATCAACCCAAACGGCATCACGAAGAATTCATAATGGCCATACCTAGTCCAAAAAGTTGTCTTAGGTACATCCACATCCTTAACCTTTAACTGATAATACACAGACCTCAAACCAATCTTCGAAAACACAAAAGCACCACAAAATTGATCAAACAAATCATCATTCCTTCGAAAAGGGTACTTGTTCTTAATCGTCAACTTGTTCAGTTGCCGATAATCTATGCACATACGCATCGTACCATCCTTCGTCTTCACAAACAAGACTGACGCACCCCAAGGTGAAACACTTGGCCTTATGAACCCTCGATCAAGCAACTCCTAAAGTTGCGTCTTCAGCTTCTTCAACTCTTTAGGAGCCATGCGATAAGGAGCAATGGACATTGGAGTCATATTCTCATACAACTCAATGCAAAACTCAACTTCTCTGTTTGGTGGCAACCCAGGCAACTCTTCCAAAAAGACACCCGAAAATTCACATATTGTCCGTATGTCTTGCACTTGCACTTCCTTCGTACCAGGATTCATTACATAAGCTAGGAAAGCTTCACAACCCAACTCCATCATCCGACTTGCTTCAAGAGCTGAAATTGCATTGGACAAGAACTTCACGTTCTCGCCTACGATTACCACTTCGTAATCATCTGCAAGTTTCAAGGTAACTCGCTTAACATCAAAATCAACTACGGCTTGATGCTTAACTAACCAATCCATTCCAAGAATCACGTCAAAACAATAAAAAGGAAATTCCATCAAATCAATTGAAAACACATGGCCTTGAATAGAGAGAGGGCATCTCTTATAGAGTTATTTTGTAACAATAGTTTCACCAAAAGAGCTTGTTACTTGCATTTCTACGTCCAACATCTCAATAGGAATATCAAGCAAATGTGCATGCTCACTCAAGATGTATGAATGCGTAGATCCAGAATCAATCAATGCTAACAAAGACAAGGATTTCAAGGCGAAGGTACCTACAATCACGTCGGTGTCGTTACATCCCTCGTGATGTACATACACCCTCGTAGGACCACCACCCTCCGATTGAACAACAACAACATGAGCCACACATCTCTGCCCATCCTCCCTCCTTTGAAAGTTACCACGGCCGCGCCCATAACCTCTATACGGTGCAACAACAGGTGCACGACTCTGAACACCTCCCACTAACAAGGGACACTCACGTCTCATGTGATCAGTAGATCCACGGTTCCAACAAGAATTAGCCCCAGCCACAAGAGCCTGCGCCTCACGAGCCACGCGAGGACAATCTCGCCCCAAGTGCTCACGCGATCCACATGACCAACAAGTATTCTGCTCAAACCTCATCCGGTTACCTTGAGCTGGCGCACCACACCCAAAATTACCTCGCCCCGCCACAGGCTGATATCTACGGTCACGATTCCTCTTATTCTTCCCACCACTAGGGCCAGCATCTGCAGCTCTCTTACTCGAGCCAGATCCACCCATGCGAGATGTCAAACCCAAACATTGCTCTATGTCCTTGGCTCGGGTCACCAGCACATTGAAATCCGTATAATCAGACATGAGCATGAACGTGTTCACGTCTTGCATCAAACTATACTGAAAGTGATCACAATGATGCCTATCACTCAGCACCAACTCCTAAGCATATTGGCTCAATCGTACGAACTGGACCTCGTTCTCAGCTACCGTCATGTTCCCTTGCTCCAGGGACATGAACTCCCGCTTCTTATCATCCAAGTATTTGCTCCTAGATACTTCCTTTCAAAGGCAGTCTGAAAGAAATCCCAATCCACCTCGTTAGGCTCCATGACCACGGTCACAGTCGTTCACCATGCAATAACGACACTACACAACCCAACTTTCGTGCATCAGTGGACCCCATCTGATCCAAAATTTGGATTGTACTGGCCATCCATGCCTCGGGAGATAAACCATGATATTCAACACCTCCCATACTTCGTAAGCGCTCCAACGACAAACCCGTTTGCCCAGCAGTAGGAGCTTGCACTTGCACTCCAGTAACAACAGCTTGGAATGATCTCGTTATCGCATATACCAAAGGCGTTAGATCACCCAACATCAGAACAGTCTGTCCGTATTTCTCTTGCTCCTCATCCCAGGTGGTGGTGGCGGTGGAGGAGGTAAATTCACACCAGGCCAAACCTTATTCTCCTGATTCCGTTTCTCTCCAGCAGGAGCAACTAACCCAGAACGTAACTCTCTCCTCGGTCTCATTGTGCTATTAACATTAAGGCATGAATATAAAACAAACAAAAGATCATGTCAGTTTCTAGCAAGGATCCAAGACTTCAAATCTAATTTAAAACATTTCACTATAGTAATAAGGCAATGGACATTCCAATTCCCCCCTAACTTAGCATAAAGCATACAACATACATGTCACAGCCATCATGCATCACCAACATCAAAATTCAGCCCAAATCTATCATCATATATAACAACTCTCATTTATATTACAATCACCATTACACACTCAACATTAAGATGCTTAAAACAATTGCCGAACAAAACAAACATCACCCAAAAACACACATTCCATCTCGATTACTTACCAACCACTTACCATCATCCAAACCTTTCGAAACATGGCTCTAATACCACCAAATGTAACCCCCTCGACCCGGCCTAGCCGATAGATCGAACCGAACGGGTCACACGGAGAATATGGGAGTAAATCGGGAAGGTTTACCTCAATAAAAAAACCATGTTTATCTTTTTATCTTGTTTAGATGTAAATTAGGTTCCTATGTGTTTAACAAAGCATCGGATCAAATGAAAACTCGAATACACATCGATTATTATCAAAATTAGTTTTAGGGACCATTTTGTAAAATTAACAAATTATAGGGGTTTATCCCATTTTCATTTTACCAAACTTTAATTAGTCTCATTACATGCATAACTTTCAAAACTCAGCTCAAGATAACAACTAGAACTCATTTAATTGCATGCATGACAAACATGGACTAAAACTCAAAGAAATATAACTTCAAAATATTCCCAAAACTGTCATGGGAGCAACCCTTCACTGTTGTGACACCCGTGGTGGAGTATTCGGTACAATTACAACCCCTCAACACCACTCATCAGTAGATGTATGGCCCACTAACGAGAGACGGGACACATACAAGGTTCGCACCCGGGAGCTACCCTCTACCATTGCAACCTTAAACAATCCTCAATCGTTAGGGTACTTGGATGGAGTTTTCGGTACAATCATAACCCCTCGACATCCAAGGCAACTTGTTTATAGTGTACCTAATACTATAGCCGCCTAACTATATTCGATTTCATTTACAAACCCTTTATACAACATCACTTGCCAATATAATCCACATTTCATGCATACCTAACTCTTTTCCAAAGAATTAATAATAAAGCCATATCTCAAGCATTAAACGATGCTTTAAAAGCTCATTCATCAACACATGCATACAAGGATCACTTACCTAGAGCATCCTTAAACCATATGGCATCCTCAACCACATTTTATAAATTCAAAACATACTTTAAAACAGTAGGTAAACGCAATTGAAAACAAGTGCATCCAAAAACTCATAATAGCACAAATGGAGAGAAAAATTCACTTTACTAACTTTCAAACTTAGAAAATCTTTTCAAGCTCTTACTAAGTTCCCAAAACCTTTTCTAAAATGTTTCCATGCTGGAAAATCAGTTTCCACTCACCGACTTGCAAAACCCCACTCGTCGATGAAACAATCAACCATCCGAAGCCTCCAAAATCACTACGATCGATTCCAGAACACTATCCCCTATTTTCAACACATTTAAAATAGAGATTCAATGCATCATAATGTATTCAAACACCAGCACTCAAAAGGAAACCCGCTGCCCTGCTCTAAAGAATCAAATTACCCATCCAAAATAACTGAAAACTCATCGATTGATATCCAAACTCAGCCCAGCCATCAACCAACACATCCAACGCATTTTAACCATAAATTAACATCCAAAAACAACCTAAAACCATCCTTATACCTCCAGCAACTCAGATCTTACATTACACCCCAAAAACCCACCCAAAAACACTTTCAAAAACAAAGATCTCAAGGATTTGGGGATTAATATAATTAAAACTCTACTTCAACATCATAAACCTTTCAAAACCCAATTAGAAACCATCTCAAACAAATCAAATCAAAACAACTCCGAAAATCACATTAAATCATCTTTTTCAACTAGATTTCCTCAATTTATCAAAACCACAATGAAACCTCAATCAAAACATAAATAAAGAGTCAAATATCTTGGGAATTTCATTAAAGAACCTTGATTAGAGGGTTAGCACGAAATTTACCTCCAATCCTTACTTCTCTTCTTATCTGGAAAGTTTGCTTTCAAGAAACTTGAAAAGATTTGAGAGAAATCACAAGAAAGATGTTGAAAATCAAGAGAGGAAATGAAAGTTAAAGAAATCTAAAAAATGAGAGAATTGGGAGAGTGCTTGGCTAATGTGAAATGAGGAAAATGAAATGATCGTCAAATTGTTTAACCAAAATAACTAACTTTTACTAAAATCGATAAAAGCCACTTTAATTATTTAATAAACCATTTAAAACACATGCCAAATTAGAGAAAAGACTTCATTTCCAATTAGATCCCTAAAGATTCTATGATTTTGACTCTTTTTCCATAGTTTTTAAACTTTACATTTTGGTCACTACCCAAAATGTATACTTCCCGAAACTCATTTTCCAAAATCGATTTAACCCACCTCTTAGATATAATTTTAGAGGATTTTAGGAATTCTTACCACATTTTTATCCCATCCCGAACCTTGATTTCCCTAAACCACCTTTTAACTTCTCGAACAACCGACTACCTGTTCTACTAGCCTAACCCGACACGCTAAACACCTAGGCCCAAAACTAGGGCATTACAAGAAAACTCTATAGAAATCATTTGGAAATCAAAATAGAATGGAATGGAAAAGATCTCTGGAAGTTTTGAAAGAAAAGAGTGATTGGTTGATGAGAAAAGAGAGAAAATGGAAGTTACGTCAAAAATAGATTTGTAAAAGCTAATTCCCTTTTTAAACAAAACTCCTTTAATCTTTTTAATAAAACCACAATTAAAACATGTCAATTAAAGGGATAACTGACTATTACAATATTAGCTCCCTAGAGATTTTAGGTTTCAGCTCTTTACAATTTAGTCATTAAAAATAGTTTTACACTTTTTTAACATTTTAGTCACTAACCCAAAATATCAACCTTCCAAAAGCCATTTTCCAAAAATGACTTCACCACCCAATTTTTCATATTTAAAAAGGATTTTAGAATTTTTCCTCATACTTTTATCACTTCTCGAACCACATTTTCTCTGAACCAATCCCGAAGTAAATCGGATCTCTAGTCTAGGTTCTACGAATCCTAAACCAAACCTTTAAAACTCCTAGGCCCAAAACCTGGGCGTTACAGCATCATATTGGATATCTCTCCTCTTAAGATTAGCATATGCCTTCTGACGATCGAATGTTTCCTTCAATAGTTTGTGTATGATTTGAATTTGATCTTCGGTTTCTCGAAGCAGTTTTGATCCTAAGGCTTTGCTTTCTCCTAACTCGGACAACCACGTTGGTGTCCTACATCTTCTCCTTGTTGAGTGTGTAAAAGTTCTATTATTTAACCCATATTTCTGCTGCATTCAAGCATTATTTAGTGCATTTAGGTCAGTTTACAGTTAAACATCACAAACATATTAAAAGGCACAATTTCTACTAAAATTGGTTGCTTTTGCAGGTTGCTGCTGTAGCAGACAGGAGAGGCAGGCGCTGGGCAGTAAAGCAAAAGAGCTGGAACTGAACAAGCAGTCAAGGAGAACGATGCTGCCATGGTTGCCGACGTGATAGCAGAGGATGACGGCAGTTTTGAGGAGAAGAAGCAAAGTGGACCTCGACAGATAGAGAAAATTCAGCCCGTCTGTCGTGTAAAACAACTATATTTTTCCAAGCCCCAGATCGAAAGGAATGTCAAGCCCAAAGTTCAAGGAGAGAAAATCCCAAGCAAGAAAGAAGAAGGCTTAAAGTTAGATTCTTTGAAGATTTAGTCTTTATTAGAGTTGTACTTTAATTTAAAGTTGTATTCTTGCTATTTTAGAAAACTTGGACCCAAAGCCTATATAAGGGCATGTATTTCGACCTAGGGGGATATCATCTATTCTCTAGCTTTCTTCCCAAAAACCCTAGCCGTTTTCCTTCCCTCATCATGTTCTAAATTCCCCTTAGGGCCACGGGTTGTTTTTTAAAGTAGTTGCAAGGGTTGTTTTTGTTTTAGGAATTTTCAGTTCAATAAAATAAACTTCAAGTTCTCTTATTTTGGTTATTAACATCTTGCAAGAGCATCGAGAGAGCATTGTGAGGTTATCTATTTACTTAGCATCAGGAGAGATAAGTATACGAAAGGAATAAGAGCAAGTTCTCTAGTTTATAGTTGAACTATCTCGGACCTAGGGATAGAACGAGGTTAAGTGGCTAAAGAATAATTCAACAACATCGGTGTTCATCCTTCGATTCATATCGGGAGGTATCATCAAAGACGTGATCATCGACAGACTTGGACCTAGGGATAGGCCAAGGCACAACAGGGATTCTTGCCAAACTTGAAGTACTGAGTTGAGTGTTCGCTGCTGCAACAAGCAACGGACTGCTACCGCGACGGGGACGACGACAGAACTGGATTTCCTAGATGTAGCAATACCTGCACTACTGAGCAATTCAATACCAACCCATTCTCTCTATCTTGATTTTTCTACTCTTTTATTTAAGTTCTCTTTATTATTCTCGTGACAACTTTCTCAAATATTTTCTTTACTTTCGTGCAGTGATTCAAGGTGAAGCTATTAGCCCAGTCCCTGTGGAGACGATATCCGATACTTCGTATCACTTTACTACTTGCGTCGTGTACACTTGCACTACAATTGCGATAGACTCTTTTACACGCAATAAGTTTTTGGCGTCGTTGCCGGGGACTGGCAACATAACTCTACCTTTTCTTTTATTGCACTTTTCGTTTTTATTTTTATTTTCTGTTTTTCTTTGGTTTGTTCAACTCTTGCTTTTCACAAGGTTTCTTGTTTATGCGCAGATCGAGACGAGGAAAAGATCCTGAGTATCCATTAGATCCGGAAATCGAACGTTCATTCAATCTTAAGAATCGCCTTCATCACATACTAGCCAGGAACGAGTACCTTGAGGAACAGTTAGAGACAATGCAAAACCAAGGAAACCCCCTGGGTAACGACCCTCCTGTCGGAGATGGAGAGGTTATACCTCCTGTCGGCAACCCTGCTGTCGCTGCCAGACGACGGTTCTATCGTGACTACATGTTGAACGATCATGTAGAACTGGAAACCACGCTGCCGGATATAGATGTTGACAACTTCGAGCTGAAACCTGTTATGTTTAGCATGATCAACAATGCCGGTCAATTCATTGGTGCTGTTACCGAGGATGCTAGGGAGCATCTAAAAACGTTCCAAGAAATCTGTAGTTCGTTTAGACTACCAGGATTTAATCCGGAGATACTGAGGCTTCAGTTATTTCCTCATTCATTGAGGGACAAAGCAAAGACTTGGTGGAATAAACTTACACCGGGTTCAATTAGAACTTGGGCAGATTTGTCTCGTGAATTTTTATCTCGTTTTAATCCTTCACATTTACCTGAGCGATTACGTAATGAAATTGCTACTTTTCAATAGGAAGATGACGAGCCGATGCACGAGGCCTGTGACAGATTTACCACTCTTCTACAGAACTGCCCAATGCATGGATTCCCCGTCTGGAACCAGGTAACTAAGTTTTATAATGCTGCCCACTTACAAACTCGTATTCGAATTGATTCAGCAGCAAATGGATTACTATTGGACAAAGACTCGAACGAGGCAATGCAAGTATTGAAAAATCTGGCTAAGAATGAGGACCAATTTCCGACAGCAAGAAGAGGGGGTAAACGGGTTCTAGTTGTTAAGGATTATGAGGCCGACAGCACGATGAAATCACAGGTGGCATACCTTACTAAGGCAATGAAAAAGCTCTTGAACGATGACGCACAATATGGATTCGTTGTCGAAGAGGTATGTGAAATTTGTAAGGGAAATCATAGTTCAGATGAGTGTCCTATACAGTTAGAAGAGGGAAAGTATGTTGGAAACTACAAGCAGAATTACAACTCCAACAACTACAATCCCAGCTGGAGAAAGGATCCCAAATTTTCTTGGAGTAATCCTAATAATGCCCTGAATCCTCAAGCACACAATAATCAGAATCAAGAAGGACCTAGATTGCTGACTTGACAGCAACTGCAGCAGTAGCAACAGCCACCAGCTGCCACAAACAGTATACTGGAACAGACTCTGGCTACGTTTATGTCTCAGATAGGAACTTATATTGAGAACATGAATAAGTTTGTCAAGAAGACAGAGACATTCATGGATAAAACAGAGATGCGGATGACAAATCATGAAGCTACTCTGAAATCTTTGGAGACACAGATGGGTCAGGTTTCCCAGCATATCAACCCAAGGCAAACTGGCGGATTTCCTAGCAATACTGAAAATGCTAGGCAGCCCACACATGAGCAGTGTAAAGCCATTACTACTAGGAGTGGGAAGAAACTACCAGGGCCAGAGAAGGAAGCTGAAACAGTGAAGAAACCAGCCTTGGACAGACCTGCCGAGGAAGCTGCCCCGATAGGTAACAAAAAATCTGCTGCCGATGAACTTGTTACGACAACAGAAGCAACAAAGGAGAAAAATGATGAACCCAAACCTCCTCAGATTCGTATGCAGTGGGAAGGACGTATTGCTGATTATCGTCCCCCACCTCTTTTTCCTCAACGGTTACAGCAATTGAAGCAAGAATCTCAGCTCAAAAAGATTTATGATATTTTTAAGCAGGTTCATATTAATATCCCATTGTTGGATGTCGTTAGGGAGATGCCCGGTTATGCAAAATTTCTCAAGGATGCCATGTCGAAGAAATCTAAACTTGGGGAGTTTGAAACAATTAAGATGACAGAAGGCAGCATGAGTATTCTTCATAAGCAACCACCCCAGAAAAAGAAGAATCCTGGGAACCTCATCATACCTTGCGTAATCGGAGATAAATATGTGGGTAAGCACTTTGTGATCTTGGTGCTAGTATTAATTTAATGCCAAAATCTGTTTTTTTAGAAATTAGGTATTGGAAAAGCTCGGCCCACGACAGTAATTCTGCAGCTGGCAGACCGCTCTTGCATTCATCTGGAAGGAAAAATCGAATATATTTTGGTAAGAGTGGATAAATTTATTTTTCCTACAGACTTTATTGTTTTAGATTGTGAAGCAGATGAAAACGCACCAATCATCCTGGGGCGACCCTTCTTAGCCACAGGAAGATCACTGATTGATGTGGAAAAAGGAGAACTCACCATGAGAGTGAACGATCAAGAAATAAAGTTGAATGTTCTTCAAGCTATGAGGCACGCTGATGCAAAAGAGGAATGCAAGGTTATCACTGAAGTTACCTTTGACCAACCCTGCATCAGATCGGGCTGTCACGACATCAAAATTGGTCTCCGATATGGTGGAGGACTTCCTAGAGATTTTCATGGATGACTTTTCAGTCTTTGGGGACGATTTTGAAAGCTGCCTCGGCAACCTACAAAAGGTACTCGAAAGATGTGAAAAAGCGAGCTTAGTGTTAAACTTGGAAAAATGTCACTTCATGGTAGATGAAGGGATAGTCCTTGGTCATAAGATTAGCTGCTGTGGCATATAAGTCGACAGGGCTAAGAAAGAAGTACTAGAAAAGCTGCCGCCGCCCACCACAGTCAAGGGAATCAGAAGTTTTTTAGGACATGCTGGCTTTTATCGGAGATTCATTGCAAATTTTTCAAAAATCACCAAGCCCCTATGTCATCTTCTAGAGCAGAACCGACCCTTAAACTTTAATGATGAATGTACTGAAGCATTCAAGGTTCTGAAGGAAAAACTGGTAACAGCCCCAATAGTACAGCCACCAGACTGGACACAGCCATTTGAGATTATGTGTGATGCTAGTGACTATGCTGTCGGGGCAGCACTTGGGCAGCGGAGAGACAAATTATTTCATGTCATATACTATGCCAGCAAGACACTGAACGACGCCCAAGTAAACTACACCACCACAGAAAAGGAGTTTTTAGTTGTGGTATTCTCCATTGACAAGTTTCGCTCATACATACTTGGAACGAAGGTCATAGTGCACACATACCACTCTGCATTGAAATATTTGTTCGCGAAAAAGGATGCAAAGCCTCGATTGATATGTTGGATCCTGCTATTGCAAGAATTCGACCTTGAAATCAAGGACAAAAAGGGAACAGAAAATCAAGTGGCAGATCACTTGTCAAGGTTGGAAAAGGGATAGAGTCTACCAACAGATGAGACAAACATACTGGAGACCTTCCCAGATGAGCAGCTCTTTGCTGCTGTAGTCACTGCCGCGACAGCCATGGCGGCAGGTAAGTCTTCTGAGCTCCCCTGGTATGTTGATTTCGTTAATTTCTTAGTTAGCGGAATAATTCCTTATGACCTTAATTATCAAGCCAGGAAGAGGTTCCAAAATGATGTTAAGCATTATTATTGGGACGAACCTTTCCTTTTCAAAATCTGTGCAGATCAGCTTATAAGGAGATGTGTACCACGGGAAGAGCAAGAAGATATACTTCATCACTGCCATGCTTCACAGTATGGAGGTCACTTAGGAGGCAACAAAACTGCTGCCTAGGTGCTGCAGTCAGGGTTTTATTGGTCGTCACTGTATAAAGATGCATAAATCTTCTACAAGAGTTGTGACAAGCGCCAACGGACAACATCTCAAGGGGACACGATATGCCGCTGCAAAACATTCAAGAAGTTGAGATCTTCGACCTTTGGGGGATTGATTTTATGGAACCATTCTCATCTTCATGTGGGAATCTATACATCCTCCTGGCAGTAGATTATGTCTCTAAGTGGGTTGAAGCTATCGCAACTCAAAAGAATGATGCCAAGACAGTCCAAAGGTTTTTACACAAAAAATATCTTTTCTAGGTTTGGCATCCCTAAGGCGATTATAAGTGATGAAGGGAGACATTTCGACAACAGGATTATTGCTGCTACCTTGAAGAAGTATGGTGTCAAGCATCGGATCGCAACAGCATATCACCCTCAGACCAATGGACAAGCTAAAATATCCGACAGGGAAGTTAAGAACATTCTTGAGAAGATGGTTAAGCCAACTAGGAAAGATTGGTCTTTACTCCTTAATGATGCATTATGGGCTTATAGGACAGCTTTTAAAACTCCATTGGGAATGTCTCCATACCGATTGATTTATGATAAAACATGTCATCTACCTGTCGAGATAGAGCACAGAGCATACTGGGCAATCAAGGCAGTAAATATGGACTTGGACAAGGCAGGGCAGAAAAGGCTATTGGATCTGAACGAAATTGAAGAAATCCGGACAATGGCCTATGACAATGCAAGAATCTACAAGGATAAAACTAAGAAGTGGCATGACAAGAAGTTGCTGCCACGACAGTTCTGCCCAGGGCAGCTTGTATTGCTATTCAATTCTAGACTGAAGCTTTTCCTAGGGAAGCTTAAATCTAGATGGTCTGGCCCGTTCCAAGTCGTACATGTTTTTCCCCATGGTGCCATCACAATCCGATCATTAAAAGACGGGCACCAATTCAAAGTGAACGAACAACGCTTGAAGCATTATCAGGGGACTGAAGCCCCAAGAATGCAGGAAGTGGTTACTTTAGGAGATGCCCCACCTGGCATCCCTAATTTAACCTAATTTTTATTTTTTGTTTTATTATTACATATTATCTATTAGGAAATAGGATTTATTTTATTTGAATAATGTTTTTATTTTTATTGTTTTTAGGAAATAAAGGAGTCAAGAAGAACATGAGAAGTGAACTAAACTCGCCATCCATCCACCAGCCCAACAAAGCCCAAATTTGGAGGCATGTCGTTACAGCTGCCGTGACAGACGCGGAAAATACAGGCTGTCAACACGTTGTCACGACAGACGCGGAAACACGTCACAGACGCGCAACAGACACAGAAACGCTTGACAGACGCGTCAGACACGCTAACGCATAATAGCTGGTCCCGTTATTCGCGCTTGTCGTTACAGCTCCAATGGGCAGCAAATCCTTCTCTATATAACCCCGTTTCATTTTTCATTTTCACTCACTTCTACTATTCTTACTTGCTCCCTTTAGATTTTACTTGCTTTCATTTTTATTTCCACAACCCTTGCAAAAATGTCTTCCAGGCAAACCCGTAGGAATGCTGCTTCTAGTTCCACACCGACAGCAATCATCCCACGCTCCTTTGCCATCAGAGATATGTGGGAAGAGAGAGGCTTTATTTACACATCGAAGGAGGAAAATCTGGGCCTAAAGCTGTTCATAGCCCGAAAAGTTTGAGCTCTACAGTGGCAGACTTTTGCTGAGCAGCCTGAAGAAATGAAAGTCACGTTGGTACGAGAATTTTATTCTTCCATTAGCAGTAGGACGGCGACAGCGGTGATTGTTCGAGGCAAAGAAGTGTCGTTCGAAGCTGAGTACATTAACACATTATATGGATTCTACGTCGGCAGCAACAACGACGCTCGCCAACAGTTCCTCAACACATTAGACCCTGCTGCCTATGACGTTGTCATGGCAGAGCTGACAGATGAGGGGACTCAATGGAACACCAGCCGAAAGAACCCACAGACAGTAAAGCAGACCCAACTGCTGCCGGAGGCTAAGTTATGGAATGCTTTCATCAAAAAGCGTATCATGCCGTCGTCGCACAATACCACGGTCGACCAGCCAAGGTTAGCTTTAATACACTCCATTTTACATGAAAGGTCCATTAATGTGGGCAGCTATATTCGTGAGAGCATCTTGGAGTGCGCACACCGACGGGTCCCCTTTACCTCCCGTACCTCATCACCTCACTCTGACGTGGCCATGGCGTACCAGAAGTGGCCACTGATTTGCGAGTCCAAGGGAAAGGTTGGACTGAAAAGAACATCCTCATCCTTATGGAGCTGACTGCTGTCACTCCTCTGTCGTCATTCGACCCAGCTGCCACAACAGCAGACACGACAGAGCAGCCAGAAACTGAACCAGCTGCTGCAACAGCCGCCCCGACATACTCCTCCTCCCAGATCTTAGCTGCCATTCAGAATATGGAGGAACGACATCTTGGTTTAATGACCTTCATCAGGGATTTTGCTGCCTCTACGGTAACCTTTATACATAATTCTTTAAATTTCCCTGATGTTGTCTTCCCCACCTTCCCTGCACATTATTTTACTGTCACTACACCTGCCCACACTCCCACACATGCTGCCACACCACGGACACCCTCTGCCGTCTCCACACCATCACCTTCCCCGACTGCCGCCGGCAGCAACCGTGCTGAGCCATCTGCCCGTGGTACGAAACGTAGAATGGCATCGGAGGAGCTTGATGCCTTTATTGTCGGATTCTCTTCCTCCTCCATTTGGGCCGCCAGTGACAATGAACCCTCTATCAAGAGAAATCTTTCGAAGGAGTTCTCACCGGTGAAGAGGCAGAAGTGAATGGCGGACAAACACAACATGCCAAGAGCCAGCAATAGCGGGGAGAGCAGCAGCAACAACTCTGAAGTCCAGGTGGTGGAGCAACCCCCTCATATCTCTCCAACCAAGATCCAACCACCATAGGAGGCCAAAGCAAATCACACATCTGCCTCCCCCGTTCCCCAGCCAGCTCCGAAAGCTCGAGCTCGCTGCCAGATCAGACTCAACAGCAGCAGCAAAGACAACGATTAAAAATTTAAGTTCTTATCTTCTTTTTGCTACCTACTTATATATTTTGTGATGTACTACTTTATCTTTATTTTTATTTGTCATTTGCATTGAGGACAATGCAACCCTCGAGTTTGGGGGTGGCAACCCTCCATTAATGGAGTCCATCTTAGTTTTAAAATTTGTGTCTTTACTTAGTTTATTTTTGGCTTAAAAAATGATGAAAATATGAAATTTTTTTGGCTCAAGTCTGTGAACTGAACTTACCTGCCGTGACAGCTCTGTCGTGGCAGTGCCTTTAGGATAGTTTTTAGGAGAAATTTAGAGCCTTTCTATAGTTCTGAAAACTTAAACACATTTGTGACTGTTATACTGCTTAGTACTCTTCTAGTGAAATAGAATAGGAAGCTTAGCACTTGAATAGCCCCTAGAGGTACCTAACACTGGCTCTAGGAAAGAAGTTTAGCAAAAGAGACTCAACAACCCTAGAGGTGCCCGAAACTGGCTCTAGGAAGTTAGCTAGAGGTGCCTAAAACTGGCTCTAGTGAAACTTTAGCTTAAAAAATAGTGAAATCGAGTCAAAACAAAAAATAAAAAGGAGCATAAAAATGCCTTCAAAAGATAAACTTTGGCATAAAAATTCGAGTTAAGGGTTGAATTATTCTAGTGAAACTAAGAGAGTCTTGGCATATAAACTGTTCACAAGCATGCACACACTACACGAGGACTGTAGTGAGACTCCGGACAGATCCTAGATTATCCAACAGGGTGCTGCCGTCACAGGGAAAGAATGAAGGGTAAGGGAAAGTTCACCGTTTTTAAGCCAAAACAAAAATATTTCATTTTTCTTTTAGGTCTTAGTTGCTTGAGGGCAAGCAAAAACTTGAGTTTGGGGGTGTGTTGAGTGTGTAAAAGTTCTATTATTTACCCACTATTTAACCCATATTTATGCTGCATTCAAGCATTATTTAGTGCATTTAGGTCAGTTTACAGTTAAGCATCACAAACATATTAAAAGGCACAGTTTCTACTGAAATTGGTTGCTTTTGCAGGTTGCTGTTGTAGCAGACAGGAGAGGCAGGCGCTGGGCAGTAAAGTAGAAGAGCTGGAACCGAACAAGAAGTCATAGAGGACGATGCTGCCATGGTTGCCGCCGTGACAGCAGAGGACGACAGCAGTTTTGATTAGAAGAAGCAAAGTGGACCTCGACAGATAGAGAAAATTCAGCTCGTCAGTCGTGTAAAACAACTATATTTTTCCAAGCCCCAGATCGAAAGGAATGTCAAGCCCAAAGTTGAGGGAGAGAAAATCCCAACCAAGAAAGAGGACGGCTTAAAGTTAGATTCTTTGAAGATTTAGTCTTTATTAGAGTTTTACTTTAATATAAAGTTGTATTCTTGCTATTTTAGAAAACTTGGACCCAAAGCCTATATAAGGCCATGTATTTCGACCTAGGGGGATATCATCTATTCTCTAGCTTTCTTCCCAAAAACCCTAGCTGTTTTCCTTCCCTCATCATGTTCTAAATTCCCCTTAGGGCCACGGGTTGTTTTGTAAAGTAGTTGCAAGGGTTGTTTTTGTTTTAGGAATTTTCAGTTCAATAAAATAAACTTCAAGTTCTCTTATTCTGGTTTTTAACATCTTGCAAGAGCATCGGGAGAGCATTGTGAGGTTATCTATTTACTTAATATTGAGAGAGTTAAGTATACGAAAGGAATAAGTGCGAGTTCTCTAGTTTATAGTTGAACTATCTCGGACCTAGGGATATGACGAGGTTAAGTGGCTAAAGAAGAATTCAACAACATCGATGTTCATCCTTCGATTCACGCCAGGAGGTATCATCAAAGACGTGATCATCGACAGATTTGGACCTAGGTGTAACCCCCGTAGCCCGGCCTAGACGGATGTCCCGAACTACGAAGATTACACGGGGAAAACCAAAGTCAACCTGAAAGTCAACCTTGATGAACGACCCTTTTTTTCTTTTTAAACTTTTCTAGATGCACATTAAACCTAGGCATACTCTTGAGATAAGCATACTCAAAAATCACAGCAATCGGAAAACGATAAGGGACCCAATTGCACAAAATACAAATTTAGGGACCAATTTGTAAATTCTAAAAATTAAGAGGACTTTACCAAATTTTAAGTTACCATTATGAAATTAGTCATGTTTCATGCCTCTCTGCCAAATTTCATCTCAAACGGACATCTCAAACTTAAGCAATTGCACATACAAGAATCAGGACTAAAACGTAAAGCTTGCAAACCTCAAAACCATTCAAATTTTATACCCAACGGTAAAGTGTTCCGAAACGGGTCTAGGTCGTTCAGGAACACCCCTTGGAAGTAGCCAAAGTGTTCAGAAACAGTCTAGGCCGTTCAGGAACACCCAGGCCAAAACAAGGGCCTGTTTCGAAACAGGCAAGGGTGTTTCGAAACACCCTGCCCAGAAACAGCAGATAGGCCTGTTTTAACACCTTTAAACCCCATCAAACATGCTCCAAACCATTCCACAATAAATCAACAACATGCCAAGCATCAAACCTACCAATTTGCATCAAAATCTAGATACAAAACCACCCCTAGGTGCACCAACTCATTCAACACATCCAACACTCAATCATGCTTTTAAAGCAAGAAGCATAGCATAACGACTTAAGAATAAGAAGATTCAAACGTTGCAAGCGTTAAACCACATAGTTCAAAATCATAAACCAAACTTTTCCAAAATACAAAATCTCATTAAACATCAACATAAGAGATTCTCCCCCCATTGCCTTTATTATCTATACCTATTAACCGAGACATACATCTCAAGTGGAGCTCTCCTTGAATCCCTTGCTTCTCGCTGTTCCAACTTCAAATATCTGCATTGATGGACAAAAAGGAGCGTAAGCACATAATGCTTAGTGAGGAATGCTCAAAACCAAAACACCACCAATGCAGCGAGTCATAAAACCTCTTTTAAAAGTAAACACAATTCGATAAACCAAAGCAATGTTTGAAAACCCTTTTTAACAACATGCTTTAAATCATGCATTGCTCAAACATGAAAACCAACCCTTAGCTTAGAAAAGCTAAGTAATTCACTTCAAAGCACAACCTTGCAAAACCATCAATTTAACCATTCCATGCATGAACATCATATGCAAAGTTAAATACAAGATCCTTGGAAAACACTTCCACTTCACATCATACTTTTCTCATACTTGAAAATCATTTCAAAGCAAGAAACCTTTAAAAACCACTTACACCCTCAATTCTATCTCATGCATTAAACAAATGTAATACATGAACCACAAAATCAACATTTGCATTACATGCCTTTTTAAAACAAGCCTTCACAAGACTTCAATGCACCAAAGTGATTCCATGCACACAATGCAACATTCTCAATAGAAGATAAACTCTTGTTCAAGCTAACAAGTAAAACATGCATTCATAGAACATTACACACTTCTCATGCAACCATGCATCATTTCGAGTATCTCATGCTTCATCATATTCAAGAACATTATATTGGCTTCCAAGTGATAATTCACAAACCATCATAACGCAAGACACAATTGGATACGCGGATTACAAGCGTTGTCCCACACGCTTCATACACACTTCCGAACAACACAAGGTGGAGTTTACCGGTACAATCACAACCCCTCAACACCCGTGATGGAGTTTAACGGTACAATCACAACCCCTCAACATCACTCATCGGAAGTTGTATAATACACTAGCGAGAGCCGGGACACATCACAAGGCTTACACATGGAAGCTACCACAACCATTGTAATCACCTTAACCAAGCTCACACACGGGAGCAACCCTCCACCGTTGTGACGCTTAACAAAGTCCACCCATGAGAGCCAACCTCCATCATGGTGACTTTAACAAGGTTCACCCACGATAGCCATCCTCCATCGTGGTGGCACTAAACCAAGCCCACCCACGAGAGCCAACCTCCATCGTAGTGGCACTAAACCAAGCCCACTCACGAGAGCCAACCTCCATCGTGGTGACACCAATTTCCTCAATCGCTAGGATTCTTGGATGGAGTTTACGGTACAATCACAACCCCTCAACATCCAAGGCGACTTAATTCACGGTGCACCCAATCCTATAGCCGGCTAACTATATCCGATTAAAGTAACCAAGAACCACTTACATCACTTGCCAATATAACCATTTTACCTCATTAATCCATTGTTTTACAAGCATAACCAAAATGCCAAAACCACCAATTACCATCATCAATCCACTGTTTTTGAAGCATTACACAAAGCCATTAAACAACATGCAACACTATGCATCAATTCCACAATTCCAATGTACAAAACCAAGGATCTCTTACCTTGAGCATCCTTCACACATGGCTTTCAAAACCAGCATTAAACCATGCTAAAATATGCTTTCAAAACAGAATTTAAAACATGCAAAACACATGCATTGCATCCAACAATCACAAGTGCTTTAAAAACCAATTCATAACACAAACCAAGAGAGAAATTCCATTTACTTACTCTTGAGCTTAGCTAAGTTGTTTAGACTTAAACTAAGCTCCCAAAACCTTCAAACCTTGGTTTTAAAGCTGAAAACCCAGCTTCACTCACCGATACACAAAACAAGGCTAACCAACAAGCCTTCCAAGCATCTGAAACCTTTAACGCCACCTCTATTGCTCACGGATCATTCTCCCCTGTTTCAAGCACATAACAACAGAGGATTAATGCATCATAATGCATTAAAAACACCAGCAACACACCTAAACTCGCTGCTCTTTGCAAATCCAATATTTCGGTACCAAACACAACCGAAATCACCTCCAAACACTTCCAAGACTTAACCCAGCCAAGATCCATCACTTCTAACCATTTTTAAACATCAATTAACATCCAAAATGATCCCAAACACGTCCTTATACCTCCAGCATTAACAAAACACCAAGATCACCCCAAAAACCACCATTTTCACAAGTAAAAACTTAGGAAAATCAACCTATTCGGGATTGCATTGATCAAACCTCAATTATACATCATTTAGACATCCAAATTACATCAAAAAGACATCTCAAAACAGAGCCCAATCAATTATTACGAATTTCTTCAAAATTAAATCCAAATCTTGCATTTTAAGCCAAAATCAAGATCACAACATCAAAACCTTTAATAAAACTCAAATCAAGGATTGAGAACTTTGGAATTTCAGTAAAGAACTGAGTATTTAGAGGAGAAGGACATTCATACCTCTAAATGTGAGTTTCTCCTTGTTTAGAGCCAAAATTCTTGAAAATTCAATAAGCAATTGATTAGAATTTGGTGTAGGAATGATTAGAGATCAAATAGAGATTAAAATCTCATCTTAAGATGTAAAAATCAGAGGAAAAGTGGCTGGGGAAATGTGTTTGGCTGAGAGAAAAATGAGAGAAAAGAAATGTGAAAGTTTTGACAAAAGTTAGTTATGAAGTCAAAAATATCTATTTTCCCTTTTTTCCTTTTATTAAAAATCATTAATTAAATCTTTAATATTAAGAAAAATCTGGAGAAAACTCTTCTTGGGTAAATTAGCTCCTTAAAGATTCAAAGTTTCAATCCTTCTAAAACAGTCACCAACTTTTCAAAAATTACATTTTAGTCACTAACTCGAAATGTCTTATTTCCAAACCTCATTTCACAAAATTGATTTCACCACTCTCTTATATATAATAAAAGAGGATTTTTAGATATTTTCCATATTTTTAATGCATCCCGAACTAGGCTTTCCTTAAAACCACCTTTTATATTCGAACCGAAAATCCGACCGGTCCTGTTCAAACCCAAAACTTCTAAGCCCAAAATTGGGGTGTTACACTAGGGATAGGCCAAGGCACAGCAGGGATTCTTGCCAAACGTGAAGTACTGAGTTGAGTGTTCGCTGCCGCGACAAGCAACGGACTGCTGCCACGACAGGTGCTGCCGCGACGGGGACGACGACAGAACTGGATTTTCTAGACGTAGCAATACCTGCACTACTAAGCAATTCAATACCAGCCCATTCTCTCTATCTTGATTTTTCTACTCTTTTATTTAAGTTCTCTTTATTATTCTCGTGACAACTTTCTCAAATATTTTCTTTACTTTCGTGCAATGATTCAAGGTGAAGCTATTAGCCCAGTCCCTGTGGAGACGATATTCGATACTTCGTATCACTTTACTACTTGCGTCGTGTACACTTGCACTACAATTGTGATAGACTCTTTTACACGCAACACTCCCGTACAAAGCTTCAAAAGGGGTCATCTTAATCATTGTTTGGTAGTTATTATTGTATGTGAATTCAGCTAATGGTAAGGACTTTTACCAAAATTTCCCCAAGTTAATTACACAAGCTCTGAACATGCCTTCCAGGACTTGAATTACTCTCTCCGATTGTCCATCTATTTGAGGATGGAAGGCAATACTTAAGTTTAGTTTAGTCACCAAAGTCTTATGTAATGAACTCTAGAATATTGATGTGTATCGAGGGTCTCGATCAGAGATAGTGGATATAAGAACATCGTGTAATCTAATTACATTTCCATGTACAATTCAAGTAGCTGCTCCAAACTAATGTTCATTCGAACATGCATAAAGTGTGCCGATTTAGAAAGTCTATAAATTATCACCCCAAACTGTATCATTCTTCCTTGGTGGTAATGGTAATCCTGTTACAAATTCCATAGTGGTTCGTTCCCATTTCCTCTAAGGCAATTCAATAGGCTGTAACAACCCTATGGGAACTTGATGTTCTGCTTTAATAATTTGACAAGATAAGAATTTAGACACGTGCTTCGTAAAATCTGACTTCATTCCGAGCCACCAATAAATTTCCTTTAGGTCTTTGTACATTTTGACAAACCCTGGGTGGATCGAAAATGGGCTGCTATGAGCTTCTTGCAACATTTCCCTTCTTAGCTCTCTCTCGTTAGGAACACATACTCTATTTCTGAAATAGAGTAAGCCATTAGACTTTAGAGAAAAATATGAGTCAGATCCATATTCAAGCTTAGAAAAAACTTTTCGAAGTTGAGTGTCTGATTTTTGGAGTTCCCTAATTTTCGAAATCAGTTCTGATTGGATTTGGAGTTCGGCTATTTGTCTTTGCTCTCTTCGTAACTTAAATTGAGTGTTGATTGTAGTAGGGGATGCATTAAGAATAATATTCAAGATAATTGTAATACCCCAAACTAAGGCCTAGTAGCTTGTTATAAAAGTAACTAGAGCTCAATTGTGCAAACATTCTATATATAAGGGGAATTGATTGAATGAAGGACCAAAACGTAAGAATTGAAGTAATGGTAACGAAATTATTAAGGATTAAAATGTTATAACTTAAAACTACATGATTGCTGAGTAAAAATATACTTAGTGTAGGACTTGTCCACATGGCAAGATGGTGTTTAACCATTAGGTGATGACCGGCCATTTGGATATCCACAACCAAATGTGTCATCTTCAACCTCTTCTCTTCCTTAGCCGAAACTAGAGAGAAAGAAAGAGAGAGAAGAAAAACACCATCGTAGGAGAAATTGGTGCTTGCATGTAGTGTTATCTTTCATAAAAATCAAAGGCTAAGAAGAATTGTAAGTCAATTCAAACCTATTTCACTTTAGCAAGCTTGTTTCGAATGGTTGATAGATGTTAATGTTTGAGCTAGAATTTATAGAATTGTTGTTGAAGGTTCATGCTTGAGTTGTCTTTTGATTGTAGCTTGATAGATGATTGAATTTCTATTGATTGTAGGATGAAATTATGCTTGATCAAATGGTGTGTTGACATGGAAGAAAGCACTTGTTTATATGATAATGTAAATTGATAGGGTAATTCGAATTTCATATGAATTGAGACTTAGGTTGAGGCAAGAACTTGCTGGAAATTAAGTATCTACTGATTTGAATTGTTGATCAAATGAAAATCATGTTTGGATGGTGAAAGTTTAAGCTTAAAATGAAACTAGTCACATTTGATTGTTAAATGGCTAACTAGGGACTGTTTTGAAAGAATCGGTAAATTCGAGATTGAATTGCATGAATTAGGGGCTGGAAATGGTGACTTAAAAACAGGGGAAGATTATTCTAAAAGATTGTTGAACTGAATTTTACATGGAAGCATTTATTGGACTGTTTTTGAGGTACAAATGTACTAGGGACATTTATTGGACTGAATTTCACATGGAAACATTTATTGGACTTTTTTGACAGAATTGAGCACTGGAATTTATGAATTTAAAACCGAGAAAACTAATTTAAATGCTTTATGGGTTGAATTGCTTGAATAATGATCAATTGGAGTGTTTTAAAATGCTTGTTGGAATGTGTGCGAAATAGGGACTAGAATTGGAACTATGAATAATGGAGGGATAGTTTTTATTTTGAACAATTGAACAAGTATGCTTGCTTCCCTGTTTTTGCTTATTTGAATGGTAAAGAAGTTAATTGAAATATGTAAACACATGCTAGGTAAATTGTGTATGTACATGCCTAACTAGTTGCCATGAAATTTGTCTTGAATGGAATGTATGAGTGCACTTTGCTTAAATTGAACTTCTTTGTGAATTGGATGTTGAAAGCATTAAATGGTTACTGATTTTATACTTCTTGAAATGTAATGGATCCTAGAGCAAGGAAGAGACTTGGTTGAAGAAGAAAGGAGTGGTCAAGCTAGTGGAAAACAAAAGGGAATTGTGATTCGAGATCACAATTAACTTGGAAGGACTTGTGAGTGTAGTTTTATAAGGTTAGGACTTAGGTCCTAATCAAATCTATACATATTTACTTTCATTTGAAATGCCTATGTTATGATATGAACTTAAGCATGCTTGGTAATAAATTTAGGGAAGAGTGGCCTAAATGGAAACTTGATATTAAACTATGCTTGATATGTGACTTGATGATGGAAATGGATTATGTAACAAATGTATGATCTTCTATGCTTAAATGTAACCATTCGAATGACTCATGATTGCCTAGAAATGTTCTTGCTTGATTTTTATTGATGACATGAAAAGTAAACTTGCTTGAAATCAGTAGATACATGATAGAATGAGCTAAGGCTCGAATACCCTAAGGGCTAGCTTGATCTTGAAAATCAAGCACTTGAAATGATGCCTTAATAAGCTAAACACTTGCCTTGATCACGATATGTATACTTGCGTTATCTTGAACACTTGAATCTTGTGTAAATTATCTATAATCAAACAATGCCTTGGTTGTTAGTTGGTCTTAGGTAGGATGACATGCCATAAAGTCTAGAGCTCTCTTGTGTTGGGTGGACAATGGTTCAGGGCTAAGGCCTTTATTTGGAGACAGTAGGAGGGATGTGTGTTATGGTCACTGGCGACAGTAGGAGGGATATGACCAGTTTCTTGTTTCGGTGAAAGTTTGGTTGGTGACTCGATTACCTAGACATAACTAAGTATCAAGGCCTAATCTAAAGTGAATAAGCACGAAAGAAATATAAATCAAAAGCTTATTGATACTTGACATGATATATTCGAATTACATAATGTCCAAGCTTGCTCCCACGATTCTTGTATGAATGTTTGAAATGCTAAACGTGTGTTATACTTGTACATGCTTGTCTTGACTTGATACAGGGTTAATCTTGAAGTGAAAATTAAGTTCCTTGCTAGTATGTTATTCGAATAATGTTTAGAACATGACATGATTTATGTTGCTTGATACCAATACCCTTGTTGTATGATCTTGTTCTTCAAATGACTAGTATAAAAGGGGTATTGAGCATACTCGAATATATGACTACATGCATGCTAGAAATACTTGAAACCATAAGCTAGGCTTGATCTTAAATGCTTTAAACCTTAGCTAGATTATATTCGACAAAAAGGCTACCTAAACTTGATAATTTGTTAGCAATAGGTTGCTACCTCACTAAGTACATTATGTACTTATCACTCTTGTTTCCATTCTTCCCAAACTATAGGTTAAAAGAGACCTTAAAGCTATCTTCCTTGAGCTTGAAGCACGACACAAGCAAAGCTAGAAGCATGACTCTGTATCTATTTTGTAACTCTCCTAGTTGGTGGCACGACTTGTATATAGTTCATGCTAGATCTTGCATTTTGGTTCATTTTGAATGTATTTCCCTAGTGGCTTGACTAGTTTAACCAACATGATATACTTCTTGTTTTGATTGTAATATGCTGGAATGCTATGCTTAGTTAACCTTACATGAGTATGTCATTAAAACCATGTTTGAACAATGTCTTGAAATGGACCATAGATGCGCATACTTGATATGAGAAATTGGAAATGATTATGCTTTGAATTGGATGCTTGCTCGAATGCTTTACATGCTCTACTAGACAAGTATGATAAATCCTTGAATGTATCTTTTATGAAAATGTTCTAAGTGATTACTTAAGTATTGTAAAACATGTAACTAGCTAGTAACATTTCGAGGATGGTTTCACCTCTTTCATGCCTAGTTTGTGTTCGAATGCCTATATGTAAGATTGGGTTATGTTACAGCTCATTGTTGATACTTAGAGGCCTATGTTTATATTTGATAATCTATAATGTTTAAAAAGAATATACATGTTGCATGTTTTGGTTTCTGGTTAGGCAAGTAACTCATCTAATAGGGATGAGTTTGAATGTTTTAAATGGCTTGTACTTTCTTGTGTGCTTGTCTTGTTAGAGTTAACACTCCTCAGTCGGTTTAATCCTAAGCCGGGTGAGGGATGTTACATTAGTGGTAATCAGAGCTAAATGTTTAGTCGATTATAGGACTAAATCGGGCCATCATGCATTATATAGGATTAAATTGTGCCACCTAGGAGTTGTATTTCAAGTATGCTTGTGTTATTGTTGAACTGAACTCTTCCTTATTCTATTTAAACGTAGAATGTCTGAAGAAAGACTCGCCCAGAACAATGAAAGTCCTGAATTCTCCTTGAACGAAGGAGATAGTGTGAGGATGGGGAAAATTCCTCGAGAACAAGCTCAACCTCAACAAGAAGCTCATGTTATTCAATTTGTACAAAGGGAATGTCTATTTAGCATGAAGGAGATGTTCGATCAGTTTGTAACGACTCTAAAACGAGACCATCCTGCTGCACCTCCTACTGTTGTGCAAAACAGAGCTCCAATCGATAAGCTAGCTCAACACCTAGCATATATACATTCACCGGTGCTGATAAAGCCAACCCTGAAGTAGCTGAGTATTGGCTAGAGGATACTACTTGAATCTTGACCAAACAACCCCCTTGTTCTGATGAACACAAACTTGAATGTGCTCTAGCCCTCTTGGCAGATGAAGCCTTCAGTTGGTGGGAAACCACAACCCTAACTGCCCTTGCTGACACTGCTACTTGGAAATTCTTCATCGAGGAAATCAAGCAGAAGTATATTAGTGAGCAATACTTGGTCGAGCGTCAGAAATGTTTCTTGCACCTGAAGCAAGGTGGTAGGCCTATCGAGCCATACATTAGTGATTTCTGCAAGTACTACAAGTACGTCTCAGAGTATATCAAGACGGATGCATACAAGTGTAGAATGTTCATTGATGGTCTCAACGATGAAATAAGTCTCATATTTACGGCTCTAGGGATTATAGATTTCCAAAATTTGGTTAATTCAGCCATTGCGATTGAAGCAAAGATGAAAGCTTCAGAAAAACGAAGGGGTGGTAGTCACCGGAATGACAAGAGATCTAAGCATGAAGATGTTGAGTGTGTAAAATTTCTATTATTTACCCCCTATTTAACCCATATTTCTGCTGCATTCAAGCATTATTTATTACATTTAGGTCAGTTTACAGCAAAACATCACAATTATATTAAAAGGCACAGTTTCTACTAAAAATGGTTGTTTTTGCATGTTGCTGCTGTAGCAGACGGAATGGGATGGCGCTAGACAGTGAAGAAGAAGAACTGGAACTGGACGAGCAATCAAGGAGGACGATGCTGCCATGGTTGCCTCCATGACAGCATAGGACGACATCAGTTTTGAGGAGAAGAAGCAAAGTGGACCTCGACAGATAGAGAAAATTCAGCACGTCTGTCGTGTGAAATCACCATATTTTTCCAAGCCCCAGAACGAAAGGAATGTCAAGCCCAAAGTTCAAGGAGGAAAAATCCCAAGCAAGAAAGATGACGGCTGGAAAGTAGATTTCTTGAAGATCTAGTCTTTATTAGAATTATACTTTCATTTAAAGTTGTATTCTTGCTATTTTAAAAATCTTGGACCCAAAGCCTATATAAGGGCATATATTTCGACCTAGGAGGGTATAACCGATTCCCAAGCTTTCTTCCCACAACCCTAGCCGTTTTCCTTCCCTCAACATGTTCTAAATTCCCCCTAGGGCCACAGGTTGTTTTGTAAAGTAGTTGCAAGGGTTGTTTTGTTTTAGGAATTTTCAGTTCAATAAAATAAACTTCAAGTTCTCTTATTCTGGTTATTAATATCTTGCAAGAGCATCGGGAGAGCATTGTGAGGTTATCTATTTACTTAGCATCGGGAGAGTTAAGTATGCGAAAGGAATAAGAGCAAGTTCTCTAGTTTATAGTTGAACTATCTCGGACCTAGGGATAGGACGAGGTTAAGTGGCTAAAGAAGAATTCATCAACATCGGTGTTCATCCTTCGATTCACGCTGGGAGGTATCATCAAAGACTTGATCATCGACAGACTTGGACCTAGGGATAGGCCAAGGCACATCTAGGATTCCTACCAAACTTGAAGTACTGAGTTGAGTGTTCACTACCGCGACAAGCAATGGACTGCTGCCGCGACGGGGACGACGACAGAACTGGAGTTCCGAGACTTAGCAATACCTGCACTACTGAGCAATTCAATACCAGCCCATTCTCTCTATCTTGATTTCCCTACACTTTTATTTAAGTTCTCTTTATTATTTTCGTGACAACTTCTCAAATATTTTCTTTACTTTCGTGCAGTGAATTAAGGTGAAGCTATTAGCCCAATCCCTGTCGAGACGATATCTGATACTTTGTATCACTTTACTACTTGCGTCGTGTATACTTGCACTACCATTGCGATAGACTATTTTACACGCAACAGAAGACAAGGCTCATTGGTAGTCTAAGAAAGCTAAATTACATAAAGAAAGCTCCTCGACCTTCACTCCTGCTCAGAAGATTAATTACATACCGATACCTCAATCAGTATCCAAGCCCTCTGTAACCCCCTAGACTCGCTCTGGACGATAGACCGAACGGGTCACATGGGGAGTATTGAAGTAAACCGGGAAGTTTACTCCAATAATTGACCCTATTTTTTCATTTTATCTTATATAGATGATCAACATTATCCTAAGTGATAAACTTCACAGTGGAACAATTTGCAACTCAACAAACGATGATTAGAGACCCAATTGCATACAAGCACACTTTAGGGACCATTTTGTAATTTAACCAAATTATAGAGACTTATGCCTTTTTTATGTTACCAACCTTTAATTAGTCACATTACATGCCTCTCAGTCAAATCTTAGCTCAAAAAACTCATCCAAACTCATTTAATCGCATTCACAACATTCAAGGGCTAAAACGTAAAGAAACAGAACTTCAGAAGATTCCAATAACCAACTTAACTATAGGGTGTTTCGGTATAGGTTGGCCTGTATCAAAACAGCCGTATCAGAAAAGGGTCAAGTGGCTTGAAGCTCAGGCTCGTATCAAAACAGCCTCAAAGGTGTTTTGAAATATGCAATTCTAGAAACGAAACGTACCAAAAGAACATTTCCTCGCTCCGATACCCCTAAGCCATTTCAACTTGCTTCCAAAATGCATACAACATAATCAAGCACCAAACCTCAATCATACATGGTAATTCCAACATTATATCATGGCATTAAACACAAAGGAAATTTATAGGCATGAAACCTATGCAAAATAGCCAATCAAGAGTTAAAACTCAAACCGAAGCAAATACCAACAAGTAAAGACCATTTACAAGTCATTAAAGGCATCACAAACTTGCCCCAAAATTGAGAGTTTCAAAGCACACACTCCCAAAACATAAAGGCATCCTCCTATTGCCAATTATTATTACTAATAAGCAATCATAAAACCATATTTGAGCTAAGTCTCACTCCTTGGTTCCCTTCTTGCTTCTTCGCTGCCCCAAAGATGCAAATTCTCTGCATTGCTGGAAAAGAGAGCGTAAGCAATAATACCTAGTGAGGGAAGCTCAAAACAAACCAACAACAACAATGCATTTTAAAACCATTTCTCAAGTAGAAATGTTTATCTCATCACGCTTAAGCTATCTCATGATTGAAATCACTTTCAAAGCAAAACCACATCATTAAAACCACATGTACCATCTATCTCACGCATTAACCCCAATGCATAATATCAAAGCAAAACCACGCATGCTTGTTTCTCAAAAGCATTTCTCAAAACATGTTCCCATATGCAAAACACAAAACATAAAATCATTTATAATCAAGGTAAGTGTGAATCTCATATATTGGCATTTTAGCAACATTACTTAGATATGTGGATAGCTTGACATAATCTCACACCGTCAAGTCCTACCTCGGTGGAATCTCACATCACCGAACTCTCATGGTGGTATCTCTCATCGCCACAAAGCTTGATGGAATCTCTCATCATCAAGACCTACCGTGGTGGAATCTCTCATCACCACACTCTCACTTTGGAAAGGGATGTCACTACCCCCATTGCCCGAACCAAAGAGCACATACGAATTTCTGTATATTATAGTGCACTTCTCATCCTATTGGTCAACCAATTATATCCGATAAAATTAATCTCATCTCATGCCAATATACACTTTTTAAACAACATTACCTACTGTTTTTCAATGCATAAATATAAACCATTTCTCATCCCATTTCAAAAGCATAAACAATGCATAGCATTTTCTCAACAAGTTCTATCTTTTCAAAATCATAATTATATCTCATGGGATCATTTAAGTCATCAAATCATTTCTCAAAACATGCATAAAACAATAGGTTTGTATTTATCTTCAAAACATGAGCATGATCATGTAAATCAATGGGATAAAAACTGAGAAACGAGAGCGAATCATCTCAAACTTACTTCTGGGCTTAGATTAGTGTTTCAAACTCAATATAAACCCCAAACCTTTCTTTCAAGTCTTTGAAAGGTTTTTAAAACCAATTCCAGTCACCAACAACGCCTCGCTTGATTTGCCGAAGCTTAAACATGCTTCTAAAGCTCCCGAAACTTCATCGATTTCTTCCGATACGTTCTCCCTTATTTATACCACACAAGAACAGAGAATTAATGCATCTCAATGCATTAAAATCACAAGAAACTAAAGTCACCACGTTGCTCTGCCCAAAAACACCAAAACGCCTATCCAAAACAACCAAAAACACCTTCGATGACTCTACAAACTCAACCCAACCAAAACCTAACACTTCCATCTACTTTTAATCATCAATTAACATACAAAAACAATCTAATTTTATCGTTATACCTCCAGCAACACCAGAACCACATTATCACCACAAAAGCCCTAAATCTAACAATCTAACAATTAGAGATCCAACTCATTTCGGGATTACTATTATAAAACATTTATTTCAACGTCATTTAACATCCCAAACAAAATTAAAATCATTCTCAAATCAATCAAAACAGTAGCATTGCGAAAAACTTAAGAAATCATCTTTAAAATCTTGATCTCGCCATTTTCATCAAATAGATTATAAAACCTTGTTAATAATCACAATTAGAGAGCCAAAAACTTTGGAATTTCATTAAAGAACCTTTATTAGAGGATTTGAACAAAAATTATCGCTAACCCTTTACTATTCCTTCAATTGACAAGATTAGATGAGAATTTTTCAAGAATCCTTTAAGATAATTGAAAGAATCATCAAGAAAATCATTTGTAAATCAAAATGATGTGAGAAGGTGAGAATCTCTAGAAGTTTGAGAGAAAAAAGAAATGTTTGGCTGATAAAAATGAGAGAAATGGAAGTTACATCAAAATAGATTTTAGATGATTGAATCCCTTTTAATAAAATCTCATTTAAATTCCTTTTTAATAAAATACATTTAAAATGGTCAATTAAAGGAAAATTCTCATTGAGTATATAATAGCTCCTTAAAGATTCTAATTTTTAGCTATCTTCAATTTAGTCATTGAAACGCATTTTGCAATTTTTACAATTCAGTCACTATTTTCAAAATACCAATTAAATCAATCCAATTTTATCAAATTGAACTCTCAAAAACCTTCAAAACATTATTTTAAGGTTATAAAATATTTTCCCATATTCTATCTCCCTCAAAAACCATTTATTTCAATTTAATCCCGAAACTAGCATAACTCGCTCGAACCAACTCACTCGAACCTCTTAGCCGAACCTGGCTAACTCCTAAGCCCAAAGTCGGGGCGTTACAACTCTACCCCACTTAATAAATTTTGTTCTCGAAATTTTACCTGATGGAAAAAGATTAGGAAACTGCTTCACCATGTCATCCTTCCTTTCCTATGTGGCTTCCTATACACCACGATGTCGCCACAAGACCTTGACCAACTCAATGGTCTTGCCACGAAGAACCTTGTTGTCCGAATCCAAAATCTCAAATGGTTCTTCATCATAAGACAAATATGGATTCAACTCTATCTCCTCAACATGCATAACATGAGATGGATCTGATCTATTTCTCTGTAGCATGGATACATGGAAAACATCATGTCTCTTCTCTAACTCTAGACGCAACCTCAACCTATAAGCAACATGTCCAACACGTTCAAGCACCTCATATGGTCCAATAAACCTCAAACTCAACTTGCCCTTCCGACCAATCTCATCACCTTTTCCAAGGTGAAACCTTCAAAAACACCTTATCACCTACAACATACTCAACCTTCTTACGCTTCAAATCCGCGTAAGACTTTTGCCGATCCGAAGACGCTTTCAACCTTTCACTAATGAGCTTCACTTTTTCTGTAGTGCCCTTCAGCACATTAGGTAAAAAGACAAATTTCTGCCCCACTTCCACCCAACAAAAAGGCATTCTACACTTTCTTCCATACAAGGCTTCGTAAGGAGCCATTTCAATGCTCGCTTGATAAATGTTATTGTAAGAAAACTCCACCAAAGGTAACTATTTCTCCCAAGAACCTTGGAAATCAATGATGCAGCACCTCAACATATCCCCCAACACTTAGATAACCCTTTCAGATTGTCCATCCGTCTACAGATGATACGAAGTACTGAAATTCAAACATGTACCTAACGCTCGATGTGAACACTCCCGAAACCTCATTGTGAAACGCGAATCTTGATATGAAACAATGGACTTAGTAGCCACCCCATGCAACCTCACAATCTTAGAGATTTACAAATATGCTAACTTGTCTAACGTATACGTAGTATGCACCTCCAGAAAATGTGCACACTTCATAAAACGATCAACAATCACCCAATTAAATTTCTTCTTGGACGGTGTCAAAGGCGAACCTGACATGAAATCCATGGTGATTCTCTCTCATTTCCATTATGGAATCTTCAACAGTTGCAACAATTTAGAAGGAAATTGATGCTCAGCTTTAACTCGTTGACAAACCATGCACTTACTAACAAAATTAGCAACATCCTTCTTTAAACCAGCCCAATAGTACTCATCCTTCAACCCATGATAAATCTTTGTACTACCGGGATACATGGAAAAAGGACTACTATACGCCACAGTCAAAATAATGCGCCTCAACTCAACATCCTCCGGCACAAATATTTGACTCGTAAAGCACAAAACATAATCATTATTAAAACAAAATTATGTTGGATTTCCTTCTGCAATGTCCTGAACATGTGGTACCATCGAATCATCCAACAATTGTTTCTTCTTAATCAACTCTACCAACGAGTGTTTCACTTGCAATTCAACCATTAAACCACCATTTCGTGATATACTCAACTGAGCAAACATCACCCTCAACTCTACAGCCACCTTTCTACTCAAAGCATCAGCTACAACATTAGCCTTCCATGGATGGTACTCAATTGTCAAATCGTAATCTTTAAGAAACTCCAACCACCATCGTTGCGTAAGATTCAACTCTTTTTGTGACATCAAGTACTTGAAACTTTTGTGATTCGTGTACAATGTACACTTCTCACCATAAAGGTAATGCCATCAAATTTTGAAGGCAAACACCACCGCAGCCAACTAGATGTCATGCGTAGGGTAATTACGCTCGTGCACCTTCAACTGTCGAGATGCATAAACTACCACTCTACCTTCTTGCATCAACACACATCCCAACCCAACATAGGATGCATCACTATTGACCAAAATCTCTTTACCCGAATCAGGTTGAATCAAGATAGGAGCTTGCGTCAATGTTTCCTTCAACTTTTCGAAAGCTCGTTGTCTAACTTTCGTCCATTCAAACTTAACATCCTCTTGCAAAAACTTTGTCAAAGGGGCAGCAATCCTTGAGAAACCATCCACAAACCTATGATAGTATCCCGCCAAACCAAGGAAATTACGCACCTCGGGGTCCGACTTAGGCGACTTCTAATTCATCACTACCTCAACCTTTTTGGGATCGACCCGAATCCCTTCTACCGACACTACATGACCAACGAAAACAACCTCCTTAAGCCAAAACTTGCACTTGCTCAACTTAGCATAAAGTTGGTTTTCCAACAACACTTGCAACACAATCCGCAAATGCTTATCATGATCCTCATCGGTACGAGAGCACACGAGAATGTCATCGATAAACACAACCACAAACCTATCCAAAAACTCATGAAAAACAAAATTCATCATATCCATAAACATAGTAGGGGCATTTGTCAAACAAAACGGCATCACCAAGAACCTATAATGCTCGTACCTTGTGCAAAAAGCAGTCTTAGGCACATTTACATCCTTTACCTTCAACAGGCAACATCTTGATCTCAAATCAATCTTTGAAAACACTGAAGCACCTCAAAACTGATTAAACAAATCATCAATACTTGGAAAAAGATATGTGTTCTTGATTGTCAACATGTTCAGTTGTCGATAATCTATATTGTTGAGTGGATCAATGGATTGATCAAAGCCAAGAGGGGGTGAATTGGGTTTTTTAAATTTGTTAGAGAAAGTGGAATGACTAAAATTGAAGAACAAGGCAATTTAGAGTGGTTCATGTAACACCCCAGTTTTGGGCTTAGAAGTTTTGGGTTTGAACCGGACCGGTCGGATTTTCGGTTCGAACATAAAAGGTGGCTTTAAGGAAAGCCTAGTTCAGGATGCATTAAATATATGGAAAAATATCTAAAAATCCACTTTTAATATATATAAGACGGCGGTGAAATCAATTTTACAAAATGAGGTTTGGAAATATGACATTTCAAGTTAGTGACTAAAATGTAATTTCTGAAAAGTTCGTGACTGTTTTAAAAGGATTGAAACTTTGAATCTTTAAGGAGCTAATTTACCCAAGGGAGGATTTCTCCAGATTTTTCTAGATTTTTAAAGACTCATTTAATGTTTAATTAATGAAAAGAAAAGAGGGAAAAAGATATTTTTAGTTTCATAACTAACTTTTACCAAAATTTTCCTATTTCATTTTCTCTCAAAATTCCCTCAGTCAAACACATTTCCATAGCAACTTTTCCTTTTATTTTCACACCTAAAGAAGAGTTTTCAATCCCCAAATGATTCCTAATCATTTCTACACCAAATCTTCATCATTTACTTAATGAATTTTCAAGGATTTTGGCTCTGAACAAGGAGAAATCCACATTTAGAGGTATGAACGTCCTTCTCCTCTAAATACTCAGTTCTTTACTGAAATTCCCAAGTTCTCAATCCTTAAATTAAGTTTTATTAAAGGTTTTAATGTTGTGATCTTGATTTTGGCTTAAAATGCAAGATTTGGATTTAATTTTGAAGAAATTCGTATTGAGATGTCTTTTTGATGTATTTTGGATGTCTAACTGATGTGTGATTGAGGTTTAATCAATGCAATCCCGAATAGGTTGATTTTCCTAAGTTTTTACTTGTGAAAATGGTAGTTTTGGGGTGATCTTGGTGTTTTGTTAATGCTGGAGGTATAAGGACGAGTTTGAGATCATTTTGGATGTTAATTGATGTTTAAAAATGGTTAGAAGTGATGGATCTTGGCTGGGTTAAGTTTTGGATGAGTTTGGAGGTGATTTTGGTTGTGTTTGGTAGCCGAAATGTTGAGTTTATGAAGAGCATCGAGTTTAGGTGTGTTGCTGGTGTTTTTAATGCATGATGATGCATTAATCCTCTGTTGTTATGTGCTTGAAACAGGGGAGAATGATCCGTGAGCATTAGAGGTGGCGTTGATGGTTTCGGATGCTTGGAAGGCTTGTTGGCTAGCCTAGTTTTGTGTATCGGTGAGTGAAGTTGGGGTTTTCAGCTTTAAAACCAATGTTTGAAGGTTTTGGGAGCTTAGTTTAAGTCTAAGAAACTTAGCTAAGCTCAAGAGTAAGTAAATGGAATTTCTCTCTTGGTTTGTGTTGTGAATTGGTTTTTAATGCACTTGTGTTGGTTGGATGCAACGTATGTGATTTGCATGTTTAAATTCTGTTTTGAAAGCATATTTTTAGCATGGTTTAATGCTGGTTTTGAAGTCATGTGTTGAAGGATGCTCAAGGTAAGAGATCCTTGGTTTTGTACATTGGAATTGTGGAATTGATGCATAGTGTTGCATGTTGTTTAATGGCTTTGTTTAATGCTTTAAAACAGTGAATTGATGATATTGGCAAGTGATGTAAGTGGTTGTTGGTTACTTTAATCGGATATAGTTAGCCGGCTATAGGATTGGGTCCATCGTGAATTGAGTCGCCTTGGATGTCGAAGGGGTTGTAATTGTACCGTAAACTCCATCCGAGAATCCTAGCGATTGAGGAAATTGGTGTCACCACGATGGAGGATGGCTCTCGTGGGTGGGCTTGGTTAAGTGCCACCACGATGGAGGATGGCTCTCATGGGTGAACCTTGTTAAAAGTCACCACGATGGAGGGTGGCTCTCGTGGGTGGACTTTGTTAAGCGTCACAACGGTGGAGGGTTGCTCCCGTGTGTGAGCTTGGTTAAGGTGATTACAATGGTTGTGGTAGCTTCCATGTGTAAGCCTTGTGATGTGTCTCGGCTCTCGCTAGTGTGTTATACAACTTCCGATGAGTGATGTTGAGGGGTTGTGATTGTACCGTTAAACTCCATCACGGGTGTTGAAGGGGTTGTGATTGTACCGGTAAACTCCACCTTGTGTTGTTCGGAAGTGTGTATGGAGCGTGTGGGACAACGCTTGTAATCCGCATATTTGATTGTGTCTTGTGTTGTGATGGTTTGTGAATTATCACTTGGAAGCCAATATAATGTTCTTGGATGTAATGAAGCATGAGATGCTTGAAATGATGCAAGGTTGCATGGGAAGTGTGTAATGTTCCAAGAATGCATGTATTACTTGTTAACTTGTACAAGTGTTTATCTTATATTGAGAATGGTGCATATGTGCATGGGAATCTCTTTAGTGCATTGAAGTCTTGTGAGGACTTGTTTTAAAAGGCATGTAGTGCATTGATGTTTTTGGTAGTTCATGTGTTTTGCATTTGTTGAATGCATGAGATAGTTTGAAGGAACCAATGGTTTTTGAAAGGTTTTGCTTTGAAATGGCCATCAAGCATATGGAAAGTATGTTGTGAAGTGGAAGTGTTTTCCAAGGAATTTGAGTTTAACCTTCCATGTGGTGTTTATGCATGGAAAGGTTTAATTAATGGTTTTTGCAAGAATGTGTTTCGGGGTAAATTGTTTAGCTTTTCTAAGCTAAAGGTTGGTTTTCATGTTGAGCAAGACATGGTTTAAAGCATGATGTTTCAAAAGAGGTTTTTCAACCAATGCTTTGATTTATCGATTTACAACTACTTTTTGAAAGGGGTTTTATGACTCGCTGCATTGATGGTGTTTTGGTTTTGAGCATTCCTCACTAAGCATTATGTGCTTACGCTCCTTTTTGTCTATCAATGCAGATATTTGAAGTTGGGACAGCAATAAGCAAGGGATTCAAGGAGAGCTCCACTTGAGGAGTATGTCTCGGTTAATAGCTATAGATAATAAAGGCAATGGGGGGAGAGTCTTTTATATTGATGTATAATGAGATTGTGTATGTTGGACAAGTTTGGTTTATGATTTTGAGCTATGTGGTTTAACGCTTGCAACGTTTGAATCTTCTTATTCATAAGTCGTTATGCTAAGCTTCTTGTTTTTTTAAAGCATGATTAAGTGTTGGATGTGTTGAATGAGTTGGTGCACCTAGGGGTTGTTTTGTATCTAGATTTTAATGCAATTTGGTAGTTATGATGCTTGGCATGTTGTTGCTTTGTTGAGGATTGATTTGGAGAATGTTCGATGGGGTTTAGATGTGTTAAAACAGGCCTATCTGCTGTTTCTGGGCAGGGTGTTTCGAAACACCCTTGCCTGTTTCGAAACAGGTGCTGGATTTGGCCTGGGTGTTTCGAAACGGGTAGAGGTGTTTCGAAACACTTTGGCTACTGCCAAGCCCCGTTTCTGAACGGGCTAACCCCGTTTCGAAACACTTGACCGTTGGGCACTGATTTGAATGGTTTTGAGGTTTGCAATCTTTACGTTTTAGTCTTGATTTTTTTATATGCAATTGATTGAGTTTGAGATGTCCGTTTGAGATGAAATTTGACAGAGAAGCATGAAACATGACTAATTTCATAATGGTAACTTAAAAATTTGTAAAGTCCTCTTAATTTTCAGAATTTACAAATTGGTCCCTAAATTCGTATTTTGTGTAATTGGGTCCCTTATTGTTTTCCGATTGCTGTGTTTTTTGAGTATGCTTATCTCAAGAGTATGCCTAGGTTTAATGTGCATCTAGACAAGTTTAAAAAGAAAAAAAGGGTCGTTAATCAAGGTTGACTTTCGGGTTGAGTTTGGTTTTCCCCGTGTAATCTTCGTAGTCCGGGTCAACCGTCTAGGCCGGGCTAAGGGGGTTACATTTGGTGGTATCAGAGCTGAGTTACGAATGCTTGGGGAAATGGTAAATTGTTGTAATAAGTGTTTAATGTTTATTCTGATGTCTGGTTGAAAGTCGGTTGAAATGTGTGACTGTGAGCGAATTGTTGATGTTTTTGTCATGCTTTTTTATTGTGAATCTTCATTGAGCTGATGTGAATTTGTGTTGATGATATGCTGGTGATGTGAGCTGATTTTATGAATGATGAAAGTGTGATGGGTATGATATGTTGATGATATGTTGTTGCGGGTGAATATTGTTTGATGAGGGCATGATCGGAGTATGTTGATTGATATGCTCGATGTTGTGATATCCATGTTGTTTTTATTGATTGTCATGTCATGTAAAAGGGAAGAATTCGGCATACCCATTGCCTTATTATTATAGCTATTGTGTTATGTTGGAGTTGGAGTCTTGAATCCTTGCTTGGAGCTGACCTGATCATTTTGTTTGTTTTGTTATGATTGCTTGATGTTTTTAGCACGATGTAATCGATGAGAGAATGGCAGTTGGGTGAGATGGTTGTTGCTTTAAAGCAGGTTGTTATGGCGTGGAATTCACCTTTTAGTGGAGGTGTTTCGTCTCAGTCTTCAGTGCCTGGAGTTGAGGTAGTGAGGCAGGAGGAAGAAGCTGGTTTTGTGATGAAGGGTTCATCACCTATAGTTCAAGAGGTGTCGGGAACATCTCAGGCTGTGGCGAAAGTGAGGCCTGTAGACGTGCCGACAGTGGGACTTGCGAGTTTGTCGAAACAACGTTTATATGCTTTGGGAGCTGTGGAGTATCGTGGTTCGACACCTGAGGCGTTCGAGGCTTGGTTAGCCAGTGTAATTCTGATTTTGGATCATGAAAGTAGTGACTACGCCTGTAAGCTAGGAAGTGTTGTCTCATTGATGTTGGAGGACGCGTGTGCCTGGTGGACATCGGTGGCGGTGGCATCGCATATCCACGATATAGATTGGGACTTCTTTGTGTCTGCCTTTTATGAAAGGTACCTTGGAGAGAAATTCCCAAGGGTTAAGCAGCGTGGGGGTGTGGCTTCAAATTATGAAGGTGAGAAAAGTTTAAGCAAGAAAGTTGTGGGTACTAACCTCGGGAGCGGTCAGCGTAAGAGGCAACGTGATAGAAGGTTTTTCTTGAATCGAAGTCTGGGTGGTGGTGCAGACGTAGGTCAAGTGCGGTATGATCAGGGAGTGGTAGCTCGGTTGCTGAAGTGTGACCATTGTGGAAGGTGTCATGTTGGAGGTTGTTGGGGCGTGAGAGTTTTTTGAAACTGTGGTTCTAAGGAGCATGTGAAGCGAAATTGTCCTCAAGTGGTGAGATCAGCTTTAGTGGTAGCAAAAGGGTCTCTGAAGGGTCGTGGGCACGGCCGAGACAAGTTCGAAGGTGGCAGAAAGGGCAGAAAGGTGTGAGGAACTTGGGGAAAGAATCTTGTTGGAATTGTGGGTCTGTTGGGCATTTGAGACGAAATTGTTTGAAGTTGGCTCGGGGTAGTCAGGGTTTTGTACCGCAGGGAGATGGTGATGACCTTAAGGTGTTGGCTGATGCTACGGTGGTGTAGCAAGAGAATGCTGGTTCTGCAAGGAAAAGAGTTTGTTGTCGGAGCTTCGGGGCAGTGAGGTGTTTGCAGGTAACCTTTTAAGTAATCTTTGCCCTAGTTATCTTAGTTTGGTTTCGGTTTGGTTTTTCCTTGCGTAGTGGGTATGGTCTCGTAGCTAGCAAGTTTGGGGTAGTAGTTGGTGTTGTTTTGAAAACAACTTTAGTGTGAAGAGGGTATTAGTGGGTATTTTGTGGTTAATGGGTTATTAGAATGGTAGGGTTAGACAAGTTGGAAGTGAGATAGAAGGTTGTTCTTAGACGGATCCTAAGGATGTTATTGGTGGGTGTGAACCGACATACATGCACAGTTAAAACCATTGTTATATACTATATTATATATATATGTGTTGGTCCATGCATACATGTGACATGACATTAGAAGTTTTGCATACATGTACACAGGCATTGATAGGGCATATTGGTGATCATGCATACGTACGTTCACACTTGCTGATAGCTAATTGGGTCCGTTAGTGTTGTGATAGGGTTAGGTTGGATGATGGGTTTTAAAAGTTGTTTTGGTGCTAGGAGAATGTTAGAAGTAATGGAGGGTATTAAGCGAGCTGTCAGTAATAGTGAGTGCGATATAGCATGTTGGCAGAAGGAAAGTGTTTTAGCACTTAAAGCGTTTAGTGGTGTGGTGGTGAGGATATTACCGGTTTAAATTAGAATCGGTCAGAGTGGTTGTGAATAGCTAGTAGAAGTGGTAGTTTCTTGGTGTTAAGTGATGTTGCAGGTTAGTGGATGTGTTTCCAAAGTGCTGAGGTAACTTGGCATTGATGTTGTAGTAGAAGGGTTGTTTATGTAGGTGATGGTTCGTAGCAACCTTCGAAGAGTTGAGAAGAGGTTGTGTTGTGGGTTGTAGAAAAGGGTTAGCCTGGGAGAATAGAAGTTTCGTAATCTAAATATGTATGTATATAATGGGCGGTGTCCTGGTAAGGCTAGTGTTGTAGTCAAAGTTTGAAATGGAAAGGCAATGTAAGTTCAAGGGCCATTGTTGGTTGGACAGGTTCTTGTGAGAAGTGGTTGGCTAGTCGTGCATAAGTAAATCCCTTCTGAAGTCAGCTAGTTGTATGTGGAACGGCTGGCGGAGTCAAGGTTGGGGTTTTGTGGCGTGAATTTCGGATGTTGTGTGAGTAGTTTTGGTGAGTCGTTATGGTAGTGATAGTGGCGGATGTGAAGGAATGTCAGCAATATGTTGAGAAGTTTGAGTAAGCAGTTGATGCTTAAGAATTTTTGCTTGATGTGGTAGCCTTTGGAAGAGGTTGAGTAGTTTTGCAAGGAGTTTTAGAAGCAGTGAAGGTTGTGGGTCACATGGTGGCTGAACTGGATGGGTTGGTGTCACTGTGTGTGCGAGTTTTGGGAGTTATGAGCTGAGGTGGTGTATGCTGTAAAGGTTTGGAGGTTCTTCAGGTTGTTGTTGGGGCTATGTGCAGTCCGGAAGTGTGAAAGGTTAAGTTGTGGTTAACATCTGAGTGTTCTGGAATTTGTGAACAGTATGTGGTGGTGTTGGGTTTGGTTATTGTGTAAGTTGGTTTGGTGGAGTGTTGTGTGGAGAGTGTTCAGTGGTGGTTAAGTCTCCTGTGTTGCCTTGTGGGTTGCTTTGAGAAGTTTGGTTGTGCTCTTTTCGCCGGTTGAAATTTCAAGGACGAAATTTCCTAAGAGGGGGAGAGTTGTAACACCCCAATTTTGGGCTTAGAAGTTTTGGGTTTGAACCGGACCGGTCGGATTTTCGGTTCGAATATAAAAGGTGGCTTTAAGGAAAGCCTAGTTCGGGATGCATTAAAAATATGGAAAAATATCTAAAAATCCTCTTTTAATATATATAAGAGGGTGGTGAAATCAATTTTACAAAATGAGGTTTGGAAATATGACATTTCAAGTTAGTGACAAAAATGTAATTTTTGAAAAGTTCGTGACTGTTTTAAAAGGATTGAAACTTTGAATCTTTAAGGAGCTAATTTACCCAAGGGAGGATTTCTCCAGAATTTTCTAGATTTTTAAAGACTCATTTAATGTTTAATTAATGAAAAGAAAAGAGGGAAAAAGATATTTTTAGTTTCATAACTAACTTTTACCAAAATTTTCCTATTTCATTTTCTCTCAAAATTCCCTCAGCCAAACACATTTCTACAGCAACTTTTCCTTTGATTTTCACACCTAAAGAAGAGTTTTCAATCCCCAAATGATTCCTAATCATTTCTACACCAAATCCTCATCATTTACTTAATGAATTTTCAAGAATTTTGGCTCTAAACAAGGAGAAATCCACATTTAGAGGTATGAACGTCCTTCTCCTCTAAATACTCAGTTCTTTACTGAAATTCCCAAGTTCTCAATCCTTAAATTAAGTTTTATTAAAGGTTTTAATGTTGTGATCTTGATTTTGGCTTAAAATGCAAGATTTGGATTTAATTTTGAAGAAATTCGTATTGGATGATTGGGCTCTGTTTTGAGATGTCTTTTTGATGTATTTTGGATGTCTAAATGATGTGTGATTGAGGTTTAATCAATGCAATCCCGAATAGGTTGATTTTCCTAAGTTTTTACTTGTGAAAATGGTGGTTTTTGGGGTGATCTTGGTGTTTTGTTAATGCTGGAGGCATAAGGACGAGTTTGAGATCATTTTGGATGTTAATTGATGTTTAAAAATGGTTAGAAGTGATGGATCTTGGCAGGGTTAAGTTTTGGATGAGTTTGGAGGTGATTTCGGTTGTGTTTGGTAGCCGAAATGTTGAGTTTTTGAAGAGCAGCGAGATTAGGTGTGTTGCTGGTGTTTTTAATGCATGATGATGCATTAATCCTCTGTTGTTATGTGCTTGAAACATGGGAGAATGATCCGTGAGCATTAGAGGTGGCGTTGATGGTTTCGGATGCTTGGAAGGCTTGTTTGCTAGCCTAGTTTTGTGTATCGGTGAGTGAAGTTGGGGTTTTCAGCTTTAAAACCAATGTTTGAAGGTTTTGGGAGCTTAGTTTAAGTCTAAGCAACTTAGCTAAGCTCAAGAGTAAGTAAATGAAATTTCTCTCTTGGTTTGTGTTGTGAATTGGTTTTTAATGCACTTGTGTTGGTTGGATGCAACGTATGTGATTTGCATGTTTAAATTCTGTTTTGAAAGCATATTTTTAGCATGGTTTAATGCTGGTTTTGAAGTCATGTGTTGAAGGATGCTCAAGGTAAGAGATCCTTGGTTTTGTACATTGGAATTGTGGAATTGATGCATAGTGTTGCATGTTGTTTAATGGCTTTGTTTAATGCTTTAAAATAGTGAATTGATGATGGTAATTGATGATATTGGCAAGTGATGTAAGTGGTTGTTGGTTACTTTAATCGGATATAGTTAGCCGGCTATATGATTAGGTGCACCGTGAATTGAGTCGCCTTGGATGTCGAAGGGGTTGTAATTGTACCGTAAACTCCATCCGAGAATCCTAGCGATTGAGGAAATTGGTGTCACCACGATGGAGGATGGCTCTCGTGGGTGGGCTTGGTTAACTGCCACCACGATGGAGGATGGCTCTCATGGGTGAACCTTGTTAAAAGTCACCACGATGGAGGGTGGCTCTCGTGGGTGGACTTTGTTAAGCGTCACAACGGTGGAGGGTTGCTCCCGTGTGTGAGCTTGGTTAAGGTGATTACAATGGTTGTGGTAACTTCCATGTGTAAGCCTTGTGATGTGTCTCGGCTCTCACTAGTGTGTTATACAACTTCCGATGAGTGATGTTAAGGGGTTGTGATTGTACCGTTAAACTCCATCACGGGTGTTGAGGGGGTTGTGATTGTACCGATAAACTCCACCTTGTGTTGTTCGGAAGTGTGTATGGAGCGTGTGGGACAACGCTTGTAATCCGTGTATCCGATTGTGTCTTGTGTTGTGATGGTTTGTGAATTATCACTTGGAAGCCAATATAATGTTCTTGGATGTAATGAAGCATGAGATGCTTGAAATGATGCAAGGTTGCATGGGAAGTGTGTAATGTTCCAAGAATGCATGTATTACTTGTTAACTTGTACAAGTGTTTATCATATATTGAGAATGGTGCATATGTGCATGGGAATCTCTTTAGTGCATTGAAGTCTTGTGAGGACTTGTTTTAAAAGGCATGTAGTGCATTGATGTTTTTGGTAGTTCATGTGTTTTGCAATTTTTGAATGCATGAGATAGTTTGAAGGAACCAATGGTTTTTGAAAGGTATTGCTTTGAAATGGCCATCAAGCATATGGAAAGTATGTTGTGAAGTGGAAGTGTTTTCCAAGGAATTTGAGTTTAACCTTGCATGTGGTGTTTATGCATTGAAAGGTTTAATTAATAGTTTTTGCAAGAATGTGTTTTGGGGTAAATTGTTTAGCTTTTCTAAGCTAAAGGTTGGTTTTCATGTTGAGCAAGACATGGTTTAAAGCATGATGTTTCAAAAGAGGTTTTTCAACCAATGCTTTGATTTATCGATTTACAACTACTTTTTGAAAGGGGTTTTATGACTCGCTGCATTGATGGTGTTTTGGTTTTGAGCATTCCTCACTAAGCATTATGTGCTTACGCTCCTTTTTGTCTATCAATGCAGATATTTGAAGTTGGGACAGCAAGAAGCAAGGGATTCAAGGAGAGCTCCACTTGAGAAGTATGTCTCGGTTAATAGCTATAGATAATAAAGGCAATGGGGGAGAGTCTTTTATATTGATGTATAATGAGATTGTGTATGTTGGACAAGTTTGGTTTATGATTTTGAGCTATGTGGTTTAACGCTTGCAACGTTTGAATCTTCTTATTCATAAGTCGTTATGCTAAGCTTCTTGTTTTTTTAAAGCATGATTAAGTGTTGGATGTGTTGAATGAGTTGGTGCACCTAGGGGTTGTTTTGTATCTAGATTTTAATGCAATTTGGTAGTTATGATGCTTGGCATGTTGTTGCTTTGTTGAGGATTGATTTGGAGCATGTTCGATGGGGTTTAGATGTGATAAAACAGGCCTATCTGCTGTTTCTGGGCAGGGTGTTTCAAAACTCCCTTGCCTGTTTCGAAATAGGTGCTGGATTTGGCCTGGGTGTTTCGAAACGGGTAGAGGTGTTTCGAAACACTTTGGCTACTGCCAAGCCCCGTTTCTGAACGGGCTAACCCCGTTTTGAAACACTTGACCGTTGGGCACTGATTTGAATGGTTTTGAGGTTTGCAATCTTTACGTTTTAGTCCTGATTTTTGTATATGCAATTGATTGAGTTTGAGATGTCCGTTTGAGATGAAATTTGACAGAGAAGCATGAAACATGACTAATTTCATAATGGTAACTTAAAAATTGGTAAAGTCCTCTTAATTTTCAGAATTTAGAAATTGGTCCCTAAATTCGTATTTTGTGCAATTGGGTCCCTTATTGTTTTCCGATTGCTGTGTTTTTTGAGTATGCTTATATCAAGAGTATGCCTAGGTTTAATGTGCATCTAGACGAGTTTAAAAAGAAAAAAAGGGTCGTTAATCAAGGTTAACTTTCGGGTTGACTTTTGTTTTCCCCGTGTAATCTTCGTAGTCCGGGTCAACCGTCTAGGCCGGGCTAAGGGGGTTACAGTTCAAGTTCCAAATGAACTCTACGTCCATTACCTTAGCTACCACTAAGGATTTTCCAACAATCCACTAATTGCACTTCCCCTTTTTAAGGCTTAGAAGGTAACCTTTACAATATCGGTCAAATTTTCTACCCAAAATTTGACCAAACCCTCACTAGAATACAAAGAAGAATTTTAAGGCAAGTAGAATATCTCTCAATACAAATTTGCCCCTTTTAATACAAGCACTCAACCCAAATTGGAATACAAGATTGGAATTACACACAACAGAATTTGGGATTTTAAAAGAATGAGAAATTAGGCACTTTGAGCTTGGATTTTTTATGGATGTTTCTCTTGGATGCAATAGTTGTTGCTAGTCTTCAATTGGCTTGATTTTATACCTTCTTTATTAATTCTAGCCGTTTCGGGGGTTAGGGTATTGAATATGGCCATTAGGATCCTCTCATTCCACCATAAATGCACTTCTGCAACCTACCGTATCGGTATGCGGAGATCCATATCGATACCTGTCTCAAAACAAAAGAGCCGTTGCACAATTACAAGAGAGGCGTATCGATACGCGTGTAGGCGTATCGATACGGGTTAGGGAATTGTTTCGGTACGGGCAAGACTGTGTCGATGCAATTATTCCCACATAGCTAACTGGAAGAATCCATATCGATACGGGTAAGAGCGTATCGGTACATGACAACCAACTCTTTAAAAGTCTTTTACCTAACAACTGACACCAACGGTCAAAAACATTTAAGGCTCTGAATTTTAAAATTACATTAAAATCGTATCGATACGGGATACACTGTATCGGTACGCCATTCAAACTCAGTGTGATTTTATAAAGAGAGCGTATCAATACAAATACAATCTGTTTCGATGCCCTGTTTCAATACGGTAAGGGGCGTATCGAAATGGATTTTTCTAGTGGCCAAGTTCATAAAAATGTATCGATACGCCTAGGAGCGTATCGATACGCATATGCGATTTTCAATAGTTTGGCCTTGGAACACTTAGAAAATATTTTAGAGTTTGAGTTTTTCAAACTAAAGTAAAGCCTTGTTGATTTGAAACCTTTTAAGGGACTTAAAAATCTATTTCAAGTTTTTCAATTTAATCCTTAAAACACTTTGTTATATCAAAATCAAACATAGGTTTTACAATCTCCCCCTTTTTGATATAACAAAACCAAAACTTGAAATTTTTTAACGCTTTGAAAAACTTCGGAAAACAACTCCCCCTTAATGTTAGCTAGGTACCAGTTAAGTTAAAATTTTAAGTGAGCTTGTTCCCTCTCCCCTTTTTTGTTAGATCAAAAATAAGAGACATAGGCAAATGGCATAAACAATAACCAAGCAACATATAATAGATAAACATTAAGTTCATAAATAAGGAAATATCAAAATAAAATCCAAATAACAACAATCAAAGAATAGGTTTTAAACTTAATCCTAAAGAACATAATTCAAAGTGCATAAATAGAAATCCTAAATGACATGAATGGAATGCAAATGTAATCTACTACTCTTCTTCATCGCCATCTTCATCGTCCTCTTCGTTTGCAACAACACCATTCCTCCTAGATTGACACCACTCATCATGAAAAGCGGTAAGAGAGATGTTCATCGAATTATGTCTGCCTTTAAGAGAAGTGAGACGTGTCTCCACATTTTTCACGTGATCTTCAAGGCTTGTGAAGCGTGTGTCTATGGCGGCAAACCCTGAATTTATGACTTGATCCATGGAAGCAATTCCCGTGCGTAAGCCCGTGAATTGTTCATTGAGAAAAGTCATAAGAGCATCCATGGATGTGGAGGAGGAGCTTGAGGATTGGCAATGTAACCCCCTTAACCCGGCCTAGACGGTTGACCCGAATTAAGAAAGTCACACGGGGAAAACCAAAGTCAACCCGAAAGTCAACCTTGATTAACGACCCTTTTTTTTCTTTTTAATCTTGTCTAGATGCACATCAATCCTAATTGTGATCACACAAACATCATACTCAATTATCACAAACATCAGAGATCAAACAGGGACCCAAATGAACAAATTACAACTTTAGGGACCAAATTGTAATTTCTGATAAATAAAAGGACTTAACCCAAATTAAAGTTACCAACTTGAAATTAATCAGGTTTCATGCTTCTCTGTGAAATTTTAGCTTAAAAGGACTTCCCAAACTCATACAATTGCACAAACAAGATTCAGGACCAAAACGCAAACAATTCAAAACATATAACTGCCAATGTCAGCCCCCAACGGTCGACCGTTCCGAAACAGGTAGACCCCGTTCCGAAACACGGGCCGTTCCGCAACGGGTTCCGAAACATGGCCTTGGCAGAGGCCAAACCGTTTCGAAACGGTGCATACCGTTTCGGACGCCTGGGTTCATGCAAGGCACCCGTTCCGAAACGGTGCACACAGTTCCGAAACGCCTGCACAGATTGCAGCAAAATGCATTCCAAAACATGCAATAGATCATTCAAACATGCTCCAAATGTCACCAAACTTTACCAGCATGCAATTCAACATAAATATAACTTGCAAGCATCAACAAATCATCAGAACAACATCATATGCAAAAAGCCCCAATTCTATAGGCATGCTTCCTACACAAGCTAGCTATTCAAGCATAAAACTTCCAAAACAAGCATATAATGTTCCAATCCAAAAACCAGCATTCAAATCATCATTCAACATACTTAGGGAGTTCCAAACACCTCCCAAAACATACACTTTGGTCCCCCATTGCCAAATTACCCAAAAGCTAAAAAGTACTTATAAAACCTTCCATACATTGAGCTTTACTTGTACTTGATTGCTTGCCCTTCCTTGCTGCCCTCAAGGTTCTTTAATGCTCTGCATTATTGAATTAAGAAAACGAAGGGAGCGTAAGCAAAAGCTTAGTGAGGAATGCTCTTAAAAACCATTCAATAATGCAATCAAAACATTTACAAAACATGCTTTAAATCAACCTTTGCACATGCTCAAAAGCATACTTTAAACAAGCAATCTCATGCTTCAACATAAACATAACATGTCATATTGGCTCAAGTGATACATTCCATTTCTTAAAACAAGTTCATCAACTTCCCAAGGACTTTTAAACACCTTGGCCATGGACTTTTAAACACCATGAAAGAGGACCACACAAGGACTTTTAACCACCTTTGTGTCCAAAGCTTGAACCACCCCAAGGACTTTTAAACACCTTGGCCCCAAGGACTTTTAAACACCTTGGCCATGGACTTTTAAACACCATGAAAGAGGACCACACAAGGACTTTTAACCACCTTTGTGTCCAAAGCTTGAATCACCCCAAGGACTTTTAAACACCTTGGCCCCAAGGACTTTTAAACACCTTGGCCCCATGGACTTTTAAACACCATGGACTTTTAAACACCATGGAAAGGATCACCTAAGGACTTTTAACCACCTTAGTGTCCGCAACAAGAATCATCCAAGGACTTTTAACCACCTTGATGTTCTTAAGTAACAAGGCTCACTCAAGGACTTTTAACCACCTTAGTGACCTTAACCTTTTCAAAACATCACTTGCCAATATACATCATTTTCATCATTTAATCCACTGTTTTAAAGCATAAAACCAAGCCATTTTCATCATGCATTTCAAAGCATCAAACCACATTTAATCAATGTATAAAAGCAAGGAACTCCTACCTAGAGTTACCTTCAACATATGGCTTACATCATCAGCAAAAACCATGCTAAAACATGCTTTCAAAACAGTAATTAAAACATGCAAATAACCATTTTGCATCACAACAAAGTCATGGCCACCACTAGAGAGAAATTCCGAAAACTTACACTTGAGCTTAGCAAAGTTGTTTAGACTTAAACTAAGCTCCCAAAACCTTCAAACCTTGGTTTAAAAGCTGAAAACCCAACTTCACTCACCGATTTCCACTTTGCTTCAAGCCAAAGCACCAAATCAAGCTTCCGGATCAACAACTCTTGGATCCAAAGATGCCTCCCCTATTTCAACACATCAAAGCAGAGGATTAATGCATCATCATGCATTAATTGCTTCAATGAAAGCACCTAAACTCGCTGCTCTCATCCAACCTCCATTTTCGGCCACCAAACACAACCGAAAATGCATCCAAACCACTTCTAAACAAAGCCCAGCCATAAACCAGCAAAACCACACTTCCATAAACATCATAACACATCTAAAAACAACCTATTAACATCCTTATACCTCCAGCAACATCAGATCACCAAGATCACCTCAAAAACAACCTTGAAACACAAGCTAAACTTAGGAAACTCAACCTATCCGGGATTGCATCAATCAAAACTCAATTCCTTATCAATTTAGAGCTCATTTAACATCAAAAACACATCTCAAATCACAGATTAATCAGATGTAACGAAAATCATCAAAAATCATCAAAATCTTGCATAATAAGCCAAGATCCATTTCACCACTTAAAAACCTTTAATTAAACTTCAATTAAGGATTGAAAACTTAGGAATTTCAGTAAAGAACTGATAGTTTAGAGGAGAAGGACGTTCTTACCTCCAAACTTGAGTTTCTCCTCTTTTTGCAATCAAAATCCTTGTTGAAACAATTAGCAATTGAAGAGGTTTTGAAGATATGTTGATTAGGAATCAAATGAGAGTTGAAAGGAGGGATTTAGGTGAAGAAATCAGAACAAATTCTCTGGAAAAGAAGTGTTTGGGTTGAGAGAAAATGAGAGAAAGAAAATTGGAAAGTTAGTTAAGAAAATAGCCAAATGGCTTTCCCTCCACTTCTAATATCTTTAAAAATCAGAATATAGCTTATAAAATCTTAGAAAAATCTGGAGAAACTCCCTTTGGGTAAATAGCTCCTTAAAGATTCAAAGTTCCAACCCTTTATAAAACAGCCACAAAACTTTCGAAAACTACATTTTGGTCACTAGCCAAAATGTCACCCTTCCAAAACTCATTTTCCAAAATTGATTTCACAGTTCACCTAATTATATTAAAAGATGATTTTAGAACATTTTTCCATATTTTTAATGCAACCCGAACTAGGCTTTCCTAATTTCACCTCTTTAGATTCGAACAACACTTTGACCAAACCGGTCAACGCCCAAAACACCTAAGCCCAAAACCGGGGCGTTACAACTCTCCCCCCCTTAAGAAATTTCGTCCTCGAAATTTACCTGAAGGAAAGAGATAAGGAAACTGCTTCAGCATGTCTTCCTTCCGCTCCCACGTGGCTTCCTCAACACCTCGATGCTTCCACAGCACCTTCACCAACTCAATGGTCTTGCCACGAAGAACCTTGCTATCCGAATCCAGAACCTTCACCGGTTCCTCATCATAGGTCAAATCCGGATTCAAAACCACTTCCTCCACAGGCATCACATGCGAAGGATCAGATCTATACTTCCGGAGCATAGAAACATGGAACACATCATGAATCTTCTCCAACTCCTGAGGTAACCTCAACCGATACGCAACAGGACCCACACGCTCAACCACCTCATATGGTCCAATGTACCGAGGGCTCAACTTACCCTTCCGGCCAAACCTCATCACCTTCTTCCAAGGCGAAACCTTCAAGAACACACGGTCACCCACCGCATACTCTATCTCCTTACGCTTCAAATCCGCGTAAGACTTCTGCCGATCAGAGGCAGCCTTCAACCTCTCACAAATAAGCTTCACCTTCTCGGTGGTCCCTTTCAACAAAGCCGGCATCGAAACCAACTTTTGACCAGTTTCAGCCCAACAAAGAGGAGTCCTACACTTCCTCCCATACAGAGCCTCATAAGGTGCCATCTGTATACTCGCCTGATAACTATTGTTATAAGCGAACTCAACCAAAGGCAGATGCTTCTCCCAAGAACCTTGGAACTCAATCACGCAACACCTCAACATATCCTCCAAGATCTGAATAACCCGCTAAGACTGACCATCCGACTGAGGATGATAGGATGTACTGAAATGCAACCTTGTACCCAGAGCTTGATGCAAACACTGCCAGAAACGCGATGTGAACCTCGGATCCCTATCCGACACAATCGACTTAGGCACACCATGCAGCCTCACAATCTCAGCAATTTACAGCTCTGCCAGCTTATCCAAAGAAAACGTAGTATGCACAGGAAAGAAATGCGCACACTTCGTCAAGCGATCCACAATCACCCAAACAGAATTCTTCTTCGACGGAGACAAAGGCAAACCAGATACAAAATCCATGGTAACCCTCTCCCACTTCCATTCAGGGATTTTCAACGGTTGCAACAAACCAGAAGGAACCTGATGTTCAGCCTTAACTCGCTGACACACCAAACACTTGCTCACAAACTCTGCAACATCCTTCTTCAAACCCACCCAATAGTACTCATCACGAAGATCACGATACATCTTAGTACTACCAGGGTGCATAGCAAAAGAACTACTATGACCTTCAGTCAGAATAGCACGCCTCAACTCAGCATCAGCAGGCACTACTATCCGACCCCCAAAACACAACACACCATCCTCATTAAAGCAGAAATCCGAAGGTCTACCCTCCGCGATATCTTGAACATGAGACACCAAGGAATCATCCAACAACTGCTTTTCCTTGATCAACTGAACCAACGAAGGTTTCACTTGCAACTCAGCAACAAGACCACCATCTCGCGATATGCTCAAGCTAGCAAACATAGCCCTCAGCTCAACAGCTACCTTCCTACTCAAGGCATCCGCAACAACATTAGCCTTTCCAGGGTGATACTCAATCGTCAGATCATAATCCTTGAGCAAATCCAACCAACGCCACTGTCTAAGATTCAACTCTTTCTGAGACATCAGATACCTCAAACTCTTGTGATCTGTGTACACAGTACACTTTTCACCATACAGATAATGTCTCCAGATCTTCGGAGCAAACACCACTGCAGCCAGCTCAATGTCATGCGTAGGATAGTTGCGCTCATGCACCTTCAACTGCCGCGACGCATAAGCCACAACCTTACCCTCTTGCATCAGCACACACCCCAAACCAACATAGGATGTGTAACCCCCTTAACCCGGCCTAGACGGTTGACCCGAATTAAGAAAGTCACACGGGGAAAACCAAAGTCAACCCGAAAGTCAACCTTGATTAACGACCTTTTTTTCTTTTTAATCTTATCTAGATGCACATTAGTCCTAATTGTGATCACACAAACATCATACTCAAGGATCACAAACATCAGAGATCAAACAGGGACCCAATTGAACAAATTACAACTTTAGGGACCAAATTGTAATTTCTGATAATTAAAGGGACTTAACCCAAATTGAAGTTACCAACTTGAAATTAATCAGGTTTCATGCTTCTCTGTGAAATTTCAGCTCAAAAGGACATTCCAAGCTCATGCAATTGAACAAACAAGTTTCAGGACCAAAACGCAAACAATTCAAAACATATAACTGCCAATGTCAGCCCCCAACGGTCGACCGTTCCGAAACAGGCTGACCCCGTTCCGAAACACGGGCCGTTCCACAACGGGTTCCGAAACACAGGCTTGGCAGAGACCAAACCGTTTCGAAACGGTGCATACCGTTTCGGACGCCTGGGTTCATGCAAGGCACCCGTTCCGAAACGGTGCACACTGTTCCGAAACGCCTGCACAGATTGCAGCTAAAAGCATTCCAAAACATGCAATAGATCATTCAAACATGCTCCAAATGCTACCAAACTTTACCAGCATACAATTCAACATATTTATGACTTATAGGCATCATCAAATCAACAATCTAACATCATATGCAAAAAGCCCCAATTCTATAGGCATGCTTCCTACACAAGCTAGCTTTTCAAAACACAAAACTTCCAAAACAAGCATGTAATGATCCAATGCAAAGACCAGCAATCTCAACAACATTCAACATACTTAGGGAGTCCCAAACACCTCCCAAAACATACACATTGGTCCCCTATTGCCAAATCACCCAAAAGCTAAATGTTTAACAAAAACCTTCCATACATTGAGCTTTACTTGTACTTGAATTCTTGCCCTTCTTGCTGCCCCTCAAGGTTCTTTAATGCTCTGCATTATTGAATTAAGAAAACGAAGAGAGCGTAAGCAAAAGCTTAGTGAGGCATGCTCTTTAAAAACCATTCAATAATGCAATTAAAACCATTTATAAACATGCTTAAAATCAACCTTTGCACATGCTCAAAAGCATACTTAAAACAAGCAATCTCATGCTTCATAACAAAACATTAAAACAAGCATCTCATGCTTCATAACAAAACATTAAAACAAGCATCTCATGCTTCTTACATACATAACATGTCATATTGGCTCAAGTGATACATTTCATTTCTTAAAACAAGTTCATCAACTTCCCAAGGACTTTTAACCACCTTGGCCCCAAGGACTTTTAAACACCTTGGCCATGGACTTTTAAACACCATGAAAGAGGACCACACAAGGACTTTTAACCACCTTTGTGTCCAAAGCTTGAATCACCCCAAGGACTTTTAAACACCTTGGCCCCAAGGACTTTTAAACACCTTGGCCCCATGGACTTTTAAACACCATGGCCCCATGGACTTTTAAACACCATGGAAGGATCACCTAAGGACTTTTAACCACCTTAGTGTCCGCAACAAGAATCATCCAAGGACTTTTAACCACCTTGATGTTCTTAAGTAACAAGGCTCACTCAAGGACTTTTAACCACCTTGATGTTCTTAAGTAACAAGGCTCACTCAAGGACTTTTAACCACCTTAGTGACCTTAACCTTTTTTCAAAACATCACTTGCCAATACACATCATTTTCATCATTTAATCCACTGTTTTAAAGCATTAAACCAAGCCATTTTCATCATGCATTTAAAAGCATCAATCCACATTTAAACAATGTACAAAAGCAAGGTACTCCTACCTAGAGTTACCTTCAACATATGGCTTATATCATCAGCAAAATCCATGCTAAAACATGCTTTCAAAACAGTAATTAAAACATGCAAATAACCATTTTGCATCACATCAAAATCATGGCCACCACTTAGAGAGAAATTTCCGAAAACTTACACTTGAGCTTAGCAAAGTTGTTTAGACTTAAACTAAGCTCCCAAAACCTTCAAACCTTGGTTTTAAAGCTGAAAATCCAATTTCCACAAATGCACTCACCGATTTCCACTTTGCTTCAAGCCAAAGCACCAAATCAAGCTTCCGGATCAACAACTCTTGGATCCAAAGATGCCTCCCCTGTTTCAACACATCAAAGCAGAGGATTAATGCATCATCATGCATTAATTGCTTCAATGAAAGCACCTAAACTCGCTTCTCTCATCCAACCTCCATTTTCGGCCACCAAACACAACCGAAAATGCATCCAAACTACTTCTAAACAAAGCCCAGCCATAAACCAGCAAAACCTCACTTCCATAAACATCATAACACATCTAAAAACAACCTATTAACATCCTTATACCTCCAGCAACATCAGATCACCAAGATCACCTCAAAAACAACCTTGAAACACAAGCTAAACTTAGGAAACTCAACCTATCCGGGATTGCATCAATCAAAACTCATTTCCTTATCAATTTAGAGATCATTTAACATCAAAAACACCTCTCAAATCACAGATTAATCAGATCTAACGAAAATCATCAAAAATCATCAAAATCTTGCATTATAAGCCAAGATCCACTTCACCACTTAAAAACCTTTAATTAAACATCAATTTAGGATTGAAAACTTAGGAATTTCAGTAAAGAACTGATAGTTTAGAGGAGAAGGACGTTCTTACCTCCAAACTTGAGTTTCTCCTCTTTTTGCAATCAAAATCCTTGTTGAAACAACTAGCAATTGAAGAGGTTTTGAAGATACAATGATTAGGAATCAAATGAGAGTTGAAAGGAGGGATTTAGGTGAAGAAATCAGATCCAATTCTCTGGAAAAGTAGTGTTTGGGTTGAGAGAAAATGAGAGAAAGAAAATTTAGCAAAGTTGGTTACAAAATCCAAAAATAGCCAAATGGCTTCCCTCCAATTTTAATAACCTTTAAAATCAGATTTTAGACTTAAAATATCTTAGAAAAATCTGGAGAAACTCCCTTTGGGTAAATAGCTCCTTAAAGATTCAAAGTTTCAACCCTTTATAAAACAGCCACCAAACTTGCGAAAATTACATTTTGGTCACTAGCCAAAATGTCACACTTCCAAAACTCATTTTCAAAAATTGATTTCAAAGCTCACTTAATTATATTAAAAGATGATTTTAGAACATTTTTCCATATTTTTAATGCAACCCGAACTAGGCTTTCCTAATTTCTCCTCTTTAGATTCGAACAGCACTTTGACCAACCGGTCAACGCCCAAAACTCCTAAGCCCAAAACCGGGGCGTTACAGGATGCATCACTATAGACCACAAACTCTTTCCCTGATTCAGGCTGAATCAAGATAGGAGCTTGCGTCAAAGCCGCCTTCAGCTTCTCAAAAGCTTGCTGCCTCGCTTCCGTCCACTCATACTTAACATCCTTCTGCAACAGCTTCGTCAAAGGAGCAGCAATCTTGGAAAAACCATCCACAAACCTCCGGTAGTAACCCGCCAAACCAAGGAAACTACGGACCTCATGAACAGACTTAGGAACTTTCCAGTTCATCACCACTTCAATCTTCTGAGGATCAACACGAATCCCCTCAGCTGAGACCACATGCCCAAGAAACACCACCTCCTTAAGCCAGAACTCACACTTGCTCAGCTTACCATAAAGCTGATTCTCCAACAAGGCTTGCAGCACAACCCTCAAATGCTCTTCGTGCTCCTCCTCAGTACGCGAGTACACGAGGATATCATCAATGAACACCACAACGAACTTGTCCAGGTATTCATGAAACACACGATTCATCATGTCCATGAAAGCAGCAGGAGCATTTGTCAAACCAAACGGCATCACAAGGAACTCATAATGCCCATACCTTGTCCTGAAAGCTGTCTTAGGCACATCCACATCCTTCACCTTCAACTGATAATACCCTGACCTCAAGTCAATCTTAGAGAACACTGCAGCTCCCCGAAATTGATCAAAGAGATCATCAATCCTCGGCAAAGGATACCGATTCTTGATAGTCAACTTGTTCAGCTGACGGTAATCAATGCACATCCTCATAGTGCCATCTTTCTTCTTCACAAACAAGACTGGTGCTCCCCAAGGTGACACACTCAGCCGGATGAAACCACGATCTAACAGCTCTTGCAACTGCGTCTTCAGCTCCTTCAGCTCCTTAGGTGCCATTCTATAGGGAGAAATGGACACAGGAGTTGTATTCTCATACAGCTCAATTCCAAACTCCACCTCGCGATTAGGAGGTAAACCAGGCAACTCCTCAGGAAAAACACCAGGAAACTCCTTCACAACCTTGATATCTTGCACCCTCAACTCCTTAGAGCTAGGATTCATCACAAAAGCTAGGTAAGCTTCGCAACCTTGCCTTAGCATCCTACTCGCCTCCAAGGTAGACACCACATTAGCAAGAAACTTCACATTCTCACCAACCACAACAACTTCATAATCATCCGCAAGCTTAAGCGAAACCCGCTTATTTTCACAATCCACAATAGCACGATGCTCAGCAAGCCAATCCATACCAAGGATCACATCAAAACCATAAAAGGGCAACTCCATAAGATCAACATGAAAGACATGTTCTTGAACAACCAAGGGACACCTTCTATAAAGCTTTCGAGTCACAATAGTTTCACCAAAAGAATAGTGACACGAACACCAACATCCAAAGACTCAACATGCAAACCAAGCAATTCAGCATGCTCACGCAAAATGTATGAATGCGTAGATCCAGAATCAATCAAAGAAAGCAATGACAAGGATTGCAAAGTAAAGGTACCTGCAATCACATCTGCATCATTCCTTCCCTCGCGCTGAGCATAGACCCTAGCTTGGCCTCCACCTTCAGGCTGAATAGCCACAACATGGGCTACTCCACGACCACCTTCCTCTCTCCTCTAGAAATTACCACGGCCGCGCCCACGACCTCTCTGCTGTGCAGCAACAACAGGAGCACGCTCTTGGCCACCAGCCAACCTCGGACAATCTCGCCTCAAATGGTCTACAGAACCACAATTCCAGCATCCATTACCAGCTGCCGCAACAGGAGCTTGCACCTCCCTCACAGCACGAGGACAGTCACGCTTCATGTGACCACGTGAACCACAGATCCAACAAGCACTAGGATCAGCTCTAGCATAACCACCTCTAGCAGGTGCACCACCACCTCTCTTGGCTGAGGACTCATACTTCTGGTCACGTCCCCTCTTGTTCCGTCCACCTCCGGAACTAAACTCAACAGCTCTCTTGCCAGAACTTGCTCCAGCACCTTTCGCAGATAAACCCAAGTTCATCTCAATGTCCTTGGATCGGCCCACCAACACATCAAAATCATTATACTCAGCGGCCAACATATATGTCTTTACTTCCGTCACCAAACCATAACGGAACCTTTCACACCTCTCCCGCTCATCAGGTATCAGCTCTGGTGCATACTGACTGAGTCGCACAAACTGCACTTCATACTCAGCCACACTCATGCTCCCTTGGGTAAGAGACATGAATTCACGCTTTTTCTCATCCAGATATCTCACTCCAAGATATCTCCTCTTGAACGCATTCTGAAAGAATGTCCAAGTAACATCAGCTTCAGCCATCCCAGCTATGGTGGTCGTCCACCACGTATACGCATCGTCCTGCAACAAGGACACAACACATCCCAACTTTTGCACATCCGTGCAGCTCATCTGACCCAAGATTCGCTTGGTACTCTCTAGCCAAGCTTCCGAACTCTCAGCAGACATACCCCTGAACTCAGTCCCACCAAGACTGCGCAAACGCTCCAAAGGTAGTCTAACTCCAGCATCTCCCTGATGCCCAGCTCCTTGAGCTCCAGCTACTGCTGCTCGAAAAGCACCCGCAATAGCTTGTACCAGCATAGACATATCAGGCATAGCTTGCCCCTGACCAACCTCTGGTCCAGCAGCTCCAGCACCAGCTGCAGCTTCAGCTCGCTCACCTTTAGCACCACCACCACCAGGCGGAGGAGGGGGTAACACTGCACTACCCGTGTTCTCTTCATTCTCGTTCTCATTGGGAGCCGTAGCTCGCACACTACCTCTTAACTCTCTACGTGGTGCCATACTTTTACCATGCAATCACAATGCAAAATAAAACAAGTCAGGCCCAGCAAGGTAAGCAATCCAAGTATTCATGCTCAATTTCCATTCAAAATCAACATCATTTCATTAGCTTTTGTTTGGCAATGGGTACCCTCAACATGCAACATCACAGCATACATCTCAATTGCATCCAAATCACAAGCCACTAAACATGCTTTCGAACAACAAGCATACAAGCCAAACATACTTCAATCATGCATACACTCATTCCCAATTACTCAAGAACTCAGCTCTGATACCACCAAATATAACCCCCTTAACCCGGCCTAGACGGTTGACCCGAATTAAGAAAGTCACACGGGGAAAACCAAAGTCAACCCGAAAGTCAACCTTGATTAACGACCCTTTTTTTTCTTTTTAATCTTGTCTAGATGCACATCAATCCTAATTGTGATCACACAAACATCATACTCAATGATCACAAACATCAGAGATCAAACAGGGACCCAAATGAACAAATTACAACTTTAGGGACCAAATTGTAATTTCTGATAAATAAAAGGACTTAACCCAAATTAAAGTTACCAACTTGAAATTAATCAGGTTTCATGCTTCTCTGTGAAATTTCAGCTTAAAAGGACTTCCCAAACTCATACAATTGCACAAACAAGATTCAGGATCAAAACGCAAACAATTCAAAACATATAACTGCCAATGTCAGCCCCCAACGGTCGACCGTTCCGGAACAGGTAGACCCCGTTCCGAAACACGGGCCGTTCCGCAACGGGTTCCGAAACATGGCCTTGGCAGAGGCCAAACCGTTTCGAAATGGTGCATACCGTTTCGGACGCCTGGGTTCATGCAAGGCACCCGTTCTGAAACGGTGCACACTGTTCCGAAACGCCTACACAGATTGCAGCAAAATGCATTCCAAAACATGCAATAGATCATTCAAACATGCTCCAAATGTCACCAAACTTTACCAGCATGCAATTCAACATAAATATAACTTGCAAGCATCAACAAATCATCAGAACAACATCATATGCAAAAAGCCCCAATTCTATAGGCATGCTTCCTACACAAGCTAGCTATTCAAGCATAAAACTTCCAAAACAAGCATATAATGTTCCAATCCAAAAACCAGCATTCCAATCATCATTAAACATACTTAGGGAGTTCCAAACACCTCCCAAAACATACACTTTGGTCCCCCATTGCCAAATTACCCAAAAGCTAAAAAGTACTTATAAAACCTTCCATACATTGAGCTTTACTTGTATTTGATTGCTTGCCCTTCCTTGCTGCCCTCAAGGTTCTTTAATGCTCTGCATTATTGAATTAAGAAAACGAAGGGAGCGTAAGCAAAAGCTTAGTGAGGAATGCTCTTAAAAACCATTCAATAATGCAATTAAAACATTTACAAAACATGCTTTAAATCAACCTTTGCACATGCTCAAAAGCATACTTTAAACAAGCAATCTCATGCTTCAACATAAACATAACATGTCATATTGGCTCAATTGATACATTCCATTTCTTAAAACAAGTTCATCAACTTCCCAAGGACTTTTAACCACCTTTGTGTCCAAAGCTTGAATCACCCCAAGGACTTTTAAACACCTTGGCCCCAAGGACTTTTAAACACCTTGGCCATGGACTTTTAAACACCATGAAAGAGGACCACACAAGGACTTTTAACCACCTTTGTGTCCAAAGCTTGAATCACCCCAAGGACTTTTAAACACCTTGGCCCCAAGGACTTTTAAACACCTTGGCCCCATGGACTTTTAAACACCATGGCCCCATGGACTTTTAAACACCATGGAAAGGATCACCTAAGGACTTTTAACCACCTTAGTGTCCGCAACAAGAATCATCCAAGGACTTTTAACCACCTTGATGTTCTTAAGTAACAAGGCTCACTCAAGGACTTTTAACCACCTTAGTGACCTTAACCTTTTCAAAACATCACTTGCCAATATACATCATTTTCATCATTTAATCCACTGTTTTAAAGCATAAAACCAAGCCATTTTCATCATGCATTTCAAAGCATCAAACCACATTTAATCAATGTATAAAAGCAAGGAACTCCTACCTAGAGTTACCTTCAACATATGGCTTACATCATCAGCAAAAACCATGCTAAAACATGCTTTCAAAACAGTAATTAAAACATGCAAATAACCATTTTGCATCACAACAAAGTCATGGCCTCCACTAGAGAGAAATTCCGAAAACTTACACTTGAGCTTAGAAATGTTGTTTAGACTTAAACTAAGCTCCCAAAACCTTCAAACCTTGGTTTAAAAGCTGAAAACCCAACTTCACTCACCGATTTCCACTTTGCTTCAAGCCAAAGCACCAAATCAAGCTTCCGGATCAACAACTCTTGGATCCAAAGATGCCTCCCCTATTTCAACACATCAAAGCAGAGGATTAATGCATCATCATGCATTAATTGCTTCAATGAAAGCACCTAAACTCGCTGCTCTCATCCAACCTCCATTTTCGGCCACCAAACACAACCGAAAATGCATCCAAACCACTTCTAAAAAAAGCCCAGCCATAAACCAGCAAAACCACACTTCCATAAACATCATAACACATCTAAAAACAATCTATTAACATCCTTATACCTCCAGCAACATCAGATCACCAAGATCACCTCAAAAACAACCTTGAAACACAAGCTAAACTTAGGAAACTCAACCTATCCGGGATTGCATCAATCAAAACTCAATTTCTTATCAATTTAGAGCTCATTTAACATCAAAAACACATCTCAAATCACAGATTAATCAGATCTAACGAAAATCATCAAAAATCATCAAAATCTTGCATAATAAGCCAAGATCCATTTCACCACTTAAAAACCTTTAATTAAACTTCAATTAAGGATTGAAAACTTAGGAATTTCAGTAAAGAACTGATAGTTTAGAGGAGAAGGACGTTCTTACCTCCAAACTTGAGTTTCTCCTCTTTTTGCAATCAAAATCCTTGTTGAAACAATTAGCAATTGAAGAGGTTTTGAAGATATGTTGATTAGGAATCAAATGAGAGTTGAAAGGAGGGATTTAGGTGAAGAAATCAGAACAAATTCTCTGGAAAAGAAGTGTTTGGGTTGAGAGAAAATGAGAGAAAGAAAATTGGAAAGTTAGTTAAGAAAATAGCCAAATGGCTTTCCCTCCACTTCTAATATCTTTAAAAATCAGAATATAGCTTATAAAATCTTAGAAAAATCTGGAGAAACTCCCTTTGGGTAAATAGCTCCTTAAAGATTCAAAGTTCCAACCCTTTATAAAACAACCACAAAACTTTCGAAAACTACATTTTGGTCACTAGCCAAAATGTCACCCTTCCAAAACTCATTTTCCAAAATTGATTTCACAGTTCACCTAATTATATTAAAAGATGATTTTAGAACATTTTTCCATATTTTTAATGCAACCCGAACTAGGCTTTCCTAATTTCACCTCTTTAGATTCGAACAGCACTTTGACCAAACCGGTCAACGCCCAAAACTCCTAAGCCCAAAACCGGGGCGTTACAGGCAATCTCTTCGGGAATCGCATCGCTAGGAAGCTCGAAGAGACAAAGCCAACTACCATTGAAGTAATGAAACTTCCCCCTAGAAAGTGATCTCTCATCAATGGGATCGGTGAGGGGTGTCGAGTAGTCGTGAGAGCAATCAATATTCTTTTGAGTGAAGAAATAGCTCAAGGCGGTGCCATATGTGAATGAAGTGATAAGAGTTGTATGGCGGCGTTGCACGAGATAGACAATCTTCGCAAACATGATGCGAGCAAGATTTGGTTGTTGTCTCTGGCAAAAGCACCGAATCCAAAAGTCATCAACTTGGCGGATGGTTGAATATTTCCCTCCCGAAGGTCTAAACCACCAAGTAATCATCAAGTGAAGGTTTCGATCTTGAGCATTGAGAACGGTCACGAAACCCCCCAAGACATGACCAAGAAAATTCTCATCTTTGATACCCTCATCCTCTAACTCAAAAACAGCACAAAGAGATGGAACATCTACGGTAATCTTTTTGCCCATGAGATAGGAGTTGACGGCAACAACATTACCCGAGGGATCGACAACGCACTTGGCAATAGCATAGAATATGAAAACCAAATTGCAAAAGAAAAAGCTCGGGATTTGTGGAAAAAAACATAAATTTCCATTCTTGGAGCAAAGATAAGTAGACAAATTTGAAGCGCTCCGAATTAAGAAAAGGAACTAAAATTACCCTCTCCGATCAGATTTTGTAATTTTGAAAAGAGAAAAAGTAGTTGAGTTCCCCGATGGTTCTAAAGCATCTTTGATAGATAAGGGTCAAATTAGGGCGAGTACCATCTCCGGGATTGGATGCTTCACCGACTTTGCTAGTACGCGCTCTCTTTTTGGGTGCCATTGTCGAGAGAAATTGATCAAAACTGTCTGTATGCATTATTTTTCTCATTCAACTCATGTAAATCAATATTCAAGGTTTGAAAAAATATTTTTTGAAAGGTAACTCAAAAAACAAAACAAAAAAGTTTTGATAAAGTTTGTTTTTGATAAAGCAAAATTGACACAAAAAGAATTTTGGTTTTTTAAATGGCTCTCCCTTACTCAAGCATCATTTTTAGGCTTAACAAATAATCCAAGACTTTAAAACGAAAATTAGATAACCAGAGATAAAAGAAAATAAAAGCTATAAGTTTAGAGGTTACCCAATTTCTTCACTTGTGTGACTATAGCATTTTCATGTCTTTGCATTTCTTCCCATTGCTCCAACACACCTACAAAAGACATTCACTTGATTTTTAATATCCCAAATGTTTTGAATCCATTTACGTTAGTCACAATGTCTTTAGTTCCCTTGGGAACCCATACTTGTCTAATCCTATAAGATTTTCTCTTCTTAATAGAACAAGTATGTAAGGAATGACCATGATAATGACAATGTGATCATTTTTCCATTATGTGACAAGATGAATTATTAAAAATGATTTTTTTTCTTTTGTTAATCTTTCAAGCTTAACTTTCAAATCAAGATTTTCTTTTTCTAAAACATCTTTACTTGTTTTTGAAAACTCTAAATCATTTATCAAAATTTCATTTTGGTTTTCAAAGTCCAATTTTGATTTCAAAAGAAAATCAGTTTCAAACTCAAGGTTTTAAATTATTTTCTTAAATTTGGAATTCATGGTCTGAAATTCCAAAACTAATTCATCGAAAACATCTTGCAACTCATCGAAAGAGTAAGAATTAAGCTCACTTGAGTTAGAAGATACATTAGGCTCATTGAGAACCAAAACACCATCCACCTTTGGATTGGAGAGAAGGTTTGCACTTGATTGATCATCATCTTTCTTTTCTCCCTTCTTTTTTCCATAAAGCTTCTCAAGTTTCTCCCAAAATTCTTTGGCACTTTTGCATGTGGAGATCCTCTTGGAAACTTCTTCATTAAGGCCACAATAGATAATGTGCATTGCCTTTATGTTTAGCTTTGCCTTCGTCTCGTTGGCACTCCTTTGATGTTTCTTCTTTTTCAGAGCTTCCAAATACCCATCTTCAATGATGTCCCAAACCTCATAGTCTTGAGACTTAATGAAGAATTTCATAATATTTGCCCATTGGAAGTATGATTCTCCTTCGAAGAGCGGAGGACACGAGATAGAGCGGCCTTCTTCAAATCTTGTCATTTTCTTGAACGGTGGACTACGAGCATTAGATCTTTACTCTCGGATGTTAGTCCTTCGATGGAGACGAGGCTCTGATACCAATTGTTGGGTTTATAGCAGGCTCGAGTCGATCACCAAAATTGTCAAGGAGGGTCGTAAATGCTTGGTGGTTGAATTGACTAAAATCGAAATAAAGGTAGACAAGTGACACAATGATTTTAGAGTGGTTTGGGCTATTAACTAAGCACCTATATCCACTACCTTAGCACAGCACTATGGATTTCCCAATTCACTCAACAATGAATTTGTCCCCTTTTACCAGTTTAGGAGGAAACCGTTACAACCCTATCTTTTGGACTTGGCTAAGATAGAACCAGCTCTAGTTTTCCTCTCAAGGATAAACTAGAACCTCTCCTTTTACAAGGGATTTGTTTGGTAAACTTAATACCTCACACGGTAGGTGTTTACACAAATTTAAGTTCACACGAGAACAAAGGATTTACAATTAAGCTCTCTCTAAAGACTATGTCCAAGAGAATAGTAAAATGAAGATTTAGACTCTAATTCTCTTGACCATATTGCTTGGATGTTGTCTCTCGCCATCTTCATGTGTTCTAGCCTTCCTTTTATTGATTGAAATGAGCTTATGGTCGTTACTAGCCGTTAGGGATTGTTTGGAGCCATTGGAGACCGATTTCATGTAAAATTTCCACTTCTGGTACCTTCGGTATCGATACTCGTGTGGGCGTATCGATACAATCTTACTATGGAAATAGATATTGGAGGCTGAAAAGGTCAAGCTGGTTTCGATACCAGCAAGGTGGTTTCGAAACCACTAGTTTTGATACCAGCAAGGTGGTTTCGATACCACTAGCCATGCATCTGGGTTTTGCTTACTGGAAATAGTGGTATCGATACGGATCAAGGTGTATCGATACGAGCCTTGTAAAAATGATATTTTGACCATTTAAAAAGCGTTTTAGACATGTTAAAAACCTATGAAACCATTTCAAACATATTTTCAAATTGTTTGGACTTTAAAGGCATTTTTTAAATCTTTTCAATTTATTCCAAATCTATTTTTCAATTATTATATCAAAAAATTAGTTCTTCATATACACATTCGCATCGTGCCATCTTTCTTCTTCACAAACAAGACCAGTGCACCCCAACATGAAACACTAGGCCTAATGAAACCTCGATCAAGCAACTCTTGAAGTTGTGTCTTCAACTCCTTCGATGCCATTCTATAGGGAGCGATAGACACTAGAGTCGTATTTTCATACAACTCAATGCCAAACTTAACCTCTCTGTTCGGTGGCAGACTAGGCAACTCTTCCAGAAATACACCTAGAAGATCATATACCGTACGTATGTCATGTACTCGCACCTCTTTTGTACTCGGGTTCATCACATAAGACAGGAAGGCTTCATATCCCAAACACATCATCTGACTTGCTTCAAGAGCCGAAACCACATTAGACAAGAACTTCACATTTTCACCTACGATTACCGCCTCATAGTCATCGACATGTTTTAACAAAACTCGCTTTGTCTTAAAATCAACCACGACTCTATGCTTAGATAACCAATCAATACCAAGAATTACATCGAAACCATAAAAAGGCAACTCCATAAGATCAACCTCAAACACATGTCCTTGAACAGACAAAGGATACCTCCTATACAACTTCCTTCTAAGAATTGTTTCACCAAAATAACTTGTTACATGCATACCAACATCTAGCAATTCAACAGGTAAATCAAGAACTTGTGCATGCTCACGCAAAATGTATGAATGAGTAGAACCATACTGAACTAAAGAAAGTAATGACAAGGATTGCTGAGTAAAGGTACTTGTGATCATATTTGTGTCATTCCTTCCTCTCGGTGTGCATACACCCTAGCCTGTCCACCTCCCTTAGGCTGAAAAGTAACAACATGGGCAACATTCCTCTGCTCATCATCTCTATGTTGATAGTTACCATGATTGGACCCACGGCCGCTATATGGCTCAGCAGCTCGCACGAGAGCTTATCCATCATTGGCAGGTTGTGGAAAATCACGCTTCATATGTCCTCGTGATCCACAGTTCCAACACGTACCCAGATTACCCCTACACTCTCCGATGTGCCTTCTATTGCACTTATTACACTCTGGAGTACGAACAAAAGCATTCTGGCCTTGTTGACCATGACCAAGATTACCACAACCACACCTTGGATTAGGTTGATATCTCATATCCTTGTAATTCTTATAACGATCTCTACCAGCATTAAACCCAACCGTCTTCTTTCCAGAGCTAGAACCACCCGAACGAGCAACCAGGCCCAAATTTTGCTCGATATCCTTAACCTGAGTGACTAAATCATTAAAATCGGTGTAATCCGAAGACAACATATATCTCCTGAAATCCTTAACAAGCCCATAGAGAAAACGATCACATCTCTTTTGCTTGTCAGGAACCAGTTTAGGAGCATATTGGCTCAATCGAACAAATTGAACCTCATATTCGGAAACAGTCAGATTTCTTTACACCAAATACATAAACTCTCGCTTCTTTTCATCAAGATAGCGAACACCCAGATATTTCCTCTTGAAAGTAGTTCCGAAGAACTCACAAGAAACATCGGCGGGTTCCATACCCGCAGTGATGGTCATCCACCACGTATAAGCATCTCTGTAAAGCAAAGATACGACACAACCCAGATTTTGTGCATCATTGCACCCCATCTGAACAAGAATCCTCTAGGTTCTCTCAAACCAAGCCTCAGAACCCTTAGGAGATAGACCTTGAAACTCAATTCCACCCAAACTACGTAAATGCTCCAAAGGTAAAGCAGCATAAGCACCAGGTTGTGGTGTAGCCACATGCATACCCGCTATCGCTACCTGAAAAGCTCCATCTATAGCTTGTATCAACGATGTCATATCAGCAGTAGCTTGCCCTTACACTGTCTGAGGTTCAACACCTCCATCGCTAGCTCCCGCACCAGCTCCATCACCACCAGGAGGAGAAGGCGGCAAATTCTCAACATCATTAACCTCATTCTCAACCACATTACACACATTGTCTCTAAGCTCTCGTCTCGGTCCCATTATCAAAACGACATAAATCTTTGAGTTGAGCTAAAAATGCAACATTAAAAACAATCAGGCTAGCCGAAGCAAGAATCCAAGGAGCTCAAGTTTACTTTTAAACCAAAATCTTCTTCACATTAGTAATAATATGACAATGGATACCCTTATTCTCTCCCCCAACAGCACATAACAATCATAAATCATGCTATAAAACACCATGCATCAAACACAAACCAAAACAATAGTCACAACATAGCATATACAATCATCGTGCATAGCATTCATCATTAAATAAACCAAGCAACCAGATGACATCAACCTTACCTCCCAATTCTTTCATAACCTGCTCTAATAACACCAAATGCAACCCCCTCGACCCGGTCTGGACGATAGAACGAACGGGACACACGAGGAGTATTGAAGTAAACCATGAAGTTTACTCTAATAAACGACCCTAAATTTTTCATTTTATCTTCTCTAGATGCTCAACGTTATCCTAATTGGTAAAATTCACAGCGGAACGATTTGCAACTCAAACCGACAACAATTAGGAACCCAATTGCATACAAACACACTTTACGGACATTTTGTAAATTTACCAAATTACTGTGATGTATGCCATTTTTATGTTACAAACATTTAATTAGTCATATTACATGCCTCTCAGTCAAATATCAGCTCAAAACAATCATCCAAGCTCATTTAATCGCATCAACATTCAGGGACTAAAACGTAAAGAAACAATACTTCAGAAGATTCCAATAACCAACTTAACTACAGGGTGTTTCGATACAGGTTGCCCTATATCGAAATAGCCATGCCAGAACAGGGTCAAGTGGCTCAAAGCTCGAGCCCGTATCGAAACAGCCTCAAAGGTGTTTTGAAACATGCAATTCCAGTAACAAAGCGTACCGAAACAACCTTTCCCCGTTTCGATACCCCTAAGCCATTTCAGGCTCACTGTTTCGGTACATACTCAAGTGTACCGAAACACCTGTAACGCCCTGAGTTTGGGCCTAGTTGTTTTAGAGTTTGAATCGGACCGGTCGAGAACGGTTCGAATCTTTAAGGGTGATTTAGGGAACACCTAGTTCGAAATATTTTAAAAATATGGGAAAATATCTAAAAAATCCTCATTTACTATATAAATGATTATGGTGAAAAACAATTTTACAAAATATGATTTGGAAATACTACATTTCGGTGTAGTGACCAAATCACAGTTTTTACAAAAGTTGACTAGTGACTATTTTGTAAAGGATTGAAACTTTGAATCTTTAAGGAGCTAATTTTACCAAAATGTTTTTCATCATATTTCTCTTTAATTTGGGAGTTTTAATAATGTTTTGATTAAGGGAATAAAGGAGAATTAAAAAGAAACATCTACTTTGACTTTTCATAACTACCTTACGTTAGTTTTCTCTCATTTCATTTTCTCTCAACTTCCACTCAGCCAAATACATTTCCTTCAACAATTAACCTTTGATTTTTATCTCATTTGCTGAGATTTCATTCTCCTAACGATTCCTAATCTTTACCTCATCAAAACCTCTTATTTTTACTTTGGATTTTCAAGAAATCTTGCCCAAATTGAGGAGAAATCAGCCATTAGAGGTAAGCTTCGTCCTTCTCCTCTAATGATCAGTTCTTTACTGAAATTCCTAAGTTATCAATCCTTTGTTAATGATTTTTTAGTTGCTTTAATGTTAGAAACATGAAATTGTGGTAAAACTCAAGATTCTTGGAGAGATCTTGAATATTTTTGTAACTCTTGGTTAGGCTCTGTTTTGAGGTTGATTTCCAATGTATTTTGGATTGTAATTGATGTTATAAATGAGGTTTTATCAAGCACATCCCGAATAGGTTTGGATTGCTAAGTTTTACATGTTAGATTTGTGGTTTTGGTGTTCAGTTGTTGCTGGAGATATCAGGACGAGTTTATGATGATTTTTGGTGTTGATTGAGGTTTAGAAATGATTAGAATTGATAGATCTTGGATGGGCTTTGTTTTGGAAGAGTTTGGAGATGATTTCGGTTGTTTTGGGTAGCTGAAATGGTGCTTTTGAGTAGAGCAGCGAGTTTGTTTGTGTAGCTGATGATTTCAATGCATGATGATGCATTAATCCTATGCTCTTATATGTAATAAATAGGGGAGACATCTTCGGACACTTTTGGTGTTGATCCAGAAGTGCTGGTAGCCTAGATATCGTTTCGGCAAGCAAGCGAAATGTAATCGGTGAGTGCGAATGGTTTTAGAAGTCCTTGAGGGACAAAGAAACAAGGTTTGGGGTTTTAGGATTGGTTTGAAACACCATCCTAAGTCCGGAAGTAAGTATGGATAGATTTGCTCTCAAATATGTGGTTGGTGCCCTAAATGCTTTTACATGCTCTTTTTTTTAGATAGACAAATTCCTACTGTTTTATGCATGATTTGTAGCATGAGATGATGCTTTGTAGAGATTTCATGAGATAGCATGTTGTATTAAAGAGTTTTGAGATTTTGATTTAATGCAAAGCATGAGTTGTGGTTTTAAAATGAGATGTTAAAGATTTAAGAAATGTTGCATAAAAATAGTAGGTGAGATGATGTTTTTGACATAATATATTGACATAGAAGATGAGATAGTTACCAGATATAATTGTTCGATCAATAGGATGAGAGTGCACTATAAACTAAAATTCGTACGTGCTCTTCAGAGTTGGGCAATAGGGGTAGTGCCATCCCGATCCAAAGTGAGAATCCAATGATGAGAGATACTATCGGGGTAGGACTTGGTGAAACACCCAAGCTTCGTGGCGATGAGAGATACCGCCATGAGAGTCCGGTGATGAGAGATTCCACCGGGGTAGGACTTGACCTCGAGTCAAGCTAATCTGCATATCCGAGTAAAGATGTAATATGAAATGCCAATATATGAAAATGTATTTGATTCACATGTACCAAATGTTGAGATGATTTATGCTATGAGAAATGCATATGAGATTTGTATATGAAATGTTTTAGTTTTCGCAAGCATGTGTATGGCTTTGCCATGAGATTTGCATTGATTTAAATGCATGAGATAGAATGGAGGTACATGTGTTTTCAAATGGAGATTTGCTTTGAAATGGTTTTCACGAATGAGATAGAAAGAGCATGTTGTTGAAAATGGTTTTGAGAAAGAGTTTTATAGATGCATTGTTGTGTTGGTTTTCCTTAGAGCTTGCTTCACTAAATAAATATGCTTGCGCTCTCATTTACCAACAATGTAGATAATTGAGACGAGTTTGGGCTGCGAAAAGGCTAAGAACATTCAAGGAAGTGAGAAGCTCATTGTTGAGTTGTGAGGAGCTCGATTCGTTCAACCGATATGGCTCACCAAGTGGTGGAGAGGTGGATTTTTGGGTGGAAGGGTTGTGGAAGCTAAAAGGATAATTGACACAATGATTTATAGTGGTTCAACCTTCTAACCAAGGTCTACATCCACTACCTTAGCTCCCCACTAAGGATTTCCAATCAATCCACTATTGATTCGTCCCCTTTTCTAGGCTTAGGAGGAAACCCTTATACACAATCAAGCTTTCTACCCAAAGCCTTGATTGAAACCCTCTTTTACAAAGAGAAACAATAAGCAAACTTAAATCCCTCTAATAGGTATTTGTTTGCACAATTTAGCACTCACCCAAAAACTAAAACACTTGAGCAAATTTGACAATTTTGGCTCACTAGTGTTTGTCTATACAAGAATTGACAATTTAAGTACAAAGACACTTTTTGATCATTTGTTGATTGACAATATGAGCATTAGCCTTTACTTGATGCTTGGAGGTCCCTTTTATACTCCTTGATGAGTTTATAGCCGTTGCTAGCCGTTGGGGATGAATTGGAGTCGTTGAGGACTTTAATTCCCACCATAAATGCAGTTCTGCAGCTCACCGTTTCGAAACACTCGAACCCGTTTCGAAACAACCTTTAAGTAGAAAGAGTTGTTGCAGTCTGACGTAGGACCCGTATCGAAACACTCTAGTCCTTTTCGAAAGGCTTGTCCCCGTATCGAAACGACATGCATTTAAAAGTTAGTTGGGAAATAGCCGTTGGGGTTTATAACCGTTATGATCAATGCCATGTAGGCGTATCGAAACGGCAGAGCCCGTTTCGAAACGCTGGGCAAAATCCTCATCCAGGGAAAGCCTATTTCGGTACCAATATCGAAATGTTTTAGCTACTGGAATACACCGTATCGAAACGCCCTAAGGTGTTTCGAAACGCCTGGAAGGTTTTGTGTAATTTGGCCTTTTAAAACATGCAAAACCCTTTGAAAATGTCCCTAAACATAGTTTCAAGTTATTTGGACTTTGGAAATTGTTTTAAATACTTTTTAAATCAGTCCAAAACATTTTTCAATTATTATATCAAAACATTAGTTCTACAATCTCCCCCTTTTTTGATATAATAAAACTATCTTGAAAAATTGTTTGGGATTCTCCCCCTTTAACTTTAAAAATGTGAATAAGAGATTAAAGATTTGAATCCAAATAAAGCACCCCCTTATTCATTTGAAAATTCAATTTTTCAAACCATTTCTCCCCATTTTTGTTATATCAAAAAGAATTTAAAACATTAAGTTCAAAATAACAATAGAGGTAAAAATTTTGACAAAAATAAGAATTTGGTTTAAAATGGATCCCCCTTACTCAAAACATCATCAAAAATGTTAGTACAACATAAATGATCATCTAGTTGACATAAATAAAAATAAATCAAATAAAATCAAAAGCAAATAGATTTTTACCAACACTTGAACTCAATGGAGGATGTGAAGTCTTTCTTCTTCAAGTGTTCTTCCTTGTGTGCATGGAGCTTCCCCTCAATGTTTGACTTGTTGAACATCTCCATCTCACCTAGCAAAAGACAATCAAGTGATTTTTGGTATCCAAATTGCTTTGGATCCATAAACGTTAGTAGCACAAATTTTAGTCCCCTTAGGAATCCATTTTTCGATGTCGTCCTTTTTAATTGAATTGGTTAGTCCTTTTGGGACCCAAACACTTCTAAATCATTTTCCTTTTACAAATCTAGGGGCACTAGATTGTCTTACATAAAAAATTGATTTTCCAAAATTGTTTTTCTTTTCAAGCTCTTTGGAAATCAAATCTTTTTCTTAATGAACTTTTTGAAGCAAATTTTGTAAATCAAAACATTTTAATTCAAACTCTTCGAGTTTTGCTTCAAGTTCAAGTTCGATTTTAGAAATCAAATCATTTTGAATTTTTAACTTTGAAATCAATTTATTGTTTTTCAAAATGTGATTTTTAAACTCTAAAACCAAATCATCATAGGCATCTTGTAATTCATCAAAAGAGTAAGAACATGAAGTAGATGAATTAGAAGTTGCCCTTGAATCTTCTTCGATTTCCATAAGGCAAAGGTTGGCTTGTTCATCATCGGTGGAGTCCTCATCACTCCAAGTAGCCACATGTGCCTTCTTCTTATGGCTTGAAGTGATTGCCCTCTCTTTTTTCTTGGATTCTCGTTCAAGCTCTCTTAAGGCTTTCTTCATGAACGGGGCACACTTCTTGAAGAGATGAACTATCTCTTCATCTTCATCCTCCTCTTCACTTGAATAGACATGATTGCAAGTGGAGGACTTGAGAGCCATGGCACTTGCGTTGATGCCTAGCCCTTTGATTTTCTTCTCTCTCATAGCTCTAATTTCTTCCCTCTTCTTCTCATCCTCTTTGTTCTTTTTCATGATTTGATGAGTAAGGAGTGACCCCATGAGTTCATCAAGCTTCAAAGTCTTCAAATTCTTTGCTTCGATGATGGCGGTCCTCTTTGAGTCCCAAGACTCGGGAAGTGAGTAGATGACCTTTCAAACAAGCTTTTCCTCCGGGATGGCTTCTCCATAGCCTTTGAGACCATTGGTGATAGTGGAGAACCTATCAAACATCTTCCCGATGTTCTCTTCCGGATCCATTTTGAAGTTCTCATACTCTAAGGTTAGGAGCCCAATCTTGGTCTCCTTGACTTTATCGGTCCTCTCGTATGTGACTTCAAGCTTGTCCCATACCTCCTTGGCACTCTCACAAGAAAACATCTTCTCATAGATGGTTTGGCCAAAAGCACAAAACAAGATGTGCAAGGCTTTGCAATTAAGCTCCATCTTCTTGCGATCGTCAGCACTCCACTCCGCTTTGCTTCTTTGAGGCACGAACGGACCATCTTCAACTATATCCCATAGTTTGTAATCTCTTGATTTGATGAAGAACATCATCTTTATCTTCCAATGGGCATAGTGGGTTCCGTCAAAGAAAGGCGGTTTGTCAATTGATTGTGCCATTTGAGCCGATTGATGAAATAGTGATCGAGCTTGCCTGGTCTTCTCAATAGGATGTGAATCCCCTTCGATTGAGCCAAGCTCTGATACCAATTGTTGAGTTGTGAGGGGCTCGATTCGTTCAACCGATATGGCTCACCAAGTGGTGGAGAGGTGGATTTTTGGGTGGAAGGGTTGTGGAAGCTAAAAGGATAATTGACACAATGATTTATAGTGGTTCAACCTTCTAACCAATGTCTACATCCACTACCTTAGCTCCCCACTAAGGATTTACAATCAATCCACTATTGATTCGTCCCTTTTTCTAGGCTTAGGAGGAAACCCTTATACACAATCAAGCTTTCTACCATAAGTCTTGATTGAAACCCTCTTTTACAAAGAGAAACAATAAGCAAACTTAAATACCTCTAATATGTATTTGTTTGCACAATTTAGCACTCACCCAAAAACTAAAACACTTGAGCAAATTTGACAATTTTGGCTCACTAGTGTTTGTCTATAGAAGAATTGGCAATTTAAGTACAAAGACACTTTTTGATCATTTGTTGATTGACAATATGAGCATTAGCCTTTACTTGATGCTTGGAGGTCCCTTTTATACTCCTTGATGAGTTTATAGTCGTTGCTAGCCGTTGGGGATGAATTGGAGTCATTGAGGACTTTAATTCCCACCATAAATGCAGTTCTGCAGCTCACCGTTTCGAAACACTCGAACCCGTTTCAAAACAACCTTTAAGTAGAAAGAGTCGTTACAGTCTGACGTAGCACCCGTATCGAAACGCTCTAGTACGTTTTGGAACACCCGTTTCAAAACGCCTGTCCCCATATCGAAACGACCTGCATTTAAAAGTTAGTTGGGAAATAGCCGTTGGGGTTTATGACTGTTGTGGTCAATGCCACGTAGGCGTATCGAAACGGCAGAGCCCGTTTCGAAATGCTGGGCAAAATCCTCATCCAGGGAAAGCCCGTTTAGATACCAGTATCAAAATTTTTTAGCTACCGGAATACACCGTATCGAAACGCCCTAAGGTGTTTCGAAACGCCTGGAAGGTTTTGTGTAGTTTGGCCTTTGAAAACATGCAAAACCCTTTGAAAATGTCCCTAAACATAGTATCAAGTTATTTGGACTTTGGAAATTATTTTAAATACTTTTTAAATCAGTCCAAAACATTTTTCAATTATTATATCAAAACATTAGTTCTACACTCATGTATGGTGAAGTTTTCATATGTTTTAGTATTGATATTTGGCAATGGGGATCTATAGTTGGTTTTGGGATATGTGTTTTGAAATCCCTATGCTTGTTGCAAGTTTATTATTGTATTTGGTGCATGTAATGGTCCTATTTGGTTTGGTTTGAGGTTTGAGGCCTTTATATGGTTTTATGGTTAGGAAACATGCCTATAGACTCCATGTTCATGTGATTGATGCCATGCTTTAGCTTAAACTACATAATAGTGTTCTTTGATGGTTAATCGTGTTGTTAGTATGTTGTGGTATGAATTGGGATGTGTTTGAATGTGTAAAGATGTGAAAAACCAGAAAATTATATAGTTGTAGGGCAGGGTGTATCGAAACACCCTTGTCTATTTCGAAAATGGGGCCTGAAATGGCCATAGTGTTTCGGAACGGGTAATGGTGTTTCGGAACACTTTAACTACTGAAGTGGTCTGTTTCGATATTGGTCTCGGAACGCAACCGAGTACCGAAACGGTCAACTTCGTTTCGATACGATCGTTTCGATACCAGGGTCAGCGTTTCGAAATGGTTGACTGTTGGTCTGCATTTTGAATTGTTTCAAGTTCTCATTTCTTACACTTTAGTCCTTGTTGTTTATGGATGCAATTGGTTAAGTTTGGAATGTCCAATTAAGCCGATGTTTGACAGAGATGCATGAAAAGTGACTAATTATATATTGGTACATTTAAAATCTGCAAAGTCCTCATATTTTCCAAATTTTAAATTTTGGTCCCTAAAAGTGTAATTCTTTCAATTAAACCCCTAAATGAATTCCAATCGTTGTTCCATCTCTTCCTATGATCTTGTGTGATCACATAAGCTTAATCTTGCATATAGAAAAGAAAAAAAAAGGTCGTTAATCAAGGTTGACTTTCAGGTTGACTTTCAATTAAACCATTTCTCATCTCATTTCAAAAGCATAAACAATGCATAACATTTTCTACACAAGCTCTATCTTTTCAAAATCATTAGAGAGCCGAAGACTTGGGAATTTCATTAAAGAATCTTGATTAGAGGAGTTGAACGAAAATTACCTCTAACCCTTGCCTATTCCTTCAACTGACAAGATTAGATGAGAATTCTTCAAGAATCCTTTGAGATAATTGAAAGAATCATCAAGAAAATCATTTGTAAATCAAAATGGAGGGAGAAGATGAGAATCTTTGGAAGTTTGAGAGAAAAAGAAGTGTTTGACTGATGAAAAATGAGTGAAAAGGAAGTTACGTAAAAATAAATTTTAAATTATTAAATCCTTTTTAATAAAATCTCATTTAATTCCTTTTTATAAAATACATTTAAATGGTTAATTAAATGAGAAATCCCATTAAATATATAATAGCTCCCTAAAGATTCTATGTTTTGGCCCTCTTCAATTTAGTCATTAAAACGTACTTTGCAATTTTTACAATTTAGTCGCAGTTTTCAAAATACCAATTAAATCAGTCCAACTTTATCAAATTGAACTCTCCAAAACCTTCAAAACATTATTTTAAGATTATAAAATATTTTCCCATATTCTATCTCCCTCAAAAACCATTTATTTCAATGTAATCCCGAAACTAGCATAACTCCCTCGAACCGGCTCACCTGAACCTCTTAGCCAAACCTGGCTAACTCCTAAGCCCAAAATCGGGGCATTAAACCCTCGACCCCGATTATCTCTGTCAATAGCAGGGGAATTCTAATGAAGTTTCTCAAGTTCCTACTTGCAAATTCTGCCAAAAAATCCACTCGAGTCAATGTAGAACTCAGTCCAACTTGTGTTACTTGTGTGGAGGCTCGGGCCACTACATCAAGGATTGCCCCTAAAATCCTAACAACTCCCAAATCGAGCCTTAGTAAATGCTAGTACCGTACCTTCCAATCGAAACAAAGGCTCGAGAAAAGCTCAATCTGAAAATCAAAGCAAAGGTAGAGACGCCAGCATTCGACACCTACACACCAAGAGTCTCGAGCCCCTGCTCGAATCTATCATATACGGGGAAAGGAGGACGAAGAATCTCCCGATGTTATTGCAGGTACCGTTGAGTTAAATTTAAGTCCTGCTTATACTTTAATAAATTCGGGATCTACCCATTCGTTTGTTTGCTCTTCCTTGATTGCAAAATTGAACTTGAAACTGGTAACCAGGGTCTAGTAGTTTCGAACCCAATAGGGGGTCTAAAGACCACAAACTTAATTTGTAGAGATTGTCCTATAACCATTCAAAACATACCCTTCCCTATTGATCTATATGTATTGCCATCTTGTGAGTTCGATCTAGTATTGGGACTAGATTGGCTAGGGAAACACCAAGCCTGGGTAGATTGCCAAAATCGAAGACTTTATCTTCGAGGTCTAGGAAAACAATCCATCCTTCTTATTGATAAGAAACCTATCTCGATCTTCGCTGCCATGATCGTGCAAGATGAATATGACTTATGATTGCCAGATATTCCTATTGTATTTGAATTTATCAATGTTTTTCTCGAGCAACTCCTTGGTCTCCCTCAAACCAGAGAAGTAGAGTTAGGGATTGATGTCCAGCCTTGAACAAACTCGGTGTCCATTACACCCTATCGAATGGTACCAATTGAGTTGAAAGAACTCCAAAAGCATCTCCAAGACCTACAAGAAAAGGGTTTCATTCGGCCTAGCTCATCTCCCAGGGTGCTCTAGTCTTGTTCGTGAAGAAGAAGGACGTGACTATGAGACTTTGTATTGACTATAGACAATTGAACAAGCTCACTATCAAGAATAGGCATCATTTGCCAAGGATTGAAAATCTCTTTGATCAACTCAAGGATGATGCGGTGTTTTCAAAGATTGATCTTCGGTCAAGATATTACCAAATGAGATTGAAAGAAGAAGATGTACCCAAGACAGCCTTTCAAACTCAAAATGGTCACTATGAATTCCTTGTAATGTCATTGGGGTTAACAAATGCACTAGCTGCATTCATGTAACCCCCTCAACCCGGTCTGGGCGAAAGAACGAACCGAACGGGTCACACACGGAATATTGAAGTAAACCGGAAAGGTTAACCTCAACAAACGACCATTATTTTTTTATCTTGTCTAGATGCACATCATTAGCCTAAGTGTAAAGAATCACAGCGGAACAATTAATATATCATGCAAACATCGATTAAGCACTCAATTGAATGCAAACACGTTTTAGGGGCCATTTTACAATTTTTGAAATTTACCGGGACTTCTTCAATTTGTAAGTTACCATCCGTTAATTAGTTACATTACATGCCACTCTATCAAATTTCAGCTCAAAACGATCATCCAAGCTCATTTACTTGCATCTACAACATTCAGGGACTGAAATGCAAAGAATTAGAACTTAAAGAGATTCCAAACAACTTACTTAACAACTTGGTGTTTCGATACACAAAGCATTGTATCGACACACCCTGTTTCGGAACAAGTCCTAGTGTTTCGGAACATGAGCCCGTATCAAAACACCCTCTAAAATGTTTCGGTACACCTAATTCTAATAGCCAAACCTCACGAGCTTGTTCTGATACACAATGCCCTGTTTTGAAACCCTATGCCTATTTTAGATACCCCGTTTTGATACAGCCTTAGGCGTATCAAAATGCCTGATGTGAAATGTCACATTATTGCTGATTTTTCACACTTTAATGTAATCATAATCATTCCAACATGTTTCCAACTTATATTTAACATATCCAAACATCAATCTTCAAACGTTCCAAGCACGATCAACATCATTTCATGGCAATTAGCAACATAGGTAAACTATAGGCCTGCAACCTAGAAAATAAGTCAAGCAAGATACCGAAATGCATAACCAAGCATAAACCAAATACCAAAGGCCATTTACCAGTCAAAACCACATATAAAACTTGCTAAAATGGAGTTTGCACAAAGTCTCCCAAAAACACAACGGATCCCCCATTGCCCTTATTACTTTAGTCTAAACCTGAAATATAATTTCTTAAATGTAGTCTCTTGGAATCCCTTGCTACTTGCTGCCTCCAAAACCTCAAGTATCCGCATTGATGGACAAATGAGAGCGCAAGTACACAAGGCTTAGTGAGGAGTTCTCAAAAACAAAACACAATCAATGCATTAAGACCATTTTCCAAGGCCACGTTGAAATCACATTACAATTACTTCAAAACATAAATTGAAAACAATCATGCCTTCAAAATCATGGACTTTCTTTAATCAAAAATCAGCATACAAACCTTATGTAACATGTATTATGAATCAACAACAAATCCCATTGCTAACGCTCAATTTAAGCCATCCCATGCATAATTACCATATGCAAAGCTTAAAGAGTAAAACATGCATTTACACATTATGCATCATAAACCATTTCATAATACATCATCATTTATATTGGCTTACAAGTAATCATCAACATGCTCATTTCTCAAAACAACATCGGATACGCGGATTCACAAGTGTTGTCCCAACACTGCATACATTCTCACCGGCATCTCAAGGTTCACACAAGGGAGGTACCCTCCACAATTGTGATACCTGTGGCGAATTATTCGATACACCGTATAAACACATCAACACAACTCATCGGTAGATGCATAACCCCACTAACGAGATACGGGACAACACAGACTTTCCTCAATCGTTAGGGTACTTGAATGGAGTATTCGGTACACCATATAAACCCCTCAACATCCAAGGCAACTTGTTTATAGTGCACTCAATCCTATAGCTAGCTAACTATATCTGATTTCATTTATAAACCATTTTTACAACATCACTTGCCAATATAATTCACATTTAACCACATTTCTCATTGTTTTCAAAGCATCATCAATAAATCATTTCCAAAGCATTAAATCATGCTTTAAATCACAAGTATAAAACATATACTTACAAGGATCACTTACCATATGCATCCTTCATCACCATATCACACAAAATTGTAAATCACTTACTCAAAACATGTTTTAACATTAGGTAAGCATATATTTAAAATCAAGTGCATAAACCAACCCATAATTGAACAACCGAGAGAGAAATTCCTTTTACTTACTTTCGAAATTAGACAAGCATTTCAAGCTTACATCTAAATTCCCAAAACCACCTTAAAAGTGTTTCAAAACTAAAAATCACGTTCTCACTCACTGTCACACGAAAACTTGACTAGCCAACGTGAAACCAAGCGTCCAAAGCTCACAAAACTTCATTGATTGCTTAAGATGTGTTCTTCCATGTTTATACCACACAAGAACAGAGGATTAATGCATCTCAATGCATTAAATCTCCAGCAAACATACCTACCACACTGTTCTGCCCAAAAACACCTTTGATTACACTACAAACTCAGCCCCGCCAAAACCTAACACTTCCATCCATTTTTAATCATCAATTAACATCCAATATCAACCTATTTTCATCCTTATATCTCCAGCAACCCCAATTTCACATTAACACAACAAAAACCCAATTCTAAAAACCTAAACAACTAGAGATCCAACTAGTTTCGGGATTAACATGATCAAACCTTCATTTTTACATTAATAAACATAAAACATGATTAAAATCAATCATAAGTCAATTATAACAGATCCAATACGAAAATCATTCAAAATCACCATTTTAAGCTTGTTTTAACCATTTTCCTTTAAATAATCATAAAACCTTATTAGGAAACATAATTAAAGAGCCAAATACTTGGGAATTTCATTAAAGAATCTTGATTAGAGGAGAAGTACGAAAATTACCTCCAATCCCTTGTTATTCCTTCAATTGACAAGATTTTGATGAAAACTTCAAGAATCCTTTGAGATAAATTGAGGAAACACCAAAGAAATCATTTGCAAATCAAAGTGAAATGGAAAGATGAAAATCTATGGAAGTTATGAGAGAAAAGAGATGTTTGGCTGATGAGAAAAGAGAGAAAATGAAAGTTACGTCAATAATAGATTTATAAAACTAAATCCCCTTTTAATAAAAATCTTTTTAATCTTTTAATTAAACCAGAATTAAAATATGCTCAATTAAAGGAATAGTTGATTACTTGTGAATTAGCTCCCTAAAGATTCTAAGTTTTGGCCTCTTTCAAAATAGTCGTTTAAAAACAGTTTTTACATATTTACAAATTCGTCACTCAACCGAAATGTCTATCTTCCAAAAGTAATTTTCCAAAATTGACTCCATCGCACCCTTTTATATATTTTAAGAGGATTTTTTCTCAAAAATTTATCACATCTCGAACCATGTTTTCCCTGAACCACTCTTGAACTAACCCGAATCTCTGGTCTACATTCACTAGACCCTGAAACCAATCTAGAAACTCTTAGGCCCAAAACCGAGGCATTACAACTCTCCCCCTCTAACGAAATTTCGTCCTTGAAATTTTACCTGGAGGAAAAAGGTGCAAAAATTGTTTCAACATGTCCGATTTGCTTTCCCACGTGGCCTCCTCGACTCCTTGATGTCGCCATAACACCTTCACAAGTTCAGTCGTCTTACCACGAAGAACTTTACTACTAGAATCAAGAATCTCAACAGGTTCCTCATCATAAGACAAATTCGGTCGCAACTCAAACTCCTCAACTGGCATAACATGCGATTGATCCGACCTATACCTATGCAACATCGACACATGAAAAACATCATGAATTTTCTCCAACTCGGGAGGTAACCTCAACCGAAACACAACAGGACCAACACGCTCCACCACTTCTTATGGCCCAATAAACCTTGGAATAAGCTTACCCTTACATCCAAACCTCATCACCTTCTTCCAAGGCGATACTTTCAAAAATACGCGATCACCAACCACAAATTCAATCTCCCTACGCTTCAAATTTGCATAGGATTTTTGACGATCCGAGACGGCTTTCAAACGATAACAAATGAGCTTCACTTTCTCATTTGTGCTTTTCAACACGTTAGGCAAGGAAACATGCTTCTCACCCACCTCAGCCCAACACAAAGGCGTACGACACCTTCTACCATAGAAAGCCTTATACGGTGCCATTTGTATACTTGCTTGATAACTGTTGATATACACAAACTCTACCAAAGGCAACTATTTTTCCCAAGTTCCTTGGAACTCAATAACACAACATCTCAACATATCTTCCAAAATATGAATCACACGTTCAGATTGGCCATCCGACTAAGGATGATAGAAAGTGCTAAAATGCAACCGAGTACCCAAAGCTTGATGCAAGCACTCCCAAAACCTCACTATGAACTGCATATCTCTATCCGAAACTATGGACTTGGGCACTCTGTGTAAACGCACTATCTCAGCAATGTACAAATCCGCCAACTTATCCAAAGTATATGTCATGTGCACAGGGACAAAATGTGCACACTTCGTAAACCGATCAACAATCACCCAAATGGAATCCTTTTTAGATGGTGTCAACAGCAACCCCGACACAAAATTCATGGTGATTATCTCCCACTTCCATTATGGTATCCTCAAAGGTTGCAACAACCCGGAAGGAAACTAATATTCAGCCTTGACACGCTGACACACAATGCACTTGAGAACAAAATGAGCCACATCTTTCTTTAAACCAACCCAATAGTACTCTTCTTTCAAGCCTCGATACATCTTGGTACTACTGGATGCATAGCAAAAGGACTGTTATGCGCTTCAATCAAGACAGTTCGCCTCAACTCATCATCCTTAGGCACAACTATCCGATACTTGAAACACAACACTCCATCATCATCAAACTGAAAATCTATCAGATTCCCATCCATAATATCCTTAACATGAGGTACTAACTTATCATCATAAGGTTGCTTTTCCTTTAATAAATGTGAAAAATATGGCTTAACTTGTAACTCGACCAACAACCCTCCATCTCGTGTCACACCCAACTGTGCCAACATGGCTCTAAACTCAACCACAATCTTTCTACTCAAAGCATCGGCCACCACATTAGCTTTCCTTGGATGATACTCAATGGTTAAATCATAATCCTTAAGAAATTCCAACCATCTACGTTGCCTAAGATTCAAGTCCTTTTGCGTCATCAAATACTTCAAACTCTTATGATCCTTATAAACTACATATTTCTCACCATAAAGGTAATGCCTCCAAGTTTTCAAAGCAAACATTACCGCGGAAAGCTCAAGATCAAGAGTAGGATAGTTGCACTTGTGCACCTTCAAATGCCTAGATGCATAAGCCACAACTTTCCCACCTTGCATCAACACGCAACCCAAACCAATATATGATGCATAACTATGAACCATAAACTCCTTACCTGACGCGGGTTGAATCAAGATGGTAGCTTACGTCAAAGCTTCCTTCAACTTCTTGAAAACTTGTTGTCTAACATCTGTCCATTCAAAGCAAACGTTCTTTTGCATCAACTTGGTTAACTGTGCAGCAAATTTAGAGAAACCATCACCAAACCTACGGTAATAACCTGTCAAACCAAGGAAACTATGGACTTCTGTCACCGATTTAGGCGTCTTCCAATTCATCACCGCCTCAATCTTATATGGATCAACTCGAATTCCTTCGGCCGACACCACATATCCAAGAAAGACAACTTTCTTAAGCCAAAACTCACACTTACTCAACTTGGCATATAGCTAATTTTCCAACAAAACTTGCAACACAACCCGTAAGTGCTTATCATGATCCTCCTCGATACGAGAGTACACGAGAATATCATCAATAAACACAACCACAAACTGATCTAAAAATTCATGAAACACACGATTCATCATGTCCATGAATGCAGTCGGTGTATTCGTCAAACTAAACGGCATCACCAAAAACTCATAATGCTCGTACCTCGTACGAAAAGTTGTCTTTGGCACATCTACATTCTTCACCTTTAATTGATAATATTCGGATCTTAGATAAATCTTGGAAAACTCCGAAGCACCTCTAAACTGATCAAACAAATCGTCAAACTTTGCCAAAGGATACTTATTCGCATCGTGCCATCTTTATTCTTCACAAACAAAATCGATGCACCCCAAGGTAAAACACTAGGCCTAATGAACCCTCGGTCAAGCAACTCCTAAAGTTGCATCTTCAACTCTTTCGGTGACATTCAGTGGGGAGCAATAGACACTAGAGTCATATTTTCATACAACTCAATGCAAAACTCAACCTCTCTATTCGGTGGCAAACCATGAAACTCTTCCGGAAATACACTCGGAAACTCACATACTGCACGTATGTCCTGCACACGCACTTCCTTAGATCATGGATTCATCACATAAGCTAAGAAATCCTCGCAACCCGATTCCATCAATCAACTCACCTCAAGAGCCGAAATAACATTGGACAAGAATTTAACATTCTCACACATGATTACCACCTCGTAATCATTAGCAAGTTTTAAGGTAACTAGCTTGGTATCAAAATCAACCACAGACCTATGCTCAGTTAACCAATCTATCCCAAGGATTACATCAAAACCATTGAAAGCTAATTCCATTAAATCAACTACAAAAACATGACCTTGAACAAATAAAGGACAACTCCTAAACAACCTTCTCGTAACAATTGTTTCACCAAATGAACTACTTGCATTCCCACATTTAACATCTCAATAAAGATATCAAGAAAATGTCCATGCTCACTCAAGATATATAAATGCGTAGAACAAGAATCAATCAATGATAACAATGACAAAGATTGTAAAGTGAAAGTACCTGCAATCACATCAGTGTCATTGTGTCCCTCGCGATGTGCATACACCCTCACAGGACCACCACCCTCAGGTCGCATAGCCACAACATGTGCTATAGCTCTTTGACCATCCTCCCTATGTTGTAAATTACCACGACCGTGCCCACGACCTCGATGAAGTGCAACAATAGGTGCTCTATTCTGACCACCTCCAGCCAACAATGGACAATCACGCCTCAGATGATCAGCCGATTGGGTTATAATGGTAGTGTCGATAGTGACTCAGAGCTGATGGTGGAAGCGGCGTGGCTTGGCACCGAACGGCGGCGGCTATAGGTGATGAAGGCGGCGGCGGTTGTTGATTAGGTTTAGGGTTTGGATATTGGTCCCGAGTGTAAATGGGTAATGGGTAATTTAGGTTGTTTGTAAAATGAGTCTGGTGGGTTATAACTATTATTTGGGTTTGTAAGCCCATATGAAATGACTTACTACAAAATGAAACTCATTTATTTATAATCGACTCTTCTTAAATATAGTTCAAAGAAAATGACAACCCTTAAAAATTAGATTCACCCATGGCTCCGAGTTAATATTTCACAACTCTATAGCTGCCTATTTGTAACAAAAGAAAAGGGGATAATTAGTAGGTTCATAAAGATGAAAATCCATAAGATTATTTGAAGATTTTCAGCTAAAAGGTTACCATAGGCGGAAGAACAAGCAACTCTTTTGCATTAATTAACATTTGACCATCGGTTTATCAAAATTATACTATATGCTAAGTTGAATTTATTTTTCAGCTTTGTTATTACTTTTGCTTCCTATTTTACTTGAAAAGCATATGGATATTTTTATATTTAAAATAATTTTATACAACAACGATTTATTGATTTCATCAAGGATAATTTTGTATTTACAAGTGAATTCTTTCTTGGAAGTTAATAGGTTAATGGAAGCATTAACAAACAAACTGTGAAAACGGCAAGCAGATTAATGATTAATCATTTAATAAATAATAATATTTGCTTTGGTTGACAGTTGATGATGGCAAGTTTGAGTTGCTTCTGTCCCTAGCCAAGCGGAAGGATATAACTGAGCTTATAGCTGTTGGAAGAGAGAAATTCGTAGCCAATCCATCCGTCGAAGTTGCTATCATAGTTACTGTTGCCGCCGTCGCCACTGTAGCCAACAAGGAAGAGAATGTCGAAGAAGAAGATGAGGAGGACATGTGTTTCAATCTATCTGATTGATGAATTACAATATAGTGGGTTATTCTGCAAAACGGCGCTTAAATGACAGCTAAATGACGGTAAATCGATTAACCTGGTCATTTCTTGAACATATTTTTTTATAAAGCTTGTACCTAATTTGTTACAAAAAAATGTAAGAAAAATGGTATATACACAATTCCTTATAAAGTAGGAAATTGAGTACAAACACAATTTCTTACAAGAATGCACAATTTGGTACAAAATACGTAAGGAATTGTGTGTGTACACAATTTCATACCAAATATACCTAATTTCTTACTGAAATTGTAAGAAATTAGGTATATACTCAATTCCTTACGAATTTTGAAGTTGGGGTAAAGTTGCTCAAACCTTTGTAAGAAATTGTGTTTGTACTCAATTTCTTACAAGAATGCACAATTTGGTGAAAAATAAGTAAGGAGTTGTGTTTGTACACAATTTCTTACCAAATATACCTAATTTCTTACTGAAATTTTAAGAAATTAGGTATATACCCAATTCCTTACAAATTTTTAAGTTGGGGTAAAGTTGGTCAAACCTTTGTACGAAATTGTGTTTGTACTTAATTTCTTACAAGAATGCACAATTTGGAACAAAATAGGTAAGGAATTATGTTTGTACACAATTTCTTACCAAATGTACCTAATTTAGTACTGAAATTGTAAGAAATAAGGTATATACCCAACTCGTTACGAATTTTTAAGTTGGGGTAAAGTTGCTCAAACATTTGTAAAAAATTGTATTTGTACTCAATTTCTTACAAGAATGCACAATTTGGTACAAAATAGGTAAGGAATTGTGTTTGTACACAATTTCTTACAAAATATACCTAATTTCTTACTGAAATTGTAAGAAATTAGGTATATACTCAATTCCTTACGAATTTTGAAGTTGGGGTAAAGTTCTTCAAACCTTTGTAAGAAATTTGTTTTATACTCAATTTCTTACAAGAATTCACAATTTGGATCAAAATAGGTAAGGAATTGTGTTTGTACACAGTTTCTTACCAAATATACCTAATTCATTATTGGAATTTTAAGAAATTAGGTATATACTCAATTTCTTAGGAATTTTTAAGTTGGGGTAAAGTTGCTCAAACATTTGTAATAAATTGTGTTTGTACTCAATTTCTTACAAGAATGCACAATTTGGTACAAAATAGGTAAGGAATTGTGTTAGTACACAATTTCTTACCAAATATACCTAATTTATTACTGAAATTGTAAGAAATTAGATATATACCCAATTCCTTACAAATTTTTAAGTTGGGGTAAAGTTGGTCAAACTTTTGGAAGCAATAACAAACAAATAGTGAAAACAGCAAGCAAATTAATGATTAATCATTAATTAAATAATGATATTTGCTTTGGGTCACAGTTGATGATGGCAATTTTGAGTTGCTTATGTCCCTAGTAAAGCGGAAGGATATAACTGAGCTTATAGATGTGGAAGAGAGAAATTCGCAGCCAATCCTTCCGATGAAGTTGCTGTCACAGTTACTACTGCCGCCGCTGCCACTGTTGCCAACAAGAAAGAGAATGTCGAAGAAGTAGATGAGGAGGACATGTGTTTCAGTCTATTTGATTGATGAATTACAATATAGTGGGTGATTCTACAAAATGACGCTTAAATGACAGCTAAATGACGGCAAATCGGTTAACCTGGACATTTCTTGAACATAATTTTTTATAAAGCTTGTACCTAATTTGTTACAAAAAATGTAAGAAAAATGATATATACACAATTCCTTATAAAGTAGGAAATTGTGTACAAATACAATTTCTTATTAGAATGAACAATTTGCTACAAAATAGGTAAGGAAATGTGTTCTCAAACGATTTTTTACCAAATATACCTAATTTCTTACTAAAATTGTAAGAAATTAGGTATATACTCAATTCCTTACGAATTTTGAAGTTGGAGTAAAGTTGCTCAAACTTTTGTAAGAAATTGTGTTTGTACTTATTTTCTTACAAGAATGCACAATTTGGTACAAAATAGGTAAGGAATTGTGTTTGTACACAATTTCTTACCAAATATACCTAATTTATTACTGAAATAGTAAGAAATTAGGTATATACCCAATTCCTTACGAATTTTTAAGTTGGGGTAAAGTTGGTCAAACCTTTGAAAGAAATTGTGCTTGTACTCAATTTCTTACAAGAATGCACAATTTGGAACAAAATAGGTAAGGAGTTGTGTTTGTACACAATTTCTTACCAAATATACCCAATTTCTTAATGAAATTGTAAGAAATTAGGTATATACCCAATTCCTTATGAATTTTTAGGTTGGGGTAAAGTTGGTCAAACCTTTGAAAGAAATTGTGTTTGTACTTAATTTCATACAAGAATGCACAATTTGGTACAAAATAGGTAAGGAGTTGTGTTTGTACATAATTTTTTACCAAATGTACCTAATTTAGTACTGAAATTTTAAGAAATAAGGTGTATACCCAACTCCTTACGAATTTTTAAGTTGGGGTAAAGTTGCTCAACCCTTTGTAAGAAATTGTATTTGTACTCAATTTCTTACAAGAATGCACAATTTGGTACAAAATATGTAAGGAATTGTGTTTGTACACAATTTCTTACGAAATATACCTAATTTCTTACTTAAATTGTAAGAATTGTAAGAAATTAAGTATATACTCAATTCCTTACGAATTTTAAAGTTGGGATAAAGTTCCTCAAACCTCTGTAAGAAATTGTGTTTGTTCTCAATTTCTTACAAGAATTCACAATTTGGTTCAAAATAGGTAAGGAATTGTGTTTGTACGCGGTTTCTTACCAAATATACCTAATTTATTACTGAAATTTTAAGAAATTAGGTATATAGTCAATTCCTTACGAATTTTGAAGTTGGGGTAAAGTTGATCAAACCTTTGTAAGAAATTGTGTTTGTACTTAATTTCTTACAAGAATGCACAATTTGGTACAAAATAGGTATGGAATTATGTTTGTACACAATTATTTACCAAATGTACCTAATTTAGAACTTAAGTTGTAAGAAATAAGGTATATACCCAACTCCTTACGAATTTTTATGTTGGGGTAAAGTTGCTCAAACCTTTGTAAGAAATTGTGTTTGTACTCAATTTCTTACAAGAATGCACAATTTGATACAAAATAGGTAAGGAATTGTGTTTGTACACAATTTCTTACAAAATATACCTAATTTCTTACTGAAATTGTCAGAAATTAGGTATATACTCAATTCCTTACAAATTTTGAAGTTGGGGTAAAGTTCCTTAAACCTTTTTAGGAAATTGTGTTTGTACTCAATTTCTTACAAGAATTCACAATTTGGATCAAAATATGTAAGGAATTGTGTTTGTACACAATTTCTTACCAAATATACTAAAATTTTTACTGAAATTTTAAGAAATTAGGTATATAGTCAATTCCTTACGAATTTTTAGGTTGAGGTAAAGTTGTTCAAACCTTTGTAAGAAATTGTGTTTGTACTCAATTTTTTACAAGAATGCACAATTTGGTACAAAATAGGTAAGGAATTGTGTTTGTACACAATTTCTTACCAAATATACCTAATTTCTTACTGAAATTGTAAGAAATTAGGTATATACCTAATTACTTACGAATTTTTAAGTTGGGGTAAAGTTGTTCAATCCTTTGTAAGAAATTGTATTTGTACTTAATTTCTTACAAGAATGTACAATTTGGTACAAAATAGGTAAGAAATTGTATCTGTACACAATTTCTTACCAAATATACATAATTTCTTACTGAAATTGTAAGAAATTAGGTATATACTCAATTCCTTACGAATTTTTTAGTTGGGGTAAAGTTGCTCAGACTTTTGTAAGAAATTGTGTACAAACACAATTCCTTACTACAATGCACAATTTGGTTCTGAAACTGGTGGTGTAGTTTCGATACCCAAAAGTAAGGTTGGCAATATATGAGATGTGGGGGTATCGGTGTTGGTCTGAAAGTATGGGGTTTCGGTCCTGGTCTGAAGGTATGGGCAAAAAAAATTCATTCCAGTAGGTGGCATTGAAACCACCTTTTTGGGATTTCGGTACTAGTTTGACAGTGTGGGCAAAATTTTCATTCCAGTAGGTAGCATCGAAACCACCTATATGGGGTTCCAGTGCTGGTCTGAAAGTATGGGAAAAATATTTTCATTCCAGTAGGTGGCATCGATACCAAAATATAAACATCCACTTGCCTTTTTAACTAAATTAGGTATATACCCAATGCTGCAATAGTGGTTATTGTCCAATTTGTGTACATTTTCTACTACTAAGTGTATACAGTACTGAAACCCCTAAAGATGGTTTCGATACCACTAAAAGGAATCTGCCTTTTCAGTGTTCTATCTTTTCACTGTAATCATATGAATCGTTTCATGTTCAACGTTTATAAAGCTAGTTTCGATACCCCAGAACGAATCAACCTTTTCAGTTTCGTGTCTTTTCACTAGAATCACATGAACTGTTTCATGTTCATCATGTATAAAGCTGGTTTCGATACCCCCAGAACGAATCAGCCTTTTCAGTTTCGTGTCTTTTCACTAGAATCACATGAACCGTTTCATGCTCATCATGTATAAAGCTGGTTTCGATACCCCCAGCACGAATTAGCCTTTTTAGTTTCATGTCTTTTCACTAGAATCACATGAACCATTTCATGTTCATGTACCTTCGATGAACAAACATTGTGCCTTCTCACTTTCCCTCCTTAGTTTTCACTTTCCCTCCCAACTGAAATTCCCTATATATTAACAACTCTTTTCTTTACTCTTTACAACATCTTCTACTCAATATACTCAACCCTTCGCTCTGAAATCAGTTCTCCTTCACCATATTTTATTTAATATCTTCAGACACAATAAGTTCGAGCAGAGCTTCTAGTCACAATCCTCAGCCATTGGCAAAGAGGAAACTTGATTTCGACTCAGAATCAAACACTAAAAACAACCTGATGGTTCACGAAGTTTTTCGAGACCTTCGATAGAATGAATACAATCAATGACCCTTCTACTCAATGGCAGTGTTCAGCATGTCAAAGAGGTCCTGGTGCCACTCACAGGTTTCTTGGCCTTCAGTCCCAAGTGACACATGCCAAAACCAAAGGCGGACCAAAGCTCAAACTTCATCTCCTACTTGCTTAGCTATTGGACGAGGAATTGCGTAGAAGGGGTACTTCAGTTGTTCCTCAAGGTCAAGTTTATGGGGAATGGAGTGGTTTGAGAGATGATCAGAATGATGATGATATTGTCTGCCCCTCGCCTTCAAACGATGAGGAAGAGGATCACCAAATACTCTGGCCCCCTCATGGTGATGATAATGAACACAAGGCTTCATCAAGATGCAAATTGAAGGTAGTTATAAAACTTTTGAATTATGTATTCATGAATATTACAATTCCTTAACTTGTAATGTTTTGCATTTTCTGCTTCAGTGGCTTGGTATGGGAAACCAAGAGCTTCTTGCCTATTTCAGCTCCTATGTTATTGTTGTTAAGGCTCGCCATTCTTACGGTCCTCAAGGCCATCGTGGGATTAGCCTTCTAATTTTGAGTGCACGGCAAGAGGTTATTTCGATGCTCAGTGTCTGCATACCAGTTTGCTGCCCAAGGTTTCGATAGAGAGGCTTGGGAACGTTATCACCGCTTCCTGTATGGTCTAGCCATATAGCGCCAACTTTATGGTTATATGGCTGCCAAAGAAGACATTGACAACTTCAACCGCCATTCTCAAGGTTTTCTCTATTATTTCTTCTTTTATACAAGATGCAATTCTACTCATACTTATGCATACATGTTTTGTTCATTAGGCAACTATAGGGTCAAATTTGAGATGCGATCATATGCAAAGATTGTTGGTCAGCACAGTTCACAACGAGAGGCTGGTCTAAGTGCCATGGGTAGTAGAGGGCATGGAGGTCGTTTCCCTGGCCAGGGATGAGGATTGAGGAGGCGCCATTCTTTTAGTTTTATTTTTTTATTTCAATATGTAATTGGAGAACTTGGGACTTCAGTTTTTTTGTTTCCTAAATATACGTCATCCTTAATTTTAATATGATTCGTCTGTCTTACTCCAAATGTTAATTTTCAACTAATAAGGGGTTTCTTGAAGTCCTTCAAATATTTTCGTATCTGCCAAACCAGAACTGAAACCACAAAATGGTGGTTTCGATGCCGCCTTCAATGTCATCATTTTTTCCCATTTTATATTTGTGTATATACATAAATCTTTGTAATACCTATACCAAAGTATATTTTGTAAGTAAATTGTGTATGTACACATTTCCTTACAACAAGATCCATTCTCAGCCTAACAAAATTAAACATACTCCCCATTTATGCTCAACCAGCACTGAAACTCAATATAGGTGGTTTCGATGCCACATAAAGGACTTTAACTTTTGCTCATTCTGCCAAACCAGCACCGAAACCACATATAGGTGGTTTTGATGTGTAACGCCCCGGTTTTGGGCTTAGGAGTTTTGGGCGTTGACCGGTTGGTCAAAGTGCTATTCGAATCTAAAGAGGTGAAATTAGGAAAGCCTAGTTCGGGTTGCATTAAAAATATGGAAAAATATTCTAAAATCATCTTTTAATATAATTAAGTGAACTGTGAAATCAATTTTGGAAAATGAGTTTTGGAAGTGTGACATATTGGCTAGTGACCAAAATGTAATTTTCGCAAGTTTGGTGGCTGTTTTATAAAGGGTTGGAACTTTGAATCTTTAAGGAGCTATTAATCCAAAAGTGGTTTCTCCAGATTTTTCTAAGATATTTTGAGTTATAATTCTGATTTTAAAGTATATCAAAAAGGAGGGAAAAGCCATTTGGCTAATTTCATAACTAACTTCTCAATTTTTCTTTCTCTCATTTTCTCTCAACCCAAACACCACATTTCCAGAGAATTGTTTCTGATTTTCTCACCTAAATCTCTCCTTTCAACTCTCTTTTGATTCCTAATCAACATATCTTCAAAACCTCTTCAATTGCTTCTTGATTCATCAAGGTTTTTCATTCCAAAAAGTGGAGAAACACAAGTTTGGAGGTAAGAACGTCCTTCTCCTCTAAACTATCAGTTCTTTACTGAAATTCCTAAGTTTTCAATCCTAAATTGATGTTTAATTAAAGGTTTTTGAGTTGTTAATTGGATCTTGGCTTATAATGCAAGATTTTGATGGTTTTTGATGATTTTCGTTAGATCTGAGTAATCTGTGATTTAAGAGGTGTTTTTGATGTTAAATGATCTCTAAATTGATAAGCAATTGAGTTTTGATTGATGCAATCCCGGATAGGTTGAGTTTCCTAAGTTTAGCTTGTGTTTCAAGGTAGTTTTTGAGGTGATCTTGGTGATCTGATGTTGCTGGAGGTATAAGGATGTTAATAGGTTGTTTTTAGATGTGTTATGATGTTTATGGAAGTGAGGTTTTGCTGGTTTATGGCTGGGCTTTGTTTAGAAGTGGTTTGGATGCATTTTCGGTTGTGTTTGGTGGCCGAAAATGGAGGTTGGATGAGAGCAGCGAGTTTAGGTGCTTTCATTGAAGCAATTAATGCATGATGATGCATTAATCCTCTGCTTTGATGTGTTGAAACAGGGGAGGCATCTTTGGATCCAAGGATTGTTGATTCGGAAGCTTGATTTGGTGCTTTGGCTTGAAGCAAAGTGGAAATCGGTGAGTGCATTTGTGGAAATTGGATTTTCAGCTTTAAAAACCAAGGTTTGAAGGTTTTGGGAGCTTAGTTTAAGTCTAAACAACTTTGCTAAGCTCAAGTGTAAGTTTTCGGATTTTCTCTCTAGTGGTGGCCATGTTTTTGATGTGATGCAAAATGATGATTTGCATGTTTTAATTACTGTTTTTAAAGCATGTTTAAGCATGGATTTTGCTGATGATGTAAGCCATATGTTGAAGGTAACTCTAGGTAGGAGTACCTTGTTTTTATACATTGAATTAATGTGGTTTGATGCTTTGAAATGCATGATGAAAATGGCTTGGTTTAATGCTTTTAAACAATGGATTAAATGATGAAAATGATGTATATTGGCAAGTGATGTTTTGAAAAGATTAAGGTCACTAAGGTGGTTAAAAGTCCTTGGGTGAGCCTTGTTACTTAAGAACATCAAGGTGGTTAAAAGTCCTTGGATGGTTCTTGTTGCGGACACTAAGGTGGTTAAAAGTCCTTAGGTGATCCTCCCATGGTGTTTAAAAGTCCATGGGGCCATGGTGTTTAAAAGTCCATGGGGCCAAGGTGTTTAAAAGTCCTTGGGGCCAAGGTGTTTAAAAGTCCTTGGGGTGATTCAAGCTTTGGACACAAAGGTGGTTAATAGTCCTTGTGTGGTCCTCATTCATGGTGTTTAAAAGTCCATGGCCAAGGTGTTTAAAAGTCCTTGGGGCCAAGGTGTTTAAAAGTCCTTGGGAAAGTTGTTGAACTTGTTTTATGAAATGGAATTTGTCACTTAAGCCAATATGACATGTTAAGTATATTGAGAAGCATGAGATGCTTGTTTTAATGTTTATGTTGAAGCATGAGATTGCTTGTTTTAAGTATGCTTTTGAGCATGTGCAAAGGTTGATTTTAAGCATGTTTATAAATGGTTTTAATTGCATTATTGAATGGTTTTTAAAGAGCATGCCTCACTAAGCTTTTGCTTACGCTCTCTACGTTTTCTTAATTCAATAATGCAGAGCATTAAAGTACTTTGAGGGGCAGCAAGAAAGGGCAAGCAATCAAGTTCAAGTGAAGCTCAATGTATGGAAGGTTTTTGTTAAACATTTTAGCTTTTGGGTGATTTGGCAATGGGGGACCAATGTGTATGTTTTGGGAGGGGTTTGGGACTCCCTAAGTATGTTGAATGTTGTTTAGATTGCTGGTTTTTGCATTGGATCATTGTATGCTTGTTTTGTAAGTTTTGTGTTTTGAATAGCTAGCTTGTGTAGGAAGCATGCCTATTGAATTGGGGCTTTTTGCATATGATGTTGGTTTGTTGATTTGGTGATTCCTATAAGTCATTTATATGTTGAATTGCATGCTGGTAAAGTTTGGTGACATTTGGAGCATGTTTGAATGATCTATTGCATGTTTTGGAATGCCTTTTAGCTGCAATATGTGCAGGCGTTTCGAAACAGTATGCACCGTTTCGGAACGGGTGCCTTACATGAACCCAGGCGTCCGAAACGGTATGTACCGTTTCGAAACGGTTTGGTCTCTGCCAAGGCCATGTTTCGGAACACGTTGCGGAACGGCCCGCGTTTCGGAACAGGGTTTACCTGTTTCGGAACGGTCGACCGTTGGGGGCTGACATGGGCGGTTATATGTTTTGAATTGTTTGCGTTTTGGTCCTGAATCTTGTTTGTTCAATTGTATGAGCTTGGGAAGTCCTTTTGAGCTGAAATTTCACAGAGAAGCATGAAACCTGACTAGTTTCAAGTTGGTAACATTAATTTGGGTTAAGTTCTTTTAATTATCAGGAATTACAATTTGGTCCCTAAAGTTGTAATTTGTTCAATTGGGTCCCTGTTTGATCTCTGATGTTTGTGATCCTTGAGTATGATGTTTGTGTGATCACAATTAGGACTAATGAGCATCTAGACAAGATTAAAAAGAAAAAAAAGGGTCGTTAATCAAGGTTGACTTTCGGGTTGACTTTGGTTTTCCCCGTGTGACTTTCTTAATTCGGGTCAACCGTCTAGGCCGGGTTAAGGGGGTGACATTTGGTGGTATCAGAGCTGAGTTCTCGAGTAATTGGGAATGAATGTATGCATGATTGAAGCATGTTTGTTTTGTATGCTTGTTGTATGAAAGCGTGTTCAGTGGCTTGAGATGTTGATGCAATTGAGTTGTATGTTGTGATGTTGCATGTTGAGGGTAACCATTGCCAAACAAAAGCTAATGAAATGATGTTGATTTTTGAATGAAATTGAGCTTGAATACTTGGATTGCTTACCTTGCTGGGCCTGACTTGTTTTATTTTGCATTGTGATTGCATGGTAAAAGTATGGCACCACGTAGAGAGTTAAGAGGTAGTGTGCGAGCTACGGCTCCCAACGAGAATGAGAATGAAGAGAATACGGGTAGTGCTGTGTTACCCCCTCCTCCGCCTGGTGGTGGTGCTAGAGGTGAAAGAGCTGAAGCTGCAGCTGGTGCTGGAGCTGCTGGACCAGAGGTTGGTCAGGGGCAAGCTAAGCCTGATATGTCTATGCTGGTACAAGCTATTGCGGGTGCTTTTCGAACAGCAGTAGCTGGAGCTCAAGGAGCTGGGCATCAGGGAGATGCTGGAGTTAGACTACCTTTGGAGCGTCTGCGCAGTCTTGGTGGGACTGAGTTCAGAGGTATGTCTGCTGAGAGTTCGGAAGCTTGGCTAGAGAGTACCAAGTGTATCTTGGGTCAGATGGGCTGCACGGATGTGCAAAAGTTGGGATGTGTTGTGTCCTTGCTGCAGGACGATGCGTATACGTGGTGGACGACCACTATAGCTGGGATGGCTGAAGCTGATGTTACTTGGACATTCTTTCAGAATGTGTTCAAGAGGAGATATCTAGGAGTGAGATATCTGGATGAGAAAAAGCGTGAATTCATGTCTCTTACCCAAGGGAGCATGAGTGTGGCTGAGTATGAGGTGCAGTTTGTGCGACTCAGTCAGTATGCACCGGAGCTGATACCTGATGAGCGGGCGAGGTGCGAGAGGTTCCGTTATGGTCTTGTGACGGATGTAAAGATGTATGTGCTGGCCACTGAATATGATGATTTTGATGTGTTGGTGGGCCGAGCCAAGGACATTGAGATGAACTTGGGTTTATCTGCGAAAGGTGCTGGAGCGAGTTCTGGCAAGAGAGCTGCTGAGTATAGTTCCGGAGGTGGACGGAACAAGAGGGGACGTGATCAGAAGTATCAGTCCTCAGCCAAGAGAGGTGGCGGTGCACCTGCTAGAGGTGGTTATGCTAGAGCTGATCCTAGTGCTTGCTGGATCTGTGGTTCTCGTGGTCACATGAAGCGTGACTGTCCTCGTGCTGTGAGGGAGGTGCAAGCTCCTGTTGCGGCAGCTGGTAATGGATGTTGGAATTGTGGTTCTGTTGACCATTTGAGGCGAGATTGTCCGAGGTTGGCTGGTGGCCAAGAGCGTGCTCCTGTTGTTGCTGCACAGCAGAGAGGTCGTGGGCGCGGCCGTGGTAATTTTCAGAGGCGAGAGGAAGGTGGTCGTGGAGTAGCCCATGTTGTGGCTATTCAGCCTGAGGGTGGAGGCCAAGCTAGGGTGTATGCTCAGCGCGAGGGAAGGAATGATGCTGATGTGATTGCAGGTACCTTTACTTTGCAATCCTTGTCATTGCTTTCTTTGATTGATTCTGGATCTACGCATTCATATATTTTGCGTGAGCATGCTGAATTGCTTGGTTTGCCTGTTGAGTCTTTGGATGTTGGTGTTCGTGTCACTAGTTCTTTTGGTGAAACTGTTGTGACTCGAAAGCTTTTTAGAAGGTGTCCTTTGGTTGTTCAAGATCATGTCTTTCATGTTGATCTTATGGAGTTGCCTTTTTATGGTTTTGATGTGATCCTTGGAATGGATTGGCTTGCTGAGCATCGTGCTGTGGTAGATTGTGAGAATAAGCGGGTTTCGCTTAAGCTTGCGGATGATTATGAAGTTGTTGTGGTTGGTGAGAATGTGAGGTTTCTTGCTAATGTTGTGTCTACCTTGGAGGCGAGTAGGATGCTGAGGCAAGGTTGAGAAGCTTATCTAGCTTTTGTGATGAATCCTAGCTCTAAGGAGTTGAGAGTGCAGGATATCAAGGTTGTGAAGGAGTTTCCTGGTGTTTTTCCTGAGGAGTTGCCTGGTTTACCTCCTAATCGCGAGGTGGAGTTTGGAATTGAGCTGTATGAGAATACAACTCCTGTGTCCATTACTCCCTATAGAATGGCACCTAAGGAGCTGAAGGAGCTGAAGACGCAGTTGCAAGAGTTGCTAGATCGTGGTTTCATCCGGCCGAGTGTGTCGCCTTGGGGTGCTCCTGTCTTGTTTGTGAAGAAGAAAGATGGCACTATGAGGATGTGCATTGATTACCGTCAGCTGAACAAGTTGACTATCAAGAATCGGTATCCTTTGCCGAGGATTGATGATCTCTTTGATCAATTTCGGGGAGCTGCTATGTTCTCTAAGATTGACTTGAGGTCAGGGTATTATTAGTTGAAGGTGAAGGATGTGGATGTGCCTAAGACAGCTTTCAGGACAAGGTATGGGCATTATGAGTTCCTTGTGATGCCGTTTGGTTTGACAAATGCTCCTGCTGCTTTCATGGACATGATGAATCGTGTTTTTCATGAATACCTGGACAAGTTCGTTGTGGTGTTCATTGATGATATCCTCGTGTACTCGCGTACTGAGGAGGAGCACGAAGAGCATTTGAGGATTGTTTTGCAAGCTTTGTTGGAGAATCAGATTTATGCTAAGCTGAGCAAGTGTGAGTTCTGGCTTAAGGAGGTGGTGTTTCTTGGGCATGTGGTCTCTGCTGAGGGGATTCGTGTTGATCCTCAGAAGATTGAAGCAGTGATGAACTGGAAAGTTCCTAAGTCTGTTCATGAGGTCCGTAGTTTCCTTGGTTTGGCGGGATACTACCGGAGGTTTGTGGATGGTTTTTCCAAAATTGCTGCTCCTTTGACAAAGCTGTTGCAAAAGGATGTTAAGTATGAGTGGACGGAAGCGAGACAGCAGGCTTTTGAGAAGCTGAAGGCGGCTTTGACTCAAGCTCCTATCTTGATTCAGCCTGAATCAGGGAAAGAGTTTGTGGTCTATAGTGATGCATCCTATGTTGGTTTGGGGTGTGTGCTGATGCAAGAGGGTAAGGTTGTGGCTTATGCGTCGCGGCAGTTGAAGGTGCATGAGCGCAACTATCCTACGCATGACATTGAGCTGGCTGCAGTGGTGTTTGCTCTGAAGATCTGGAGACATTATCTGTATGGTGAGAAGTGTACTGTGTACACGGATCACAAGAGTTTGAGGTATCTGATGTCTCAGAAGGAGTTGAATCTTAGGCAGCGACGTTGGTTGGAGTTGCTCAAGGATTATGATCTGACGATTGAGTATCATCCTGGTAAAGCTAATGTTGTTGCGGATGCCTTGAGTAGGAAGGTAGCTGTTGAGCTGAGGGCTATGTTTGCTAGCTTGAGCATATCGCGAGATGGTGGCCTTGTTGCTGAGTTGCAAGTGAAACCATATTTGATTCAGTTGATCAAGGAAAAGCAGTTGTTGGATGATTCCTTGGTGTCTCATGTTCAGGATATCGCGGAGGGTAGACCTTCAGATTTCTGCTTTAATGAGGATGGTGTGCTGTGTTTTGGGAGTCGGATAGTAGTGCCTGCTGATGTTGAGTTGAGGCGTGCTATTCTGACTGAAGGTCATAGTAGTCCTTTTGCTATGCACCCTGGTAGTACTAAGATGTATTGTGATCTTCGTGATGAGTACTATTGGGTGGGTTTGAAGAAGGATGTTGCAGAGTTTGTGAGCAAGTGTTTGGTGTGTCAGCGAGTTAAGGATGAACATCAGGTTCCTTCTGGTTTGTTGCAACCATTGAAAATCCCTGAATGGAAGTGGGAGAGGGTTACCATGGATTTTGTATCTGGTTTGCCTTTGTCTCCATCAAAGAAGAATTCTGTTTGGGTGATTGTGGATCGCTTGACGAAGTGTGCACATTTCTTGCCTGTGCATACTACGTTCTCTTTGGATAAGCTGGCAGAGCTGTACATTGCTGAGATTGTGAGGCTGCATGGCGTGCCTATGTCGATTGTGTCGGATAGGGATCCGAGGTTTACATCGCGTTTCTGGCAGTGTTTGCATCAAGCTCTGGGTACAAGGTTGCATTTCAGTACATCCTATCATCCTCAGTCGGATGGTCAGTCTGAGCGGGTTATTCAGATTTTGGAGGATATGTTGAGATGCTGCGTGATTGAGTTCCAAGGTTCTTGGGAGAAGCATCTGCCTTTGGTTGAGTTCGCTTATAACAATAGTTATCAGGCGAGTATACAGATGGCACCTTATGAGGCTCTATATGGGAGGAAGTGTAGGACTCCTCTTTGTTGGGCTGAAACTGGTCAAAAGTTGGTTTCGATGCCTGCTTTGTTGAAAGGGACCACCGAGAAGGTGAAGCTCATTTGTGAGAGGTTGAAGGCTGCCTCTGATCGGCAAAAGTCTTACGCGGATTTGAAGCGTAAGGAGATAGAGTATGCGGTGGGTGACCGTGTGTTCTTGAAGGTTTCGCCTTGGAAGAAGGTGATGAGGTTTGGCCGGAAGGGTAAGTTGAGCCCTCGGTACATTGGACCATATGAGGTGGTTGAGCGTGTGGGTCCTGTTGCATATCGGCTGAGGTTACCTCAGGAGTTGGAGAAGATTCATGATGTGTTCCATGTTTCTATGCTCCGGAAGTATAGATCTGATCCTTCGCATGTGATGCCTGTGGAGGAAGTGGTTTTGAATCCGGATTTGACCTATGATGAGGAACCAGTGAAGGTTCTGGATTCGGATAGCAAGGTTCTTCGTGGCAAGACCATTGAGTTGGTGAAGGTGCTGTGGAAGCATCGAGGTGTTGAGGAAGCCACGTGGGAGCGGAAGGAAGACATGCTGAAGCAGTTTCCTTATCTCTTTCCTTCAGGTAAATTTCGAGGACGAAATTTCTTAAGGGGGGGAGAGTTGTAACGCCCCGGTTTTGGGCTTAGGAGTTTTGGGCGTTGACCGGTTGGTCAAAGTGCTGTTCGAATCTAAAGAGGTGAAATTAGGAAAGCCTAGTTCGGGTTGCATTAAAAATATGGAAAAATATTCTAAAATCATCTTTTAATATAATTAAGTGAACTGTGAAATCAATTTTGGAAAATGAGTTTTGGAAGTGTGACATTTTGGCTAGTGACCAAAATGTAATTTTCGCAAGTTTGGTGGCTGTTTTATAAAGGGTTGGAACTTTGAATCTTTAAGGAGCTATTAATCCAAAAGTGGTTTCTCCAGATTTTTCTAAGATATTTTGAGTTATAATTCTGATTTTAAAGTATATCAAAAAGGAGGGAAAAGCCATTTGGCTAATTTCATAACTAACTTCTCAATTTTTCTTTCTCTCATTTTCTCTCAACCCAAACACCACATTTCCAGAGAATTGTTTCTGATTTTCTCACCTAAATCTCTCCTTTCAACTCTCTTTTGATTCCTAATCAACATATCTTCAAAACCTCTTCAATTGCTTCTTGATTCATCAAGGTTTTTCATTCCAAAAAGTGGAGAAACACAAGTTTGGAGGTAAGAACGTCCTTCTCCTCTAAACTATCAGTTCTTTACTGAAATTCCTAAGTTTTCAATCCTAAATTGATGTTTAATTAAAGGTTTTTGAGTTGTTAATTGGATCTTGGCTTATAATGCAAGATTTTGATGGTTTTTGATGATTTTCGTTAGATCTGAGTAATCTGTGATTTAAGAGGTGTTTTTGATGTTAAATGATCTCTAAATTGATAAGCAATTGAGTTTTGATTGATGCAATCCCGGATAGGTTGAGTTTCCTAAGTTTAGCTTGTGTTTCAAGGTAGTTTTTGAGGTGATCTTGGTGATCTGATGTTGCTGGAGGTATAAGGATGTTAATAGGTTGTTTTTAGATGTGTTATGATGTTTATGGAAGTGAGGTTTTGCTGGTTTATGGCTGGGCTTTGTTTAGAAGTGGTTTGGATGCATTTTCGGTTGTGTTTGGTGGCCGAAAATGGAGGTTGGATGAGAGCAGCGAGTTTAGGTGCTTTCATTGAAGCAATTAATGCATGATGATGCATTAATCCTCTGCTTTGATGTGTTGAAACAGGGGAGGCATCTTTGGATCCAAGGATTGTTGATTCGGAAGCTTGATTTGGTGCTTTGGCTTGAAGCAAAGTGGAAATCGGTGAGTGCATTTGTGGAAATTGGATTTTCAGCTTTAAAAACCAAGGTTTGAAGGTTTTGGGAGCTTAGTTTAAGTCTAAACAACTTTGCTAAGCTCAAGTGTAAGTTTTCGGATTTTCTCTCTAGTGGTGGCCATGTTTTTGATGTGATGCAAAATGATGATTTGCATGTTTTAATTACTGTTTTGAAAGCATGTTTAAGCATGGATTTTGCTGATGATGTAAGCCATATGTTGAAGGTAACTCTAGGTAGGAGTACCTTGTTTTTATACATTGAAATAATGTGGTTTGATGCTTTGAAATGCATGATGAAAATGGCTTGGTTTAATGCTTTTAAACAGTGGATTAAATGATGAAAATGATGTATATTGGCAAGTGATGTTTTGAAAAGATTAAGGTCACTAAGGTGGTTAAAAGTCCTTGGGTGAGCCTTGTTACTTAAGAACATCAAGGTGGTTAAAAGTCCTTGGATGGTTCTTGTTGCGGACACTAAGGTGGTTAAAAGTCCTTAGGTGATCCTTCCATGGTGTTTAAAAGTCCATGGGGCCATGGTGTTTAAAAGTCCATGGGGCCAAGGTGTTTAAAAGTCCTTGGGGCCAAGGTGTTTAAAAGTCCTTGGGGTGATTCAAGCTTTGGACACAAAGGTGGTTAAAAGTCCTTGTGTGGTCCTCATTCATGGTGTTTAAAAGTCCATGGCCAAGGTGTTTAAAAGTCTTTGGGGCCAAGGTGTTTAAAAGTCCTTGGGAAAGTTGTTGAACTTGTTTTATGAAATGGAATTTGTCACTTAAGCCAATATGACATGTTAAGTATATTGAGAAGCATGAGATGCTTGTTTTAATGTTTATGTTGAAGCATGAGATTGCTTGTTTTAAGTATGCTTTTGAGCATGTGCAAAGGTTGATTTTAAGCATGTTTATAAATGGTTTTAATTGCATTATTGAATGGTTTTTAAAGAGCATGCCTCACTAAGCTTTTGCTTACGCTCTCTACGTTTTCTTAATTCAATAATGCAGAGCATTAAAGTACTTTGAGGGGCAGCAAGAAAGGGCAAGCAATCAAGTTCAAGTGAAGCTCAATGTATGGAAGGTTTTTGTTAAACATTTTAGCTTTTGGGTGATTTGGCAATGGGGGACCAATGTGTATGTTTTGGGAGGGGTTTGGGACTCCCTAAGTATGTTGAATGTTGTTTAGATTGCTGGTTTTTGCATTGGACCATTGTATGCTTGTTTTGTAAGTTTTGTGTTTTGAATAGCTAGCTTGTGTAGGAAGCATGCCTATTGAATTGGGGCTTTTTGCATATGATGTTGGTTTGTTGATTTGGTGATTCCTATAAGTCATTTATATGTTGAATTGCATGCTGGTAAAGTTTGGTTACATTTGGAGCATGTTTGAATGATCTATTGCATGTTTTGGAATGCCTTTTAGCTGCAATCTGTGCAGGCGTTTCGAAACAGTATGCACCGTTTCGGAACGGGTGCCTTACATGAACCCAGGCGTCCGAAACGGTATGTACCGTTTCGAAACGGTTTGGTCTCTGCCAAGGCCATGTTTCGGAACCTGTTGCGGAACGGCTCGCGTTTCGGAACAGGGTCTACCTGTTTCGGAACGGTCGACCGTTGGGGGCTGACATGGGCGGTTATATGTTTTGAATTGTTTGCGTTTTGGTCCTGAATCTTGTTTGTTCAATTGTATGAGCTTGGGAAGTCCTTTTGAGCTGAAATTTCACAGAGAAGCATGAAACCTGACTAATTTCAAGTTGGTAACATTAATTTGGGTTAAGTCCTTTTAATTATCAGGAATTACAATTTGGTCCCTAAAGTTGTAATTTGTTCAATTGGGTCCCTGTTTGATCTCTGATGTTTGTGATCCTTGAGTATGATGTTTGTGTGATCACAATTAGGACTAATGAGCATCTAGACAAGATTAAAAAGAAAAAAAGGGTCGTTAATCAAGGTTGACTTTCGGGTTGACTGTGGTTTTCCCCGTGTGACTTTCTTAATTCGGGTCAACCGTCTAGGCCGGGTTAAGGGGGTTACATGATGCCCCTTATAAAACTTGTGCAAAAGTATGCTTTTGGGTAAGAAATTGTGTATGTACACATTACCTTACAACTATATGAGCCATTTTGAACCTTCGTGAAATAGTGTAATGAAAAAGGTATATACCGTTTTCTCTTACAATTTTTTTTCATTCCAGTAGGTGGCATCGAAACCACCTATATGGGGTTTTGGTGTTGGTTTGACAGTATGGGCAAAAAAAATTCATTCTAGTAGGTGGCTTCGAAACCACCTATAAGGTGTTTCGGTGTTGGTTTGACGGTATGGGCAAAATTTTCATTCTAGTAGGTAGCATCGAAACCACCTATATGGGGTTTCGGTGTTGGTCTGAAAGTATGGGCAAAATTTTCATTCCAGTAGGCAGCATCGGAACCACCTATATGGGGTTTCAGTGCTGGTTTAGGGTTCTTTATAAATTTTGGCAAGGTTTGTTGTTTGTGTACAAGATTATAAAATAATCATATACTAAGGAGAAATTATTAGAATGAGAAACAAAAAATTACAATCAGATTTGAACATATAATGACATATGTACAATTTGAAACGTTTAAGAATAAGAAACAAATTATTACATTGAGATTTGAACATATTTAACAGTGTTTGTTGTATTTACACAATTAAAGAAGACTAACAAACATATAATACATATCAGATTAGTCGAATGGGCAAATTTTTGAAGAATCGATGATCAGGTTGACATGTAGTCAATCAATAAAAGAAGGCAAACGACCGGTTAGGGACCTGCACCGGAAAGAAGCAAAACGAAAAACCAATGTCAAAAATCAACAGGCAAAGTCACGTATCTTTCATTGTTCCTTTTGCAAAATGGAGGGACACAATAGAAACACATGCCCTCGTCTTAAGCTTCAACTTCCAACCCCAATATTTGTGGAAACAACATGTCTTTCCGAAGAGGAAATTGATATCTCAAATGACGTCGACATGTTCGAAACTGAACCGAATCTCGGTCAATTTTCGATTGAGGATGACAGAAATTTTTTAATATCCCTCAACCTGGAACATCTATGGTACAATTTTATGCAACTTCATCTTACTTTGCACGATTCTTGTTACTATCAACATATGTTATTAACGTTTATATGATGATTAATTCTTGTTTGCATCCACATTTCTGTTAGGGACAACCACATCATTCAACTGAGGACCACATCAATTTTTATAATATCCCTCCACCTACAAAATCCATGGTACAATTTTATTAAACTTTGTCTTACTTTACACGTTCATTGTTACGGCCTGTACATACGTTATTTAAGTTTATATGATGCTCACCGCTTGTTTGCATCCACATTTCTGTTAGGACCAACATCTTTCAAACGAGGACAACATTAATTTTTTAGTATCCCTCCAACTACAACATCCATGGTACATTTTTATGAAACTTCCTAAATCTTTACACGATTCTTGTTACAATCAACATACGTTACTTAACTTTATATGATGCAGGACTTCTCGTTTTGAACTTAGACCATCTTCAGACAGTAGTGAGTATGAAATGGACAGTACATAAATGTAAGTGCAACCATGGAAAATGTTTATCCTTTAAAGCCATGTGTGTGTGTGTGTGTTTTCTCAACACATAATGCATCTTTGCAATACCCTAAACCCTTTACAAGCATAACCTATTTTGGATTCTAAAACCATGTAGTCCATATGTTGTACATGTACAAATATAGGAAATTATCCCATACAACCATATGTTGTCCGTCTTCTTTGTGCCCAATTCAATAATTATCTACAAACCTCTGCCAACCTGATCAAAAACAGGGTCCTCTCCTATGCCATTTGCTTTTCATACAAAACATATTCCCTTCCAATTAAATGCAACTCTGCTCCAACTTCAATCTGTTCATAACCACAACATATATCGCAAAGCTACGAACGTTAGCTCAAATATTTAAAAGACAGATAACGGTTAAGGAACAACACACATAGCAGTAACTCCCTCACCATTGATGCCAACAAATGCTAACACGGCTAACATATTGTTGTGACTGAAGCTGAGCAACATGTGATTTCGTTTCAACTGCAATTTCTCGCCTCCTTTTATTCTTATCATGATTCACAAGATCATACAAAATATGCATTATGTCTCATATCTCAACCGTCTAGCAACACAAGTGTTAACAATAGATGCATTACTTAGGATTATATAATTCTTTAAATGGAACAATTATTAACATGTATGCAGACAACAGCAGAACGTACCACTTCCTCAGAGCGTTTCGTGTGACATAATAGCATCCACTGAATGCAATAATCCCCACAATCATATGTGTTCCAGGAAATACTACTTTAAACATCAAATTCTTAAGAAACGTATCAAATTCTAGCAACAAAAAACATTTTAACTTTTTCAACTATAATATACTCATTGCCTTTACGTCTGCATTTAGCCACCATCATCTGGGGATCAGAAATTGCATTTGATGGTGAGCCAAAAACATCTACAAACTTCTCATCAAACAAACACTCACCTAGCTTCTTAAGCTATATGAACAGACACACATACTTTTTTAAATACTGACTAACATAAGTAAAGATTGGTAAAATGTTATAAGTTTACGATTATTACCAACTTCTGTGTTACACCCACTCTTGAAGCATTTCCTCGCGTTGTGGGTAAGTTGTCCAGTATCTTTGCTTCCCCCGATCGATATCCAGAACGCACATGTACCAATGACTATTATTATCATTTATAGGGATAAAGAGTTGCCATCAATTATTTCAGTAATTAAACTTCACATAAGCAAACCCCATATAATATATCTACGTAATACATTGCAAAGTTTTTAAATGTTTCCTCTTTCTGTGTTACACCCACTCTTAAAGCATTTCCTCGCGTTGTGGGCAAGTTGTCCAGTATCTTTGCTTCCCCCGATCGATATCCAGAACGCACATGTACCAATGACTATTATTGTCATTTACAGGGATAAAGAGTTGCCATCAATTACTACATTGTATCAGCCATATAGATTGCTTACCCTTTTGTCAAGGCTGCATTCCAGATATAGTCACATGTTGCTTTCGCTGACGGCCTAACTCCATCAGCTGTTTCAACATACGTCAACATCTGCAACACTTCAACATTTGTTCCTCACTATTGAATAACATTAAAGCATGCAATATTTAATAAGTTCTAATGTACTACAATTTCTACTCAATTCATATATAATCTTAAACGTACGTTATTTAACAAGTGTTTATTAAAAAATAGTACAAATGATTAACGTTCTAAACGAACGTACCCCAAATCATCCATCCGTTTAAAAACCAAACTAAACCATTCGCTTCATATTACAAATAACTAAAGTTCAAGTTATTTTCATGTGCCTACTAAAACCAACTGAGGCTCGAAATCGCTCTTGTGTGCAAACGCGCACTTATTTCATATTTCTCATTTTCACCCCTACTCGACTCGCTTTCCCACTAACCTTTGACTTTGCTTTGACAATTGGATTTCCCTACAAGTTGACCACAAATATATCAACAACAACTACCTCGTACACTCAATTAATGCAACGTTAACCACAACTCTTAAATTTATACTCATCGTACCTTTTTCTTTCTTTGTGCCAAATATGTGTTGTCTTCTTTAACCAACATTAGATCCTCTATCATCAACGGGTTAGGGTCACTACTAGGACCATCATTCGCCTGAGCCTCTTGTACTTCAGGTTTCTCCGGCATTGCTTCGTCTGTGTCAAGACCTATTCCAAATTTTGCATCAGCTATGCACAGAGCCTTACTCATATACATCATATCCACACACAAACCGTCAACCTTCTCCACAACATTCTTAGATTCTTCCTTCAAAGTCTTCAAAGTTTCTTCTATTTTATTTTCCTTCTCAACGCAAGCTTTGAGACACTCTTTTATTTCCCCCAACTCTGAAATTACCTTCTACAACATCTCCATTATAACATCATCAGTACCATTGTTGCTTCCACCGTCTTCTCCCTCCGCGCACCATTCATCATTAGACGCAAATACCTACAAACGTTACTAATTAATTCATTTCATGTCATTACAACCCTAAACCCAATACAATACAAACTTGTTTTTCACACTTACTTTTAATTTTTTGTCAGGTCGCTCTTCCTTTAGGTGGCCAACAATCCTCTTGACATCCTTTTACCCCCTACGTATGTATGCGACCGCACCCATCAGCAGACGCTGACACTCTACTTGCCACTCCATTCCAGTAATCGAATAGCCTCGCCTACATTTAACAATAATAAAAACATATGATTACTATAAAGGTAAATCTTGCCTTAATCAACTACTACGTTCAAACAATACTCAATCTTAATAATACATTACCTCTAGGATAGGAATGCAGCCCGTCATATATGCCAACCCATCTCGAGCTTTAATTTTGGCTACTCCATCAAGTAACCTATCGTACGCATATTTACACCAATTTAACTTCCCCCTCAAACCGGGTTCGCACAACAACTTGAAATGTTCGGACTTAGGAACAAACCAACAACATACGACAGTACACGCGCTTTCAACTCCTCAGCCTCAAAAGCTCCACTTAGTATCTCCTCTAAAAGTTCTTTATATGCAATCTTTGTGTTGATTTTGTACTTCTTTGCTAGTTCCTTTCCACTTAGATTTCGCGTCACCACTTCCGCATCTAAACCTTCGTTCTTTAAACCCAAAATTGCTTCAACATCTTCTACCAAAACATATATCTTGTGTCCACTAAATTCCATCATGGAAGTTTCAAGATCAAACTTCCCCGTTAACTCCCGACAAAGGTCCCACTTAATTTCTCGCGAAATCATTCCCTGTAAAGCTCTTAACCCGATGTCGTTAAGAACAATGTCAATTTTCATCTTCTCCATCTCTTTAAACAAACTTGATACCTTCTTCATACTGCACCTCGATGATAACTCCTACAACATTTAATACAACAAATTTTCTCGTTATGTTACGCTTAAATATATCCAGCACATGATTCAACTATAACCACTTTCAGTAAAAATAAATATAAACATCCACTTTCCTTTTTAAGTTCTCCCTTTTCCACTAATTTCTTCGGCTTCCCTCTCCTTATCCTTTCCATTTCAGCTTCCTTCAGCTCCTTGTACCTATCCACGTACGACTTCTTTTCTTCATCAATCATCTCTGACCATCTCTTCCCTAGTGCTTTCTTCGCCTGTACAATTCACACACTTATTAAATTTGAGTAACATGAACACATTACAAACTAATACCAAAAAACAATAAGAATTTTGTCATCTTACTTACAGTATTGTTCATTTTCTTTTTACCACCCTTAAGTCTTCTACATTCACTGAAATTGTACAAAATTCATCTCGTTGTTAGAGTACACAATAAATTATGCTTATCAACTTACAGTTTGAACAATGCCACCATCATTCAACTATAACTTACTAGAACAACATATATATTGACAATTTTCTTCCTGTAGCCCGTCCATCATTTACCTCAGCTTCACAAACATTCTCCATTGCAACTAACTTCAATCTGCAAATTTATGTTAAGGTTATGTACGGTAAGGACCAAACTTATACCATTAACAAGGGAGACAAACTTGTGGCTGCGAAATGAGATAGGTGAAAGCCAACTCCAAAGACAAAAAAAGAATACAAACCTCAACCAACTCAAAGTCAACTCAGTTACTTACTTCTAGCAGTGTGAAATTGAAAAAGCTAATCACACAATACCCAACTCAACTACCCTGAAACTCAAAATAATTGATACTAAAAGTTTAAGAAACATATCTAATAAACACAAAACAATATATTTTCCCATGTTTTATATGTGTGTCGAGAAGTACTTCAAATCCCAACCGAAAAATTCCACAATACCCTAAAAACACATAATGAAAAACCCAAATCATTCATGATGCCACAAAACCCTAAAAACACAGAATACTCGAAAAATTCCTTACTTACATGAGAAATGGAAACCTTTTCCTCCGAATACAGTATTTGTGTAAGAACACACAATTTCTCCACCTCTAGCAAGCTTCGCGCATTTAGGAAGGAAAGCTTCGCGTCTTTTTTGGATGAAAAATAGAAACATTTTCCTATTTTTCCGCTTTAATATGGGTTTTATTCAATCCAATTTGAGTGTAACCGGTTAACCAAGTCACCCACCTTTTTTTCTTTAAATCCAACGGTTATTATCAATTCACTTCCAATTGGCTCTATCCAACTGTTAATATTAGTCCGCCGTTTTTTAGTTATTTTTTTAAGCAGTTGGTAATTAGAATTTCCCAATATAAAGATCTGTCCTTGACTAGCGTATCAAAATTCTTTTCCTTAGTTTGTCTGTTTGTTGTTAGGCCATCGTCCTATGATAATGTCGTCCACATGTTTAATGTCCCACCCAAACTTGAAACTTTACTATCCTAATTGTTAGTTTGATATTTCAGGGCTATGGGGTTGATCTCATTTCGTTCTTAAAATGAGGAAAAGTCGGGGCCAATAGTAAGACACGTACTCAAATGGAGTTTACTTGGAACAGACAAAAGTGGTGCAAATCTCGAGCCCAACAGTCCACAGAATTCTAGTCTCTCCAGCCAACCTCATCCTTTCACAGAATAAGCCAATATGATTATGTATGCTCTTGCATCAGCATCCAAATAATATCGACCTGAAATGAACTTCCAACTTTGCTATATGTATAACAGATATCAGCACCTTTTATTACAAATGCAGTTTCCGTGTTCCTTTTACTCGTATTTCAATGGGTTCCTTGTCCGACCAGCCTCACTTTGTGTTGTTCCCTTTCATGGCTCAAGGTCACTTGCTCCCCATGGTAGATATCGGTCGACTGTTGGCACAACGTGACGCGGTTGTCACTATAGTCACAACACCTAATAATGCAGGCAGAGTCCATAAATCAATCGACCGAGCCATCGAATCAGGGCGCCCTATTCGTCTAGTGCAGCTCCAGTTTCCTGGCAAAGAAGTAGGATTTCCGGACGGGGTTGAGAACGTAGACATGGTGTATTCATTGGAGGACTTCAAAAAATTCTTCATTGCAGCAAACAAGATGGAAGAAGCAGTGGAGAAATTATTTGAGAAGCTAACACCACGCCCTGATTGCATTATTTCAGACATGTGCCTTTATTATACTCACAAAATTGCTACCAAGTTTCATGTTCCAAGGATATCGTTCCATGGATTTTGTTGCTTCTGTCTCCTCTGTTTGCACAATATACGTTCCTCCAAGGTACTCGAGACCATAACCTCTGATTCCGAATACTTCAGGGTTCCAGGCTTGACTGAAAAGGTCGAATTCACTCAAGCCCAGTTACCGCTTAACCGGCATGAATCCTGGAAGGACATAGTTGAACCGATGTTAGAAGCTGACCAAGCATCATATGGGGTTGTCATAAATACTTTTGAGGAGCTGGAGTCGGATTATGTCAACAAGTATAGGAAAGTTAAGAAAGCTTGGTGTATCGGCCCGGTTTCTCTTAGCCACAAACACGAGTTGGATAAGGCTGAGAGAGGTAACAAGGCTTCAATCAATGAGAAGCAGTGTCTGCAGTGGCTTGATTCTCAAGAGCCAAACTCTGTCATCTATGCATGCCTAGGAAGCATCAGCACTGTAAAGTGTCCGGAGCTGATCGAGTTGGGTTTGGGCTTAGAGGCATCGAACAAGCCCTTCATTTGGGTTCTAAGAGGAAATAACACAGCATCGAACGAAGTGGAGAAGTGGATGAAAGAGGATGGATTCGAGGAAAGAACGAAAGGAAGAGGGGTTGTAGTTAAGGGATGGGCTCCCCAAGTACTGATTTTGTCACACCCAGCAATAGGAGGCTTCCTAACTCATTGCGGATGGAATTCGACAATCGAAGGCATTTCTGCCGGCATCCCAGTGATAACATTACCGCTGTTCGCAGACCAGTTTTGCAACGAGAAACTCGTAGTACAAATGCTTAAAACCGGAGTCAGCCTTGGAATCGACAAACCTACGGCCGTCGGTGATGAGGAATGTAGGTTGTTGTTGAAGAAGGAAGATGTTCAAAATGCAATACACCAATTGATGGATGAAGGAAATGAAGGGATAGAGAGGAGGAAACGAGCAAAGGAGTTGGGAGAGAAAGCAGAAAAGGCTGTTGAAGTGGGGGGGTCTTCATACCTTAACATCACTCTGTTAATCCAAGATATCATCCAACAATCTCGAAAAATGTGTTCGGATTTGATTTGAGAATCGAGGAGATATGGATATGAATTTTACAGTATACACAAATATATTTTTCTCTTCAGAAACATATTATCAGAACTTTCTGTAAATCAGGCCAAACAATGAAAGTGGTTGATCTATAGATGAATCCATCCTCTTTTACATGGTATATTTTGAGTTGGCTTACCTAAAATTCAATCATGTCAAAAGATTAAAAAGATATGATTGCTGTCTAAAACAAATAATGAATCTCAGTTATACCTTGAAATGGCCAATAATCCGAGGATAAAAAGAAACGAACTCGAACCAAATCTCAGTTTGTTATTGAAACTAGAGGTTTCAAAGATTTGTAAAGAAAAATAATGAATGACTCACTTCACTATATAATATTTCGATTTAAAAAAAAAAACAGAATATCTTTAATTTCTTATTTATTTTAAGTCTATATTTATCAAAATTTAACCACATGCTCCTTGACCAACTTATAATAAATAACTTCAATATTATTTTTTGACAATATTTATTTTTCGGGTAAACTACACAATATGCACTTAAGGGGTTTGAACCCAAGAAATTTAAAGGTAAAGGGTAAGCCTTAACCACTCAAACAACATAAGATCATAAAATATTTTACCATAAATATTATATATGTCAAACTACACTTGAGATTAATTCAAATTATTTTATGAAATAAATACTACAATAAATAATATTAATAATATAAATATATTGTTTATACATATATATATATATATCAATATATGTATATAATATTGTTGTGAATAAAATAAAGAAGAACAAGAATAAGAACAAGAAGAACAAAGAGATGAGAGAAAGAGGGAGATTTGTATTATTCTCAAAATATAGAATTGTATACAATGCCTTTAATGAATCATCTATTTATAGGCATAAGAAGTACATAATACATTAAACTCTAATTCATAGAGATAATATTCCTAATAATAAATAAATCAAACTCATTTGATAAAGTTCTAATCATGATAGACATCCACATAAATAAATATTCATAACACTCCCCCTTGGATGTCTATGAAGATAATGTGTCTCGTTAAAACCTTACTAAGATAAAAACCCACTGGGAAAAAATTCTTTAGTGAAGGAAAAAGAGTACACACATCTTTGATACGCATAACATGTTGCCTCATTAAAAACCTTACCAGGAAAACTCATTGGGACAAAACCTCGGTTAAGGGAAAAAGAGTGCAACGCGTATTTACTCCCCTCATGCAAACATCACAAAAGATCTTTGAATCTTCATAATTTAATCTTGAATATTATTTTTCTAAAGATCGTGAGGGATGAAACTTTGGAGTAATATGTTCCATAATGTATCCACTTTCAAATTGAGATATACATCTTGTGTTATCTTCACACAAGATAGCTTTTATCATATCTTGTAAAAGTAAATCCACATATCTTTTGGATATGTTGGGTCAATAGTCTTAGCCAAACACATTTTTTGGCTTGCCTCGTGCATAACAATTATTTCTACGACATTTGAGGAGGCATCAACGAATGTTTGAAGATCTAAATGTAATGATCTTTGTATATTCATAGATATTTCTTGACCAACTAATATATAGTGCTTCAAGACCAAGAAAAGATATAATTATCTTTATTCACATCCAACAATCTTACAACTATTGGGATACTCAATAGATATGCTCTATTCATATTGAATCTTCTTTAAGATTCTTTCTACTTATGTCTATTCATAGACAAAAGAAATATATAAAAATGCTCGATCTTCAGGTCGAGATAAACTTAATGTCAAGATTCAAGTACTTGTATTGAAAGTACTTCATGAGTTTCCAATTTGAAGCTCTTTAGGAGTTCTAAAATTATCATAATGGATTTTGATCCAAACTCCTTTATAAAATACATAAGGAAATCTGATGATTCTTATAGTATTTTCTCAATTAGTATTCACTAAGGTGATTATACCAAATGCGCCAAAATATTCATGAGACATGTCTAAATAAATTTCCTCGGAAATTTCCAAATGCTTATAGCATTTTAGATCCTTCAAGGATAAATATGGATCCACAAATAATTAGACGCATGTAAAATTTTCAAAACTGCCAAAGTAATTGCATCCACCATGAAGTAATTAAAACTTTTCATAAATCATAGTTCAAGTCGTATTTACGACTACTTATTTGTGCCTTACTTGCATTACACCTTTAGATGTTTGGACTGCTTGTCCAAATACTTCTACTTTAGAAGTTCAAAGCGTCTTTCAACATTGGCCAATTCAATATCTATACTTCCGGGTAGATTTTATACAAGATCCTCGATTTCTTTCTTTACTTCTATAGAAGTATTTTATGTAAAATTGTTTGTAAAATCGTTGTCGACAACTTTCCAATTTTCTGGTTCCATTCTCGTAATGACATAACTCATTGAGATCTCTTCAAGATTTCAATCTTTATTTCAGGTACCTGAAACTCTTATAGAGTTTTATTATTTGTTATGTCTTGGGTCTCTTCAGGAGCACCCGCCTCCAATATATGACCATCTCATATTACTTTCTATTTACGAGAATTTTGATCATTGGAACCATTTCAACTATCATGCTTCAGGCATGATTTACATTCTCTCGCTCTAACATGTAATTTAAACTTAGAGTATTTCAGCTGGTATATGAGACTTAATTACTCTCATTGGGTCAGTAAATATGTCTGGCAGATGACATGTAATAACATGAATTATCTTATGAACTTCTAGTTCATATACGAGGATCTAGATAATGATAATTCATTTTCCTCTATCCAGCTGATTATTGCCTCCCCCTGATGTTGAGAAAAATCATGTCATAAATGATTCTCCAATTAATGTTTAAGAATTTAAACATAAAAGAAGACTCGTACTCAATATATATTCTCAACCCTTTTTATTTACCCATTTTGTGCGTTGTGGTGGAGCAATTCATATCGCACATTCAAAAATCATAAAATGGGAAATGTATGGTTTCTGACCAAAAACTAATCATAACGGGGAGTTTATTATAACTCGTTGGCTTGATGCGTATAAGTGTTGCTATATGGAAACACCATATAAATAATAACTCTTTTGTTCTCATAGTTTAGTTATTAAATAGGAGGCATCCAATTGAAATTTTGCTAAACTATATTTTTCATAATCAATAGGCTTTGTAACAACTGATATAGCCTAAAATATAAACCCACTAGCTTTTCAAGACGAATAGTCTAACTGCATAATCTGAATATTTTTAGAATCAATCTCACAAACTTCTGGTTGTAAGTCGATAAAACAATGTAGATGCATCTACTAAAATCATATAAAACTTTCCACATTTGTGGATATATGGGACCATATTTCGTTCAGATATGCAAGACATACAGTCTCAACTTCAATACAAGAACTTTAAGTTCTAATTCTTTTGGTAAGTGGGATCATCTATATCCTTTGAGAACAAACAACACAAGAACTTCAGGTTCTTTTAGTAAGTGGAATTTAATCAATTCCTTTAAGCAACACAAGAACTTCACGTTCTTTAATAAGTGGAATTTAATCCATTCCTTTGAGAATAAGCACCACAAGAACTACAAGTTCTTTTAATACATGTGCATGTAAATCTCAATAATTTCTGCACCATTGATCAGGATGGTCTAACCGATCATGCCAACTATATATATGTGTGTATATATCTCTGAATTTGTAAACTCCTTGTTTACCATAACATGTAATTCAATCTCACTCGTACATGTCTAGTACGACCATCAAAATTGTTCCTTTAAATAGGAATATATTTAGCTCTTTCGTAGCTTTCAATTGAAATTATCTTTTGGTAGCAATATATGGCTCTTCTAGAGCTTTCAACTGACTTTTTGGCTACCAGAACTTATATCCATATTGGCTTATTTCAAATGCCAATTGATAACATATGTTATCTATAATTCCAAAAGGGATAATTTGCGAACTCATATTGCTCTCTTTATGACTTTGACGAGTATAACGCACTTTGAATATGGAATAAAGTTCCATTTGACAATAACATATTTGCTCAACCAGAGCCTTTTGTGATATTAATACTTCCGGATATAGTACTCACATTATTCCCTTGCATTTTAATCGAGAAATGCATAATTGTGCACCTTTCAAAATGTGCTTTGTTTCATTTACTTCAAGTAATGAAAATATGTACTTTGTATCATTCACTTCGAGGAATGAAAAATAAAATATAGCACATCATATCAAGTCGATTATCTATCAGAGATAAACTTTCAAGTGCTCTTCCGAAGTATTGATATTTTAGTACTTTGAGAAATACTACTCATATTTTCCCTTGCATTTAAATGGGGAAAATATTTCTTATGCTTAAGTACAATATGAGTACTTGCATTATCTGCTAGGCATAAATAGCCACAATTCTAGGCATAAATAGCCACAATTCATTGTATATTTTATTTCGGAAGTAATCATATTCTTCAAATAATAAATTAACATAAAACGTAAATAAATAATATATGAAATAAATAAAGATAAAGCAAACTAACATAAATAAATAATAAATAAAACGAATTAACATAAAATAAAATAAAATAAATAAAAAACAATTATTCCTGTTAGAGGTTATAAGGGAAATAAAATAAATGGTAAATTATTCCCTTCAAGGGTTATGAGAAAATTAACAATATCCAATTGAGTTGGACCAATAACGCCATAATTATTTTCGCCATAAACAAATTTTGTTTATATTTTATTTCATTTATCATTCATGATTATGGATAAAGTCCATAATACTTTGGCGTTTGACAAGTACGAAACCAATGGTTTATAACATCACATTGGTAAAAGGATTTCACTTCCTTAGAATGATCTTTATCACTCTTGTCATCCTTATAACTTTGCTACCAGCGGGTAGAAGTATTCTTAAAATGACTATATTTTTCATGTGTATATTCATAACCTCGACAACGACCACAACTTTTAATGTGATTTTTTATTCCTTCCATAATATAATCTCACATTCACTTCAGGGAATGGAGTAGAGCCAGTGGGCCTTTAAAACCTTTTTCACATATCCTTATCACAGAGAACAAAGATTTAATCCTCGTACGCGGCATTGTTAAACCTGTCCACAAGGTCCTTTAAAAACCTCCTTTGAGACCAGTAGCCTCGCAGAACGGGATGTCCAGCCAATTATACTTGGATTATATCGAAATTATGTCTCTAATTGAATAATGATTTACCATGTTTGCATTCACTTCAGGGAATGAAACAGATCCAATAATTGCATGGAATAAACATCATGCTTGCATTCACTTCAGGGAATGCCCCATCATTGATAATTGCATGGAATAAACATCATGCTTGCATTCACTTCAGGGAATGCCCCATCATTGATAATCGCATGGAATAAACATCATGCTTTGCATTCACTTCAAGGAATGCCTCCCATAAAACTTTTTGGATCAAGACGAATTTTCGTAACTTGAAATTGGGAGAAGTCTATGGTCGAGTTTTTCGACGAAGAAGAAATATTGCTTTCAAGCAAATATAGACTTTATAATAATCTTCTTGTAAATCCAAAATCATCATGATTTATCGCACTTTAAAATTGTATTTTAAAAGATAAAAATAAAATAGAGTTTACCGATATTGAATTTCGTCTCAAAGACAATGATGACATAGCAAATGAACCAAGGCATCTTCTCATAATCTTTTTTACACCATGTCTCTTTCCAACTCATTTGAATACATGTAAAACTCAAAACACGGTTAAAAGCATCGACTTTTATCAATAGAATAAAAAAAATTATTTGAGACTAGATCAAAAAGTATAAAAGTAGTCATAGATCAAGTTGAATAAACATAACTATAATTGATGTGATCAAATTATAAACAACCATAGTTAAAATCAAGCGACATTTTGATGAATATATAAACACATCAAAGTAACGTATTCCTTTTGCCTTTGATTCACATACAAAGTAATTGATACAAATAATAAAGTTGCTTTATATCTCGAATTTATTCATATAAATTACCATAATAATAATAATAATGATAAAACAAATATATAACAATCACATGACAACACAATCCTTGAATTGAATCAATTATAAATTAGAATGGAATAACAAAAACTTTGAATAAAACTAATATGCTTTAATTTGGTTTGCTTTATCAATCCATCTAATGAAGTACGACGATAATTTTAATTTTCGTTAATTCAAGAGTTACTTCAAGTATGAATAAAATAATAATAAATTAAAATAATAACCAAATAATAGATATGAATATACTAACTTTTGGAGAATGATAAATCAATCATTATATTAGTATATAAATAAGTAAAACGTACCATACTTTCCAAGGTAAGCTGAATATATGATAGATGTAGTCACCAATATCAAATTGAAATTCTTTTCGAGAACCACCAACAATAATCACAGTAATTGAGCGAGCGAGATCGTGCTGATAACGTATTGTGAATAAAATAAAGAAGAACAAGAATAAGAACAAGAAGAACAAAGAGATGAGAGAAAGAGGGAGATTTGTATTATTCTCAAAATATAGAATTGTATACAATGCCTTCAATGAATCATCTATTTATAGGCATAAGAAGTACATAATACATTAAACTCTAATTCATAGAGATAATATTCCTAATAATAAATAAATCAAACTCATTTGATAAAGTTCTAATCATGATAGACATCCACATAAATAAATATTCATAACAAATATTATTTTTTATGTTATTTTTATGCATTATTTATAATATAAGTATAATATTTTAAAAAAGCACCCAAAATATTCATGACAATAATATATTTCTATTATAAATAATATATAAAACGTCATAAACTCTAAATTCTAAATTATAAATCCCAAAACTTAAATCTCAAAACTCAAACCCTAAACCTTAATGTTTGGGTTTGAGATTTGGATTTAGATTTTACGATTCATATATTATTTATTATAAAAATATATTATTTTTATGAATATTTTAATTTCTTTAAAAATAATATATTTATGTTATAAATAATATAAAAATAATATATTTTTATTAAAATATTATAAATTTATCAATTTTTTTCAACCAAATTATTTTATGAAAAATATTATCATACATAATATTAATATATAAATAATATAAATATACTATTTAAGAAACTTAAAATATTCTAAAAATAATATATTTATATTATAAATAATATATATATATGTAACACTAAACCTCTTGCCATAAGATTTAGGCTTTATGTTTTTTAATATATTATTTATCGTATAAATATATTATTTGTATGAATATTTTTGAGTTTTTTAAAAATAATATATTTATATTATAGATAATATATAAAAATAATATAATTTTATTTTTATATATATCGGTATATATGTAAATAATATATTTTATATTATTTGTATATTAATATTATTTATAGTATTATTTATTTCATAAAATAAGTTGAATTAATCTTAAGTGTAGTTTGGCCTATATAATATTTATGGTAAAATATCACATAATTTTATTTTAGTTCAATGATTAAAGCCTATCTTTTATATTGGGTGGTCCCAGGTTCAAACCCCTTAAATTTGACTTTAAAACAGCCGCACTAAAACGACGTCTTTTTAAGATAACGATTTCGTTAAGAGTAGAGGTGGCAATCGGGTCATTCGGTTCAGGTTCGGTTCGGGTCATTTCGGGTCTATCTATAATCGGTTTAGATTCGGTTCGGGTTCGGGTCTAATTCGGGTTTGTGTTGAGTCGGATTCGGTTCGGGTATTGGATCGGGTCAAAATCGGATCGGTTGTTTTCGGGTCAGGTCAATATCGGATCGGTCGCTTTCGGTTCGGGTCAAAATCGGGTCGTTCGGGTCGCTTTCGGGTCGGTCAACATTTAAATTTTCGGGTCAATTCGATTTGAGTTAGGTTAAAGCTTTGGGGTTTAGTATTTATGGTTTAGTTTAGAGTTATTGATGTATGAGATTAATTCTGATTCAACTTGTTAATCTATGCATTTGAATTTGATTAAATATTTAAATCAAAGCTTCATGTATCCATATCAATTTTTTTGTATAATTATATTAAATCAAAGTTTATTATATATAATAATAATAATAATAATAATAATAATAATAATAATTTCTGAAATGAATTAATTTATTAAACTTAGGATCTAATTGAGCTAACTAAAATCTAAAAGCATAAATCACGGACATAATTAAAATAATTCTAAAACTAAATGTGAAATTTCAATTAAATTAATCTAAATTGAAACTCAATTAAATTTAAAAAGAAAAAGAAAAAAGAGAAAGACAATTGGTAAAAGTAAAGAGGGAAAAGACAAAAATTTGGAGGGAAATAAGCCATCAATTTTTTAAGCTAGATTGAAAAAAAAAAGACAATTAGAAAAAATAGATGGAGAAAAGACAAAATTTTGGAGTGAAATAAGCCATCATTTTTTTTAAGTTAGAGATTAATTACTTTTTAGGTCATGTTACATTTAAAATGTTACATTTTAGTATAGAGAGGAACAATCTCTCCCATGATATGGAGGGAAATGACAAAAATTTGGAGGGAAATAAGCCACCAATTTTTTAAGTTAGATTAAAAAAAAAGAAAAAGACAATTGGAAAAAATAGAGAGAGAAAAGACAAAATTTTGGAGGGAAATAAGCCACCAATTTTTTAAGCTAGATATTAATTACTTTTTAGGTCATGTTACATTTAAAATGTTACATGAACAGTCTCTTCCATGATATAGTATAAAAAGATAATAAAACATACTTCTTTTTATTATTTATTATATTGTTAAAAATAGATATTCCGGTTAAAATCGGGTTAAAATCGATTTAAAATCGGGTCGATAATCGGTTCAGCTTTCGGTTCGGGTAGCATTCGGTTCGGGTTCATTTTGGTTCGGGTCTATTTCGGTTCAACAAAAAATTTCAGTTCGGTTTATTTCGGGTTTCGGGTCAACTTCGGATCATCATGTTCGGGTCAAAATCAGATTTCGGTTCGGGTAATTCGGTTCGGGTCTCGGGTCTAATTTGCCAGGTCTAGTTAAGAGTAACAGTGGTGGGGCATAAATGAGTCAAATAGTAAAACTCAATGTTAGATTTAAATATTTTTTAAAATTCTGTAACATTTTTACGTCATTAATAATAATTTCGTGGCATTTAGTATAGTTTACTCTTAAATTTTCTTTAAGCTGCCACCGCAAAAAAAAAACGTATCTAATGGAACAAGGATTCAAACATAACCTTTTGGCTCTATGTGTTTAATCATTGTGCTAAATTAAGATTTCATTAGTACTTATCAAAATTAATATTTAAATTAAATAATTGTTGTAAGTAATTTTTAGAGTAAGTGGTTAAAAGTTTTTAGTTGACATCTTCATTTCCTCTTAAGATGTAGTTTTAGACCCACTAGGAGCAATTTTTCCCCTTCTTTTAAGTAGAAATTATTCAAAAAAAGTTAAACAACTTCTAAATTAAGTATCAAGTAAAAATTATTTGTAACTATTTATAGTGTTACGGTACTAATCAGTTTTAATTTAAATGATTTTTTATAGCCGTATACAATACATGTATTTATTTTTTTTATATTTTTTATATGTGATATATATTGGGCAGAATTGAGGGACTCCTCTCGAACGTAAAAACTGAAGTTTTACTTGTTAAAAATATTTAAATTTCTAAAAATATTTGTGTTGTTCCCTTCCATGGCTCAAGGCCACTTGATCCCCATGGTAGATATCAGTCGATTGTTAGCACCGCGTGGTGTAATCTTTACTATGGTTACCACACCACATAATCGATTGCTGAGCCGTCGAATCAGGGTGCAATATCCGTATATTGCAACTTCGGTTTCCCGACAAAGAAGTAGGACTGGCAGACCTGGTTGAGAATATAGAAAGTAGTTGAGCTATAGATGAATCGATGATAAGTAAATGTATACTGTAGAGTAAAAATCTCCTGCCCCTTAACTATATCTCTTTATATACTCTTTACTAAAAAATACTTGAAAATTAAATTTTAAGTCTTAACCCTGATTTTTATATCCTAAACTTTAAACTCTAAACTCTAAAAAATACACATTAACCCTAAGCTCCAACTTTAACCCCAAACTCTAAACCTGGTATTTTAAAGTGGATGCACTAATGGGGCCATAATTAAGAGGTAGACAATTTCCATCCGTATATCATATGCATGAATAAGAAATTTGTTGTACTTGTTTGATAAAAAACGATATGTTGTACTTAAAAGGCTTTTTGGGTATTTTTGTCCTTGAGTTCAACCTAAAAAATAAATTGACCCCCTCGCCGAAAATCGCATCCAATTAAGTCTTTTAGTTGGCGAATTGCATCAAATTAATCCCTTGACTGACGTTAACCATTACAGTGTAGTGCACATGTGACAGTCATTGTACTGATATGGCAGTACACGTGTGATGGTGACGTGGCAGACATACTACATTGATTTTTTAGCCGACTTTAAGGGCATAATTAATTTTAATTAAAAGTTCAATAATTTTTTTATTTAATATTTAAGCTAAAAATTAAAATAAACTAAAAAAACACGTTTCATACTATCATCAATCGAACGGCCAAGAGGGCGAACAATAATAGCGTGTTTCATACTATCATCAATCCTTGAATGAACACGTTCCGAGAAGGTAATTTTAGGGAAAATACCACTTCGATCGATCACAAAATCGGTATCCAAAACCTCCAACCCTTCATCCATATCCCCCTCGGTCGCCTGACCGCCGGCCACGGCTCCCACCAGAGTTGCTGCATATGACTGGCGGGGACCATGTTCAACCTCCTCCTGAACGTCCATCCCACCGCCTCCACACCGTCGTGCGCCACAGCCCCATCAGCGGGATCAGACGGTAAGACCGTTGCACCCACTTGCTCCCCATCAGACTGTTTTTCCAGCGATACACCATCCCCTCGTCCCTACACCAGCACCTGCCCAATCCCATCTGCCGTCTCTTGTGGCTGCCCGTCGGGATCCGCCGGCGGCTGCCCATGCTTCTCCGAAATTTTTGGAGGATAATCGAAGTTCATACTAAGTTTTTTTTTAAAATAAATTAAAATAAATTAAATCTGGATAAATAATTTATTTAAATCTCATGTTAACTTAATCGATTTATTTAGTTTTTGAATAAAATTGAATAAATAAGTTTAGAAATAAATAAAGCGAGAACTATGACAAAAAACAAAATATTCTTTAATTTTTTATAAAAATCTATAAATTTGATAAAAATAAACAAAATATAAAAAATTAAAATGTAGTAGAAATTGATAAAATTTAAATATAAAAATTAAAAATTAAAAGATATTTATAAAGTATTATAAAATTAAACACTCATCAATAAGGTCTTCGACTTCATTAGCATGAGTATTAATCCTTCTGTCTTAATAAAATTGTCACTTTTATGTTTCAAAATTGTCACACCTAAATTGCCAACTTAACTTTTTAAGGATAAAATTATAATTTGAAATTTTTTTACATCACATCTCTTTCTATTTTTTTTTTTGATAAAACGAGAAGGATGCTACCAAATTAAACTAAAGGAAATTGATCTGCAAACAACAACCCCGACACCACAACCGGTGGAGAATCAAAGCAATGGCAGTCTAAATAATCGGCAGGAGCCAACTTGGCCAACGAGTCAGCAACCTTGTTCGCCTCTCTGCGCACATGCTGAAGAAGAACCTCCCAATCTTGCTGCAGAAGTTCGCGAATGAAAAAAACCAAATCAATAGAACTTGACGTCGGCGCAATTCTATGAAGCATTGAAAACGCCTCCTTGCAATCCATTTCCACAATAACCTTACGACACCCATGAGACCAAGCTTGCGACAAACCAATAAACACGCCCCGCAATTCCGCCTCCAAAGATGAACATATCCCGATAGATTTAGCATAGCCAAAGAGCCACTCCCCACGGCTATTCCGCTTACTAAATTTATTTCTTCCTAAAACTACGTGAAAAGTCAGTATGTGGCAGTTTAACTGGGACGGAAGGAGTAACATACATTAAACAATTTTTTCGCTGAATCAACTTAGTATTAGAGTAACAATAAAACTAAAAAATTCTTTTGCTTTTCTACATCATATGGATGCTCTTTTTATATTTGATGTAGAAAAATGAAAAAAATCCATTTGAAAATATGTTCAAGGAATATTAATAGGCTTGCATAATCATTCATTAAACAAATTACGTGTTCCTCATGTTTAATTCATAATGTTATGATGCCAATTAGTTCCAATGTAAATTGCTTTCTATAATCGTATACAATACACATATATACATATATTCATATTTTTTTCATATGTGATATATATATCGGGCAGAATTGAAAGACTCAACTTGAAATTTAATACTAATCTACTAATTTCTAAAAATTTTGAGTTCTTCAAATTTTCATTTTATAACTTAAACTTTATTTTAAAAAATTTGAAATCAAATTTATAAATTTACTTGTCGAGTCAAAATTAATTAAGTCGAATAATTTAATATTTTTCGAGTCGTTCCCACTTCCCCCTATTCATAATTGACATGTGATATGTGTTGCAAACATCCAAAACTTGGACCTCAAGTACGGATAAAAATCTTTTGTCCCTTTTTGGTGTTCTTATTTATGCCCTATGCTCAAAATTAAGTGTAGGATTTAGGGTTTAGAGTTTTAGGTTATGGTTTATGATTAGGGTTTATGAAATTTAGGGTATGGTGTATTTTTTAGTGTATAGGGCGTAAGGTTTAAGATTTAGAATTAAAGTGCTTAAAATATAATTTTATAATATATTTTTATCCCCAAGCACTATCTAATATTCGATTTGAATCTTCCAAGACTTGGTCTGCAAGTAATATTATGGTTTGGCCGTATAAGGTTGACTTGTTTTGGTCCTTAAGAGCACCGCCTTATCTCTTTCACAAACACCACAGTTTGCATCCTTGTGCTTACAATTCTTGTCATGGCTAAACCCCATTTTGTGTTGTTCCCTTTCATGGCTCAAGGCCACTTGATCCCCATGGTGGATATCGGTCAATTGTTAGCACAGCGTAGTGTGATCGTAACAATCGTTACCACACCACACAATGCAGGCAGAGTGGAGAAATCGATCGCCCGAGCCGTCAAATCAGGGTGCCATATCCGTATACTGCAACTCCGGTTTCCTCGCAAAGAAGTCGGACTGGCAGACGGGGTTGAGAACATAGACATGCTGCATTCGATAGAGGACTTCATCAAATTCTACGCTGCAGTAAACAAGATGGAAGATGCAGCGCAGAGATTATTTCAGAACCTAACACCATCCCCCACTTGTATTATTTCAGACATAAACCTGTATTATACGCGCAAAATTGCTACCAAGTTTCGAGTTCCGAGGATATCGTTCCATGGATTTTGTTGCTTCACTCTTGTTTGTGTGCACAATGTGAACTCCTCCAAGATACTAGAGGAGGTAAATTCTGATTATGAATACTTCACAGTGCCTGGCTTGCCCGACAAGGTGGAGATGACTGCAGCCCAGATTCCCCTGAATCCCGTTGATCCCTGGGAAGATATCTTCGGACCACTACTGGAAGCTGACCGAGCAGCATATGGAGTTATCATAAATACCTTCGAAGAGTTGGAACCAGCTTATGTCAAAGAGTACAGAAAGGTTCGGAAAGCTTGGTGTATTGGCCCAGTTTCCCTCGGCCACAAAGATGAGTCGTCTGATAAGGCTGAAAGAGGTAACAAAGCTTCAATCGATGAGCAAGAATGTTTGAAGTGGCTTGACTCTCAGGACCCCAACTCTGTCATCTATGTTTGCCTTGGGAGCATCAGCACTATCAACTCTCCAGAACTAATAGAGTTGGGTTTGGGGTTGGAGGCGTCGGAGAAGCCGTTCATTTGGGTCCTAAGAGGAAATAACACCACATCAAATGAAGTGGAGACATGGATTAAAGAGGATGGATTTGAAGAAAGAACAAAAGGAAGAGGGCTTGTAGTTAAGGGGTGGGCTCCCCAAGTACTGATTTTGTCACACCCAGCAGTTGGAGGTTTCTTAACTCATTGCGGATGGAATTCAACAATCGAAGGCATTTCTTACGGTCACCCATTAATAACACTGCCCTTTATTGGAGACCAGTTTTGCAACGAGAAACTCGCGGTGCAGATACTGAAAATCGGAGTCGGTCTTGGGTCTGATAAGCCTACCATGTTTGGAGATGAGAAATCTGCATTCACGTTGGACAAGGAGAATGTTAAGAACGCAATACTCCAATTGATGGATGAAGGAAACGAAGGAATAGAGAGAAGAAAACGAGCTAAAGTGTTTGGAGAGATGGCAAAGAAAGCTGTTGAAATGGGGGGATCTTCTTACTGCAATATTACATTGTTAATCCAAGATATCATCCAACAATCTCACAAAATGTCTGCTGGATTTGATTTAGACCTCAATTGATCGACGAGATATAATAGGTTTTATTTCCCTTATCATGGGTTTGCTTTTTTGAGTGACTTTTTTTTAATGCATGTCTAAATTAACTAGGCTATTTTTATGAGTAATATATTCAAATTTACTTCTTTGTCAATATATATAGAATGATGCAAGTTGTTGGGTATGTGGAGACAACCTCGAAATGTGGGCCACATGGGTATTGTCCCTTGGTATTGGCGATTTGGATGACTTTGAGGAGTGGGTTGGGTGAAAGTATAAAAGAAAACCCCTTAAAAAAAAGGCAGTACCAATATTATTGTAAAATTTAATAAAAAATTAAAAATATATGTTGTTGGATTTAAAAAGAAAAATAGAGGAAAATAGTAAAAGGATAAACTGATTAACCGATATTCTTTAAAGTAGGGTGTATATCCAAATGACATAGGTACTGCCGAAAAAAACCCTTCCATTACTTTTTCAAACTTTTTATTTATTAAAAGTAACTTCTTTTGAGTTAGAGTTCGAAGAAAGTCAAATTTGAGGTAAGAATCTTGTTCTTAAAAATTGTTGAAACTATAATTTCTTCAAAATGTAAACCCAAACGACATGGGTAGCGAAAATCATGTTTTTTTTTCTAGGGTTTTTCAAACCTCTATGATTTATTATTTGGTGTGAAGGATTTTGGTTAATAGGTTTGTGTTTATCCATCAAAAGTCTTTTTTGTTTAAGTTTTATAGCAAGTGAAAAGAGGTAAAGAACATTTTAGAAGTTGCCGGAGGGAACAAACATTTAAAAGAAGACACCTTCGGTACGTTTTATGCAAGATAATAAGCTTTCTTTTGTAGTAGATGGCATATGAGTGATAAAAGGTTTAGTGTTTTAGTTAAATTTTTTTTTTCTAGAAAGAGACATTTATAGTTAATGAATAATCGGTTCGTGTGAGTTGGACATTAGAAATTGTCGGTTATGGTGTTAAATGATGCGTGGACAAAGTATGTGAGCTTCAATGATAGAATGAATCAATAGTTGGTTGTTTTGAGTATGGATTTCGAGTTGAAAATGATATTTATGATCTTTCGGCATCGGTGTTGTTCTTACAATATTGATACTTGGTTGATGAATATTTAAATAGCGGATAGAGGGGGAAGTAGTACAGCTATTGTTCATGATGTTACCGGTACCAAATAAGTAGTATCAAAACTAGTGAAAATTAATGTACTTCGAAGCCAAAAATGACATCGGTATTACCTATTGAAATCGATACTATTTTTTGAATGAGAATAAAAATGTTCTTTATTATACCGATACCAAGTAAGTAGTATCGTTTCCGCAGATAGAATGGTAATGAATAAGATTAAGTAGTATAGATACTACTGAACAAGATAATGATGGTAGCGGTTTTAAAAGACAGATAATATAAATATATGTGGAGTAGTATGGACACATGTTTTAATATTTCAATAACAGAGAATGATGTTAGTATTGATATTAATAATTTTTTTGGATCAATAAATAGTATGGATATTTAATTTGTTTGGTCCAATAGTGTGTGATGTTGAGTATTATTAAATTCAAAAACAAATGTCACATTAATTTTATTATCCAATAAATCAGTATTACGTAAAATATAGATGCATAAATAGAGAAAATATATACGTCGCACAAGTAATATAATGATGAGAATATCGTTCCCACGTGGATTAGAAGGATTAAACTCAAAGAAATTGCACTAAAGGAAAACAAGTATAGAATGATAGAAGGTCATGAATGAACACAAATAGTAAAGAATATGTTATAGCGAAAGATAAAATGAAGCAAAAAATTGAAGGATACTCAAACAATAGCAAGCTCACACTAGATTATGAAGATGAATGGATTGCTGAGTTTATCATCAAATACTATGCTCAACATTTATAGAAATCTATTCGACAAAGTTTTTGAAAGAATCTCTAAACTATGTCTAACAAGAAGCTGATAACAAAATGTTATGGCGATACATGTATGCGTGAACACTAGCGAAGCGAAACTATAATATGTTTAGCTTTACCTTTTTAGCCGTTTAAACCCTGATTGTATTTCTAAGGAGGGTTAGACCATATGCTTCCCAACTCAAGCACCACTATTCATTTGTTCTAGCTTAACTCTATTGAATGTTAAACCATAATTTAAAGACTAAGGCCACTTTGGCTAGCTCTTACGAGACTAAGAATTAAGAACAATGAACAAAATAGATAAATGTAAAACTAATATTTGATTTTGATATAACAAGTAACTCAAGGACCATTTTGCATTAAGTAATTAAAATATTCAATTTTGACAAGTACAAATTATTCTCAAAGTGTTTTCAAGTCAAAACTTAAACCTCATAAAATTTTCTAAGTGTTTTCAGGCCAAAATATACAAAATCGCCCAGGCATTTTGAAACACCCTTAAAGTGTTTCGATACATTTTGTAACTGGAGACATCTGTTTCGAAACGGCTCGCACCTGTTTCGATACGACCTTCATCTGGGCTTTTGATTTTTAAGCATCGTATCAGAATGGCTAACACCCATTTCAATACACGGGTTAAGTAATTTTAAAATTGGACATTTAATGAACTAGCTGTTACTTGTTAGAAACTGAATTTTAAAGATTTGGTCAAGTGTTTCGATACACCCCCAAGCTGTTTTGAAACATCAAATTACAGTTTCAAAACGTTTCGATACAACCCTTATCTGTTTCGATACAACCTTATTTTTGCACTTGATGTATGGATGCGACCTATAGCCGTTTCGATACGAGCCCTATTTTACACATAACAACTCTTTCTTTTTTGAGTGTCCGTTTCAATACATGGGTCTCGTGTTTCGATACGGGTAGTTGCAGAACTGCATTTATGGAGGAAAGAGAGAGCCCTAACGGCTCTATTGATGATCTCAACCACCCAAACGGCTAGAAATCAATGAGAAGATATAAAAACAAGTCTCAAAAGCTACAACAACAACTATTGAGCCTTCAAGCAATATTAAAGCATTTAAATCCAAACCTTGATCTTTTAGAGTCAAATCTTGTACCCAACTCAAGTGTGTTCTTCATTGTAATTTTTATTAAGAGTTTTGAGGAGTGTTTGATTGTATTTGGGTAAACATGATTTTTTGAGAGGCACTTGTTAAGTTTACCAAAATTCCTTCATTGTAAAGAGTGTGTTGGATTAAGCTTTGAGTAGAAAGCTTAATCGTTATTGTAAGGTTTCATCCCCATCCAAGAAAAGAGGAAGAATCAATAGTGATTGGTTGAAAATCCTTAGTGGGAGCTAAGGTAGTGGAGGTAGAGTTCATTTAGGAACTTGAACCATTATAATTGCCTTGTGTCAATTTTTCATTCTTCAAATTTCTACCCTCAAATTTTTAATCGCCAATTCACCCCCTCTTGGCCATTTGCAATTATTTGATCAACTCAACAATTGGTATCAAAGCTACACTCATTGGAAGGATTACAACCCCCTTGAGTCGATTCTATTAGAGTTTGATCAACAATAACTTCAAGCAATGACATCCACCTCCGGCCCCAACCTCTATGAGTCTCAATCCACCACCAAACCACCATTCTTCAATGGGGATAACTAGCCATTTTGGAAGAATCAGATGTGTCTCTTCATCAAATCCAATGATTGCATGGTGTGGGACGTTGTAGAAGACGAACTAAGCATTCCTATGAAGAGAGATGGTGAAGGAAGATTAGTCTCAAAGGTCAAAGCCGAGATGACCGATGAAGATAGAAGACGATTGCAAGTCAATGACAAAGCCTTGTACATGATCTTTTGTGCTCTCTGTCCCGATATCTACTCAAAGGTGTCTTCCATCAAAAGCGCCAAGGAAGTTTGGGATACCCTCGAGACGAAATATGAGGGAACTAGCGATGTTAAAGAGACAAAGATCGGGTTGCTCAATTTAAGCTATGAGAATTTCACGATGGATCCCGATGAAAGCATCTCCAAGATGTTTGATCGGTTCTCGATCATCGTCAACGGTTTAAAGGGCTTTGGTGAAGTCATCCTCGAAGACAAGCTAGTTCAGAAACTTCTATATTCTCTTCTAGATTCTTGGGATGGAAAAAGAACGACCATCATTGAAGCTAGAGATTTGAAGACTTTCAAGCTTGATGCCCTTGTTGGATCTCTACTCACTCATGAGATCATAAAAAAGGAAGGGAGGAAGAGAAAAAGAAAGAAGAGAAGAAAGTTGAGAAAAAGATCGGAATCGCACTTAAAGCTTCATACAATGATAATGATTCGAGTGAAGAGGAAGATGAAGAGATGGCCATGTTGGCCAAAAGATTCACATGTTTCATGAAATCCAACCGGGGAAGAAAATTCAATAGAAAGGGGGACTTCAAGAATAAAAGTGAAGAAGAAGAGAATGACCATATCAGTTTTTATGAGTGCAAGAAAACCGGCTATATTCGATCCGAGTGCCCTCAATTGAGAAAGAAAATCTTTGGGAAGAAGAACAAGCTCAAAGCTCAAGTGGCAACTTGGAGTGACGAGGAGTCATCCGAAGAGGAGGAGGAAGTGGCCAACCTTTGTCTCATGTCATTTGAGAAGGAACTAATGGTAAACCGCAACTCATCATCTTTTACGTACAATGAATTATATGATGTTATGATGAGTTACAAGATGTTTATGATGAGTTGGTTGAAAAGTATAAAGAGTCCATTTCGAAAATCAAGAAAAACATTTCCGATTTGAAAAATCAAAATGAGTCTATTTCAAAAACCAATTCGAAAATGGAAAAGAAGGTTTTATATTTGATTAATCTTTCAAATGATCTCAAAAAGAAAAATGTTGACTTAGAAAAACTTATTTCCTATTTTCAAGATTATCACACCAAGGAGGTGGATAATCTCAAAACTTCTCTTACTATTGGGAAACATGTTTTTTGAAAAAGGAAGTTCTTCAAAAACCCATATGTTAAGAGAAAATTGTTTTACCCCAAACAAAGAGTTTCTCAAAAGCAATCCAAAGTTAAAAGAATTAGGAGTGTATGGGTTCCTAAGGAACTCATTGTTTCTAATAATGTGAATGATATTACTTCTTGTGTAACACCCGAGTTTGGGGGCCGGGAGAAAATAATATTTAAATAATGGTTCGGGTTTCGGTCTTATAATTAAAATAATAAAGTATTATTTTTTGTCTTCATATTTTCGAACAAACATTTTGTGTTGGACCAAAATGTAATTGAAATCAAATTTCTATGAAAATTTCAAATACATGAGATTGCCATATCATTAATGGCAAAACCGTAAATAAATGAAACTTTTAAAATTAAAACCCGTTTTGTTGAATTAAACATGTGCTCATCTTCTTCTTTCCCCATTTTTGCTATCCAACGACATGAGAGAGCTTTTCTCTCCATCTCACCATTTCATCTCTTTCACCTTCATCCTTAGAGCTTTTTGAAAGGTAAATATAGTTTTGACTTGGCCTTGCTATCCTCTACATTTTGATATTTTTAGATTTCACTAAAACTATGTATTTTACATTTGGGTTTTCCAAAGTTTTAAGCTAAAGGTTAAAGCTTTATGGGTTTTTACTAAAGCTTTTGATTCGTTATTGTTAAATATGATGTTTATGAATCAAATGGTCCAACATATATAATTTTTAGAGTGTTTTCAATGAATTCCCGAATTTGGGTTTTGGTGGGGTTTTAGGAGAGTTTTTAGTTGAGTTTTGGGTGTGGTTTGTGTTAGAATTTGAGGGTTGATGTTAGGGTAATAGTTGGGAGCTGTTTTGGAAGCATTTGAGGGTGCTAAAAAGGTTGAAATCATGAGTTTTGGATTGGGTATAAGGGATGCTCGGGTTTGGTGTTTTTGGGGTTGTTCATGGCTTGAATTATTGTGTTTGATGTTTGAATTGTATTCCGGGTTAGCTACTTTGATGCTTGGGATGATTTGAAGTTGTTTGGATTGTGTTGAGGTTGTTCAGAGGCAAGAGCTTGTGTTGGTGAAGCCTCGGGAACAAATCCAGAATCGTTGGAAGCTAGATCGGCTAGTATGGTTGAGCTTGGAATTGTCGGTGAGTGGTTAAAATGTTTTAAATGATTTTGAGCAATTGGTCCAAGCATGTGTACTAGGTTGGGATTGGTAGACCCACCTAGAGTTGGGATTAGAGTGGTAGCCTAATCCCAAGCTTTAGTTAGAGACCTTGGTTGATCTTTAAAGTGTTGATTTATGCCTCATGTTTAATCGTGCTTATGGTGGTTATGTATATGTTGTTATACATGTATGTTGAGGCATGGCTTAATGCATTGTTATATGCATGTTGATGATAAATATGATGGAAATATACATATGTATGAAATATGATGTGATATTTGTGTTAATGATATACATGTGGTGTTGACATGTGAAATGATGATATGAGGTGGTTGCATGATCCGAGGATCATGGTGAGTACATGCTAGGCATGGAAATGTGGTTTGTGCATGACGGTAAGTCATGGTGAATACGTGCTAAGCACGGAAGTGTTATGAAATGATATTGTGAAAGATTAATGAAATGTGTAGTATTGACACTAGTATGCTTGGGTACAAATGTTCGATCATTAGGATGTTTAGTGTGCACATGTGAGTCAAAATGCGCGCATGGTCTTGATGATGGTAGTCATCAAGATGGAGTACGGGTTCGCCCGGAAATCTTCTTATACATATTAGTCGGTGATGAGTGGAATCCCATCGACGGGCGTGAGGATGAGTGGAATCCCCTCCGCGTGAAACGAGGCGTAAGGATGAGTGGAATCCCCTCCGTGTGAACGGTGATGAGTGTAATCCCACCGTCAGGTAATGTTTGTGTTGTTGGATGTAAGTTCCAATGGTTATCCGCGTATTCGAGTCATAGCTAGGTGCCAATACGAATTGTGGATTATGTTGATCATACGTGGTTATATGTGTTTCTATATGTTGTGGTTATGGACTTGTTGAGCATGACATGATTTTGATGATATGTTCATGCACCATCTTTTATTTTGGCTCTTGAGGAGTGGAGGTAAGATCATACATTCTACTTTGATTCTTGCTCGTGCTTGGACCCTGCATTGTCGAAGGTTTGTTTTATGAGCTTACCCTCACTAAGCTTTTATGCTTACGCTCCTTTTTGTTCGACAATGCAGATCAGTAGCTTGTGGGTGGCAAGGGCAAGGAAATGTCTCCAAGGGTTGCTTTTGGTTAGCTCAAGTATGATCTTTAAATTGTAGATTGTAATAGTCAAGCAATGAGATAGGTGTTGTTGATGTGAATGCTTTGTTGTATGTTAATGTTGGTTTGGCTTTTGGATGCTTTGTTTGATTTGTAGATATTGCTTATGTTGCATGTCTTGAATGCTTATATGCTTGGTTGCTAAGGCATGTAACCTTAAAAGCTATGTATGCTTCCTTGTGGTGAGTATGACCTTGTGTTGGATGCCTATCTTTAATGCTCAAGTGATTGTTTTGTGAAGCATGAACCTTTAATGCTATGTATGATTCACATGTTGATTATGTTGGTTCCTTTAATGTTTGGTTCTTATATGCTTGAAGTGTGTTAAACATGTTTGTAGAAGTTTGATATTGCCTTAGGTTTGTGCTGGTGTGTTGTGAGAGGCTTTAGTGGGGTCTTGGGGCATCCTTGTGCCTTAAAACCAGCTAAATCTAATCTGCAGACAGAGGGCGTTTCGAAACGGTCGACCCCGTTCCGATACGACCCCTTTGTTTTTGGCCAGGCGTTTCGATACACCTAAGGAACGTTTCGATACGATTTTGCCACTGGAAATCTGAGAATTTGACGATAAATTGATGCATCGAAACGAGCCTTAGCGTTTCGAAACGACCTTCATCTGGTTGACCACGAGAAGTTGACTGTTGTGATCATTTCGATACGGGTCACCCCTGTTTCGAAACGAACTCATCATGTTGACTTTGGCCAGTTGACCAAGTCAAGGCGTATCGAAACACCCTAAGGGCGTTTTGATACGGCCTGCTGTAAAGGATTAAAATGGACTGTTTTGATGAATTGTTTGGTTTTTTTGTCTCGTATGTTCTTCTGCTGTTGCTTTCCTCACATAGGATTCAATAATGCCTCTAGAAGGGATAATAATAATGAAAAGTTTTCTAGGGTCGCTAACCGAGGTGGGACCTTAACGGGTTTCACATCGGTTTTCCCCGTGTACCCAACTCGGACCGGTCAAACGTCTGGACCGGGACGAGGGGGTTACATCTTGGATTCCTAAGGGAACCATGCTTTTGGGAGCTAACACTCATGGACCCAAAATGATTTGGGTACCAAAATCAAGAAACTAATCTTTTTTTTAGGGGGAGCATTGCTACAAGGCCAAAGCTTCAAGTTAAATCACATGGTACCTTAATAGTGGATGCTCAAGACACATGACCAGAGACAAAGAGTTGATTCTTGGAGCTTAAACCAAAAAGTAGAGGATGTGTGACGTTTGGTGACAACTCAAAAGGACACATTGAAGGCATAGGCTCCATTCGTAATCTATCATCTACATTTATTGAAAATGTGCTATATGTCAATGGTCTAAAACATTATCTTTTGAGCATTAGTCAACTTTGTGATAAAGGCTTTAATGTTCATTTTGATAAAAATGGGTGTAAAATTATGAACATTAAAACAAATAAAATAATGCTCATTGGTCATCGCATAGGAAATATCTACATGGTGCATTTAGATAACATACATTCATCCCATGCATGTTTAGTTGCACATGATGAAAATGATGCATGGTTGTGGCATAGGAAACTTGGGCATGCTAGCATAAGTGTTTTAGAAAAACTAACTTCCCAAAATCTAGTTAGAGGTTTACCCAAATTAAAATTTTTATTAGATAAAATTTGTGATGCATGTGCTAAGGGTAAACAAAAGAGAACTTCATTTAAACTCATTAATGATGTTTCAACTAGTAGTGTATTACAACTAATCCACATGGATTTATTTGGCCCTATTAGAACTATGAGCTTGAGTGGTAAGTCATATGCATTTGTATTAGTAGATGACTTTTCTAGATACACTTGGGTTTTATTTTTAAGTACTAAGGATGAGGCTTTAGAAAACTTTATTACTTTTACAAAAATTACCCAAAATGATCTTGATCATAAAATTTTACACATTAGAAGTGATAATGGAACCGAATTTCAAAATATAGGTTTTGAAGATTTTTGTAATGAAAATGGTATTAGCCATAATTTTTCGGCTCCTCGAACTCCTCAACAAAATGGGGTAGTTGAGAGGAAAAATAGAAATATAGAAGAAATGACTAGGACTATGCTTTGTGAAAACAACTTACATAAGTATTTTTGGGTGTAAGCCACTAATAAGGCTTTTTATATTATTAATAGAGTAATGATTAGATCAATTTTAAAGAAAACACCAAAATACATTATTCTTGGCTTGTAGTGACTTGTCTTGCCTCGACTTTTCCGATCTTCCACAAAGGTCGATTCCTTAACTTGAAATGCATGAGAACAGACACATTAGTCATACATTGCCTAGTGATATAGTCATATACAAAGCAATATCATTGAGTGATGCATGTACATATTCTCATGCTTATCAATATCAATGTCATATTTCAATATGAAATGTTTAACACATCAAATTCATTATTAACCCTTGGATTCAATCAAGATAGTGGATACGCGAATTCCTACGCCTCGCCAAATCAATAAATGGTCTAGTCCCTTCGCCTCGCCAATATGACCAATACCAAAACACATCCATCCACCTCGCCAAATCAATATAGGCCATAGCCTTAGGACCGTAGTCCACACGTACACTAAGCTTATGAATTCTATGGCACACCAATTGTATCCAATGTTCGTCTGAATCCAAGGTTTCGATGACTATATCCATATTCAATATTCAATGATAGTTCCAATGACTAATATTTTCAATAATATTATTAGTAACCATGTTTCAATATCAATGTTTCATGATTTTAATGTAAATGTCAATGTCCGATGATTCATTTACAATGTTTCAATAACAATGTCGATAACAATGCACAATGATGAGGTCAATAACTATGTTCGATGTTCATTACCAAACTTACTGATGCTTACCAATAGATCCGTTTAACAATTTGATGCGACTTCCTTAAAAGAAATGTTAGCTAAATGATTGAAATCAACAATAATGGGTTCGGGAAGGCTCCTCGCCTAATCTCGAGACTCCGACTATACTCACCTTGATATCTAATGCTCTTACGGCTCTCGGATGACAACTCCTTTGTTTCTAGCTTTCGATGGAGATGGTGAAACCTCTCTCTCTCTCCAGTTCTTGAGCTAGAAAATCAATAGAGAGATTATTATGATCGATATTACGATATCAAAAATCAATATAACGATATCAAAATCGATATCTGAATTCAGTATAAACAACAACTATGGATTATCCAAAGATGGTCAAAACCCTAGCTTGAAATTAAGCTTGATACATCCATGGAATCCAATGATTGATTGAAGAATATTGCTTACCGAACGATAACAACGATTTGATATCAATAAATCAAAGAAAACCAAGCTTAGGCCTCTTTCTAATGGAGGTGTATGCTTAGAGAAAGATGAAGAAGATGAAGAAATAAAGAGGTGCTTGCTTGTTTTAGTCTCGGGAAAGTTTTTACTCCTTTCTTTCTTCCATTTTATTCATTCTACAATATTAGCTAACCGATGGCATTCCTTCAAGTGAAGGAAAGCTCACAAATTAATCCACTTAAGTGGAGTTATTATTGAGGAAGGGCTATTCGCAAGGTTAGTCCCTCAACTCTTAATTCTCTATAGATTTGCCCTCGAACTTTCCAATAACTATAATTTAGTCACTAAAAGCTTTTTAACGATTTCGATAAGACTTGTACTCGGTAGTTTAACTCAATTGGAGTCCAATATCAAATAATTAACAAGCCGATACAATATTTAGACTTTATCGATGTAAGATTTTCGAACACCGGAACCCAATTCGGACTAGACCAGATTTTGGGATGTTACACATTGCATATCATATCATATAATATCATATTAGGATTTATGTTTTATGCACCTATGTTATTTGCTTTTGAACTCATATGCTTTGGTTTATTTGGTTTATGTCTTTAGGATTTAAGTTGGATTTCTTTATGTTGCTTTGAATTATGTTTTGAACTTATTAATGATATCTATGTTATTTATTTTATGCTTGGAGCTATTTAGTGTTTATATCTTGCTTTGATTATTTATATCCTATTGATTTTGATCTAACAAAAAGGGGAGAAGTAAAGAGCTTAATTTTTTTTCAAAACTATATCTTTTAGTCTTAAAGAAATGGGGAGTATTTTTTTCAAACTTACTTAAAAGTTTACTTTGGTTTTGTTATATCAAAAATGGGTGAGATTGTAAAACCTACATTTGATTTTGATATAACAAATTGTTTAAGGACCAAATTGTAAAAGTAAATAAAATTTTAAGTACTTAAAAGTCTCACCAAATGACAAAAATTTTGAACCTAAAGTTGTTTCTACGTCAAAAACTTAAACCCCCCCAAAATTTTCTAAGTGTTTCTTACTCAAACTAACCAAAAACACTCAGGCGTATTGATACACCTTTAACTGTACAAATTTTAGCTACTGGAATTTTATTTGCAATACCGTACTAATACGGTTAAACTCTTTTCGTTACGACCTTCATCTGGGTTCATGGTTTTGGTTACGTGTATCGATACGGTCTCACCCGTTTCAATACGGGTTTTATAATTTTCAAATCTTTGCATTTATTAAATATGATCGTTATCTTGTCAGTTCTTGGAATCACCAAACTTTGAAAATCGGTTAACCCGTACCAGTACACCCCTTAGGCGTACCAATGTATTTTTTCCTAGACTTTTCCTCAGATTCCAGTGAGCAAAATCCCTACCGATACGACCTTTATTGTATGGATACGCCCCTGTTCTTACACTATACCTGTTTCGATACGCCTTCACGCGTATCAATATGCCTTTGTACAATGACTACTTTGTCTTATGGCAAGTATCAATACGATTACTCGTGTATCGATACGGTAGGTTACCAAACAACATTTATTACGGGAAGAAAGTAGCCCAATGTCTCAATTAATGATCTCAACCACTCAAACTGTTAGAACTATTGAACATCCTTTGAACAAGTCTAAAGCATTCAAGCAAAAATCCAACAACTTTGAGCTATTAGAGTCATATCTTGTACCCCAACAGTGCATAAAACATCACATAATAGCACAACCGAGAGAGAAATTCCTTCCACTTACTTCTGAACTTAGTTAAGCATCTCAAGCTTACAACTAAGTTCCCAAACCACCTTTTTAAGCATTTCAAAACTAAAATCCACGTTCTCGCTCACCGACACGCGCAACCTTGACTAGCCGACGCGAATCAAAGCATTCAAAGCTCACGAAACTTCACCGATTGCTTTTGATACGTTCTCTCCTTATTTATACCACACAAGAACAGAGGATTAATGCATCTCAATGCATTAAAATCTCCAGCTAACTAACCTACCACACTACTCTGCCCAAAAACACCAAAACGCCTATCCGAAACAACTAAAAACACCTTCGATTACACTACAAAACTAGCCCAGCCAAAACCTAACACTTCCATCCATTTTTATCATCAATTAATATCCAAAATCAACCTATTTGCATGCTTATACCTTCAGCAACCCTAAATTCACTTTAACACCACAAAAACCAAAATCTAGCAACCTAAACAACTAGAGATCCAACTAGTTTCAGGATTAATATGATCAAAAATTTATTTCAACATTATTAAACATCCAAAACATGATTAAAATCAATCATAACTCAGCCAAAACATATCTAATACGAAAATAATTCAAAATCACCATTTAAGCTTGATTTAACCATTTTCATCAAATCAATCATGAAACCTTGTTAAGAAACATAATTAGAGAGCCAAATACTTGAGAATTTTATTAAAGAACCTTGATTAGAGGAGTTGAACGAAAATTACCTCTAACCCTTGCCTATTCCTTCAATTGAAAAGATTTGTTGAAAAACCTTCAAGAATCCTTTAAGATAAATGGATGAAACACCAAATAAATCATTTGCAAATCAAAGTGAAATGAAAAGATGAAAATCTTTAGAAGTTTTAAGAGAAAAGAGATGTTTTGCTGATGGGAAAAGAGAGAAAATGAAAGTTACGTCAAAAATAGATTTTGTTAACTAAATCTCTTTTAATCAAAACCTTTCTTCATTTCTTTTAATTAAACACATTTAAAAATATGGCCAATAAAAGGAATAGTTGATTAATACCATATTAGCTCCATAAAGATTTTAAGTTTTGACCATCTTTCAAAACAGTCCTGTAAAAACAATTTTCTATTTTTGCGTTTTAGTCACTAAAACGAAATGTCAACCTTCCAAAAAGTAATTTTTCAGAATTGGCTTCACCAATCCTTTATATATTTTAAGAATTTTTCTTATAATTTTATCACTTTTTAAACTACGTTTTCCCTAAACTAACCCCGAACTAACCCGGATCTCTAGTCTAGATTTTTCGGACCCTAAACCACCTTTAAAACTCCTATCAAATTTCAAGTCAAATCAAAGCGTGTTTAAAGCATGACTATAAAATTTGAAAAATATCATCATGCTAGAAGAAAGTCTTCAGGAACCATAGGCTCCAACCAAATTCATCCTAATGCATATTGCATACACATCACCTGCATAATGCACATCCACTAAGTTCCGCCTCCAAGTTTTTCACAGTTCGAATGCATCTGCTGGTTATTTGTTCTATAGTTCCAGCAGAAGGAGCATTAGCATTATGCTCCACAAACTTTTCTCTCTTAAACATGTTCTGGCAATGTTTGCAGTACCAGCGACCACGAGGAATTGTGGGTAGCGATGTCCATTCTGCATAGATCAATAAAGTAGCTAATAAGTATCAATCAAGTAAATCAGAGTTGTAGATAATCTTCACAGGCAACTACAATAGTCTTCAACAGGTCACAGAAACTAAACCAGAAAACAAAAAAATAATTCTGCCTGAAACCAACTTTCAAGATAAGACACAAAACTGAATATCTTATGGTGCATTTGGTTCACAGAAATGATTATTACCGTAACATTATCTTGTTTGGTTTTAAAGTATTCCTCCTAGGGGTAATAATCTTTTCCCAAGAGTTGTACATGATCCTTTGTTGAAAAATTGAAAAATTGAACATATTAAACGTCTAGCATTTGAAAATTCAAAAAAATATTTTAATAGAGGATAACAAGGGTATGCAAATATAAAATATTTTTTAAAAATATATTTAATATAATAATTATATTAATAATATGGTAAATATATAGTTTTTGCAAATTTTATATAGTGTAGCAAAAATAGTTCTATGACTTTTTATGTATATATTTTAATTTAATATTAAAAGTTCAACATGTTAAAAAGAAAATATAACGCAAGGGCAATTTGGTAAATTTTACTTGCAGTAATCTTATATTCTTCCAACCAAACACAATAATCTTACATTCATATCAAATAAATCAAACAAGTTAATGTAAATTTTCAATAATGTTACATTCTGGGAATCTTATTCTCAAAGCTAATCTTACATTCCGTGAACCAAACGCACCTTAAGTTTAAAATAAAAGGTATAGCTAATAGTAAATGTGCCACGCAAAATGTCAACAAAAATATCTGATAACATGCAACAAAGAGACAATAGGAGAATACATCCATGTTAATAAATAATGCCAAAAAAAAAAAACTCTTAACTACAATATATTTTCTTTGTCCGTACATTTTTAATAGAATATCACATCCAATGTTCATATTGCACATTACAGAACAACCCCCATCTTTTTTCATTATCTTCTCTTGAAAATATATAAATTTAGAGACACATTGTCTATCCTAAAAGTCTAGTTATAGTAAATTCCATGCATGCTTAGAGGATTTTTCTACCATGCGGCAGATTAATATGCGGCTAATATACGGTGTTACCGGAAACATGATTGTGTACATAATGTAACCGGTAAAGCGGTACCGGATATGTGGATATGAAATGATAAAACCGGTAAAAACCACAAAAAAAATGATAAAATAATGGTAACCGGCTAATTTAAGTAAAAGGTCAGACATAATAAAACCGGTAGCGTCTAATTTGTTATAAGGTATATAATGTATTCGGTAACGCGGTACCGGATATGTTATATTCGAAAGTTTCCATACTTTTGAAAAGTTTATCGAAACTTTTTATCAATGGTACCGGATATGTTGAATTCGAAAGTTTCCATACTTTTGAAAAGTTTTTCGAAACTTTTTATCAATGGTACCCGGATATGTTGAATTCGAAAGTTTGCATACTTTTGAAAAGTTTTTCGAAACTTTTTATCAATATATGGATACTTATATTAAATGTTTGGATACTTCTATGAGAGGTAGAGACACTATCGAAAAAGTATGGAAACTTTATAAAAATTATGGAAACTTCTATTAAATCGTTTATATGAATTAGAATCAAGAAAATAGTAGTGCATCAGATAGAAAGGAAAAGATTACAAAATGAAAAGATTACAAACCGATATGGCAACGGAAATAAAAAGAAATTGAGAAGAAACAAAAGATTGATCTTCTAATATTTATGTGCAATGCAAAGACCAAGCCGGATTGTTTCCAATATCATCTAATAGAGTTTTATGATATTGGAAACAATCTGGCATGGTCTTTGAACTGCACATAAATATTAGACCATCAATCTTTTCTTTATTCTGAATTCATTGTCCCTTCAAGCCTCCTCCCTTCAAGTCCCCCTGCCACCCATGGAACTTGTTCCAGCACCAGCTTGCTGTCCAACCATCTCTGCATATAGTCGCATCTCAAACTTGACCTTTTGGTTGCCTAATGAACAATTTTTTTTGCATAAGTATGAGCAGAAGAGTATCTTGTTATTAATAATAGAAGAAAATGATAGAGAAAACCTTGGAGATGGCGGTTGAAGATGTGTATGTCTTCTTTTTCAGCCATGTAACCATATAGTTGGCGCTGGCTGGATGGAGGGGATGGAGCATGACGTTGCCAAGCATCTAACCCGAAACCTTGGGCAGCAAACTGGTTATGCAGACGCTGAGCATCTAAATAACCTCTTGCTGTGCTCTCAAAAATCAAAAGGCTCATCCCACGATGGCCTTGTGGACCATATGAATGGCGAGCCTTGGCAACAGCACCATAGGAACTGAAAGCGTTGAGAAGGTCTTGGTTTCCCATGCCAATCCACTGAAGCAAAAAATTAAAGAAATAAGAAGTTAAGTATTATAATAGTAATGAAAACATAATTCAGAAGTTATATAACTACCCTCCCATCTTCATCTGTACGATCTTGTGTGTTCCTAATCATCACCATGGGTGGCCAAAGTATTTGGTGATGAGGTTCCTGGTGGCTTGAAGGCGGGGGGGGGGGGGGGAGACAATAGCAGCATCATTACTCAGACCACGCCATTGGCCTGAAGCGTTTTGTTGAGGTTGAGGTTGAGGAGTGGCCGAAGCAGCCCTTCTTCGTAATTCCTCGTCCAACGTCTGAGCAAGGAGGCGATGGATTTTCATCTTATCTCCTTTTTTGGTTTTTGCATGGGTGAGTAGGGACTTTTGAACTCGTTTACCTCTAAGACAACAATGCATCCTTTGAGATATGAGGGGTTTTTGGACTTTTGAAAAGTCGTGATTGCATCAATTATTTTCTCATACACATATGAAGCCCAATTTAATTCACCTCTAAACCCGGAGTCGCACAATAACTTCATACTATCCTTGCTCGGGGATGAATCACCCGTTGGACAAAGGAATACTCCGACAATGTACAATAGTACACCGGCCTTCAGATCATCCCCTTCATACTTGCCACTTTTTATTTCGTCCTCAAGTGTAGCAAATGACACATTAGACGTTAGGCCATACTTCTGCACAAGAAATTTCCAATCCTCCCTGTTTATAACTTCATCCACACTCTGGCCTTTATTTTGTAGCCCCAATACGGCTTCAACAATTCGGACACTAAAATGAAATGAATATTCTCCGTATCGCACACCACACTTCTGCAAATCAAAATCTCCCATCAACAACCGACACAATTCCCTCCGAATTGGTCGGTCCTGAATCCCAATAAGAGATCCAAACCCCATTTCTTCCAACAGATTTGATTTACCCTTCGCTTTCAACTCCTCTACTATGTGGTGCACTCGTTTTATGCTACACCTAGTCGACACTTCCTATGTAAATAATATTCATATAATGTCAGAGTTTTTATATATCATTTATAAAATATTTACAACTATAATGAATACCTTCTTCTTCTTCTTCTTCGCCTCATAGTTTCCTCTAGCATTTATGGACAACATGTTGTATGGTTGCTTCTCAGTTGCACTCATCGTGTACCATTTCTTCACCACCACGTCTCTCACCTGCAAATTATACATAAACCATAAACAATCAAAATATTCAACCTCCAATATATTCACTATAATTTCAATTTACATACCGAACCGACAGTGTAAGTCCCACAATCCCTCATCCTCTGCAATTCGTCAATACTGTCATCATAGGAAAGTTTAAATGTTCTTAAATACTTTCATCCAATAACAATTTACAGATTAATTATTTCACAATTTCTACTTACTAGAAGTACAGAAATCCACCCTTTGGTCTCTTCGGATTTTCCTCCCTATCTACTCTCTCCGCCTCCATTTGAATCATTTCAGTTTCATCTTGAACAACATCTTCATGATCCTTAGAACCCATCTCGCTTCAGTTTTCTGACACAAGTATCGATATATAAATTCTACCGACATTATTACTTTCTACCGATAAGTTCTCAGAACAAAGTTCCGATATTTAATTACTAAATATATTTACACATTTTCGACCTATATAGATCAGAATTCCGATTTTACTTCAACATCACTAAACCCAAAACATTATCCCCAACTACCCAATACTACATTGCCAAATAATTAGGGTTTCGACAACATACCTTTTACTTCAAAGTCCCCAAACCCTAAACCTATCCTTTCGATTCTGATACAACAAATTAGGCTTTCTGTAAATGCAACCAAACTCGTGTCGATTTCACAGCAACCAAACTCGGGTCGATTTCAAATACTCTCCTCTCTTAGGTTTTCTGTAAATGCAAGCAATACAAAGGATACTTTTAACCGGTTATATCATTATGATATATATAATCGATATAATTCCCAAAAGTTTTGATATGTTTCTGAATTGTGTCGATTCTTTCCACACCAAACAATAAATCCGGTCAAGATTTACCGGTTACATTATATGAATTAGTAATGTAATCGGTTATGTTTTACCGGTTAGATTATATGAATTAAATATCGATTCTTTTCTGCACGCTCTTACTTAAATATCGATATTTTCAACATTTTTTTCAACCACGGTTTCGTTGGTGTTCAAAAAGTTTCGATAATGATTTATAAAGTATGGATAATTTCGAAATAATATATCCGGTAAGATTTACCGGTTAGATTATATGAATTAAATATCGATTCTTTTCTGCACGCTCTTAATTAAATATCGATATTTTCGACATTTTTTTCAACCACGGTTATGTTGGTCTTCAAAGAGTTTCGATAATGATTTATAAAGTATAGGTAATTTCGAAATAATATATCCGGTAAGATTTACCGGTTAGATTATATGAATTAAATATCGATTCTTTTCTGCACGCTCTTAATTAAATATCGATATTTTCGACATTTTTTTCAACCACGGTTACGTTGGTCTTCAAAAAGTTTCGATAATGATTTATAAAGTATGAATAATTTCGAAATAATATATCCGGTAAGATTTACCGGTTCGATTATATGAATTAAATATCGATTCTTTTCTGCACGCTCTTAATTAAATATCGATATTTTCGACTTTATTTTTCAACCACGGTTACGTTGGTTTTCAAAAAGTTTCGATAATGATTTATAAAATATGGATACTTTCGAAATAAACAACAAATTAGGCGCTACCGAATATATTGAAATTCGGATCAACATAACCGGTAATTTTACCGGTTTTGTTATAGTCCAAATGTCCGAGTGCCCATCCGCTCCAACTTAATGATAAATTCGGCGCTACCGATTATATCGATATTCGGATCAACATAATCGGTAACTTTTACCGGAAACATGATCTTTAACCGCTCACCGCCCTAGCCGGTTACGCCGTATATTAGCCGCATACTAGGCGCCGTACCGCAGAACCTCCCTGCTTGGATTAGAGACACATAACTGGCACAGGGATTAGTGACATCAGGCTAAGGTTGTCCAATCATCATTATTAAAAAAACAAAATACTATAACTGCTAAGATTAATCCTAAAAACAATTATACTAACTTCTTTTTTATTCTCCATTGGTCCTTATCTTGTGAGGAAATATGCACTGAAGCACTCTTCAATGACTGTGTGAATAACCCTGGCTTTGTTAACCTGGAAATGACAGATTGAAGCACAATGAATTAACTATAACTCATTTAAAGAGGAATACCATTTAAAGTTTAAACTACCACCTGGCACAACTATACAGCTCCCAAATAGAACTATTTACTTCTCATGAATGGAGTGAAAGTGGTTAAAAACAGTAATTGGAAACAGTAAGATACAATAGGTCACCAACTTTCTCGTTGTCTTCCATGGACTACTATTTTTTGAAGAAATAGACAATAAAGAACAATGTGGTGAATCTGATGACCTGAAACAATGCAAGAGACACATAAAAATGGTATAAAATATCATTAACTCATCTCATCCAAAAACAAATAATTAATGGACTATTCAGAAGCCAAAAACAATGGCAATAAAAAGATACTAACTTGCTTGCTTTCTTCAACTGACTCTTACTTGGAGTAGAGATACTCAATGAGGCCCTTCCAACAGACTTCAGCGTCACCACTGGTTCTGGTGATCTAAAATAATAAAACATAGGATATAGAAAATAAGAAATGTAATCGTTAATGTTTGTACTAACTGATATATGTTAGGAAAATTAAATCAAGAATAAATTAAATCTGCGAATTTTTTTCGTTATCTTCCATTGACTCATGGATTGTGGAGAGATACCCATTGAAACAGCTCCAGAGGAATGTGAAATCAAACTAAAACAGTGCAACCACGCGAAATGATGTATCTAGACTTTAATACTGGGAAGTAAACTGAAATTTATAAACAAGCATCATATAGCATTTACTTATCACTTACGAGCAACTCAACTCTGTAACTCAGTATCATATCCAGTGAAGGAAAAGATGAAAAAGATTGCATTTCTATGGAGCATGCATATAGAATGATAATCAGCCAGATAAACTTATCAATAAATTATGAGTTAATTGCACGACACGTCCCCAAACTATGATACTTGTAAGAATTTGTATAGAAGTTAATTTATTAGTTTAATTGTTGTAGTAGTACTCTAAGTCTTTTAGATAGTGTAGGAAGACTAAACCTTGTAGGACTCCTTATCTAACTTAAAGTCCTAGCCTATATAAGGCTGTAAGTATCTTTGTATTGAATCATAGATTTCGATCATTTAATAAACAAAAGAATTTTCTCTCAAGATTTACTTCTGAAAGATGTGTTATTTGTGCCTGATCTGAAGTGCAACTTATTGTCAGTGAGTAAATTATTCAAAGATTTTAACTGTGTCATGAAGTTTAAAGGTTCTGATTGTGTTTTACAGGAACTGGATAGGAAGAAGACGATTGTCAGTGCTAGCTTGCAGAATGGTTTATATGTCTTATCCAGTATTCAATTCCCTCAAAACCCTTCTTCTACATCTTGTATTTCTTCCTTAGGACAAGATGATATCATGTTGTGGCATTTTAGGTTAGGCCATCCAAGTTTTTTCTATCTTTCCAAATTGTTTCCCAAGTTATTTACTAATAAAAAACCTTCCTCTTTTAAATGCCATGTTTGTCCTCTTAAAAAACAAACTAGAAATTCATATTTACCCTCTACCTATAAACCTTCACATCCCTTTTCCCTTGTCCACAGTGATGTTTGGGGTTCTTCTCGTGTGAAGAATATTACTGGGGTCGTTGGTTTGTCACATTTATTGATAATCATAGTAGGCTTACTTGGACATACTTGTTAAAAGAAAAATAAAAGGTTAGTCAAGTCTTTGAACAATTCTATAGTATGGTTGAAACCCAATTTAAGTCTAAAACTCAAATCTTTAAGTCTGACAATGGGGGTGGGGGGGGGGGATTTTCACTAAGTCCTTAGGTGAATTCTTCAAATATAAAGGTATTGTTCATATAAGTTCATGTGTTGATACTCCACAACAAAATAAGATTGCGGAAAGAAAAAATAGACATCTATTAGAAATAACCCGAGCTCTAATGTTTTCCAACAATGTTCCTCATTACTTGTGGGGCGAGACATTATTAACCTCTACTTATCTTATTAATCGTATGTCTAGTAAAGTATTGGATTTTCAAACACCCAGGGATGTATTCTTGTCTTCCTTTACATCCTTCAAACTTATGAATTCTAATCTTCCCTTGCGTATCTTTGGCTGCACTGTGTTTGTACAAAATTTCAGTCCTACGAGATCTAAATTTGAATCCCAAGTCTTTAAAATGTGTCTTAGTTGGATATTCTTTGCTCAAGAAAGGCTACAAATGTTACAATCCCCCTTCTATAAAATTCTCTGTTACTATGGATCTAACCTTTTTTGAGTATGAACCTTATTTCTCCAAAACTGAAATTAAGGGGGAGACATTTGGTAATAATTTTCAACTTATTCCTACACAAGTTCCTCTCTCTTCACCTTCTCATTATCCTCCCTTACTTGAGTCTCAAACATCTTCTCATGCTCCTCCTAACTCATCACCTAACCCATACCTTTCTCATGTTACTTCTCTTGCATCAAAACAATCAACTCAAACTTCTTCACATCCTCCAAAACAATTGCAGGTCTATACCCGGAAAAAGAAAAACTATTCCAGAAACTGTTCTGCAATCTAGCACTCGTCAAGAATTAAATTTCAGTCTAATTGCCTGTGAAGAAAGTGAAGGTAATGAATTTGTTAATACACCTTCTCATCTTCTTTATGATTATGAACATATTACTAAGAAAAAAAGGGTGAGACAATGTACCAAGTAGCCTATCCAAAGGTATGCTGCCTATGGAAGTTTAATGCCTTCATTCAAAGCTTTTACAACTTGTTTAGACAAGGAACAGATTCCAAAGAGCTATGAAGAGGCAGTTCAGAATCCTAAATGGAAGAAGGCTATAGAGAAAGAAATTGAAGCACTTCAAAAGAATGAAACTTGGACTATTACAGACCTACCCAGGGCAAGAGGACTGTCGGCTGTAAATGGGTATTTACCATCAAATATAATTCTAACGGGACTATTCAAAGACACTAAAGAGAAACAAAATTAATTTTATGTTTTCATTGAATGATTAATCTTCGTTACATCAGTAGATTATATCCTAAATAGGTTAGGACTTTTAGTTTTACAAGGAGACCTAGTTAGGTTTGGACTCTAACTCTATCTGTTAGGTACAAGATAAAGACACACTTTAACTTATTTACAAACTCTAGGATTGTGTTATCTAACACTCCCCCTCAAACTGGAATATACACGTTGTATAATCCCAATTTGGTTATAAATCTGTCAAAATAAGCCCATGGCAGAGGCTTTGTAAGAATATCTACCACTTGTCCTTCTAGTGGTACATAGTGTAAAGATGTCATCCTTGTAGCAAGTTTTTCAGCAATGAAATGTCTATCATCCTCTATGTGCTTAGTCCTGTCATGTTGGACATGATCCTTAGCTATCTGGTTAGTTGACTGATTATCACACAAAACTTCAAAACTTTCACTTTGTGTCACTTCCAAATCCTTGAGTAGTTTTACAATCCAGATTCCTTCACAAATTTCCAAAGCCAATGCCCTGAACTCTGCCTCGACACTGCTTCTAGAAACAATAGTTTTCTTTTTGCTCCTCCATGTCACTAAGTTACCCTAAACAAAGGAGCAATACCCACTAGTAGACCTCCTGTTCGTAAGCTCACCTGCCCAACTTGCATCAGTAAATACTTTAATAGTTCTGTCACGACCTTTTTTAAAGAATAAGCCATGACTTGGTGTGCCTTTCAGATACCATAGAATCCGTTTTGCTGCCTCTATATGTTCTTGTCTCGGATCAGTCATATGTTGACTGATAATATTCACCAGAAATGAAATATCTGGCCTTGTAAGAGATAAGTAGATCAGTTTTCCAACCAATCTCTAATATAGCCCTTTATCAACTTTAGGGCCATGTTTTAACCTGTCAAACTTCAGACCTGCATCCATTGGTATATATGCTGGTTTGCAACCCAGCAGTCCTGACTCTTTGAGTAAATCAAGAACATATTTACGTTGATTAATTACCAGTCCCTCTTTATTTCTTGCTACCTCCATGCCAAGAAAATACCGAAGAGTTTCTAGATCTTTAACTTCAAATTCTCTACTCAAAAGACCCTTTCAATCTGCTGATCTCGACTTCATCATCCCTTGTCACTATGATGTCATCCACATAAACAATTAGGATAACCCTTTTATTCGAAGAAGTTACCTTGATAAATAAGGTGTGATCTGCTGAAGATTGTTTGAACCCATCCTTCAAGATGACTTTTGTAAATCTTTCAAATCAGGATCTAGGGGACTATTTTAGTCCATATAACGACTTCTCTAGCTTGCAAACTTGTCAAGACTGTTATGTGCCCTTTACTCCTGGAGGAATTTGCATATAAACCTCCTCCTCAAGGTTCCTATTCAAAAAAGCATTCTTCACATCTAGTTGGTGTAGTTTCCATTCGCAATTCACTGCCAAGCTTAAAAGAATCCTAACTGAATTCAATTTAGAAACTTGTGCGAAGGTTTATTTAAGATCAATCCCATAGGTCTGGGGTAAACCCTTTGGCAACTAACCTCGCCTTGTACCTTTGCACACTCCCATCAGAATTATACTTTACAGTGAACACCCATTTACAACCAACATGTTTTTTTACCATAAGGTAGATCAGTAATTTTCCATGTCCCATTCCTTTGAAGTGCTTCAATCTCCTCCCCAATAGCCATTTTCCACTACAGATTCTTCACTGCATCTTCAAATCTGTCCGGAATCTCTTCACTATCCAAACATGCTGTAAAAGCTTTGAAAGAGGGCATTAAACTAGAATAAGCAACATATCTCTGGATAGGGTACTTAGTACATTGTCTCACCCCTTTCTTCTTAGCAATAGGAACATAGTCACATTCAAGAAGTTGAGAAGGAATGTTAACATATTCAATACCTTCACTTCTTTCACAGGCATCTGAACTGAATTCCAATTCTTGACGAGTGCAAGATTGCAGAACAGTTTTAGGAATAATTTTGGTTTTCTTTCGAGTATAGACCTTGTTGAGTGGATCAATGGATTGATCAAAGCCAAGAAGGGGGGGTGAATTGGGGTTTTAAAAATTTATTGGAGAAAAACGATAGCTAAAAATGAAGAACAAAGGATTTTAGAGTTGTTCAAGTTCCAAATGAACTCTACACCCACTACCTTAGCTACCACTAAGGATTTGCAACAATTCACTAATTTGTTCTTCCCCTTTTCAAGGCGTATGAGGTAACCTTTACACAACCGATCAAATTTTCTACCCAAAATTTGACCAAACCCTCACAAGTGAACAAAGAAGAATTTAGGCAAGAAAGATATCTCTCAAATACAAGATTGCCCCTTTAAGTACAAACACTCAACCCAAATTTGATGATAGGATAGGAATTGAATACAACACAATTTGGGGTTTACAAGAAATTGGAAAATAAGTACAATGAGCATGGATTTTTGCTTGGATGTTTTTCTTTGATGCAATAGTTGTTGCTGGTCTTCAATTAGCTTCAATTTATACCTTCTCTATCAATTTTAGCCGTTTGGGTGGTTAGGGTATTAATTATAGCCGTTGGGACCGTCTCTTTCAACCATAAATGCACTTATGCATCTATCCGTATCAGTACACGAAGACCCGTATCGATACCTATCTCAAAACAGAAAGATCCATTGCACAATAATAAAGAGGAGGTATCGATACACGTGTAAGCGTATCGGTACGAGACATAGACCGTTTCGATACGGATAAGACCGTATCGATACATTTTTCTCAACTTAGCTCACTGGAAGTTTCCGTTTCGATACGGGGAACACCGTATCGATACGAGACAACTACCACTTTAAATGTTAGTTGCGTAACAACTGACACCAATGGTCGAAAATATTTAAAGCTCTTCGAATTAAAAATTTCGTTAAAACCATATTGATACGAATGGAACCGTATCGGTATGCCATTCAAACTCCTTTAGTTTTTACACAGGGGCGTATCGATACAGATTCAATCTGTTTCGATACGGTGAGGGGCGTATCGAAACGCTTCTTTCCAGTAGCCAACTTTGTAAAAAAGGTATCGATACGGCTGGAAGCGTATTGATATGCCTAGACGTTTTTCAACACTTTGACTTTGGAACACTTAGAAAATATTTGGAGTTTGAGTTTTTCAAATAAGATTAAAGTGTTGGTGATTTAAAATTCATTTGAGGGACATAGAAATATATTTCAAGTTTTCAATTTAATCCTTAACATACTTAGTTATATCAAAATCAAACATAGGTTTTACAATATCCCCCTTTTTGATATAACAAAACCAAAACTTGAAATTTTTTGACACTTTGAAAAACTTTGCAAAATAACTCCCCCTTAATATTAGCTAGGTAAACTTTAAGTTGAAAATCAAAATATTTTAAGTGTGAGCTTGTTCCCTCTCCCCCTTTTTGTTAGATCAAAAATAATTGAGACATAATGAAAAATGCATAAATAGGCAAAAGGTATAATAACCAAGCAACATAATATTGATAAACATTAAGTTCAAATGAAAGATAACATCAACTTAAAATGCAAATAGCAGAAAATCAAAGCATAGGTTTTAGAATAATGCAAACTTAGTCCTAAAAACATAAATCAAAGGTGCATAAATTAATATCCTAAATGATATGAATGATATGCAAAGATAGGCTACTATGCATCTCCATCGCCATCTTCATCATCTTCATCATCCTCTTCAATCGCATCATCATTCCTCCTAGTTTGACGCCACTCGTCATAGAAAGCGGTAAGGGATATGTTCATTGAGTTGTGACCGCCTTCAAGGGAAGTGAGGCGAGTCTCCACATTCTTCATTCGATCTTGAAGGCTTGTAAACCTTGTGTCAATAGCGGCAAACCCTAAATTCATCACTTGATCTATGGAGGCAATTCCTGTGTGCAAACCCGTGAATTGCTCATTGAGAAAAGTCATGAGGGATTCCATAGAAGGTAGAGGAGGAGCTTGAGGAACTTGATCGACTTGAGGATTAGCAAATTGTTCCGCAGCCTCACTAGGGAGCTCAGATAGACGAAGCCAACTACCATTGAAGTAATGAAACTTACCCCGTGCAAGAGATCTTTCATCGATGGGATCGGTGAGGGGAGTTGGGTAGTCATGTGAGAAATCTATCTCCTTTTGTAGAAAGAAATAACTCAAAGCCGTACCATAGATGAAGGAAGTGACGAGTGTAGTGTGGCGATGTTGCACAAGATAGACAATCTTCGTAAACATAATTCGAGCAAGGTTTGGACATTTTCTCTCACGGAAGCATCGAATCCAAAAATCATCAACTTGGCGGATAGTGGAATACTTCCCTCCCGAGGGCCTAAACCACCAAGAAACCATCAAATGTAGGATCCGATCTTGAGCATTAAGGGCAATGACATAACCACTTAGGACATGGCCAAGAGCATTCTCATCATCAGAGCCTTCATCCTCCAAGTTAAACACATCACAAATGGATTGAACATCGATAGTGATCTTTTTACCCATAAGATGAGAATTAACGGCCGTAACAACACCATCTCGATTCGCACAACATTTGGCATTAGCATAAAAGATCAAAACTAAGACGCGAAAGAAAAATCCGGGAATTTGGAGAAAATCCATAAACTTCCATTCTTGGAGCAAAGGTAAGTACTCAAATTTGAAACGCTCCGAGTTAAGAAAAGGAATGGAAATTACCCTCTCCGGACGGATCTTGTAGTTTTGAAATTGGCGAAAATAATTGAGATCTTCGGTGGACTTAAAGGATTGTTGATAGATAAGAGTAAGGTTCGGGCGAGTACCACCTCCAGCATTGGAACCTTCACCGGCTTCACTAGTACGTGCTCTCTTTTTAGGTGTCATTAACTAGAGAAAAGATCAAAATCAGTGTATGCATTAATTTTCTTCATTCAACTCATTGAAAACCAATAATCAAGGTTTTTGTTAAAAATTTTGTAAACAAAACAAAAGAAAAGGTTTGAAAAGAGATAAGTTTTTGAGAAAACAAAAAACAAAACAAAAGGAAATTTGAAATGATAATCAAAAGAAAAATCAAAAGAAAAGAGGAAAGAGTTTTACCTTGATATTGATAGAGAGGAATGGGAGAAGAACTTAGCACCAAATCGTTGAAAAGCTTGAAGAGCTTTGCTTGTTTTTTAAAACCCTCAAGAGATTTTGAGTTGTGGTGTGAAAATATGAGGGATTGAGAGGCTATTTATAGAGTGAAAACGACTAGGGTTTTTAGGGTTTTGAAAATTTTAATTTTGGTAAAAGTTGAACTCTTTAAATGCCAATTAGAAGCTGTCTGCGCAATCGCGTATCGATACGCTTGAGGGTGTATCGATACGGGGGTAAAAACGTAATTCCATTAGAAACGCCCGTTGAAGGTTTGTATCAAAACGGATGCAATTTGTATCGAAACGATTGTTGATCATATCGAAACGGGTTTAACCGTATCGATACCCGTTTTAGGCAAAATGTAATTTGGGAAGCTAATACAGTACTCGTATCGATACGCTTAAGGTCGTATCGATACCCTATGCCCAGAAATACATTTTAGGCTTTAAGAACAACCAAAGGCTTGATTTTAATACCTTCTAAAAAGAATGCAAATGATGAATGAGCAGTTCTAAGCATATTCTAACATAAACATACTCCCCTAGCTATAAGCATGGATATTTTCAAGAGCAACAACACATAAACATGCAATTTCACAAGATCAAGCAATTTTAACTTCACAAAGGGTCTTAAAGGTTCAAGAAAGGCTAGTTAGACCTAACTCTCTCCTAAGGGACCAAAAACGCTCTTTATCTAAAGGCATTGTAAAGATGTCTGCTAGTTGGTTTAAGGTGTCAACGTACTCTATAACAACATCTTCCTTAAGGACATGATCTCTAATGAAATGATGCCTTATCTCTATATGTTTGGTTCTAGAGTGTTGGATGGGATTTTTAGTTAAACATATGACACTAGTGTTATCACACTTAAGGGGTATGGTTTCAACTTTAATACCATAATCTAAGAGTTTTTGCTTCATCCAAAGGACTTGAGCACAACAACTCCCAAAGGATATGTACTCGGCTTCGGTGGTAGAAAGAGCTATACTATTTTGTTTCTTAGAAAACCAAGATATGAGCATACTCGGCTTCGGGTTAAAGGTTGAGTCTATAGGGTACCAAAAACCTAAACAAGGGGTATCTCTAAGGTACCTAATGATTCTCTTAATGGCTCTAAGGTGAGATTCTCTAGGACTAGCTTGAAACCTAGCACACAAGCAAACACTAAACAAAATATCTGGTCTACTTGCGGTAAGGTAAAACAAAGATCCAATCATAGAGCGATAAAGCTTAGAGTCAACACACTTACCTCCTTCATCTTTGTCAAGCTTTGTAGATGATTTTGTTGGTGTGGCTTGAGGCTTTGCATTCTCTAAGCCAAACTTCTTGAGCATATCCTTGATGTACTTTTCTTGATTGATGAAGGTGTCATCCTTCCTTTGCTTGATTTGGAGTCCCAGAAAGAATGAGAGCTCCCCCATCATGCTTATCTCGAATTCACCTTGCATTAACTTAGCAAACTCTTTGCAATGACACTCATTAGTAGATCCAAAAATAATATCATCAACATATATTTGTACTACTAAGATGTCATTTTTACACCTTTTTATGAAAAGTGTGGTGTCCACCTTACCTTTTTCAATCAAAAAGTTTGAAAGTTATTCATACCAAGCTCTAGGAGCTTGTTTTAAACCATAAAGTTCTTTAGTAAGTTTGAAAACATGATTTAGAAATTTGAGTCTTCAAAACCCGGTGGTTGTTCCACATACACTTCCTCATTTATAAAACCATTTAAAAATGCGCTTTTAACATCCATTTGAAAAATCTTGACGTCATGATAACATGCATATGCAAGCAACATCCTAATAGCCTCTATTCTAGCTACGGGTGCATAGGTTTCATCAAAATCTATTCCCTCTTCTTGAGTGTAACCTTGTGCTACTAATCTAGCTTTATTTCTCACAATGTTATCACTCTCATCTAGTTTATTCCTAAAGACCCATTTAGTTCCTATAATAGATTGATTATTAGGCCTATCAACCAATGTCCAAACATTACTTCTCTCAAATTGATTTAATTCCTCTTGTATGGCCAAAATCCAAAAATCATCTTTTAATGCTTCTTTGATATTTTTAGGCTCTATGCATGATATAAAATGCAACATGGTTCATAAGTTTAAGAGAAGATCTAGTAGTTACCCCCTTGGATGGATCACCCAAGATTTCACCACCTTTGACATAGTTGAACTCCCTTGGGTAGCTCACTTCCTTTTCCTCAAGAGCCAAGTCCTTCAAGGCTTCAAGAGGTGGATCTTGTGTATCCTCTTCTTTTGTTTGAGTCTTATCCTCCTTTGAAGTTTGTCCTCCATAAAAGGCATCAATGATTCCTATATCATCATCATCACAAGAATCCTTCATTGGAAGGAGGTTATCATCGTATACAACATGAATAGACTCTTCTACTACTAAAGTTCTCTTGTTAAATACACGATAGGCTGTAGAGTTTAAGGAATATCCTAAGAAAATAGCTTCATCATTTTTTGCATCAAATTTACCTAAGTTATCTTTTCCATTATTTAAAACAAAACACTTGCAACCAAAAGGATGAAAATAGCTAATGTTAGGCATTTTAGATTTTAAAATCTCATATGGTGTTTTCTTTAAAAGTGGCCTAATCATTACTCGATTTACAATGTAGCAAGAGGTGTTTGTGGCTTCCGCCCAAAAATATTTAGGTAAATTGTTTTCACAAAGCATGGTTCTAGCCATTTCTTGTAAAGTTCTATTTTTCCTCTCAACTACCCCCATTTTGTTGAGGAGTTCGAGGAGCCGCAAAATATTGGCTAATACCATTTTCATTTAAAAACTCTTCAAAACCAAGATTTTGAAATTTGGTTCCTTGATCGCTTCTAATACGAGAAATTTTAAGTTCAAGATCATTTTGAGTTAATTTTGAAAATGCGATGAATTTTTCTAAAGCCTCATCTTTAGTACTTAAAAATAGAACCCAAGTAAATCTAGAATAGTCATCAACAAGTACAAATGGATAAGATTTACAACCCAAGCTCATATTCTTAATAGGCCCAAATAAATCCATGTGAATAAGTTGTAAACATCTACTTGTAGAAACATCATTAATGGATTTAAAGGATGACTTATCTTGTTTACCCTTAGAGCATGCATCACAAATTTTTTCATTTGAGAACTTGATTTTGGGTAAACCTCTAACTAGATCTAGGGAAACTAATTTTTCTAAAACACTAATGCTAGCATGCCCTAGTTTCCTATGTCATAGGCATGCATCATTTTCATTTTGAGCTACTAAACATGCATGGGATGTATGTAAGTCATCCAAATGCACCATGTAAATGAGCATAATATTATTTGATTTAATGTCAACAATTTTGCACCCATTCTTATCAAATAAGATATTAAACCCTTTATCACATAATTGGCTTATGCTCAACAAATTATGTTTAAGACCATCGACATATAAAACATTTTCAATAAGAATAGTAGAGTGATTACCTATGGAGCCAATACCTTTTAATTTGGCCTTTGGAGTTGTCACCAAATGTCACTAATCCTTCACTTTTTGGCTTTAAGTCCATGAATCTACTCTTGTCTCCGGTCATATGCCTCGAGCATCCACTATCAAGGTACCATGAATTTTGACTTTGTGCTTTGGCCATGTAGCAATGCCCCCTAGAAACAAAGATATTAAACTTTTGTTTTTTGTACCCAAATCATTTTGGGTCCACGAGTGTTAGCTCCCAAAATCTTGGTTCCCTTAGGAATCCAAGGTGACATAGCAACAACATTATTAGACTTGACGAGTTCCTTAGGAACCCATACACTTCTAATCTTTTTAGTTCTATTATGTCTAGGGAAGCCACTTTGTTTGTAGTTATAAGTCTTTCTCCTAGGTTGGTTTGTTTTAGATGATTCACCTTTTTCATGCTTCACATTACCAACATTTTTGAAAGACTCTTTGAGCTTGTTAAGCTCATCTAACACCTTTTGGTGTTCACTATTGCATTGAGAAAGAAAATTATTTAGGTCTATATTTTCATCTTGGAAGAATTTAAGTTCATCTTTTAAACCTAAAATATTTTTCTCAAATTTTAAGTTAGCTTGAGAAAGTGAGTCATTTTTATCATTTAATTCCGAAATAATCTTCTTATTTCTAATGACCGACTCTTTGTACTTCTCAACTAACTCATCATAAACCTCTTGCAACTCATCATATGCATCATGTAATTCATCAAATGTAAAGTCAAAAAATGATGAGTTAGAGGTTACCATGGAGGAATCCTCCTCAAGTGCCATGAGGCAAAGGTTGGCCACTTCGTGTTCGTCATCCTCGGATGACTCCTTGTCACTCCAAGCAGCAAGCTTGGCTTTGAGCTTCTTCTTCTTCTCAAAGCCCTTCTTCTTGAGTTGATGGCACTCCGAACGAATGTGACCTGGCTTTTTGCACTCGTAGCAAATGATTTGATCCCTCTCTTCTTCTTTGTTTTTTTCCCTTGAAGTCCATTTTTCTTTGAATCTTCCTTCCTCGGTTGGACCTCGTGAATCGTGAGAACCTTTTGGCTATCATAGCCAATTCTTCTAGGTCATCCTCCTCACTAGAAGTGCTCTTCTCATGTAATGAAGCTTTGAGAGCCACTCCTATCTTCTTTTTCTTTTCTACTTCTAGCTTCTCTACTCTTTTCTCTTCCTTTTTCTTTTCATCTTCCTTTCCTTGCTTCATTATCTCATGAGTAAGGAGAGAACCCACTAGCTCATCAAGTTTGAGTGTCTTCAAGTTTTTGGCCTCAATGATGGCGGTTCTCTTCCCATCCCAAGATTCGAGAAGTGAGTAGAGTAGCTTTCTGACTAATTTGTCTTCTGGGATTGTCTCTCCAAAACCCTTAAGCCCGTTGACGATTGTTGAGAAGCGATCGAACATCTTGGACACGGTTTCGTCGGGCTCCATTTTGAAATTCTCGTAACTAAGATTGAGAATCCAATCTTGGTCTCTTTCACATCACTAGTTCCTTCATAGGTGGTCTCTAGTGTATCCCATACTTCCTTGGCACTTTCAATGGTGGAGACTTTGGAGTAGATGTCGGGACCGAAAGAGCAAAATAGCATGTGAAGAGCTTTATAATTGATTTGGATCTTCTTTATCTCTTCTTCACTCATCTCAATCTTCTTCTTTAGAACAAATCTTCCTTCATCGTCTCTCTTCAATGGAATATAGGGACCATCTTCAATGACATCCATTACTAGATAATCATTGGATTTGATGAAGAGGCGCATCCGGTTCTTCCAAAATGGATAGTTATCACCATTGAAGAATGGCGGTTTTGTGGTTAATTGAGACTCATACATGCTTAACCTGGAGGTAGATGCCATGACTTGATTTTTGGATGATCACACTCTTCCTAGGAACTCCTCTTGTGGTTGTTAATCCTACAAAGAGGTAGGCTCTGATACCAATTACTGAGTGGATCAATGGATTGATCAAAACCAATAGGGGGTGAATTGGGCTTTTAAAAATTTGTTGGAGAAAAATGATAGCTAAAAATGAAGAACAAAGGATTTTAGAGTGGTTCAAGTTTCAAATGAACTATACATCCACTACCTTAGCTACCACTAAGGATTTGCAACAATTCACCAATTTGTTCTTCCCCTTTTCAAGGCTCAGGAGGTAACCTTTACACAACCGATCAAATTTTCTACTCAAAATTTGACCAAACCCTCACAAGTGAACAAAGAAGAATTTAGGCAAGAAAGATATCTCTCAAATACAAGATTGACCCTTTAAGTACAAACACTCAACCCAAATTTGATGATAGGATAGGAATTGAATACAACACAATTTGGGGTTTACAAGAAATTGGAAAACAAGCATAATGAGCTTGGATTTTTGCTTGAATGTTTTTCTTTGATGGAATAGTTGTTGCTGGTCTTCAATTAGCTTCAATTTATACCTTCTCTATCAATTCTAACAATTTGGGTGGTTAAGGTATTGATTATAGCTGTTGGGACCCTCTCTTTCCACCATAAATGCACTTCTGCATCTATCCGTATCGGTATACGAAGACCCATATCGATATATGTCTCAAAATAGAAAGAGCCGTTACACAATAATAAAGAGGGCGTATCGATACGCGTGTAAGCGTATCGGTACGGGACAGGGACCGTTTCGATACGAATAAGACCGTATTGATACCTTTTTCTCAACTTAGCTCTCCGGAAGTTTCCGTTTCGATACGAGGAACACCGTATCGATACGGGACAACTACCACTTTAAATGTTAGTTACCTAACAACTGACAGCAATGGTCGAAAATATTTAAAGCTCTTCGAATTAAAAATTCCATTAAAACTGTATCGATACGGATGGAACCGTATCGGTACGCCATTCAAACTTCTTCAATTTTTACAGGTCGGTGTATCGATACAGATTCAATCTGTTTTAATACGCTGTTTCGATACGGTGAAGGGTGTATCGAAACACGTCTTTCTAGTAGCCAATTTTGTAAAAAAAGGTATCGATACGGCTGGAAGCGTATCGATACGCCTAGACGTTTTTCAACACTTTGGCTTTGGAACACTTAGAAAATATTTGGAGTTTGAGTTTTCAAATTAGATTAAAGTGTTGGTGATTTAAAATTCATTTGAGGGACTTAGAAATATATTTCAAATTTTCAATTTAATCCTTAACATACTTAGTTATATCAAAATCAAACATAGGTTTTACAGACCTGCAACTGTTTAAGAGGCTGTAAAGAAGGTTTAGTAAACTGTTTTGATGTAGAAGATGGAGAATATAAGGTAATAGGCGATGCATTTGGGTCTTTTTCAGGGGAGGAAACTTTAGGTTCAAGAAAAAGAGGACAAAGAGAAGAAGAAGGAACCGAAACTTGTTTCGAAGAAGGCTAAAAATCATTGTTAAAAGTCTCCCCCTGAATTTCAGTCGTGGAAAAATAAGGTTCTTGTTCAAGAAAGGTTAGATCCATAGTGACAAAAAAATTCCGTGAAGGAGGATGGTAACACTTGTAGCCCTTCTTTAGCGAAGAATACCCAACAAACACACACTAAACAAAATTAGGGTCAAGTTTCGATCTAGTCAGACTCAAGTTTTGAACAAAGACAGTGCAACCAAAAACACGCAAGGAAAGAGTCAAACTCAGAGGCTTGGAAGAAGGAAAATAAGAAAGAAAAACATCCTTAGGTGTTTGAAAATTTAACACTCGACTAGGTATACGATTAACAAGATAAGTAGAGGTTAACAAGGCCTCTCCCCACAGATACTTAGGAATATTAGAAGAAAACATAGGGGCTCGGGTAACTTAAGATGACGGTTTTTGCGCTCTACTATCCCATTTTGTTGGGGAGTATCAACACATGAACTGATATGAATAATGCCCTTAGTTTGAAAAAACTCTCCTAAGGTTCTAGTGAAAAATCCCCCCCATTATCAGAGTGGAAAAGTTGAATTTTGGTGTGAAATTGTGTGTCAACCATATTATAGAAGTTCATAAACACCCTAGCAACTTTAGATTTTTTTAAGCAAATATGTCCATGTAAGCCTACTATGATCGTCGATAAAAGTAACAAACCAACTACCCCCAGTGATATTCTTCACACGAGAAGGACCCCAAACGTCACTATGAATACGAGAGAATGGATGAGGAGGTTTGTAAGGCAAAGGAAAAAAAGATTGATGAGTTTGTTTCGCAAGAGGACAAACAGGGCAAGTAAATGAAGAATGCTTTTTATTACTAAATAATTGAGGAAATAACTTTGAACGATAAAAGAAATTTGGGTGGCCTAATCTATAATGCCACAACATAAAATCATCTTTTCCTAAAGAAGTAAAACAAAGTGCAGAAGGGTGAGGAAATTGTGTGGTGGAAAAAAGATATAAAACATTCTGCAAACTAGTGTAAAGTGTCCAAAAGTCTTAGGTCTTGTAATTTAAAAATGGTCTATGTATGATGTAAAATGGACATTTATTTATGGGCTATTTATTATTTATTTAGGTTTTATTTATAGAAGAAGTATATACAAATATATACCCGGACAAAATACGGGTTCTACAGCTGCCCCTCTTTGCTCATTGTTGTGGAACAAGAATAAGGCAAAGATTGAAAAGACATGAATTTTGTCCGAACTATCTGACCATCAGAGTTTGAAACTATTCTTCTGATTATGAAATGCTTCAATCTCTTCTGCTAATTTGTCTCTCTGTAAAGATGTTGAATAAGAAAGCTCTTCTTATTGTGAACTTCCTCATTCTTCAGAAATGGGTTCTTCTCATATGAAACCTCAATACGAACTCTTCTCTTGGGCAATCGAAATGTATGTGACCTGGCTTCTTGCACTCAAAGAAAATGATCAGATCTCTTTCTTCTTCTTTGCTTTTGTTCTTGAAGTCTATCTTTCTTTGAAATTTTCTTCCTCGGTTGGACTTCATGAACCGTGAGAACCGTTTGACTATCATAGCCAACTCCTCAAAGTCTTCCTCCTTACTGGAAGAGCTCTCCTCTTGTAGAGTCTTTGAGAGCAACTCATGTCTTCTTCTTCTTTTCCATCTCATGCTTCTCTATTCTTATCTCTTCTTTCTTCTTTTATTCCTCTCTTCCTTGTTTCAAGATCTCATGTGTAAGAAGAGAACCAACGAGCTCATCAAGCTTCAATGTCTTCAAATTCTTAGCTTCAATGATGGTTGTTCTTTTACCATCCCAAGACTCCAGAAAAGAGTATAGAAGCTTCCCAAGACCATTGACGATGATCGAAAATTGATCAAACATATTTGAGACGCTCTCATCGGGGTCCATCTTAAAATTTTCATAGCTCAAATTTAACAACTCGATCTTCGTCTCTTTCACGTCGCTAGTACCTTCATAAGTCGTCTCTAAAGTGTCCCACACTTCTTTTGCGCTCTTGATAGATGAAACCTTCGTGTAGATATCCGGATCAAGTGCTGAAAATATACTGTGCAGAGCTTTGTCGTTGACTTGCATCCTTCGTCTATCTTCCTCGGTCATCTCCGACTTCACATTCAGGACACGTCTTCCTTCATTGTCTCTTTTAACCAGAATGTAAGGTCCTTCTTCCATTACATCCCAAACCACATAATCGGTAGACTTGATGAAGAGATGCATCCTATTCTTCGAATATGAGTAGTTTCCCCATTGAAGAAAGGTGGTTTAGTGGTGGATTGTGACTCGTAAAGGTTAGAGGTTGAGGTAGATGTCATAGATTGACTTTAGACTTGATCACACTCTCCTAAGAACTCCTCTTGTGGTTGTTAATCCTTCAAAAGAGGTAGGCTCTGATACAAATTATTGAGTGGATCGTTGAATCGATTTAAGCCAAGAGGGGGGGGGGGTGAATTGGAGTTTTAAAAGGGTTGGTAGTGAAGTGGTAAAATAAAAATTTTAAGGCACTTGTAGTGGTTCAAGTTCCAATTATACTCTACATCCACTACCTTAGCTCCCACTAAGGATTTTCCAACAACTCCACTAGTTGATCTTCCCCTTTTCTAGGCTTAGGAGGAAACATTTACACAAGTGGACAATTTTCTACCCAAAATTGATCAAACCCTCTCACAAGGTTACAAAGAAGATTAAGGCAAAAGACAAGTATCTCACAATACAAATGGTTCCCAATTTACAAGCACTCAACCCAATTGAATCAAAAGGATATGAATTATAATGAACCACAATTGGAGTTTTACAAAAATATGAGAAATTTTGCTCTAGAGCTTGAATTTAATGTTGGAATGTTTCTTTGAGGATCAATAGCTATTGCTGGTGGATTTAGAACTCCCTTTTATACCTTCTCATTCAAGTATAGTCGTTGGGGTTGTTGTCATCATAACTATAGATGTTGGGATGCAATCTTTCCACCATAAATGCACTTCTGCAACTACCCATTTCGAAACACATGTACCTGTTTCGAAACATACCAAAATAGAAATAGCCGTTGGGGTGAAATTAAGAGATTGTATCGAAACAAACCCGATCATTTCGATACACTAAGAGCCCATTCCGAAATGTGCTAGAGCCCGTTTCCAAACATTTTGCCACTGCCAAAAGCCGTATCAAAACGACTTAAATCGTTTCGATACACAATAACCGTTTTAACGAAAATCAGTTATAAACTTATAACGGTCATATTTTTAAATCCAAGTTTGAAAATCGTTTCAAAACGGATCAACTCGTTTCGTTGTTCTTCATCTATTTCGAAACATAAGGACCTGTTTTGGTACACCCATATCGAAATAGAAAGGCTTGTTCTAAAACATATGTTAACAGTTTCAAAACATTCCAAAATGCCTAAGGGCCGTTTCAAAACAGTGACTCGAAAATCACAGTTTTAACTTGGAAAACACTGAGAAAATTTTCATAAACCTTGGTTTTGACTTGGACCATTTTGCTTAGAGATTTTGGGAAGTTTTGAGGACTTAAAGTTTTATTTTCTCCTTTTCAATTATTCCTTAAATTCGTTGTTATATCAAAATCAATTCTTTAGTTTTACATATGTAAAAGGGCATAGTGGTCCAAGATCAAGACTTAGCTCGAAATAGCTGTGAGTATAGCCTGTATTTTTATACATAGACCGGTTGTTTAATATGAAAACATGTTTGAATGCTCAATTAAACATGAATGTCTAATAGATTGGTCGAATTGAATATTAAGAGGTAAGTGCCAAGGTAAGTTTAGATGTGTTGAATGATTGCCAATGCCTATTGTGGTAATGCTTAAGTATTGATAACTACTATTTGATCACAACTATTTTATTTTCTCTAATGGCATGTTGTATATATAACTACTATTTGATCAAGATTTGAGTAAGAGTTTGGATTTTTTTTAATGGTAATGCTTAAGTAGCATCCTGTGTATATGTTTGGAGTACATTGTTAATGTTTATTTGAATGAGCTACCACGAGTCTGTTTAGGATGTTGTCCAAGTTATATCCTAAATGTCTGGCATGCCAATTCTTGTGTCCTGAGCTCAGCCTAAAATGGACTAAGGTCTCTTGTTTGGTACCAAGGTACCCCTGATTGACTAATTAGCTTATATGCTTCGATGGCATTGATCACCATCGCCTGATTTGAATTCAATTGAACCTGTGTACTAGGCTAATTGACAGTCCTTGTTATCTTATTTCAACTAAAGTCGCATGTAAATGGGATTTGTTGTGGGACTACCTACGTGCTATTGCTCAAATGATAGTCTAATAAATTTGTCTTCAATGAAGTTTGAAACTATGTGATATATATGATGATAAGATCATAAGTAGCTTTTTGTTGGATTGATAAATGAAATAGATACAATCGTCTATTTTATTTGGAATTGATTCGACCTTATGTGATTACTTGTTTGGAAAGATACTGATGAAATTGCTCAATTAATCTGAAATATATATACATGTATTGACATTATGAGATGGTTATTAACTACTCACCTAGTTCCTTTACAAGAAAATCTGTTTGTTGAATCGAGCGTGGGGAAAGGAGCTTCGCAAGGTCACTAAAGAAAGCATTAAAACATGTTTTGTTTTTGTTAAGTTAACTCTTAGAAGGAGGCATTAACTTAAACTTTAGGCTTGGGATCTTTAAGTATTTTGGGAGTTGTAAACACTAGAAATTTCTTACGTTTGTATATATATATATATGTGTGTGTGTGTGTGTGTGTGTGTGTGTGTGTGTGTGTGTGTGTGTGTATTCATTTTGTCTTTTGTAAGATAATGGTTATTGCCTAATTGATGCTTTATGAACAGAATGGCTTGGTCGACCCTAGAAATGAATGTTTTACTTGAATGTAATTATACATGGAATGTTTGGGATGTATATGGAAATTGTTAAATCATGCTTATGGCGAATCAAATGTGTACCAAATAGGGCATGTTTTACTTTCTTGCTTGAGGTATTGTATGTTAGGGTAAATACTTAATAGTTCACATCCTTCTAAAGAAATCTTAAACTCTACATTACCATGACGGCTTCTCTGAAGCTTGAACTCTCGTGTTGTAACTTGTTAAAGAAGTAATGTATGATATGATTCTCTTTAGTCGAATGAGTCTAGGGCTTAAACAACTTGTTTACTCGAAGAGTTAATACATTGAAATCAAATTAGTGAGAATCCAAGAGGACTTATAAGTTATTTCTCACTTACTAATACCACTTTGCTCGAGAAAGAAGGATTCCGAAACTAAGTCTATGTGAGTATTGTATAATTAATGTTTAAGTAGATCACTGCCTACTTGTTATGATGTATGCTTGGTACCACTAAAGTTTATGATTGGTATTTGAATGTGAATTCCATGGCATTTGTTTATTTTTGACTAGTTGTATGTTTGAAATAACTGATCACACAATTTCTTGTCTTTAAGGCTCTAAAACGAGCATTTCCTCTTTATTTGACTTCTAACTTGCTATACAAGTTAGCTTGTCTACTTCTAGAATAGCATAACTTCTAGGCCCGAGGTAGGGGGTATTACAATTGGTAATCAAAGCTAAGGTTTAGTCGATCCTAGGACTAAACCAGTTGTGTCAGTAATTATGTAAGTGCCACTTAGGAGTTGAATTAATTATGCTTGTGACCTTGTTTAATGATTCTCCTTAAATATAAATTTCAGATGTTTAGTACACATCCGGCTCGAGATAAAGATAGCCCAGCAGGCTCCTCCAATGAAGGAGGCAGTGTCAGATTGAGTCAGGAGCAAGCAGACCCTCAAAAGGCTGCAAAATCACAACCTGAAGCTCCTCAACCCAATCAAATTCAGAAGGAATGTCTGTTCGGCATGATTCAGATGTTTAATCAACTAGTTAGTAATCTTAAGCAAAACAATCCCCTTAAACCTGTAATATTCAAGTCTAGGGCCCCTATTGATAAACTGGCCCGACATCAAGCCTATACGTTTACGGGGACTGATGATGAAAATCGAAAAGCAGTTGAATACTGGTTGGAGACTACTATCAGGATTTTAACAAAACAACTTTAGTGTACGGATGACCATAAGTTGGAATGTGTTGTGGCTTTTCTTGCGAATGAAGCACTAAACTAGTGAGAAACTACAATTCTTACTGCCCCAGAGATTCGGTTACATGGGAATTCTTTTTGAAGGAATTCCGAAAGAAGTATATGAGTGAACAATACTTGGCTGAGAGAAGAAGACATTTCTTACACTTGAAGCAAGGTGGCAGACCTGCAGAACAATACATTAGTGACTTTTTCAAGTACTGCAACTACGGGGCCGAATACATCAAGAAAGAGGAGGACAAGTGTAGATTGTTTATCGAAGGACTGAATGATGAGCTGAGCCCAATGTTCGTAGCTCTTGGAATCATGGATTTCCAAGACCTGGTGAATCAAGTAATTACTACGGAGTCTAGGATGAAAGCTGTTGATAAAAGGAGGGAAAACTATTCTAAGAAAGACAAGAGACCAAGAAATGAACCCAAACCTCAATGGTCCTCAAAAATGCCGAAAGGGCATGGAGGAAACTCCCCGGGTTATGTTGCTTCTCCCAGGGGTAACTATATTTCGAGGCCTCAAACTATGAAAACTATTATTCTTGTCAGTGTAGGAGGCAATCGAATGCTTGTTTCCGGTGCGGAAGCCTAGACCACTATGTTCGAGATTTTCCTCAAACTTCGGATAAATATGTAGCCAGAGTAGCCTCTAATTAGAACCCAATCCCATCTCCTAGGGGAAAGGAATCGAAACCAGCCCATTTTGGGAACACATGAAGGACTCGAGGCGAAGCTCCTGCAAATACTCACCAAGAGTCTCGAGCCCCCGCTCGGATGTACCACATTCAGGGCCGTGATGAAGAAAAGACACCTGATATTTTAGTAGGTACCGTTGAATTAAATGAAAATTCTGCTTATGCTCTAATTATACGGGATCTACCTATTCCTTTATTTGTTCTTCCCTGCTTGAAAAACTCAAATTGAACTTTGAATATGTGAACCAAGGGCTTGTAGTTTCGAATCCTATAGGGGGAGTATGTCTATAAATCTGGTTTGTAGGGAATGTCCTTTATATATTCAAAACATTCCTTTCCCTGTTAATCTTTATGTATTACCCTACTGTGAATTCGATTTAATTCTGGGCATAGATTGGTTAGGCAAACATAGGGCCTAGGTAGATTGCCAGAATAAAAGACTTTATCTTTATGGATTAGGCAAGGAATCCATTATGCTAATAGATAAGAAACCTACATCTATTTTTGTTGCTTTGATTAAAAGAGACGAATTTGATTTTGGTCTATCATCTATCCCAACTGTGTCAGAATTTGTTGATGTCTTTCTTGAGGAACTTTCGGGACTACCACCAACCTGAGAAGTGGAGTTCAAGATCGAGACACAACCAGGAATCAACCCAATATCTATCAATATAGGATGGCTCTTATTGAATTAAAATAGCTTCAGAAACAGTTACAAGAACTGCAAAATAAAGGGTTCATTCGACCGAGCTCGTCTTCTTGAGAAGCCCCGGTAATCTTTGTAAAGAAGAAGGGTGGATCGATGAGATTGTGTGTAGATTACCAACAACTTAATTAGGTTACGATTAAGAACAAGTGCTCACTTCCAAGGATCGAAGACCTGTTTGATCAATTAAAGGGTGCTTTGGTGTTTTCGAAGGTTGTCCTTAGATCAACTTACTATCAAATGAGAGTGAAGGAGTCTAACAACCCTAAGACTACCTTCAGAACTCGGTATGGCCTCAACGAGTTCCTGGTGATGCCCTTCGGTTTAACAAATGTCCCTGCTGCGTTTATGGATGTCATGAACAGAGTTTTCAAGCCATATTTGGATAAATTTGTTGTGGTCTTCATAGACGATATCCTTGTTTACTCAAAGAATGAGGCCAAGCATTCAAAACATCTCAAAGTTGTGTTGCAAACATTGAGAGATAATAAACTATATTCCAAGTTTAACAAATGTGAATTCTTGCTGTCTGAAGTATCCTTTCTAGGACGCGTAATATTGGCTGAGAGGTGTTGCGTGTAAAAGAGTCCTATCGCAAATAGTGCAAGTGTACACGACGCAGGTAGTAAAGTGATACAAGAGTATCGAATATCGTCTCCATAGGGACTGGAAATAACTCTATCCTTGAATTTCTGCACAAGAGAGAGAAATAGTTTAATTGAATTTGTGAAGTAATCTTGGGAAACAAGTAAAGTAAAGATAGAGAAATCAGGTTTAAAGAACATGCCAGTATTGAATTGCTCAGTAGTGCATGTGTTGCACTGTTAGAGAAACTTCTGTCTTCTATCGTCGTTCCTGTCGCGGAAGAGGTTTGTTGACGTCGCGGCAGCGATCAACAACTCTATTCTTCAAGCTTGGCAAGAATCCCTGCTATGACTTGTCCTATCCCTAGGCCCAAGTTCTGTTGATGAACACTTCTGGATGATACCCCCCGGCGTGAATCGAAGGGTGAAACACCAATGTTGTTGAATTCTTCCTTAGCCACTTAACCTCGTACTTATCCCTAAGCCGAGATAGTTTAACCATGAACTGGAAAACACGTATTTATTTCGTTCGTATGCTTGAATCTCCCGATATCAAACAAATGGATAACCTTACAATGCTCTCCCGAGATATGAAAAACCAGAATAAATAAACTTGAAGCTTTTTATTACTTGACAGAAAATTCCTAAAACAATACAATCCTTGCAACCGCTTTACAGAATCAACCCTTAGTCCTAGGGGAAGTTTAGAACATGGTGAAGAAGGGAAGACGACAAGAGTTTAGGGGAAGACGGCTAGGAATGAGATCTCCTTCCCTAGGTCGAATTACATGCTTTTATATAGGCCTTGGGTCCAAGTTTTCTAATATGGCAAGAATACAAGTTTAAACTAAAGTACAACTCTATTAAGGATTAAATCTTTTGAGTAGATGTCTTTAATTCATCCTCTTTTCTTGGCTTGAGTTTCTTCCTTGGACTTTGAGATTGGCCTTCATTCTGCTTCAGGGCTTAGAAAAATATAGGAGTGGTCCATGACAGACCGGCTTGAAGTCCTCTATTTGTCGAGCTCCACTTCACATTTCCACCTCACCATTCTGTCGTCATGGCCGCCACGACAGCGTTTGCCTCTCGACTCTAGTTCTGCGTTCCACTTCTGTTCCTTCACTGCCCTGAGTCAGCCGCAGCAGATACCTGCAAAGTGACCAAAATCAGTAGCAACTATGCGATTTTATCTATTTGTGGTGTATTTGTGTAACCCCTTTAGCCCGGCCTAGACGGTGGACCCGAACTACGAAGATTACATGGGGAAAACCAAAGTCAACCCAAAAGTCAACCTTGATTAACGACCTTTTTTTCTTTTTAATCTTGTGTAGATACACATTAACCCTAAGTGAGTACTCATAAAACTTATTTGAGAAAGGCACAACGATCGGATAACAAAAGGGACTCAATTGCACTTCTTACAAATTTAAGGACCAAATTGTAATTTCTGAAAAATAGAAGGTCTTTACTGATGTTAAGGTTACCAATATGAAATTAGTCTTATTACATGTTTCTCTGCCAAATTTCATCTTAATTGGACATCACAAACTCAAGCAATTGCATCTTCAACATTTAGGACTAAAATGTAAAGCTTGCAAACTTCAACACCATTCAAATTAGTGCCCAACGATCACCTGTGCCGGAACACCCACCTGTCGTATCGAAACGCAGGATCGGAACATCATTGACCATTTCGATACGCGGGTTGGTTCTGAGACCAGTTCCGAAACATGGCATTCCAGTAGTCAAAACGTTCTGAAAGAACCCTTAGCGTTTCGAAACACGAATGCCATTTCAGGCCCCGTTTCGAAACACTAGAGGGTGTTCCGATACGGTTTGCCCAGAAACTGCACTTAATGTTGGTTTTTCATGCATAAACCCATTCAAATACAACCTAATGACTCTCTAATCATGTCAGCACGTCCACATACATATATGGTACACAATTAGGACACCCTATCACATTCATATCATCAAACATGAAATCTCACAAGTCTAGAGGCATGCTTCCTATTATCAAAACCAAATAGGCAAACAAACTTCAAATCAAGCATTTAAAGGCCATTTACAATTCAAAACAACCAAGGCAAAAACATGCCACAACCTCAGAGAGTTTAACACATCTTCCAAAACAAATCTTAGGTTCCCATTGCCAATATATCAAAACTATTAGTGTTTGAAAACTTCACCATACATGAGCTTGGATTTCCTCGGATGAACTTAGCTTCCTTGAAGCCCTTAAACACTTCAATTATCTGCATTATTGGTAAAAGAGAGCGTAAGCACAAATGCTTAGTGAGGAATGCTCTAAAGAAAACCAACACCATAATGCATTTTTAGAAAACACTTTCATCAAAGCTTTTAGAACACATGCTCATCTCTTTCTCATGCTTGGAAAACTTTAAAGCAATCTCATTGAAACCACATGTACCTTCATTCTATCTCATGCATTTATACCAATGCAAATCTCATGGCAAGACCATTCACATGCTTGTATTGTCAAAGCATTTCTAAACAAAACACATATGCATATTTCATAGCATAAATCATTTCACCAAAGGTACATATGTAACAAAACCATTTAATCATTTATATTGGCATTTAGCATCTCATAAATACTTGGATATGCGGACACATTTCTACACTAGACGCTTTCGATGGAATCTCACATCACCGTACTCACTTGTCTAGCAACAACTTCCGGTGGAATCTCTCATCACCGTACTCACATGGCGGAATCTCTCATCGCCACAAAGCTTGGATATTTAACCAAGTCCTACCCGATGGAATGCCCATCATCGGAAAATCTCCCTTTGGCTTAACCAAAGAGCACATACGAATTTTTAGTTTATAGTGCACTCTCATCCTATTGATCGATCAATTATGTCTGGTAAGTTTCTCAACCTCTGTGCCAATATAATGTGTTAAATTATCATCACACCTACTGTTTTTCATGCAATATATCCCAAATGTTTTCTCAACACATTTCAAGTCATAAATCATACTTTGCTTTAAACCAAAAGCTCAAATCTAGTCAATGCAACATGAAATCTCATGACATCTCTACAAGCATAATCTCATGCTCCAAAACATGCATAAAAACAATAGGAATTTAACCATCACAAATCATGAGCATGTAAAAGCATTTTAGGGGCAATCACCACATTACAGAGACCAAAAAAAATCATACTTACTTCCGGATTTAGGAAGGTGTTTCAAACCTCTTTTAAATCCCCAAACCTTGTGTTTTTGTCCTCATGGATTTCTAAACCAAACACACTCACCGATTTCGTTTCGCTTGCTTGCCGAAACGCCGATTAAGCTTTCGGATCAACTCCAAAAGTGTCCGAAGACGTCTCCCCTGTTTTAGACACATCAAAGCAGAGGATTAATGCAACATCATGCATTGAAATATTTAGCCAACACTCCTAAACTCGCCGCTCTACCTAAAACCAACATTTCGGCTACCAAACACAACCGAATTCACCTCCAAACTCTTCCAAAACTTTACCCAGCCAAGATCCATCACTTCTAATCATTTCTAAACATCAATCACCATAAAAAACAATCCTATACTCGACCTTATACCTCCAGCTATAACAGAACACCAAGAACAACTCAAAAACCACCATTTTCTGAAGCAAAAACTTAGGAAACACAACCTATTCGGGATTGGATTGATAAAACCTCATTTATAACATCATTTAATATCCAAAATACATTAAAGAACCACCTCAAAACATCTCTTATATATGTTAAATGAGGATTTTTAGATATTTTTCTATATTTTTAAAGCATCTCGAACTAGGCTTTCCTAAAACCTCCTTTTATATTCGAACCGTTTCTCAGACCGGTCCGGTTCAGGCCCTAAACTTCTAAGCCCAAAATTGGGATGTTACAACTCTCCCCCTCTTAAGAAATTTCGTCCTCGAAATTTACCTGGAGGAAAATGGTAAGGAAACTGCTTCTTCACGTCATCTCTCCTTTCCCAAGTGGCTTCCTCAACACCACGATGCCTCCACAACACCTTGACCAACTCAATGGTCTTACCTCGAAGAACTTTACTATCCGAATCCAGAATCTCAACCGGCTCCTTATCATAGGTTAAATCTGGATTCAACTCCACTTCCTCCACAAGCATAACATGCGAAGGATCCGATCTATACCTCCGAAGCATAGAGACATGAAACACACCATGTATCTTCTCCAACTCTTGTGGTAATCTCAACTTATAAGCAACAGGACCCACACGTTCAATCACCTCGTATGGTCCAATATACCTAGGGCTCAACTTACCCTTCCGGCCAAATCTCATCACCTTCTTCCAAGGTGAAACCTTCAAGAACACACGGTCACCCACCGCAAATTCAATCTCCTTACGCTTCAAATCCGCGTAAGACTTCTGTCGATCAGAAGCTGCCTTCAACCGCTCACATATGAGCTTCACCTTCTCGGTGGTTCCTTTCAACAAAGCCGTTATTGAGACCAACTTCTGCCCTGTTTCAGCCCAGCAAAGAGGAGTTCTGCACTTCCTCCTATACAAGGCTTCATAAGGTGCCATTTGAATACTTGCCTGGTAACTGTTGTTATAAGCAAACTCCACCAACGACAAATGCTTCTCCCAAGAACCTTGAAACTCAATCACACAACACCTCAACATATCCTCAAGCACTTGGATAACACGCTCAGACTGTCCATCCGAATGTGGATGATAAGAAGCACTGAAATTTAATCGCGTACTCAAAGCTTGATACAAATATTCCCAAAAACGCGATGTGAACCTCGGATCTCTATCCGACACTATAGACTTTGGCACACCATGCAGACGCACAATCTCAGCTATGTACAGCTCTGCAAGCTTATCCAAGGTATATGTAGTATGCACAGGCAAGAAATGTGCACAATTCGTAAGGCGATCCACAATCACCCAGACCGAATTCTTCTTCGATGGCGACAAAGGCAAACCAGACACAAAGTCCATGGTAATCCTTTCCCACTTCCATTCAGGAATCCTCAACGGTTGCAACAACCCTGAAGGAAACTGACGCTCAGCTTTAACCCGCTGACAAACCATACACCTACTCACATATTCCGCAACATCTTTCTTCAAACCCACCCAATAGTACTCATCCTTCAGATCACGATACATCTTTGTACTACCATGGTGCATAACAAAAGGACTACTATGAGCTTCGGTCAGAATAGTACGCCTCAACTCCGCATCATTTGGCACTACTATCCGACTCCTAAAACATAGAACTCCATCATCATTAAAACAAAAATCCGATGGTCTATCCTCAGCGATATCCTGAACATGTGGCACCAGCGAATCATCCAACAACTGCTTATCTTTTATCAAATGAACCAAAGATGGTTTCACTTGCAACTCAGCCACAAGACCTCCATCTTGCGAAATACTCAAGCTGGCAAACATAGCCCTTAACTCCACCGCCACCTTCCTGCTCAAGGCATCCGCCACAACATTAGCTTTTCCCGGATGGTACTCAATCGTCAGATCGTAATCTTTAAGCAACTCCACCCAACGTTGTTGCCTAAGATTCAACTCCTTCTGAGACATTAGATACTTCAAACTCTTGTGATCCGTGTACACAGTACACTTCTCACCATACAAATAATGTCTCCAAATCTTCAAAGCAAAAACCACCGCAGCTAACTCAATATCATGCGTAGGATAATTGCGCTCATGCACCTTCAATTGGCGCGATGCATAAGCCACCACCTTACCCTCTTGCATTAACACACACCCCAAACCAACATAGGATGCGTCACTGTACACCAAAAACTCTTTTCCTGATTCAGGCTGAACCAAGATAGGAGCTTGCGTTAAAGCTGCCTTAGGCTTCTCAAAAGCTTGTTGTCTTGCTTCTGTCCACTCATACTTGACATCTTTTTGCAACAAATTTGTCAAAGGGGCAGCAATCTTCGAAAATCCATCCACAAACCTCCGGTAATACCCCGCCAACCCAAGGAAACTACGGACTTCATGGACGGACTTAGGAGGCTTCCAATTCATCACCGCCTCAATCTTCTGAGGATCAACACGAATCCCCTCAGCCGAAACCACATGACCAAGGAACACAACCTCTTTTAGCCAAAACTCACACTTGCTCAGCTTAGCATAAAGCTGATTTTCCAGAAGCGCTTGCAAGACAACCCTCAAATGACCTTCATGCTCCTCCTCAGTACGAGAGTACACAAGAATATCGTCAATGAATACCACAACAAACTTGTCTAAGTATTCATGGAACACTCTATTCATCATGTCCATAAAAGCAGCAGGAGCATTCGTCAAGCCAAACGAAATTACAAGGAATTCATAATGCCCATACCTCGTTCTAAAGGCTGTTTTTGGCACATCCACATCTTTCACCTTAAGTTGGTAGTATCCTGACCTTAAGTCAATCTTAGAGAACACAACCGCTCCCCGAAATTGATCAAAAAGATCATCAATCCTCAATAAAGGATAACGATTCTTGATAGTCAACTTGTTCAGCTAACGATAATCAATGCACATCCTTATAGTGCCATCCTTCTTCTTCACGAACAAGACAGGTGCACCCCACGGTGACACACTAGGCCGAATGAAACCACGGTCAAGAAACTCTTGAAGCTGCGTCTTCAACTCCTTCAACTCCTTAGGTGTCATGCGATAGGGAGCAATGGACACTGGAGTTGTGTTTTCATACAGCTCAATTCCAAACTCCACCTCTCGACTAGGCGACAATCTAGGTAACTCCTCCGGAAACACTCCAGGGAACTCACGTACAGTTCTGATATCTTGAACGCGCAACTCCTTTGAACTAGGATTCATCACAAAGGCTAGGTAAGACTCACAACCTTGCCTCAGCATGCGACTCACTTCCAATGTAGACACCATATTGGCAAGAAACTTCACATTCTCTCCAACCACCACAACTTCGTAATCATCCACAAGTTTCAGCAAAACTCGCTTACTTTCAAAATCCACTACAGCTCGATGCTCAACAAGCCAATCCATACCAAGGATTACATCAAAACCATAGAATGGCAATTCCATGAGATCAACAAGAAAAACATGGTTTTGCACTTTCAAGGGACATCTTCTATAAAACTTTCGCGTTACAACAGTCTCACCAAAGGAACTAGTCACACGCATGCCAACATCCAAAAACTCAACAGGTAAACCAAGCATTTGAGCATGTTCACGCAATATGTACGAGTGTGTAGATCCAGAATCAATCAAAGAAAGTAATGATAAGGATTGCAAAGTAAAGGTACATGCGATCATATCCGTATCATACCTTCCCTCACGCTGAGCATACACTCGAGCCTGGCCACCACCCTCAGGTTGAACGGCCACAACATGCGCTACATTTCTTCCACCATCATCTCTGCGCTGAAAGTTACCACTGTCGCGCCCACCACCTTTCTGTGGCTCAACTGCTTTCACCGGAGCTTGTCCCTCCTTCAAAGGCTGAGGACAATCCTTCTTCAAATGTCCACGATTCCCACAGTTCCAACATGTACCAAGGTTACCCCAACACTCACCACCATGCCGTCTACCACAACGGTTACACTCAGGAGTCTTAAAAACAACATTAGGTCCTTGCTGACCTCTACCAGGGTTACCACCTCCACGCCTAGCATCATAATGCGGCATCCGATCCTTATGCCTCTTGTTGCGATCTCTACCATAATCGCGCTCAGGCGCTCTCTTCCCAGAGCTAGATCCACCCGCTCGACCAGACAAACCAAGATTCGACTCAATGTCCTTGGCTCTAGTGACCAAGACATCGAAATCTGTATAGTCAGCTGCAAGCATGAACATCTTCACATCCGTCACAAATCCATAATGGAATCGTTCACACCTCTCCCGCTCATCAGGGATCAGCTCAGGTGCATACTGACTAAGGCGGACAAACTAGATCTCATACTCAGCCACCGTCATGCTTCCTTGCACAAGAGACATAAATTCTCTTTTCTTCTCATCTAAGTACCGCACTCCCAGATACTTTCGCTTGAACGCATTCAGGAAGAACGTCCAAGTCACATCATTGTCCTCCATTTCAGAGATAGTGGTTGTCCACCACGTATAAGCATCACCATGCAGCAGTGACACCACACAACCCAGCTTCTACACATTATTGCAATTAATTTGTCCCAAAATCCTCTTGGTGCTCCCCAACCAAGACTCGGATCCCTCCGGAGATAAACCTTTGAACTCAGTCCCTCCCAGACTGCGAAGACGTTCCAAAGGCAATCTCACATTAGCATCATCCTGATGCGCGGCTCCATGAGCTCCAGCTACTGCTGCCTGAAAGGCTCCGACAATAACTTGTATCAACACAGTCATGTTAGGAGCAGCTTGCCCCTGCACACCTTCAGGTCCAGCGACCCTAGCACCAGCACCAGCGTTTCCAGCTCCAACACCACCATCACCACCAGGTGGCCCACCACCAGGAGGAGGAGGTAGATCCACAACATTCTCATTCTGATTCTGAGCCATGGCTCTTGTATTTACTCTCATCTCTCTACGTGGCCCCATTTAAAAAGAAAGCAATGCACTGACAAAAATGCAATAAACACAATTAGGCACAATAAAGTAAGTAATCCAAGTACTCAAGCTCATTTTTGAAAACAAATTCCTTTCATTAGTTTTGATATGGCAATGGGATCCTCTAACACACTCCAACATAGCATAACATCACAAGCACATCACAATTGAAACCATGCATCACTTTTCACACAACACTCTTTCACCCAAAAGGCTCATCATGCAATTACACTTACATCAACCACATAACAAATCCCAAAGATACGAGAACTACGCTCTGATACCACCAAATGTAACCCCCATAGCCCGGCCTAGACGGTGGACCCGAACTACGAAGATTACACGAAGAAAACCAAAGTCAACCCGAAAGTCAACCTTGATTAACGACCCTTTTTTCTTCTTTTTAATCTTGTCTAGATACACATTAACCCTAAGTGAGTACTCATAAAACTTATTTGAGAAAGGCACAACGATCGGATAACAAAAAGGAATCAATTGCACTTCTTACAAATTTAAGGACCAAATTGTAATTTTGGAAAAATAGAAGGTCTTTACTGATTTTAAGGTTACCAATATGAATTTAGTCTTATTACATGCTTCTCCGCCAAATTTCATCTTAATTGGACATCACAAACTCAAGCAATTGCAACTTCAACATTTAGGACTAAAATGTAAAGCTTGCAAACTTCAACACCATTCAAATTAGTGCCCAACGATCACCTGTTCTGGAACACCCACCTGCCGTATCGAAACGCAGGATCGGAACGACATTGACCGTTTCGATACGTGGGTTGGTTCTGAGACCAGTTCCGAAACATGGAATTCCAGTAGTCAAAACGTTCCGAAAAACATTTAGATGAGAAGAACATTCTTACCTCTAAATGATGATTTCTCCTTGATTTGGGCAAAATTCCATGAAAATTCAATGTGGAAATCAAAAGGATTTGATGCAAGATTGATTAGGAACCAATAGATTATGGAAATCTCATCAATTGAAGTGAAGATCAATGTGAATTTTGCTGGAGAAAATATGTTTGGATGATGGGATTATGAGAGAAAAAGGAATGAGAGAATTAAGAAAAGGTAGTTATGAAAGTCAAAATTTAGTTTTCACCTTTCTTTTATTTAATTAAAACATTAATTAAATCACCCAAATTAAGGAAAAATCTGGAGAAAAACATTTTGGGTAAATTAGCTCCTTAAAGATTCAAAGTTTCTATCCTTTACAAAACAGTCACTACTAAACTTTGCAAAAATCGCATTTTGGTCACTACACCGAAATGTAGTATTTCTGAACCTTATTTTGTAAAATTGGTTTCACCACTCTCTTATATATATTAAATGAGGATTTTTAGATATTGTTTTATATTTTAAAAGCATCCCAAACTAGGCTTTCCTAAAACCTCCTTTTATATTCGAACCGTTTCTCAGACCAGTCCGGTTCAGGCCCTAAACTTCTAAGCCCAAAATTAGGGTGTTACAATATGCAAAACTCTATCCTAAATGTAATGAATTATGCTTGAATGAAGGAGAACTATGTGTAAATGAGGGGTAAAATATATAACTTTTATACACTCAACACACCCCCAAACTCAAGTTCTTGCTTGTCCTCAAGCAATTACGACCTAACTAAAAATAAAAACTTTTTGGTTTGTCTTAATTCAGTGAACTTTCATTACCTACCACACATTCACTATCAAGAGCAGTACCTTGTCGGGCTTTTCTAGATTTATCGGGAACAATTCTATAGTTCTTGTGCAGTGTGTGCAGGTTTTGTGAACAAATATGTGCCTAGACTCCTTTAGCTTACCAGAATAGTTATGCTTACAAACTTGAGTTTTATGCCAATTCATTTTTTCTGGAGGCAATTCTTAGGCTCCTTTAGTTCTTTCTGACCTTAGACTTCATTTTTTATGGAGGCAATTCTTAGGCTCCTTAAGTTTTTTCTAACTTAAGCTCAAAGAAAAATCTTCTTAAAATCATTGTAAGGCAGTTTTGCAGGAAGCGAGTCTAAAATGTTTCTTTCTTTTATTCCTAGAGCCAGTGATAGGCACCTCTAGGGGCAGCTCAAGTGGGTAAACCTTCCTATTCTAGTTCACTACTGAAGTCTAGACAACATAAGTTTTAAAGATCAGAACTATAGCAAGGCTCTAAATAGTTCCTAAAAACATCCTAAAGGCACTGTCACGACAGAGTATGCCGTGACAGGTAAGTTCCATTCAAAGACTTAAGCCAATTTTTTTTTTCATTTTTTTGACACAAAAATAAACTTAAAAATTAGACACAAATTAAGACACAACTAACAAGTTCATTAATGGAGGGATGCCCACCCCCAAACTCGAGGGTTGCATTGGCCTCAATGCATGACAATAATAAAAATGAGAAACAGAGAATACATCACAAAATAGATAAAACAACAACAAGGATAACAAATATATAAGTAAAAGCACTTAAGTAGAGGAGCTGTCGTCGCTGTTGCTGCTGACTTGGAGCTGCCGGCGGGTAGTGACCTTGACGGCCGGGGATGGCAGGTTGTTGGGGGACGCAAAGGCCATTTTCTTCTTAGCCTCTCGAGGTGGCTAGATGTGAGTCAGTGAGATGTGTAGGGGCTGGTCCAGGACCTCGAGATCATCATCGCTGCTACTGCTGCTGCTGGCAGATTTGCCGTGGCAGGGTCCTTTGACAGTCTCGTTCAGCTTCATCCTTTTCATCGGAGGGAAGTCCTTGGAGATGCCTCTAGCTATGGATGGCTCTGAATCAGAGTCCTGCCAGACGGAGGAGGAGGAGAACCCTTCAAAATATTTTGGGTCGATCTCCGGTAGGGGGTCCTTCCTCTTCTCTCGTTTGGGAGTGGCAGATTTTCTGCCGCCTTCGCTGGTCGTGGCATGTGTGGGTGTGGAGGTAGCAGAGGGAGTACTGGGTCTCGCAGCAGATGTGGGTGCAACAAAGAGATTTTCCGGGAAGGAGGGGAATTGCACATTGGTAAAATTTAAATCATTCTTAATAAAATTTACCGTTGCGGCAGTGAAGTCCCTCATAAAACCCATCAGGCCGAGCTGTCGTGCTCTCATTTGTTGCAGCAGCGTCAGAATCTGGCTGGAGGTGTCTGCCGGGGGTGCTGCTGTCAGCTGCTCTGGGTCTGTGGCGACATGTTCTGAGGAGTTAGGGTCTGCCGTTGGTTCTATCGCGGCAGAGGGGTTTATGTACGACAGAGGGGTGGCAGCTTTCAATTTCATAAGACTGTAGATATTCTGCTGCGTGCACCCTTTCCCCGGACCTTGACATCCTCGTTAATTTTAGGCACGTTGTTGCCCCGACATATTGTGGTGATGCGATAAGGGAAGACTAGGTGGCCTGACGGTCGAAGAGCACACTCGAGGCTTCTGTCTCAGATGTAGCGGCTGGCGTTGATTTGCCTCTCGTTTAGAATGGAGTGGATGAGTGCTAACCTCTACCGGTCGACAGTGGTGTTGTGGGAGGTAGGCATGAGGCGTTTCTTGACAAAATGGTTCCACAACTTGGCTTGTGGGGTAAGCTGGGTTCTCCTCACAGTCCACCGGTGCTTCGGGTCATCATTCCACTTAGTACCCTCCTCTGTCACTTCTGCCATGACAACATCATAGTCTTCCGACGACAAACTGTTCACGAACCTCTGGTGGGCCTCCTCTTTCTTGCTCACGTACAACCCATATAGCGTGTTGATGTACGCCGGCTCCAGGGAGATTTCCTTGCCTCGAACTATCACTGTCGTGGCATCCATATTGGTGACGGCAACATAGAATTCACGGACGAGGGTTACATTCATTCCCTCGGGCTGGGCAGCAAATTTCTGCCACTTGAGGGCTTGTATCTTCTTAGCGATGAAGCCTTCTAGCCCTAACTCTCCCGTTTGTTGGGTATAGATGAACCCTCGTTCTTCCTACATTTCACTCTTATAGAAAGAACCGTAGTACCTTTTTGTTGAGTCTGTGGATGCGAACCGGTTGGGTATGCCGCTGTGGCTTGGTGTTGACACTGTTGTGGCAGAGGTGGAGGCAGCGCTGCGTCGGGTGTTTCTGCTGGCCATTGCAAGGAACTGTAGCAAAATGAAAGAAAATTTTCTAAGATCTAAAATAGAGGAAGCAAGTTGAGAGAATGATAATGAGATGAAAAATGAAAAGGGAGTGGGGTTTTTATAGAACGGGGTTTTTCTGCCCATTGAGACTATAACGGTAGGCGCAAATAACGGGGCCAGCTGTTACGCGGTTTTTCTGATGCGTCTGTCACGTGTTTCCGTGTCTGCTGCGCGTTTGTTATGCATTTGTGTGTCTGTTGCGCGTCTATCACGATAGCTCTGTGACAGGCTGTCTTCTTCGCCTCTGTCGCAACAGCTGGTGACAGGCTGTGACGGTAGGCGTGTCTGTTGGGCTTTTTGGGCTGTTATGAATGCGTTGGGCTGGTTCATTCCACCTCTTTGCTTTGCTTCCTTTAATTCCTAAAAATAATTAAATAAATAAACTGTATTAAAATCTTAGTTCCTAAAATAAAAAATTAATTCCTAATAAATAAATAATTTAAATAAAATAAAATTAAAAAACTAAGTTAAATTAGGGATGCCTTGAGGGGCATCTCCTAAAGTAACTACTTCCTGCATCCTTGGGGCTTCGGTCCCCTAATAATGCTTGAGCCTCTATCCATTGACCTTGAATTGGTGCCCATCCTTCATTGATTTGATTGTAATGGCACCATGAGGGAAAACATGGACAACTTGGAAAGGACCAGACCACCTAGATTTTAGCTTTCCTGGAAAAAGCTTCAACCAAGAGTTGAATAACAACACCTGCTGCCTTGGGCCGAACTTTCGTGGCAGCAACTTCCTGTCGTGCCACTTCTTGGTTTTGTCCTTGTAGATCTTGGCATTTTCATAGGCCATTGCTCGAATTTCCTCAATCTCATTCAAGTCTAGTAGCCTTTTCTGTCCTGCCTTATCTCAGTCCATATTTACTGCCTTGATAGCCCAATAAGCTCTGTGTTCTATCTCAATAGGTGAATGACAGGTTTTCGCATAGATGAGTCGATAGGGTGACATCCCCAATGGTGTTTTGAATGTTGTTCTGTAGGCCCAGAGTGCATCATTGAGATGTAGAGAGCAATCTTTTCGAGTGGGTTTAACCATCTTCTCTAGTATGTTCTTTACTTCTCTATTGGATATCTCGGCCTGCCCATTGGTTTGAGGGTGGTATACTGTTGCAATTCGGTGCTTCACTCCGTATTTCCTTAATGCAGTAGCAAATACCCTATTATCGAAATGTCTCCCCTCGTCGTAATTATCGCCATGGGAATGCCAAACCTTGAGAAGATGTTCTTGTGAAGAAATCTTTGTACAGTATCGGCATCATTCTTTTGAGTGGCGATCGCTTCTACCCACTTTGATACGCAATCCACTGCCAGTAGGATGTACAAATTCCCACAAGATGCTGGGAATGACCCCATGAAGTCGATTCCCCATACATCAAAGATTTCGACCTCTAATATGTTCTGCAGTGGCATCTCATGCCGTCTCAATATGTTCCCAGTTATTTGGCACTTGTCACAGCTCTTGTAAAAAACTTGTGCATCTTTGAACAGTGTGGGCCAATAGAGACCAGATTGCAGAATCTTGGCAGCGGTTTTGTTTCCCCCTAGGTGTCCTCTATAAGGGGAAGCATGACAGTGGTGAAGTACAACTTTCTGTTCATCATGTGGTATGAATCTCCTAATAATTTGATCTGCACAGTGTTTGAAAAGAAGAGGTTCGTCCCAATAATAATGTTTTACATCATTTTGAAACCTCTTCCTTGCTTGGTAGTTAAGCTCATGAGGTAATAACCCACTCACAATGTAATTAACAATATCAGCATACCAAGGGGTTTCAGAAAGCTTACCTGCCACCATGGTTGTCGCGGAAGTGTTGGTGGCAGCAAACAACTGCTCATCTGGGAAGGTCTCCAATATATTGGTATTATCTGTTGATTGACTCCTTCCCGTCTCCAGCCTTGACAAGTAGTCTGCTACTTGGTTCTCTGTTCCCTTTTTATCCTTGATGTCAATGTCAAATTCTTGCAGCTGCAGAATCCAACGTATCAATCTAGGTTTTGCATCCTTTTTGTGAACATATACATTAGTGTTGAATGGTCTGTATGGACCACCACCTTTGTTCCAAGTATATACGGACGAAACTTGTCGATTGAGAACACCACTGCTAACAACTCCTTCGCTGTCGTGGTGTAGTTGATTTGGGCATCATTTAGTGTTTTGCTAGCATAGTAAATCACATGGAAGAGCTTATCCTTCCTCTGCCCTAATGCTGCCCCGACAGCGTAATCACTGGCATCACACATTATTTCATATGGCAAACTTCAGTATGGTAGCTGTACGATCGGGGCTGTTACCAGCTTCTCCTTTAGTATTCTAAATGTCTGAGTACATTCAGTATTAAAATCAAAGGGCCGATTCTGTTCCAATAGGTGGCATAGAGGCTTGGCGAACTTCGAAAAATTGGCTATAAATCGTCGATAAAACTCTGCATTCCCTAAAAAACTTCGAATCCCTTTGACTGTGGTGGGTGGCAGCAGCTGTAACCCCCTTAGCCCGGCCTAGACGCTAGACCTAAACTACGAAGATTACACAGGGAAAACCAAAGTCAACCCGAAAGTCAACCCTGATTAACGACCCCTTTTTATTTTAATCTTGTCTAGATGCACCTTATTAACCTAGATGGTTAACAAAACATAGCAGCAGAAACGACACAACAAACGGAAGTCATTTAAAGACTCAATTGCAAGAATAACTCTTTTTGGGACAAAAATGTAATTTTTAGAAAATATAAGGACTTGATGGATTTTAAGTTTACCAATATTAAATTAATCATATTACATGATCCTCTGCCAAAATTCAACTTTAAAAGACAAATCAAGCTCATGCAGTCGCATCCACAACTTCTAGGACTAAAATGTAAAGCATGCAAACTTAGAACAATTCAAACAACTTCCAACGATCATCTGTTCCGAAACACTCACCCACTGTATCAAAACGCCCGTATCGAAATGGTGTTGACCGTTTTGGTACGCGAGTATGTTCCGAGACCAATATCGGAACAGATCACTCCAGTGGCCAAAATGTTTCGAAACACCCCAACCCGTTCCGAAACGGTATGACCATTACAGGGCCCCATTTCGAAACTGTTTCAGGTGTTCCGATACGCCATGCCCAGTGACAGCAGAATTTGCTGGTTTATCATGCTTTTTCATACTCCAAAATAATCCAAAATCCAAAGACCATTTACAACTCAAATATGGTCAAACCAACATGCTCTAAGTAAAGAAACATTCTCAAACCTTCCAAAGTATAAATTCCCACCCATTGCCTTTTATTACACTAAGGATGAACCACATACATTTCTTTAACAAAAATCTTTGATGCCTCTTGCTCGTGAGCTGCCTTCAAATGTTCAATTCTCTGTATTGATGAAACAAAAGAGCGTAAGCACAAAGCTTAATGAGAACCGCTTGACAACATTCATCAATGCTCAACTCATGATTTGCAAAAGCAACATTTTACACTACATGCCTTTAGAAAACAAGTCTTCTCAAGACTTCAATCCACTTTTGAAATACCATGCGCACATACATCAATTACAACAACAAATAAACCTTTGCTCATGGTTAAACATGCATCACATGCTTTCTTGCATCATATACATATTTCTCATGCAACCTTGCATTAATTACAAGCATCTCATGCTTCATTATATTCAAATACATTATATTGGCTTTCAAGTGATAGTCCACAAACCATTTCAACACAAGACACAATCGGATACACGGATTACAAGCGTTGTCCCACACGCTTCATACACACTACCGGACTACGCAAGGCTCACACACAAGAACAATCCCTCCATTGTTGTGACACCCGTGGTGGAGTATAACGGTACAATCTCAACCCCTCAACACCACTCATCGGTAGTTGTATACTTCCACTAACGAGAGTAAGGGACACAAGACACAAGATCCACACATGGAATTTTCAGCCACCGTTGTGATCTTACCTCAATCGTTAGGGTACTTGGATGGAGTTTACGGTATAATCACAACCCCTCGAAATCCAAGGCGACTTTACTTACGGTGCACCCAATCCTATAGCCGGCTAACTATATCCGATTAAAGTAACCAAAAACCATTTTCATCACTTGCCAATATAATCATTTATCCACATTAATCCACTATTTCTCAAGCATAACCACAATTTCATTTACACAAGCACACATGCTTAACATCATATGAATTTTCATATGAATACCAAGGATCACTTACCTAGTGCATCCTTAACATAATGACATCAAAATCCAGCATTAAACCATGCTTAACATGCTTAAAAACAATAAACAAATCCACTCTTATATCAAATGCATTTTCATCCAACATAACACATTTTCAAGAGAGGGATTACCGAAACACTTACACATGAGCTTAGTTAAGTGTATCAAACTTACACTAAGCTCCCAAGAGAACGTTCAAGGCGTTACAAAGCAGGAAATCACATTAACACTCACCGATTACGTTTCGCCTTGCTCGCCGAAACACTAACTATGCTTTCGGCACTTCCGGATCAACACCAATTGTGTCCGAAGATGTCTCCTATGTTTATAACACATAAGAACAGAGGATTAATGCATCATCATGCATTAAAATCATCAGCCACACATCTAATCTCGCTGCTCTACTCAAAATCCACATTTCGGCTACCAAACAAAACCGAAATCATCTCCAAACTCTCCCAAATCAAATGCCCAGCCAAGATCTATCACTTCTAACCATTTATAAACATCAATTAACATCAAAAACCACCACAAACTCGTCCTTATACCTCCAACTATGACAGAACACCAAAATCACCCCCAAAACCACCATTCTAGCATACAAAACTTAGGAATCCAAGCCTATTCGGGATTTGATTGATAAAACCTCATTTGTAACATCAAATAACATCCAAAATACATTAAAAATCAACCTCAAAATAGAGCCTAAAGACAAACCACGAAAATCATCAAGATCTCTTCCAAAATCTTGAGTTTCAACACAATTTCTTGTTTCTAACATTAAAACCACTCAAAAATCATTAAAAAATGATTGATAACTTGGGAATTTCAGTAAAGAACTGATCATTAGAGGAGAAGGACGAAACTTACCTCTAATGGATGAATTCTCCTTGATTTGGGCAAGTTTTCTTGGATATTTAATTTGGAAATTGAGAGCATTTGATGAGGAATTGATTAAGGATCAAAATACTATTGAAATCTCATCATTTGGAATGAAAATCAAAGGTTATTTGCTAGAGGAAAAGTGTTTGGCTACCAAGAATTTGAGAGAAAATGAAATGAGAGGGTGTTTGTGAAAAGTAGTTATGAAAAGTCAAAGTAGTTTTTCTTTTTAATTAACCTTTAATTCCTTTTAATAAAGCATTATTAAAAACACCCAAATTAAGGAAAAAACTGATGAAAACATTTAGGTAAAATTAGCTCCTTAAATATTCAAAGTTTCAATCCTTTACAAAATAGTCACTATTCCACTTTTGCAAAAATTGCGATTTGGTCACTACACCGAAATGTAGTATTTCCAAACCTTATTTTGTAAAATTGATTTCACCATAATTATTCACATATTAAATGAGGATTTGTAGACATTTTTCCATATTTTTAAAACATCCCGAACTAGGTGTTCCCTAAATTTTCCTTAAAGATTCGAACCGTTCCCAACCGGTCCGATTCGAACTCTAAACCATCTAGGCCCAAAATCGGGGCGTTACAACTCTCCCCCACTTAGGAAATTTTGTCATCAAAATTCTTACCTGATGGAAAGAGATGCGGAAATTGCCTCAGCATGTCCGCCTTGCTTTCCCACGCGGCCTCCTCAACTCCCCGGTGTCGCCACAACACCTTCACAAGTTCTATCGTCTTGCCACGAAGAACCTTGCTACTTACTTCCAGGACCCTCACTGGTTCCTCATCATAAGATAGATCCGGATTCAACTCTATCTCCTCAATAAGCATCACATGCGAAAGATCCGATCTGTACTTCCGTAACATGGAGACATGAAACACATCACGTATCTTCTCCAACTCAGCAGGCAATCTCAACCGATATGCCATAGGACCAATACGCTCCACAATCTCATAAGGTCCAATAAACCTTGGGCTAAGTTTACCTTTACGCCCAAATCTCATCACCTTCTTACAAGGTGACACTTTCAAGAACACATGTTCGCCAACCGCGAGCTCAACTTCCCTACGCTTCAAGTCCGCGTAAGATTTCTGCCTATCCGATGCCGCTTTCAACCGCTCACATATGAGCTTCACCTTCTCGGCGGTTCCATTAAGCATAGCCGACATTGAAATCAACTTTTGCCCAGCTTCTACCAAACAAAGAGGGTTCCTATATCTTCTCCCATACAAAGTCTCATATGGAGCCATTTGGATACTTGCCTGGTAACTGTTGTTATACGCAAACTCAACCAACGGCAAGTGTTTCTCCCAAGAACCTTGAAAATCAATCACGCAGCATCTCAGCATATCGTCAAGCACTTGGATCACACGTTCCGACTGTCCATCTGTCTGCGGATGATATGAAGTGCTGAAATTCAAACGTGTACCCAAGACTTGATGCAAACATTCCCAAAATCGCGATGTAAACCTCGGATCCCTATCCGACACAATGGAATTTGGCACACCGTGCAACCGCACAATCTCAACTATGTAACACCCCAATTTTGGGCTTGGAAGTTTAAGGTCTCAATCGGACCGGTCTGAGAAACGGTTCGAATATAAAAGGAGCTTTTAGGGAACGCCTAGTTCGAGATGCTTTAAAAATATAGAAAAATATCTAAAAATCCTCATTTAATATATATAAGAGAGTGGTGAAATCAATTTTACAAAATAAGGTTTGGAAATATTACATTTCGATGTAGTGACCAAATTGCGATTTTTGAAAAGTTTAGTAGGGACTATTTGTAAAGGATTGAAACTTTGAATCTTTAAAGAGCTAATTTACCCTAAATGTTTTTCTCTAGATTTTTCCTTAATTTGGGTGATTTAATTAATGTTTTAATTAAATAAAAGAAAGGTGAAAACTACTTTTTGATTTTCATAACTACCTTTCTCTAATTTTCTCACATTCCCTTTTCTCTCAAAATCCTATCATCCAAACACCTTTTCTCCAGCAAAATTCATATTGATTTTTACTTCAATTGATGAGATTTCCATCACTCATTGGTTCCTAATCAATCTTGCAACAAATCCATTTGATTTCCACATTGTATTTTCAAGGAATTTTGCCCAAATCAAGGAGAAATCATCTTTTAGAGGTAAGATTGTTCTTCTCCTCTAAATACTCAGTTCTTTACTGAAATTCCAAAGTTGTCAATCATTTATTAAAGTTTTATAAATGGTTTTAATGTTAGAAACCAGATTTTGGCTTAAAACTCAAGATTTTGGAAGAGATCTTGAAGATTTTCATTGTAGTTGATTGGGCTCTGTTTTGAGATAGTTCTCTAATGTATTTTGGATGTTAAATGATGTTAGAAATGAGGTTTTATCAATCCAATCCCGAATAGGTTGTGTTTCCTAAGTTTTTGCTTATGAAAATGGTGGTTTTTGAGGTGTTTTTGGTGTTCTGTTATAGATGGAGGTATAAGGACGAGTTTAGAGTTGTTTTTGATGTTAATCGATGTTTAGAACTGATTAGAAGTGATGGATCTTGGCTGGGTTAAGTTTTGGAAGAGTTTGGAGGTGATTTCGGTTGTGTTTGGTAGCCGAAATGTTGTGTTTGCTTAGAGCAACGAGTTTAGGAGGGTTGGCTGAAGATTTCAATGCATGATGATGCATTAATCCTCTGCTTTTATGTGTTTAAAATAGGGGAGACATCTTCGGACACTTTTAGAGTTGATCCGAAAGCTCAATTGGCGTTTTAGCAAGCAAGCGAAACAAAATCGGTGAGTGCGATTTTGTTTGAAGTCCATGAGGACAAAAATACAAGGTTTGGGGATTTAGGAGAGGTTTGAAACACCTTTCTAAGTCCGAAAGTAAGTATGATTTGATTTGGTCTCTCTAAAGTGGTGTTTGCCCCTAAAATTCTTTTACATGCTCATGGGTTGAGATTGTTAAATTCCTACTGTTTTTATGCATGTTTTAGAGCATGAGATTATGCTTGTAGAGATGTCATGAGATGGCATGTTGCATTGAATAGATTTGAGCTTTTGGTTTGAAGCAAAGTATGATTTATGATTTGAAATGTGGTGAGAAAACCTTTGAGTTTTATTGCATGAAAAACAGTAGGTGTGATGGTATTTTGACACATTATATTGGCATAGATGTTGAGAAACTTACCGGATATAATTGATCGATCAATAGGATGAGAGTGCACTATAAAATAAAAATCTGTACGTGCTCTTTGGTTAAGCCAAAGGGAGGTATTCCGATAATGGGCATTCCATCGGGTGGGACTTGGTGAAATACCCAAACTTTGTGGTGATGAGAGATTCCGCCATGTGAGTGTTGCATGTAAAATAGTCTATCGCAATGGTAGTGCAAGTATACACGACGCAAGTAGTAAAGTGATACGAAGTATCGGATATCGTCTCCACAGGGATTGGGCTAATAGCTTCACCTTAATTCACTGCATGAAAGTAAATAAAATATTTGAGAAGTTGTCACGAAAATAATAAAGTAAACTTAAATAAAAGAGTAAAGATATCAAGATAGAGAGAATGGGCTGGTATTGAATTGCTCAGTAGTGCAGGTATTGCAGAGTTTAGGAAATCCAGTTTTGTCGTCGCGCCCGTCACGGCAGCACCTGTCGCGGCAGCAGTCCGTTGATTGTCGCGGCAGCAAACACTCAACTCAGTACTTTCAAGTTTGGCAAGAATCCCAGATCTGCCTTGGTCTATCCCTAGGTCCAAGTCTGTCGATGATCACGTCTTTGATGATACCTCCTGGCGTGAATCGAAGGATGAACATCGATGTGTATGAATTCTTCTTTAGCCACTAAACCTCGTCCTATCCCTAGGCCAGAGATAGTTCAACTATAAAGTAGAGAACTTGCTCTTATTTCTTTCGTATACTTAACTCTCCCGATGCTAAGTAAATAGATAACCTCACAATGCTCTCCCGATGCTCTTGCAAGATATTAATAACCAAAATAAGAGAACTTGAAGTTTATTTTATTGAACTGAAAATTCCTAAAACAAAACAACCCTTGCAACTACTTTACAAATCAACCCGTGGCCCTAGGAAGGATTTAGAACATGGCGGCGGCGGGAAAACGGCTAGGGGTTTTGGTTATCGGTTATGGGATATTCGATATGCCCTTGGTTAAAATACATGCCCTTATATAAGCTTTGGGCTCAAGTTATCTAATTTAACAAGGATTACAACTTTAATTAAAAGTATGATTCTAATAAAGACTAATCTTCAAGGAATCTACTTTCCACCCGTCTTCCTTGTTTCTTGGGATTTTCTCTCCTTGAGCTTTGGGCTTGACATATCTTTTGATCTGGGGCTTGGAAAAATATAAGGTTTTCACACGACAGACGAGCTGAATTTTCTCTATCTGTCGAGGTCCACTTTGCTTTTTCTTCACAAAACTGCTATCGTCCTCTGCTGTCACGGCAGCACCATGGCAGCATCGTCCTCTTTGTCTGCTTGTCCAGTTCAGCTCTTCTGCTTCTCTGGCCAGCGCCTGCCTTCTCCGTCTGCTATGGCAGCAACCTGCAAAAACAGCCATTCTTAGTAGAATCTGTGCCTTTAATATATTTGTGATGTTTTGCTGTAAACTAACCTAAATGCAATGAATAATGCTTGAATGCAGCAGAAATATGGGTTAAATAGGGTGTAAATAATAGATCTTTTACACACTCAACACACCCCCAAACTCAAGTTTTTGCTTGCCCTCAAGCAACTAAGACCTAAAAGAAAAATGAAATATTTTTGTTTTGGCTTTCAAACAGTGAACTTTCCCTTACCCGTCGTTCGTTCCATGTGACGGCAGCAACTTGTCGGATAATTTAGAATCTGTCTGGAATCTCATTATAAACCTCGTGCAGTGTGTGCATGCTTGTGAACAGTTATATGCCAAGACTCTCTTAGTTTCACTAGAATATTCAACTCTTAACTCAAATTTTTATGCCAAAGTTTATCTTTTGAAGGCACTTTTTCATGCTCCTTTGATTTTTTTGTTTTGACTGGATTTCTCTAAAGTTTTACTAGAGCCAGTTTTAGGCACCTCTAGTTAACTTCCTAGAGCCAGTTTCGGGCACCTCTAGGGCTGTTGAGTCTCTTTTGCTAAACTTCTTTCCTAGAGCCAGTGTTAGGCACCTCTAGGGGCTATTCAAGTGCTAAGCTTCCTATTCTAGTTTGGCTAAGAGAAGTCTAAACAGTATAACAGTCACAATGGTGTTTAAGTTTTCCGAACTATAGAAAGGCTCTAAACTTCTCCTTAAACTATCCTAAAGTTACTGCCACGACAGAGCTGTCACGACAGGTAAGTTCAATTCACAGTTTTCAGCCAAAATTTTCAAGATTTTCATCATTATTATTTTTTTAAAGAGAAAAATAACTAAGTAAAAGACACAAAATTTAACTAAGATGTACTCCATTAATATGGAGGGTTGCCACCCCGAAACTCGAGGGTTGCATTGCCCTCAATGCAAATGACCAAATAAAAATGAAAACATATGAAGGCAGTACATCACAAGATATATATGGCAGGCAGCAATAAGAAAATGAGAAACTTAAATTTAGGCACTGTCTTCGCTGCTGCTGCTGAGGCGGATCTGGCAGCGGATTCTGGCTCTTGGGGCGGGCTGGGGTGGTTGCTGTACAACCTGAATGTCAGAGCTGCTGCCGCTGCTGTCACTGTTGCTGCTGGCGTTTGGCAGAGTTTTCTTATCTGCCATTCTTTTCTGCCTCTTTACCGGTGTAAATTCCTTCGACAGGTTCCTCTGAATAGAGGGTTCATCGTCACTGTCTGCCCAAACGGAGGGGGAAGAGAATCCAACAACAAAGGCAGCAAGGTCATCCGAGGGCACTGGTCGCTTTGTTCCTCGAGCAGATGGTTCGACATGAGTGTTGTCGGCTGCTGTCGGGGCAAGCGATGGTATGGAGGCGGCATATGGTGTTTGTGGGGTAGCAGCATGTGTAGGTGTGTGGACAGGGGTGGTGACAGTGAAATAGTGGGCAGGGAAGGTGGGGAAAACAACATCAGGGAAATTTAAAGTATTTTGAATAAAATTTACCGTAGATGCGGTGAAGTCCCTAATGAATGTCATGAGGCCCAACTGTCTTTCCTCCATTTTTTGAATGGCAACTAGGATCTGATTTGAGGAGTCTGTCGGAGCAGCTGCTGCGGCGACAGGTGCAGGATTTGGCTGCTCTGATGATTCAGCTGTGGCAGCAGCGGGGTTGAATGAAGAGAGAGGGGTGGCCACTGTCAGCTCCATGAGGCTGATGATATTCTTTTCTGTCCAACCCCATCCTTTCAGTATGGAATCGGTGTCGGCTTCCTGCACATTATGACCGCGGCAGAGGGACGTGATGAGGTAGGGGAGGCAAAGGAGGGCCGACGGTCGATGTGCACTTTCCAAAATACTCTCTCGCATATATCTATCCACATTAATGGGTCGTTCGTTTAAAATAGAGTGTATTAAGGCTAACCTCTGCTGGTCAACGGTGGTATGATGCGACGACGGTAGGATCCTCTTTTTGATGAAGGCATTCCACAGTTTTGCCTCCGGTCGCAGCTGCCCCCTCTTCACCGTGTGTGGATTTTTTCGGCTTGTATTCCATTCGGTCCCATCTTCCGTCAGTTCTGCCATTACAGCGTCATAGGCAGCATCATCCAATGTGTCGAGGAACTGCTGGTGTGCATCATCATTGGGGCCCATGTAGAGGCCATATAAGGAGTTTATGCGGTCGGTTGTAAACGATACTTATTTTCCTCTGACAGTCACTGCTGTCGCCGTTTTGCTGCTGATGGCAGCATAAAATTCTCTCACCAGTGTCTCGTTCATCTCCTCTGGTTGCTCAGGAAATGATTGCCATAATAGAGCTCTAATCTTCCTAGCGATGAAAGGATTGAGGCCCAAATTCTCTGCCTTAGGAGTATAAATGAAGCCTCGTTCTTCCCACAGATCTCTGGTTGCAAAGGACTGTGGGGGAGTTGCTGCTGGTGAAGAAGTTGAAGCAGCACTGCGGCTGGTTTTTCTGGAAGACATGTTAGTGCAAGGGTTGTGAAAGTAAAAGAAAACAAATGAAAACTAAAGATGGAGAGCTAGTAAGAAAAGTAGGAGTGAGTGAAAATCAAAATGAAACGGGGTTTTATAGAAGAGGAATTGCTGCCCGTTGAAGCTGTAACGGCAGGCGCGAATAACGGGGCGGCTGTGTAGTTTTAGCGTGTCTGACGCGTCTGACACACGTTTCCGCGTCTGTCACATGTTTCCGCGTCTGTCGTGACAACCTGTATTTTCCGTGTCTGCCGCGGCAGCTGGAACGACAGGCTTCAATATTGGGCTTCTGTTGGGCTGATGGATGGGTGGTAGGCTGAATTCACTTCTCCTGTTCTTCTTGGCTCCTTTATTTCCTAAAAACAATAAACATAAAAACATTATTCGAATAAAATAAACCTTATTTCCTAATAAATAATAAATAAAAAAAATAAAAAAAATTTAGGTTAAATTAGGTATGCCAGGTGGGGCATCTCCTAAGGTAACCACTTCCTGCATTCCTGGGGCTTCAGTCCCCTGATAATGCTTGAGGCGCTATCCGTTGACTTTGAATTGGTGCCCGTCTTTTAATGATCGGATTGTGATGGCACCATGGGGAAAAACTTGTACGACTTGGAATGGTCTAGACCATCTAGATTTCAGTTTCCCTGGGAAAAGTTTCAGTCGAGAGTTGAACAACAAGACAAGCTGCCCTGGGCAGAACTGTCGTGGCAGCAACTTCCTGTCATGCCACTTCTTAGTTTTCTCCTTGTAGATTCTTGCATTGTCGTAGGCCATTGTCCGTATTTCTTCAATTTCGTTGAGATCTAACAGCCTTTTCTGTCCAGCCTTGTCCAAGTCCATATTTACTGCCTTGATTGCCCAGTATGCTCTGTGCTCTATCTCGACAGGTAGGTGACATGTTTTCCCATAAATCAATCGGTATGGAGACATGCCCAATGGAGTCTTAAAAGTTGTCCTATATGCCCATAGCGCATCATTGAGGAGTAAAGACCAGTCTTTCCTAGTTGGCTTAACCATCTTCTCAAAAATGTTCTTAACTTCCCTATTAGATATTTCAGCTTGTCCATTGGTCTGTGGGTGATATGCTGTTGCGATCCGATGCTTGACATCATATTTCTTCAAGGCGGCAGCAATAACCCTATTGTCGAAATGTCTCCCTTCATCACTGATAATCGCCTTAGGGATGCCAAACCAAGAAAAAAATGTTTTTGTGTAAAAACCTTTGGACTGTCTTGGCATCATTGTTTTGAGTGGTGATAGCTTCAACCCACTTAGAGACATAATCCACTGCTAGGAGGATGTATAGATTTCCACATGAAGATGGGAAAGGTCCCATAAAATCAATCCCCCAAACGTCGAAGATTTCGACTTCTAAAATGTTCTGCAGCGGCATCTCGTTTCTCCGTGAGATGTTTCCTGTCCTTTGGCACCTGTCACAGTTCTTGTAGAAGATTTGAGCATCTTTATACAGTGACGGCCAATAAAACCCTAACTGAAGCACCTTGGCAGCAGTTTTGTTGCCTCCTAAGTGACCTCCATACTGTGAAGCATGGTAGTGATGAAGAATGTCTTCTTGCTCTTCCTGTGGTACACATCTCCTTATAACCTGATCTGCACAAATTTTGAAAAGAAGAGGTTCGTCCCAATAATAATGCTTAACATCATTTTGGAACCTCTTCCTGGCTTGATAATTCAGATCAGAAGGAATTATTCCGCTAACTATAAAATTAACGAAATCAGCATACCAGGGGAGTTCAGAAGACTTACTTGCCGCCATGGATGTCGCGGCAGTGATTGCGGCAGCAAAGAGCTGCTCGTCTGGGAAGGTCTCCAGTATGTTTGTCTCATCTGTTGGTAGACTCTGTCCCTTCTCCAACCTTGACAAGTGATCTGCCACCTGATTTTCTGTCCCTTTTTTGTCCTTGATTTCAAGGTCGAATTCTTGCAATAGCAGGATCCACCGTATCAATCGAGTCTTTGCATCCTTTTTCGCGAAAAGATACTTCAGGGCAGAATGGTCTGTGTGCACTATTACCTTCGTTCCAAGTATGTAAGAACGAAACTTGTCAATGGAGAATACCACAGCTAATAACTCCTTTTCTGTGATGGTAGTTTACTTGGGCGTCATTCAGTGTCTTACTAGCATAATATATGACATGAAATAGCTTGTCTCTCCGCTGCCCAAGTGCTGCCCCGACAGCATAGTCACTAGCATCACACATAATCTCAAATGGTTGTGTCAAGTCTGGTGGCTGTACTATTGGGGCTGTTACCAGTTTTTCCTTCAGAACCTTGAATGCTTCAGTACATTCATCATTAAAGTCAAAGGGTCGGTTCTGCTCCAAAAGATGGCATAGGGGCTTGGTGATTTTTGAGAAATTTGCAATAAATATCCGATAAAAACTAGCATGTCCCAAGAAACTTCTAATACCCTTGACTGTGGTCGGCGGCAGCAGCTTCTCAATCACTTCTATTTTGGCCCTGTCGACTTCTATCCCACGACAGCTAATCTTATGGCCAAGGACTATCCCTTCATCCACCATAAAGTGGCATTTTCCCAATTTAAAACTAGGTTTGCTTTTTCACATCTTTCAAGTACCTTTTGTAGATTGTTGAGGCAGCTCTCAAAATCGTCTCCAAAGACTGAAAAATCATCCATAAAAATTTCAAGGAAGTCCTCCACCATATCAGAGAATATGGCCATCATGCACCTTTGGAAGGTGGCGGGTGCATTGCATAATCCAAACGGCATCCTCCTAAAAGCATAGTTCCGTAGGGGCATGTGAAAGTCGTCTTTTCTTGATCTTCCAGTGCGATAGCAATTTGATTATAATCTGAGTAACCATCAAGAAAACAATAGTAAGGTTTACCCGCTAATCTATCAAGCATTTGATCAATAAAGGGTAAAGGAAAGTGGTCCTTTCGGGTAGCTTTGTTAAGCTTCCGATAGTCCATACAAACCCTCCAACCGGTCACAGTCCTGGTTGGGATTAACTCATTGTTTTCGTTGGTCACCACGGTCATTCCTCCTTTCTTGGGAACGCATTGCACCGGGCTCACCCATTTGCTGTCGAAGATGGCGTAAATAAAACCAGCATCTAACCATTTGATTATCTCTTTACGAACCACCTCTTTCATCGCATGGTTTAGCCGCCTTTGGGCATCTATAGTCGACTTATGATCTTCTTCTAATAGGATTTTGTGCATGCATAACGCCGGACTAATGCCTTGAATATCAGCGATTGTCCATCCAATTGCCTTTTTGTGCTGCCGCAACATGCCTATTAGCTGCCGTTCCTGTTCCTGTGGCAGCTTAGAAGAGATGATTACGGGCAATGTATCATTTGAACTAAGAAAAGGATATTTTAGCTGCCCTGGCAGGGGCTTCAGTTCTAAGGCAGGTGGCTCAACAGTAGATGGCTTTTGGATTGCATGGTTATCCGAAGTATAATTTAGAGGTTCGAATAACTTATGTGGACGATCGCCTATCCAGTTTACCTCCTCCTGATCTTCAGTATCTGATGTATCAGAGTCAGAGGAGTTGCTGTTGTCGGTGCTGTCGTCAGTGCTGTCGTGACAGTCCTGTAGGTGGCTGCCGCGGCAGTGACCAATTTTTATGTCGTGACAGCCCGACCTGATGCAGGGTTGATCAAAGGCAACTTCAGTGATAGCCTTGCATTCCTCGTCTGCATCAGCATGCTTCATAGCTTGGAGAACATTCAACTTAATCTCTTGATCGTTCACTCGCATGGTGAGTTCTCCTTTCTCCACATCAATCATTGATCTTCCCGTGGCTAAGAAGGGTCGCCCAAGGATGATTGGTGCGTTTTCGTCTGCCTCACAATCTAAAACAAGAAAGTCAGCAAGAAAAATAAATTTATCCACTCTTACCAGAATATCTTCAATTTTTCCTTCCGGATGAACATAAGAGCGGTCTGCCAGCTGCAGAGTTACTGTCGTGGGCCGCGCCTTTCCAATACCTAATTTCTGAAAAACACATTTTGGCATTAAATTAACACTAGCACCAAGATCACAAAGTGCCTTACCCACATATTTATTTCCGATTACACAAGGTATGATGAAGCTCCCCGGATCCTTCTTTTTCTGGGGTGGCTGCCGATGAAGAATACTCATACAACCTTCTGTCATCTTTACTGTTTCAAATTCCCCAAGTTTAGATTTCTTTGACATGACATCCTTGAGAATTTGGTATAACCGGGCATCTCCCTGACGGCATCTAATAGCGGAATATTAATATGAACCTGCTTAAAAATATCATAAATCTTTTTGAGTTGAGATTCTTGCTTAGCTTGCTGTAACCGTTGGGGAAAAGGAGGTGGGGGACGATAATCAGCAATACGTCCTTCCCAATGCATACCAATCTGAGGAGATTTAGGTTCATCAATTTTCTCCTCTATCGCTTCTGCAGTCGTGATAGGCTCATCGGCAGCAGTCTGTTTATGACCTGTCGGGGCAGCTTCCTCGGCAGGTTTATCTAAGGCTGGTTTCCTTACTGTTTCAGCTTCTTTTTCCGGCCCTGGTAGTTTCTTCCCACTCCTAGTAGTAATAGCCTTACATTGCTCATGTGTGGGCTGCCTAGCATTTTCAGTATTACTAGGGAATCCTCCAGTCTGCCTCGACTTAATATGTTGGGAAACCTGACCCATTTGTGTCTCCAAAGATTTCAGAGTAGCTTCATGATTCGTCATCCACATCTCTGTTTTATCCATGAAATTCTCTGTGTTCTTGACAAACTAATTCATATTCTCAATATAAGTACATGTCTGAGACATAAAAGTGGCCAGAGTCTGTTCCAGTATACTGCTCGTGGCAGCTGGTTGCTGTTTTTGCTGCTGCGGCGGCAGTTGCTGTCGCGTCAGCAATCTAGGTCCTCCCTGATTCTGATTGTGTGCTTGTGGATTCAAGGCATTATTAGGATTACTCCAAGAAAATTTGGGATCCTTCCTCCAATTGGGATTATAGTTGTTGGAATTGTAATTCGGCTTGTAGTTTCCAACATATTTTCCCTCTTCTAACTGTATAGGACACTCATCCGAACTATGATTTCCTTCACAGATTTCACATACCTCTTCAACAGCAAATTCATGTTGTGAATCATCATTCAATAACCTTTTCATTGCTTTAGTAAGGAATTCTACCTGTGATTTCATCGTGCTGTCGGCTTCATAATCCTTGACAGCTAGTACCCGTTTACCCCCTCTTCTTGTTGTCGGAAATTGCTCCTCGTTCTTAGCCAGATTTTTCAATACTTGCATTGCCTCGTCCGGATCTTTATCCAATAATAATCGGTTTGTTGCTGAATCAATTCGAATACGAATTTTTAAGTTGGCAGCATTATAAAACTTTGTTACCTGATTCCAGACGGGGAATCCATGCATTGGGCAGTTCCGTAGAAGAGTAGTAAATCTGTCCCAGGCCTCGTGCATCGGCTCGTCATCTTCCTGTTGAAAAGTAGCAATTTCATTACGTAATCGCTCAGATAAATGCGAAGGATTAAAACGAGATAAAAATTCACGAGATAAATCTGCCCAAGTTCTAATTGAACCCGACGTAAATTTGTTCCACCAAGTTTTTGCTCTGTCCCTCAATAAGTGAGGAAATAACCGAAGCCTCAGTATCTTCGGATTAACTCCTGGCAGTCTAAACGAACCACAAATCTCCTAGAACGTTTTGAGATGCTCTCTAGCATCTTCTGTAACAGCACCACTGAATTGACCAGCATTGTTGATCATGCTAAACATAACAGGTTTCAGCTCGAAGTTGTCAACATCTATGTCCGGCAGCGTGGTTTCTAGTTCTACATGATCGTTCAACATGTAGTAACGACAGGACCGTCGTCCGGCAGCGGCAGCAGGGTTGCCGGCAGGCGGTATAATATCGCCGACAGGCGGGTCGTTTCCATTGTGGGCCATCTTCTCTAGCTGTTCTTCAAGGTACTCGTTCCTGGCTAGTAAGTGACGAAGTTGTTTCTTGAGATTGAATGAACGTTCGATTTCTGGATCTAATGGATATTCAGGATCTTTACCTCGATTCGATCTGTGCATAAACAAGAAAACCTTGTGAAAAGCAAGAGTTGAATGCACCAAAGAAAAACAGAAAAATAAAAATAAAAAATAAAAACGAAAAGTGCAATAAAAGAAAAGGTAGATTTATGTTGCCAATCCCCGGCAACAGCGCCAAAAACTTGTTGCGTGTAAAATAGTCTATCGCAATGGTAGTGCAAGTGTACACGACGCAAGTAGTAAAGTGATACGAAGTATCGGATATCGTCTCCACAGGGATTGGGCTAATAGCTTCACCTTAATTCACTGCACGAAAGTAAAGAAAATATTTGAGAAGTTGTCACGAAAATAATAAAGTAAACTTAAATAAAAGAGTAAAGATATCAAGATAGAGAGAATGGGCTGGTATTGAATTGCTCAGTAGTGCAGGTATTGCAGAGTTTAGGAAATCCAGTTCTGTCGTCGCGCCCGTCACGGCAGCGCCTGTCGCGGCAGCAGTCCATTGATTGTTGCGGCAGCAAACACTCAACTCAGTACTTTCAAGTTTGGCAAGAATCCCAGATCTGCCTTGGCCTATCCCTAGGTCCAAGTCTGTCGATGATCACGTCTTTGATGATACCTCCCGGCGTGAATCGAAGGATGAACACTGATGTGTATGAATTCTTCTTTAGCCACTTAACCTCGTCCTATCCCTAGGCCCGAGATAGTTCAAATATAAACTAGAGAACTTGCTCTTATTTCTTTCGTATACTTAACTCTCCCGATGCTAAGTAAATAGATAACCTCACAATGCTCTCCCGATGCTCTTGCAAGATATTATTAACCAAAATAAGAGAACTTGAAGTTTATTTTATTGAACTGAAAATTCCTAAAACAAAACAACCCTTGCAACTACTTTACAAATCAACCCGTGGCCCTAGGAAGGATTTAGAACATGTCGGCGGCGGGAAAACGGCTAGGGGTTTTGGTTATCGGTTATGGGATATTCGATATGCCCTAGGTTAAAATACATGCCCTTATATAAGCTTTGGGCTCAAGTTATCTAATTTAACAAGGATTACAACTTTAATTAAAAGTATGATTCTAATAAAGACTAATCTTCAAGGAATCTACTTTCCAGCCGTCTTCCTTGTTTCTTGGGATTTTCTCTCCTTGAGCTTTGGGCTTGACATATCATTTGATCTGGGGCTTGGAAAAATATAAGGTTTTCACACGACAGACGAGCTGAATTTTCTCTATCTGTCGAGGTCCACTTTGCTTTTTCTTCACAAAACTGTTGTCGTCCTCTGCTGTCACGGCAGCACCATGGCAGCATCGTCCTCTTTGCCTGCTTGTCCAGTTCAGCTCTTCTGCTTCTCTGCTCAGCGCCTGCCTTCTCCGTCTGCTCTGGTAGCAACCTGCAAAAACAGCCATTCTTAGTAGAATCTGTGTCTTTAATATATTTGTGATGTTTTGCTGTAAACTAACCTAAATGCAATGAATAATGCTTGAATGCAGCAGAAATATGGGTTAAATAGGGTGTAAATAATAGATCTTTTACACACTCAACAGTGAGTACGGTGATGAGAGATTCCACCGGAAGTTGTGTTGCTAGACAAGTGAGTACGGTGATGTGAGATTCCACCGGAAGAGTCTAGTGTAGAAATGTGTCCGCATATTCGAGTATTAATGAGATGCTAAATGCCAATATAAATGATGAAATGGTTTTTGTTACACATGTACCTTTGATGAAATGATTTATCCTATGAGATATGCATATGTGTTTTGTTTAGAAATGCTTTGACAATACAAGCATGTGAATGGCCTTGCCATGAGATTTGCATTGGTTTTAATGCATGAGATAGAATGAAGGTACATGTGATTTCAATGAGCTTTGCTTTGAAAGTTTACCAAGCATGAGGAAGAGATGAGCATGTGGTTTAAAAGCTTTGATGAAAGTGTTTTCTAAAATTGCATTATTGTGTTGTTTTCTTTAGAGCATGCCTCACTAAGCATTTGTGCTTACGCTCTCTTTTACCAATAATGTAGATAATTGAGGTGTTTAAGGGCATCAAGGAAGTTAAGTTCATCCAAGGAAATCCAAGCTCACATATGGTGAAGTTTTCGTACACTATTAGTTTTGATAAATTGGCAATGGGAACCTAAGATTTGTTTTGGGAGATGTGTTAAACTCCCTAAGGTTGTGGCATGTTGGATTGCCTATTAGTGATTTGGTAATAGGAAGCATGCCTCTAGATTTGTGAGTTTTCATTTTTGATGCAATGAAGGTGTTTAGGAGTTCTAAATATGTACCTTATATGTTTGTTGACTTGTTGGTATGTTTGGAGAGTCTTTTGGATGTGTTTGAATGGGTTTATGCATGAAAAACCAGCAATTGATGCAGTTTCTGGGCAAACCGTATCGAAACACCCTTTAGTGTTTCGAAACGGGGGCTTGAAATGACCTTCGTGTTTCGAAACACTAAAGGATGTTTCGAAACGATTTGGCTACTAGAATGCCACGTTTCGGAACTGGTCTCGAAACCAACCCGCGTATCGGAACGGTCAACGCTGTTTCGATCCAGCGTTCCGATACAGCAGGTGGATGTTTCGAAACGGGTGACCGTTGGGCACAGATTTGAATGGTGCTGAAGTTTGCAAGCTTTACATTTTAGTCCCAAATGTGAAAGTTGCAATTGCTTGAGTTTGAGATGTCCATTCAAGATGAAATTTTGCAGAGAAGTATGTAACGTGACTAATTTCATATAGGTAACCTTAAAATCAATAAAGACATTCTGTTTTACAAAAATTACAATTTGGTCCCTAAACTTGTAATAAGTACAATTGAGTCCCTGTATGTTATCCGATCGTTGTGCCTTTCTCAATTATGTTTTATGAGTACTCACTTAGGGTTAACGTGTATCTAGACAAGATTAAAAAGAAAAAAAGGTTGTGAATCAAGGTTGACTTTCGGGTTGACTTTGGTTTTCCCCGTGTAATCTTCGTAGTTTGGGTCAACCGTCTAGGCCGGGCTAAGGGGGTTACATTTGGTGGATAATGTATGTGCATTTGCATGATGTGCCTTTTGGGTGAAAGAATGTTGTGTGAATAGTGATGCATGGTTTCAATTGTGATGTGCATGTGATGTTATTCTATGTTGGAGTGTGTTAGGGGATCCCATTGCCATATCAAAACTAATGAAAGGAATTGTTTTCGAAAATGAGCTTGAGTACTTGGATTACTTACCTTACTGTGCCTAATTGTGTTTATTGCATTTTTGTCAGTGCATTGTTTTTTGTAAATGGGGCCACGTAGAGAGATGAGGATGAATACAAGAGCTATGGCTCAGAATGAGAATGATGAGAATGGTGAGAATGTTTTGGATTTACCTCCTCCTCCTGGCGGTGGACCACATGGTGGTGATGGTGGTGCTGGAGTTGGAAATGCTGGTGTTGGTACTGGTGCTGGGGTCGCTGGACCTGAAGGTGTGCAGGGGCAAGCTGCTCCTGATATGACTGTGTTGATTCAGGCTATTACTGGAGCCTTTCAAGCAGCAGTAGCTGGAGCTCATGGAGCTGCGCATCAGGATGATGCCAATGTGAGATTGCCTTTGGAACGTCTTCGCAGTCTAGGAGGGATTGAGTTCAGAGGTTTATCTCCGAAAGGATCTGAGTCTTGGTTGGAAAGCACCAAGAGGATTTTGGGTCCAATGAACTGAAATAATGTGCAGAAGCTGGGTTGTGTGGTGTCACTGCTGCATGGTGATGCTTATACGTGGTGGACGGCCACTATCTCTGGGATGGAAGATGATGAGGTGACTTGGACGTTCTTCCTGGGTCCATTTAAGCGGATGTATCTGGGTGTGCGATACCTAGATGAGAAGAAAAGAGAATTTATGTCTCTTGTGCAAGGTAGCATGACGGTGGCTGAGTATGAGATTCAGTTTGTTTGCCTCAGTCAGTATGCCCCTGAGCTGATCTCTAATGAGCGGGAGAGGTGCGAACGATTCCATTATGGGTTAGTAACGGATGTGAAGACTTTTATGCTTGCGGCTGATTATACAAATTTCGATGTCTTGGTCACTAGAGCCAAAGACATTGAGTCAAATCTTGGTTTGACTAGCCGAGCGGGTGGATCTAGCTCTGGGTAGAGAGCGGCTGAATGCGATTATGGTAGAGATCGCAACAAGAGGCATAAGGATAGGAGGCCGCACTTTGATGCTAGGCGTGGAGGTGGTAACCCTGGTAGAGGTCAGCAAGGACCTGATGTTGTTCAGAGGACTTCTGAGTGTAACCGTTATGGTAGACGGCATGGTGGCGAGTGTTGGGGTAACCTTGGTACATGCTAGAATTTTGGAAACCATGGACATTTGAAGAAGGATTGTCCTCAACCTTTGAAGGAGGGACATACTCTGGTGAGAGCAGTTGAGCCACAGAGAGGCCGTGGGCGCGGCCGTGGTAATTTTCAGCGCAGAGATGATGGAGGCAGGAATGTAGCACATGTTGTGGCTGTTCAACCCGAAGGTGGTGGTCAGGCTCGAGTGTATGCTCATCGTGAGGGAAGGAATGATACGGATGTGATCGCATGTACCTTTACTTTCCAATCCTTATCATTACTTTCTTTGGTTGATTCTGGATCTACACACTCGTACATATTGCGTGAACATGCTCAAATGCTTGGTTTATTTGTTGAGTCTTTGGATGTTGGTATGCGTGTGACTAGTTCCTTTGGTGAGACAGTTTAACACGAAAGTTGTATAGAAGATGTCCCTTGAAAGTGCAAAACCATGTTTTTCTTGTTGATCTCATGGAATTGCCATTCTATGGTTTTGATGTAATCCTTGGTATGGATTGGCTTGTTGAGCATCAGGCTGTAGTGGATTTTGAAAGCAAGCGAGTTTCGCTGAAACTTGCGGATGATTACGAAGTGGTGGTGGTTGGTGAGAATGTGAAGTTTCTTGCCAATGTGGTGTCTACATTAGAAGTGAGCCGGATGCTAAGGCAAGGTTGCGAAGCTTACCTAGCCTTTGTGATGAATCCTAGTTTAAGGGAGTTGCGCGTTCAGGATATCAGAACTGTACGGGAGTTTCCTGGAGTGTTTCCGGAGGAGTTACCTGGATTGCTGCCTAGTCGTGAGGTGGAGTTTGGAATTGAGCTGTATGAAAACACAACTCCGGTGTCCATTGCTCCCTATCGCATGGCACCTAAGGATTTGAAGGAGTTGAAGACGCAGCTTCAGGAGTTGCTTGACCGTGGTTTCATTCGACCTGGTGTGTCACCGTGGGGTGCACCGGTCTTGTTCGTGAAGAAGAAAGATGGCACTATGAGAATGTGTATCGATTATCGTCAGCTGAACATGTTGACTATCAATAATAGGTATCCTTTGCCGAGGATCGATGATCTTTTTGATCAGTTTCGGGGAGCGGTTGTGTTCTCCAAGATTGACTTAAGGTCAGGATACTACGAGCTTAAGGTGAAAGATATGGATGTGCCGAAAACAACCTTTAGAAAGAGGTATGGGTATTATGAGTTCCTTGTAATGTCGTTTGGCTTGACAAATGCTCCTGTTGCTTTCATGGACATGATGAATAGAGTGTTTCATGAGTACTTTGACAAGTTTGTTGTGGTGTTTATTGACGATATCCTTGTGTACTCTCGTACTGAGGAGGAGAATGAAGGTCATTTGAGGGTTGTCTTGCAAGCGCTTATGGAAAATCAGCTTTATGCTAAGCTGAGCAAGTATGAGTTTTGGCTAAAGGAAGTTGTGTTCTTGGTCATGTGGTTTCGGCTCAGGGGATTCGTGTTGACCCTTAGAAGATTGAGGCGGTAATGAATTGGAAGCCTCCTAAGTCCGTTCATGAAGTCTGTAGTTTCCTTGGGTTGGCAGGATATTACCGGAGGTTTGTGGATGGATTTTCGAAGATTGCTGCACCTTTGACGAAGTTGTTGCAGAAAGATGTCAAGTATGAGTGGACAGAAGCAAGACAACAAGCTTTTGAGAAGCATAAGGCAGCTTTGACGCAAGCTCCTATCTTGGTTCAACCTGAATCAGGAAAAGAGTTTGTGGTTTATAGTGACGCATCCTACGTTGGTTTGGGGTGTGTGATAATGCAAGAGGGTAAGGTGGTGGCTTATGCATCACGACAGTTGAAGGTGCATGAGCGCAATTATCCTACGCATGATATTGAGTTAGCTGCGGTGGTTTTTGCTTTGAAGATTTGGAGACATTATCTGTATGGTGAGAAGTGTATTGTGTACACTGATCACAAGAGTTTGAAGTATCTGATGTCTCAGAAAGAGTTGAATCTTAGGCAACAACGTTGGGTGGAGTTGCTTAAAGATTATGATCTAATGATCGAGTACCATCCGGGAAAAGCTAATGTGGTGGCGGATGCCTTGAGCAGGAAGGTGGCGGTGGAGTTAAGGGCTATGTTTGCCAGCTTGAGTATTTCGCAAGATGGAGGTCTTGTGGCTGAATTGCAAGTGAAACCATCTCTGGTTCAGTTGATAAAGGATAAGCAGTTGTTGGATGATTCGTTGGTGCCACATGTTCAGAACATCGCTGAGGATAGATCATCAGATTTTTGTTTTAATGATGATGGAGTTCTATGTTTCGGAAGACGGATAGTAGTGTCGAATGATGCGGAGTTGAGGCATACTATTCCGACTGAAGCTTATAGTAGTCCTTTTGCTATGCACCCTGGTAGTACAAAGATGTATCGTGATTTAAAGGATGAGTACTATTGGGTGGGATTGAAGAAAGATGTTGCGGAATATGTGGGTAAGTGTATGGTTTGTCAGCGGGTTAAAGCTGAGCATTAGTTTCCTTCAGGGTTGTTGAAACCGTTGAGGATTCCTGAATGGAAGTGGGAAAGAATTACCATGGACTGTGTGTCTGGTTTGCCTTTGTCGCCGTCGAAGAAGAATTCGGTGTCGGTGATTGTGGATCGCCTTACGAATTGTGCGCATTTCTTACCTGTGCATACCACGTATACTTTGGATAAGCTTGCAGAGCTGTACATTGCTGAGATTGTGCATCTGCATGGTGTGCCAAAATCTATAGTGTCGGATAGAGATCCGAGGTTCACATCGCGTTTTTGGGAATGTTTGCATCAAGCTTTGGGTACGCTGCTGAATTTCAGTACTTCTTATCATCCACAGTCGGATGGACAGTCTAACCGTGTTATCCAAGTGCTTGAGGATATGTTGAGGTGTTGTGTGATTGAGTTTGCTTATAATAATAGCTACCAGACAAGTATTCAAATGCCACATTATGAAGCCTTGTATGGGAGGAATTGCAGAACTCCTCTTTGCTGGGCTGAAACAGGTCAGAAGTTGGTCTCGATGTCGGCTTTGTTGAAAGGAACCACCGAGAAGGTGAAACTCATTTGTGAGCGGTTGAAGGCAGCTTCTAATCGTCAGAAGTCTTACGCGGATTTGAGGCGTAAGGAGATTGAGTTTGCGGTGGGTGATCGTGTGTTTTTGAAGGTTTTGCCTTGGAAGAAGGTGATGAGGTTTGGCCGGAAGGATAAGTTGAGCCCTAGGTATATTGGACCATACGAGGTGATTGAACGTGTGGGTCCTGTTGCGTACAAGCTGAGGTTACCGAAAGAGTTGGAAAAGATACATGATGTGTTTCATGTCTCTATGCTTCGAAGGTATAGATCGGATCCCTCGCATGTTATGCCTGTGGAGGAAGTTGAGTTGAATCTAGTTTTTACCTATGATGAGGAGGCGGTTGAGATTCTGGATTCGGACAGTAAAGTTATTCGAGGTAAGACCATTGAGTTGGTTAAGGTGTTGTGGAGTCATCGTGGTGTTGATGAAGCCACGTGGGAAAGAAAATATGACATGAAGAAGCAGTTTCCTTACCTTTTTCGTCCAGGTAAATTTTGAGGACGAAATTTCTTAAGAGGGGAAGAGTTGTAACACCCCAATTTTGGGCTTGGAAGTTTAGGGTCTGAACCGGACCGTTCTGAGAAATGGTTCGAATATAAAAGAAGGTTTTAGGGAATGCCTAGTTCGGGATGCTTTAAAAATATAGAAAAATATCTAAAAATCCTCATTTAATATATATATAAGAGAGTGGTGAAATCAATTTTACAAAATAAGGTTTGGAAATATTACATTTCGGTGTAATGACCAAATTGCGATTTTTGCAAAGTTTAGTAGTGATTGTTTTGTATAGGATTGAAACTTTTAATCTTTAAGGAGCTAATTTACCCAAAATGTTTTTCTCTAGATTTTTCCTTAATTTGGGTGATTTAATTAATGTTTTAATTAAATAAAAGAAAGGTGAAAACTACTTTTTGATTTTCATAACTACCTTTCTCTAATTTTCTCACATTCCTTTTTCTCTCAAAATCCTATCATCCAAACACCTTTCTCCAGCAAAATTCATATTGATTTTTACTTCAATTGATGACATTTCCATCACTCATTGGTTCCTAATCAATCTTGCAACAAATCCTTTTGATTTCCACATTGTATTTACATGAAATTTTGCCCAAATCAAGGAGAAATCATCTTTTAGAGGTAAGGTTGTTCTTCTCCTCTAAATACTCAATTCTTCACTAAAATTCCCAAGTTGGCAATCCTTTATTAAAGTTTTATAAATGGTTTTAATGTTAGAAACAAGATTTTGGAAGAGATCTTGAAGATTTTCGTTGTAGTTGATTGGGCTCTGTTTTGAGATAGTTCTCTAATGTATTTTGGATATTAAATGATGTTAGAAATGAGGTTTTATCAATCCAATCCCGAATAGGTTGTGTTTCCTAAGTTTTTGCCTATGAAAATGGTGGTTTTTGAGGTGTTTTTGGTGTTCTGTTATAGATGGAGGTATAAGGACGAGTTTAGAGTTGTTTTTGATGTTAATTGATGTTTAGAACTGATTAGAAGTGATGGATCTTGGCTGGGTTAAGTTTTGGAAGAGTTTGGAGGTGACTTCGGTTGTGTTTGGTAGCCGAAATGTTGTGTTTGCTTAGAGCAGCGAGTTTAGGAGGGTTGGCTGAAGATTTCAATGCATGATGATGCATTAATCCTCTGCTTTTATGTGTTTAAAATAGGGGAGACATCTTCGGACACTTTTAGAGTTGATCCGAAAGCTTAATTGGCGTTTTAGCAAGCAAGCGAAACAAAATCGGTCAGTGCGATTTGGTTGGAAGTCCATGAGGACAAAAGTACAAGGTTTGGGGATTTAGGAGAGGTTTGAAACACCTTTCTAAGTCCGGAAGTAAGTATGATTTGATTTGGTCTCTCTAAAGTGGTGTTTGCCCCTAAAATTCTTTTACATGCTCATGGGTTGAGATTGTTAAATTCCTACTGTTTTTATGCATGTTTTAGAGCATGAGATTATGATTGTAGAGATGTCATGAGAAGGCATGTTGCATTGAATAGATTTGAGCTTTTGGTTTGAAGCAAAGTATGATTTATGATTTGAAATGTGGTGGGAAAACCTTTTGAGTTTTATTACATGAAAAACAGTAGATGTGATGGTATTTTGACACATTATATTGGCATAGATGTTGAGAAACTTATCGGATATAATTGATCGATCAATAGGATGAGAGTGCACTATAAACTAAAAATTCGTACGTGCTCTTTTGTTAAGCTAAAGGGAGGTATTCCGATGATGGGCATTCCATCGGGTGGGACTTGGTGAAATACCCAAACTTTGTGGTGATGAGAGATTCCGCCATGTGAGTACGGTGATGAGAGATTCCACCGGAAGTTGTGTTGCTAGACAAGTGAGTACGGTGATGTGAGATTCCACCGGAAGAGTCTAGTGTAGAAATGTGTCCGCATATCCGAGTATTAATGAGATGCTAAATGCCAATATAAATGATGAAATGGTTTTTGTTACACATGTACCTTTGATGAAATGATTTATGCTATGAGATATGCATATGTGTTTTGTTTAGAAATGCTTTGACAATACAAGCATGTGAATGGCCTTGCCATGAGATTTGCATTGGTTTTAATGCATGAGATAGAATGAAGGTACATGTGATTTCAATGAGCTTTGCTTTGAAAGTTTACCAAGCATGAGGAAGAGATGAGCATGTGGTTTAAAAGCTTTGATGAAAGTGTTTTCTAAAATTGCATTATTGTGTTGGTTTCTTTAGAGCATGCCTCACTAAGCATTTGTGTTTACGCTCTCTTTTACCAATAATGTAGATAATTGAGGTGTTTAAGGGCATCAAGGAAGTTAAGTTCATCCAAGGAAATCCAAGCTCACATATGGTGAAGTTTTCGTACACTATTAGTTTTGATAAATTGGCAATGGGAACCTAAGATTTGTTTTGGGAGATGTGTTAAACTCCCTATGGTTGTGGCATGTTTGCCTTGGTTGGTTTGATTTGTAAATGGCCTTGATTACTTGTTTTGAGGTTGGATTGCCTATTAGTTATTTGGTAATAGGAAGCATGCCTCTAGATTTGTGAGTTTTCATGTTTGATGCAATGAAGGTGTTTAGGAGTTCTAAATATGTACCTTATATGTTTGTTGACTTGTTGGTATGTTTGGAGAGTCTTTTGGATGTGTTTGAATGGGTTTATGCATGAAAAACCAGCAATTGATGCAGTTTCTAGGCAAACCGTATCGAAACACCCTCTAGTGTTTCGAAACGGGGGCTTCAAATGGCCTTCGTGTTTCCAAACGCTAAAGGATGTTTCGAAACGATTTGGCTACTAGAATGCCACATTTCGGAACTGGTCTCAAAACCAACCCGTGTATCGGAACGGTCAACGCCGTTTCGATCCAGCGTTCCGATACAGCAGGTGGATGTTTCGAAACGGATGACCGTTGGGCACAGATTTGAATGGTGCTGAAGTTTGCAAGCTTTACATTTTAGTCCTAAATGTTGAAGTTGCAATTGCTTGAGTTTAAAATGTCCATTTAAGATGAAATTTGGCAGAGAAGCATGTAACGTGACTAATTTCATATAGGTAACCTTAAAATCAATAAAGACCTTTTATTTTATAGAAATTACAATTTGGTCCCTAAACTTGTAATAAGTGCAATTGAGTCCATGTGTGTTATCCGATCGCTGTGCCTTTCTCAATTATGTTTTATGAGTACTCACTCAGGGTTAACGTGTATCTAGACAAGATTAAAAAGAAAAAAAAGGTTGTGAATCAAGGTTGACTTTCGGGTTGACTTTGGTTTTCCCTGCGTAATCTTCGGAGTTCGGGTCAACCGTCTAGGCCGAGCTAAGGGGGTTACAAACTATGTACAGCTCAGCCAAACTATCCAAGGTATATGTAGTATGCACAGGTAGAAAATGTGCACACTTTGTAAGTCGATCCCCAATCACCCAAATTGAATTCTTCTTTGTCGGCGACAAAGGCAAACCAGACACAAAATCCATGGTGATTCTCTCCCATTTCCATTCTAGAATTCTCAGAGGGTGCAACAATCCAGAAGGAACCTGATGCTCATCCTTCACTCGCTGACACACCATACACTTACTAACGAACTCCGCCACATCCTTTTTTAACCCCACCCAGTAATACTCATCCTTTAGGTCGCGATACATCTTTGTACTACCTGGGTGCATAGCAAAAGGACTACAATAAGCTTCAGTCAAAATAGTGCATCTTAACTCAGAATCATCTGGCACCACTATTCGAATACCAAAACATAGAACACCATCAGCATTAAAGCTGAAATCCGAAGGTCTATCCTCTACAATGTCTTGCACATGCGAAACAAGAGAATCATCAAGCAATTGTTACTCTTTAATCAACTGTAACAAAGATGGTTTCACTTGTAACTTCGCTACAAGACCACCTTCACGTGATATACTCAGACAAGCAAACATCGCTATCAGCTCAACGGCCACCTTCCGGCTCAAAGCATCGGCCACCATGTTAGCTTTGTCTGGGTGGTACTCAATCGCCAGATCATAATCCTTAAACAACTCCACCCAACGTCGCTACCTAAGATTTAACTCCTTCTGAGACATAAGATATTTCAAGATCTTATGATCCGTGAACACCACACATTTCTCATCATACAGGTAATGCTTCCAAATCTTTAAAGCAAACACCACAGCTGCAAGCTCAAGATCATGAGTAGGGTAGTTGCGCTCATGCACCTTTAACTGCCTAGATGTATAGGCCACCACCTTACCCTCCTGCATCAACACACAGCCCAAACCAACAATGGACGCATCACTATAGACCACAAACTCCTTACCAGATTCAGGTTGAACCAAAACAGGAGCTTGAGTCAACGCTTCTTTCAGCTTCTCAAAAGCTTGTTGCCTCGCCTCTGTCCACTCAAAACGAACATTCTTTTGCAACAACTTGGTCAAAGGCGCTGCTATCTTTGAAAAACCCTCAACAAATCTACGATAATACCCAACCAACCCAAGGAAACTTCGTACCTCGGTCACTGACTTAGGCACTCTCCAACTCATCACAGCCTCCACTTTTTGCGGATCAACACGAATACCCTTCAGCCGATACCACGTGACCAAGGAAAATTACTTCCCTAAGCCAAAATTCACACTTGCTCAATTTGGCATATAACTGATTCTCCAACAACGCTTGCAACACGATTCTCAAGTGTTTATCATGATCCTCTTCGGTACGCGAATACACAAGGATATCATCGATGAACACCACCACAAAATGATCCAAGTACTCATGGAACACACGATTCATCATGTCCATGAAAGCAGCAGGTGCATTGGTCAAACCAAACGGCATCACCAAAAACTCGTAATGCCCGTACCTCATTCAAAAAGCGGTTTTAGGTACGTCCACATCCTTCACCTTCAGCTGTTAGTATCCCGATCTCAAGTCTATCTTAGAGAATATCGAAGCTCCCCAGAATTGATCAAAAAGATCATCAATCCTAGGCAAGGGAAACTTGTTCTTGATCGTCAACTTGTTCAGTTGCCGATAATCTATACGCATTCTCATCGTTCCATCTTTCTTCTTTACAAACAAAACTGGTGCACCCCAAGGTGACACACTGGGTTAAATGAAACCCCGATCCAACAAGTCCTGCAACTGCGTTTTCAATTCTTTTAGCTCTTTAGGTGCCATGCGATAAGGAGCAATGGACACCGGAGTTGTGTTCTCATACAACTCTATACCAAACTCAACTTCTCTGTTTGGTGGCAACCAGGCAATTCTTCCGGAAGGACACCCGGAAAATCGCGAACCGCTCGAATGTCTTGCACACGCACATCCTTAGAACCAGGATTCATCACATAGGCAAGGTAAGCTTCACACCCCAACCCCATCATATTGTTTGCTTCTAAGGCTGATATCACGTTTGACAAGAATTTCACATTCTCGCCTACTAAAACAACCTCGTAGTCGTCGGCCAACTTTAAGGTGACTCGCTTAACATCAAAGTCAACCACAGGTCTGTGCTCCGTCAACCAATCCATACCAAGGATTACATCAAATTCGTAGAATGGCAATTCCATCAAATCCACAAGGAAAACATGACCTTGCACAGACAGAGGACACCTCCTATACAACTTCCTAGTGACTACAGTCTCACCGAAAGAACTAGTCATTTGCATTCCTACTCCAAGCATTTCAACGGGTATATCAAGCAAATGTGCATGCCCACTCAAGATATAAGAATGCGTGGATCCAAAATCAATCAAAGCCAGTAAGGATAAAGACTGGAGAGAAAAGGTACCTGCGATCACATCGGTGTTGTTGTGCTCCTCGCGCTGAGCATACACCCTCGCTGGTCCACCTCCCTCGGGTCGAACAACTACCACGTGAGTAATACCTCGCTGTCCTTCCTCCCTTCTCTAGAAATTCCCACAGCTGAGCCCACGACCTCTCTGAGGTGCAGCTACCCCAGGAGCACGTCCCTGACCACCACCGGCCAACAAACGACACTCCCTCCTCATGTGATCTGCCGAACCACAATTTTAACAGGAGTTCCCTGTCGCTGCAACAAGAGCCTGAACTTCCCTAGCTGCTCGAGGACAATCTCGCCTCAAGTGACCACGAGAACCACACGTCCAGCATATGTTCTGATCAGCCCCCATCCTATCTCCCTGAACAGGCGTACCATGCCCTCCATTACCACGCCTAGCAGTAGATTGGTACCTTCTATCTCGTCTCCTTTTGTTCCGTCCACCACCAGAACTATGCTCAGCAGCTCTCTTTCCAGAGCTAGAACCAACACCTCTAGAAGACAAGCCCAGGTTCTGATCGATGTCCTTCGCTCGACACACAAGCACATCAAAATCTGTGTAATTCGCAGCCAGCATGTATGTCTTAACACCTTGCACCAATCCATAACGGAATCGATCATAGCGATGCCTCTCACTAGGCACCATCTCAGGAGCATATTGGCTCAAGCGTACAAACTGGACCTCGTACTCAGCCACTGATAAACTACCCTGAACGAGAGACATAAACTCTCGCTTCTTCTCATCCAGGTATCTCACACCTAGATACTTTCTCCGGAAAGCACTCCTGAAGAACTCCCAATCAACTTCGTTTGGTTCCATACCAGTTGTGGCAGTCGTCCACCAGTTGTAGGCATCCCCTTGCAGCAAAGAAACTGCACATCCAAGCTTGCGCTCATCACTACAACCCATCTGATCCATTACGCGGATCGTACTAGCCAACCAAACCTCAGACGCCTCAGGTGCTAAACCATAGAACTCTGCTGCTCCCAAGTTCTGCAACCTCTCCAAAGGTAAACCAACCTGCCCAGCTGCAGGGGTCTGCACTTGCGCTCCGACAACAGAAGCCTGAAACTCTCACGCAATCGCTTCGACTAAGGGTGCCAAATTACCCAATCCAGGACCAGCTTGTCCTTGTTGCAGGTACAATCGTATTGGACCTCAGCTCTCTTCTAGGTCTCATGTGCTACTTTAAACAAACATAACAACGAAACAAATTAAACCATTCAGGCCAGCTGCAAGCAAGAATCCAAGTTTACAAAACATTTTATTAGTGTAATAAGGCAATGGGCTCCCAATTCCCCCACAGAACATAACATACACCAACATCATGCTTACATACATTCCACCATTTCAAATCAGCACATACTCATATAACATCATCATCAAACAGTCCTATTCATTTCATATATACACCACACTAATCAACATGGCATAAGGTTCCGAATTCAAACATTAGCATGCTTTTCAAACATCATAACTCAACTCACATCAATTACACATACCAGCATTCCCATTTCATTCAAAACCAAGCTCTGATACCACCAAATGTAACCCCCTTAGCCCGGCCTAGACGCTAGACCTAAACTATGAAGATTACACGGGGAAAACCAAAGTCAACCTGAAAGTCAACCCTAATTAACGACCCTTTTTTATTTTAATCTTGTCTAGATGAACCTTATTAACCTAGATGGTTAACAAAACATAGCAACGGAAATGACACAGCAAACGGAAGTCATTTAAAGACTCAATTGCAAGAATAACTCTTTTAGGGACCAAAATGTAATTTTTAGAAAATATAAGGACTTTATGGATTTTAAGTTTACCAATATTAAATTAATCATATTACATGCTTCTCTACCAAAATTCAACTTTAAGAGACAATCCAAGCTCATACAGTTGCATCCACAACTTCCAGGACTAAAATGTAAAGCATGCAAACTTAGAACAATTCAAACAACATCCAACGGTCATCTGTTCCGAAACACTCACCCACCGTATCGAAACGCTCGTATCGAAACGGTGTTGACCGTTTTGGTACGCGGGTATGTTCTAAGACCAGTATCAGAACAAATCACTCCAGTGGCCAAAATGTTTCGAAACACCCCAACACGTTCCGAAACGGTATGACCATTACAGGGCCCCGTTTCGAAACTGTTGCAGGTGTTCCGATACGCCCTGCCTAGTGACAACAGAATTTGTTGGTTTATCATGCTTTTTCATACTCGAACCAACCACAAGACTTGCCACAACATGCATACATCAAGGATACATATCAAAAAATCAACATATCAAAGCCATAGCCTAAACATAACAATGTTACCTAAGCAAAGGAACTATAGGCATGCTTCCTAGTTAGCAAAACCATAGCAAGTCAAAACTCTAAAATAATCCAAAATCCAAAATCCAAAGACCATTTACAACTCAAATATGGTCAAACCAACATGCTCTAAGTAAAGAAACATTCTCAAACCTTCCAAAGTATAAATTCCCACCCATTGCCTTTTATTACACTAAGGATGAACCACATACATTTCTTTAACAAAAATCTTGGATGCACCTTATTAACCTAGAGCGTAAGCACAAAGCTTAATGAGAACCGCTTGACAACATTCATCAATGCTCAACTCATGATTTGCAAAAGCAACAATTTACACTACATGCCTTTAGAAAACAAGTCTTCTCAAGACTTCAATGCACTTTTGAAATCCCATGCGCACATACATCAATTACAACAGCAAATAAACCTTTGCTCATGCTTAAACATGCATCACATGCTTTCTTGCATCATATACATATTTCTCATGCAACCTTGCATTAATTACAAGCATCTCATGCTTCATTATATTCAAATACATTATATTGGCATTCAAGTGATAGTCCACAAACCATTTCAACACAAGACACAATCGGATACACGGATTACAAGCGTTGTCCCACATGCTTCATACACACTACCAGACTACGCAAGGCTCACACACAAGAACAATCCCTGCATTGTTGTGACACCCGTGGTGGAGTATACCAGACTACGCAAGGCTCACACACAAGAACAATCCTTGCATTGTTGTGACACCCGTGGTGGAGTATAACGGTACAATCTCAACCCCTCAACACCACTCATCGGTAGTTTTATAGTTCCACTAATGAGAGTAAGGGACACATGACACAAGATCCACACACGGAATTTTCAACCACCGTTGTGATCTTACCTCAATTGTTAGGGTACTTGGATGGAGTTTACGGTACAATCACAACCCCTCAAAATCCGAGGCGACTTTACTTACGGTGCACCTAATCCTATAGCCGGCTAACTATATCCGATTAAAGTAACAAAAAACATTTTCATCACTTGCCAATATAATCATTTATCCACATTTATCCACTGTTTCTCAAGCATAACCACAATGTCATTTACACAAGCACACATGCTTAACATCATATGCATTTTCATATGAAAACCAAGGATCACTTACCTAGTGCATCCTTAACATAATGACATCAAAATCCAGCAATAAGCCATGCTTAGCATGCTTAAAAACAGTAAACAAATCCACTATTACATCAAATGCATTTTCATCCAACATAACACATTTTCAAGAGAGGGATTATCGAAACACTTACACTTGAGCTTAGTTAAGTGTATCAAACTTATACTAAGCTCCCAAGAGCACGCTCAAGGCGTTACAAAGCAGGAAATCACATTAACACTCACCGATTACGTTTCGCCTTGCTCGCCGAAACACTAACTATGCTTTCGGCACTTCCGGATCAACACCAATTGTGTCCGAAGATGTCTCCTATGTTTATAACACATAAGAACAGAGGATTAATGCATCATCATGCATTAAAATCATCAGCCACACATCTAATCTCGCTGCTCTACCCAAAATCCACATTTCGGCTACCAAACACAACCGAAATCATCTCCAAACTCTCCCAAATCAAAGCCCAGCCAAGATCTATCACTTCTAACCATTTATAAACATCAATTAACATAAAAAAACCACCACAAACTTGTCCTTATACCTCCAGCTATGACAGAACACCAAAATCACCCCAAAAACCATCATTCTAGCATACAAAACTTAGGAATCCGAGCCTATTCGGGATTTGATTGATAAAACCTCATTTGTAACATCAAATAACATCCAAAATACATTAAAAATCAACCTCAAAACAGAGCCTAAAGACAAACCACGAAAATCATCAAGATCTCTTCCAAAATCCTTAGTTTCAACACAATTTCTTGTTTCTAACATTAAAACCACTCAAAAATCATTAAGAAATGATTGATAACTTGGGAATTTCAGTAAAGAACTGATCATTAGAGGAGAAGGACGAAGCTTACCTCTAATGGATGAATTCTCCTTGATTTGGGCAAGTTTTCTTGGAAATTCAATGTGGAAATTGAAAGGATTTGATGAGGAATTGATTAAGGATCAAAAGACTATTGAAATCTCATCATTTGGAATGAAAATCAAAGGTTATTTGCTCGAGGAAAAGTGTTTGGCTACCAAGAATTTGAGAGAAAACGAAATGAGAGGGAGTTTGTGAAAAGTAGTTATGAAAAGTCAAAGTAGTTTTTCTTTTTAATTAACCTTTAATTCCTTTTAATAAAGCATTATTAAAAACACCCAAATTAAGGGAAAATCTGATGAAAAACATTTAGGTAAAATTAGCTCCTTAAAGATTCAAAGGTTTCAATCCTTTACAAAACAGTCACTATTCCACTTTTGCAAAAACTGCGATATGGTCACTACACCGAAATGTAGTATTTCTAAACCTTATTTTGTAAAATTGATTTCACCATAATTATTCACATATTAAATGAGGATTTTTAGACATTTTTCCATATTTTTAAAACATACTGAACTAGGTGTTCCCTAAATCTTCCTTAAAGATTCGAACCATTCCCAATCGGTCCGATTCGAACTCTAAACCATCTAGGCCCAAAATCAGGGCGTTACAGCAGCTTTTCAATAACCTCTATTTTGGCTTTGTCCACCTCTATGTCGCGGCAGGTCACCTTTTGGCCCAGTACTATTCCTTCATCTACCATGAAGTGACATTTTCCCAATTCAAAATCAAGTTCCCCTCTTCGCATCTCTCAAGAACCTTCTGTAAGTTGCCTAAACGACCTTCAAAGCTGTCTCCAGAGACGGAAAAGTCGTCCATGAAAATTTCTAGGAAGTCCTCCACCATGTCAGAGAATATTGCCATCATGCACCGTTAGAAGGTTGTTGGTGTATTGCAGAGCCCAAATGGCATTCTTCATAAGGCATAGTTGTTGTGCGGGCATGTGAAGGTGGTTTTCTCTTGGTTCTCCGGTGCGATTGCTATTTGTTTATAACATGAATAATCATCAAGAAAATAGTAGTAAGGTTTCCCCGCTAATCTATCAAGCATTTGATCAATAAAAGGTAAGGGGAAATGGTCCTTCCGGGTAGCTTTGTTAAGCTTCCGGTAATCCATACAAACCCTCCAACCGGTCACAGTCCTGGTTGGGATTAGTTCGTTTTCTTCATTGGTTACCACGGTTATGCCTCTCTTTTTGGGCACACAATGCACCGGGCTCACCCACTTGCTATCCGAGATGGCGTATATGATTCCAGCGTCGAGCCACTTGATAATTTCTTTCCTCACCACATCTCTCATAGCCTCGTTTAATCGTCTTAGGGCATCAATGGTCGGCTTATGATCATCCTCCAAGAGGATTTTGTGCATGCATAACGCCGGACTGATGCCTTGGATATTAGTTATAGTCCATCCAATGGCCTTCTTATGAAGTTGTAGCATTTTGATCAGTTGTTGTTCCTTTTCCTGCATCAACTTGGAAGAGATGATTACGGGCAACGTATCATTTAAACCAAGACATACATATTTAAGCTGCCCTGGCAAGGGTTTAAGGTCTATAATAGGTGGCTTTTCAATGGAAGGCTTCTGGATTACATGTTCATTCGAGGTATAATTTAAAGGCTCGAAGAACTTACCTGGACGTGTGCCTATCTAATTTACCTCCTCAGAACCTTCAGCATCAGATGTTTCTATGTTTGAGGAGTCATTGTCATCGTTGCTGCCGTGAAAGTCTTCCGAGTGACTGCGGTGGCAGTGACCAAACTGTCTGTCGTGGCAGCTCGACCTGATGCAGGGTTGGTCAAGGACTACTTCAGAGATTGCCTTGCACTCTTCTTCTGCATCAGCATGTTTTATTGCTTGGAGAACATTGAGTTTGATTTGCTGATCATTTACTCTCATGGTCAGTTCTCCTTTCTCAACATCGATCACAGTTCTGCCTGTGGCTAGGAAGGGTCGCTCTAGGATGATCGGTGCGTTTTCATCTGCTTCACAGTCTAAAACAAGAAAGTCAGCAGGAAAAATAAATTTATCCACTCTTACCAGAATATCTTCAATCTTCCCTTCTGGTTGTACGTAAGAGCGATCTGCTAGCTGCAGCATGACTGTCGTGGGCCTTGCTTGTCCAATGCCTAATTTCTGAAACACAGATTTAAGCATTTGATTTATGCTAGCACCAAGATCACAAAGTGCCTTACACACTAACTTATCGCCAATTATGCACGGTATGATGAAGCTCCCAGGGTCCTTTTTCTTTTGGGGTGGATGCTTGTACAAGATTGTCTTGCATCCTTCTATCATCTTCATTGTCTCAATTTCCCAAAGTTTGGACCTTTTGGACATTGCGTCCTTGAGAAACTTAGCATATCCATACATCTGCTTGATGGCCTCTAGCAGTGGTATGTTAATGTGTACCTGTTTAAAAATATCATAAATCTTTTTAAGCTGGTACTCTTGTTTCTGCTTCTGTAACCGCGGTGGAAAAGGAGGTGCAGGACGGTAATCTTCAAGGCGTCCTTCACATGGAATTCAGATTTGAGGAGGCTTAAGTTCTTCAGCATCTTCTGCTTGCTCCTCTGTCCCTTCTGCTGTCGCGGCAGGTGTGTCGACAGCATGTTGTTTTTCCTTTGTCGGGGCAGTGTTCACAGTATGTGTTTCTAGGGTCGGCCCTAGTTGTGATTGCTTTACACTGCTCATGTGTGGGTTTTCTAGTGACCTCGGTATCACTAGGGAATCCTCCGTTCTGCCTTGGTTTGATATACTGGGAAACTTGGCCCATATGTGTCTCTAGAGATTTTAGGGTAGCCTCATGGTTGGTCATCCTCATCTCTGTCTTGTCCATGAATGACTCAGTTTTCTTGACAAAGTGATCCATGTTTGACATGTATGCTCTCGTCTGTGACATAAAAGTGGCCAAGGTCTGTTCTAGTATACTAGGTGCTGCTGCCTGCGGCTGTTGTTGCTGCTGTTGTGGCTGCTATCGTGATAGAATTCTTGGTACCCCTTGGTTTTGGTTGTTCGACACTAGAGGATTTAGTGCGTTGTTCGGATTGCTCCAGGAAAACTTTGGATCCTTCCTCCAGTTGGGATTGTAATTGTTGGAATCGGAGTTTCTCGACTTGTTATAGTTCCCAACATACATCCCTTCTTCCAGCTGTAAAGGACAGTCTTCTGAAATGTGGTTCCCGCTATAGGTTTCACATACCTCTTCTGCAGAATATACGGCTTTAGAATCCTTCTGCTACAGATTTTTGACTATCTTTGTGAGGTATGCAACTTGTGATTTCATCGAGTTATCAACTTCATAATCCTTTACAGATATTCCTCGTTTGCCCCCTCTCCTAGCTGTAGGAAATTGCTCATCGTTCTTTGCTAGCTTCTTCAACACTATCATTGCCTCATCTGGTTCCTTATCCAGTAATAGCCCATTCGCTGCTGAATCTATTCTCAGTCGAGTATGTGTGTTGGCAGCGTTGTAGAATTTGACGACCTGATTCCACATGGGGAATCCATGCATCGGGCAGCTTCATAAAAGAGTTGTAAATCTGTCCCACGCATTGTGCATTGGTTCGTCATCTTCCTGTTGAAAAGTAGCAATCTCGTTACGCTATCTTTCAAATAAATGAGGATGATTAAAACGAGAAAGGAATTCACGAGAGAGATCTGCCCAAGTTCTTATTGAACCCGGCGTTAATTTATTCCACCAAGTTTTAGCTCTATCTCTCAATGAATGGGGGAATAACTGAAGCATCAGTACTTCTGGATTTATTCCTGGCAGTCTGAATGATCCACAGATTTCTTGGAACGTTTTAAGATGTTCTCGGGCATCCTCAGTTGCAGAACCACTAAACTAGCGAGCGGAATTTATCATGCTAAACATGATAAGTTTCAGCTCGAAGTTTTCAGCTTCCACGTCTGGCAAGGTGGTTTCCAGTTCAACATGGTCATTGTCCATGTAGTTGCGATAGGTCTGTCGTGCGGCAGCGGCAACAGGCCGTTCTTTCCTGGCATCTTGGGGAGGATCAACAATAACTCTCTGTTATTGTTGTTTGGGTCATCTATCCCATCGTTTTGCCTTCCGTTCAACATTGCTTCTAGTATCTCCTCAAGATAGTTGTTTCTTGCTATCAAGAGTCGGGCTTGGTTCCTGAGTTGGTACGTGTGTTCGATTTCTGGGTCTAGTTCGAACTCAGGTTCTTTACCTCGTCTAGATCTGCGCATAAGCAAAAAAACAAACCTTGTGAAAAGCACGGGGTAAATAACACCACTAAAAACAGAAAAATAAAAAGAAAAGTGCAGTAATAAAAATGGTAAAGATATGTTGCCAGTCCCCGGCAACGGCGCCAAAAACTTGTTGCGTGTAAAAGAGTCATATCGCAAATAGTGCAAGTGTACACGAAGAAAGTAGTAAAGTAATACGAGAGTATCGGATATCGTCTCCACAAGGACTGGAAATAACTCTATCCTTGAATTTATGCACAAGAGAGAGAAATAGTTTAATTGAATTTGTGAAGTAATCTTGGGAAACAAGTAAAGTAAAGATAGAGAAATCAGGTTTAAAGAATAGGCCGGTATTGAATTGCTTAGTAGTGCAGGTGTTGCACTGTTAGAGAAACTTCTGTCTTATGTCGTCGTTCCTGTCGCGGCAGAGGTCTATTAACGTCGCGACAACGATCAACAACCCTGTTCTTCAAGCTTGGCCAGAATCTCTACTATGACTTGTCCTATCCCTATGCCCAAGTTCTGTTGATGAACACTTCTGGATGATACCTCTCGGCGAGAATCGAAGGGTGAAACACCAATGTTGTTGAATTCTTCCTTAGCCACTTAACCTTGTACTTATCCCTAAGCCGAGATGGTTTAACCATAAACTAGAAAATGCGTATTTATTTCGTTCGTATGCTTGACTCTCCCGATATCAAACAAATGGATAACCTCACAATGCTCTCTCGATACTCTTGCGAGATATGAAAAACCAGAATAAATAAATTTGACGCTTTTTATTACTTGAAAGAAAATTCCTAAAACAATACAATATTTGCAACTGCTTTACAGAATCAACTCTTAGCCCTAGGGGAAGTTTAGAACATGGTGAAGAAGGGAAAATGACAAGATTTTAGGGGAAGACGGCTAGGAATGAGATCTCCTTCCCTAGGTCGAATTACATGCCTTTATATAGGCCTTGGGTCCAAGTTTTCTAATATGACAAGAATACAAGTTTAAACTAAAGTATAACTCTATTAAAGATTAAATCTTCTGAGTAGATGTCTTTTATTCGTCCTCTTTTCTTGCCTTGAGTTTCTTCCTTGGACTTTGGGGTTGGACTTCATTCTGCTTTAGGGCTCAGAAAAATATAGGAGTGGTCCATGACAAACCAACTTGAAGTCCTCTATCTGTCGAGCTCCACTTCACTTTTCCACCTCACCATTCTGTCGTCATGGCTGCCACTGCAGCGTTTGCTTCTCGACTCCAGTTCTGCGTTCCACCTCTGTTCCTTCGTTGCCCTGTGTCTGCCGCAGCAGATACCTGCAAAGTGACCAAAATTAGTAGCAACTGTGCCATTTTATCTATTTGTGATGTATATGCAAAACTCTATCCTAAATGCAATGAATTATGCTTGAATGAAGAAAAAATATGGGTAAATGAGGGGTAAAATATAGAACTTTTATACACTCAACAAGAGGATTAAGGTTGACCCGAAAAATATCCAATCTGTGATAGAGTGGAGACCTCCGAGGAACATCGGTGAAGTTCGAAGCTTCATGGGCTTAGCTGGTTACTATCGAAGATTTGTTAAGGGATTTTTAATATTAGCCGCACCTTTAACCAAACTTCTCCGTAAAGATGTTTTATTTATATGGTCTAAAGAAAAGCAAAGAAGCTTTGACCAACTAAAAGAAGTTCTTACTCGAGCTCCAGTACAGACTCAACCTGAATTTGGGGAAGAATATACGATGTTTAGTGATGCTTCTCACTTGGGTCTGGGATGTGTTTTGATGCAAGAGAATAAGGTGGTTGCATATACTTCCCGACAATTAAAGTCTCATGAGTTAAATTATCTGACTCATAATCTAGAACTTGCTATAGTAATCTTCGCCTTAAAAATATAGAGATACTACTTGTAAGGTGAAAAGTGTTATCTATATACTGATCGCAAAAGTCTTAAATATCTCCTTACACAAAAAGAACTTAAACTTAGGCAAAGACGTTGGATCGAGTTGCTCAAAGACTATTGTTTGATCATAGATTATCACCCGGGAAAGGCCAATGTGGTAGCTGATGCACTCAGTCGTCAACAATCTTGTGGCTAGTATTTGGTTTAACTAAATCTCCCCTAACTCCTATTCGAAACTTATGTTAATATCATCTAAAACTTCTTCCTTACAAATTCTTGTAGCCTCAACCTCCCTTAATGTTTTGCTTTGAATAAATCTGAAGCAAGGAATGCTAGCTTCAGTTCAAATTGAATTAGAGGTGATATCAAGAATTCGATCCTTGCAACAATCAAATCTTGAATTGCAAAGAATTTCTCTCAAGCTAAGTGAGAGTGCCAAATCAGAGTATGTACTCAAGGAAAATGGTTTATTGTATTTTAGAAATTGATTATGTGTTCCTGATGACTCTAATCTGAGAAAAGAAATCATGTAAGATGCATATGCTAGCCCATTTTCAATACATCATGGTTTAGTCAAGATGTATGAAGACTTGTAGAATCTTTACTGCTGGCCTGGAATGAAATCCGCCATAACAAATTTTGTATCCAAATGTTTAGTATGCCAGAAGGTGAAAGCAGAGCATCAGGTCCCTTCGGGACTACTGCAACCCATTGAAATTCCACAATGGAAATGGGAACAAGTAACCATGGACTTTGTTAGTGGGCTACCTCTATCTCCTAAGAAAAATGATGCGGTACATGTCATAGTAGATAAATTTTTGAAGTCTGCCCACTTCCTCCATGTTTGAATGAACCTGAGTCTGGACCAGTTAGCCAAACTCTACATTCGAGAGATTATTAAGCTACAAGGCATTGCTACTTCAATAATCTTTTACCAGGATGCATGATTCACTTCTAAATTCTGGAGATCTTTACAGAAAGCTCTAGGAAGAACCAATCTAGATTCTTGATCAGGAAGAAAGAAGGCTACGAAACAAAACTATTACATTATTTAAATTCCGTGGAAGAATCATGGGAGCAAAGAAGCGACTTGGGAACTTGAATCTACCATGAGAAACCAATATCCTCATCTGTTTATTTCAGGTAAAATTTGAGGATGAATTTTTTAAGGGGGAGGATTTGTAACACCCTAAAATTTTTATTAAAGAATGATATTTAGAGATTCGGTTTAAAGATGTAATAAATGGATTAAGAGCATGGCCAAAATCGAAAATTACCGAACTTAAGTATTAAATTTGAAGTGACCAAAAAGTTTAAATTTGCAAGTTTGGTGATTGCATGTTAAGGTGATAAATCGGTAGTGAAAATCTACATGGCTTAATAATTTAAGCCACATGGGAATGGAAATCTCTTGGTGATGAGATCACATAAACATAGCGCCATCATCTTCATTTTGGTGAGAGAATAGTACTAAGTTTCCTTGAGAAAGAGAGAGTGAGAGAAAAACTTTGATAACTTGAAGAAATTGTTGGTTTAAGCTTTGTAATAGAAGAGTCAATATTGTGTGTGGGTGTGATTTTGTTAAACACCGAGCAAGGTAATAAAATTCTTGATCCTTGTATTTTGATAATTGGATTTCTTGATAAACATTCTTGTAAACCGAATGCTTTGGCTTAGGAGGATAGTTAGATGAACATAGAAACTAGCTATGTTTGATTGATTATGATGAGTTCAAATTTCATGGATTAATGGTTAGCCTTGCATTGTTGTGCACAGTTGATTTGATAAATTTTAACTATTATGATTATTTGTTCAATTGAATTAGATGTTGGAATGTTCGAATGGTCTATAGCTGATTTGAGGAAATAGGGACTGAATTGTTAAAATCAGTGATGGGTTGAACTGAAGCAATATTCAAACTATTGAATTAATCAAGGGATGAACTGAAATGTTGCTTGAATTGTAGATTTACCATGGTTTAGTTCGAATTGTTAAGTGGAAATGTGAGTTGAGATGTTGTGTATTCGAATATGCCTAATTAGGAGATTTCATGACCAAGTAAATTCTGTTTTGAAGCCGTCCTGGTTGCTAAACAAATGTGCAAGAAATGTATCATGAAAACTATTCATTGTACTTACGGACACAATGGAAAACTAGACTGTTTTGCTATGATGTAAAGTATAGAATCTGTCCTGCATTGTAAGTATAAAACTAGAAAAAAATTGGACTGTTAGATACAATTAGAAAAGCATGAAACCGCCCTGCGTTAAACCGATCTTTAGGGGACTATTTTAGAGAAATGATCACTTGATTAAATTAATATGTAAATGAAAAGAAGTACTGGATTGATCACTACAAATAAGTATGAGTAGTTAAGGAGAATTCAGAAATTAAATGCTAGTTTAAAAGATAGCTCAAATGACTTGAAGAAAGGACAATTTTGAAGCAAAAAGAAATAATGAGGAATGATTGAATTGCTATAGTAATGTTTGACTTGTTGGTCAATAAGATTGACACCAATGCACTATTGTTGCTCCCTCATTTAGACAATAAATTAATTGATCAAGGAGGGGATAAGAAAAAGGGCATAGTGATCCAAGATCAAGACTTAGCTCGGAATAGCTGTGAGTATTGCATGTATTTTTATACATAGATCGGTTGTTTAATATGCAAACATGTTTGAATGCTCAATTAGACATGAATGTCTAAGGGATTGGTTGAATTGAATATTAAGAGGTAAATGCCAAAGTAAGCTTGGATGAGTTGAGTGATTGCCAATGCCTATTGTGGCATCTTGTATGTTGTATTGATAACTATTGTTTAGTCAAGATTTGACTAAGAGTTTGGATTTGTTTAATGGTAATGCTTAAGTAGAATCTTGTGTATATGTTTGGACTACATTGTTAATGTTTATCTGAATAAGCTACCACGAGTCTATTTAAGATGTTGTCCAAGTTATATCTTAAATGTCTGAAATGCCAATTATTGTGTCCTGAGCTCAGCCTGAAATGGACTAAGGTCCCCTGTTTGGTACCCAGGTATTCCTGATTGACTAATTAGCTTATATGCTTCGATGGGATTGATCACCGTCACCTGATTTAAATTCAATTGAACATGTGTACTAGGCTAATCGACAGTCCTTGTTATCTATTTTCAACTAAAGTCGCCTGTAAATGGGATTTGTTGTGGGACTACCTACGTGCTATTGCTCAAATGACAGTCTAATAAATTTATCATCAATGAAGTTTGAAACTTTGTGATATATATGATGATAAGCTCAAAAGTAGCTTTTTGTTGGATTGATAAATGAAATAGATACAAATCGTCTATTTAATTTGGAATTGATTCGACCTTATGTGATTACTTGTTTGGAAAGCTACTAATGAACTTGCTCAATTAATCTAAAATCTATATACATGTTGTAAAACCTATGTTTGATTTTGATATAACTAAGTATGTTAAGGACTAAATTGAAAACTTGAAATAGATTTCTAAGTCCCTTAAATGATTTATAAATCACCAACACTTTAAACTGGTTTGAAAAACTCAAACTTCAAATATTTTCTAAGTGTTCCAAGGCCAAAGTATTGAAAATCTTCCAGGTGTATCGATATGCTTCCAGCCGTATCGATACCTTTTTTACAAAGTTGGCTACTAGAAAGACGTGTTTCGATACGCTCTTAACCGTATCGAAACAAATTCAATATGTATCGATACGCCCCTCTGTAAAAACCGAAGGAGTTTGAATGGTGTACCGATACAGCTGAACCTGTATCGATACGGTTTTAACTGAATTTTTAATTCGAATTGTTTTAAATGTTTTCGATCGTTGGTGTCAGTCGTTAGGTAACTAACATTTAAAGTGGCAGTTGTCCCGTATCGATACGGTGTACCCCCGTATCAAAACAGAAACTTCCAGTGAGCTAAGTTGAGAAAAAGGTATCGATACGATCTCTTCCATATCGAAACGGTCCCTGTCCCATACCAATACGCTTACATGTGTTTCGATATGCCCTCTTTATTATGTGTAATGACTCTTTCTATTTTGAGACAGGTATCGATACGGGTCCTTGTGTACCGATATGGATAGCTGCAGAAGTGCATTTATGGTGGAAAGAGAGGGTCCCAACGGCTATAATCAATACCCTAACCACCCAAACGGCTAGAATTGATAGAGAAGGTATAAATTGAAGCTCATTGAAGACCAGCAACAACTATTGCATCAAAGATAAACATTCAAGCAAAAATCCAACATCAAGTGTGCCTATTTTCCAATTTCTTGTAAACCCCAAATTGAGTTGTATTCAATTCCTATTCTATCTTCAAATTTGGGTTGAGTGTTGTACTTCAAGGGGCAATATTGTATTTGAGAGATATCCTTTTGCCTAATTCTTTCTTTGTTTCCTTTGTGAGGGTTTGGTCAAATTTTGGGTAGAAAATTTGACCGGTTGTGTAAAGGTTACCTCCTAAGCCTTGAAAGGGGGAAGAACAAATTAGTGAATTGTTGCAAATCTTTAGTGGTAGCTAAGGTAGTGGATGTAGAGTTCATTTGGAACTTGAACCACTCTAAAATCCTTTGTTTTTCATTTTTAGCTATCCTTTCACTCTAACAAAATTTTAAAATACCAATTCACCCCCTCTTGGTTTTGATCAATCCATTGATCCACTCAACAATTGGTATCAGAGCCTACCTCTTTGAAGGATTAACAACCACAAGAGGAGTTCCTAGGAAGAGTGTGATCATCCAAAAATCAAGCCATGGCATCTACCTCCGGATCTAGCATGTATGAGTCTCAATCCACTACAAAATCGTCATTCTTCAATGGTGACAACTATCCATTTTGGAAGAACCGGATGCGCCTCTTCATCAAGTCCAACGATTACTTGGTTTGGGATGTCATTGAAGATGGTCCCTACATTCCATTGAAGAGAGATGATGAAGGAAAGATGGTTCTAAAGAAGAAGATTGAGATGAGTGAAGATTGAAGAAGATCCAAATAAATGACAAAGCTCTTCACATGCTCTTTTGTTCTTTCGGTCCCGACATCTACTCCAAAGTCTCATCCATTGAGAGTGCCAAGGAAGTGTGGGATACTCTAGAGACCACCTATGACGGAACCAATGATGTGAAGGAGACCAAGATTGGAATTCTCAATCTTAGTTATGAGAATTTCAAGATGGAGCCCGACGAAACGGTGTCCAAAATGTTCTATCGCTTCTCAACCATCGTCAACGGGCTTAAGGGCTTTGGAAAGACAATCCTGAAAGACAAACTTGTCCGGAAGCTACTCTACTCACTTCCCGAATCTTGGGATGGGAAGAGAACCGCCATCATCGAGGCCAAAAACTTGAAGACTCTAAAACTTGATGAGCTAGTGGGTTCTCTTCTTACTCATGAAATAATGAAGCAAGGAAGGGAAGACGAAAAGAAGAAGGAAGAGAAAAGGGTGGAGAAGCTAGAGGTAGAAAAGAAGAAGAAAATGGGAGTGGCTCTCAAAGCTTCATTACATGAGGAGAGCTCTTCTAGTGAGAAGGATGACCTTGAAGAATTAGCTATGATAGCCAAAAGGTTCTCTCGATTTATGAGGTCCAACCGAGGAAGGAAGATTCAAAGAAAGATGGACTTCAAGGGTAAAAACAAAGAAGAATAGAGGGATCAAATCATTTGCTACGAGTGCAAAAAGCTCGGTCACATTCGTTCGGAGTGCCCTCAACTCAAGAAGAAGGGCTTTGAGAAGAAGAAGAAGCTCAAAGCCAAGCTTGCTACTTGGAGTGATGAGGAGTCATCCGAGGATGACGAACAAGAAGTGACCAACCTTTGCCTCATGGCACTTGAGGAAGATTCCTCCATGGTAACCTCTAACTCCTCATCTTTTGACTTTACATTTGATGAATTACATGATGCATATGATGAGTTGCAAGAGGTTTATGATGAGTTAGTTGAGAAATACAAAGAGTCGGTCATTAGGAATAAGAAAATTATTTCGAAATTAAATGATAAAAATGACTCACTTTCTCAAGCTAACTTAAAATTTGAGAAAAAGATTTTAGGTTTGAAAGATGAACTTAAATTCTTCCAAGATGAAAATGTAGACCTAAATAATCTTCTTTCTCAATGCAATAGTGAACACCAAAAGGTGTTAGATGAGCTTAACAAGCTCAAAGAGTCTTTTAAAGATGTTGGTAATGTGAAGCATGAAAAAGGTGAATCATCTAAAACAAACCAACCTAGAAAAATGACTAATAACTACAAACAAAGTAGCTTCCCTAGACATAATAGAACTAAAAAGATTAGAAGTGTATGGGTTCCTAAGGAACTTGTCAAATCTAATAATATTGTTGCTATGTCACCTTGGATTCCTAAGGGAACCAAGCTATTGGGAGTTAACACTCGTGGACCCAAAATGATTTGGTTACCAAAAACAAAAGTTTAATATCTTTGTTTGTAGGGGGAGCATTGCTACAAGGCCAAAGCACAAAGTTAAAATTCATGGTACCTTGATAGTGGATGCTCGAGGCATATGATCGGAGACAAGACTAGATTCATGGACTTAAAGCCAAAAAGTGGAGGAGTGGTGACAGTTGGTGACAACTCCAAAGGCCACATTAAAGGTATTGGCTCCATAGGTAATCACTCTACCATTCTTATTGAAAATGTCTTGTATGTTGATGGTCTTAAACATAATTTGTTGAGTATAAGCCAATTATGTGATAAAGGATTTAATGTCTTATTTGATAAAAATGGGTGTAAAATTGTTGACATTAAATCAAATAATATTATGCTCATAGGTCATCACATGGGTAACATTTACATGGTGCATTTAGATGACATACATACATCCCATGCATGTTTAGTAGCTCAAAATGAAAATGATGCATGGCTATGGCATAGGAAACTAGGACATGCTAGAATTAGTGCTTTAGAAAAATTAGTTTCCCTAGATCTAGTTAGAGGTTTACCCAAAATTAAGTTCTCAAATGATAAAATTTGTGATGCATGCTCTAAGGGTAAACAACATAAGTCATCCTTTAAATCAATTAATGACGTTTCTACAAGTAGGTGTTTACAACTTATTCATATGGATTTATTTGGGCCTATTAGGACTATGAGCTTGGGTGGTAAATCTTATGCTTTTGTGCTTGTTGATGATTTTTCTAGATTTACTTGGGTTCTATTTTTAAGTACTAAAGATGAGGCTTTAAAAAAATTCATCACATTTTCAAAATTAACCCAAAATGATCTTGAACTTAGAATTTCTCATATTAGAAGTGATCATGGAACCGAATTTCAAAATCTAGGGTTTGAAGAATTTTTAAATGAAAATGATATTAGCCACAATTTTTCGGCTCCACGAACTCCTCAACAAAGTGGGGTAGTTGAGAGGAAAAATGGAACTTTACAAGAAATGGCTAGAATCATGCTTTGTGAAAACAATTTACCTAAATATTTTTGGGCGGAAGCCACAAACACCGCTTGCTACATTGTAAACCGAGTAATGATTAGGCCACTTTTAAGGAAAACACCATATGAGATTTTAAAATCTAAAAAGCCTAACATTAGCTATTTTCATCCATTTGGTTGCAAGTGCTTTGTTTTAAATAATGGAAAAGACAACTTAGGTAAATTTGATGCAAAAAGTGATGAAGCTATTTTAATAGGATATTCTTTAACCTCTAAAGCATATCATGTATTTAACAAGAGAACTTTAGTAGTAGAAGAATCTATACATGTTGTATTCGATGATAACCTCCTTCCAAGGAAGGATTCTTGTGATGATGATGATGTAGAAATCATTAATGCCTTTGATGAAGGACAAACTTCAAAGGAGGATGAGATTCCAACAAAAGAAAAGGATACACAATATCCACCTCTTGAAGCCTTGAAGGACTTGACTCTTGAGGAAAAGGAAGTGAGCTACCCAAGGGAGTTCAACTTTGTCAAAGGTGGTGAAATCTTGGGTGATCCATCCAAGGGGGTAACCACTAGATCTTCTCTTAAACTTCTGAACCATGTTGCATTTATCTCATGCATAGTGCCTAAGAACATAAAAGAAGCATTAAAAGATGACTTTTGGATTATGGCTATGCAAGAAGAGTTAAATCAATTTGAGAGAAGTAATGTTTGGACATTAGTTGATAGGCCTAGTAATCAATCTACTATAGGAACTAAATAGGTATTTAGGAACAAACTAGATGTGAGTGGTAACATTATGAGAAATAAAGTTAGATTGGTAGCACAAGGTTACACTCAAGAAGAGAGAATAGATTTTGATGAAACCTATGCACTCGTAGCTAGAATGGATGTCATTAGGATGTTGCTTGCATATGCATGTTATCATGATTTTAAGCTTTTTCAAATGGATGTTAAAAGCGTGTTTTTAAATGGTTTTATAAATGAGGAAGTGTATGTGGAACAACCACCGGGTTTTGAAGACTCAAAATTCCCAAATCATGTTTTCAAACTTACTAAAGCACTTTATGGTTTAAAACAAGCTCCTAGAGCTTGGTATGAAAGACTTTCAAACTTTTTAATTGAAAAAGGTAAGGTGGACACTAGACTTTTCATAAAAAGGTATAAAAATGACATCTTAGTAGTACAAATTTATGTTGATGATATTATTTTTGGATCTACTAATGAATGTCATTGCAAAGAGTTTGCTAAGTTAATGCAAGGTGAATTCGAGATGAGCATGATGGGGGAGCTCTCATTCTTTTCGGGACTCCAAACAAGCAAAGGAAGGATGGCACCTTCATCAATCAAGCAAAGTACATCAAGGATATGCTCAAGAAGTTTGGCTTGGAGAATGCAAAGCCTCAAGCCACACCTATGAGCTCTTCTACAAAGCTTGACAAAGATGAAGGAGGTAAGTGTGTTGACTCTAAGCTTTATTGTTCTATGATTGGATCATTTCTTTACCTTACCGCAAGTAGACCGGATATCTTGTTTAGTGTTTGCTTGTGTGCTAGGTTTCAAGATAGTCCTAAAGAGTCTCACCTTCTAGCCGTTAAGAGAATCTTTAGGTACCTTAGAGATACCCCTTGTTTAGGTCTTTGGTACCCTAGAGACTCTATCTTCAACCTTCATGCTTATTCGGATACGGATTATGGGGATGTAAAATCGATAGGAAGCGTACTTCGGGAACTTGTCAATTCTTAGGTAGCATGCTCATATCTTGGTTCTCTAAGAAACAAAATAGTGTAGCTCTTTCTACCACCGAAGCCGAGTACATATCCTTAGGGGGTTGTTGTGCTCAAGTCCTTTGGATGAACCAACAACTCTTAGATTATGGTATTAAAGTTGAAACCATACCCCTTAAGTGTGATAACACTAGTGCCATATGCTTGACTAAAAATCCCATCCAACACTCTAGAACAAAACATATAGAAATAAGGCATCATTTTAGTAGAGATCATGTCCTTAAGGAAGATGTTGTTATAGAGTATGTTGACACCTTAAACCAACTAGCGGACATCTTTACAAAGCCTTTAGATAAAGTGTAAACCCCTTAGCCCGGCCTAGACGGTTGACCCGAACTACGAAGATTACACGGGGAAAACCAAAGTCAACCTGAGAGTCAACCTTGATTAACGACCCCTTTTTTCTTTTTAAACTTGTCTAGATACACGTTAACCCTAAGTGAGTACTCATGAAATATACATGATAAAGGCACAGCGATCGAACAACAAAGAGGGACTCAATTGCATTTTTAGAAATGCATTTTTAGAAAACACTTTCAACAAAGCTTTTAAACCACATACTCATCTCTTTCTCATGCTACCATGCATCATTTTCAAGCATCATATGCTTCGTTACATTTAAATGCATTATATTGGCTTTCAAGTGATAGTTCATAACCATTTCAACACAAAACACAATCGGATACGCGGATTACAAGCATTGTCCCACAGGCTTCATACACACTACCGGACTACACAAGGTTCACACTCAAGAGCAATCCTTCCATTGATGTGACACCCGTGGTAGAGCATAACGGTACAATCTCAACCCCTCAACACCACTCATCGGTAGTTGTATAATTCCACTAACAGGAGTAAGGGACACATAACACAAGATCCACACACGGAATTTCAACCACCGTTGTGATCTTACCTCAATCGTTAGGGTACTTGAATGGAGTTTACGGTAAAATCACAACCCCTCAACATCCAAGGCGACTTTACTTACGGTGCACCCAATCCTATAGCCGGCTAACTATATCTGATTCAAGTACTTTAAAACCATTTCATCACTTGCCAATATACATCAAATACCATCATTAATTCACTATTTTAAAGCATTAATCAAAGTCATTTATCAGCATGCATCTCCATGCATCATAACCATATTAATAACATGTCAAACCAAGGATCTCTTACCTTGAGCATCATTCAATACATGACTTTCAAAACCAGCATTAATCATGCTAAAACATGTTTTTAAAACAGTAATTAAACATGCATTTCATAAACAATGCATCAAACCACAACATAGCACATTCGAGGGAGTTTTTCCGAAAACATACTATTGAGCTTAGCTAAGTTGTTTAGACTTAAACTAAGCTCCCAAAACCTTCAAATAATCGTTTCAAAGCTGGAAACCCAACTCCACTCACCAATTATGTTTCGCTTGCTTGCCGAAACGCCAAATAAGCTTCCAAATCAACTCCAAAGGTGTTCGAAGATGTCTCCCCTGTTTTAGACACATCAAAGCAGAGGATTAATGCATCATCATGCATTGAAATCTTCAGCCAACACTCTTAAACTCGCTGCTCTACCTAAAACCAACATTTCGGCTACCAAACACAACTGAAATCACCTCCAAACTCTTCCAAAACTTTACCCAGCCAAGATTCATCACTTCTAAACATTTCTAAACATCAATCACCATCAAAAACAATCCTAAACTCGACCTTATACCTCCAGCTATAACAGAACACCAAAAACACCTCAAAAACCACCATTTTCTTGAGCAAAAACTTAGGAAACACAACCTATTCGGGATTGCATTGATAAAACCTCATTTCTAACATCATTTAATATCCAAAATACATTAAAGAACCACCTCAAAATAGAGCCCAGTCAATCACAACGAAATTCTTCAAGATCTCCTCCAAAATCTTGAGTTTTAAGCCAAAATCATGTCTCTAACATTAAAACCATTTATAAAACTTAAACTAAGGATTGACAACTTGGGAATTTCAGTAAAGAACTGAGTATTTAGAGGAGAAGAACAATCTTACCTCTAAATGATGATTTCTCATTGATTTGGGTCAAACCTTATTTTGTAAAATTGATTTCACCACTCTCTTATATATATTAAAAGAGGATTTTTAGATATTTTTCTATATTTTTAAAGCATCTCGAACTAGGCTTTCCCTAAAACCTCCTTTTATATTCGAACCATTTCTCAGACCTATCCGACCAAACCCTAAACTTCTAAGCCCAAAATTGGGGTGTTACAACTCTCCCCCTCTTAAGAAATTTCGTCCTCAAAATTTACCTGGAGGAAAAAGGTAAGGAAACTGCTTCTTTATGTCATCCTTTCTTTCCCATGTGGCTTCCTCAACACCATGATGCCTCCACAACACCTTAACCAATTCAATGGTCTTACCTCGAAGAACTTTATTGTCCGAATCCAGAACTTCAACCGGCTCTTCGTCATAGGTCAAGTCTGGATTCAACTCCACTTCCTCCACAGGCATAACATGCGAAGGATCCGATCTATACCTCCGAAGCATAGAGACATGAAACACATCATGTATCTTTTCCAACTCTTGCGGCAACCTCAGCTTGTACGCAACAGGACCCACACATTCAATCACCTCGTATGGTCTAATATACCTAGGGCTCAACTTACCCTTCCGGCCAAACCTCATCACCTTCTTCCAAGGTGAAACCTTCAAAAACACACGGTCACCCACCACAAACTCAATCTCCTTACGCTTCAAATCCGCGTAAGACTTCTGTCGATCAGAAGCTGCCTTCAACCGCTCACAAATGAGCTTCACCTTCTCGGTGGTTCCTTTCAACAAAGCCAACATCGAGACCAACTTTTGACTTGTTTCAGCCCAGCAAAGAGTAGTTCTGCACTTCCTCCCATACAAGGCTTCTTAAGGTGCCATTTGAATACTTGCCTGGTAACTATTGTTATAAGAAAACTCCACCAAAGGCAAATGCTTCTCCTAAGAACCTTGAAACTCAATCACACAGCACCTCAACATATCTTCAAGCACTTGGATAACACGCTTAGACTGTCCATCCGACTGTGGATGATAAGAAGTACTGAAATTCAACCGTGTACCTAAAGCTTAATACACCATGAAAATGCACAATTTCGGCAATGTACAACTCTGCAAGCTTATCCAAGGTATACGTAGTATGCACAGGTAAGAAATGCGCACACTTCGTAAGGCGATCCACAATCACCCACACTGAATTCTTCTTCGATGACGACAAAGGCAAACCAGACAAAAAGTCCATGGTAATCCTATCCCATTTCCATTAAGGAATCCTCAACGGTTGCAACAACCCTGAAGGAAACTGATGCTCAGCCTTAACCCGCTGACAAACCATACACTTACTGTAACACCCCAAAAATTACGCCCAAATTATAAACCCTAAATTTGAAAAAAAATCTCTAATTTAGAAATATAATTTTAAAATCCCTGAATTCAAAACCCTTTTTATTTTTGAATTTTAATTCAAAATCTTAATTTTAATTCTTACGGCAAAATTGAGAATTTTGAGAGTTAAATGATCTTTAATCAATTTTACGACTTTATTAAAAAATAAGAAGTTTGGGGACTTGTTGGGTGATTAACCCATTTTTTAAAAGTAGAGAATTTGAATTAAATTACCCTTATTGCAGCCGAAACATTTTTATTATTATTTATATGTTGTTTAATATATATATATAAATATATATATATATATAATCCTTTAATTTTAAATTGAATTCTATTTTTTCATGGTTGAATTGGCTCTCCTTTTTCAACTTAAACTCTTGTTTTATTATTATTATTATTATTATTATTATTATTATTATTATCAAACAAATTCTATTATAATTGTTTTTCTAATGAGTTTTGAAACCCTTTTCTTCGGTAGAAAGCCCAAATTAAAACCCTTTACAATTTTAGTCTATGTATATATATATATAATGGTTATGCGATAAAACATATTTATACACACTAAAACCACCACGCATAACCAATACCGAAAGCATGATCATAGGAAAATATTTTCGATTCGATTTAAATCCAGTACTAGAGAATTTGTTTGCTACGTCGTTAGAGCTATTGCCTGCTTAAGGTGTGTTTTCTTTCGGTGCTCTAATTAAATTATATGCTATTTTTTTATGTGTTGGTGTTTTACCTTGTATGTGATTATTTATATGTATTATGATTTTTATGGTTGACATCATATGCATACGTTTTCAGAATATATTATTACTATGATTTACGAACCGTGATTTATGGACTACGATTTATGAACTATGATTTATGGACTTATGGACTATGATTTATGAAGTATGTTTACGGAATATCGGATTTATGGAACTATGTTTATGAAATTTGATTTCTAATCATCATATCATTGTATGAGCATGGGTTGGGATTTGTTCGGGGAAGTTCAGTGGTTTCACCCTTCGGGCTGAATTCCACTTCGGATTGGCGGTTGTAGTGAAGAGTTCTGGGGAACTTTCCTCTTGGCGGTTGTAGTTTGGTGCATTGCATTGCGCTTGTGATTTATGTGTTGTGTTGTAAAGAATTTTAAGAAAATATTACTATATTTTTACGACTATGATTTTCTTGCACTTTAGAGACACACTAAGCACTTTAGCTTACTCCCCCATAGTTTCCTCTTACATATCTATCTTTGGGCTTTAGGCGACGTGGTACTTGGAGGATCTCAGATTTTATTCGGTTATTTTATCATTCGGTACGAAATAATTTTTAATTATTCAGATTATTAATTTATTATATTGTGATATTGATGTAATTTCATACTTTTGGGAATAAATATGTTTTGAGATTATTTTTCCAAAATTCTTTTACTATGATTTTATTTCAGAAATTTTATATAAATATTCTAATATTTATTATGATATTTTTATTTTTATTTCCTATAAGATATTTGTTAAATCACTGTTATTTTATTTTAAGTTAAAGTATAATTTCTAAAAATTAAATTTCTTGAGGTTAAAGTTTTCAAACGTAACTTCCTAAATTCGGTCTATTCTTCTAGGTTGGGTTTATGGGGTTACATTTAGTGGTATCAGAGCTAAGTTCAAACCCTCGGACTGTGAGGCTCACATAAATTTTTAAGCCAAAAATGATTTTTGCATGCATATTAAATGTTTTGGGGCAAAATGAGGATTTTTGATAAATTTATTATTTTAAAGAATTAAAGATATGTTTTGAATAAAAACTCCAAGTACCAACTCTAATTCTAGGATTGTCCCTTTTGTAGATAGATTACTATGCCACCTCGTAGGATCTCTAAATTAGCGATTGATCGTGATCGTACTCATTCTTATGAAATTGAGATCAAAGTCTATCTGAAAGCATGTGTTGTCATTTATGTCCTGATTTAAAATGCCTTTTTAAATTTGATATCAAAACCTTTTTTTTAAGTATGTCGTTAGTCTGAAAATTTTGAGGACAAAATTTCTTTTAAGAGTGGGAGAGTTGTAACACCCCAAAAATTACGCCCAAATTATAAACCCTAAATTTGAAAAAAAAATCTCTAATTTAGAAATATAATTTTAAAATCCCTGAATTCAAAACCCTTTTTATTTTTGAATTTTAATTCAAAATCTTAATTTTAATTCTTACGGCCAAATTGAGAATTTTAAGAGTTAAATGATGTTTAATCAATTTTACGACTTTATTAAAAAATAAGAAGTTTGGGGACTTGTTGGGTGATTAACCCATTGTTTTAAAAGTAGAGAATTTGAATTAAATTACCCTTATTGCAGACGAAACCTTTTTATTATTATTTATATGTTGTTTAATATATATATATATAATCCTTTAATTTTAAATTGAATTCTATTTTTTTCATGGTTGAATTGGCTCTCCTTTTTCAACTTAAATTCTTGTTTTTTTTTTTATTATTATTATTATTATTATTATTATTATTATTATTATTATTATTATTATTATTATTATTATTATTATTATTATTATTATTATTATAAACAAATTCTATTATAATTGTTTTTCTAATGAGTTTTGAAACCCTTTTCTTCGGTAGAAAGCCCAAATTAAAACCCTTTACAATTTTAGTCTATGTATATATATATATAATGGTTATGCGATAAAACATATTTATACACACTAAAACCACCACGAATAACCAATACCGAAAGCATGATCATAGGAAAATATTTTCGATTCGATTTAAATCCAGTACTAGAGAATTTGTTCGCTACGTCGTTAGAGCTATTGACTGCTTAAGGTGTGTTTTCTTTCGGTGTTATAATTAAATTATATGCTATTTTTTATGTGTTGGTGTTTTACCTTGTATGTGATTATTTATATGTATTATGATTTTTATGGTTGACATCATATGCATACGTTTTCAGAATATATTTTTACTATGATTTACGAACCGTGATTTATGGACTACGATTTATGAACTATGATTTATGGACTTATAGACTATGATTTATGAAGTATGTTTACGGAATATCGGATTTATGGAACTATGTTTATGAAATTTGATTTCTAATCATCATATCATTGTATAAGCATGGGTTGGGATTTATTCGGGGAAGTTCAGTGGTTTCACCCTTCGGGCTGAATTCCACTTCGGATTGGCGGTTGTAGTGAGGAGTTCTGGGGAACTTTCCTCTTGGCGGTTGTAGTTTGGTGCATTGCATTGCGCTTGTGATTTATGTGTTGTGTTGTAAAGAATTTTAAGAAAATATTACTATATTTTTACGACTATGATTTTCTTGCACTTTAGAGACACGCTAAGCACTTTAGCTTACTCCCCCATAGTTTCCTCTTACAGATCTATCTTTGGGCTTTAGGCAACGTGGTACTTGGAGGATCTCAGATTTTATTCGGTTATTTTATCATTCAGTACGAAATAACTTTTAATTATTCAGATTATTAATTTATTATATTGTGATATTGATGTAATTTCATACTTTTGGGAATAAATATGTTTTGAGATTATTTTTCCAAAATTCTTTTACTATGATTTTATTTCATAAATTTTATATAAATATTCTAATATTTATTATGATATTTTTATTTTTATTTCCTATAAGATATTTATTAAATCATTGTTATTTTATTTTAAGTTCAAGTATAATTTCTAAAAATTGAATTTCTTGAGGTTAAAGTTTTCAAACGTAACTTCCTAAATTCGGTCTATTCTTCTAGGTTGGGTTTATGGGGTTACATTTACTCACATATTCCGCCACATCTTTCTTCAAACCCACCCAATAATACTCGTCCTTTAGATCACGATACATCTTTGTACTACCAGGGTGCATAGTAAAAGGACTACTATGAGCTTCAGTCAGAATAGCGCGCCTCAACTCCGCATCATTCGACGCTACTATCCGACTTCCAAAACACAAAACTCCATCATCATTAAAACAGAAATCTGATGGTCTATCCTCAGCAATATCCTGAACATGTTGCACCAAAGAATCATCCAACAACTGTTTATTCTTTATCAACTGAACCAAAGATGGTTTCACTTGCAATTCCGCCACAAGACCTCCATCCTGCGAAATACTCAAGCTGGCAAACATAGCCCTTAACTCCACTTCCACCTTCCTACTCAAGGCATCCGCTACAACATTAGCTTTTCCCAGATGGTACTCGATCGTCAAATCGTAATCATTAAGCAACTCCACCCAACGTCGTTGCCTAAGATTCAACTCTTTCTGAGACATCAGATACTTCAAGCTCTTGTGATCCGTGTACACCGTACACTTCTCACCATACAGATAATGTCTCCAAATCTTCAAAGCAAAAACCACCACAGCTAACTCAATATCATGCGTAGGATAATTGCGCTCATGCACCTTCAACCGGCGCGATGCATAAGCCACCACCTTACCCTCTTGCATTAACATACACCCCAGACCAACATAGGATGCGTCACTGTACACCACAAACTCTTTTCCCGATTCAGGCTGAACCAAGATAGGAGCTTATGTCAAAGCTGCCTTAAGCTTCTCAAAAGCTTGTTGCCTTGCTTCTGTCCACTCATACTTGACATCCTTCTGCAACAACTTCGTCAAACGTGCAGCAATCTTCAAAAATCCATCCACAAACCTCCGATAATATCCTGCCAACCCAAGGAAGCTACGGACTTCATGAGCAGACTTAGGAGGCTTCCAATTCATCACCGCCTCAATCTTCTGAGGATCAACACGAATTCCCTCAGTCGAAACCACATGACCAAGGAAAACAACTTCTTTAAGCCAGAATTCGCATTTGCTCAACTTAGCATAAAGCTGATTTTCCAACAACGCCTGCAACACAATCCTCAAATGCCCCTCACGCTCCTCCTCATTACGAGAATACACAAGGATATCATCAATGAACACTACAACAAACTTGTCCAAGTATTCATGGAACACTCTATTCATCATGTCCATGAAAGCTGCAGGAGCATTCCTCAAGCCAAACGGCATTACAAGGAACTCATAATGCACATACCTCGTTCTAAAGGCTGTTTTTGGCACATCCACATCTTTCACCTTAAGTTGGTAGTAACCTGACCTTAAGTCAATCTTAGAGAACAAAGCCGCTCCACAAAACTGATCAAAAAGATCATCAATCATCGGTAAAGGATACCGATTCTTGATAGTCAACTTGTTCAGCTGACGATAATCGATGCACATTCTCATAGTGCCATCCTTCTTCTTCACAAACAAGACCGGTGCACCCCAAGGTGACACACTCGGCCGAATGAAACCACGGTCAAGCAACTCCTGAAGTTGCATCTTCAACTCCTTCAACTCCTTAGGTGTCATGCGATAGGGAGCAATGGACACTGGAGATGTGTTTTCATACAGCTGAATTCCAAACTCCAGCTCTCGACTAGGCGGCAATCCAGGTAACTCCTCCGGAAACACTCCAGGGAACTCACGAACAATTCTTATATCCTGAACGCGCACCTCCTTCGAACTTGAATTCATAACAAAGGCTAGATAAGCCTCGCAACCTTGCCGCAACATCCGACTTGCTTCCAAGGTAGACACCACATTACTAAGAAACTTTACATTTTCACCCACCACCACTACCTCATAATCATCCGCAAGTTTCAACGAAACTCGCTGGTTCTCAAAATCCACTACAGCTCGATGTTCAACAAGCCAATCTATACCAAGGATTACATCAAAACCATAAAATGGCAATTCCATGAGATCAACAAGAAAAACATGGTTTTGCACTTTCAAGGGACATCTTCTATACGACTTCCGTGTTACGACTGTCTCACCAAAGGAACTAGTCACACGCATACCAACATCCAAAGAATCAACAGGTAAACCAAGCATTTGAGCATGTTCACGCAATATGTACGAGTGTGTAGATCTAGAATCAATCAAGGAAAGTAATGACAAGGATTGCAAAGTAAAGGTACCTGCGATCACATCCGTATCATTTCTCCCCTCACGCTGAGCATACACTCGAGCCTGGCCACCACCCACAGGTCGAACAGCAACAACATGCGCCACATTCCTCCCACCATCATCTCTGCGTTGAAAGTTACCACGGTCGCGCCCACGACCTCTCTGTAGTGCAACTACCCCAGGAGCATGTCCCTGACCACCACCGGCCAACAAAGGACACTCCCTTCTCACGTGGTCTACCGAACCACAGTTCCAACATGAGTTACATGCCACTGCAACAGGAGCATGAACCTCCCTCGCTGCTCGAGGACAATCTCGCCTCAAATGGCCACAAGATCTACACGTCCAGCACGTGTTCTGATCAGCCCTCATTCTATCTCCCTGAATAGGCGTACCATGTCCTCCATTACCACGCCTAGCAGTAGAATGATACCTCTTATCTCGTCCTCTCTTGTTCTGTCCACCACCGGAACTATGACCAGCAGCTCCTTTTCCCGAGCTAGAACTAACACCTCTAGAAGACAAACCCAAGTTCTGCTCGATGTCCTTCGCTCTACTCACAAGCACATCAAAATCTGTATACTCAGCCGCAAGCATAAAAGTCTTCACATCCGTTACCAATCCATAACAGGAACGTTCACACCTTTCCCGCTCATCAGGGATTAGCTCAGGTGCATACTGACTAAGACGGACAAACTGGATCTCATACTCAACTACCGTCATGCTTCCTTGCACAAGAGACATAAATTCTCTTTTCTTCTCATCTAGGTATCGCACACCCAGATACTTCTGTTGAACGTATTCAAGAAGAACGTCCAAGTCACATCATTGTCCTCCATTCCAAAGACAGTGGTCGTCCACCACGTATAAGCATCATCATGGAGCAGTGACACCACACAACCCAACTTCTGCACATTATTGCAGTTCATTTGCCCCAAAATCCTCTTGGTGCTTTCCAACCAAGACTCAGATCCTTCCAGAGATAAACCTCTGAACTTAGTCCCTCCCAGACTACGAAGACGTTCCAAAGACAATCTCACATTAGCATCACCCTGATGCGTAGCTCCATGAGCTCCAGCTACTGCTGCCTGAAAGGCTCTAGCAATAGCCTGAATCAACACGGTCATGTCAGGAGCAGCTTGCCCCTGCACACCTTCAGGTCCAGCAACCCCAACATCAGCACCAGCATTATCACCTCCAGCACCACCACCGTCGGGTGGTCCACCACCAGGGGAGGAGGTAAATCCACAACATTCTCAGCATTCTCCTCATTCTCATTCTGATCCATAGCTCTTGTATTCATTCTCATCTCTTTACGCGGCCCTATTTACAAGAAAACAATGCACTGACACAAATGCAATAAACATAATTAGGCTCAACAAGGTAAGTAATCCAAGTACTCAATCTCTTTTCCGAAAACAATTCCTTTCATTAGTTTTGATATGGCAATGGGATCCCCTAACACATTCCAACATAGCATATCATCACAATTGAAACCACGCATCACTATTCATACAACATTCTTTCACCCAAAAGGCATATCATGCTAATACACATACATCACCCACATAACCATTCCCATTTACACGAGAACCTGGCTCTGATACCAGCAAATGTAACCCCCTTAGCTCGGCCTAGACGGTTGACCCGAACTACGAAGATTACACGAAGAAAACCAAAGTCAACCCGAGAGTCAACATTGATTAACGACCCCTTTTTCTTTTGAAACTTGTCTAGATACACGTTAACCCTAAGTGAGTACTTGTGAAACATACATAAGAAAGGAACAGCGATCGAACAACAAAGAGGGACTCAATTGCACTTGTTACAAGTTTAGGGACCAAATTGTAATTTCTGTAAATTAGAAGGTCTTAACTGTTTTTAAAGTTACCAATATGAAATTAGTCATATTACATGCTTCTCTGCCAAAATTCAACTTAATTGGACATCTCAAACACAAGCAATTGCAACATCAATATTTGGGACTAAAATGTAAAGCTTGCAAACTTCAGCACCATTCAAATCAGTGCCCAACGGTCACCTGTTTCGGAACACCCACTTGACGTATCGAAACGAGGACCGGAACGGCGTTGACCATTCTGAAATGCGGGTTCATTCTGAGAGTGGTTCCGAAACAAGGCCTTCTAGTAGCCAAATCGTTTCGGAACGCCCCTTAGCGTTTCGAAACACGAAGGCCATTTCAGGCCCCTGTTTCGAAACACTAGAGGGTGTTTCGATACGGTTTGCCCAGATTCAGCAGCAAAGTCTGGTTTTTCAAGCATAAATCCATTCAAACACAACCTAATGACACCCTAATCATGTCAACAAGTCATCATACATATAAGGTGCATGTTTAGGACTCCTAAACACAATCATAGCATCAAACATGAAATTTCACATGTCTAGAGGCTGCTTCCTAATATCAAAAACCAAGTAGGCAAACAAACTTCAAATCAAGCATTACAGGCCATTTAAAATTCAAATCAACCAAGGCACACATGCCACAACCTTAGGGAGTTTAATACATCTCCCAAAACAAAGTTTAGATTCCCATTGCAAAATTATCAAAACTAATAGTGTACGAAAACTTCACCATACATGAGCTTGGATTCCCTTGGACACACTTAGCTTCCTTGTTGCCCTTAAACACCTCAGTTATCTGCATTATTGGTAAAAGAAAGCGTAAGCACAAATGCTTAGTGAGGCATGCTCTAAGTAAAACCAACACAATAATGCATTTTTAGAAAACACTTTCAACAAAGCTTTTAAACCACATACTCATCTCTTTCTCATACTACCATGCATCATTTTCAAGCATCTCATGCTTCGTTACATTAAAATGCATTATATTGGCTTTCAAGTGATAGTTCATAACCATTTCAACACAAAACACAATCGGATACGCGGATTACAAGCGTTGTCCCACACGCTTTATACACACTACCGGACTACACAAGGTTCACACTCAAGAGCAATCCCTCAATTTATGTGACACCCGTGGTGGAGTATAACGGTACAATCTCAACCCCTCAACACCACTCATCGGTAGTTGTATAATTCCTCTAATGGGAGTAAGGGACACATAACACAAGATCCACACACGGAATTTCAACCACCGTTGTGATCTTACCTTAATCGTTAGGGTACTTAGATGGAGTTTACGGTACAATCACAACCCCTCAACATCCAAGGCGACTTTACTTACGGTGCACCCAATCCTATAGCCGGCTAACTATATCCGATTCAAGTACTTTAAAACCATTTCATCACTTGCCAATATACATCAAATACCATCATTAATTCACTATTTTAAAGCATTAATCAAAGCCATTTATCATCATGCATCTCCATGCATCATAACCATATTAATAACATGTCAAACCAAGGATCTCTTACCTTGAGCATCCTTCAATACATGACTTTCAAAACCAGCATTAATCATGCTAAAACATGCTTTCAAAACAGTGATTAAACATGCATTTCATAACCAATGCATCAAACCACAACATAGCACATCCGAGGGAGTTTTTCCGAAAACTTACTCTTGAGCTTAGCTAAGTTGTTTAGACTTAAACTAAGCTCCCAAAACCTTCAAATAATTGTTTCAAAGCTGGAAACCCAACCCCACTCACCAATTATGTTTCGCTTGCTTGCCGAAATGCCAATTAAGCTTCCAAATCAACTCCAAAGGTGTTCGAAGATGCCTCCCCTATTTTAGACACATCAAAGTAGAGTATTAATGCATCATCATGCATTGAAATCTTCAGCCAACACTCTTAAACTCGCTGCTCTACCTAAAACCAACATTTCGGCTACCAAACACAACTAAAATCACCTCCAAACTCTTCCAAAACTTTACTCAGCCAAGATCCACCACTCCTAAACATTTCTAAACATCAATCACCATCAAAAACAATCCTAAACTCGACCTTATACCTCCAGCTATAACAGAACACCAAAAACACCTCAAAACCCACCATTTTCTTGAGCAAAAACTTAGGAAACACAACCTATTCTGGATTGCATTGATAAAACCTCATTTCTAACATCATTTAAAATCCAAAATACATTAAAGAACCACCTCAAAACATAGCCCAATCAATCACAACGAAATTCTTCAAGATCACCTCCAAAATCTTGAGTTTTAAGTCAAAATCATGTCTCTAACATTAAAACCATTTATAAAACTTAAATTAAGGATTGACAACTTGGGAATTTTAGTAAAGAACTGAGTATTTAGAGGAGAAGAACAATCTTACCTCTAAATGATGATTTCTCCTTTATTTGGGCCAAATTCCTTGAAAATTCAATGTGGAAATCAAAAGGATTTCATGCAAGATTGATTAGGAACCAATAGATGATAGAAATCTCATCAATTGAAGTGAAGATCAATGTGAATTTTGCTGGAGAAAATGTGTTTGGATGATGGGATTTTGAGAAAAAAAAGGAATGAGAGAAAATTAGGAAAAGGTAGTTATGAAAATCCAAAAAGTAGTTTCCATTTTCTTTTTTATTTAATTAAAACGTTAATTAAATCACCCTAATTAAGGAAAAATCTGGAGAAAACATTTTTGGGTAAATTAGCTCCTTAAAGATTCAAAGTTTCAATCCTTTACAAAACAGTCACTACTAAACTTTTCAAAAATCGCATTTTGGTCACTACACCAAAATGTAGTATTTCCAAACCTTATTTTGTAAAATTGATTTCACCACTCTCATATATATATTAAAAGATGATTTTTTAGATATTTTTCTATATTTTTAAAGCATCCCGAACTAGGCTTTCCCTAAAACCTCCTTTTATATTCGAACCATTTCTTAAACCTGTCCGACCAAACCCTAAACTTCTAAGCCCAAAATTGGGGTGTTACATAAAGAGCGTTTTTGGTCCCTTAGGAGAGAATTAGGTCTAACTAGCCTATCTTGACCTTTTAGGACTCTTTTTGTGCTTAAATTGCTTGATCTTGTGAAATTTCATGTTAATGTGTTGTAACTCTTGAAAATATCCATGCTTATAGCTAGGGGGAGTATGATTCTGTTAAAATATGCTTAGAACTGCTCATTCATCTTTTGCATTCTTTTAGGAGATGTTAGAATCGAGCTTTTAGTTGTTCTTCAAGCCTAAAATGTATTTCTGTGAATATGGTATCGATACGGCCTTAAGCGTATCGATACGAGTATTGTATTAGCTTCCCAGACTTCATTTTGCCTAAAACGGGTATCGATACGGTTAAACCCATTTTGATATGAGCAACAATCGTTTCGATACGGATTGCATCCGTTTCGATATGATCCTTCAACGGGCATTTTAAATGGAATTACATTTTTACCCCCGTATCGATACGCCTGAGGGCGTATCGATACGCGATTGCGTAGACAGCTATCAATTGACATTTAAGAGTTCAACTTTTACCAAAGTTAAATTTTCTCAAAACCCTAAAAACCCTAGCTGTTTTCACTCTATAAATAGCCTCTCTTTCCCTCATATTTTCACACCACAACTCAAAATCTCTAGAGGGTTTTCAAAATCAAGCAAAGCTCTTAAGCTTTTTCATCAATTGGGTGCTAAGCTCTTCTCCCATTCATCTCTAATCAATATCAAGGTAAAACTCTTTCTATTTCTTTTAATTTTCGTTTCAAATTTTCTCTTGTTTTGTCTTCTCAAACCAAAATCTCTTTTCAAATTTTTTTTAAAACAAATTTTTTTAACCTTGATTATTGGTTTTCAATGAGTTGAATGAAGAAAGCTTAATGCATACATTGTTTTATCTAGTTCATGGCACCTCCTAAAAAGAGAACACGCACTAGTGAAGCCGGTGAAGGATCCAATACCGGAGGTGGTGCTCGTCCGAATACTACTCATATCTATCAACTATCTTTTCAAACCCTCGGAGCTCTCACCTATTTTCACCAATTTCAAAACTATAAGATCCGTCCGGAGAGGGTAATCTCTATTCCTTTTCTTAACTCGGAGCGCTTCAAATTTGAATATCTACCTTTGCTCCAAGAATGGAAGTTTATGGATTTTCTCACTATTCCTGGATTTTACTTTCGAATTTTAGTTTTGATCTTTTATGCTAATGCCAAATGTTGTGCCAATCGAGATGGTGTTGTTACGGCCGTTAATTCTCATCTTATGGGTAAAAAGATCACTATAGATGTTCAATCTATTTGTGATGTGTTCAAGTTGGAGGATGAAGGCTATGATGATGAGAATGCCCTTGACCATGTTCTAAGTGGTTCTATCACTGCCCTAAATGCTCAGGATCGGATCCTCCATTTGATGGTTTCTTGGTGGTTTAGGCCCTCGGGAGGGAAGTATTCTACTATCCGCCAAGTAGATGATTTTTGGATTCGGTGCTTCCGTGAGAGAAAACGTTTGAACCTTGCTCGTATTATGTTTGCGGAGATTGTTTATCTCGTGCAACATTGCCACACCACACTTGTCACTTCTTTCACATATGGTGCAGCCTTGAGTTACTTCTTCCAACAAAAGGAGATTGATTGCTCGCATGACTACCCAACTCCCATCACCGATCCTATCGATGAACGATCTCTTGCAAGGGGTAAGTTCCATTACTTTAATGGGAATTGGCTTCGTCTATCCGAGCTCCCTAGTGAGACCGCGGAACAAATTGCTAATCCTCAAGTTGAACAAGTTCCTCAAGCTCCTTCTACACCTTCTATGGACTCCCTCGTGACTTATCTCAATGAAAAATTCACGGGTTTGCGCACGGGAATGGCTTCAATCGATCAAGTTATGAATTCGGGATTTACTGCTATTGATACAAGGTTTACAAGCCTTGAAGATCGGATGAAGAACGTGGAGACTCGACTCACTTCGCTTGAAGGCGGTCACAACTCAATGAATATCTCTCTCACCGCTTTCCATGACGAGTGGCGTCAAACTATGAGGAATGATGATCCAGTTGAGGAAGATGATGAAGATGATGAAGAAGGCGATGGAGATGCATAGTAGTCTATCTTTGCATACCATTCATATCATTTAGGATATTTATTTTATGCACCTTTGTTTTATGTTTTTAGGATTAAGTTTGAATTTTTCTAAAACCTATGCTTTGATTTTCTGTTATTTGGATTTTAGTTGATGTTATCTTTTATTTGAACTTACTGATATTATGTTACTTGCTTATTTATACATTTTGCCTATTTATGCACTTTACATTATGTCTCAATTATTTTTGATCTAACAAAAAGGGGGAGAGGGAAACTCACACTTAAAAATTTTCATTTTCAAACTTAAAAGTTACCTAGCTAATATTAAGGGGGAGTTATTTTGCAAAGTTTTTCAAAGTATCAAAAATTTCAAGTTTTGGTTTTGTTATATCAAAAAGGGGGAGATTGTAAAACCTATGTTTGATTTTGATATAACTAATTATGTTAAGGACTAAATTGAAAACCTGAAATAGATTTCTAAGTCCCTTAAATGATTTATAAATCACCAACACTTTAAACTTATTTGAAAAACTCAAACTCCAAATATTTTCTAAGTGTTCCAAGGCCAAAGTATTGAAAATCGTCCAGGTGTATCGATACGCTTCCAGTCGTATCGATACCTTTTTTACAAAGTTGGCTATTGGAAAGACGCATTTCGATACGCTATTAATCGTATCGAAACAGATTCAATCTGTATCGATACGCCCCTCTGTAAAAAACTGAAGGAGTTTGAATGGTGTACCAGTACGGCTTAACCCGTATCGATACGGTTTTAACTGAATTTTTAATTCGAAGTGTTTTAAATGTTTTCGACCATTGGTGTCAGTCGTTAGGTAACTAACATTTAAAGTGGAAATTGTCCCATATCGATACGGTGTACCCCCGTATCGAAACAGAAACTTCTAGTGAGCTAAGTTGAGAAAAAGGTATTGATACGGTCTCTTCCGTATCGAAACGGTCCTTGTCCCGTACCGATACGCTTACATGCGTTTCGATACGCCCTCTTTATTATGTGCAACGGCTCTTTCTGTTTTGAGACAGGTATCGATACGAGTCCTCGTGTATCGATACAGATAGCTGCAGAAGTGCATTTATGGTGGAAAGAGAGGGTCCCAACGGCTATAATCAATACCCTAACCACCCAAATGGATAAAATTGATAGAGAATGTATAAATTGAAGCTCATTGAATACCAGCAACAACTATTGCATCAAAGATAAACATTCAAGCAAAAATCCAACCTCAAGTGTGCCTATTTTCCAATTTCTTGTAAACCCCAAATTGAGTTGTATTCAATTCCTATTCTATCTTCAAATTTGGGTTGAGTGTTGTACTTCAAGGGGCAATATTGTATTTGAGAGATATCCTTTTGCCTAATTCTTTCTTTGTTTCCTTTGTGAGAGTTTGGTCAAATTTTGGATTGAAAATTTGACCGGTTGTGTAAAGGTTACCTCCTAAGCCTTGAAAAGGGGAAGAACAAATTAGTGAATTGTTGCAAATCCTTAGTGGTAGCTAAGGTAGTGGATGTAGAGTTCATTTGGAACTTGAACCACTCTAAAATCCTTTGTTCCTCATTTTTAGCTATCCTTTCACTCCAACAAAATTTTAAAATACCAATTCACCCCTTCTTGGTCTTGATCAATCCATTTATCCACTCAACACATGTATTGACATTATGAGATGGTTATTAACTACTCACCCTATTCCTTTACAAGAAAGTCTTTTTGTTGAATCGGGCTTGAGGAAAGGAGCTTCGCAGGGTCACTAAAGCAAGCATTAAAGTATGTTTTTCTTTTGTTAAGTAAACTCCTAGAAGGTGGCATTAACTTGAAGTTTAGGCTCGAGATCTTTAAATATTTTGAGAGTTGTAAACACTAGAAATTTCTTACGTTTGTGTATATATATATATATATGATTCATTTGGTCTTTTGTGAGATAATGGTTATTGCCTAATTGATGCTTTATGAACCGAATGGCTTTGTCGACCCTAGAAATGAATGTTTTACTTGAATGTAATTATACATGAAATGTTTATGATGTATATGGAAATTTGTTAAATGATGCTTATGGCGAATTAAATGAGTACCAGGTAAGGCATGTTTGATTATGTAAAGGAAATCTAAAGGTATCCATTATGCTCTTGCCTTCATGTATCCTCTAAGTTGACTAGGGACTTAAAACTGGTTTAGCAATTAGGCGTAAATCTGAAATTTACTTTCCTACTTGAAGTATTGCATGTTAAGGTAAATACTTAATAGTTCACATCCTTCTAAAGAAATGTTAAACTCTACATTACCATGATGGCTTCTCTAAAACTTGAACTCTCGTGTTGTAGCTTGCTAAATAAGTAATGTATGATATGATTCTCTTTAGTCGAATGAGTCTAGGGCTTAAATAACTTGTTTACCCGAAGAGTTAATACATTGACATCAAATTAGAGAGAATCCAAGAGGACTTATAAGTTATTTCTCACTTACTAATAACACTTTGCTCGAGAAAGAAGGATTCCAGAACTATGTTTGTGTGAGTATTGTATAATTAATGTTTGAGTAGATCACTCCCTGCTTGTTACGATGTATGCTTGGTACCGCTAAAGTTTATGATTGGCATTTGAATGTGAATTCCATGGCATCTGTTTGTTTGACTAGTTGTATGTTTGAAATAGCTTATCGCACGATTTCTTAACTTTAAGGCCCTAAAACGAGCATTTCCTCTTTATTTGACTTCTAACTTGCTGTACAAGTTAGCCTCTCTATTTCTAGAATAACATAACTTCTAGGCTTGGGGTAGGGGTATTACATATCCCTTGCTAACGCTCACCACTCATTTGAATACCTTTTTCTTGCCGAATTGTTTCTATTTTCGTTGCATTTCCTTAGTTACTTTTTTTTTAAAACAAACTTCAAATCAATCCAACATTTTCCCTTGACAAGTAAACAATTAAATAGTCAAACTCTTGCTCAATCCTTGTGGATTCGATACTCAACTTATTGTTGTATTACTTGTTGACCGTGTATACTTGGATGCAAAAGACTCAATCTTAGCATTATTCTTATACATTTTCACTCATTTGCCAAGTGTTAGCATAGTCGACAATTATATACTTCTACATAATGTATTAAAAACACGATAATGTAAAATAAATGATGTGATGACGTTTAGCAACGATAGGGAGATCCCGACGATGTGTGGACCCAGGTCTCACTCAGGTATTGTACAGTTTAGAGTGTACGATGCCGATGTTGTATGGCTTCGAGTCTCGCTCAGAGTGTACGCTCCTAAAGCTTTGTGGCCCCGAGTCTCACTCTAGGTTTGTGGTTCTACTTGTGTGCTTTTTCCTAGATGATCTGATGAGATCTCGGGTATGTTTGGGCCTTGTGTGCCATGTATGATGACTTGCATGATTTGAGCATGTGTTTAGGTGACTAGTAGTACTGCACATGTTTATTATCTCTCTTTATTGCTTGTACTAGCTTGCATGCTTATGTTTATGATTAGCATGAAGTATAGTAGAGTAGATGTGTACCACTGAGCTTTGTAAGCTCAGCCCTCGGAATTGTTATTTTCATGCATAGGTTGGTAGATGGAATGAAAGCTCGAGGAGTATTATCAGTTTGGGATTCCAACAAGCGGTGACTGCCAGAGTACGATACTTATGTTTAGTGGGCTGAGTATTTATAGGACCTTACGTTGCCGAGTTTGTAACTTTATTTTAAAATATTATTTTGATAAACAATGTATAAACTTGAAGCTTCTATTTTGTAACACTATTTATTCTTCTTATTTATTTACCTAAATTACAAATGGTTTAATTTTCATGTGATGGCTAAATCTATAATTTAAAAATGAAATTTTGTTGGGTTGGTTTTTAGGTGACCAAAATGTAGCGCTTATAATCCGGATCGAGAATGGGTTGTTACAGATATAACGTGGAATAAACAACAATAATAAAATATTTATTACAAAACACACTAGTAAAGAAATAAAAATGACAACCTAAAAACGAAAACGCATCTTTCACTGGGATGGAATTTCGCTGCCCCTTTTCGGTGCCCCTACATATGCCCCCACGCTCAAAACTAACTTTAGGGTTTAGGGTTTAGGGTTTTTTGTTAGGGGTTGTGGTTAGGGTTTAGGGAATTTAGGGTAGGGTGTATTTTTTAGGGTATATGGTGTAGGGTTTAGGATTTAGAATTTAGGGTTAGGGCTTAGATTTTAATTTTGTAGTGTTTTTTAGTGTTGGGGCATATGTAGGGGCACCGAAAAGGGGCAGACGAATTTTATCCCTTTCACTGGCTATTACCTATCTTGCCCAGCCACGTCGTCGTTGTTGGGATCTTCTACACCAATAGTTTCATGACACCGTCTCCGACCATCTTCGTTCGTTGTGGGATGGTCATGACGGTGCAAAGAAAGAGCACCTACATAATGATAAGAAGCCTTCCTCAACGTTGTTTCCTCTAGTAGGAGGTTCGCTTATCTGATGATGGAGACAGTAATCACCCGATACTTTATTGGAAGTCCAGTTCAATTTCTCAACAGGTTTTATGCTTTTTATTTTATTTTATTTAGATTAGATCAATACATAGCATATTTATTTTGACTTATTTGTACTCTACGTTCTTTAGTCTTAGAATTGTTGTTGATACATAATTTGGCTTTTTTTAGTGAAGTTGTTATATTTTTTGTCTTTGTTGCACAAAAAGATGTTTGTGTATGACTTATTTTTGAAGGAAGACACAAAGTGTTTTACGACATTGGGATCTACCCATGCACCGTATTTAATCTTACATGGTGACTAAAACTCTAATAGCTCTTGGATAATCTTACAGAGAAGTGTTTTTATTCATTAGCAATGAGTCAAAAGCTTACGAGCTATATAATCTCATCACAAAAAATTATTAACAGTCGAGATGTAGTTTTTGATGCGCAAACATTCTGACCGTGGGAAGAAATAATGGACGACCAACAATTGAGATCACAAAACCAGAAATAGAACAACTTACAGCTGAAGCAGGTCAGCAGAATGAACGTGAAAAAAGAATCAAAAGAAAGCTAATGTGGATGGAAGATTATGTGTTTAGTGAGAATCAATTTGAAGATGAAGATTCTCGGACACATTTTGTTTTGTTTTGCAGATTGTGATCCTATACGTTTCAAATATGCTTGCAAAGAGTTGAATTGGTAGAAAGTAATGAATGATGAGATTGCTGCAATTGAAAAGAACAACACTTGGGAGTTAACTGATCTTCCAAAAGGGCAAAAGCCAATAGAAGTTAAATGGGTTTACAAGACCAAATTTAAATAAAATGGTGAGATTGACAAGTATAAAGCACATTTGGTAGCTAAAGGCTACAAGCAGAAAATTGGTGTTGCCTACAAAGTACATGCTCTTTTAGCTCAGCTTGACACAATTAGATCAGTGGTGGCAGTAGCAGCACCGGGGACATGAATGATCAAAAGAGCACTTCATGGTATATGTTTATGTTGGGGATATGAACGATCTCATTAGCTTATATAAAGGCATGACTGTTGAGGTTAATAAATGTGTTGTAGTCACCTAATTTTATTCAGTCATGCAAGGAAAAGCAACAAAAAGAAAAATCAATCACCGAGTGGAATCAAACCAAAAAGGGAAAATAAATCAATACCAAATTGATTCATAACAGGAAGGCAATCACAATGTAATTTAAAAAAAAAATCACTAATTATTCTTTTCCATTCTTTCCATCATTGTATTATGGCGATAAAAACTCCGAAGTCATTCCATTGTAAACACATTGATTCTAAGCAATACAAGTAGCGAAAACAAGAACTTTTTTAGGTGTTTATCGTCTTATTTTCTTTTCGCGCATTATTTCTATTTCGAGTTAAAAAAAATAAAAGGAAAGGAATTTCCTTTTTACCATATCGTCTTTCGAGTCACCACCATGTTTTTCATCCCCTTAAGAACATAATGTGCGACTTCAGTTTAAATAAGGTAATGGTGCAGTTTTTAAAATCACATGTCTTATCCCTTTTCTTTTTTAATTATCATACATGTTTAATTTTTGTAATTTGAATTTGTGTTGATCTTAATTTTTATTATTTCGCTCATTTTGTTCATTTAATTTAATTTTCTTAAAAAACATAAAATTATAGTATATTTTAGTTAGTTTTTTAGATTAGTTTTAAGACTTTAGGATTAGTTTCTTTTAATTTAGGATTTAATTTAAACTTAAAAAATCTTTAGAATAGATTTCTAGTGTAGTTTAGTTGCCTTTTCACTCTAGGCTTAGTTTGTAACCCCTCGTTCCGGTCTGGACGACTGACCAGTCCGAGTAGGTTACACGGGAAAAACAGAAGTGAAACTCGTTAAGGTCCCACCTCGATTAGCAACCCTATAAATTTTTTCGTTAATTATCTTGTCTAGATGTATCATTTAATCCTATGTGAGAAACGACAACGGAAAGGACGAAGAAGAACATTCAAACATACGTAAGGCAATTTAAATTTACCAAGTGTCAAGTTAGTCTGATTTCTTGCATACGCGTCCAAACCAAACATAAACGATACGAACAAGACTCACATGAAAGCAAACAGAAAACAGAACCCAAGCCCAACACTTGAGAACCTTTAAAGATGCCAAAAGCCCAATTTACAGGCCTGTATTTCGAAACAGGCTTGCCTGTTTCGATACACGGGTCCCAGTTTTAAAAGCCAGACCAACCGTACCGATATGGCCCACCCCGTTTCGGTACAGGGTCCATTTCGTCTAAGCGTTTCGAAGCACGTTCTGGAACAAACCTTCACAGTAGCAAATCGTTTCGGTACGCGTATCAGAACAGGGGCTCACAGTGTCAAACCGTATAGAAACACGTTCCAATACGGGTATCCCTAGAACCACACCCGTTCCGAAACCACCTCACGCGTTTCGAAACACCTGCAGTCCGTAAGACTCTAAAAACAGTTTTAAGCATCTCCAAAAGTTCCCAAACATCCCCGAAAACTCAAGAAGTAAGATACAACATGCATACACTTATTGTAGAGGCATTCACCCTACTTCAAGATGAGCAAACACTTAACATACATTCAAGACCAAGCCATTCGAAGGAACATACATCCATGGTTAAACATTTAAAGAAACAAGCATTCACCAAGTACATTGCATAGCGAGGTTTACATGCTTTTAGACAAAACACATAAGCATCGTAGAACATGGTTATAAGCCTTCAAAACACAAAGCATTTAGGCAACAACATAAACATGGTTTACAAATCCACATCAAGGCATTAACAACAAAAACCAACACATAGGAATCTATCAACGCTCATACAAAATACGTAGCATCTCCATTGCTAAACTACCACATTATTTACTAAACCATACTTGAGCAACTACTACAAGCTTGGATTCCCTTTCCTTGCTCCTTGCTAACTCCACGCTAATGATCTGCATTGTCGAAAACGAGAGCGTAAGCTAGAAGCTTAGTGAGGGAGCTCTAAAACAAAACAACGACAATGCAGGGTTCAAGCATATCATCCTTAAGACATTTTACAAGCATACATATGCACCAACATAGCAACATAGTTAGACATTACAAGAATAAATGAACATGGCATCTTACCTCATGTTATGCTAAACAAGATATAAGAATTATCTTATCACATCCACCACACATGAACAAGTATGTTGGTAACTATTAGCTTACTCGGATATGCGGATAATTTCCGTTGGGATTTTCACCCCCAACGTACTCAACAACATCATTACCTTCGGTGGGATTACACTCATCACCGGTCCTTGCATGGATGGGATTACACTCATCATCACATGCCCTTACGGATGGGATTCCACTCATCATCGCGTAATAACATTTTCTAGTGGAATATTACTTTACCAGATGTCTCCTTGATGACTATACGTTACCAAGGCCACACGCGAATTTGACTCAACCATGTGCACATTAATCCTAATAATCGATCATTTATACCCGGTAATTAACTAGTGCCAACCATACTAACAAGTCAACCATGATATTACCACCATGCATCTCAACATATCAACCACCACATACATCAACATATAAATCAATATGCATGAACAATACATACCTCACAAGTCCACATTATGCACATTAAGCAAAACTCATAAAACACACAAGAGATTAAGCTACCAACTTAATCTCTACCTTGGATTGGCCTACCAAGCACAATCCAACACCACAACCACACGCTTGAACCAATTTAAAATCATTTAAAGTAATCCACTCACCACACTTCCTTAAGCAAACCGAGAAGAGCCAAATCAAGCTTCCAAACTTTCTGAAATCGAGCCCGAAGCTTCTCCAACGATTTCCCTTGATTCTAACCAAGTCAAAAACAATACATTACTCAACCTAATCATCACAAAACACTGTTACAAATCAAACTACCACCACAAAGCCTTTTCTCTATATCTTCAAGCCAAAGCTAACACACAAAAATCCCATTTTCGGACTCCCACCAAACCCAGCAAGAAACCACCTATTCCAACACTCAAAACACCATCCCACACCTTCAAAACAACCCTCAAGCAACTATATAACCTCAGCCCCACACCCCAACACCAAACTACCTCAAAAACTCAAGTTTTGACCCCTTTAAAAATACCCACAAAACCCATTTTGGGATTCTTGATAAAACCCACCATTTTGAGATATAATGTACCTTAGGGAAAGATTAAATCATATCATAACTCTACAAATCAAAAGCAAATCGAAAAGCCATTAAAGTTTCATCCATTTCTTCAAAACTTGAAAACTTGAAGAACTATAAAGATGATGTTTTTGAAAATCTAAAACCATGGAAATGTTCGGAATAGAGAGGAGAAGTCAAAACGTGCTTACCTCGTTGAAAACACTTGAAATGGTGGAGAGCTTTGATGGAATAGTGATAAGGGGTTTGGGAGGTTTTTGACGTGAAAATGGTGGAATAAAGAAGATGAGAAAGGTTTTCAAAAAACCTCTTTTACTCATCTTATTTTCCTTTTGTTTAAAAATTACCAAAGTGCCATTAATGAAATTCAAACCCTTTTAAAATAAGACCAAAGTCTATTTTAATTAAGGGAAAACTACACCGGTGGTCCCCAAACTATTATCGTCTTCCTATTTTGGTCCCAAAACTATTTTTTTGGCAAAATCGTCCTTTATGTTACATAGTTCTCCTGTTTTGGTCCCCCGTCGTTAAAAACTAACAGAATTGCTGACGTGGATTTTTTTATTTTTTAAATATTTTTTATTATTTTCTCTCTCTTATATATATATTATTTAAATTTTTTATTCAGACTAATGTGGTGGTGACACGTGTCACCACCATAACAAAGAAAATAAATTGAAAGTGAGGGGGAGATGGGATTCAAACTTGTGTCCCCTACCTTCCAAGCCAACGGGTTAACCATTGAGCTAAACTCCAATTATTGATATGGTTTAGCACAACTTACATTTAAAACAATAAAATGAACCCCAAAACCAAAGAGAGGTTTAATTATTGATATGTTGAGAAGCAGATGCAGAGGTTCTGCCAGCAGAGTAGCAGATTGCTACTTTTATGCTCTTGTTCTTAATGCTTTCACCCTTGGCATCAAGTTTTATCTATTGGTTGAACCACATCATCTTTATATTTTTTTTGCAGGTTTCACCCTTTATCCGAGTTTGATGAGGGGAAAAGAAGTTGTAGGCGTAGACTCGCTGGGCATAATCGACGTAGAAGGAAGACACAACCTGAAGATGTGACCTTACAGCTTTTACTCCCTGTAAACAGGGATAATGCTGGGAATGAAAATTTAGATATTGTCAATTTGCTCACACTTTTGGCTCGGACACAAGGCAAGAAATTTATTCTAAAAATGAGAGAAAATTTTCAAATTGTTGTTTTAAGTTGAAGCTGATGTTTGTGTGCTTAAAATATAGGTAAAAACGACGACAAAAACATTAACTCCTTACCTGTACCAAATAGAGATCAACTTGTTCAGATTCTTAGTAAGATAAACTCATTACCTTTGCCCATGGACCTGGCTGCAAAGTTGGCCAATGTTGGAGCTTTGAACGGGAAGAGCCAAGAGCAACCTTTGATAGGTGATCAACACCAATTGAATGGGAAAAACATATCTTCTCCGTCTACAGTTGATCTGCTTGCTGCCCTTTCAGCTACATTGTCATCCTCTTCTTCTAATGCCCTTGCAAATTTATCTCAAAGAAGCAGCCCGAGCAGTGATAGCCAAAAGACCAAGTCGATCTGTCCTGATAATGTAGTTTCTCGCAGTTCACAAAACAGAGCTCCTTTGGAGTTTACTTCAGTTGAAGGAGAAAGAAGTAGCACCAGTTATCAATCTTCTGTTGAAGATTCTGAATTTCATATTCAAGAAACTAGAGTTAAGTTACCATTGCAGCTATTTAGCTCCTCTCCTAGGATGACGGCCCACCAAAACTAGCATCATCTAGAAAGTATTTCTCTTCCGACAGTAGCAATCCAATGGAGGAAAGATCTCCTTCTTCATTTCCAGTTGTGCAAAAATTGTTCCCACTGCATAGCACAACCGAAGCTGTCAAATTTGAGAAACCCCCTATTGGCAGAAACACTAATACAAATGCCAAAGCAAGCAGGACTCATGGTTCTATTCTACCTTTTGACAGGAAACCTGAGTTAGCATCTCATTTTATTGTTTTAAATTTAATTTGTGCTAAAACATATCAATAATTGGAGTTTAGCTCAATGGTTAACCCATTTGCTTGGGATGCAGGGGACGCGGGTTCAAAACCCAGCTCCCACCCTCACTTTCAATTTATTCTCTTTGTTATGGTGGTGACACCACCATATTAGTCTGAATAAAAAATTTAAATAATATATATATATAAGAGAGAAAATAATAAAAAATATTTAAAAAATAAAAAATTTCACGTCAGCAATAGTTTGGGGACCACCGGTGTAGTTTTCCCTTTAATTAAAACGAACGACTCAAACCCGATTCTCGCACTCGACTCCCGACCCCTAAACTCGGGTGTTGTTACAATGACTTATAGTGTTGTTCCAGTTCACCATGCAGATAAAATAGTAATTTGATGCTGAGTTATGAGAAAGCCCAAAAATGAAGGGGCAGTACATGCCATTAGATGACAAAAGTCTTTTATGGAAATTTATAGTACTAGAACATCATTGTCCGTGGAACAACATGATGTGTTCATGCGTAAGAGTTCAAATGTGAAAAGACAAGAGGTGAAGCTTAAAAGAACTTAATTAACGAAGAAGTCAGAGGGTTTCTCTAAATAAGGGAAAGATATAATGTTGATCGAAGCCACAAGACTTTGAAGGTTTGAATAAGGAATGAAGAATAAAATTTTTGTTGGGGGCATGAAGATTGATTTAATACTTCAAAAGCAAAAATCAAGAAGAAAGTACTAAAAAGAATTTCTTAATTCTATCATTTCTTAAGGATGCTTTTTCTTAGAACACAGAATAATTTCTTAATTCTATCCTCACTTAGGGATGTTTTTCTTCAAACCAAAAGAATTTCTTAATCATGTCCTTTATTAAGGATGTTTTTTAAACATAGAAGAATTTCTTAATTATATCCTTTATTAAGGATGTTTTTCTTAAAACGCAAAAGAATTTCTTAATTCTATCTTTTCTTAAGGGGTGTTTTTCTTAAAATACAGAAGAATTTCTTAATTATATCCTTGCTTAAGGATATTTTTTTAAATCAAAGAAGAATTTCTAAATTTAATCTTTACTTAAAGGATATTTTTCTTAATACACAGAAAAATTTCTTAATTATATCCTTGCTTAAGGATGTTTTTCTTAAAACCAAAAGAATTTATTAATTTTATCCTTTCTTAAGGATGTTTTTCTTAAAACACATATAAATTTCTAAATTATATTCTTTCTTAGCGATGCTTTTCTTAAAACGCAAAAGAATTTCTTCATTCTATCCTTTCTTAAAGATTTTTTTCTTAAAACACGGAATAATTTTTTAATTCTATCCTTTCTTAAGGATGTTTTTCTTAAAACGCAAAAGAATTTCTTAATTCTATCTTTGCTTAAAGGATGTTTTTCTTAAAATACAGAAGAATTTCTTAATTTTATCCTTGCTTATGGATGTTTTTTCTTAAAACCACAAGAATTTCTTAATTCTATCATATCTTAAGGACGATTTTCTTAAAACATAGAAGAAATTCTTAATTCTATCATTTCTTAAGGATGTTTTCTTAAAACACAAAAAATTTTCTTAACTCTATCATTTCTTAGGGATTTTTTTCTTAAAATACAAAGAAATTTCTTAATTTTATCCTTTCTTAAGGAAGTTTTTCTTAAAACGCAAAAGAATTTCTTATTTCTATCATTTCTTAAGGATGTTTTTCTTTGTTCTCCTCGGGTACGAAAGAGCAAATCACCTTTCAGCTCGGCATCCTCATTCTTGAAGGATCAGAGTTTCTTCCCACTACCTTAAGTTTGAAGGAGTGGAGCCTTGCTTGTCCTCCTCGGGTTCGAAGGAGTCGATCACCCTTTCTTTTCAACTTGACGTCCTCAGATTTGAAGGATCAGAGTTTCTTTCCACTACTCAGGTTTGAAGGAGTGAAGTCCGATTTTTCCTCCTCAGGTTTGAAGGAGCATATCACATTTTCAACTCGACGTCCTCAAGTTTGAAGGATCAGAGTTTCTTTCCACTACTCAGGTTTGAAGGAGTAGAGCCTAGTTTGTCCTCTTCGGGTTCGAAGGAGCAGATCACTTATCAATTTGGCGTCCTCAAGTTTGAAGCTTAGTGTTTCTTTTCGCTACCTCAGGTTTGTAGGACCGAAGTCATTCTATTGTAAACACACAAATTCTGAGTAATACAAGCAATAAAATTTTAAGTATTTTACGTCTTATTTTCTTTTCACGTATTATTTCTATTTCGATTTACAATAAAAAGAATGGAAATGGATTTCCTTCTTACCAGATCGTCTTCCGAGCCAACGTCATGTTCTTCATCTCATAAAGAACATGATGAACGACTTCAAAGAAAATAAGAGAAGGATGTACTTTTTAAAAAACCACATGTCCTATCCCTTTCTTTAATTATCATACATGTTTAATTTTCTGTAATTTGAATTTGTGTTGCTCTTAATTTCTATTATTTCGCTCATTTTGTTAATTTAATTTAATTTCCATAAAAAACCTTAAAATGATAGTATCTTTTAGTTATGCTTTTAGATTATTTTTAAAACTTTAAGATCAGGTTCTTTTAGTTTTGGCTTTAATTTAATTTTAAAAATTCTTTAGAATATTCTTAATGTAGTTTAGTTGTCTTTTCGCCCTAGGTTTAGTTTTCTCTAATAATTTGACACTTAACAAATCTTGAACCATTTAGATAAAATTTATTTAAACCATTTAATCTTTTTAATTTGGTTGATAATAGTTAGTTTAGATAATTAGGGTAAACATTAACTTCTTAATTAAATTTGTTCTTTAATATTTTTTATGTCATATTTTATTTATATTCACCGAACATATAAATTGTAAATTGTAATGTGGTGTTCCACCAAAAGGGGTAAACTAGTTAGCGCCAGAAGTGTTGGCGGTTATAATTTGTTTATTCTCTAGATGGTGGGGCCATTAAAATGAATTCACATTCATAAATGGATAATAATTTAAATTCTACACGAACTTGTAAATTCTAACATTAAGACAGCTTGTTCGACTAGGTACTAATTTTTGGCGTTGTGTGATGCTCACCCTTCCCACGCGTAATCAACTCCTGAATTTATTTTTTATTTTCGCAAACTCAAATTGTTGTTTTATAAAATAAATGTTTTTATTAAAATAACTCATTTTAGGTGATTTAATTTTATTTTAAAAAAATTATGAGGACTCTGTTATTTTTTTAATATCGAGCTTGAAACGGCTGCTGGCATGTGTGAATTACTTTGTTTATCTCTTTCTTTTGTCTTAAAAATTTCTCTCTAGTTTATAATATATTTTTTTTTGAAACGGCTGCTGGCATGTGTGAATTACCAAATTGTAATGATATTTATTGTATACAGATCGTGGATGTAGGGAAGAAGGGACATAGTCATATTCAACATTCCCAAAATTCGTGTCTCTTTTGAAAATTTTTTTTGTTCTTCTTGACATTCAAATAAGATTCTAACTGATTTCTTAAGAATAGATCAACATTAAATACTTATCATTATGTTCTTTTCTGACTTGATGATGGTCTTAGTTTAAACTGTCAAATAGATAGACGTTAGATATCTATTGTTAAAAAAATATCTTATAATACCAAAAATTAATTGTTTTAGCATGATGAGGCGTCAGGTTTCTTAAACAATGTTGGGAGTTAGAATTCTAACATTGTAAATGTAAAATAAATAGGTTGAGAGTGTCTTCCCCATATTAGATCTCTGCAAAATCTGATTTGAATTAATCGGCCCATGAATTAAATGCCAGTGGTTAAAACAATATGAGTCTTTAATTCATCCGTAGAAAAGGGATGAGTCTACCACGTGCGACGAACACCGATGAACACCACTAATGATGAACACCGATGAACACCATTAAATTAATTAATAAAAATTTAAAATTTTAAGGACCCATCATACAATTAATAATTATTTTTAAAAATTCAATTAAATTATTTTTATATATTAAAATTTTATTTTTTAATAAGGGTAAACTATATATTTAGTACCTCACTTATTTCCGTATTTTTATTGAACACTCATTATTTAAATATTATTTCAATTTGACTCTATTCTTTATAAAAAAATAATTTAACCCTTAACCCTCAACCTAAAACCCTTAAACTTTTAAACATATACCCTAAACCATATACCATTAAAAATAATTTCACTATCATCGATTCAATTCAATTCAATGAATTGTTGAATTCTGCTAAAAAATTCAATTAAATTATATTTTACATATATCAAAATTAATTAAACCCGAATCTCCTAAAATTAACATTATCATCTTATTGGTGAAACCCCAATATACAGCGGTTAAATTCTTCTATACCGTCGTCATCTCGCTGATGCTCGAAACAATATGCTGGAAATTCGGTTCGAAAACGTTTTCTACTTAGCATCCTTTTCAATGCCATTCATATAGCAGAGCGTGTTAAACTTGTTTTGTGCTTATCTTATGTTTTTCAAGGGATTTTATTTATAAATCCTAGCTTTGGTTCATATGTTTTCCTTCAAAAATGATGAACAAATCATGTTCATTTTATGCATTTCCGATCTGTTCATGGATTGTCTTTCGTGCCGTAAATGCCGTCTTCCATTTTGGTTAGCCTGTTTTTACTTATAGTCTATTGTTTCATTTTGATGCACTTGCAGGGAGAGCCATCAAGATTTATTCAATGCCATGGGATCCATGTATGCTGCAGTCCTTTTCATTGGCATCACAAATGCAACTGCGGTTCAACCTGTTGTTTCTATCGAGAGATTTGTTTCATACCGAGAAAGAGCAGCCAAAATGTATTCAGGCCTAGCCTCTGCATTCGCTCAGGTCGATCTCCGATTTTCAGCTGTTTCACATTAGCAGAAACTGTGTGCGCTTTAATCTTTAGAATGTATTCATTCTAGGAGATATATATATATATATATATATAAAACAGAATCCAATTAATCATCGGTTATTGTGATTAATTGTGATGGCCTTTTCATTTCAAATAAGATGATAATGTTAATTTTAGGAGATTCAAGTTTAATTAATTTTGATATATGTAAAAAATAATTTAATTGAATTTTTTAGCAGAATTCAACAATTCATTGAATTGAATTGAATCGATGACGGTGAAATTATTTTTAATGGCATATGGTTTAGGGTATGTGTTTAGGAGTTTAAGGTTTAAGGTTTAATAGTTTAGAGTTTTAGGTTGATGGTTAAATTATTTTTTTATAAAGAATAGAGTCAAATTGAAATAATATTTAAATAATGAGTGTTCAATAGAAATACAAAAATAGATGAGGTACTAAATATATAGTTTACCATTATTAAAAAAATAAAATTTTAATATATAAAAATAAATTAATTGAATTTTTAAAAATAATTATTAATTATATGATGTGTCCTTAAAATTTTAAGTCTTTATTAATTAATTTAATGATGTTCATCGGTGTTCATCATTAGTGGTGTTCATCGGTATTCGTCGTACATTGTAGAATTTTCCGTAGAAAAGTCCCATTTCCAAACTACTGTGATGCCTTGTCTCAGCTACACTTTTCAAATTCTCCATAGATAGTACTTATCTTTGAATTTTATGTTAAATCATTCCAAAATCCTTAATTATGTGAAGGCAAAGAAGAAGAGTGAGTTTAGACTAAGAGACTTTAGGGTGAATGTAGGTAGCAGTACAAACATCAAAATCAATGGCAGCCATGACCGGAAAGCATGTCGGTAAACCCAAGCTAAGTCATTTCTCTTGGCCCCCATCCCCATGTGGTCCAAAGTCAAGAAAAACACCTTGGCCTACACTACATACATTCATAAGACATCATGCATAAAGCCACCACCCAATTTCAACATTTTTGTATATAGCCTGATCGGACCAGCAGCTGGCGGCTTGAATTGACCATTCCTCTTCCAACTATTCCCACTCCACTTAAAAGCTTTTCCGTGCTTTTTCCACACTTTCAAACCTCAACTCTCTGGTCTTCAAACACATGCGAATTAAAATAATTAAATCAATAATCTTCCGCATGTGCTATTGTTGCGGAAAATAAAACGATTTGTTTAATAAACCATTCCAAAGTTTAAAAGGAATACTATGGATTTGGAACTTATTTTATTTTACAGGTGAAGGAATACATTGAATTTATTACGGGGGAGAGATTTGAAAACCAATAATTTAAAATATGTTATCGTGTTTACTTCGTAAAGATCGGTGTAAATAGTTTTTTTATAAATGTCATTAGTCTTATTAAAAGAGAAAATATTCAAAATTACAATATGAGTTTACAACTAACATCATACATTAAGTATATAATTCAGACATTTTCCTATAACATTGACACAAGAAACTAGTCATTTTAGATCATACATGAAAAAGGTTAAAAACTCAACAAAAAAATCGAATGAAAATAGACACGAACAAATCTGACTACATCGTCAAACGAACCACAAAAAGGGACTATGCTATTGAAAGACCACCGAGGACCGCAAATCAGAGTCGAGTATCATGAGAAACTATCCACGAACGCATATCGCGTATCCAAATTTAATCCGAGGGTCCAGAGTAGGGAAGATCAATACGATTACAAATAAGCGGCATATTGATCAGTCGTGTCGTCGTCAAATCCACCCTTGAGAAAATATAAAATAAAAAGAACAGTCAAACGACCGAGAAATAAGATAAAAAAATGTGTCAAAAGGCAGAAATAAACGTACCACAAAAGCAAAAAAAGACGTGCCATAAAGACAGTTATTCTTATTAAAAACTAAAAAAATAAAGAAAAAAAATAGCGGTCGACGACCAACATCAAAGTCGTTACCGCTATTGGCTAAATAAAATTAAACAAAAAATTATGGTGCTCTATACTTCTATGAAGAGAAAATGGTAGTTGCGACTAAGGTTTTAACTCAAAAGTTATTTTGATCGGTGTAAATACATGTATACTGTAATATGTATCTCCCTTTCAAAGATTTCTTATACGACAAGATACACCACGTGAAAGGAATGGGTAGGGGAAATAAATAAAACAGAACGAAAAAAAAGGATAAATTTGTTTTAAAGCCATATTTTGACAACATTTTTGCAACAGAAGTTTTCACGGAAACTTTTTTATTTTTAAACTTTATGCGTTTTCCCTTTTTTGGTTGGAAGGAAAACTTTATGCTTTTTTTTTTTAAAATTAATGCCGGCTGATATTTATTAAACAAAACACACCATAAAGGTGGTTCAAAGAAAACAAAACGCCAAAAGGCGTGTCGAGTACTCCAAACGACAAAAACAAACCAGAAAAAGAAACAAAAGCTTAAAAGAAAAGAAAGACATCAGGCCAGCAACAATCCTCTCACAGTCCACCTCCGTCGGCAAGGAAGTATAGCAGCACAGAACCGGAGACTGAGGACAAGACGGGGTTACGATAGCTCAAAGAAAAACCCCTAAAATGAAGCCCAGACGCAAACCAGAGATTACGGAGGGTTCAGAAATCTTCCGTCCGTCTCAACCCAAACCCTAGCCTCCACGGGCACTTCCTCAACCCAGAAATTCGAAGAAGAGGAACCCGCACCAAGCTTCGCAATCGAATGGGCAACTTGATTACAACATCGGGGGACATGCACGAACTCACAGACCTGGAATCGACGCGCTCTCTGTTGAACCTCCCAAATTAGGGCACTGATCTCCGAAGAATCAGGTTCGTTGCATCTTAGTTTTTTAATAATTGATAAAGCATCTCCCTCAATGATTACTTTATTAAAACCCATGTCTAATGCAAACTCCACTGCGAGGATGGCCGCGTAAGCTTCTGCCGCGAACGGAGAAGGAACGCGAACAGTTTTCCGGGAGCATGCACCCATAACTTCGCCGTTACTGTTCCGGATGACAACCCCTGATGAAGACTCATCCAAAGCCGAATTGAAACAAGCATCAAAGTTAATTTTCATCAAATCCTCGGCGGGGGGCTTCCAATGGGCTTCTACTGGTCTCAACAAGCACTGGGTTCTGGAGGTTAAGGTAGAAAATTCAAGGCAGTAAGCCTTGATGAAGGTAATAATCTCCTCCTTACGCTGTACAACATTCTCATGGAGTCGTTTATTTCTGGTATACCATAGTGCCCAAACTGTCACAATAGCCTCTTCATGTTTCATTCTCGGCACATTTGTAAAAATCCAAGATAACCACTCATAAAAAGAAAAAGAATCAACATTTGGGGGCCAAATATACCCCAAAGAACTCCAGACATCATTTGCCGTTGTACACTGACAAGTTGCATGTAGACTACTCTCAACCACATTTAAACACCATAAACAGTTAGGATTAGATGCTAACCTTCTGTAGTGTAAGTTACTTCTTGTAGGTACCAAATTATTGACAAACTTCCATGCTTGGATCTTTACCTTTTCTGGACACTTTAGATTCCATAGGTGACAATAGAAACGGCTCGTATCTAGACTACTCCCCTGCTGGTTGATTAAAGTTCTATACCCACTTCTTACAGTATAAGAACCCGAGGGTTCCCCAGTCCAAACAAGTGTATCCTCTTGGGCGAAAGAGGATAAAGGAATAAGAGAAATCTTACGAGCCTCAGCAGGATAGAACACTGAATTTAACAGCTCTAAATTCCACCCCTTAGGTTCAGTAGAAATGAGGTCAGCTACTCGAAAAACCTCCGGGTTTATTGGAGAGGTGACCTTCGCTAGAGCCTTCCCCGGTAACCAATAGTCGGCCCAAACATCAATTGATGTACCAGAGCCCACCTTCCAGCGTAGACCCATATTCAGAAGGCCCTTTGCAGACCAGATACTCCTCCATATTAGTGAAGGTTGCGAGCCCAAATGCGAGTTCAAGAAGGTCGAAGATGGGAAGTACTTGGCCCGTAGTACACGGCCCACCAGACTCGACGGATTGGTAATCACCCGCCATCCTTGCTTCGCAAGAAGTGCAATATTAAACTTTGCCAAATCTCTGAAGCCTAGACCACCATCTTCCTTCAGCATACACAAATAGTTCCACGAACACCAATGCATCCCTCTCCTTTTATCCGACTTATTCCACCAAAAATTTGCCATAATGTTCTCCAGCTCCCTGCAAATGGATAGAGGCAATAGAAAAACACTCATGGCATACATGGTATAGCTTGGAGGACACTCTTGATGAAAACCATCTTTCCTCCTTGGGACAGAGGCCTCACACTCCAGGACATAGTGTGATTTAGCATCCTATCCCGTAAATGAGCAAAAGCCTTCCTCTTATTCCGCCCAATAACAGCTGGCAAGCCCAAATATCGTTCAAGACTAGAACAACTCTGCACACCAAATATAGCTTGTAATTCATCTGAAGCCACCGAAGAAACATTCGAACTTAGGAAGATACCAGACTTGGCAAAGTTGACTAACTGTCCCGAGCATTCCGAATATTCCCGTAAGATGGCTTTGATCTCCATTGCTTCCTCAGAATTCACCTTCCCAAAGATAATAATATCATCAGCAAAGAATAAATGGGTTAAAGATGGCGCATACCTATTAATACGAGCCCCAGATAAACGCCCTGATGATAAGGATTGGCGAAGAAGGGAAGACAGGCCCTCCGCGCAGATTAAATAGAGATAGGGGCTTAATGGATCCCCTTGACGCAGGCCCCGGGATGGTGAAAAGGGCAACCCAGCTTTGCCATTAAGCACAACTGAATAAGACACCGAGGAGATGCACCGATAAATAATGTCCACCCAGCGTTGATCAAAGCCCATATGAGATAGGACATTAACAATAAAAGCCCACTCAACTCTATCGTAGGCCTTACTCATATCCAACTTTAACGCGAAAAGACCAGTAGACCCCGACCTCTTCTTCTTAAAAGAATGGAGCATTTCATACGCGACAATAATGTTGTCGGAGATCAGACGCCCCGGCACAAACGCACTTTGTGCCTCATCAATACACAAATGAAGAATTTTCTGGAAGCGCAACACCAACACTTTTGAGGTTACTTTGTAAATAACATTACAAAGACTAATGGGTCTATAGTGTAGCATAGAATTCGGGTCATTTACCTTCGGAATTAACACAATGTTTGTGTGATTCACCCCCTCCATCGGAATAGATCCATTTAAAAGCCCTATACAAAAGGAAGATACATCCGGGCCAATAAGGTCCCAAAATCTCTGATAAAACAGAGCACCAAAACCATCATTTCCCGCTGCTTTAAGAGGATTCATAGTCTTCAAAGCCTGGTACACTTCAGAAGGAGTAAAATCAGCACAAAGAGCCTGATTCATCTCCTGCGATATACAAGGGGTAATCCCTTGTAAAATTTGCGACAGATCCTTTGCCCCCTGCGAAGTAAAAAGATTCTGAAAATAAATCCTAGCCACTTCAGCCATCTCAAGCTCAGACTCACGTCTCGTATCCGAATCATCCATCAGAAAACTAATTTTATTTCTACGCTTACGCATAGTGGCAGAGCGGTGGAAGAAAGAAGTATTCCTATCTCCATTCTTTATCCAATTCGATCGAGCCCTTTGTTCCCAATAAAGCTCTGCTTTATCATACTCCATATTCAACATAAGCTTCGAGTCCATTATATCACCCAAGACATCGTCCGTGGGATCCTTTTCAAGCAAATCATTGAGCTTTTTTTCCAGAGATGTAATGGAGAAATTTTTCTTCTTCCTTAAATCAGAAAACCACTTATCAAGACCACTCCCAACCGAACGTAGTCTTTCAGGTACACTCCCAACAGAATCCTCCCATAATCTCCTCACTTCATCAAAGCACGACTCTTCCATAAGCCAAGCAGCTTCAAAACAGAAAGAGTGAATTCTTTGTTGTCGCCCCTGAGGGTTCGTATCCAAAAGTAAAGGGCAGTGATCAGAGAACGTATGAGATAGATGAGTGAGTGAAAAATTCGGATACCTCTCCCACCATTCACTATTTGCTACTCCTCGATCAAGCCGTTCACGTATAAGGCCAGCAGAATTAACCCCTTTCTGCCAAGTGAACCACCGTCCTTTATAGCCAATATCAGACAAAGAGCACTCCTCTAACACATTACGAAAACTTGCCATCTGTCTCTCACACCTCAACAAACCACCCCTCTTCTCCGACGAAAGTAAGATCTCATTAAAGTCCCCAATAACGAGCCATGGGCACTCAGGAGAATCATCCAAACTCCGAAGAACATTCCACGCTTCTTCCCGCATACTTGTTTCAGGGGCACCATAAAAACCAGTGCAACGCCAAATAGAACCATCCTCTTCAGTAATAAGCGCATCAATATGCCTATTAGAGTATGAACGCAGAACAACGGTGCACTCCGGTTTCCAAGCCAAAGAAAGGCCACCACTACGACCTTGCGAAGCAACATCAATACCATATAAATAGCCACACTTTCGACGGACTCACTCCATCCTCGCCGAACTTAACTTAGTTTCTATTAAAAAGACAATCAACGGGTTGGCTTCTTTCAACTTTCGCCGAAGCCGTCTTACTGTCCGGGGCTTCCCCAAGCCACGGACATTCCAGCTAATGATTTTCATGGCTGCCGGCCGGCCTGCTTAGCATGGCCTGCCGATACACAATCAGTAGTTTCAGTCAAATCTATAGAGTCAGAAATGGCCGAAGCTGGTAGATGGGTACGCTGTCTCTTTGGCCCATCTAAGTTCTCAATGGGCTGATCTTCTGCAACGGACGTCATCTCAAGATCAAAGCCCCTCATAATAGGCCCATTAGGCCCAGCACCTCCTAGAATAATGTTCCCACGAGTCAACACATCCGGACAGCTAGAGTTTCCTTTCTGAAATAGATTTCCCAATAAAACAGTAGCTGGATTACCGCCCGAAGATCCTCCAGCCTTATCCAAAATAACTCGTGGTAATCCCTGAACTCTAGTCCCCACATTAAACTCATCTCCCCTAATTGCGCCATCCTCTTCTCGCAACCATGGACTGACAACTTGCACTCCCCGCCTCGCCGGAGCTCGCAGAGAGTTGTCCCAACCACACTCTTGCTCACTTTCATTGGCCAACAATCTTAGTGGGTAAAACGCAAAGCCATGTCCCAGCTTCCCACACAAGAAGCAAAAAAGTTTCAGCTTCTCATACTGAAAACGCACATACACACTTCCCCCCTGCCGGTCTGCAATCTTTTTCCTTCTCTTTAACGATTTCCTTACATCCAGTCTAACCCGAATCCTCATGATCCCTCTATAACCCAAAGAGACCATTGATGTATCATACTCGATAAAAGAACCCAGAAAATTTCCTAGTTGCGTCGCCACCACTGAAGATACAAAACCATGGGGTACATCCAAAACAAGGGCCCAAAAATCAACATGAAAGAGAGGGACCCCCAGAGGTTCTTCATTCGGCAAAATACGATGCAAGAGAAGGAGGTGATTATTAAAATACCATGGTCCATCTTCCAAAACCCTATCCACATCGACTTGATTATAGAAACGAAAAAGATACCTGGCCTCCCCTAAATTCGAGATAGCCACCCCACCAATTGGCCGCCAAACATTTGCAAGGGTCGATCGCATTGCCAAAAAGTTGACAACACTATTTGTCAGAAACGATCCTACCAAACAGAAGGTGTACTGAATGGCTTGCTCCTGATTACTGATTTCCACTTCCAAAGGGACATCCTCATTGTCATCGATCGCAAGATTTGCCAGATCCTCCGCCACATTTGCCATTGATCTACACAGCCGTTGAAGCAAACCACAGATCCACACCACAATAGAAAACACCACCAAAAGAGGAGAAAGAAACTACAAAGAAAAAACAAACGTGCCACTATGAGCAGAGAGAAAACAAACGTGCCACTATGAGCAGAAAAAACAGAAGGAATTTTATATCCAAGGCCTCAGTTCTGGCTTAATAATCCAATTACAAAAGAGCTGCAATTCTACAGACAGTGTCAAGGCTTCTAAAAGGTAATAACTGTATTAGCTAAACTTTATGCTTTTTAACTATTAAACGTTGTCCATTAAGCCATTGTTTTATCTAGTGATAACGTGCGGTCGAATATCTGTGATCTTTTAATTATTTTAATTTATAATTTTTTTTTAAAAAAATCGTTCTTATTTTATATGTAAATTATCAGAGTTTTATTATTTATATCTTAATCTGAATTAAATATCATTGTCGGTTAGATGTCCGAACACATAAAAAAAATTGAATTCAAATTTTCAAATCATAAGTTTAATATAAGAATCCTCACAAATTCGTTATAAGTAAGATGATCAATGTTCTAAACACTAAGAAAAAAATGTAATCCTTACCAACATAAGTAATGAGGATGTGAATAAAGAATTTGTTATCTTTTGCCAGGTCCTCATTACCTCTCTGATGGGTAGCGTTGATCAGCTGGTGTGGAGACCAAATGTGAAGGGTGAATTATCGACTAAGGACCTGGCACATTTAATGGCTTCGTTTGGATTAGATAAGTCGAGCTTCGATTCGATCAAGGTTTAGAAAATTGTGTATGGTGTGGGGAAGATACACATCATTTTCTTGTCAATTTATGGAGGAGATTTGGATTTTGTTTTTCCAATGGTGAGGGTGGTGTTTGTACGTCTGCGAACAGTCCAAGAGTTTATTACCCAAGGTTATTTTGGCGCCTTTTTCGGGATATTCAAACACTGGTGAATTGCATGTTGTGCTTCAGCGTTATGGTCAATGTGACATGCACGAAATGAGGTTATGTTTAATGGAAAGTGACTGACTGTTGGAGGATGATGGACTCAAATGAGGCGGGGTACAGGCTATCGCATACGCTCTTGACATTTTGTTACAGGTTGATTGGTCTCCGTATCAGTCCATAATTGTTGAATCCGACAAGGTGACAGTATCATGGATATTACATTTCGAGCCAAAACCGTAGAAACTTTGGCATTTTTTTTCGACGTATTGACGTGGCATGTTGTGTTCTCCCCAATGCCTGTTTTCATAATATCTTTCGCGAGACAATGGAATGACTGATGCGCTTACAAAAGGGGGCCTTGATTGTTCGCCCGGATTTTCGCGCAATGATGTAGTTTGCGGCTTCGAGCGACCGTTCCAGTGTGTGATGTTAGGCGTGAGCTTCAGTAATGTGCGCACAATGTTGGAGTGGGGCGTGTTGGGGTGCTGCATTTGTTGGTTTTGTGGTGTAGTTCGCTCATGTTGGATTTTCATTCGGTGTTGTTTTATTTTGGTTTCGGCTGTTGTTTTTTTTTAATTATGGGGTGTATTCTTTTTCTTTACTTAGAGTTAGAGAGATTTTAATGAAGCACAAAATAATTTTGTATAATTTTTTTTATCAATGAAATTATACTTGATAAAAAAAAACTAATTTTACAAAAATATAAATTCTCACTTCCAAATAAAATTGTTCATGAGAAAAGTCACCAACCTTTCCTTTTCAATTATTAATTTGGATGTGATTTCAAGGTTTCCTCTGAAATGTTTCCGATATTGATGTTATAGGGTCTGATTGGATGAGATATTTTAAGAAGAGGCATAGTACCCATTGAAATTTATTAAATTTTAAATTGAATTTCTATTATGTGGTAAATTAAAATTTGAGGAGTTTGAAATTAGAATTTTTAGATGATTCAAATTTTGATATATATCGCGTAAAATTCGCCTATACATTATATAAAATACGATTAATGATATTCAAATCTGTATAAGATAATAGCATAAGAAAAAAAAAGATTATAGTTTATCCCGAAATTTCATATCAAATTCCTATTCCAAATACGGAATTTATTAATTATTTATGTTCGGTTATGGTATTAACATTGATTAAAATTAATTTTATTTCAAAATAATATCGTTTTTTTTGAAAAACTATGACCCTAATTGATAAAGAGAGGTTTGGGCAAAAATTAGAGGTTTGAGGCATAATTAAAGGTTTGACTAGTCAAATCCGCTAATATTGTTGTTTGGTAAATAGCAGATTGAAAGAGCGGATTGGGGTGAAACAGCTAATTTTGAAAAAGCTTATATGAGCTTTTTGAGATTAGAAGTTTGATATTAGAGTTGTAAAGACTCTTTTACCCTTACCAGTTACCAAAAATCTCAAAATAACCTAAATTAAATATTTTCTCACCCTATTTATAAGCTAATCCTATTTACGTTTTTATTATCACATATTATGTGTATTTAAATTTATTAATTAATTAAATTATATTAAAATAATTATATAAATAATAAATTAATATATAAATTATTTGAATATGCTTAAAAAAGTTATATTAAAAATAATTTTATAGATCTAATTTATAATAATTAGATACAGCCCTGTTTGGCAATTAGCGGATAGCTGATAGCGGATTACATTAGCTGATAGCTGATTGTATTAGTTGATTTGACTAGCGGATTGTATTAGCTAATTGTATAAAAGTGTTTGGTAAAATTAACTGATAGCTGATAGCTGTTTGATTATTTAAACAAGCAAAATGACATATAAAGACATGATTATATTCAATACTTGTTTGAATAATTTATCAGTTATGAATATTTTGTATCTAATAAATATTAATTAGATTTGTAAAAATTATTTTTAATATAAATTTCCTAAACATATTTGAAAGATTTATATATTAATTTATTATTTATATAATTATTAAAAAAATTATATGCACATAAAAATATGTGATAATAAAAATATAATTAACTTACAAATATCACCATATAAATTAGTAGTAACAACAAATAAGTCGAATATTTAATATGTTATTATTTATATTAAAAAAATTTATTATTTAATTTAAGTTATTTGAAGATTTTTGGTAATTGTTAAGGGTAAAAGAGTCATTACAACTCTAATATCAAACCTCTAATCTCAAAAAGCTCATATTAGGAGCTTTTTCAAAATTAGCTTTTTCACCCCAATCCGCTCTTTCAATCCGCTATTTACCAAACATCAATATTAGCGGATTTGACTAGTCAAACCTCTAATTATACCTCAAACCTCTAATTTTTGCCCAAACCTCTATTTACCAAACAAGGCCAAAATATTGATAACTAATAAACTATTCAAATAAGTATTGAAAATAATCATGTCCTTATATGTCATTTTGTTTGTTTAAATAATCTAACAGATATCACTTATCAGTTAATTTTACCAAACATTTTTATTCAATCAGCTAAAACAATCTGCTAGTAAAATCAGTTAATACAATCAATTATCAGCTATCAGCTAATATAATCCGCTATCTGCTATTTACTTTTTAATATTTATAATTATGTCTCTTAGTATTTTTTCCGGTTAAATTTGATTGTTAATCTTCTTTAAAAAAAGTCAAATCAATATTTTTAATAGAAATATTGATAAAAACGTTAACGTTATTGACATGACATTTTGCTTAATAGACTATATGTATATTTAATGCATTTACTTTTTGAGATTTTATGTTTTTTTTATTTGAAGATTTTGCTAATTTTAAATTATTTGTTCGTAGACTACGGTATAGTCTATTATCTCAAAATCGTCAAAAATTTTAATATTTTTTCAACATTTTTCTTGAAGAAAAGTAAATTGATTTTTAAGAGGCAGGGGATTAAATAAAAACATAAGAGTTAATTTGAAAAACAATATAAATTTGAGGGCTAAATTTATTTGAAAACCATTAATTTCTTCAATTATAACTAAAAATCATTTTAATTATTTTTCTTTCACAATATTAGTGATGCTTTACATTTCTATAAATATGATAATAACTATATTATGTATTTTTCTTATTTTATATATTATATTATTATTTTGATGAAATTTATATAAAATTTCTTTCTAGAAATATATATATTCAAACAATGCAACTAGGAGTGTTTTAAATTGATAAATTTTAAAGTACAAAGACTTTGAAACATGTTTGATCTAGTGACAAACATGAATTCATCCCTTAACTTAGATAGAAAGTTCGAGCCAATATTCACAACGTGGTACGTGAATGTGTATTAGAAACACACTCATAAATATTTTCCTTTTAGTTGGTTTATTTAAATTATTATTTTTAATTACATAAAAGTATTAAAAATAAAACACACTCATAATAATATTTATAAATTAATAAAAGAAAATTCAAGTATTAGAAACTATATAGTAGTATAAAAAAATAATCTTCTAAGAAAATGGTGTATCATGGTTTAGGGTTAAGCTCGAATTACATCAATCTTTCATCTTGAATTAATTGTAAATATGGGTGAATTGACGGAGGACAAAGCAAAAGAAATGAGTCAATTAAATGGTTGGATATTATTACGGGTTGTTGAAGTACATTTTGTCATGTTTGGTACTAAACTCCAACTCCCCCTCTGTCTTTGGTGTTTATTATTTTGGAACATAGCATTTATAACGTAGGGAAAAGTTAAGCTAAGGAAATGAAAAAAACAATATACATGCATTTGAACTAATACTGTCAACATTAATTATTTATAATATTACCAAAGTCAACACAAACATTTGGTTTTTCTTTCAATTCCCTGTTTCCACTCTCATGCCAATTTCATAGACTCCAAGAAATTCTTCTTCTTGGGCTCACACGACGAGATGTATTCAAGAAAAGTGGCAAAATCTGTGTCTTTGTAACGCCTGGGGTTTTGTTGGTCAATGAGTTTAGGCGAGGGTCCGACCATGCAATCGAACGGCAGGCTATGCAATGAGGCCACCGATAGGCGTGGCTTTGCTGGATTCACGAATACCCTATGCAGCACACTTTTGTATCTCCCATTGCTAAATATCTGCAGAAATAAGTGACTTGATTTAGCCATTGAAAAACAAAAACCAACCCCGGATTGAGGCGAGGTATGACTTATGAGCTGAGCTCACCTCGAGGTGATCGCCGACGTTAACGATAAAGGAATTGGGCATTGGTTCCACGGTGATCCATTTCCCTCTGTGTTGTATTTGCAAGCCTTGGACTTCATCCTGGAGAAGAAGGGTCAAGAATCCGTAATCGGAGTGCGGTGGCATTCCTAAGGTGAGGTCGGGTTCCGGGCAAGGAGGGAAACAGTTAACAACCATAAGCTGGCTTCCGTCGTGGAATTGCTTCAACGCTTCCGGTGTGGTGGCGCCCAGGCTGTCCAAGATGGCCTCCGTCATCCTTAGAAACAAGCGCTTGGTTTCTTTTGCGTAGGTAGCCGCCACATCCCTGAAGTCCATGGGAGAGGAAGGCCAACGGGGAAGAACATCCGACAAGGGATTGCAGACGAGCTTCAAGAAATCTCTCCAACAAAACACCGAATCTTTGATCTGGTTTAAGCTAGTCCCATATCGAACAGGTGAGGTCATGTCGGATGACATGTACTTTGCTCTTTCCTCGTATGGAAGACCAAAGAACCTGCCGCTCACATCGATCATGCTTCTTATAGCTTCCACGGGGATGCCGTGATTCACTACCTGAAAAAACCCGTATTCTTGGCAAGCAGAGGAGAGGGAGTCCAGGACTCGGGACCGATTCGGGCCATGTAATTCCGCGAAATCGATCAGGGGAAGTTTAAGACTAGACTCACCCACATTCGCCTGCTCTTTATGTACATTGGGTCGGTCCGAAACAGGCAATATGTACTTATTAGGAACTTTGCTAACTCCATTCTCGAAAAGGTGTTTCACTCCTTTCTGGAACTCATCGCTTTCTCTTATGCCACCATCGTTTGCCATTGCTGGGGGAGACATGAGTATTCCCTGTTGATAAAAACACAAAATTATTTACAACATCAAGTGCATTCAAATCAGGGTAATAACATATGTTATGTCCACAATCGCAATAAAATACCGCGACTGCAATCCCTAATTCAAATGAAAGAAATGAACTCACCTACTAGTTTTGAAGCTGAAATCTATTGGGGTATGAATGAAGGAGGGGGTTATTTATAGGAGAGAGTCAAGGGAGGGGAACAGGAGCAAGTTTTGGGGAAACAGGCTTCGGATTTATGGATCCCAGGAACTTGACTGGTTCCTTCCATTATGAAACAAAAACCGTTGACAAATCATTAGTCAAAATCATAAACCAAGGTAGGGAATACAAAACCTAATAATTAATCAGTCAAATCTTTCATTTCCTCACCAGTAACTGCTTTTCTTTCTTCTTTTTTTTTCTTCTGTATTAATGTATTGTATTTTCTTTTCGATAAAAAATATTTGTTCATTATCTGTGTTTTTATCTATGATTTAACATTAAAAAAAATAAATTTAAAGTTTAATATTAAGGTTTAAAATTAGAGCATAATATTATAAGGTTATGAAATTAAAAGTAGCGTGTATATTTAAGGTATAGGATTTATAGTATAAAATTTAAAATTTAGTGTTAGAACTTGATATTTTTTTTAGTGTTAACATAAAAAGACAAATATTTTTGTTTTGGCTCTACACATTCATGATTCTTTCACCTAAAACTTCACAGCTTGAAAGTACTTATTTTTTTTAATTTTAAAATCGTTGAATATTATCTATACGATTAACTGAACTAAATCAAAGAAAATAACTCTCCCGATTATCTTATGGCTCTGACTTTTTGCATGCAGCTCATTGTCAGTAGGGTCCCTTTCTTATATTCGGTCACTAGAAAAGAATAGTATTTTCTTAGTTTTTTTATTTACTTAATTTTGGACATTTGATCATCAGTTTGTTTTTTTAAAATAAATATATATTTTTTCGTTTTACCCTTAATCTAGTAAAATCATGTTATACTCAATTGTAAACAGAGGTTTCTAAACTTCTAAAAAAATCAAATTAATTTTTAAATAAATTTATACTTAATTAAGCCCTCAAACTTATAAAAATTAATTTAACTATTGAACCAACGTTAACAGAAAATTGGGAGAATTTTGCTCCTTAAAATTAATTTTAGGAAAATGAAGTTTTTAGTTTTATTTTGGAAATTACGACAAAATGAATAGTGAGGGTGAAGACGTCACCTGCAGATGGCGTCATGGGTAATTTTTTATAATTTTTTAACGTAAAGTGTTCACGTACATGACAGCTTTGAAGAAAAATTATTAAAAAAATAGAGGACGCCACTTGTAGGTGGCGTCTTCCCCTTGCATTGTAGAATTGCCATAAATCCCTAAATATATTGCAATGTCCTTCATTTTCCTAAATTTCATTACTAAACACCCAACGAAACCAACTGTAACTATTAACTTTAACGTTTTATCATGTGTTTCAATAGGGTGATAACACATGATATTTTTGGGATTGTTTTTTTAAAAAAATTATAAAAAATAATAAAAAGTATTTTAAAATATAAAAATATTAAATCATTCATTTTTAAAATTTGAAAATTATCAAAAAATATAAAATATTAATTAATATTAATAAAATTGTAAAAAATTAAAATGTTTTAAATTTGTAAAATATTAAAAATATTAATATAAAATTGTAAAAAATATTTTTTTCAAAACCTAAAATATTTCATATTTATTTTTTAAATATATTTAAAATATATGGAAGAAGTCTTCGAATGAAAGGATGTATGACACTATGCTCAATGGTTTCTAGGGGATATATGACACTACAAGGTAGATGTTGTTCACTAGAGGGATCTCTAACGTTGCAACATAACCATTGACCTCAGACAAATTATTTAATATTTTATAATTCTGTAATAATTTTATATTTTTAAAAATAATTATGTAATTTTTTAGGATTTTAGGATTTTTTAATATTTGTTTACAATTTTGACAATATAAATTTTATTATTTCCAACTAAATTTCAAATTAAAAATAGATCATTTATTATTTTTAAGTTTAAAATTTAAAAAATAGATTTTTAATGATTTTTAAACAACTTTTAAAATTTGTAATATATTTTTACAAATTTAATAAAACTTGATATTTCTATTTTTAAATAAATTTAAAAAGTTTCAAAAAAAACTTATTATTTCTTATAATTTTAATAAAATGTTAAAATGCCATATAAATTATAAAGTACAATTGTGCTACCGCGTGGTAATTATCATGAAACTGTTGATACTTAAAGATTAAATTTTATAAAAGAACGTAATTAATGTTATTTATCAATATAACAAGTTAATTAAGTGAACAATATTTATAGGCTGACATAATTTCTTTAAGAAAATAGTAATTTTTAAACCCTTAAGTGGGAATTTAATTAGTACAACCCCACTGGTTTTTGTTGTCAACCAAATATAAAATATTGTTATCTATTTTAAGATATCCATGTGAAGAAATCAAATTAGAGATTCTTTTACACGATTTCCTACTTTACTACATATTTTTTTTTTCTGGTTATACGTCTATTTTTATGGGTAATGTTTAGGGGTGAACAAATTTTGATTTGATTAAATAAAATATTTTTTTTAAGTTTTAGTTATTCGAGTTAAAATTTTAAGTTATTCGATTTAACTCGTGCAAATTTCAAGTTCGATTTCTCCAACTAGAATAACTCAAATTTTACTATTTTGCAATTTAGTCAATATTTTCTTTTTTTTTCTTCAATTCCTCCTTTATTTTAAGTTAATTTTTATAAATTTTGAATAATATGCTCCTAAACCACTATAGAATACCGGTTTATCTTCGATTCATATTTTTAAAATAATTTTCTCCTTTGCAATATAATCTAACAACTTTGTATGATTTCTTTAATTCCTCATTCGTTTGAGTTCATTTTGACCAAATTTAAATCACATGCTCCATTACCAATATATAATATCTATATAATTTAAACTCATATTTTTAACAAAAAAATTATTGTTTATACAATTTAATCCTTTAACTTTATATTTTATTCAATTTGGTCCTTCAAGTGTAATATTTTTTATAAATTCTTTCTTTTCATCAAATCCTTAACTCATTTGTACTCTCATGAATATTTTTTCCTAAAAAATTCATTCTTTAAAATTAAAATTATAAATATATTTAGAATTTTAGGTGATATTTGTTTATTAAATAACATTGCAAATCTTACCCACACATGTGAAAAAGAATATGAAGAAATATATGTATATATGTGTGTCAGTGTGTATATCTTATATGATTAGATAATTTTTTTAAAATTGGAATCAATCCATACTATAAAATTATAAATAATTACAATTAAATTCGTACACAACTCAACAATTCAACTCGAATTTCATAAACTTGAATTGAATCAGAAAAACTCAAGTAAAGTTGGAGTCATAAAATAAGATTTTTAACTCGACTCGATCGAATGCTCACCCCTAGTTATGTTTAAGGTTTGTGATCAGGATGGACTGAGGGGGTGGAGGGGGCGATCACTCCCCTAAAAATTTGAAATTTATATATGATTTAAAAATTTTCTATGTATTTTCTATTGAAAATCTATTTTTGCCTCCCCAGAATTTTATATGTTCGCCCCGTAAAGTCTTACATTTTTCCTTGTTTGTGATGGTCTTTCCAACAATAATCAATTACATTAGTTATCCACATATTAATTCAATAATCAATTACATTAATTGCCCATATATAATTAATTATATTAATTATTTTTTGGAAAATTCTAATATTAATCTTAATCCTATCTAGCGGGAGGGAAATGTGAGACTCTAGGGGAAGGGCAGGGTGGTGCTCTTAGTGGGTCTAGAACCCATGATCTAACGAAATATGAGAGAATAAAGACTAAACTTTTTTGTAATGGTCCCCAAAGGGAAAACCATCATATTTTAAATTCGATGGATATGAAAAAAACTATGTTTATTTTTAGTGTTCCTTTTTGTGCCCGACATTAGAAAATTAAATCCTATGTCTTAACTCTAAATCTTATACTCTAAAAAATACACTCTACACCTAATATTCTAAACCTTTATCTTGTTCCTTACCCTTAACTCTTATTCTTAAACCTAAAATTTTATTTTTTTAATAGTGAGACATAAATAAAACACAAAAAAGACAGAAGATTCCAATGGACAAGCTATAATAGGTTTCGCTTGTTGTAGCTTTTGCACACAAGTTCTTAAAACAAGTGAGATAAGAAAAACAAATGAATCCATAGTTTGTTTTTGAAAAATCTAAAACAAAACGCGACAATATTTAAGTTTACAAAAAAGGATGAAAAAAAAAGGTGTCCACATCAAGCATAGGGTTGACAAGTTGCAATTCCTTTTTAATTAATTTCCATTAACATACAATATAAAAACTTGGTTTGGTATTGGTTTAAACTGATTTATTTTGTAGACTTAATTAGCTTATGTATGTAAATTTCAAATAGAGCTCATTCTCTTGACTATACGTAGGATCAACCGACCAACCAATAAGCATCTAATTTAATCGTAAATTTCGTCAAAATAACAAAGGATCATTATAGTATGTGTATACATATATAAATTAACAATCAACTAGATCTAAACCACCAGGGGTTCTTGTTTACAGGGTTGGTGGCGGTAGAGTTTGGCGAGAGGAGCAGCATAAGCGACCGTTCAAGAATTTCACCTTCTATTTTCATAATATAAGCAACATACATATATATATACATACATACATTTATACATACATTGCCAAGTTAATAAATCTTTTAATGAAATATTATTTTTAAATTTTTATAGAATCTTGTGTAACAAGTCACGATGAACCATGTACATTAAATTAACTTCATGCTTTTGCTGAAATGATGTTTTACTTAGGATAATTGTAACACCCGTGTTTTGGGCCTAGGAGTTAACCGGGTTTCTAGTTCGAGTCAATAAAATTTAATTAAAAATCATTTCAACCTAAATTGGATCTAATAGAACTTTGGAAATAAAGGGGAAGGACCCATGTTGTAATTTTACCCAAGATTTTTCAAAAAAGCTAGACAACCTTTTATTAAAAGAAAAAAATTGTCTTCTCTCTCTCCACTCCCCCTTTTCTTCCCAACGTCAAACTCTCTCCAAAACCTCTCCAAACTTGGTTCACTATTCCATTCATTTTTCTTCCTCAATCCAAGACGTTTTTCAAAGGTAATTATGTTTTCTAACTCTCATTTTCAACCTCTATCTAATCATGGTCTTGGATTTCAAAAACATTGGGTTTTGAAAATTAGGGTTTATATTAAAGTTTGGATTTTTAAGGGGTTTTCTAATTGGTTTTGATAAATTGAGTTGGGGTTTTAGTTAATCATGTTAAAAGGTGTAACATATGTCAATTTGGTCGAATTTGGGTAAAAATTCGTAGCATGCTCTTGAGGTAGATTTTAGAGTATGAAAACTTAGGTTTTTGGGAGGTTTAATGTTGTAAATGAAGGGCTGATGGTCTACCTAGGTAAGGAGGGTGTTTTGGGATGCTTTGGAAGTCATTTGGGTGTTTGGAAGTGGGTATTTCAGCAAGGGATTTGGGAAGCACGAAAATTGAGTTTTGGGGAAATTGTGAAATTTGGTTTATGTTTGTGAAGTGAATTGATAGTTGAGCTTTAGCATTGAATTGTGGTGTAATAAGTGTGTTTTGCTTGGCTAGAAGCAAGGGGAAACATTGAAGGAGCTTTGGGACCAAATCCGGGTGCGTAGGAGGATTGTTCGATTTGCTAAGGAAGGGCGGTGAGTGGTTTCAACTTGTTTTAAAGTGTGGTTCGAGTGTGTTTAGTGTGTGAGAGAAATGTGCTTGGTAGGCCATTTCCATTTAATTCATGTTGTTAATTTTAGCTATTGATTTCCTTTGAATGCTTGTGTTGGCCTATCTATGCTCTTGAGAAATGTGGATAAGTTATGCATGTATGTCATGATATGTATATGTATGTGATGAGCATGAGTGTGGTTGATGATATGTGATGTGATAATGATAATTGGCACTAAGATAATTACCGGTTGTAAATGATCGATCATTAGGATAGTGTGCACACAAATTGAGTCAAAACGTACGTGGCCTTGATGGCGTTAAGTCATCAAGGAGGAGTACGGTGATGTAACATTCCACCGGAAGCTTTTTATATATTTCTACGGGATGATGAGTGGAATCCCATCCGTAGGGCATGTGGCGATGAGTGGAATCCCGCACATGCAAGGTCCGGTGATGAGTGGAATCCCACCGAGGTAAAGTGTTATCAAGGTTTTAATCCGCACAATCGGGGTAATTAAAGTGGCCAATTAACTTGTTCATGTATTGTGATATATGATGGTGATATGTGATTGAGGCATATGGTGTTGTTGCATGATGATCTATATTGATGTTTAAATCTTGCTAGGATTGAGAGACCATATTTGCCACTTGAAAGACTAGCTAGGTCTACTTGATTATATGCAATGCTTGATATGTGTGAGATTAGGATTACATGCTTGAACCCTACATTGTTGATGTTTTTCGTTTTAGAGCACCCTCTCTAAGCTTATAGCTTACGCTCTCAATGTTCAACAATGCAGATCATTAGCGTGGTGTTAGCTCGAGGCAAGGCAAGAAGGGCTTCCAAGTTTGTAGCTCAAGTATGGTTATCGATTTTGTAATAGTTAGCAATGTGGCAAGGGTCTTTGTATGAGCGTGTGTGACTCATTTGATTGATGTTGTTTTTGGTTTGATCATGGTTTGTAAGCATGTTACACTATGATGAATGTTTGATGTTTGATGGCATGTTTTAGAATGTTTAGGTTGCATAGTGTATGAGTGCAAACCTTTCAAGATGTCTTGTTCCTTTTAAGGTCCTTTGTGTTTTGAGTATGCCAATATTGCATGAATTGCTCTTTAACTAGAATGCTATGTATGAATGCTTTAATCCATGTTTGATTGACTCCCTTGGCTTAAATATGTATGCTTTTATGGTTGGTTTGCCTTAGGGATTGATGTTAGTGTGTTGGTTGAAGTGTTAGAGGGATTTAGGGGCCTCCTTGTGCTCTAAATCAGCTCAAACCTGCAGATTCGTAGCTGGGGTATCGATACCGTTGGTCTGGTATCGATACTGCCCCTTTGGTTTCAGGCCTCGTGTATCGATACTCGAGGAGAGTATCGATACCTTTTTGGCCACTGGAGCCACTGTCGATTTCGGTATCGATACTGGCCTCTAGGGTATCGATACCGTTGTCTTAGCTTTGACCGTGGGAAGTCAACTTTAGGGGAGGGTATCGATACCCTCATTGGGGGTATCGATACTGTCTCCTCAGGTTGACCAAACCCTGTTGACTTAGTCAAGGGGTATCGATACCCCCTTAAGGGTATCGATACCGCCTGCAGTTTAACTTTAAACATGGGCTTTTAAGTGTTAGTTTGGGTTCGATTGATTGCTTCGTAAATATTGTTCCGCTGTATGATCACTTAGGATGTAATTCTCATCTAGGCAAGATTAAAATGAAAAAAAAATTATAGGGTTGCTAACCGAGGGAGAGTTCCTTAGGGAGTTTTCACTCGGTTTTCCCCGTGTAGCTCACTCGGACCGGTCATCCGGCCAGACCGGGACGAGGGGGTTACAATAATAATGCCAAGTTAATAAAGTAACATAACATGTCATTGTTCTTCAACTGTGAAATGCTACAATTGATGAACCGGAAATATGGATGTTACTAATTTTGGAACATTTTATTTTTATTTGATTTGATATAAATTATATTTTTTGACTTTAGGTGTCTAAACGATTTTTGATAAAAATTAGTGTCTGACGTTTTATTTAGTTAATTTTAGGTGATTTGCCGTTAACTACCATCAATTTTTTTTTAAAAATATTTTTTATTTTTAACCTAAATTTTTTTAAAACCCTTATTTCCCAAAATTTACAAAAATAGTCCACAAATTCAAAACCCCTATCTCCCAAAAACCCAAATCTGAATTTGAGCCGATTCCACGCCGCCGCCCACCAAATTCGATGTCGTACCACCACAATCATTTATCTCACCATCCCGTCCTCGGAAATCAACCGAAACCATGCAAAACGCCGGACGAAGATTGAGATCTTCGAAAAATTTATTCAAACAATTTGCGATGAGCAGCAGTTTAACGACGACGAATGGTGTGTGTATCTTTCGGCTAGGGGATAATGCTTCATTTTGTCGCTAGCAATGCGACCAATGACGACGAGAGTGGCTAGATTAGGGGATTTGTTTCTCTTTTTTGGAATTTTGGGATTTTAGTTGAATTTTTGAAAATTCTAAATTTTTATTTAAAAAAAACTAATTAAAAGAAATTAAAATTTAAAACCTATCACGAGTCACATTTTAATTGGCTAACGATTTTTTTAACAGCAGTTAACGACCAGACACGTAAAATTAACGAAATGAAACATAAATTATATATTTTTATCAAAAAATAGTGTAAGCACATAAAGTTAAAAGAGTTATAGTTTATGCACTTATTTTTATAAGGGTAAACTACTCAGATGACCACCGAACTTTAGGGGTGGTCCTATTTTTACAACCCAACTAAGCAACTCGTTAACCAGATCATCAAACTTTTAAATTGGTCCTATTTTGACCATCGCTGTTAAAAAACGAAGAAGGTGACGTGGCTGATAGCTCTTTATAGAGCATGTATTTTCCCTTGATTTATAGGTCTAATTATGCCCACATTGGTGTCTATTGCATCCATTTCTATATTTTCATGTCTATTTCTGCATTTTCTTAACTTAGCTCAGTGGATTGTGTTTTGTATATTTTTACCTATTTTGCCTATTTGTCTGCTGCATTTCTAATGTCTCTATAGAGGAAGTTTTCACCACTGTAGCCAGTTCGACACTGCATCTGCCAGCTGTCAATTCTGCTTAAGGATAAAGACGATTCTGCCAGCTCTCTAGTTTGTTACAACAAATTTTATACCACTCTAGCAAGCAATTAACCTGTAGGACAAGTGTCATTCTTTGGGTGGCCTATAAAAGGACTAATTTGGAGGAGGGAGAGAGTCACTCTTTTCCCATTTGTTTCATACCATCTTCAACATCCGAGCTTTCTCCCTCCTTCCATGGCGGCTTAAACTAGTTTCTAGAGATCCGAGGTGAAGTGAGGTAGATTTATCCAAGAAAAAGAGGAATCAAGTGCTGAATCGAGGAAATACATTGTTATCTTCTTAAACTCTTCTTTATTTTGATGTTTGTGGAGATTTATTTTGTATTTTGTGCTCAACTTGACGATGGTTTAATTTTCTGGTGCTTTATAAACTTTTGAAACAATTTCTTCAATTTAATATATATTTGTGTTAGCTTTTTATTAAGCTTTAATTGTTGGATCTGATTTACGTTTTGCATGAGAGCGTCAAACTAGCCACTAACATCGACTGATGCAGTGACAAGTCAGATTAACGAGTTTTACAATGAAAGTTAACCCACCTATTCAAAGAGCTATAGTCTTGACTTATGACGAAAGTTGATGACGATCTACATCCCTGTGTCAATGGTTGAAGGTTAAATGAAAGCTAATACTCAAGATGACCACCACATCGGTGATTGAACCATCATTTTCCCTCAAAGTGTATTTGATCTTTCTGCCAAGCTAAACCAAGGAGTTCTAAGATTTATTCTCATATTTATCTATCTTTTATTACACTCTATTATTGCTACCACAATTAATCATTTATTCAACTTTTCATCCTTTTATTGCAACCACTATTCCATCCTTTTATTACACTCTTGTATTGTAGTTACATAAGTATAAGCTTAGTACTCCATCCTCGTGGGATCGATATTCAAACAGGATGTTTCTGCTTCTATTCTTGCATTGACAGTGTAGCTTGCACTTATAGTGTGACGTTTTCACACAGATCAAGTTTTGGCGCCGTTGCCGAAGATGGCATTATTATGTCCTTATGTTTTTACTTGCAATTCTGTTTTTTTTATTTAAGTTTATAGTTGTTTGTAATAGCTTTATTTTTGTTTTTCCTTTTCTTTTCATTACCTTTTGTAGGTGTTATATGACCAGAAATGCTACTATACCACTCTTCGTACCATATCCAAAAGTTGAGAGAACTTTTAGAAGTAGGATCCGCAAAAATAGTGGAATGACAAGAAATCCAAACGAAAATGAGGGAATTCCTCATGCTCCTGAAAACCCATAACTGCACCCACCAGCCCAAAACCGAACTATTCGCGAGGTTGTTGTTCCTAGTTGTATGATTTTGCAACCGAGAATTGTTAGACCTCCTATTCAGGCTGTGAACTTTGAGTTGAAGCCGGTTATGTTCCAAATGATCAACTCAAATGGCAGTATGCAGGGTCGTCTAATGGTCCATTACTTGATTGCGCTTACAACGCTGTCATTGGTGTTTGAGCTTGATGATCTATCTTCTCTAAAGGCTCAGATTTCTACTTTGGATAACAAAATCAAGAATATGGAGGGGACAAGTGAAGTTGCTCATATCCAGCTAGCTCAATAAACAACCACCTCTGTATTTTCCTGTGAGATTTCTGCGAGAGCCATAGCTTTGAGGGTTGCCTACAACATGCAGAAAATGCTAGTTATGTCAGCAACATACGAGGCAACATGGGTACATCCTACAACATATAATAGACAATTTTGGAGTAACTTTAATTCTACACAACAACAAGGAGTATTTCGCTCTGGAACAATTCCTTTCAAGGAAATTCTAGTGTATGTCAAGGAAATTTAAGTTACTCGCAACAATAGTTTATACCACAGACTCCATTGTAACCACAAATAGAATCGAATGCAACAACAACATATATCTTTACAATCTCAGCAATCACAGTTTGGTTTGCAATCATAATATGGAGCACAAACTCAAACTCAGTCTCAGATGAGTCATTATGCTCCGTCAACTATCTCTGACCCATTTTGTCTTCTTGAAGAGATGATGCGTGATCACTTGTCTCGTACCAAAGCTATAGTGCAATGTCACTCTTCATCAATTCAAACTTTGGAAGCTCAGTTGGCACAATTAGCTACTGATTTGAATTCTAGACAGCCAGGCACATTACCTTGCAACACTGAGAGTTCGGTGAACAAGGGTAAGGAACATTGCAAAGCTATTACTCTTCGTAGTGGCACACAAAGTACTAAATCGACACAACCAATCCCCATATCTACTCACGAACGAGGAGAGTCCTCTGTACCTGATCATATAGTAATAGATGAAGATACTGATGGGGAGACGAGTAATGTCCCTCTTGTTATACTCCAGTTCCATTTGTTTTACAGCTGAAGTTGTTGCCATAATGCCCAAATACGGGGCAACAGTCAGATAATTGTTGTGTGGTGTGATGCACTATAAATGATACGAAAACAATGCAAGTATACACATCGAACAAGTAATAATAGTGATAAGAAAGATCAGATCCACAAGGATTACATGGAATTCAAGCAAAGTTCAAGCACACAAAATAAAGACAAGATATTGAATAAAAGATTTGGTAGGAACATTAAAAGAAATACAGTAGCAAAAACTATATTAAAAACTGGAGCGATACGGTAAGACTTCAAACATCCTCACATATATGGAAACTCTCAAAGAGGATGACAAGACGAGTTTATCAAGGAATCCTATGCCTAGTTCTCACCAATTTTTAACACTTTCCAGCTTATAAGATGCTTGACAGAGCTTGTGCATGTGTCTTTAAACTATCTCTAGCAAGAAACTGGCAGTAAGAATGTTACGACAACACCTCTCAGCGTGAACCTTAGCAAGCTACCATCCTTGAAGTTCTACTACTTTTAGTCGTTGAAACTCCATCCTTATCTCTAAGGTGAGTTAGGGTTTAACCTCTCATCTCAACCTCATTGTCCATGTAAATCTAAGCTTAACTCTCTAGACCATTAAGCATCAAAAAAAGGTAAAGGCTAACTCTTGAAAGCTCTTACAAACCTAAGGAAATAAAATAGTGAACAAAACACTTTTGAAATTGGAAAATGCTTAAACATCTATTCAAACAAAAGAATAATCATCCACAAAAAATCCAAGCCACTTGAAGTTAATTCATGACTGGGCAAATATCATCAAAATTCATCTATTCAATACAACCCATTTCGGAAAAGTATGAAAATGTAAGAAGAAACTAAGAGTAAGGAAAAACTCCCATGCCGCCGTGGACTATTGTGAACCGCCTCAAGCTTGCTGCTTCTCTCAAAGGCCAGCAAGATCTTTTCTTGGAGCTTTGAAAATGAAGGATACCAATGAAGGAGAAGAAGGGCAACAACCTTTTGTTCTCTCTTTCTTATCTCATAAAGCACCTTTTTCAGCTCTCTTTTTTAATGTGGGTGTCCTATCCTTTATATAGTGGGGACTCCTAGGGTTTTGTGCCCTTAATTCTTTATGTGCCCTAAGGAATATTCCCTTCACATGTGTGGCACAACTGACTGATGGTGGGGGGGGGGGGGGGGGGTTCACTTGTGGGCTGCAAAATATCTTCATTCCTTGTCATTTTGTGCGCCCAGAAATGTTGTCCAAAATGTTGCAGCATATTTTTCCTTACCAAAAAATGCTTCATAACACACCTGCACATCACCACACCAAAACAAACCTTTCCCAAAGCAACACCAATTTCACAAATATATAAAATAAACCAATTAAACACCACCATATGCAACTATATGAACTAAATGTAACTATATGCTATGAAATGAGCTTAAAACCAAACAATAACCTAAGTAAAAAGGCATGAAATGTATCCTTTCTAGAAGCTTAACACACCCCCAAACTTAAGCTATTGCTTGTCCTCAAGCAATGAGTAGAGATCAACAGAGAAAATGCTACGGCAAAATTTAGTTCAAGATAGTGCTATGGTAAAATTTCAGTCCTCAGAAAATATAGGCTTCAACATGTTAGAAAAAATAGAGATTTTAAGAACTTTTCCTTAAGACTAGATCCTTTACTTGTGTGTGCGTATTTGTATCTAATCTATGCTTAACAGAGTTAGAAAAATTCTAGGCAAGTTCTCTATTACACTGTAGTATTTGTTGGTCAATTTAAGCACAAATTTACTCCCATAATTCTGACTTTCTTTTTCTTTTCTCTTTTTTTTTCACTGTTACGATAGGAGTCAGCTCATCACAACTATCGTCCTCAACTCTAGATGAAATGGAGCAAACATTTCACCCCCGAGCTAGTAAGTATAGTAATCCCGTGACTACTTTCATTCACTCATTTGTTGTTGCCACCATTTATTTAAATGCAATATCCAAGCAAACAACGCAAAGAGGAGTGTCCCTCCACAATTATGTCGAAACATTAATTCATAATTTAACATATGCAATAAACAAAATGGAGTCTAATAAAGCCTTTAATGCTTTCATTTATCATTCAAGCTCATTAATATCATTCATACTAAGGCATACAAGAGTTGTTTCATAAAATTTTTCTAACACCCTTAAGCATAGAGAACATACAATCTTGTTAGAATTTAATCGCAAAGTATCAAATCCTAAAGTCAGTTCTACCAATCTCAACAGTCATGTACATTCAATTAATTCTCAACCATAAAGATTAATTGCTCATCATCAGACATCCTTAACTTATTCTCAAGAACTATCTTTAAACTAAACAAAATGTCATAGCAAAAACCTGTTCATAACTACTAATGCAAATGCTTAACTATGAACACTATCTCCCCCACACTTGAAGGATGTAGTGTCATCAATGCATGAAATCTAAACTAAAATAAACTACCTAAAATGAAAATAAGAGGTACCTTGTTATGGTTCTACTTTGGTGGTGGTGTCTTGGTCGCCATGTGCTTGACACGCTTCTTTTTAAGGGCTGTAATAGGCTGCTCAACTTCTTCTCGTTGTGATGGTGGGTCTTGTTCACCCTGGTCATCTTGTGCATCACTTCATTTGGTAGGAGTGTTCCAAACGTGACTCGCAAAACGCTTTAGATGACGCCTTGTTCTCATTGTGGCCTCCGTTGTCTGAGCTGGGGGTAGGGGTAGGAGTGTCATCAATCATCTCCTCATCGTCACTCGTGATGATGACTGGATCTTCTGCATGGGTTACAGATGGCAGGGCTTCTATATGGGTGTTTCCTTTGTTTTATCGTAGCGGGTTGGGACTTGCTGTAGCATCAACATGGGCCGGTTCGTGAGTAGTTTCCTTAGGTTGTGCATGGGATGTGATCGGGGTAGGTGTAACCCCCTCAACCCGACATAGGCGGTAGACCGAACCAAATGGGTCATACATGGAATATTGAAGTAAACCGGGATGGTTTACCTAAATAAACAACCCTATTATTTTTTTCTTTTTATCTTGTCTAGATGCTCATTAGAAACCTAAGTGTTTAACATCGCAACGGAACATACATTACTCAATCGAACATCGATTAAGACTCGATTGCATTCAATTAAGATTTTAGGGACCATTTTGTAATTTTACCAAACTATAGGAAATTGTACACTTTTTAAGTTACCAACCCTTAATTGGTCTCATTACATGCATCTCAATCAAAACTCAGCTCAAAATAATCATTCATGCTCATTTAATAGCATCCACAACATTCAGGGACCAGATCGCAAAGAATCAGAACTTCAGAATATTCTATCAACTAACTTACCAGCCTATCGTTTCGGTACATGCTATCCTTGTATCAAAACGGGTGTACCGAAATAGGTTCACAGAGCTCGGAACACGGGCCCGTATCGAAACACCCTTGACGTGTTTTAGAATAATGGTTTCTAGTGGCAAAACGTATCGGAATAGACCTTCCCTGTTTCGAAAGCCTTAGGCCATTTCAGGCTCACTGTTTTGGTACAAACTCGAGTGTACCGAAACACCTAGGCTTATAATGACACTTTTTTGCTGGTTTTTCACACTTAAATCCATCCTAAACCATTCCAACATACATACAACACATTTAAACATCCATCCCCAATCATTCATGGCATGCTCAACATAATATCATGGCAAATTGCATCAACGGTAAACTATAGGCATGCAACCTAGAAAATAAGCCACTCAAGAGTCAAAACTCCAACCAATGCACAATTCATCAAATAAAGTCCTTCTACAAGTTTAAAACATTAAAGAAAACATGCTCACAAAGGTTGTTCATACACATCACCCAAATTGACTATGGAACCCCTATTACCCTTATTACCATAGTCCATAAACGAAACATACATTCAAAAGCAAAGTCCCTTGGAATCCCTTGTAAGCTTAAATTATCTGAGTTGATGGACAATTAAGAGCGTAAGCTCAAAAGGCTTAGTGAGGAGTGCCTTAAAATAAAACATCATCAATGCATGCAAACCATTTTCATGTTCGCATTCAAATATTATTTCAATTTACCAAACATCCTTTGAAAAATCATCACGCCCTTTTAAAAACCAAGCACTTTCCTCAATCAAAAACAACATCTTAAACATCATGCATCATGTATTATGATCTCAACAACAAATCCATTGCTAACACTCAACTTAAGTCTTAACATGCATAGGTACCATATGCAAAGCTTAAAGAGTAAAAAATGCATTAACATAGTACGCATCATTAACCATTTCATAATACATCATCAATTATATTGTATTACATGTGATCATCAACATGTCCTTTTCTCAAAACCACATCAGATACACGGATTCACAAGTGTTGTCCCAACACTTCATACATTCTCACTGGCATCTCAAGGTTCACACACGGGAGCTACCCTCTATCGTTGTGACACTCATGGTGGAGTATTCGGTACACTGTATAAACCCCTCAACACCACTCATTGGTAGATGTATAACCCCACTAACGGGAGACGGGACACTATACACTTTTCTCAATCGTTAGGGTACTTGGATGGAGTATTCAGTACACCTTATAAACCCCTAAACATCCAAGGCGTCTTGTTTATAGTGCACTCAATCCTATAGGAACCTAACTATATCCGATTTTCATTTACAAACCAATTTCACAACATCAGTTGCTATTATAATTCACATTTAACATAAACCTCACTATTTTGAAAGCATTACCAATATACCACATTTTCAAGCATCAAACCATGGTTCATAAAACAAGTATAATCATATACTTACAATGATCACTTACCATGCGCATCCTTCACCAAGCCATAACAGAAGCGATCACAATGATGCCTATCACTCGACACCAACTCAGGAGCATACTGGCTCAAACGAACGAACTAAACCTCATACTCAGCCACTGTCATGCTACCTTGAACTAAGGACAAAAACTCACACTTTTTGTCCTCTAAGTATCTAACTCGTAGATACATCTTCTTAAAGGCAGCTTGAAGAACTCCCAATCCACCTCATTGGGCTCCATAGCTGCAATCATAGTCCTCCACAAACTGTATGCATCAACATGCAACAATGAAACGACACATCCTAGCTTACATGCATCATTGCACCCCATTTGATATAAAATCTGGATCGTACTAGCCATCCAAGCCTCAGATGCCTCAGGAGAAAAACCACGATACTCAACGCCTCCCAAACTTCGCAGACGTTCCAAGGTCAAACCCACTTGCCCAGCAATAGGTGCTTGCACTTGCACTCTAGCGACAATAGCCTGGAATGCCACAATCATCGCCTGAACCAAAAGTGTCAGATCACCCAACACAGGACCAGCTTGCCTATGCTGTCTTTGCTCCTCACCTCTAGGTGGAGGTGGTGGAGGAGGTAAATTCCCACCAGGAAGAACCTCGTTCTCCTAATTTCCTTGCTCACCCGTAGAAGCAATCGTACCCGAACGTAGCTCTCTCCTCGGTCCCATTGTGATATTAATAATTAAGGCATGATAAAAAAAACAAAATAAGAAATCAAGCCAGCTTCAAGCAAGGATCCAAGACTTCGAATTCAATTTAAATACACTTTACTATAGTAATAAGGCAATGGGTATCCCAATTTCCCCCAAACGTAGCTCAAGGCATATAACATACATATCACAAACATCGTACATTGCAATCAATCAAATTCAGCCCAGAACATCATCATATATATAACAGCTCACACATACATCACAATCATCATGCATGGCATCCATATCATTTGATCATCAACATGATTATAACAATCTCTGTGCAAAGCAAATATCACCAATCACTTGGAATCACATCACATCAACTTACCATTAACTTACCATCACCCCACTCTTTCGAAACCTGGCTCTGATACCACCAAATGTAACCCCCTTGACCCGACCTAGGAGGTAGACCGAACCCAATAGGTCACACGGGGAATATTGAAGTAAACCGGGATGGTTTACCTCAATTAACAACTCTATTATATTTTTTCTTTTTATCTTGTCTAGATGCTCATTAGAACCCTAAGTGTTTAGCATCACAACAGAACATACATTACTCAATCGAACATCGATTAAGGCTCGATTGCTTTCAATTACGATTTTAGGGACCATTTTGTAATTTTACCAAACTATAGAGAATTATACCATTTTTATGTTAACAACCCTTAATTGGTCTCATTACATGCATCTTAGTCAAAACTCAGCTCAAAATAATCATTCATGCTCTTTTAATTGCATCCACAACAATTAGGGACCAAATCACAAAGAATCAGAACTTCAAAATATTCCATCAACTAACTTACCAGCCTATCGTTTCGGTACAAGCTATCCTTGTATCGAAACGGGCGTACCGAAACAGGTTCACAGAGCTCGGAATACGGACCCGTATTGAAAAACCCTTGAGGTATTTTAGAACAGGGGTTTTTAGTGGCAAAACGTACCGAAACAGTCCTTCCCAGTTTCGAAACCCTTAGGCCATTTCAGGCTCACTGTTTCGATACAGACTCAAGTTTACCGGAATACCTGTAATTAGACTTTTTTTCTGGTTTTGCACACTTAAATCCATCCTAAACCATTCCAACATGCATATAACACATTTAAACATCCATCCCCAATCATTCATGGCATGCTCAACATAAAATTATGGCAAATTGCATCAAAGATAAACTATAGGCATGCAAACAAGCAAATAAGCCACTAAAGAGTCAAAACTCCAACAAATGCACAATCCAACATATAAAGGCCTTTTACAAGTTTAAAACCATAAAGCAAACATGCTCACAAAGGTTGTTCATACACATCACCCAAATTGACTATGGAACCCCCATTGCCCTTATTACCCTAGTCCATAAACGAAACATACATTCAGAAGCAAAGTCCCTTAGAATCCCTTGCCTCTAGACGCCTCCTAAGCTTCAATTATCTGCATTGATGGACAATTAAGAGCGTAAGCACACACGGCTTAGTGAGGAATGCCCCAAAACAAAACATCATTAATGCATGGAAACCACTTTCATGTTCGCATTGAAATCTTATTTCAATTTACCAAACATCCTTTGAAAAACCATCATGACCTTTTAAAAACCATGCACTTTTCTCAATAAAAAACATCTTAAACATCACGCATCATGTATTATGAACTCAACATCAAATCCATTGCTAACACTTAACTTAAGCCTTAACATGCATAGGTACCATATGCAAAGTTTAAAGAGTAAAACATGCATTAACATAGTATGCATCATTAACCATTTCATAATACATCATCAATTATATTGGCTTACAAGTGATCAACAACATGTCCTTTTTCGAAAACTACATAGGATACACGAATTCACAAGTGTTGTCCCAACACTTCATGCATTCTCATCGGCATCTCAAGGTTTACACATGGGAGCTACCCTTCACCGTTGTGACACCCGTAGTGGAGTATTCGGTAAACTGTATGAACCCCTCAACACCACTCATCGGTAGATGTATAACCCCACTGACAGGAGACAAGACACTATACACTTTCCTCAATTGTTAGGGTACTTGGATGGAGTATTCGGTACACCGTATAAACCCCTCAACATCCAAGACGACTTGTTTATAGTGCACTCAATCCTTTTACCGGCTAACTATATCCGATTTTCATTTACAAACCAATTTCACAACATCACTTGCCAATATAATTCACATGTAACATAAACCTCACTATTTTCAAAGCATTACCAATATACCACATTTCAAGCATCAAACCATGCTTCATAAAACAAGTGTAAGCATATACTTATAAGGATCACTTACCATGTGCATCCTTCATCAATATATCATTAAAATAGTAAATCACTTCAATTCATGCTTTAAAATAATATGTAACATGCATTTAAATCAAGTGCATCAACAATTCTCAATAGCATAATCCGAGGGAGAAAATTGTTTTACATACTTCCGAACTTAGTAAAGCGTTTCAAGCTTACATTAACTTCCCAAAACCACCTTTAAAGTGTTTCAAAGTTGGAAAACACATTCCCACTCACCGACTCGCGAAACCAAAACTCGACGACGCGAAATTAAGCGTCTGAAGCCCCCAAAACTTCACCAATTGCTTTCGATGTACTCTCCCCTATCTATACCACACAAGAAAAGAGGATTAATGCATCACAATGCATTAAAAACTCCATCAACTTATACAATCTCGCTGCTCTACCCTAGAGCACCAAAATACCTATCCAAAACAACCGAAATCACCTTCGATTGCTCTCTAAACTCAGCCCATGCATAATCTAACACTTCTATCCCATTTTAACCTTCAATCAACATCCAAAATCAACGTAATTACACCCTTATACTTCCAGCAACTCAAATTTCACACTAACACCTCAAAAACCCAAAATCTAACAATCTAACAATTAAAGACCCATCCTAATTCGGGATTATTGTTACAAAACCATTATTCTCACATCATTTAACATCCAAATCAAGTTTAAAATCATTCTCAAATCAATCAAAATAGTGCCCAAACGAATTTCTTAGAAATTCACCAAGAAAAGCTAGATTAATCAATTTTCCATTAATCAAAACATGAAACTTAGTTAATAAACATATTTAGGAAGCCAAAGACATGTGAATTTAATTAAAGAACCTTGATTAGAGGAGTTGAACGAAATCTTACCTCTAACCTTGCCTCTTCCCCTCAAATGACAAGATTTGAAGAAGTCTTTCAAGATAGCTTAAGGAAAAATTGAAAGGAAACTCAAAGAAATAATTGGCTAACCAAAAAGATTTGAGAAAATTGAATCCTCTAAAATTTTAGAGAAAAATAAAAGTGTTTAGCTAATTGGTAAAATGAGAGAAGAGTTAGTTATGTGAAATCTCTTTTAGCTATTAAGATTTCCTTTTTATTTTAAAATACCTTTTAAAATCCTTTTATTTAAAACAATTAAAATGATCAATTTGAGGGAAAAAGTTCACAAAATAGATATAATCTTTCTAAAGATTCGAAGTCTTGGCCCCCTTTCAACTTAGTCCTTAAAAACCAATTTTGCACTTTTTACTAAATAGTAACCAAACTGAAATCTTAATTTTCCAAAACTTATTTTTCGAAATTGATTTTACTTTCCCTTAATATATATTTTAAGAGGATTTTAGAATTTTTTCGCACGATTTTATCACATCATGAACCAAGATTCCCTTGAACCGACCCCGAATTGACCCGAATCTCTAATCTAGATTCATAAAACATTAAACCGCCATTAAAACCTCTAGGCCCTAAATTGGGGTGTTACAACTCTCCCCACTTAGGAAATTTCATCTTTGAAATTTTACCTAAAGGAAAAAGGTGTGGAAACTGTTTCTACATGTCCACCTTGCTTTCTCACGTGGCCTCCTCAACTCCTCGATGTCGCCATAACACCTTCATAAGTTCAATCGTCTTACCATGGAGAGCTTTGCTACTAGAATCAAGAATCCTAACTGGTTCCTCATCATAAGAAAAATCCGGATTCAACTAAATCTCCTCAACAAACATAACATGAGATGGATCCGATCTATACCTTCGCAACATCAAAATATGAAACACATCATGAATTTTCTCCAACTCAGGAGGCAACCTCAACCGAAATGCAACAGGACCAACACGCTCTACAGACTCATAAGGTCCAATAAACCTTGGACCAAGCTTACCCTTACGTACAAACATCATCACCTTCTTCCAAGGTAATATCTTCAAGAACGCGTGATCTCTAACCGCAAACTCAATCTTCTTACGCTTTAAATTTGCGCAAGACTTTTGAAGACCAGATGTTGCCTTCAACCTATTACAAATAAGCTTTACCTTCTCAGTCGTTCCCTTAAGCAAATTTGGCAAGGAAACCAACTTTTGTCCCGCATCCGCCCAACAAAGAGGCGTTCTACACTTTCTTCCATACAAAGCTTCATACGGAGCCATTTGTATTCTCCCTTGAAAACTACTATTATAGGCAAACTCCACCAAAGGCAACTGGTTTTCTCAAGAACCTTGGAAATCTATAACGCAACACCTCAACATATCCTCAAGCACTTGGATAACTCGCTCCGATTGTCCATCCGATTGTCAAACACGTACCCAACACTTGATGTAGACACTCCCAAAACCTCGTCGTAAACCTCAAATCCCTATCCGACACTATAGATTTAGGTACACCATGCAAATGCACTATCTCCGCAACATATAACTTTGCCAACTTATACAACGTATGCGTAGTATGCACAACAAAGAAATGCGCACACTTCGTAAGGTGATCTACAATCACCCAAATGAAGTTCTTATATGACAGGGTTAAAGGCAAATCGACACAAAATCCATCGTAATCCTCTCATATTTCCATTCCGGTATTCTCAAAGGTTGCAACAAATCAGAAGGAAACTGATGCTTAGCATTCACACGCTGACAAACCATACACTTGCTTACAAATTCAACAACATCATTCTTCAACCAACTCAATAGTACTTATCTTTCAATCCACGATACATCTTAGTACTACCAGGATGAATAGCAAAAGGACTGCTATGAGCCTCACTCAAAATAGTGCACCTCAACTCAACATCCTCCGGCACGACTATTCGACTCTTAAAACACAAAACACCATCATTATTGAAACAAAAATCCATTGCATTACCATCCGCTATATCTTGAACATGAGGCACCAAAGAATCATCAAGCAACTGGTTCTCCTTAATCAACTGAATCAAGGGAGGTTTCACTAGTAACGCGGCTATCAATCCACCATCATGCGACATGCTCAACCGAGCAAACATCGCTCTCAACTCTACGACCACCTTCCTACTCAAGACATCGACCACAACATTGACCTTTCCAGGATGATACTCTATCATCAGATCATAATCCTTGAGCAATTCCAACCATCTTCGTTGCCTAAGATTCAACTCTCTCTAAGACATTAGATACTTCAAACTCTTACGACCCGTATAGACCACACACTTCTCACCGTAAAGGTAATGCCTCCAAATCTTAAAAGCAAACACAACTACAGCAAGCTCTAGATCATGTGTAGGGTAGTTGCGCTCATGTACCTTCAATTGCCAAGATGCATACGCCACAACCTTCCCACCTTGCATCAACACACAACCTAGACCAACATATGAGGCATCACTATAAACTACAAACTCCTTACCCGATTCAGGTTGAATCAAGACAAGAGCTTGCGTCAAAGCTTCCTTTAGTTTCTCGAAAGATTGTTGTCTAACATCCGTCCACTCAAAACAAACGTTCTTTTGCAACAGCTTGGTTAACGGAGCATCAATCTTAGAGAATCCCTCTACAAACCTTCGACAATATCCTGCCAAACCAAGAAAACTACGCACTTCAGTCACCGATTTAGGCATCTTCCAATTCATCACCGCCTCAATCTTATGTGGGTCAACTAAAATACCCTCGACCAACACCACATGTCCAAGGAAGACAAAATCCTTGAGCCAAAAATCGCACTTGCTCAACTTAGCATAAAACTGGTTTTCCAACAAAACTTGCAACATAATACGCAAATGCTTATCATGATCCTTCTCAGTATGAGAGTACACGAGAATATCATCAATAAACACTACCACGAACTGATCCAAAAACTCATGGAACACACGATTCATCATGTCTATGAATGCAGCTGGTGCATTCGTCAAACCAAACGACATCACCAAGAACTCATAATGCCCATACCTTGTACGAAAAGCTGTGTTAGGCACATCTTGTAACCCCCTTAACCCGGCCTAGACGGTTGACCCGAATTAAGAAAGTCACACGGGGAAAACCAAAGTCAACCCGAAAGTCAACCTTGATTAACGACCCTTTTTTTTCTTTTTAAACTTGTCTAGATGCACATTAACCCTAGTTATGATCATTCAAACAGCATGCTCAAAGATCATAAAAATCAAAGATCAAACAGGGACCCAATTGAACAATTTACAACTTAAGGGACCAAATTGTAAATTCTGTAAATTATAGGGTCTTAACCCAAATTAGTGTTACCAACTTGTAATTAGTCAGGTTTCATGCTTCACTGCCAAATTTCAGCTCAAACGGACATCCCAAACTCATACAATTGCACAAACAAGATTCAGGACCAAAACGCATACATTTCAAAACATATAACTGCCAATGTCAGCCCCCAACGGTCAGGTGTTCCGAAACAAGGAGAACCTGTTTCGAAACGCGGGACCGTTCCGCAACGGGTTCCGAAATGAGGACTGGCAGAGGACTTTCCGTTTCGGAACGGTGTCTTCCGTTTCGGACGCCTGGGCTATTACAGGGCACCCGTTCCGAAACGGTAGCTCCCGTTCCGATACGGCCTGCACAGAATGCAGAGAAATGGCTGCTAAAACACACAATTGACTTACCATACATGCTCCAAATGCTACCAAACTTTACTAGCAAGACATTCAACATGTAATGAACATATATGCATCAATCAATCATCATTATAGCATCAAATATGGAAAGCCCCAAATCTAATGACATGCTTCCTACTAAGCAAACCATTCAAGCTTTAAATCTCCAAACCAACCACATAATGGCCAAATACAAAATCCAGCATTATTAACAACATTAAACAAACTTAGGGAGTTCAAAACATCTCCCAAACATCCACATAGGTCCCCCATTGCCAAATGCCAAAAGCTAAAAGTGTAAAGAAACCTTTCCATACTTGAGCTTAGTTTCCACTTGATTGCTTGCCTTCCTTGCTGCCCTCAATGCACTTTAATGCTCTGCATTATTGGTTTAAGAAAAGAGAAAGAGCGTAAGCAAAAGCTTAGTGAGGAATGCTCATTAAAACCATTCAATAATGCATTTATAAAACTCATTTATAAACCATGCTTCAAGCAACATTAAACATGTTCTTAAACATTTAAAACAAGCATCTCATGCTTCAAGCAACATTAAACATGTTCTTAAACATTTAAAACAAGCATCTCATGCTTCAAGTTCATAACAAGTCATATTGGCAACAAGTGATACAATTCACATAAGATCCACACATGGACTTTTAAACACCATTGTGATCTTATCCCCATGGACTTTTAAACACTATGGCAAGGACCACACAAGGACTTTTAACCACCTTTGTGTCCTTAACAAGAATCTCCCAAGGACTTTTAACCACCTTGGAGTTCTTAAGTAACCAAGGCTTACACAAGGACTTTTAACCACCTTAAGCCTTAACCAAGAACCAACCATGGACTTTTAAACACCATGTTGTTCTTAAACTTTACAAGATCCACACAAGGACTTTTAACCACCTTTGTGATCTTAACCAAGAACCATCCAAGGACTTTTAACCACCTTGATGTTCTTAAATATACAAGGTTCACACAAGGACTTTTAACCACCTTTGTGACCTTAACCATCACTTGCCAATATGTATCATTATCATCAATAATCCACTATTTTAAAGCATTTTACAAGCCATAAACATCATGCATCTTTAAGCATTAAACCACATTTAAACAATGTTCAAAAACAAGGAACTCTTACCTTGAGCTTCCTTCAACACATGGCTTAAAATCTCAGCAAATAAACATGCTAGATATGCTTTCAAAACAGATTTAAAATCATGCAAACAACACATTGCATACAACCAAAAACCATAGCCTTCACCAAGAGAGTTTTTCCGAAAACTTACTCTTGAGCTTAGCTAAGTTGCTTAGACTTAAACTAAGCTCCCAAACCTCCAAAACACTGGTTTCAAAGCCGAAAACCAAATTCCACTCACCGATTCCGTTTCGCCTCCTGCCGAAACACAAATCAAGCTTCCGAATCACCACCACTTGGATCCAAAGATGACTCCCCTGTTTTAAACACATCAAAACAGAGGATTAATGCATCATCATGCATTAATAGCTTCAATGAAAGCACCTAAACTCGCTGCTCTCATCCACACTCCATTTTCGGCTACCAAACACAACCGAAAATGCATCCAAACAACTCCTCAACAAAGCCCAGCCAAAATCCATCAAAACTAAACATCCTTTAACATCCTTTAACATCTAAAAAGGACCTAACAACATCCTTATATCTCCAGCAACAACAGATCCACAAGATCACTCCAAAACAACCAAGAATCACAAGCTAAACTTAGGAAATTCAACCTATCCGGGATTGCATTAATTAAAACTCAATTTCTTATCAATTTAACATTCAATTAACATCAAATTAACACCTTAAAACACAGACCAATCAGATCATACGAAAATCCATCAAAAATCACCAAATCTTGCATTTTAAGCCAAGATCCATTACACAACTTTAAAACCATTTATAAATCATCAATTAAGGATTGAGAACTTAGGAATTTCAGTAAAGAACTGAGAGTTTAGAGGAGAAGGACGTTCTTACCTCCAAACTTGAGTTTCTCCTCTTTTAGAACCAAAAAGCTTGAAGAATCAATTAGCAAATGGTGAGGTTTTGTTGATGAGATGATTAGCAATCAAAAGAGAATTGAAAAGAGATGTTTAGGTGACAAAATCAGAGGAAAAACTCTGGAGAGAAATGTTTGGTTTGAGAGAAAATGAGAGAAAGGAAAATTGGAAAAGTTAGTTGAAAATAGGAAAATAACTTCCCTCCACTTTTCTTTTGTTTAAAAATCATAATTAAATCACTAAATATCTTAGAAAAACTGGAGAAACTCCCTTTGGGTAAATAGCTCCTTAAAGATTCAAAGTTTCAATCCTTCCTAAAACAGTCACGCAGTTTTCAAAAATTACATTTTGGTCACTAGCCAAAATGTCACCCTTCCAAACCTCATTTTGTAAAATTGATTTCACAGTTCACTTATATATATTAAAAGAGGATTTTAGAACATTTTTCCATATTTTTAATGCAACCCGAACTAGGCTTTCCTAATTTCACCTTTTTATATTCGAACAGCACTTTGACCGAACCGGTCAACGCCCAAAACTTCTAAGCCCAAAACCGGGGCGTTACAACTCTCCCCCCTTAAGAAATTTCGTCCCCGAAATTTACCTGAAGGAAAGAGATAAGGAAACTGCTTCAGCATGTCATCCTTCCGCTCCCACGTGGCCTCCTCAACACCACGGTGCTTCCACAACACCTTCACCAACTCAATGGTCTTGCCACGAAGAACCTTGCTATCCGAATCCAGAACCTTCACCGGTTCCTCATCATAGGTCAAATCCGGATTCAGTTCCACTTCCTCCACAGGCATCACATGCGAAGGATCAGATCTATACTTCCGGAGCATAAAAACATGGAACACATCATGAATCTTCTCCAACTCTTGAGGTAGCCTCAATTTGTACGCAACAGGACCCACACGCTCAACCACCTCATATGGTCCAATGTACCTAGGGCTCAACTTACCCTTCCGGCCAAACCTCATCACCTTCTTCCAAGGCGAAACCTTCAAGAACACACGGTCACCCACCGCATACTCAATTTCCTTACGCTTCAAATCCGCGTAAGACTTTTGCCGATCAGAAGCTGCCTTCAAACGCTCACAAATGAGCTTCACCTTCTCGGTGGTTCCTTTCAACAAAGCCGGCATCGAAACCAACTTCTGACCCGTTTCAGCCCAACAAAGAGGAGTCCTACACTTCCTCCCGTACAAAGCCTCATAAGGTGCCATTTGAATACTTGCCTGATAACTATTGTTATAAGCAAACTCTACCAAAGGAAAATGCTTCTCCCAAGAGCCCTGAAACTCAATCACGCAGCACCTCAACATATCCTCCAAAATCTGGATAACACGCTCTGACTGACCATCCGACTGAGGATGATAAGATGTACTGAAATTCAACCTTGTACCCAAAGCTTGATGCAAACACTGCCAGAAACGCGATGTAAACCTCGGATCCCTATCCAACACAATCGACTTAGGAACACCATGCAGCCGCACAATCTCAGCAATGTACAGCTCCGCAAGCTTATCCAAAGAAAACGTAGTATGCACAGGCAAGAAATGCGCACACTTCGTCAGGCGATCCACAATCACCCACACCGAATTCTTCTTCGATGGTGACAAAGGTAAACCAGATACAAAATCCATGGTAACCCTTTCCCACTTCCACTCAGGGATTCTCAACGGTTGCAACAAACCTGAAGGAACCTGATGCTCAGCCTTAACTCACTGACACACCAAACACTTGCTCACAAACTCCGCATAATCCTTTTTCAAACCCACCCAATAGTACTCGTCACGAAGATCACGATACATCTTAGTACTACCAGGGTGCATAGCAAAAGGACTACTATGACCTTCAGTCAGAATAGCACGCCTCAACTCAGCATCATTGGGCACTACTATTCGACTCCCAAAACACAACACACCATCATCATTAAAACAGAAATCCAAAGGCCTACCCTCCGCGATATCCTGAACATGAGGCACCAAGGAATCATCCAGCAACTGCTTTTCCTTGATCAACTAAACCAAAGATGGTTTCACTTGCAACTCAGCCACAAGACCACCATCACGCGATATACTCAAACTGGCAAACATAGCCCTCAGCTCAACAGCTACCTTCCTACTCAAGGCATCCGCTACAACATTAGCCTTTCCAGGATGGTACTCAATCGTCAAATCATAATCCTTGAGCAACTCCAACCAACGCCGCTGCCTAAGATTCAACTCCTTCTGAGACATCAGATACCTCAAACTCTTGTGATCCGTGTACACAGTACACTTCTCACCATACAGATAATGTCTCCAAATCTTCAGAGCAAAAACCACTGCAGCCAACTCAATATCATGCGTAGGATAATTGCGCTCATGCACCTTCAACTGCCGTGATGCATAAGCAACCACCTTACCCTCTTGCATCAACACACATCCCAAACCAACATAGGACATATCACTGTAGACCACAAACTCTTTCCCTGATTCAGGCTGAACCAAGATAGGAGCTTGCGTCAAAGCCGCCTTAAGCTTCTCAAAAGCCTGCTGTCTCGCCTCCGTCCATTCATACTTAACATCCTTTTGCAACAGCTTCGTCAAAGGTGCAGCAATCTTAGAAAACCCATCCACAAACCTCCGGTAGTATCCTGCCAAACCAAGGAAACTACGAACCTCATGAACAGACTTAGGAACCTTCCAATTCATCACCGCCTCGATCTTCTGAGGATCAACACAAATCCCTTCGGCAGAAACTACATGCCCAAGAAACACCACCTCCTTAAGCCAGAACTCACACTTGCTCAGCTTAGCATAAAGCTGATTCTCCAACAAAGCTTGCAAAACAATCCTCAAATGCTCTTCATGCTCCTCCTCAGTACGCGAGTACACGAGGATATCATCAATGAACACCACAACGAACTTATCCAAGTATTCATGGAACACACGATTCATCATGTCCATGAAAGCAGCAGGAGCATTTGTCAAACCAAACATCATCACAAGGAACTCATAATGCCCATACCTTGTCCTGAAAGCTGTCTTAGGCACATCCACATCCTTCACCTTCAACTGGTAATACCCTGACCTCAAGTCAATCTTAGAGAACACAGCAGCTCCCCGAAATTGATCAAAGAGATCATCAATTCTCGGCAAAGGATACCGAATCTTGATAGTCAACTTGTTCAGCTGACGGTAATCAATGCACATTCTCATAGTGCCATCCTTCTTCTTCACAAACAAGACCGGTGCTCCCCAAGGTGACACACTTGGCCGAATGAAACCACGATCAAGCAACTCTTGCAACTGCGTCTTCAGCTCCTTCAGCTCCTTAGGTGCCATTCTATAAGGGGTAATGGACACAGGAGTTGTATTCTCATACAGCTCAATTCCAAACTCCACCTCGCGATTAGGAGGTAAACCAGGCAACTCTTCAGGAAACACTCCAGGAAACTCCTTCACAACCCTGATATCTTGCACCCGCAACTCCTTAGAGCTAGGATTCATCACAAAAGCTAGGTAAGCTTCACAACCTTGCCTCAACATCCTGCTCGCCTCCAAGGTAGACACCACATTGGCAAGAAACTTCACATTCTCACCAACCACCACAACTTCATAATCATCCGCAAGCTTCAGCGAAACTCACTTATTCTCACAATCCACAACAGCACGATGCTCAGCAAGCCAATCCATACCAAGGATTACATCAAAACCATAGAAAGGCAGCTCCATAAGGTCAACATGAAAAACATGATCTTGAACAACCAAAGGACATCTTCTATACAACTTTCGAGTCACAACAATCTCACCAAAAGAACTAGTGACACGAACACCAACATCCAAAGACTCAACAAGCAAACCAAGCAATTCAGCATGCTCACGCAAAATATATGAATGCGTAGATCCAGAATCTATCAAGGAAAGCAATGACAAGGATTGCAAAGTAAAAGTACCTGCAATCACATCCGCGTCATTCCTCCCCTCCCGCTAAGCATACACCCTAGCTTGACCTCCACCCTCAGGCTGAATAGCCACAACATGGGCCACTCCTCGACCACCTTCCTCCCTTCGCTGGAAGTTACCACGGCCGCGCCCACGACCTCTCTGTGGTGCAGCAACAACAGGAGCACGCACTTGGCCACCAGCCAACATAGGACACTCTCTCCTCATGTGATCCGTAGATCCACAATTCCAGCACCCATTACCAGCTGCCACGACAGGAGCTTGCACCTCCCTCACAACACGAGGACAATCACGCTTCATATGGCCACGCGAACCACAAATCCAACACGCACTCGGATCAGCTCTGGCATTGCCTCCCCGAGCAGGTGCACCACCACCTCGCTTAGCTGAGGACTGCTACTTCTGATCACGTCCCCTCTTGTTCCGTCCACCACCAGAACTATACTCAGCAGCTCGCTTTCCAGCACTAGAACCAGCACTTTTAGCAGATAAACCCAAGTTCATCTCAATATCCTTGGCTCGGCCCACCAGCATATCAAAATCATCATACTCGATAGCCAGCACATACATCTTCACATCCGTCACTAAACCATAACGGAATCTTCCGCACCTCGCCCGCTCATCAAGGACTAACTCAGGCGCATATTGACTGAGTCGAACAAACTGCACTTCATACTCAGCCACCGACATGCTCCCCTGGGTAAGAGACATGAACTCTCGCTTCTTTTCATCCAGGTACCTCACACCAAGATACCTTCTCTTGAACACATTCTGGAAGAATGTCCAAGTTATGTCAGCTTCCGCCATCCCAGCTATAGTGGTCGTCCACCACGTATAAGCATCATCCTGTAGCAAGGATACAACACACCCCAGCTTTTGCACATCAGTGCAACTCATCTGACCCAAGATCCTCTTGGTACTCTCCATCCAGGATTCAGAACCTTCCGCAGACAAACCCCTGAACTCAGTCCCACCAAGACTGCGTAAACGCTCCAAGGGTAGTCTAACACCAGCATCTCCCTGATGCCCAGCTCCTTGAGCTCCAGCTACTGTCGCTCGAAAAGCACCAGCAATAGCTTGCACCAACATCGTCATGTCAGGCATAGCTTGTCCCTGACCAGCCTCAGGTCCAGCGACCCCAGCACCAGCTGCAGCTTCAGCTCTTTCACCCTCAGCACCACCACCACCAGGTGGAGGAGGATGTAACACCGCACTTCCCGCATTCTCCTCATTCTCATTCTCATTCGGAGCTGTAGCTCGCACATTACTCCTCAACTCTCTACGAGGGGCCATATTCTAACTATGCAATCACAATGCAATTAAACAAAGTCAGGTCCAGCAAGGTAAGCAAATCCAAGTACTCAAGATCATTTTCATTTAAAATCAACATCATTTCATTAGCTTTGATTTGGCAATGGGTACCCACAACATGCTTTACCACAGCATACAACTCAATTGCATCAAATTCACAAACCACCCATCATGCTTTCACTCAACAAGCATACATAGCATACACACTTCAATCATGCACACATTCATTCCCAATTACTCGAGAACTCAGCTCTGATACCACCAAATGTAACCCCCTTAACCCGGCCTAGACGGTTGACCCGAATTAAGAAAGTCACACGGGGAAAACCAAAGTCAACCCGAAAGTCAACCTTGATTAACGACCCTTTTTTTTCCTTTTAAACTTGTCTAGATGCACATTAACCCTAGTTATGATCATTCAAACAACATGCTCAAAGATCATAAACATCAGAGATCAAACAGGGACCCAATTGAACAATTTACAACTTAAGGGACCAAATTGTAAATTCTGTAAATTATAGGGGCTTAACCCAAATTAGTGTTACCAACTTGTAATTAGTCAGGTTTCATGCTTCACTGCCAAATTTCAGCTCAAACGGACATCCCAAACTCATACAATTGCACAAACAAGATTCAGGACCAAAACGCATACATTTCAAAACATATAACTGCCAATGTCAGCCCCCAACGGTCAGGTGTTCCGAAACAGGGAGAACCTGTTTCGAAACGCGGGACCGTTCCGCAACGGGTTCCGAAACGAGGACTGGCAGAGGACTTTCCGGTTCGGAACGGTGTCTTCCGTTTCGGACGCCTGGGCTATTACAGGGCACCCGTTTCGAAACGGTAGCTCCCGTTTCGATACGGCCTGCACAGAATGCAGAGAAATGGCTGCTAAAACACACAATTGACTTACCATACATGCTCCAAATGCTACCAAACTTTACCAGCAAGACATTCAACATGTAAGGAACATATATGCATCAATCAATCATCATTATAGCATCAAATATGGAAAGCCCCAAATCTAATGACATGCTTCCTACTAAGCAAACCATTCAAGCTTTAAATCTCCAAACCAACCACATAATGGCCAAATACAAAATCCAGCATTATTAACAACATTAAACAAACTTAGGGAGTTCAAAACATCTCCCAAACATCCACATAGGTCCCCCATTGCCAAATGCCAAAAGCTAAAAGTGTAAAGAAACCTTTCCATACTTGAGCTTAGTTTCCACTTGATTGCTTGCCTTCCTTGCTGCCCTCAATGCACTTTAATGCTCTGCATTATTGGTTTAAGAAAAGAGAAAGAGCGTAAGCAAAAGCTTAGTGAGGAATGCTCATTAAAACCATTCAATAATGCATTTATAAAACTCATTTATAAACCATGCTTCAAGCAACATTAAACATGTTCTTAAACATTTAAAACAAGCATCTCATGCTTCAAGCAACATTAAACATGTTCTTAAACATTTAAAACAAGCATCTCATGCTTCAAGTTCATAACAAGTCATATTGGCAACAAGTGATACAATTCACATAAGATCCACACATGGACTTTTAAACACAATTGTGATCTTATCCCCATGAACTTTTAAACACCATGGCCCATGGACTTTTAAACACCATGGCAAGGACCACACAAGGACTTTTAACCACCTTTGTGTCCTTAACAAGAATCTCCCACGGACTTTTAACCACCTTGGAGTTCTTAAGTAACCAAGGCTTACACAAGGACTTTTAACCACCTTGAGCCTTAACCAAGAACCAACCATGGACTTTTAAACACCATGTTGTTCTTAAACTTTACAAGATCCACACAAGGACTTTTAACCACCTTTGTGATCTTAACCAAGAACCATCCAAGGACTTTTAACCACCTTGATGTTCTTAAATATACAAGGTTCACACAAGGACTTTTAACCACCTTTGTGACCTTAACCATCACTTGCCAATATGTATCATTATCATCAATAATCCACTGTTTTAAAGCATTTTACAAGCCATAAACATCATGCATCTTTAAGCATTAAACCACATTTAAACAATGTTCAAAAACAAGGAACTCTTACCTTGAGCTTCCTTCAACACATGGCTTAAAATCTCAGCAAATAAACATGCTAGATATGCTTTCAAAACAGATTTAAAATCATGCAAACAACACATTGCATACAACCAAAAACCATGGCCATCACCAAGAGAGTTTTTCCGAAAACTTACTCTTGAGCTTAGCTAAGTTGCTTAGACTTAAACTAAGGTCCCAAACCTCCAAAACACTAATTTCAAAGCCGAAAACCAAATTCCACTCACCGATTCCGTTTCGCCTCCTGCCGAAACACAAATCAAGCTTCCGGATCACCACCACTTGGATCCAAAGATGACTCCCCTCTTTTAAACACATCAAAGCAGAGGATTAATGCATCATCATGCATTAATAGCTTCAATGAAAGCACCTAAACTCGCTGCTCTCATCCACACTCCATTTTCGGCTACCAAACACAACCGAAAATGCATCCAAACAACTCCTCAACAAAGCCTAGCCAAAATCCATCAAAACTAAACATCCTTTAACATCATTTAACATCTAAAAAGGACCTAACAACATCCTTATATCTCCAGCAACAACAGATCCACAAGATCACTCCAAAACAACCAAGAATCACAAGCTAAACTTAGGAAATTCAACCTATCCGGGATTGCATTAATTAAAACTCAATTTCTTATCAATTTAACATTCAATTAACATCAAATTAACACCTTAAAACACAGCCCAATCAGATCATACGAAAATCCATCACAAATCACCAAATCTTGCATTTTAAGCCAAGATCCATTACACAACTTTAGAACCATTTATAAATCATCAATTAAGGATTGAGAACTTAGGAATTTCAGTAAAGAACTGAGAGTTTAGAGGAGAAGGACGTTCTTACCTCCAAACTTGAGTTTCTCCTCTTTTAGAACCAAAAAGCTTGAAGAATCAATTAGCAAATGGTGAGGTTTTGTTGATGAGATGATTAGCAATCAAAAGAGAATTGAAAAGAGATGTTTAGGTGACAAAATCAGAGGAAAAACTCTGGAGAGAAATGTTTGGTTTGAGAGAAAATGAGAGAAAGGAAAATTGGAAAAGTTAGTTGAAAATAGGAAAATAACTTCCCTCCACTTTTCTTTTGTTTAAAAATCAGAATTAAATCACTAAATATCTTAGAAAAATCTGGAGAAACTCCCTTTGGGTAAATAGCTCCTTAAAGATTCAAAGTTTCAATCCTTCCTAAAACAGTCACGCAGTTTTCAAAAATTACATTTTGGTCACTAGCCAAGATGTCACCCTTCCAAACCTCATTTTGTAAAATTGATTTCACAGTTCACTTATATATATTAAAAGAGGATTTTAGAACATTTTCCATATTTTTAATGCAACCCGAACTAGGCTTTCCTAATTTCACCTTTTTATATTCGAACAACACTTTGACAGAACCGGTCAACGCCCAAAACTTCTAAGCCCAAAACCGGGGCGTTACACATCTACATCCTTTACCTTCAATTGATAATATCCAGACCTCAAATCAATCTTAGAAAACACCGAAGCACCTCGAAACTGATCAAACAAATCATCAATCCTTGGCAAAGGATACTTGTTCTTAATCATCAACTTGTTCAGTTGCCGATAATCTATACACAAACACATCATGTCATCTTTCTTCTTTACAAACAAGACCGGTGCACCCCACAGTGAAACACTTGGCCTAATGAGAAGTTGATCTAGCAACTCCTGAATTTGTATTTTCAACTCCTTCAACTCCTTAGGCGCCATCCAATAAGGAGCAATAGACACTGGAGTCGTATTTTCATACAACTCAATGCCAAACTCAACTTCTCTGTTCAGTGGCAAACCAGACAACTCTTCTGAAAAGACACCGAAAACTCACATACCGTTTGTATGTCTTGTACTCGTACATCTTTTGTACTAGGATTCATTACATAAGCTAGGAAAGCTTCACAACCCAACTCCATCATACGACTTGCTTCAAGAGCCAAAATTGCATTGGACAAGAATTTCACATTCTCACCTACGATTACCACTTCGTAATCATCAACAAGTTTTAAGGTAACTCGCTTAACATCAAAACCAACCACAACCTAATGCTCGGTCAACCAATCCATCCGAAGTATTACATCAAAACCATAGAAAGGCAACTTTATTAAATCAACTACAAACACATAGCCTTGGACAGATAAAAGACATCTCCTATACAACTTCCTCGTAACCACAGTTTCACCAAAGGAACTAGTTACTTGCATTCCCACATCTAACATCTCAACAGGGATATCAAGAAAATGTGCAATGCTCACTCAAAATGTATGAACGCGTAGATCTAGAATCAAGCAATCACATCGGTGTCATTGCGTCCCTCGCGATGTACATACACCCTCGCAGGACCACCACCCTCGGGTTGAACAACCACAACATGTGCTACAACTCTCTGCCCATCCTCCCTACATTGGAAATTACCACGACCGCGCCCATGGCCTCTCTGTGCTACAACAACAGGTGCTCGACCCTAATCACCTCAAGCCAACAAGGAACAATCACGTCTCAAATGATCCGCCGATCCACAACTCCAGATAGAGTTAGCTGCTATAGACGCATGTGCCTGTCCCTCACGAATCAAACAAAGATAGTCCCGCCTCAAATGCTCGCGCGATCCACAAACCCAACAAGCATTTTGCTCAAACACACCCTATTACCTTAAATTGGTGCACCACGCCCAATATTACCTCGCATCGCCTCAGGCCGATACCTACGATCACGATGCCTCTTATTCTGTCCACCACCAGGACCATAATCTGCAGCTCTCTTACCTGAGCTAGAACCACCCACGCGAGAGGAAAACCCAAACTCTGCTCGATATCCTTAGCTCGCGCCACCAACACATCAAAATCTGTATAATTAGAGGCCAACATGAAAGTCTTCACTTCTTGCACCAAGCCATAACGGAAGCGATCACAATGATTACTATCACTCGGCACCAACTCAAGAGCATACTGGCTCAAACGAACGAACTGAACCTCATACTCAGCCACGGTCATGCTACCTTGAACCAAGGACATAAACTCACACTTTTTGTCGTCTAAATATCTAACTGGTAGATACCTCTTCTTAAAGGCAGCTTGGAAGAACTCCCAATCCATCTCATTGGGCTCCATAGCCGCAGTCACAATCGTCCACAAATTGTATGCATCACCATGCAACAATGAAACGACACATCCTAGCTTACCTGCATCATTGCACCCCATTTGATATAAAATCTGGATCGTACTAGCCATCCAAGCCTTGAATGCCTCAGGAGAAAAACCATGATACTAAACGCCTTTCAAACTTCGCAAATGTTCCAATGTCAAACCCACTTGCCCAGCAATAGGTGCTTGCACTTGCACTCTAGCGAAAATAGCTTGGAATGCCACAGTCATCGCCTGAACAAAAGGTGTCAGATCACCCAACACAGGACCAACTTGCCTATGCTATCATTGCTCCTCACCCCCAGGTGGAGGTGGTGAAGGAGGTAAATTCCCACCAGGAAGAATCTCGTTCTCCTAATTTTCTTGCTCACCCGCAGGAGCAATCGTACCCGAACGTAGCTCTCTCCTTCGTCCCATTGTGCTATTAATAATTAAGGCATGACAGAAAAAAAAAACAAGAAATCAGGCCAGCTTCAAGCAAGGATCCAAGACTTCGAATTCAATTTAAAAACACTTTACTATAGTAATAAGGCAATGTGTATCCCAATTTCCCCCAAACGTAGCTCAAGGCATACAACGTACATATCACAAACATCGTACATCGCAATCAATCAAATTCAGACCATAACATCATTATATATATAACAGCTCATACATACATCACAACCATCATGCATGGCATCCATATCATTTGATCATCATCAACATGATTATAACAAACTCCGTGCAAAGCAAATATCACCAATCACTTGGAATCACATCACATCAACTTACCAATTAACTTACCATCATCCCACTCTGTCGAAACCTGGCTCTGATACCACCAAATGTAACCCCCTCGACCCGACCTAGGAGGTAGACTGAACCGAATAGGTCACACGGGGAATATTGAAGTAAACCATGATGATTTACCTCAATTAACAACCTTATTATATTTTTTCTTCTTATCTTGTCTAGATGCTCATTAGAACCCTAGGTTTTTAACATCACAACAGAACATACATTACTCAATCGAACATCGATTAAGACTCGATTGCATTCAATTACGATTTTAGGGACCATTTTGTAATTTTACCAAACAATAGGGAATTATACAATTTTTATGTTACCAACCCTTAATTGGTCTCATTACATGCATCTCAGTCAAAACTCAGCTCAAAATAATCATTCATTCTCATTTAATTTGCATCCACAACAATCATGGACCAAATCACAAAGAATCAGAACTTCAGAATATTACATCAACTAACTTACCAACCTATCGTTTCAGTACAGGCTATCCTTGTATCGAAATGGACGTACCGAAATAGGTTCACAGAGCTCGGATGTAACGCCCCGGTTTTGGGCTCAGAAGTTTTGGGCGTTGACCGGTTCGGTCAAAGTGCTGATCGTATATATAAGAGTGAATTTAGGAAAGCCTAGTTCGGGTTGCATTAAAAATATGGGAAAATGTTCTAAAATCATCTTTTAATATATAAAAGTGAACTGTGAAATCAATTTTGGAAAATGAGGTTCGGAAGGTTGTCATTTTGGCTAGTGACCAAAATGTAATTTTTGAAAGTTGCGGGACAGTTTTATAAAGGATTGAAACTTTGAATCTTTAAGGAGCTATTATTCCAAAAAGGATTTCTCCAGATTTTTCTAAGATGTTTTAAGGCTTTATTCTGATTTTAAAGATTATGAAATGTGGAGGGAAATCATTTTTACCATTTCTTAACTAACTTTTCATTTTCTCTCAATTTTCCTTTTCTCTCATTTTCTCTCCACCCAAACACAATTCTCCAGATTTTCTTCTCTGATTTTGGCATCTAAATCACTCATTTCAACTCTCTTGTGATTCCTAATCATCTCATCAACAAAACCTCTCAATTTGCAAGTTGTTTCATTAAGCATTTTGGCTCTAAAAAGGAGAAATTCAAGTTTGGAGGTAAGAACATCCTTCTCCTCTAAACTATCAGTTCTTTACTGAAATTCCTAAGTTCTCAATCCTTGATTTGTGTTTTGTTAATGGCTTTTCAATTGAAATCTTGATTTTGGCTTAAAATGCAAGATTTGGTGATTTTGGTGAAATTTTCGTGTGATCTGTTTGGGCAGTGTTTTGAAGTGTCAAAATGATGTTAAATGAATGCTAAATTGATTAGAAGTTGAGGTTTAATCAATGCAATCCCCGATAGGTTGAATTTCCTAAGTTTGGCTTGAGTTTTTGGTTGTTTTTGGAGTGTTTTTGGTGATCTGTTATACCTGGAGGTATAAGGACGTGTTTGTGATCTTTTTGGATGTTAATTGATGTTTAAAAATGGTTATAAGTGATGGATCTTGGCTGGGTTAAGTTTTGGAAGTGTTTGGAGGTGATTTCGGTTGTGTTTGGTAGCCAAATTGTTGGATTTGGGATGAGCAGCGAGTTGAGTCTTGTTGCTGGTGTTTTTAATGCATAATGATGCATTAATCCTCTGTTGTTGTGTGCTTGAAACAGGGGAGTTTGATCCGTGAGCTTTGAAGGTGTTGCGGAAGGTTTTCGGATGCTTGGAAGGCTTGTTGGCTAGCCTTGATGTGTGTATCGGTGAGTGAAGTTGGGTTTTCAGCTTCTAAACCAAGGTTTGAAGGTTTTGGGAGCTTAGTTTAAGTCTAAACAACTTTGCTAAGCTCAAGAGTAAGTGAATGGATTTTCGCTCTTGAATTGTGTTGTGTTTTGGTTTTAAAAGCAATTGTGGTTGATGATTGAAATGCATGTGTTTTGCATGGTTTAAATCTGTTTTGAAAGCATATTTTAAGCATGGTTTAATGTTGGTTTTGAAAGCCATATGTGAAGGATGCTCAAGGTAAGAGATCCTTGGTTTTATACATTGAAAATGTGGATTTGTTGCATGATGTTTAATGGCTTTGTGTGATGCTTTAAAACAGTGAATTAAAGATGGTAAATGATGGTTTTTGCATTATGGTTATGCATGTGAATCATTGAACTAATGTGGAAAGGTGGTTATATTGGCAAGTGATGTAAGTGGTTCTTGGTTCTTTGATCGGATATAGTTAGCCGGCTATAGGATTGGGTGCACCGTGAATTAAGTCGCCTTGGAGGTGGAGTGGTCAAGAGTGGACCGGTAAACTCCCTTCAAGTATCCTAACGAGATGGTTAAGGTCATAATGGAGGTGTTGCCCATTCGAGGACCTTGGTTGAGCAAAGGTTATATGGTGTTTAAAAGTCCATATAGGGGAACCTTGTGCTTGTTGAGATCACAATGGCGGTGTTAAGTCCATGTGTGGATCTTGTGTGGGGTGTCCCGGATCTCGTTAGTGATGTGATACAACTACCAATCGGTGAATGCAAAGGTTGTATGGTGTTTGAAAGTCCATACATAGGAACCTTGTGCATGTCAAGGTTGTATGGTGTTTGAAAGTCCATACATGGGAACCTTGGGAAAAGTCAAGGTTGTATGGTGTTTAAAAGTCCATACATGGGAACCTTGGGAAAAGTGGAGGTTGAATGGTGGTTGAAAGTCCATACATGGGAACCTCGGGAAAGCTAAAGTTGTATGGTGTTTAAAAGTCCATACATGGGAACTTTAGGCTTGTAAGGTCAAATGGTGTTTAAAAGTCCATTTGGGAGACCTTGGATTGGTAGGGTGTATGGAGCGTAGGGACAACGCTCGGAATCCGCGTATCCGATTGGATGTTGAGTTGAAAAGTGGATGTGGTGGATCACTTGGAAGCCAATGTAATGTTCTTGATTATTAAGGAAGCATGAAATGCTTGAAATGATGCATAATTGCATGAGAAGCATGAGATGCTTGAAATGATGCATAATTGCATGAGATGCTTGAAAAGATGCATGGTTGCATGAAAAGTGTATTATGCTAGTGAATGCATGTTTAATTGTTGGGTTTAACAAGTGTTGGTTATCATTTGGTAAATGATGCATGTGAGCATGGGAACTTTTAAATGCATTGGAGTCTTGCTAAGACTTGTTTTAAAAGGCATGTGGTGATGATGATGTGATTCATAAGTTGTCTTTGTTTAATGCATGAATTGGATTGCTTGAATAATGGTTTAAAAGGGGGTTTCTTGCTTGAAATGATGTTCAAGTTTATGAATGGGTAATATGAAGTGGAAGTGATTTCCAAGGTTTTAATTTAGCTTTGCATATGGTGTTTATGCTTGGAATGGTTAAAGGAATGTTTTTGCAAGTTGAACATTGAAGTGGTTTTCTTAGTTTGCTGAGCTAAGGGTTGGTTTTTATGTATGTGCAATGCATGGTTTGAGCATGTTGTTGAAAAGAGTTTTCAAACATGGTTTTGGTAACAAATCGGGTTTGTTTTTAAAGTGATTTTAATGACCCGCTGCATTGATGGTGTTTTGGTTTTGAGCATTCCTCACTAAGCATTATGTGCTTACGCTCCTTTTTGTCCATCAATGCAGATTCTTGAAGTTTGGACAGCAAGGAGCAAGAGATTCAAGGTGGACTCCAATTGAGATGTATGTCTCGGTGAATAACTATGGTTAATAAAGGCAATGGGGGTAGAATCTCTCGGATTGATGTTTTTGTGTTCGTATATGTTCGGACAAGTTTGTTTTAATGTTGTTGATGTTGCTGAAACATGATTTGGCTTATATGAGATTGAATTGGAAAGTTTGTGCTTAAATGGTTGCTTGTGTAGGAAGCATGCCTATAGATTTGGGGCTTTTTGCATATGAAGTTAAATTGTTGATTTGATGATGCCTACAAGTTATATATATGTTGAATTGCATGCTGGTAAAGTTTGGTGACATTTGGAGCATGTTTGAATGATTAATTGCATGTTTTGAAATGTCTTTTTGCTGCAATCTGTGCAGGCGTTTCGGAACAGTGTGCACCGTTTCGGAACGGGTGCCTTGAATGAACCCAGGCGTCCGAAACGGTATGCACCGTTTCGAAACAGTTTGGTCTCTGCCAGACCCTCGTTGCGGAACGTGTTGCGGAACGTCCCCGTGTTTCGAAACGGGCTCTGCCTGTTTCGGAACGGGTGACCGTTGGGGGCTGACATGGGCGGTTAAATGTTTTGAAATGTTTGCATTTTGGTCCTCAAACTTGTTTGTGCAATTGTATGAGTTCGGGATGTCCGTTTGAGCTGAAATTTGGCAGAGAAGCATGAAACCTGATTAATTTTAAGTTGGTAACTTAAAATTTGGTTAAGTCCTTAAAGTTTTCAGAATTTACAATTTGGTCCCTAAAGTTGTAAATTGTTCAATTGGGTCCCTGTTTGATCTCTGATGTTTGTGATCTTTGAGTATGCTGTTTGCATGATCACATCTAAGGTTAATTTGCATCTAGACAAGATTAAAAAGAAAAAAAAAGGGTCGTTAATCAAGGTTTACTTTCGGGTTGACTTTGGTTTTCCCCGTGTGACTTTCTTAATTCGGGTCAACCGTCTGGGCTGGGTTAAGGGGGTTACATTTGGTGGTATCAGAGCTGAGTTGCGAATGCTTGGGGAAAACTGTAAGTTGTTGTGATGTGTGTTGATGTTTACCTTGATGTATGGTTGAAAGTTGGTTGAAACATGTGTTTCTGAGCTTGTTGCTGATGTTTCAAGCATGCTTTATGGTTATGAATCTTAGTTGAGTTTATGTGGAAATGTGCTGATGCTGTGAGCTGATGTTATGCATGATGAATGTGTAATGAGCATGTTATGTTGCTATTATGCTGTTGCAAATGGATGCTGTTTGAAGTAAGCATGATCAAAGTATGTTGTTTGATATGCTTGATGTTGTGATATCCATGTTGTGTTGACTGTTATGTCATGTAAAGGGGAGGATTCGGGATACCCATTGCCTTATTAATATAGCTATTGTGTTATTTGGAGTTGGAGTTTGAATCCTTGCTTAATGCTGGTCTAACTGGTTTGTTTGTTTGTTGTTGTTAGTAGTATGGCAAAGTCGATGGAAGAATGGCAGTTGGGTGGGATGGTTGCTGCCTTGGGGCAGGTTGTTAAGGCTTGAAATTCACCCTTTTGTAGAGGTGTTTTGTCTCAGTCTTCTGTGCCTGGAGTTGAGGTGTTAAGGCAGAAAGAAGAAGCTGGTTCTGTGATGAAGAGTTCATCATCTGTTGTTCAGGAGGTGTTGGGAACATCTCAGGCTGAGGTAAAGGTAAAGTCAGTGGATGAGCTGGCTGTGGTATGTGTGAGTTTGCCGAAGCAGCATTTGCTTGATTTGGGTGCTGTGGAGTATCATGGTTCTTCACCGGAGATGTTTGAGGCCTGGTTGGCCAGTGTGGTTCTGATTTTGGATCAGGAGGGCTGTGATTATGCCTGTAAGCTGGGGAGTGTTGTTTCTCTGATGTTGGAGGATGCGTGTGCCTGGTGGACATCTGTGGCGGTGGCGTCACATATCGATGATATTGATTGGGATTTCTTTGTATCTGCTTTTTGTGAAAGGTATCTTGGAGAGAAGTTTCCAAGGGTTAAGCAATGTGAAGGTAGTGCTGTTGTGGAGCAAGTATTGCTTGAGCAAGGAGTGGAAGCTCAGCCACCGGTGTGTGACCGTTGTGAAAGGCGCCATGTTGGAAGATGTTGGGGTGCGGGTGTTTGCTGGAATTGTGGTTCCAAAATGCATGTTAAGCGCGATTGTCCTCTTGAGGTGAAGTCAGATTTGGTGTTAGCCAAAGGGTCTCTGAAAGGTCGTGGGCACGGCCGAGGCAAGGTTCAAAGGTGGCAAAAAGATCAGAAGGTTGTGAAGAGTTTGGGAAAAGAGAATTGCTGGAAATGTGGGTCTGCTGGACACATGAGACGTGATTGTTTGAGGTTGGCTCGGAACAGTCAAGGTTCCTTACTGCGAGGAGATGATGGTGACCCTGGTGTGTTAGCTGGTGCTGCAGTTGTGCCGCAGGAGGTTGAAGGTTCCGCAAGGAAGAGAGCCCGTCTGATGAATCTTCAGGGTGGTGTTGTGTTTTCAGGTAACCTTGTTAAGTAATCTTTGCTCTAGTTACCTTAGTTTGGTTTCTGTTGGTTTTCCTTGCGTGGTAAGTTTAGTCTTGTTGCTAGCATGTTTGGGGTAATGGTAGTTGTTTGGGAACATCTTTAGTGTGAAGAAGGCTTAGTGAGTATCTTGTGGTTAATGGTTGTTGGTATGATGGAGTTAGATAAGCTAGAAGTGTGTTGGGAGGTTGTTCTTAGACGGATTCTGAGGATGTTATTGGAGGGTGTGAACTGGCATTCATGCACAGTTAAAGTCATTGTTATATGCTATATTATATATGTTGGTCCATGCATACATGTGGCATGACATTAGAGGTTTTGCATACATGTACATCAGGCATTGATAGGGCATGTAGGTGATCATGCATACGATGTTCACACTCGCTAATAACTAATCGAATCTGTTAGTGTGGTGGTTGGTTTGGATGATGGGTTTTTAGAGGTTGTTTTGGTGCTGAGTGAGAGTTAGAGGTAATATTAAGCTAGTTGCTGGCAATGGTGAGAGTGGTATAGCCTGTGGTAGAAGGATGGTGTTTGTTTCTTAAAGAGAGTTTAGTGGTTTGGTGGTGAAGGGTACCGGTTGAGGTTAGTATCGGTTAAGTGGTTTGTATAGCTAAAAGGAAGAGGTAGTTCCTTGGTGTAGTGATGTTGCAGTTTTGTGGTTGTGTTTCCAAGTGCTGAGGTAGCTTAGTTGTTGTGAAAGGGTTGTGTTGGTAAGTGTTGGTTCTTAGCAACCTTTGAGGAGTTCAGAAGCTGTTATGTGTGTTTTGGTTAAGCGATGTTCTGGTAATGCAAGTGTTATGGTTGAAGTTTGAAGTGATAGGGTTATGAAAGATCGAAGGTTTTTGTTGGTTGTTTGGGTTCTTGTGAGAAGTGTTTGGTTGGTGGTGGTTAAGAAAGTTCCGTTTGAAGTCAGCTGGTGGTGTGTGGAGCGGCTGACGGATTCAAGTTGGGGTTATGTTGTAATTCTTGGAATTTGGGTGAGTAATCCTGGTAAGCTGTTATGGTGATATTAGTGGCAGATGTGAAGGATTATCAACTTTTGTTGAGGAGTCTGAGTAAGCAGTTGATGCTTAAAGATTTTTGCTTGTTGGGAAAATCCTTGGAAGAGGTTTGGGAGTTTGCAAGAGTTTTAGAAGCAGAAAGGTTTGCATAGTGTCTGTTTTGGATTGGTTGGTGTCACTGTGTAAACAAGTCTTGGAAGTTGTGTGTTACAGTGATGTGTGCTGTAAGGGTTGAGGTTCTTCAGGTTGATGTTTGGGTTGTGTATGGTCCGGTTATGTGAAAGATTAAGTTGTGGTTATCTTTGTGTGTTCTGGATTTTGTGAACAGTGTGTGGAGGTGCTAAGTTTGGTGGAGGTTTTGTGTGGATAGTAGTCAGTGTTGGTTGAGGCTTTTGTATTGCCTTGTGTGTTGCTTTGAGAAGGCTGTTGTTCTCTTTTCGCCGGTTGAAATTTTGAGGACGAAATTTCCTAAGGGGGGGGGGAGAGTTGTAACGCCCCGGTTTTGGGCTCAGAAGTTTTGGGCGTTGACCGGTTCGGTCAAAGTGCTGATCGAATATATAAGAGTGAATTTAGGAAAGCCTAGTTCGGGTTGCATTAAAAATATGGGAAAATGTTCTAAAATCATCTTTTAATATATAAAAGTGAACTGTGAAATCAATTTTGGAAAATGAGGTTCGGAAGGTTGACATTTTGGCTAGTGACCAAAATGTAATTTTTGAAAGTTGCGGGACAGTTTTATAATGGATTGAAACTTTGAATCTTTAAGGAGCTATTATTCCAAAAAGGATTTCTCCAGATTTTTCTAAGATGTTTTAAGGCTTTATTCTGATTTTAAAGATTATGAAATGTGGAGGGAAATCATTTTTACCATTTCTTAACTAACTTTTCATTTTCTCTCAATTTTCCTTTTCTCTCATTTTCTCTCCACCCAAACACAATTCTCCAGATTTTCTTCTCTGATTTTGGCATCTAAATCACTCATTTCAACTCTCTTGTGATTCCTAATCATCTCATCAACAAAACCTCTCAATTTGCAAGTTGTTTCATTAAGCATTTTGGCTCTAAAAAGGAGAAATTCAAGTTTGGAGGTAAGAACGTCCTTCTCCTCTAAACTATCAGTTCTTTACTGAAATTCCTAAGTTCTCAATCCTTGATTTGTGTTTTGTTAATGGCTTTTCAATTGAAATCTTGATTTTGGCTTAAAATGCAAGATTTGGTGATTTTGGTGAAATTTTCGTGTGATCTGTTTGGGCAGTGTTTTGAAGTGTCAAAATGATGTTAAATGAATGCTAAATTGATTAGAAGTTGAGGTTTAATCAATGCAATCCCGGATAGGTTGAATTTCCTAAGTTTGGCTTGAGTTTTTGGTTATTTTTGGAGTGTTTTTGGTGATCTGTTATACCTGGAGGTATAAGGACGTGTTTGTGATCTTTTTGGATGTTAATTGATGTTTAAAAATGGTTAGAAGTGATGGATCTTGGCTGGGTTAAGTTTTGGAAGTGTTTGGAGGTGATTTCGGTTGTGTTTGTTAGCCAAATTGTTGGATTTGGGATGAGCAGCGAGTTGAGTCTTGTTGCTGGTGTTTTTAATGCATAATGATGCATTAATCCTCTGTTGTTGTGTGCTTGAAACAGGGGAGTTTGATCCGTGAGCTTTGAAGGTGTTGCGGAAGGTTTTCGGATGCTTGGAAGGCTTGTTGGCTAGCCTTGATGTGTGTATCGGTGAGTGACGTTGGGTTTTCAGCTTTTAAACCAAGGTTTGAAGGTTTTGGGAGCTTAGTTTAAGTCTAAACAACTTTGCTAAGCTCAAGAGTAAGTGAATGGATTTTCGCTCTTGAATTGTGTTGTGTTTTGGTTTTAAAAGCAATTGTGGTTGATGATTGAAATGCATGTGTTTTGCATGGTTTAAATCTGTTTTGAAAGCATATTTTAAGCATGGTTTAATGTTGGTTTTGAAAGCCATATGTGAAGGATGCTCAAGGTAAGAGATCCTTGGTTTTATACATTGAAAATGTGGATTTGTTGCATGATGTTTAATGGCTTTGTGTGATGCTTTAAAACAGTGAATTAAAGATGGTAAATGATGGTTTTTGCATTATGGTTATGCATGTGAATCATTGAACTAATGTGGAAAGGTGGTTATATTGGCAAGTGATGTAAGTGGTTCTTGGTTCTTTGATCGGATATAGTTAGCCGGCTATAGGATTGGGTGCACCGTGAATTAAGTCGCCTTGGAGGTGTAGTGGTCAAGAGTGGACCGGTAAACTCCCTTCAAGTATCCTAACGAGATGGTTAAGGTCATAATGGAGGTGTTGCCCATTCGAGGACCTTGGTTGAGCAAAGGTTATATGGTGTTTAAAAGTCCATATAGGGGAACCTTGTGCTTGTTGAGATCACAATGGCGGTGTTAAGTCCATGTGTGGATCTTGTGTGGGGTGTCCCGGATCTCGTTAGTGATGTGATACAACTACCAATCGGTGAATGCAAAGGTTGTATGGTGTTTGAAAGTCCATACATAGGAACCTTGTGCATGTCAAGGTTGTATGGTGTTTGAAAGTCCATACATGGGAACCTTGGGAAAAGTCAAGGTTGTATGGTGTTTAAAAGTCCATACATGGGAACCTTGGGAAAAGTGGAGGTTGAATGGTGGTTGAAAGTCCATACATGGGAACCTCGGGAAAGCTAAAGTTGTATGGTGTTTAAAAGTCCATACATGGGAACTTTAGGCTTGTAAGGTCAAATGGTGTTTAAAAGTCCATTTGGGAGACCTTGGATTGGTAGGGTGTATGGAGCGTAGGGACAACGCTCGGAATCCGCGTATCCGATTGGATGTTGAGTTGAAAAGTGGATGTGGTGGATCACTTGGAAGCCAATGTAATGTTCTTGATTATTAAGGAAGCATGAAATGCTTGAAATGATGCATAATTGCATGAGAAGCATGAGATGCTTGAAATGATGCATAATTGCATGAGATGCTTGAAAAGATGCATGGTTGCATGAAAAGTGTATTATGCTAGTGAATGCATGTTTAATTGTTGGGTTTAACAAGTGTTGGTTATCATTTGGTAAATGATGCATGTGAGCATGGGAACTTTTAAATGCATTGGAGTCTTGCTAAGACTTGTTTTAAAAGGCATGTGGTGATGATGATGTGATTCATAAGTTGTCTTTGTTTAATGCATGAATTGGATTGCTTGAATAATGGTTTAAAAGGGGGTTTCTTGCTTGAAATGATGTTCAAGTTTATGAATGGGTAATATGAAGTGGAAGTGATTTCCAAGGTTTTAATTTAGCTTTGCATATGGTGTTTATGCTTGGAATGGTTAAAGGAATGTTTTTGCAAGTTGAACATTGAAGTGGTTTTCTTAGTTTGCTGAGCTAAGGGTTGGTTTTTATGTATGTGCAATGCATGGTTTGAGCATGTTGTTGAAAAGAGTTTTCAAACATGGTTTTGGTAACAAATCGGGTTTGTTTTTAAAGTGATTTTAATGACCCGTTGCATTGATGGTGTTTTGGTTTTGAGCATTCCTCACTAAGCATTATGTGCTTACGCTCCTTTTTGTCCATCAATGCAGATTCTTGAAGTTTGGACAGCAAGGAGCAAGAGATTCAAGGTGGACTCCAATTGAGATGTATGTCTCGGTGAATAACTATGGTTAATAAAGGCAATGGGGGTAGAATCTCTCGGATTGATGTTTTTGTGTTCGTATATGTTCGGACAAGTTTGTTTTAATGTTGTTGATGTTGCTGAAACATGATTTGGCTTATATGAGATTGAATTGGAAAGTTTGTGCTTAAATGGTTGCTTGTGTAGGAAGCATGCCTATAGATTTGGGGCTTTTTGCATATGAAGTTAAATTGTTGATTTGATGATGCCTACAAGTTATATATATGTTGAATTACATGCTGGTAAAGTTTGGTGACATTTGGAGCATGTTTGAATGATTAATTGCATGTTTTGAAATGTCTTTTTGCTGCAATCTATGCAGGCGTTTCAGAACAGTGTGCACCGTTTCGGAACGGGTGCCTTGAATGAACCCAGGCGTCCGAAACGGTATGCACCGTTTCGAAACGGTTTGGTCTCTGCCAGACCCTCGTTGCGGAATATGTTGCGGAACGGCCCCGTGTTTCGAAACGGGCTCTGCCAGTTTCGGAACGGGTGACCGTTGGGGGCTGACATGGGCAGTTAAATGTTTTGAAATGTTTGCATTTTGGTCCTGAAACTTGTTTGTGCAATTGTATGAGTTCGGGATGTCCGTTTGAGCTGAAATTTGGCAGAGAAGCATGAAACCTGATTAATTTTAAGTTGGTAACTTAAAATTTGGTTAAGTCCTTAAAGTTTTCAGAATTTACAATTTGGTCCCTAAAGTTGTAAATTGTTCAATTGGGTCCCTGTTTGATCTCTGATGTTTGTGATCTTTGAGTATGCTGTTTGCATGATCACATCTAAGGTTAATTTTCATCTAGACAAGATTAAAAAGAAAAAAAAAGGGTCGTTAATCAAGGTTGACTTTCGGGTTGACTTTGGTTTTCCCCGTGTGACTTTCTTAATTCGGGTCAACCGTCTGGGCCGGGTTAAGGGGGTTACATCGGAATACGGGCCCGTATCGAAAAACCCTTGAGGTATTTCAGAACAATAGTTTCTAGTGGCAAAACATACCAGAACAGTCCTTCCCTGTTTCGAAACCCTTAGGCCATTTTAGGCTCACTGTTTCGATACAGACTCGAGTTTACCAAAACACATAGGCCTGTAATTACACTTTTTTCTGGTTTTTTACACTTAAATCCATCCTAAACCATTCCAACATGCATATAACACATTTAAACATCCATCCCCAATTATTCATGGCATGCTCAACATAAAATCATGGCAAATTGCATCAAAGGTAAACTATAAGCATGCAACCTAGCAAATAAGCCACTCAAGAGTCAAAACTCCAAAAAATGCACAATCCATCAAATAAAGGCCTTTTACAAGTTTAAAACCATAAAGCAAACATGCTCACAAAGGTTGTTCATGCACATCACCCAAATTGACTATGGAACCCCCATTGCCCTTATTACCCTAGTCCATAAACGAAACATACATTCAAAAGCAAAGTCCCTTGGAATCCCTTGCCTCTAGTTGTCTCATAAGCTTCAATTATATGCATTGATGGACAATTAAGAGCGTAAGCACACAAGGCTTAGTGAGGAGTGCCCCAAAACAAAACATCATTAATGCATGGAAACCATTTTCATGTTCGCATTGAAATCTTATTTCAATTTACGAAATATCCTTTGAAAAACCATCATGCCCTTTTAAAAACCATGCACTTTTTTCAATCAAAAACAACATCTTAAACATCACGCATCATGTATTATGAACTCAACAACAAATCCTTTGCTAACACTCAACTTAAGCCTTAACATGCATAGGTACCTTATGCAAAGTTTAAAGAGTAAAACATGCATTAACATAGTATGCATCGCTAACCATTTCATAATACATCATCAATTATATTGGCTTACAAGTGATCATCAACATGTCCTTTTTCGAAAACCATATCGGATACACGGATTCACAAGTGTTGTCCCAACACTTCATGAATTCTCACTAGCATCTCAAGGTTCACACATGGGAGCTACCCTCCACCGTTGTGACACCCGTGGTGGAGTATTCGGTAAACTGTATGAACCCCTCAACACCACTCATCGGTAGATGTATAACCCCGCTACAAGGAGACAAGACACTATACACTTTCCTCAATCGTTAGGGTACTTGGATGGAGTATTCGGTACTCCGTATAAACCCCTCAACATCCAATGCGTCTTGTTTATAGTGCACTCAATCCTTTTGCCGGCTAACTGTATCCGATTTTCATTTACAAACCAATTTCACAACATCACTTGCCAATATAATTCGCATGTAACATAAACCTCACTATTTTCAAAGCATTACCAATATACCACATTTCAAGCATCAAACCATGCTTCAAAAAACAAGTATAAGCATGTACTTATAAGGATCACTTACCATGTGCATCCTTCATCAATATATCATTAAAATAGTAAATCACTCACTTCAATTCATCCTTTAAAACAATAGGTAACATGCATTTAAATCAAGTGCATCAACAATTCATAATAGCATAATCCGAGGGAGAAAATCGTTTTACATACTTCCGAACTTAGTAAAGCATTTCAAGCTTACATTAACTCTCCAAAACCACCTTTAAAGTATTTCAAAGTTGGAAAACACATTCCCACTCACCGACTCGCGAAACCAAAACTCGACCTCGCGAAATTAAGCGTCCGAAGCCTCCAAAACTTCTCCGATTGCTTCCGATGTACTCTCCCTATTTATATCACACATGAAAAGAGGATTAATGCATCATAATGCATTAAAAACTCCATCAACTTATACAATCTCGCTGCTCTTCCTTAAAGCACCAAAATACCCATCCAAAACAATCGAAATCGCCTTCGATTTGTCTCTAAACTCAGTCCATGCATAATCTAACACTTCTATCCCATTTTAACCTTTAATCAACTTCCAAAATCAACCTAATTACACCCTTATACCTCTAGCAACTCAGATTTCACACTAAGACCTCAAAAACCCAAAATCTAACAATCTAACAATTAAAGACCCATCCTAACTCGGGATTATTATTACAAAACCATTATTCTCACATCATTTAACATCCAAATCAAGTTTAAAATCATTCTTAAATCAATCAAAACAGTGCCCAAACAAATTTCTTAGAATCTCACCAAGAAATGCTAGATTAACCAATTTTCTATTAATCAAAACATGAATCTTAGTTAATAAACATATTTAGAAAGCCAAAGACTTGGGAATTTAATTAAAGAACCTTGATTAGAGGAGTTGAACGAAATCTTACCTCTAACCTTGCCTCTTCCCCTCAAATGGCTTGATTTGAAGACATCTTTCAAGATAGCTTAAGGAAAAATTGAAAGGAAACTCAAAGAAATAATTTGCTAACCAAAAAGATTTGAGAAAATGGATCCCTCTGAAATTTTAGAGAAAAAAGAAGAGTGTTTGGCTGATTGGTAAAATGGGAGAAAAGTTAGTTATGTGAAATCTCTTTTAGCTATTAAGATTTCCTTTTTACTGCAAAATCCCATTTAAAATCCTTTTCAATTAAAACAATTAAAATGGCCAATTTGGGGGGAAAAGGTTCACGAAATAGATATAAGCTCTCTAAAGATTCTAAGTCTTGCCTCTTTTTTAATTTAGTCCTTAAAATCCAATTTTGCACTTTTTACAAAATAGTCACAAAACCGAAATCTTAATTTTCCAAAAGTTATTTTTTGAATTTGATTTTACTTTCCCTCAATATGTATTTAAATAGGATTTTAGAAAATTTTCACACGATTTTATCACGTCCTGAACTGGCCCCAAATTGACCCAAGTCTCTAATCTAGATTCATCGAACCCCAAACTACCTTTAAAACCTCTGGCTTAAAACTGGGGCGTTAAAGAAGGTACCTTCTTCGGTGCTGGATTGTCTGTTGGGGTCACGAGCAGGGCTTCTGAGAAGGGTTGGAAATCGATGGGCACGCACGAGACCATCTCCTTAAAGTAGGAGTTCATCACAACGTCTCTCTCCTTGACATACTTGAAGAAAGTATGCAAGTTGTTGTGCTTCTCCTTCATCTCATCCTTCACGCGTTTAGTGAAGGCTACCAAATAGGCAATCCTTGCTGCAGCAAAAGTTCTGGCTCCACCCTCAACAATTTTCGCTAGAGCATCTTCATCAAATCGCTTCAGCCCTGGGATCTGGTCGGGGTCAGTCCTTGCTTCTCTTTCTACGCCTCATCCTCTTCATATTCATAGACTTCCTTCTTCCGGTAGAGGGTCGTGATCAGATTGGGGAAGATCAAAGGGCTGGACTTCCTTTTCAAGCACACATAAACTTCATCCACTATTATCTCCCTCACATCAATCGACCTTTCACTGAGAATGGAGTGCAAGAGCAGTAGTCTATTAAGGGCCTCGATTGTGTGGTGAGAGTTTTACATCATGAGAGTCTTGATGTAGTGGTTCCAAACCTTAGCTTGGGGCTTCAAACACCCACTTTCCACCGTTTTGTTGGTTGGTTCTAACTTAGTTCCTTTGAAACATAAGTCCTCCAAGACTTTCTTGTGCGTCTGAGCATCAATGACTTTAACAGAAGAGGTGTTCTGGTCGACGACATTCTTCAGCCCAAAAAATTTGTTTATTGTCGTAGTGGTAAACTTGATTTGGTTGCCATGTACATAGACGCTCGACTGTGTGGGGCTTGTGAGATAGGGGAAAACTTCTTCACAAGTGGCACGGAAATGGTACTTGGGTGCTTGACAAAGGACTCCCAGTTCTGCTTGGTGATAACCTCCATCACCTCATTGTCGAACCCTTCTTCACCTTCAGAAGGAAAAATAAATACTTGCTCAGGGAAGACTTTCCGCTCTTTAATTTGCTAAAAGTGTAGCTTGGATGTCTTCTCCTAGAACTTCTTGATTTCGATGGACGACTGGACTTACGCGCTACTGGAAGCACCAATCATGTTCTTGCAATGAACTATTGTTGGAGGAAGGGGTAAAGGTTTCTGGGTGCGTTAAGGGTTTTGAGAAAGTTTGTGGAAGATGAAGAAGAAGTTGAGTTGAAGGGAAGTAAGAAAACAAAGTAAAGGTATGATGAAAGAAGGATGAGTGTTTTAATGGAAAAGAAACTGACAAAAGCAATGGTACATAGAATGGATGTGACAGTTATAGGGCATACGGAAGAGGAGAGATATGATGGGTAGTTAATGCAAAGTAAAAAAGTGGAAGAAAGAATCTTAAAGTTTAATGATGGGGTAGGGTTTTAAAAAATTAAATAAGTTTAAAATCCCACCATTTTTGCCCTTTTTAATGCCGCCCAAAAAACATGGAAAAGTTTTAGCCCCTTTCAACTTCCTTCTATAGGGTAAAGACAAACCATAACCTAGTTTGGAAACAACTTCCTTCCTTAAAATTGTTCCCCACGTGCCACATGCAGTTTTTGGAGAAAATCTGGTACGAGGTAATAAAAGAAAGATAAAATAAATGACATGAAATAAAAAAACTAAAGGAAAAGGAGAAATAAAGATAAACATAATTATTTATTAACAGAAAAAAGCAAAAGAACAAAATGCTATAGCAAAATAAAAGAATGTGAGGTGATGCAAACTCTCATAGATCCTAAAGAAGCAAGGAGGACTTGTCACGCAGGATCAAAGCTCCAGTGTAAGCATTCAGTCTCTGGCCATTGACCTTGAAAATAGTGTCATCGTCAAGGTTCTTGATGTTCACAACACCATGAGGATAAACCTTGTGCACTAGGAATGGGCCTGGCCATCGTGACTTGAGCTTGCTAGGGAATAATTTGAGCCTAGAGTTGTAGCGGAGCACTTGTTGGCCTTTAGAGAAATGCCGTGGCAAAAGATGCTTGTCATGCCACTTCTTTGTTTTCTCCTTGTACAAGCGTGCGTTCTCATAAGTTGGGCTCAAAATTCTTCCATCTCGTTCAGCTCTAATAACCTTTTTTCTCCATCTAGCTGGGCGTCCATATTGAGCTTTTTAATTGCCCAATAAGCTTCATGTTCTAGCTCTATTGGGAGATGACATGCTTTGCCATAGACAAGCTTGAATGGGGACATTCCCAAAGGCGTTTTGAAAGCTGTTCGATAAGCCCATAGAGCTTCATCAAGTTTTGGAGACCAATCTTTCCTATTGGGTTGACTACCTTCTCCAATATTTGTTTTATCGCTCGATTGGAGATCTTAGCTTGGCCGTTGGTTTAGGGGTGATATGCTGTAGCAATTTTATGCTTCACCTCATATCTTTGTAATGCCTTGGCAATGTACTAGTTGTTGAAGTGGGTTCCCTCATCACTTAAGATGGCTCTTGGGGTTCCAAATCTTGTGAAAATGTTCTTGTGAAGGAACTTCAAAATTGTCTTGGGGTCATTCTTCGGTGTAGCCATTGCCTCGATCCATTTTGACACATAATCAACATCTAACAAGATATAGAGATCTCCAAATGATGAAGGGAAATGTCCAATGAAATCTATTTCCCATATATCAAAGAGCACCACCTCTAAGATATTTTTCAATGGTATTTCATGCCTTCGAGATATATTCCCCGTCCTTTGGCATATGTTACAAGCCTTGTAAAATTTATGTGCATCCTTAAAGAGTGTGGACCACTAAAATCCGGATTGTAGAACTTTTGCAGCAGTCCTAGCTTCTCCAAAATGGCCTCCACACGGAGATGAATGGTAATGGAATAAGATCTTCTTTTGCTCATTTTCGGGGCCACATCTTCGAATCATTTGGTCATCATATTGCTTGAATAAGTAAGGTCCATCCCAATAGTAGGATCGCACATCATGTCTGAATTTTCTTCTTCCCTGACTATTCAAATCAATAAGCAAAATACCACTAACGAGAAAGTTAACAATATCAGCATTCCACGGAATTATCGCAGCAAATATTATTTTCTCATCGGGAAATTCCTCCTTAATTTCTAGTTTATCATTGCATTCAACCTTGTTTTCTAGATTAGAAAGGTGATCAACAACTTGATTTTCAGTGCCCTTTCTATCCTTAACCTCTAGGTCGAATTCTTGCAAGAGAAGTATCCACTAATAAGTCTAGGTTTTGTAACCCCCTTAGCCCGGTCTAGACAGTTGGCCCGAACCAAGGTGATTACCCAGGGAAAACCGAAGCCAACTCGTTAAAGATGACTCTGATTGACCACCTTTTTTTTAATCTTTTATAAATGCAATTAAAGTCCTATGTGATCACCAAGGAAAATAAGAAGAAACGACACAACGATCAGATATCAATTAGGGATTTAATTACATACTTTTGCCTTTTAGGGACCAAATTTTAAATTTCTAGATTTACGAGGACTAAAAAGATTTTTAAGTTACCAATCCAAAATTAACCATATAGCAAGCCAGCACGTCAAATTTCAACTCAAACGGAGCATCCAAACTCAACCAATTAAACTTTCAACATTTAGGGACCAAAACGTAAGATACAGAAACCTGAAACAATTTAAATTAAATTCCAACGGTCGGGTGTTTCGAAACACAAGGCCCCATATTGGAATGGTCATATCGAAACTAATTTGACCATTTCGATACTCGGGTGCGTTCCGAAACCCGTATCGAAACATAGCTTTCCAGTAGCAAAACATTTCGGAACGTTCCTACCCATTTCGAAACCTTATGACCATTCCATGCCACCGTTCCGAAACAGATAAGGGCGTTTCGATACGCCTTCCATTGCAACTACATACTTTGCTGGTTTTTCTCATCTAAACACCTCTGCGAATGTTCCAAAACATGCCACAACATACATACAACATGTATAAGCATCAATGACCAATATTACAAAGTATAAACTAAAACCTAGCATCAATCATGCATGTGCTAGTTCTAAAGGCATGCTTCCTAGTCTTCAAAACCATACAAAAGCTACAAGCCACAAACCAAACCTTAAAGGCCATTTACAACTCAATCCATGTTAAACTAGCAACAACCACAGGAAGTTCAAAATACATCTCCCAAAACAAACCATAGATCCCTATTGCCAATTATCATTACTAAAGTAAACGTAAAACATCACCATACTTGAGCTTTTCAATTCCTTGGAAATCCTTAGCCTCCTTGCTGCCCAAAAGTGACTCAATTATCTGCATTGTTGGTAAAAGAGAGCGTAAGCACGTTTGCTTAGTGAGGCAAGCTCTAAATAAAAACACCAACACAACAATGTAACTTTAAAGCTCATTCTCAAAAACCCTTTCTACAACATGCTCTTTCTAACACATGCTTGAAACCTTTCAAAGCAAATTTTCATTTGAAAATCACATGTACCATTAATCTAACTCATGCATTCAACCAATGCAAATCTCATGGCAAAGCCATACACATGCTTAATGTAGTTAAGCAATTCATAAACTTCAAATCTCATATGCATTTCTCATAGCATAAAACATCTCAACATTTGGTACATGCAAATCAAATACAATTTCATATATTGACATTTCATATTATGTCTTTACTCGGATATACGGATTAGCTTGACTTAAAGCCAAGTCCTACCCCGGTAGAATCTCACATCACCAGACTCTCATGGCGGTATCTCTCTTCGCCACAAAGCTTGGGTGTTTCACCAAGACCTACCCCGATGGTATCTCTCATCATCGGATTCTCACTTTGGATCGGGATGGCACTACCCCCATTGCCCAACTCCAAAGAGCACATACGAGTTTTTAGTTTATAGTGCACTTTTATCCTGTTGATCGACCAATTATATCCGGTAATCATCTCATCATTTATGCCAATATATCGCATTAAAATCATCATCTCACCTACTGTTTTGATGCAAAATTTCTCAAATCATTCTCATCCCATTTCAAAACCACAATTCATGCATTTCATTTAGTCAAAGTCTCAAAACTCTTTACATAGACATGCTCTCTCATGGGATCAACACATAACATCTTTTCATGTTATAAACCTTGCATAAAACAGTAGGAATTTGTAAATATCAAAACAAGAGCATATTAAAAGCATTTAGGGGCATCAACCACATATCGAGAGCAAATCTAGCCATACTTACTTCCGGATTTAGGATGGCGTTTCAAACCAAACCTAAATCCCAAAACCTTGTTTCCTTGTCCCTCAAGGACTTTTAAAACCATTCTCACTCACCGATTACGTTTCGCTTGCTTGCCGAAACAATTTCTAGGCCTCCAACACTCACAAATCAACACCAAAAGCGTCCGATGAAGTCTCCCTTGTTCATTACAATAAGAGCAGAGGATTAATGCATCATCATGCATTGAAATCTGATTGTACTCTGAGTATCCATCGAGGAAGCAATAAAAGGATTTTCTCTTCAATCAATCTAGCATTTGATCGATGAATGGGAGGGGAAATGGTCCTTCTTGGTCATCTTGTTGAGCTTTATATACTCCATGAAAATCCTCCACCCTATAACGGTCCTTGTTGGTAAGAGTTTATTGTCCTCATTGCTCACAATGGTCACACCTCATTTCTTTGGTACACACTGCACATGGCTGACCCACGAACTGTTGAAGATTGAGTAAATAACTCTAGCATCGAGCCACTTGATTATTTCCTTCATCACCACCTTCTTCATGATTGGATTAAGCCTTCTTTGGGGTTCGATAGAATTGCTATGGCATTCATTAAGCAGAATTTTGTGTATACAAATAGTAGGGCTTATACCCTTCAAGTCATCCATAGTCCAACCCAAAGTTTTTTATGTTGAAATAACATATTTATTAAGCTACGCTCATGTTCATGTGTAAGACTAGAAGAGATTATCACAAGCAAAGTCTCATTGGAACCTAAATAAGCATATTTACGATATGATGGTAAGGGCTTTAATTCTAATGAGGGTCCATACTCAAGTGAGGGTTTTGGAGGAATAAATTTAGCAAAATCTAAAGGTTTGAATTGCATACATGGTCGAGCTATGAGCAAGCTCGACTGCTGCACCTCCATTGGGAAATCTTCAAATTCCTCGAACTCCTTGTTGTCATCTTCATTGAGCTTTAAATAGTTCTCAGTCTGGATAAAATTGTTGCAACAAAATTTTGCAGCATCCTCTTCTTCCGTAGAATCAGTGTCTTGAAGAAATTGACACTCCTCGTGATTATCCACATATTTGAGGGTGTTGGAGACATTTATGGTCACCCTCTGATCAACCACTCTAATGGTGAAGTTACCCTTTTCATAGTCGATTAAAAATCAGTCGATGGCTAGGAACAGTCGCTCTAAAACAATGGGTGCATTATCATCAGCTTCACAATCCAGGATGGGAAAATTAGTTGCGAAAAAAATTGTTCACCTTCACCACAACATTTTTGGTCCTTCCTTCAGTTTGAACATGACCTTGCATTTCCCATACTAAGCTTCATAAAGACTGACTTGGGCATTAGATTCACACTAGATCCAAGATCGCATAAAGCTCTCCCCACATAATTATCACCTATCAAACATGGGATGATAAAGCTGCCTGGATCCTTCCTTTTTAGTGGCAATTCGCTCAACACAAAATAACATTCTTATACTGTAGCAACAATCTCATACTTCTCAACCTTCCTCTTCTTGGTGATGATATCCTTGAGAAACTTTGCTTGAGTGGGCATTTGATCAATGGCCTCCAAAAATGGGACATTGATGTATAGCTGGTCAAAAATATCTACAAATTTCTTGAACTGAAGTTCTTCATTTTGCTTCTTCAATCTTTGAGGGAAGGGTGGTGGGGGTCTGACTTCTTCATCTATTGGTGGGGATTTATCTTTTACTGTAGCAATATTCTGTCTTCCATCAATAGGTTCACTTGTCGAGCCCTCATTCTTGTTCTATTCAAGAGATGAATCCTCTTGCAACTCAGGTTCTTCATGCACCTTCTCGGGGTTGGAAGCATCCACTTTCTTCCCCCCAAACTTATCTTTTTTTGATAAGTTGGGTGTGACTGCTTAGAGTAAGTGCACTACACTGCTATTTTCCATGAGGTTTAGTGACTTCAGTATCACTAGGTAGACTGTGCTGAGGTTGAACATGTAAAGCTTGTGCGTTTTGACCTGCTTGGGTTTCCAAAGCTCTCAAAGATGAACTATGACTTTGTAGCAATGCTCCTTGGCTCTTGATAGATGCATCATGGTCTTGAAATAGAGCCTTCGTAGTCATCATAAAAGTCTTGGAAAGTAGCTTCCAAAGAATTTCTGCTCGATGAAGATGTTGAACCCTTGTTGTTGTTTTGCGATGGCATATTTTGTTGAAACCGGGGGTTCAATCAGATTTTGTTGCTGATTCGAGCTACTAGTTTTGTCGGTTCCTTGATTACCCTAAGAAAGATTAGGGTGCTGACGCCATCCTGGGTTATAAGTGTTCAAATAGGGGTTGTTGTTCCTATTAAAGTTTCCCACATAATTGGCAGACTCTTGGTTTTCGGGGAACTCGCTCACATGACGATTTCCATTGCAAAGAACACAAGCAGTCACAACCTTCACTTCCTTCACCTCACTAGGACATTGGAGATTCTTCAACATATTTGTGATGGCTGACAATTGAGCTAAAATGGAATCCTTAGCATCAGCTCAAGTGTCCCATGAGTCTTCCTCCCTGGTCCAAGTCTTGAAGTAGGAAATTGGTAATCATTATTTGCTATCCTATCAAGGATATCAAATGCTTCTTTAGGCGACTTGTCCAACAAATTTCCATTTGCTGAAGCATCTAGCATCATCCTCGTAGGAGCATTGAAGCTATTGTAGAACATCACAACTCGCGTCCAATCTTGGAAACCATGATTCGTACATTTGTGAAGCAGTCCATTATATCAATCCCAACACTTTAACATCGATTTGTCATCAACTTGACAAAAAGAAGCAATATCATTCCTTAGTTGAGTATTTCCGGTTGGGTTGATTATACTGTAGCAAAAAGCTCTTGCATAAATCTATCCATGACTCCATCGAACCGACATGTACTCTACTCAACCATGCTCGTGCTCGATCATGTAATAAAAAAGGAAACAACTTGAGCTTCAACACATCTCATGCACACCTTGTTGTCTAAAGGAATCACAAACCTCTAAGAATGCACAAATGTGTTGTCTTGCATCTTCATAAGGCGATCCACCAAATTGCCCAATGAAGTTCAACATGTTGAACATCACCGACTTAAGTTCGAAGTGGACAGCCTGAATCTCAAGAGCTACAATCCCAAGGTTGAAATCATCTAATATAGGAGTTAAATGGTCTCGAATAGCACATGAACGAGCTACAACTCCATCATTTGCTGCAGCATGAGGATCCTCCATATCGTCAGCTGGTTGCTCTCCTTGGTTTTGACCTCTATACATGACAAAGATCGTGTAATAGGTCCGGTTGGAAAAACTTCCGGGTCAGAGTCCTTTGGTGGCAAAGATGTGCTCACATAATCCCCCTTCTTGAAAAGGATTTGTCCTCAAATCTGCAGAATTGTCATAAAGGGTTAAATCAGAAACATTAACTGTGGCACTTACAGTGTATTCACCCGGTAAATCCAACTTATAGGCGTTGTCATTAACTTTCTTCAACACCTAAAAGGACCATCTCCTCGCGGTAACAACTTGGACCACCTTTGGTTTGGAATTCGTTCCTTTCGAAAATGAACCCATACCCAATCTCCAACATCGAAGGTGACTCGCTTCCTTCCCTTGTTTGCATGCTTCTAATATTGTTGACTCCTTCGTTCCAGGTTCTCCTTAACCCGTTGATGCAACTTCTTCACATAATCGACTTTTCTTTGACCATCCCAGTCCGTCACCTGTTCCTGTGGAAAAGGCAACAAATCTAGAGGCATAATAGGATTAAGACCATAAACAACCTCAAAAGGTGATATCTTATTAGCAGAATGTACAACATAGTTATAAGCAAATTCAACATGTGGCAAACAATCTACCCAAGTTTTAATGTTCTTTTTAATGATGGAATGAAGTAAAGTAGATAAAACTCTATTAACAACTTCAGTTTGTCCATCAGTTTGGGGATGGCAAGTAGTAGAAAACAATCTTCCCAAGTTTCGTACCTAATTTGCTCCAAAGAGTCCTCCAGAAGTGACTCAAAAACTTTACATCCCTGTCAGAAACAATTGACCTAGGAAAACCATGTAATCGAACAACATCTCTAAAGAACAAGTTAGCCACATTAACAACATCATCAGTCTTATGGAATGCAATGAAATGTTCCATTGTAGAGAACCTATCAACCACAACAAAATACTATCTCTACTTGTCCTAGTTCGAGGCAATCCCAAAACAAAATCCATAGAAATATCAGTCAAAGGGGAATCATGAATAGGTAAAGGTAAGTACATACCAAGTGGTGAAACCTTCGATTTCGCTTTCCTTCAAGTCACACAACGTTCACAATACCTTTCAACATCTCTGCTCATCTTCTGCCAAAACAAATGCTCCTTCAAGGTTTGTAACGTCTTGGTGACTCCGAAATGACCCATCAATCCACCTTCATGTGCCTCACGGGTCAGTATTACACGCATCAAACCCTGTGGAATGCATATGTTGTTTTCTTTGAAAAGATAACCATCATGCATGTAGAATATTCCATATGCACCTTTCTCACAAGAATTATACTTATCTCTAAATCAGGATCATTAGGGTATAACTCACAAATGTATGCAAAACCAATCAAATGCGAATCAAGATAACTCAAAAGTGCATACCTACGTGATAATGCATCAACAACGACGTTATCTTTCTCTTTTTTGTATCGAATGACATAAAGAAAAGATTCTAAGAATTCAACCCATTTAGCATGTCGTTTATTTAATTTATGCTGACCTGTGATATATCGCAAAGCCTCGTGGTTAGTGTGGATCACAAACTCCTTAGGCAACAAGTAATGTTGCCACGTCTCCAATGCCCGAATTAGTGCATACATCTCTTTGTCATAAACTGGATAATTCAATGTCGATCCACTCAGTTTCTCACTTAAATATGCAACGAGCCTCTTTTCCTGCATTAAAACTGCGCCTATATCAACTCTAGAAGCGTCACATTCAATTTCAAAAGTTTTTATCAAAGTCTGGTAAGGCTAACACTGATGCTCTAGTCAAACAATCCTTAATTTTCAGGAAAGCATCTTCTTGTTCTTTACCTCACAAGAAGCTAGAATTCTTCTTAATAATCTCGGTTAAGGGCGGTAATAGAATTGAAGTTAGGAACAAACTATCGATAAAAACTCGCTAAACCATGAAATGATCTAACCTGAGTAATTGAAGTCAGTCGTGGCCATTTCTGAATTGCTTTAATTTTCTCAGGATCGACTTCAACACCCGGTTCACTCACAATGTAACCAAGAAATGTAAGTTTGTTAGTAAAAAATACATATTTTTCCATGTTACCAAATAACGTCTCATTTCTCAAAGTTTGCAAAACAGCTCTCAAATGTTCTGCATGATCATGTAAGGTCTTACTGTAAATTAGAATATCGTCAAATTACACAACACATAATTTACCAATAAAGGATCGCAAAACATGATTCTTTAATTGCATGAAAGTACTAGGTGCATTAGTTAAACCAAAAGGCATCACTAACCATTCGTACAAACCTAGCTTTGTTTTGAAGGTTGTCTTCCACTCATCGCCTTCTCGCATGCGAATCTGATGATAACTGCTCTTCAAGTCAATTTTAGAGAAGATGACGGCTCTGCAAAGCTCGTCCAACATGTTATCAAGCCTCAGAATGATATGACGATACTTAATTGTAATTTTTTTCACAACTCTACAATCTACGCACATCCTCCAAGACCCATCTTTCTTTCGCACTAACAACACCGGAGCATCACATGGACTCAAACTTTCTCGAATTTAAACCTTATCCATCAACTCTGTAACTTTCCTTTGAAGCTCTTTCGTCTCTTCGGGGTTAGTTCGATAAGCTGGTCGATTTGGAATGGTAGCACCAAGAATGAAATCAATATGGTGCTCAATGCCACGAAGAGGTGGCAATCCCTTCAGTGTTTCTTCTGGAAACACATCCTCAAATTCCTGCAAAATGGACACAATCGATGCAGGCAAATCAGTAGGAAACTCAGCCACTAAACAATAATCTTTAAACATTAAAATAAAGATTGGTGAGAGGAAATACATTTCCTGATTTCTCGACTACTTGCATAAACGCTTATCTTTTTCTTCTCCTTTGCATCTTCCTAACTATTTTTCAAGCTTGCTTGATCTTCAATTACTTGACTCGGTATCAAAGAAGCCAAAGTAATCTTCTTACCTGCATGCATAAAAGAGTATCGATTTGTAAAACCATTATGCATTACCTTCTTATCATACTGTCAAGGGCGTCCCAAAAGAAGGTGAGTAGCATCCATTGACACAACATCACAAAGGACATCGTCCTTGTAGTTTCCAATCGAAACAGTACAACAACTTATCTCGTCACTTTAAGTTCTCCATCGTCATTCAACCACTGCAATTTGTACGGGTGTGGATGCTTCGTCGTCTTTAGACCTAGCCTGTTAACCATCACTGAACTAGCAACATTAGTACAATTACCGCTATCAATAATCACAACACATACCTTATCTTGAACCTTGCATCGTGTGTGAAAGATATTCTCAAGTTGTTGCTCGTCCTTAACATGTTGCACTTTCAAACTACGTTTTACAACCATGATTTCCATTACCTTACTAGTTTCATCAACTTCTAGGTCATCCTCTTCATCATCTACAGTAGGGGTTTCTTATGCATCTTCCTCAGAATTTGACTCGATCTTTCCATCTTCTCGCATCAACATAAATCTCCGATTAGGACGCTGGCTAGCAACATGCCCTCGACCAAGGCACTTAAAGCATTGCATATCTCTCGATCGTTCTTTTACCACCACTTGCTGTTTGCCACATCCATTATCAGCAACAAGAGGCTTTGTTGTGCTGGATTCGCCTTGCTCTCGAATCCAAAGTGGCGTTTGCGGTGCTTGTTTTCTGGTATTGTTAAGAGTATATAATGGATTTGAAAAAGATTTAAAACGAAGGTTACCTCGATTTGAAGACTTCATGTGCTGCCGTCATTTAACCTTTATTGCCATCTGCACCATATCATCAACCTGGACATAATGCTTTGACTCAATAGCGTTGGCAACCTCGGTGTTCAACCCAGCTAGAAAACATTCCATGGTAGCTTCTCGGTATTCGCATGCATCATAGCCATTTCCATATCCTTGAAATAATCCTCAACACTCCTATTTCCCTGTTTCAAGTTTTGTAATTTTTGAAACAAATTACAATGATAGTGAATAGAAACAAACCTTTTACGCATTAGTCGCTTCATCTCGTTCGAAGTTGCAACTAGGCCTTCACCAATACGCCTACAGCTAAGCAGTAACTGGTCCCACCATATTAAGGCTTAATCAACAAAATCTATTGCTACTAATCAAATATTCTTCTATTCCAAGTAATTATAACACTCGAAAATGTGCTCCGCTTTGCTTTCCTAAGCCAAGTATGCATCAGGATCTGAACGTTCCTGAAAAGAAGGAATAAAAACCTTAATGATAGTCAAATTATCGTCTACCTATTCCACATGTCCTCGTCTAGGAGTATGCTGCCTCAGTGACCGTTCAACTTCATTTTCGTTCAATACTTCATGAATAGAGTTGGATCCTTCATCAAACCTATCCATCCTCGACTGTAATGACTCTAAGGCGGTAGACACTACTCGTTGCATCATTCTCTCTAAGGCTTGCATTTGAGGAATCGGTGGATCTTGGTCAATTGTTTGATCATCGGAACCTGCCATAATGAACAACAAAACAAACAAAAGAAAACAATATTATAGGTTAGTAAAATAAACAAAAGGACCTCACAACTCACACAATCAAAGTCTCCCAGATGTCACTCCAAAGAACTGTGCATTTCAAAATTAACACTCAACGCTCGTGTTTCACTCGGGAGAATACTTGAAAGGCTCTTTTTGTCTCCCCTTCTGTTCTCACAACGCTCAATGCCTTTTTCCCTTACATTTTCTCGTAATCATCTCTTTAAAGAACTAATCCAACGTCTCGAAACTTGTTACAACGATGTTGGCTAAAAGGAAACAACGGTTAAGGAAACAAAGAAAAAGATGACACAAAAAGAAAGAAAGACTGAAAATTAAAGAAAAGATGAAAAAGGACAATGACACGAAAAAAGAACCAAAAGATGAAAAATGAAGAGTTTAGAGAACCTTATTGCGAAGACATGCTTACAACCTTCCTATCACCGAACAAACAAGCATAGTTCGCTTCGGTTGATTTCCGAGCACATCAAAGTTACATAACAAACAAACTCGTACAAATTTCATCATTTACAATAGAAACACAATACTAATAATACATATATATATATAACACTTTCGAATCAAAAATGTTTTTTATATTCGAATCCGCTTTTAATTCGAATCTGCTTTTTTTGGTATTCGAAATTCTGTTTTTTATTTATATTCGAAGTTGACTTTTTTTGTAATTCGAATTGTTGTTTTTTAATTCGAATGCATTTTTTTTCTCTTTTTTTGACTCGAATTTGTTGAAACTTACAACGAATCCAACAACCTAGCCTTTGATTACCACATGATAAAGGGTAGTCTGCCAAAACTGATTATCCTTGTTTGTTACGGATCTAGGAATGTTGTAGGCACGTTCCTGCAATAAAATCCACAAGGAAACAACAAAGATTATACGACATATTTATGGTTAAATAGGAATTTAAAGATGAACAAAAATAAAAAATAAAAAAATAGAGTAAGATGATAATTTTGCGTTTTGGAAAGAACTTCAAACGATGATGATGAAGGCTTCAAAAACGACCGATGTTGGAAATGCTAAACTCGAAAGAATTTGCACAATTTACTGACCAAACCTGAATCAAATCCGTCTAACGTTGAAAGGACTTGGACCCTCTAAATAGTAATCTAGGAACTCAAAGTATCAAAGATGACAAATAACAAGTTGAGTGTCGGAAAAGTTCTAAAAAGAACCGAAAAAGAGAAAAACTCTCAAGTGAATTTTATTCAAAGTGTGTAACCTAGTGCAAGTACAAAGTTTACAATATTCATAGGCATAATACATACTTGAACCACCCAAATGTGTGGCTGGAAATGATCTTAAAATTACATTCAAATTCAAAAAAATAAAAATCTGCCAAAAACTACTTCAAATGCCGCCCATGTGCTTTATGATAAGGGATGCGTCATATAATTAAACACATGCACAATGTGCGTGTACTTTGACATTCAAAGTTTTGACACATGTTAAATATGCGTGTGTTTGAATTTCAAATACCACTTTCCGGCTTGTTACTGCACCTTGCTCTCTATTGACCGAACCTTGCATGGTACATGCAAGTGATGCTGGTCACATATGGTGAAGGGCTGATCGTGCATGACACATGCACACACATACTCGAGACAACGTCAATTCGCCCCACATTTGTTGCACTGACTGCCACACACTTGTTGGACGCTTGTTCAACTGCTACTGGACTTGTCAGTTATATGTGAGCTAGTGTCCTCCTATGTACCTACGCCAAAACATAACAAACTTTCATCAAAGTAATGTAAACATAATGGAAACACTAAAACAAATTGTAATCACTTGTGGTCTTATTTATTAACTCACAAACAAATATAAACACACTATAAGTTATATTAAACTAAGTCAAAACACACATCATATTATATACATACTTAAACACACTAATAAGTAGTATAATCTAATTATGTCACATATCAGCATGCAACACATTATATGTCCTATTATCTAAGGAATAAACATGATCTAATGTATTTGGAATGTTAGAACAAGTTAGAAAATAGCTTCCCTGAATTGTTTAGCCTTAGATCGTCTAATAGGTCCGGTTGGAATAACTTCTGGGTCAGAGTCCTTTGGTGGCAAAGATGTGCTCACATCATTATTCTAGCGTACCATGGCATAGAATCGACTGCAAGCAAGTGTTCATCGAGGAATTTATCTATAATAGTAGTGGCTCTACCTTCCTCAAGATGATGTTCTAGTCTTGACAAATGGCCAGCTACCAAGTTTTCACTCCCCTTCTTGTCTCGAATCTCGAGATCAAACTCTTGGAGCAAGTGGGTCCATTGGACCAGTCTGGGCTTGGCCTCCTTCTTTTCCAAGAGGTATTTCAATGCCAAGTGATTTGTATACACCATAACTTTGTTACCAACTAAGTAAGATCTAAATTTATCAAATGACAATACAACCACAAGAAATTATTTCTCGGTAGTGGTGTAGTTTTGTTGTGCTTCATTCAATTTCTGGCTGGCATAGTAAAAGGTATGAAACATCTTGCCACACCTTTGTCCCAATACAGGTCCAACGACATAGTCGATGGCATTGCACATGAGCTCGAAGGGCTCAGTTTAATCCGGTGCCACAACTATGAGGGCATTGATCAACATATCTTTTAGTTCTTGAAACGCTTGTAAACATGAATCATCAAACGCAAAAGTGACATTTTGTTCTAAAAGCAAGAACAAAGGTTTAGAAAATTTAGATTACCTGGATGTCACACAAAACTTCTTATAACTTTTACACTTGTAGGAGGTTGCAACTTTTCGATTACCTCCACTTTTGTGTTGTCAATTTCCAGGCTTCTCTTGGTCACTCTATGACCGAGAACTATGCCTTCATTCACCATGAAGTGACATTTCTCCCAGTTCAAGACCAAGTTAGTCTCAGTATATCTCTTCAAAACAAGTTCTAGATTCAGAAGGCATTCCTCAAATGTCTTGCCAAACACTGAGAAGTCATCCCTGAAAACTTCTAGGTTGTTCCCAATCATGTCCACAAGATAGACATCATGCAACGTTGAAACGTTGCCGACACATTACACAATCCAAAGGGCATTCTTCTAAAAGCGAATGTCCCATATGGACATGTGAATATGGTCTTCTCCCGATCTTCTAGAGATATGGCAATCTGAATATATTCTGAATAGCCATCTAGAAAGTAATAAAATGCCTTACCTACTAGTCTGTCAAACATCTGATCGATAAATGGCAGTGGAAAATGAACTTTCCATGTTGCATTGTTAAGCTTCCATTAGTCCATGCACATTCTCCATCTAGTAAACGTTCTAGAAAGAATTAACTCTTCGCTTCTATTTTGAACCACGATCATGTCACCATTCTTTGGCACATATTGCATCGGGGTGACCCACGAGCTATCTGAAATGGGATAAATTATCCCGACATCTAGCCACTTGATAATTTCTTTTTTTCACTACCTCTTTCATGCTTGAGTTCAATATTCTCCGATCCTTAATTGTTTTTCCATGATATAATTCTGTAGAACTAAGTGTTTTGATATAATATTTGAAAAATGTTTTGGACTAAATTGAAAAGAATTTAAAATATGTATTTAGTCAAAAACAACTTGAAAATATGTTTAAAGGTTTTACAAGGCTTTGGAATGATTTAAAGTACATTTAAAGTAGTCAAAACCACCCTTTTCAAGTGCCCGTACCGATACGGTCTCGGACCGTACCGATACGCCTTAGGGTTTCAGCTACCTGAATTTTCCAGTAGCCAAAACCCGTACCGATACGCTTAACCGTATCGATACGGTGTGTTTTGAAATAGCCCAACAACTAGTCGCATACTGATACGGGTGTATCGCGTACCGATACGCCTAACTACCCTAACGGTCATTTTCCCAACGGTCTTTAATTTGCAAGACCGTACCGAACTAGGTAAGCGTATCGATACGCATCAGCTGAAGAAGCCCAACGGCTAATTCCTTATCGGGACCGTATCGATACGGCTTGAAGGGTATCGATACGCCAAGCTGCAAAACTACATTTATGGTGGGAAATAAAGGCTCCAACGGCTCCAATCCAATCCCAACGGCTAGTAACGGCCACAAACTCATCAAGGAGTATAAAAGGGACCTCCAAGCATCTTGTAATGGTTAATGCTTCAATTGTTACAACATTATGATGTCAAAATTTGTCTAGAGCTTAAATTGTATATTTCTTGCTTAGACAACACTTGTGAGCTTAACATTGTTAGATTTGCTCAAGTGTTTAGGTTTTGGGTGAGTGCTTAGTATTGCAAACACATACCTATTAGAGGGATTTCTAGTTTGCCAAGTCTTTCTCTTGTAAGAGAGTGTTTAATCAAGCTTTGGGTAGAAAGCTTGATCGTTGTAACGGATTCCTCCTAATCCGAGAAAAGGGGACGAAATTCTTAGTGAATTTGTTTGGAAATCCTTAGTGGGAAGCTAAGGTAGTGGATGTAGACCTTGGTTAGAAGGTTGAACCACTATAAATCCTTGTGTCAAATTGCCAACTTTTCACCTCCCACTAAAACACCCAATTATCCAACTTCTCCACACTTGGCGAGTAAGAACGGTTGAAGGAATCGAGCCCCCTAAATCTCAACAATTGGTGTCAGAACTTGACTCAATCGAAGGGGATTCACATCCTATTGAGAAGATCCGGCAAGCTCGATCATCATTTCATCAACCGGCTCAAATGGCGCAATCCATCGACAAACCGCCTTTCTTCGATGGAAATCACTATGCCCATTGGAAGACAAAGATGCAATTCTTCATGAAGTCAAGAGACTACAAGCTATGGGACATAGTTGAAGATGGTTCGTTCGTGCTTCAACGAAGCAAAGCGGAATGGAGTGCCGAAGATCGCAAGAAGATGGAGCTAATTTGCAAGGCCTTGCACATCCTATTTTGTGCTTTTGGCCCAACCATCTATGAGAAGATGTCTTCTTGTGAGAGTGCCAAGGAGGTATGGGATAAGCTTGAAGTCACATACGAAGGGACAAATGAAGTAAAGAAGACCAAGATTGGGCTCCTCACCTTAGAGTATGAGAACTTCAAGATGGATCCAGAAGAGAACATCGAGAAGATGTTTGATAGGTTCTCCACTATCACAAATGGACTCAAAGGTTACAGAGAAGCCATCCCGGAAGAGAAGCTTGTCCGAAAGCTCATCTACTCCCTTCCCGAGTCACGAGACTCAAAGAGGACCGCCATCATCGAAACCAAGAATCTCAAAACCTTGAAGCTCGATGAACTCATGGGGTCACTTCTCACTCATCAAATAATGAAGAAAAACAAAGAAGAGGAGAAGAAGAAGGAATAGATTAGAGCGATGGGGAAGAAGAAGGTCATGTAGCTAGGTATCAATGCAAGTGACGTTGCTCTCAAATCCTTCACATGCCATCATGTAGATTCAAGTGAGGAGGAAAGTGAAGATGAAGAGATGGCCTCTCTCTTCAACAAATTCACCCGGTTCATGAAGAGCGAAATGGATAAACCCAAGCATGAATCGAGGAAGAAGATGAAGGACTCCTACAAATCCAAAAAGAGGGGATCATCTTCAAAACTAGAATATGTGGCCACATGGAGTGATGAAGACTCCACCGATGATGAAGTAGCCCACCTATGCTTGATGGCCCTCAATAAGGGAGAGATAACTTCTAACTCATCTATTTCAAATTCATATACATTTGATGAGTTACAAGATGCCTATGATGATTTGCTTTTGGAATTCAAGGCATTATTTTCCAAAAACAAAAAGTTGATTTCAAAAATAAAAATTGAAAATGATTTGCTTTCCAAAACAAATCTTGAACTTGAAGCAAAATTGAAAGATTTTGAACAAAATGTTTTGATTTACAACATTTACTTCTTAAATTTCAAAAAGAAAAAGATTTGATTTCCAATGAACTTGAAAAGAAAAATAGTTTTGGAAAATCAAATTTTTATGTTAGAAAATCTAGTCCCCCTAGATTTATAAATGGTAAATGTTTTAGAAGTGTTTGGGTCCCAAAAGGACTAACCACTTCAACTAAAAAGGATGAAATTGAAAAATGGATTCCTAAGGGGACTAAATTTTGTGCTACTAATGTCTATGGATCCAAAGCAATTTGGATACCAAAACTTACTTGATTGTCTTTTACTAGGTGTGATGGAGAGTGATCAACAAGTCAAAAATTGAGGGGGAGCTCCATGCACACAAAGGAAGAACACTTGAAGAAGGAAGGCTTCACATCCTCCCTTGGGTTCAAGTGTGGTAAAATCTAGTTGTTTTTGTTCTTATTTGATTTATTTTGTTTTATGTCAACTAGATAATCATATATGTTGAACTAACATTCTTATGATGCTTTGAGTAAGGGGGAGCCAATTTTTAAACCAAATTTTTAAGTGTGTCAATTTTGTTTTCCTCCTAAGTTATTTTGAGCTCAATGTCTTTTTAAATTCTTTTTGATATAACAAAAAGGGGGAGAAATGGTTTGAAAAATTGATTTTTTAAATTTTTCAAGAGAATAAGGGGAAGCCTTAATCAAATTTAAATTTCAAGTCTTTTATTCAATTTTTTAAATACAAAGGGGGAGAGAATCCCAAACAATTTTTCAAGTTGGTTTTATTATATCAAAAAGGGGGAGATTGTAGAACTAAGTGTTTTGATATAATATTTGAAAAATATTTTGGACTAAATTGAAAAGAATTTAAAATATGTTTTAGTCAAAAAACAACTTGAAAATATGTTTAAGGTTTTACAAGGCTTTGGAATGATTTAAAGTACATTTAAAGTAGTCAAAACTAGCCTTTTCAAGTGCCCGTACCGATACGGTCTCAGACCGTACCGATACGCTTTAGGGTTTCAACTACCTGAATTTTCCAGTAGCCAAAACCCGTACTGATACGCTTAGCCGTATCGATACGGTGTGTTTTGAAATAGCCAAACGACTAGTCGCGTACCAATACGATTGTATCGCGTACCGATACGCCTAACTACCCCAATGGTCATTTTCCCGACGGTCTTTAATTTGCAAGATCGTACCGATACGCTAGGTAAGCGTATCGATACGTATCAGCTGAAGAAGCCCAACGGCTAATTCCTTATCGGGACCGTATCGATACGGCTTGAAGGGTATCGATACGCCAAGCTGCAGAACTGCATTTATGGTGGGAAATAAAGGCTCCAACGGCTCCAATCCAATCCCAATGTCTAGTAACTGCCACAAACTCATCAAGGAGTATAAAAGGGACCTCCAAGATTCTTGTAATGGTTAATGCTTCAATTGTTACAACATTATGATGTCAAACTTTGTCTAGAGCTTAAATTGTATATTTCTTGCTTAGACAACACTTGTGAGCTTAACATTGTTAGATTTGTTCAAGTGTTTAGGTTTTGGGTGAGTGCTTAGTATTGCAAGCACATACCTATTAGAGGGATTTCTAGTTTGCTAAGTCTTTCTCTTGTAAGAGAGTGTTTGATCAAGCTTTGGGTAGAAAGCTTGATCGTTGTAACGGTTTTCTCCTAATCCGAGAAAAGGGGACAAAATTCTTAGTGAATTTGTTTGGAAATCCTTACTGGAAAGCTAAGGTAGTGGATGTATACCTTGGTTAGAAGGTTGAACCACTATAAATCCTTGTGTCAAATTGCCAAATTTTCACCTCCCACTAAAACACCCAATTATCCAACTTCTCCACACTTGGCGAGCAAGAACGGTTGAAGGAATCGAGCCCCCTAAATCTCAAAAAATTCCAAAATTATTTTGTGCATGCAAATGGTTGGGCTTATTCCTTGGAATTCAACCAAGGTCCATCCCAACGCTTGCTTGTAATTGCTTAAAATTTCCAGCAATTTTTCCTCTTGATCATTAGTTAGATCAGCAACAATGATCACTTGCAATGTTGAGTGTTTACCTAAGTAGGCATACTTGAGGTGGTCTGGGAACGATTTTAGTTCTAATTAAGGTGGCTCCTCGATAGATGGTTTCGATGCCACGATCTCTCTACCAGCCAATTCTACTGGCTCTGGCTGTCCGAAATAGCTTACCTCTTCTAAACTTGTTCCTTCAATGTCCTCACTTGTTTCTTCTTCACTGTCTAACTCGCTAGCATAATCATCAGTTGTTCTCATTTTTTTCATTTCATCTTCAACCTCCGAGGTTTCTCCTTCCTTCCATGGCGGCTTAAGCTTGTTTCTAGAGATCCAAGGTGAAGTGAGCCAGATTTATCCGAGGAAAAGAGGAATCGAGTGTTGAATTGAGGAAATAAATTGTTATCTTGTTAAACTGTTCTTTACTTTGATGTTTGTGGAGATTTATTTTGTATTTTGTGCTCAACTTGACAATGGTTTAATTTTCCGGAGCTTTATAAACTTGTTGAAACTATTTCTTCAGTTAAATATATATTTGTGTTAGCTTCTTCTTAAGCTTTAATTGTTGGATCTAAATTACATTTTGCATGAGAATGTTAAACTAGCCACTGACTTCGACGGATGCAATGACATGTCAAATTAACAAGTTTTACAACGAAAATTGATCCACTTGATCTAAGGGTTATATTCTCGACTTACGAAGAAAATTGAATCCGATCTACATCCATGAGTCAATGGTTGAAGGTTAAATGGAAGCTAATATTCAAGATGACGACCTCATCACTAATTGAACCATCATTTTTCCTTGAAGTATACTTGATCTTTCTGCTGAGCTGAACCAAGGAGATCCATGCTTTATTCTCATATTTTTCTTTATTTTATTACTCTTTGTTATTGCTACCACAATTAATCATTTATTCACATTTTTTATCCTTTTATTGCAACCACCATTCCGTCCATAATTACCACTCTTATAGTATTGTATTGTAGTTACATAAGTATAAGCTTAATACACCATCCTCATGAGATCGATATTCAAACATGATTTTATTGTTTCTATTATTGTACAAATAGTGTAGCTTGCAGTTAATAGAAATTTGTATAATTACACATTTGGTCCATGTTAGTTACCTATTATATCAATTTGGTCCTAATTTTAATTCAATTAAATAAAATTAACCAATCAGATGAAGACACGTTTCATCACCCAATTGGATAAATTTAATCAAATTTTAATTTATTTTATTTAATATATTTATTTTCCTCCAATAAGGTGTCACCACTTGAAAAATAAAATAAAAAATGAATGAGTTGGCTTTGGCATGGATCAAACCTAGGACATCCTAGGGATAAACCCTAACAGTTAATACAATACATGTTAGGGGAAAAAGAAGTAAAAATCGTTGAGAGGGACTCGAACGCGGATCACTTAGGATGTGTAAAAACACACAAACCACTAATCAATTCAAATAATTAAATTAAAAATAAAAACATTTTAAATATGTTTAAAGTACTTAAAGCAAAATTTAAAATGAAAATATATTTATGTTTTTTTTTATTTTTAAATTAAAATGAATATTTTTTTTCTTTTTCATGTTTATTTTAGCAATTTCATATATATATATATATAAGGTTGAATAGAGTTCTTTAATTTAAATAATAATTTTAATTTTTTATTGGGTATCTTAATTCAATGATTATATATTATATTAAAAAATTTAATATAATTAAAAAATCTATTAGTATATCCCCTGGGTATATCCTATGATTGAAGAAAAATAAATATATTAAATATTTGATGAAATAAACTAAAATTTGAGTGAATTCATCATATCGGGTGATGACATGTGGCGTCATCTGAGTAGTTGATTAATTTTATTTAATTAAATTAAATTTAGACCAAATTGATATTATAGATAACTAAGAGGACCGAAATGTGTAATTATACAAATTTTCGTTAACTGCCATGTCATTTCTTTCATTAAATTTTTAACGGCGATGATCAAAATATGACCTATTTAAAAATTTGATAGTCTAATTGATGAATTACGTAATTGAGTGGTCAAAATAAGACTGCCCTAAAATTCAGTGATCGCCTGAATAGTTTACCTTTTTATAACAAGCCTTTTATTTTTATGAGAGATTCCATCATGTGACTGGAAACCTAGCTAGCTAGGTATCCTTTTAACATTTAACAGCAGATTTTCTGTAATTGGCGTCAAATTAATAGTGTACGGGCATTTTATTATGCCGATGTGTATTGAGTTTTAGCCTTCCGTTCACAGAATTTGACACATCAGATCCATGTGTTACTTCACGTGACTAAAGAAGGTATCACATGTATTTTTATTTCAAGTTAAAAAATGAAAAATACACATTTTAAAAGATCACGGATTGTGAATAAAATCTACTTTGAAAAGCGTACAAATATAACAGAAATATTATTATTATTATTTATCTCCATCCAGTCTCTGGTTAATCAGAAATAAGTGAAGCAATGACATTTTATGCCTATCCATAACCGTTACTTAGCGGTTGACCGAAAACATGATAATTAAAATATAATGAACATATAGTATAAGCGTATGTACATGGTAATGAATGCATGTATACGATTATAAATATCATGTAATGGTGGATGTCTGCTCAGTATATTATTAATCTAGGGTTTGACAAAAAAGAAACGAATATAAAAATGGGTAGACCCAGATAGATATGGAAGTGCTCATTTTTGTTTGTTAATATTGATAAGTTGCACCCCACACATTCACGTTCCGCTCTTCCATTTTGGCACCATTTCATGTACAAGAAAATCCAAGCTTTCGAGTTTAAGATTTTTAATTTATTTGCAAATGATGTTAATAGGTGAATCGGATGTAGCTCAAATGATTGAAGTTTGTTTCGATGGGTCAAAAATGGGTCTTTCATCCCATAAACAAATTCTTTGCATCGGCCTCCGATCTTTCTTCTCCCTTTTGGGATCTTAAAAGTAGGTTTAAGTGACGGTACAAGGTTGAATTGAGGGATGCTAGAGAGGATAATTATACCCTCTAAAAATTTCAAATTTTCTTACAGTTTAATTATTTCTCTTATATTTTTGTTAATCATTTAATTTAATATCCTGGAATTTATAATATAATTTCGTAATAATTTATATATTTTTCCATAAAATCTTTCGTACGTTTTTAGGCGGACCCTTAGCTGTGCCCTTAAATATTGTTTGTTTTCCTTAAATCCATGAGAGTGACTTAGGGTTGGTCGTATGATCCTAAAAGTCAACACAAGGCTAACCAAAAGTGACCCTTTTGGGGCATCAAATGTGGGGCAGTGTGTGTGGTTGTGGTGGTGCCAAGCTGGTTCAAAAGTATTACACTTGTGACTCTCGTGCTTCGCTTTATATAAACATATATATTGTTTTCGTTTTGTCATTTTGTACTCAATTCGTTGCATGGGTTAGGGATCCATGTCACCCTCTTCAATATTGTATGTTTATGATAAGTTTGTACCCCGAAACTTTCCAAATATTTCATTATTTTAAAGTTTTATTTCTTAACCCAATTATTTATGCTTTTGGGGCCATTCCCATCTTGATGCTCTCTACACCCATACCCTAGGTTTTGGAGATTACGTTCTTCAATGTCTTTTATTTAAGCTTTGCGAATATAAAAATTACACAAATTAATAAATCTATAAAAATATCAATCATTAATGTGATGCATGTATTAGATATGGCGCTGTCATTATTTTTACATGACCTTCTAAGATAACGACTTGTCTTTCAAAATCGTAGTAATCTTAAATTCGAGCAACTTAATCTCATAGTCTCATCTCGAATTAGTCCCTACAGTTTTATTTATTTTTATGCTGTAATCCATCTCTTGGTGGAGCTTCATTTATGATCAGATTGACACAAAACTAACCAGCAAGAAATTAGTTGTTAGATGTGTAAAGTATTATTATTTGTTATTTATATAATAATGCTTCAATGGTGGTTTTGAGATACTATGTGCATATTCCGATATAGCCCCAACGTGCAATGCAAGTGGTTGCTACCTAGCTGCCAGGGCCGAAGCCAAAGGCACAGAAACTAGGCTTCCTTGTCTAATTATGTTTTTTTAGTGTTTTTTTAATATGAATGATATAAAAATATTATAGTCTTATATATTTACACATATAGACATGTTCATCAACACAAGCAGAGTTCAAAATTAAGTTAGATATGGTGTTTTTCTATGCAATGGTTAAATTAGATCAAAGAGGATAATACAAGTTTAAACGAGCTTGAACCTATGTGTCGTTGTATGCTGTAACAATAATGGTGTTAATTGAACTAAAACATAGACGACTAGTATGTTTTCGAAAAAAAATGAAAAAAGCCCTGTTAAAAACCCTCATAATTTGATAAAGCTGAAACTCTGTCAAGACAACATAAGGGAAAAGAATGCCTAATTTATTAATAGAGAATGTTTACACAAGTCTTTTAATTTCAAGTGTTAATGTTTAGTTTAGGGTTTAAAGTTTGTGTTTAGGTTTTATGGTTTAGAATATAAAGTTAGTGTTTAGAATTTAGGGTATATAGTTTAAAGTTTAGTTTTTAGGGTTTAGGGTTAGGAAGAAATAGGAAAATACTTTGATATACAAGTTTGTGTAAACTAAAGTTTACACAAGTCTTTCAATTTTAGGATTTAGAGATTTAGATTGTGGTTTAGGGTTTAGGGGTTTAAATTATAAGGTGTAGAATTTAAGGTTTATGGTTAGAAGGTATATTTTAGGATTTAAGGTTTATGTTTTAGGGTATAAGGGTAGGGATTTAGGTTTTAGATTTTATTGCTTTGTTCTACCTCCGCCAAACGCCTTCGGAAACTACTGTGGCTCTCTGCCCACATCAAAAAGGGTAAACCACCAAGCGACGTCTCGCCCTAAACATCCCCTTTAGGCATCTCCCACATCTTCGGGCTCATCAGCCTCTGGAGACGTCTGCGCTCGACCATCGTGCCATGAATAGATGCCGATTGAATCCATCTGAGTTCGCGACTTGACAAGTCGAGCTACCACCTGCCAGCCCGTCACTAGACATCACTAAGCCTAGCATGGTCCCATCAGTTGTCACTCCGCCTACAGCTCCAAGGGGATATAAATACCCCAAACTTCGAAGACATTAGGACGACTCTCTACTCCCCCAACGCTCTACAAGGGCTATCAACCCTCATCTCTTCTCTCCTCTCCCAAATGGCTCCAGCCACCAGCTCAACATCGACATCGACTCTCGATCCCAAGTAACCATAGATGAACCGGTCCAGAAAAAAATCGGGTCAGAGATGTTGTAACCCCCTTAGCCCAGTCTAGACGGTTGACCCGAACTACGAAGATTACACGGGGAAAACCAAAGTCAACCCAAAAGTCAACCTTGATTAACGACCCTTTATTTCCTTTTTAAACTTGTCTAGATCTCATTACCCTAAGCGTATTCTTGAGAAACATTTATGTGAAAGGCACAATGATCGAATATCAAAAAGGGACTAAATTTGTAAATTCTGGAAATTTGAAGGTCTTAACTTATTTTTAAGTTACCAACATTAAATTAGTCATATTACATGCTTCTCTGTCAAATTTCACCTTAAACGGACATCTCGAACTCATGCAATTGCAAATACAATTTTCAGGACTGAAACGTAAAGCTTACAAACCTCAAAACCATTCAAATCAGTGCCCAACGGTCACCTATTTCGAAACGGGGTTAACCGTTCCGAAACACGGGTTCGTTTCGAGACTTGTTTCGAAACAGGACCTTCCAGTGGCCAAACAGTTTCGATACGGTCACCAGCCTTTTCGAAACACCAAGGCCATTACAGGCCCCCGTTTCGAAACGCTTGTTAGTGTATCGATACGGGTTGCCCAGAAGCTGCAGATTTTGCTGGTTTAACATGCATAAAACATGGAATTCCACAAGTCTATAGGCATGCATCCTAGTATCCAAAACCAAGCAACTAAAAAAACACCAAATCTTGCATCAAAATGGCCATTTACAAATCCAAATCATCAAAGGCATCATGCCACAACTAGGGAGTCCAAAACATCTCTCAAACACAACCTAGGTTCCCATTGCCAAAATATCAAAAGCTAATAGTGTTATGAAAACATCAACATACATGAGCTTAGTTTCCCTTGGACTCTTAGCCTCCTTGTTGCCTTCAAACACTTCAATTATCTGCATTATTGGTTCAAGAGAGAGAGAGCGTAAGCACAATTGCTTAGTGAGGCATGCTCTAAAGAAACAACACAATAATGCTTTTTATAAAACACTTTTAACAAAACCTTCAATCACATAATCATCATTATTCATGCAACCTTGCATACATAACAAGCATCTCATGCCTCATTAACATCAACATGTCATATTGGCTTTCAAGTGATAATCCATAAACATTTACAACACAAAATACAATCGGATATGCGGATTACAAGCGTTGTCTCATACGCTTCATACACACTACCGAACACACAAGGTGGAGTTTACCGGTACATCACAACCCCTCAACACCCGTGATGGAGTTTAACGGTACAATCACAACCCCTCAACATCACTCATCGGTAGTTGTATAACTTTACTAACGAGAACACGGGACACACAACACAAGATCCACACACAGACTTTTAACCACCATTGTGATCTTAGCTTTCTCGTTAGTGTACTTGGATGGAGTTTACAGTACAATTACAACCCCTCAACATCCAAGGCGACTTTATTCACGGTGCACCCAATCCTATAGCCGGCTAACTATATCCGATTCAAGTACTTTAAAACCATTACATCACTTGCCAATATACATCATATAATATCAACAACTCACTGTTTTAAAGCATTAAACAAAGCCATTTAACCTCATGCATCACTATGCATCAAATCCACATTTACAACATATCAAACCAAGGATCTCTTACCTTGAGCATCCTTCAACATATGGCTTTCAAAACCAACATTAATCATGCTAAAACATGCTTTCAAACAGAATTTAAACATGCAAATCATAAACAATGCATCAAACCACCTCATGGCTCATCCAAGAGAGTTTTTCCGAAAACTTACTCTTGAGCTTAGTTAAGTTGCTTAGACTTAAACTGAGCTCCCAAAACCTTCAAACATTTGTTTCAAAGCTGGAAACCCAACTTCACTCACAAATTCCGTTTCGCAAGCTTGCCGAAACGCCGATCAAGCCTCAAGATCAACTCCAAATATATCCGAAGATGTCTCCCATGTTTTAAACACATCAAAGAAGAGGATTAATGCATCATCATGCATTAAAATCTTCAGCCATCACACCTAAACTCGCAGCTCTAACCAAAACTAACATTTCTGCTACCAAACACAACCGAAATCACCTCCAAACTCTTCCAAAACATAACCCAGCCAAGATCCATCACTTCTAGCCATTTGTAAACATCGATTAACATCCAAAATGTACCTAAACTCGTCCTTATACCTCCAGCTATAACAGAACACCAAGATCACCCCAAAAACCACCATTTTCATAAGCAAAAACTTAGGAAACACAACCTATTCGGGATTGCATTGATAAAACCTCATTTACACATCATTAGACATCCAAAATACATTTAAGAATCATCTTAAAACAGAGCCCAAACAATCACAACAAAATTCTTCAAGATTTCCTCCAAATCTTGAGTTTTAAGCCAAAATCAAGTTCATATCATTAAAACCATTTATAAAACTTAAATTAAGGATTGATAACTTGAGAATTTCAGTAAAGAACTGAGTATTTAGAGGAGAAGAACAACCTTACCTCTAAATGGTGATTTCTCCTTGATTTGAGCCAATTTTCTTGAAAATCCAATGAGCAAATCAAAAGGATTTGATGTAGAATGGATTAGGAATTAATTGATGATTGAAACCTCATCAATTGGAGTGAAAACCAATGGATAAGTTGCTGGAGAAAAGTGTTTGGATGAGGGAAATTTGAGAGAAAAAGAGATGAGAAAATTTTAAGAAAAATTAGTTATGAAAATCTAAAAAGTGGTTTCCCTTTTTCATTTAATTAATTAAACATTAATTAAATCACTTAAATTTAAGAAAAAATATGGAGAAATCATTCTTGGGTAAATTAGCTCTTTAAAGATTTAAAGTTTCAATCCTTACAAAACAGTCACCACTGAACTTTTCAAAAATCGCATTTTAGTCACTATTCCAAAATGTTGTATTCCAAACCTTATTTTGTAAAATTGATTTCACCACTCTCTTATATATATTAAAAGAGGATTTTAGACATTTTTTCATATTTTTAAAGCATCCCGAACTAGGCTTTCCCTAAAACCTTCTTTTATATTCGAACCGAAAATCAGACCGGTTCGGTTCAGACCCTAAACTTCTAAGCCCAAAATTGGGGTGTTACAACTCTCCCCCCTTAAGAAATTTCGTCCTCGAAATTTACCTGGAGGAAAGAGGCTTCCTCAACACCACGATGCTTCCACAACACCTTTACCAAATCAATGGTCTTGCCTCAAAGAACTTTACTGTCCGAATCCAGAATTTCAACCAGCTCCTCATCATAGGCCTAGTCTGGATTCAACTCCACTTCCTCCACAGGCATAACATGTGAAGGATCCGATCTATACCTTCGAAGCATAGAGACATGAAACACATCATGAATCTTTTCCAACTCTTGCGGTAACCTCAGCTTGTACGCAACAGAACCCACACGTTCAATCACCTCGTATGGTCCAATGTACCTAGGGCTCAACTTACCCTTCTGGCCAAACCTCATCACCTTTTTCCAAGGCGAAACCTTCAAAAATACACGGTCACCTACCGCAAACTCAATCTCCTTACGCTTCAAATCCGCGTAAGTCTTCTGTCGATCAGAAGCTGCCTTCAATCGCTCACAAATGAGCTCCACCTTCTTGGTGGTTCCCTTCAACAAGGCTGGCATTGAAACCAACTTCTGACCTGTTTCAGCCCAGCAAAGAGGAGTTCTGCACTTCCTCCCATACAAGGCTTCATAAGGTGCCATTTGAATACTTGTCTGGTAGCTATTGTTATAAGCAAACTCCACCAAAGGCAAATGCTTCTCCCAAGAGCCTTGAAACTCAATCACACAGCACCGCAACATATCTTCCAGCACTTGGATAACACGCTCAGACTGTCCATCCGACTGTGGATGATAAGAAGTACTGAAATTCAGCTGTTTACCCAAAGCTTGATGCAAATATTCCCAGAAACGCGATGTAAACCTCGGATCTCTATCCGAAACAATAGACTTTGGCACACCATGCAACCGCACAATCTCAGCAATGTACAACTTTGCAAGCTTATCCAAGGTATACGTAGTATGCACAGGTAAGAAATGAGCACACTTCGTAAGGCGATCCACAATCACCCACACCGAATTCCTCTTCGATGGCGACAAAGGCAAACCAGACACAAAGTCCATGGTAATCCTTTCCCACTTCCACTCAGGAATCCTCAACGGTTGCAACAACCCAGAAGGAAACTGATGCTCAGCCTTAACTCGCTGACAAACCATGCACTTACTCACATACTCCGCAACATCTTTCTTTAATCCCACCCAATAGTACTCATACTTAAGATCGCGATACATCTTTGTACTACCAGGGTGCATAGCAAAAGGACTACTATGAGCTTCAGTCAGAATAGCACGCCTCAACTCAGCATCATTTGACACTACTATCCGAATCTCAAAACATAGAACTCCATCATCATTAAAACAGAAATCTGATGGTCTATCCTCAGCAATATCCTGAACATGTGGCACCAAGGAATCATCCAACAGCTGCTTATCCTTTATCAACTGAACCAAAGATGGTTTCACTTGCAATTCAGCCACAAGACCTCCATCTCGCGAAATGCTTAAGCTAGCAAACATAGCCCTCAACTCCACTGCCACTTTCCTACTCAAGGCATCCGCTACAAAATTAGCTTTTCCCGGATGGTACTCGATCGTCAGATCGTAATCTTTAAGCAACTCCACCCAACGATGTTGCCTAAGACTCAACTCTTTTTGAGACATCAGATACTTCAAACTTTTGTGATCCATGTACACAATACACTTCTCACCATACAGGTAATGTCTCCAAATTTTCAAAGCAAAGACCACCCCAACTAACTCAATATCATGTGTAGGATAATTGCGCTCATGCACCTTCAACTGGCGTGATGCATAAGCCACCACCTTACCCTTTTGCATCAACATAAACCCCAAACCAACGTAGGATGCATCACTATACACCAAAAACTCTTTCCCTGATTCAAGTTGAACCAAGATAGGAGCTTGCGTCAAAGCTGCCTTAAGCTTCTCAAAAGCCTGCTGCCTCGCTTCTGTCCACTCATACTTGACATCCTTCTGCAACAACTTCGTCAAAGGTGCAGCAATCTTTGAAAATCCTTCCACGAACCTCCGATAGTATCCTGCCAAACCAAGGAAACTACGGACTTTATGAACAGACTTAGGAGGCTTCCAATTCATCACTGCCTCAATCTTCTGAGGATCAACACGAATCCCCTCAGCAGAAACTACATGACCAAAAAACACAACTTCCCTAAGCTAAAATTTACACTTGCTCAACTTAGCATAAAGCTGATTCTCCAACAAAGCTTGCAACACAATCCTCAAATGCCCCTCAAGCTCCTCCTCGGTACGAGAGTACACAAGGATATCATCAATGAACACCACAACAAACTTATCCAAGTATTCATGGAACACTTTATTCATCATGTCCATAAAAGCTGCGGGAGCATTCGTCAAACCAAACGACATCACAAGAAACTCATAATGCCCATACCTCGTTCTGAAGGGTGTTTTTGGCACATCCACATCCTTCACCCTGAGCTGGTAATAACCCGACCTTAAGTCAATCTTAGAGAAAACAGCCGCTCCCCGAAACTGATAAAAAAGATCATCAATCCTCGGCAAAGGATACCGATTCTTGATAGTCAACTTGTTCAGCTGACGATAATCGATGCACATTCTCATAGTGCCATCCTTTTTCTTCACAAACAAGACCGGTGCACCCCAAGGTGACACACTCGGCCGAATGAAACCACGATCAAGCAACTCCTAAAGTTGCGTCTTCAGCTCCTTCAACTCTTTAGGTGCCATTCGGTAAGGAGTAATGGACACTGGAGTCGTATTTTCATACAGCTTAATCCCAAACTCCACCTCTCGATTAGGAGGCAAACCAGGTAACTCCTCCGGAAACACACCAGGAAACTCCCGCACAGTCATGATATCTTGGACTTGCAACTCCTTAGAGCTAGGATTCATCATAAAGGCTAGGTAGGCCTCACAACCTTGCATCAGCATTCGGCTTGCTTCCAATGTAGACACCACATTGGCAAGAAACTTCACATTCTCACCAACCACCATGACCTCGTAATCATCTGCAAGCTTCAACGAAACTCGCTTGTTCTCAAAATTCACCACAACTCGATGTTCAACAAGCCAGTCCATACCAAGGATTACATCAAAACCATAGAATGGCAATTCCATGAGATCAACAAGAAAAACATGGTTTTGCACTACCAAAGGACATCTTCTACAACTTTCGTGTCACAACGGTCTCACCAAAAGAACTAGTTACACACATACCAACATCCAAATACTCAACATGTAAACCAAGCAATTGAGCATGTTCACGCAACATGTATGAGTGTGTAGATCCAGAATCAATCAAGGAAAGTAATGACAAGGATTGCAAAGTAAAGGTACCTGTGATCACATCTGTGTCATTTCTCCCCTCTCGATGAGCATACACTCGAGCCTGGCCACCACCCTTAGGTTGGACAGCCACCACACGCGCCACATTCCTTCCACCATCTTCTCTGCACTGGAAGTTACCACAGCCGCACCCATGACCTTTCTGTGGTGCAACAACCCCAAGAGCTCGTCCCTGACCACCACCGGCCAACAAAGGACACTCCCTCCTCATGTGGTCTGCCGAACCACTATTCCAGCACGAATTACCAGTCACTGCAACAGGAGCTTGAACCTCCCTCGCTGCTCGAGGACATTCACGCCTCAAATGGCCACGGGATCCACACGTCCAGCACGTGTTCTGATCAGCTCTCATCCTGTCTCCCTGAACAGGCGCACCTTGCCCTCCATTACCACGCCTAGCAGAAGACTGATACCTCTTATCTCGTCCTCTCTTGTTCCGTCCACCACCGGAACTATACTCAGCAGCTCTTTTGCCCGAGCCAGAACTAACACCTCTAGAAGACAAACCCAGGTTCTGTTCAATGTCCTTCGCCCTGCTAACCAGCACATCAAAATCTGTATACTCAGCAGCAAGCATAAAGGTCTTCACATCCGACATCAAACCATATCGGAAGCGTTCACACCTCTCCCGCTCATCAGGGATTAACTCAGGTGCGTACTGGCTAAGGCAGACAAACTGGATCTCGTACTCAGCCACCGTCATGCTTCCTTGCACAAGAGACATGAATTCTCTCTTCTTCTCATCTAGGTATCGCACACCTAGATACTTTCGCTTGAACGCGTTCAGAAAGAACGTCCAAGTCACATTAACTTCCTCCATTCCGGAGACAGTGGTCGTCCACCACGTATACGCATCATCATGTAACAGCGATACCACACAACCTAACTTCTGCACATCGTTGCAGTTCATTTGTCCCAATATCCTCTTGGTGCTTTCCAACCAAGATTCAGAACCTTCAGGAGATAAACCTCTGAACTCAGTCCCTCCCAGATTGCGAAGACGTTCCAAAGGTAATCTCACGTTAGCATCACCCTGATGCACAGCTCCGTGAGCTCCAGCTACTGCTGCCTGAAAGGCTCCAGCAATAACCTGTATCAATACAGTCATGTCAGGAGCAGCTTGCCCCTGCACAGCTTCAGGTCCAGCGACCCCAGCACCAGCACCATCACCTCCAGCACCACCACCACCGGGTGGTCCACCACCAGGAGGAGGAGGTATATCCACAACATTCTCAACGTTTTCCTCGTTCACATTTTGAGCCATAGCACTCGTATTCATCCTCATCTCTCTACGAGGCCCCATTTACAAGAAAAACAATGCACTGACACAAATGCAATAAACATAATTAGTCTCAACAAGGTAAGTTATCCAGATACTCAAGCTCATTTTCCAAAAACAATTCCTTTCATTAGTTTTGATATGGCAATGGGTTCCTCTAACATGCTTCAACATAGCATAACATCACAATTGCAACATACTTTACAATTCATACATCACACTTTCATTTAAAAGGCATATCATGCAATCACACATACTTCACCCACTAACCATTCTCATTGACACGAGAACTCAGCTCTGATACCACCAAATGTAACCCCCTTAGCCCGGCCTAGACGGTTGACCCGAACTACGAAGATTAAACGGGGAAAACCAAAGTCGACCCAAAAGTCAACCTTGATTAACGACCCTTTTTTCCTTTTTAAACTTGTCTAGTTGCTCATTAACCCTAAGCGTATTCTTGAGAAACATTTATGTGAAAGGCACAACGATCGGATATAAAAAAGGGACTCAATTTGTAAATTCTGGAAATTTGAAGGTCTTAACTTATTTTTAAGTTACCAACATTAAATTAGTCATATTACATGATTCCCTGTCAAATTTCACCTTAAACGGACATCTCGAACTCATGCAATTGCAAATACAATTTTCAGGACTGAAACGTAAAGCTTACAAACCTCAAAACCATTCAAATCAGTGCCCAACGGTCACCTGTTTCGAAACGGGGTTAACCGTTCCGAAACACGGGTTCATTTCGAGACTTGTTTCGAAACAGGGCCTTCTAGTGTCCAAACCGTTTCGATACGGTCACCAGCCGTTTCGAAACACCAAGGCCATTACAGGCCCTCATTTCGAAACGTCTGTGAGTGTATCAATACGGGTTGCCCATAAGCTGCAGATTTTGCTGGTTTAACATGCATAAAACAACTTAAACACATCCTAATGACTTTCTAATCATGCCAACAAGTCATCATACATATAAGGTACATGTTTGCAACTTCAAAACACATTCTTAGCATCAAACATGGAATTCCACAAGTCTATAGGCATGCATCCTAGTATCCAAAACCAAGTAACCAACAAAACACCAAATCTAGCATTAAAATGGCCATTTACAAATCCAAATCATCAAAGGCATCATGCCACAACTAGGGAGTCCAAAACATCTCCGAAAACACAACCTAGGTTCCCATTGCCAAAATATCAAAAACTAACAGTGTTATGAAAACGTCACCATACATGAGCTTAGTTTCCCTTGGACTCTTAGCCTCTTTGTTGCCTTCAAACACTTCAATTATCTACATTATTGGTTCAAGAGAGAGAGAGCGTAAGCACAATTGCTTAGTGAGGCATGCTCTAAAGAAACAACACAATAATGCTTTTTATAAAACACTTTTAACAAAACCTTCAATCACATAATCATCATTATTCATGCAACCTTGCATACATAACAAGCATCTCATGCCTCATTAACATCAACATGTCATATTGGCTTTCAAGTGATAATCCATAAACATTTACAACACAAAACACAATCGGATATGCGGATTACAAGCGTTGTCTCATACGCTTCATACACACTACCGAACACACAAGGTGGAGTTTACCGGTACAATCACAACCCCTCAACACCCGTGATGGAGTTTAACGGTACAATCACAACCCCTCAACATCACTCATCGGTAGCTGTATAACTTTACTAACGAGAACACGGGACACACAACATAAGATCCACACACGGACTTTTAACCACAATTGTGATCTTACCTTTCTTGTTAGTGTACTTGGATGGAGTTTATGGTACAATTACAACCCCTCAACATACAAGGCGACTTTATTCACGGTGCACCCAATCCTATAGCCGGCTAACTATATCCGATTCAAGTACTTCAAAACCATTACATCACTTGCCAATATACATCATATAATATCAACAACTCACTGTTTTAAAGCATTAAACAAAGCCATTTAACCTCATGCACCAATATGCATCAAATCCACATTTACAACATATCAAACCAAGGATCTCTTACCTTGAGCATCCTTCAACATATGGCTTTCAAAACCAACATTAATCATGCTAAAACATGCTTTCAAACAGAATTTAAACATGCAAATCATAAACAATGCATCAAACCACCTCATGGCTCATCCAAGAGAGTTTTTCCGAAAACTTACTCTTGAGCTTAGTTAAGTTGCTTAGACTTAAACTAAGCTCCCAAAACCTTCAAACATTTGTTTCAAAGCTGGAAACCCAACTTCACTCACAAATTCCGTTTCGCAAGCTTGCCGAAACGCCGATCAAGCCTCAATATCAACTCCAAATATATCCGAAGATGTCTCCCATGTTTTAAACACATCAAAGAAGAGGATTAATGCATCATCATGCATTAAAATCTTCAGCCATCACACCTAAACTCGCAGTTCTAACCAAAACTAACATTTCTGCTACCAAACACAACCAAAATCACCTCCAAACTCTTCCAAAACATAACCCAGCCAAGATCCATCACTTCTAGCCATTTGTAAACATCGGTTAACATCCAAAATGTACCTAAACTCGTCCTTATACCTCCAGCTATAACAGAACACCAAGATCACCCCAAAAACCACCATTTTCATAAGCAAAAACATAGAAAACACAACCTATTCGGGATTTCATTGATAAAACCTCATTTACACATCATTAGACATCCAAAATACATTTAAGAATCATCTCAAAACAGAGCCCAAACAATCACAACAAAATTCTTCAAGATTTCCTCCAAATCTTGAGTTTTAAGCCAAAATCAAGTTCATATCATTAAAACCATTTATAAAACTTAAATTAAGGATTGATAACTTGGGAATTTCAGTAAAGAACTGAGTATTTAGAGGAGAAGAACAACCTTACCTCTAAATGGTGATTTCTTCTTGATTTGAGCCAATTTTCTTGAAAATCCAATGAGCAAATCAAAAGGATTTTATGTAGAATGGATTAGGAATTAATTGATGATTGAAACCTCATCAATTGGAGTGAAAACCAATGGATAAGTTGCTGGAGAAAAGTGTTTGGATGAGAGAATTTTGAGAGAAAAAGAGATGAGAAAATTTTAAGAAAAGTTAGTTATGAAAATCTAAAAAGTGGTTTCCCTTTTTCATTTAATTAATTAAACATTAAATTAAATCACTTAAATTTAAGAAAAATCTGGAGAAATCATTCTTGGGTAAATTAGCTTAAAACATACATAACACCAAATCAAATTATCAATCATCATAGATCATAATTAAAATAAGTTCTGATTCCAAACCAATGGAACTAGATTGCAAAGTTTTCAAAATTCAGGGACTAATGTGTAAATTTACCAAAGTTTAGTAACTTAACTAAAAACTTTTAACAATTCATTCTATTACAGATTTGGGTCTGTAAAAACAATATTTGATGTTGATATAACAAGTAACTCAAGGACTAATTTGCAAAGTAAATAAATTTTTAAGTAATCAAAATATTTGAGTTTGACAAGTACAAATTATACTCAAAATGTTTTCAAGTCAAAACTTAAACCCCATAAAAATTTCTAAGTATTTTCAGGCCAAAATATACAAAATCACCCAGGCATTTCGAAACACCCTCAAAGTGCTTCGATACATTTTGCCACTGGAAGCACGTGTTTCAAAACGGCTCACACCCATTTCGATAAGACCTTCATCTAGGCCTTTGATTTTTAAGCATCGTTTCAAAACGGCTAACACCCGTTTCGATACAAGGGTTAAGCAAATTTAAAATCGATCATTAAATGAACTAGCCATTACTTATCAGAAACTGAATTTTAAAGATTTGGTTAAGTGTTTCGAAACACCAAATTACAGTTTCAAAACATTTCGATACAACCCTTATCCATTTCGATACGACCTTCTTTTTGTACTTGATGTTTCGATACGCGCTATAGCCGTTTCGATACGGGCACTATTTTACACATAACGACTCTTTCTTTTTTGAGTGTCCGTTTCGATACAAGGGTCCCATGTTCCGATACAGGTAGTTGCAGAACTGCATTTATGGAGGGAATAGAGAGCCCCAATGGCTCTTTTGATGATCTCAACCACACAAACAACTAGAAATCGATGAGAAGGTATAAAAATAAGTCTTTAAAGCTACAAATATAACTATTGAGCCTTCAAGCAACATTGTAACCCCTTAGCCCGGCCTAGATGGTTGACCCGAACTACGAGGATTACATGGGGAAAACCAAAGTCAACTCGGAAGTCAACCTTGATTAACGACCCCTTTTTTCTTTTTAATCTTATCTAGATGCTCATTAACCTTAAGCGCACTCTTGAGAAAAGCTTACTTGAAAAACACATCGATCGGAAAGCAATAAGGGACTCAATTGCACAACATACAAAGTTAGGGACCAAAATGTAAATTTTGGAAAGATGGAGGACTTAACTGGTTTTCATGTTACCAATATCAAATTAGTCATATTACATGCTTCCCTGTCAAATTTCACCTCAAACGGACATCTCAAACTCAAGCAATTGCAAATACAAAATTCAGGACTAAAACGTAAAGCTTGCAAACCAAAAACCGTTCAAATCAGTGCCCAACGGTCCAGTGTTTCGGAACGGGGGTTGACCGTTCCGAAACATGGGTTCGTTTCGAGACCAGTATCGAAACATGGCCTGGCAGTGGCAAAAGTGTTTTGGAACGACCTCTACCCGTTTCGATACACGAAGGCCATTACAGGCCCCCCGTTTCGAAACGTTAGTGCCCGTTCCGATACGGACTGCCCAGAAAGTGCAGATTTTGCTGGTTTATCATACATTTAATCACTCAAACACATCCTAATGACTTCCTAATCATGCCAACAAGTCATCATACATATTAGGCACATGTTTGCATCATCAAAACACGATTATGACATCAATTAGGAGAATTCATAAGACTATAGGCATGCATCCTAATGTCCAAAGCAAAACAATCATCAAAACATCAAAGCAAGCACCAAAATGGCCATTTACATATCCAAAACATTTAAGGCATCATGCCACAACTAGGGAGTCCAAAACATCTCCCAAAAACACAACCTAGGTTCCCATTGCCAAATATCAAAATCTAATAGTTGTGGTAAAATAGTCACCATACATGAGCTTAGCTTTCCCTTGGATTCTTAGCCTCCTTGCTGCCCATAAACACCTCAATTATCTCCATTATTGATTCAAGAGAGAGAAAGTAAGCACAAATGCTTAGTGAGGCATGCTCTAAAGAAACAACACAATAATGCACTTTATAAAACACTTTCCATAATGCCTTTAACACTTAAACATCATTATTCATGCAACATTGCATTCACATCAAGCATCTCATGCTTCAATATCAATTATATGTCATATTGGCTTCCAAGTGATAAACCACAACCTTTTACAACATAAAACACAATCGGATACGCGGATTACAAGGGTTGTCCCATACGCTTCATACTCACTACCGAACACACATGGTGGAGTTTACCGGTACAATCACAACCCCTCAACACCCGTGATGGAGTTTAATGGTACAATCACAACCCCTCCACATCACTCATCGGTAGTTGTATAACATCACTAATGAGAACACGAGACACACAACACAAGATCCACACATGGACTTTTAACCACCATTGTGATCTTAAACATCTCGTTAGTGTACTTGGATGGAGTTTACGATACAATTACAACCCCTCAACATCCAAGGCGACTTTATTCACGGTGCACCCAATCCTATAGCTGGCTAACTATATCTGATTCAAGTACTGTAAAACCAACACATCACTTGCCAATATACATCAATTATCATCAATAATCCACTGTTTTAAAGCATCTAAAACAAAGCTATTTACAACATGCATAACTATGCATCAATCCACATTTTTGACAAATCAAACAAAGGATCTCTTACCTTGAGCATCCTTCAAAAAATGGCTTACATAACCAGCATTAACCATGCTTTCAAAAACAGAATTTAAACATGCAATTATCAACAAATGCATCGAACCAAACCATGGTTCATCCAAGAGAGTTTTTCCGAAAACTTACTCTTGAGCTTAGTTAAGTTGATTAGACTTAAACTAAGCTCCCAAACCTTCAATTATTCGATACAAAGCTGGAAATCCAACTCCACTCACCAATTCTGTTTCGCATGCTTGCCGAAACGCCGATCAAGCCTCCAGATCAACACCACAAGGATCCGAAGATGCCTCCCCTGTTTTAAACACATCAAAGCAGAGGATTAATGCACCATCATGCATTAAAATCTTCAGCCATTACACCTAAACTCACTGCTCTCACCAAATCTAACATTTCGGCTACCAAACATAACAGAAATCACCTCCAAACCCTTCCTCAACATAACCCAGCCAAGATCCATCACTTCTAAACATTCTTAGACATCAATTAACATCCAAAAAGAACCTAAACTCGTCCTTATACCTCCAGCTATAACAGAACACCAAGATCACCCCAAAAACCACCATTTTCATGAGCAAAAACTTAGGAAAATCAACCTATTCGGGATTGCATTGATTAAACCTCAATTACACATCATTAAACATCCAAAATACATTAAAAAGTCACCTCAAAACAGAGCCCAAACAATCACCACAAATTTCTTTAAGATTTAATCCAAATCTTGAGTTTTAAGCCAAAATCAAGATCACAACATGAAAACCTTTAATAAAACTTAATTTAAGGATTGAGAACTTGGGAATTTCAGTAAAGAACTGAGTATTTAGAGGAGAAGAACATCCTTACCTCTAAATGTAGATTTCTCCTTGATTAGTGCCAAAATCCTTGAAAATTCAATAAGCAAATGAAGAGGATTTGATGTAGAAAGGATTAGGAACCATTTGATGTTTGAAATCTCATCATTTGGTGTGAAAATCAAAAGAAAAGTTGCTGTAGAAATATGTTTGGCTGAGAGAATTTTGAGAGAAAATGAGATGAGAAAGTTTTCAAGAAAGTTAGTTATGAAATCTCAAAATTGGTTTCTCCCATCTTCCTTTAATTAATTAAACATTAAATGAATCACTAAAAACTAAGAAAAATCTGGAGAAATCAATCTTGGGTAAATTAGCTCCTTAAAGATTCAAAGTTTCAATCCTTACAAAACAGTCACCACTGAACTTCTCAAAAATTACATTTTAGTCACTAATTCGAAATGTCACACTTCCAAACCTTATTTTGTAAAATTGATTTCACCACTCTTATATATATATATATATATATATATATATATATATATATATATATATTAAAAGAGGATTTTTAGATATTTTTCCATATATATAATGCAACCTGAACTAGGCTTTCTCTAAAACCAGCTTTTATATTCGAACCGAAAATCAGACCGGTCCGGTTCAGACCCTAAACTTCCAAGCCCAAAATTTGGGTGTTACAACTCTCCCCCTTAAGAAATTTCGTCCTCGAAATTTACCTGGAGGAAAGAAGTACGGAAACTGCTTCTTCATGTCATCCTTTCGTTCCCACGTGGCTTCCTCAACACCACGATGCTTCCACAACACCTTTACCAAATCAATGGTCTTGCCTCGAAGAACTTTACTGTCTGAATTCAGAATTTCCACCGGCTCCTCATCATAGGTCAAGTCTGGATTCAACTCCACTTCCTCCACATGCATAACATGCGAAGGATTCGATCTATACCTCCAAAGCATAGAGACATGAAACACATCATGAATCTTTTCCAACTCTTGCGGCAATCTCAACTTGTACGCAACAGGACCCTCACGCTCAATCACCTCGTATGGTCCAATGTACCTAGGGCTCAGCTTAACCTTTCGGCCAAACCTCATCACCTTTTTCCAAGGCGAAACTTTCAAAAACACACGATCACCTACCGCATACTCAATCTCCTTACGCTTCAAATCCGCGTAGGACTTCTGTCGATCAGAAGCTGCATTCAACCGCTCACAAATGAGCTTCACCTTCTCGGTGGTCCCTTTCAGCAAAGCTGGCATCGAAACCAACTTCTGACCTGTTTCAGCCCAACAAAGAGGAGTTCTGCACTTCCTCCCGTACAAGGCTTCATAAGGTGCCATTTCAATACTTGCCTGGTAGCTATTGTTATAAGCAAACTCCACCAAAGGCAAATGCTTCTCCCAAGAGCCCTGAAACTCAAACACACAACACCTCAACATATCCTCCAGCACTTGGATAACACGCTCAGACTGTCCATCCGACTGTGGATGATAAGAAGTACTGAAATTCAGCCGTGTACCCAAAGCCTAATGTACAGCTCCACAAGCTTGTCCAAAGTGTACGTAGTATGCACAGGTAAGAAATGCGCACACTTCGTAAGGCGATCCACAATCACCCACACCGAATTCTTCTTCGATGGCGACAAAGGCAAACCAAACACAAAGTCCATGGTAATCCTTTCCCACTTCCACTCAGGAATCCTCAACGGTTGCAACAACCCAGAAGAAAACTGATGCTCAGCCTTAACTCGCTGACAAACCATGCACTTGCTCACACACTCAGCCACATCTTTCTTCAAACCCACCCAGTAGTACTCATCGCGAAGATCACGATACATCTTAGTACTACCAGGGTGCATAGCAAAAGGACTACTATGAGCTTCAGTCAGTATAGCATGCCTCAACTCAGCATCATTGGGCACTACTATCCGACTCCCAAAACATAAAACTCCATCATCATTAAAGCAGAAATCCGATGGCCTATCCTCAGCAATATCCTGAACATGTGGCACCAAGGAATCATCCAACAGCTGTTTATCCTTTATCAACTGAACCAAGGATGGTTTCACTTGCAATTCAGCCACAAGACCGCCATCTCACGAAATACTCAAGCTGGCAAACATAACCCTCAACTCCACTGCCATCTTCCTACTCAAGGCATCCGCTACAATATTAGCTTTTCCCGGATGGTACTCGATCATCAGATAGTAATCTTTAAGCAACTCCACCCAACGTCGTTGCCTACGATTCAACTCTTTCTGAGACATTAGATACTTTAAACTTTTGTGATCCATATACACAGTACACTTCTCACCATACAGGTAATGTCTCCAAATTTTCAAAGCAAAAACCACCACAGCCAAATCAATGTCATGCGTAGGATAAATGCGCTCATGCACCTTCAACTGTCGCGATGCATATGCCACCACCTTACCCTCTTGCATCAACACACACCCCAAGCCAACGTAGGATGTGTCACTATACACCACAAACTCTTTCCCTGATTCAGGTTGAACCAAGATAGGAGCTTGCGTTAAAGCTGCCTTAAGCTTCTCAAAAGCCTGCCGTCTCGCTTCCGTCCACTCATACTTAACATCCTTCTGCAACAACTTCGTCAAAGGTGCAGCAATCTTCGAAAATCCATCCACGAACCTCCGATAGTATCCCGCCAAAGCAAGGAAACTACGGACTTCATGAACAGACTTAGGAGGCTTCCAATTCATCACTGCCTCAATCTTCTGAGGATCAACACGAATCCCCTCAGCAGAAACCACATGACCAAGGAACACAACTTCCCTGAGCCAGAACTCACACTTGCTCAGCTTAGCATAAAGCTGATTCTCCAACAGAGCCTGCAACACAATCCTTAAATGCCCCTCATGCCCCTCCTCAGTACAAGAGTACACGAGCATATCATCAATGAACACCACAATAAATTTGTCCAAGTACTCATGGAACACTCTATTCATCATGTCCATGAAAGCTGCAGGAGCATTAGTCAGACCAAACGTCATCACAAGGAACTCATAATGCCCATACCTCGTTCTAAAGGCTGTCTTTGGCACATCCACATCCTCCACCTTCAACTGGTAATACCCTGACCTTAAATCAATTTTAGAGAACACAACCGCTCCCCGAAATTGATCAAAAAGATCATCAATCCTCGGCAATGGATACCGATTCTTGATAATCAACTTGTTAAGCTGACGGTAATCGATGCACATTCTCATAGTGCCATCCTTTTTCTTCACAAACAAGACCGGTGCACCCCAAGGTGACACACTCGGCCGAATGAAACCACGATCAAGCAACTCCTGAAGTTGCGTCTTCAGCTCCTTCAACTCTTTAGGTGCCATACGATAAGGAGTAATGGACACTGGAGTTGTGTTTTCATACAGCTCAATTCCAAACTCCACTTCACGATTAGGAGGCAATCCAGGTAACTCCTCCGGAAACACACCAGAAAACTCTCGCACAGTCCTGATATCTTGAACTCGCAACTCCTTAGAGCTAGGATTCACACCAGAAAACTCTCGCACAGTCCTGATATCTTCTATACAACTTCCGTGTCACAACGGTCTCACCAAAGGAACTAGTTACACGCATACCAACATCCAAAGACTCAACAGGCAAACCAAGCAATTGAGCATGTTCACGCAATATGTATGAGTGTGTAGATCCAGAATCAATCAAGGAAAGTAATGACAAGGATTGCAAAGTGAAGGTACATGCGATCACACCCGTGTAATTCCTCCCCTCTCGCTGAGCATACACTCGAGCCTGGCCACCACCCTCAGGTTGGACGGCCACCACATGTGCCACATTCCTTCCACCATCATCTCTGCGCTGGAAGTTACCACGGCCGCTCCCATGACCTCTCTGTGGTGCAACAACTCCAGGAGCACGTCCCTGACCGCCACCGGCCAACAAAGGATATTCCCTCCTCATGTGGTATGCCGAACCACAATTCTAGCACGAATTACAAGTCACTGCAACAGGAGCCTGCACCTCTCTCGCTGCCCGAGGACAATCACACCTCAAGTGACCACGCGATCTACACGCCCTACATGTGTTTTGATCAGCTCTCGCCCTATCTCCCTGAACAGGCACACCATGGCCTCCACCACCACGCCTAACAGAAGACTGATACCTCCTATATCGTCCTCTCTTGTTCTGTCCACCACCGGAACTATGCTCAGCAGCTCTCTTACCCGAGCTAGAACCAACACCTCTAGAAGATAAACCCAGGTTCTGCTCAATGTCTTTCGCCCTACTAACCATCACATCAAAGTCAGTGTACTCAGCGGCAAGCATAAAGGTCTTTACATCCGTCACCAAACCATACCGGAAACGTTCACACCTTTCCCACTCATCAGGGATAAGCTTAGGTGCGTACTGACTGAGACGGACAAACTGGATCTCGTACTCAGCCACCGTCATGCTCCCTTGCGTAAGGGACATGAACTCTCTTTTCTTTTCATCCAGGTATCGCACACCCATATACTTCCGCTTGAACGCGTTCAGAAAGAACATCCAAGTCACATCAGCTACCTCCATCCCGGAGACAGTGGTCGTCCACCAGGTATACGCATCATCATGCAACAGCGATACCACACATCCTAGCTTCTGCACATCATTGCAGTTCATCTGTCCCAATATCCTCTTGGTACTTTCCAACCAAGATTCAGAACCCTTAGCTGACATACCTCTGAACTCAGTCCCTCCCAGTCTGCGCAAACGTTCCAAAGGTAATCTTGCATTAGCATCACCCTGATGCCCAGCTCCATGAGCTCCAGCTACTGCTGCCTGAAAGGCTCCAGTAATAGCCTGTATCAACACTGTCATGTCAGGAGCAGCTGGCCCCTGCCCAGCTTCAGGTCCAGCGACCCCAACACTAACACCAGCTCCATCACCTCCAGCACCACCACCACTGGGCGGTCCACCACCAGGAGGAGGAGGTAAATCCACAACATTTTCAGCATTGTTATCGTTCTCGCTCTAAGTCATAGCTCGCGAATTAATTCTCGTCTCTCTACGAGGTCCCATTCACTAAACAATGCACTAACACAAATGCAATAAACATAATCAGGCTCAGCAAGGTAAGAAATCCAAGTACTCAAGCTCATTTCAAAACAAAACAATTCATTTCATTAGTTTTGATATGGCAATGGGTCCCTCTAACATGCTTCACCACAACATACATCACAATTGTAACATACTTTACAATTCACACATCACACTTTCATTCAAAAAGGCACATCATGCAATCATACATACATCACCCACATAACCATTCCCATTTACTCGAGAACTTAGCTCTGATACCACCAAATGTAACCCCCTTAGCCCGACCTAGACGGTTGACCCGAACTACAAGGATTACACGGGGAAAACAAAAGTCAACTTAGAAGTCAACCTTGATTAACGATCCCTTTTTTTCTTTTTAATCTTATCTACATGCTCATTAACCTTAAGCGCACTCTTGAGAAAAGCATACTTGAAAAACACAGCGATCGGAAAGCAATAAGGGACTCAATTGCACAACATATAAAGTTAGGGACCAAAATGTAAATTCTGGAAAGATGGAAGACTTAACTGGTTTTCAAGTTACCAATATCAAATTAGTCATATTACATGCTTCCCTGTCAAATTTCACCTCAAACGAACATCTCAAACTCAAGCAATTGCAGATACAAAATTCAGGACTAAAACGTAAAGCTTGCAAACCAAAAACCATTCAAATCAGTGCCCAACGGTCCAGTGTTTTGGAACGGGGGTTGACCGTTCCGAAACGCGGGTTCGTTTCGAGACCATTATCGAAACAGGGACTGGCAGTGGCAAAAGGGTTTCGGAACGGCCTCTACCCGTTTCGATACACGAAGGCCATTACAGGCCCCCGTTTCGAAACGTTAGTGCCCGTTCCGATACGGACTGCCCAGAAAGTGCAGATTTTGCTGGTTTATCATACATTTAATCACTCAAACACATCCTAATGACTTCCTAATCATGCCAACAAGTCATCATACATATTAGGCACATGTTTGCATCATCAAAACACGATCATGGCATCAATTAGGAGAATTCATAAGACTATAGACATGCATCCTAATATCCAAAGCAAAACAATCATCAAAACATCAAAGAAAGCACAAAAATGGCCATTTACATATCCAAAACATTTAAGGCATCATGCCACAACTAGGGAGTCCAAAACATCTCCCAAAAACACAACCTAGGTTCCCATTGCCAAATATCAAAATCTAATAGTTGTGGTAAAATAGTCACCATACATGAGCTTAGCTTTCCCTTGGATTCTTAGCCTCCTTGCTGCCCACAAACACCTCAATTATCTCCATTATTGATTCAAGAGAGAGAGCGTAAGCACAAATGCTTAGTGAGACATGCTCTAAAGAAACAACACAATAATGCACTTTATAAAACACTTTCCGTAATGCCTTTAACACTTAAACATCATTATTCATGCAACATTGCATTCACATCAAGCATCTCATGCTTCAATATCAATTACATGTCATATTGGCTTCCAAGTGATAAACCATAACCATTTACAACATAAAACACAATCGGATATGCGAATTACAAGTGTTGTCCCATACGCTTCATACTCACTACCGAACACACAAGGTGGAGTTTACCGGTACAATCACAACCCCTCAACACCTGTGATGGAGTTTAACGGTACAATCACAACCCCTCCACATCACTCATCGGTAGTTGTATAACATCACTAACGAGAACACGGGACACGCAACACAAGATCCACACATGGACTTTTAACCACCATTGTGATCTTAAACATCTCGTTAGTGTACTTGGATGGAGTTTACGGTACAATTACAACCCCTCAACATCCAATGCGACTTTATTCACGGTGCACCCAATCCTATAGCCGGCTAACTATATCCGATTCAAGTAATTTAAAACCAACACATCACTTGCCAATATACATCAATTATCATCAACAATCCACTGTTTTAAAGCATCTAAAACAAAGCCATTTACAACATGCATCACTATGCATCAATCCACATTTTTGACAAATCAAACCAAGGATCTCTTACCTTGAGCATCCTTCAACAAATGGCTTACATAACCAGCATTAACCATGCTAAACATGATTTCAAAAACATAATTCAAAAATACAATTATCAACAAATGCATCGAACCAAACCAAGGCTCATCCAAGAGAGTTTTTCCGAAAACTTACTCTTGAGCTTAGTTAAGTTGATTAGACTTAAACTAAGCTCTCAAACCATCAGTTATTCGATACAAAGCTGGAAATCCAACTTCACTCACCAATTCCGTTTCGCAAGCTTGTCGAAATGCCGATCAAGCCTCCGGATCAACACCACAAGGATCCGAAGATGCCTCCCCTGTTTTAAACACATCAAAGCAGAGGATTAATGCATCATCATGCATTAAAATCTTCAGCCATTACACCTAAACTCGCTGCACTCACCAAATCTAACATTTCGGCTACCAAACACAACCGAAATCACCTCCAAACCCTTCCTCAACATAACACAGCCAAGATCCATCACTTCTAAACATTCTTAGACATCAATTAACATCAAAAAAGAACCTAAACTCGTCCTTATACCTCCAGCTATAATAGAACACCAAGATCACCCCAAAAACCACCATTTTCATAAGCAAAAACTTAGGAAAATCAACCTATTCGGGAATGAATTGATTAAACCTCAATTACACATCATTAAACATCCAAAATACATTAAAAAGTCATCTCAAAATAGAGCCCAAACAATCACCACGAATTTCTTTAAGATTTAATCCAAATCTTGAGTTTTAAGCCAAAATCAAGATCACAACATGAAAACCTTTAATAAAACTTAATTTAAGGATTGAGAACTATGGAATTTCAGTAAAGAACTGAGTATTTAGAGGAGAAGAGCATCCTTACCTCTAAATGTAGATTTCTCCTTGATTAGTGCCAAAATCCTTGAAAATTCAATAAGCAAATGAAGAAGATTTGATGTAGAAAGGATTAGGAATCATTTGATGATTGAAATCTCATCATTTGGTGTGAAAATCAAAAGAAAAGTTGTTGTGGAAATGTGTTTGGTTGAGAGAATTTTGAGAGAAAATGAGATGAGAAAGTTTTCAAGAAAGTTAGTTATGAAATCTCAAAATTGGTTTTTCCCATCTTCCTTTAATTAATTAAACATTAAATGAATCACTAAAAACTAAGAAAAATCTGGAGAAATCAATCTTGGGTAAATTAGCTCCTTAAAGATTCAAAGTTTCAATCCTTACAAAACAGTCACCACTGAACTTCTCAAAAATTACATTTTAGTCACTAATTCAAAATGTCACACTTCCAAACCTTATTTTGTAAAATTGATTTCACCACTCTTTTATATATATATTAAAAGAGGATTTTTAGATATTTTTCCATATTTTTAATGCAACCCGAACTAGGCTTTCCCTAAAACCACCTTTTATATTCGAATCGAAAATCAGACCGGTCCAGTTCAGACCTAAACTTCCAAGCCCAAAATTGGGGTGTTACAAACATCAAAGCATTCAAATCCAAACCTTGAGCTTTTAGAGTCAAAACTTGTACCCAACTCAAGTGTGTTCTTCATTGTAATTTTTATTAAGAGTTCGGGGAGTGTTTGATTGTATTTGGGTAAACATTATCATTTGAGAGGCACTTGTTAAGTTTACCAAAATTCCTTCATTGTAAAGAGTGTGTTGGATTAAGCTTTGGGTAGAAAGCTTAATTGTTATTGTAAGGTTTCCTCCTCATCCAAGACAAGGGACAGAATCAATAGTGGATTGGTTTAAAATCCTTAGTGGGAGCTAAGGTAGTGGAGGTAGAGTTCATTTTGGAACTTGAACCACTATAATTGCCTTGTGTCAAATTTTCATTCTTCCAATTTCCACCCTCAAATTTTTAATTTTGAATTCACCCCCTCTTGGCCATTTGCAATCGTTTGAACAACTCAACAATTGACATCAGAGCTACACTCATTGGAAGGATTACAACCCTCTTGAATCGATTCTAGGAGAGTTTGATCAACAACAACTTCAAGATATGGCATCCACCTCCGGCCCCAACCTCTATGAGTCTCAATCCACCACCAAACCACCATTCTTCGATGGGGATAACTGCCCATATTGGAAGAATCAGATGCGTCTCTTCATCAAATCCAACGATTACATGGCGTGGGAGGTTGTAGAAGACGGACCAAGCATTCCTATGAAGAGAGATGGTGAAGGAAGATTAGTCCCAAAGGTCAAAGCCAAGATGACCGATGAAGATATAAGACGGTTGCAAGTCAATGACAAAGCCTTGCACATGATCTTTTGGGCTCTTGGTCCCGATATCTACTCAAAAGTGTCTTCCACCGAAAGCGCCAAGAAAGTTTGGGATACCCTTGAGACGACATATGAGGGAACTAGCGATGTTAAAGAGACAAAGATCAGGTTGCTCAATTTAATCTATAATAACTTCAAGATGGATCTTGATGAAAGCGTCCACAAGTTGTTTGATCGGTTCTCAGTCATCGTCAACTATTTAAAAGGTTTCGGTGAAGTCATTCCCGAAGACAAGCTAGTTCAGAAACTTCTATATTCTCTTCCGGAATCTTGGGATGGAAAAAGAACGGCCATCATTGAAGCTAGAGATTTGAAGAATCTCAAGCTTGATGCCTTTGTTGGATCTCTACTCACTCACGAGCTCATGAAAAAGGAAGGGAAGAAGAGAAGAAGAAAGAAGAGAAGAAATTTGAGAAGAAGAAGGTTGAGAAGAAGAAGATCAGAATCGCATTTAAAGCTTCATACAATGATAGCGATTCGAGTGAAGAGAAAGATGAGGAAATGGCCATGTTGGCCAGAATTTTCACACATTTCATGAAGTCCAACCGGGGAAGAAAATTTAATAGAAAGAGGGACTTCAAGAATAGAAGTAAAGAAGAAGAGAAGGACCAAATAACTTGCTATGAGTGCAAGAAACCTGGTTATGAGTGCCCCCAATTGAGAAAGAAAATCTTTGGGAAGAAGAACAAGCTCAAAGCTCAAGTAGCAACTTGGAGTGACGAGGAGTCATCCGAAGAGAAGGAGGAAGTGACCAACCTTTGTCTCATGGAATTTGAGGAGGAACCAATTATAAACCCTAACTCATCATCTTTTACTTACAATGAATTATATGATGCTTATGACGAGTTTCAAGATGTTTATGATGAGTTGGTTGAAAAGTATAAATAGTCTATTTTGAAAAACAAGAAAAACAATTTGGATTTGAAAAATCAAAATGAGTCTCTTTCAAAAACCAATTCAGAATTCGAAAAGAAGGTTTTATATTTGATTAATCTTTCAATTGATCTCAAAAATAAAAATGTTAATTTAGAAAAAAAATTTCTTTTCGATTTTCAAGATTATCACACCAAGTAGGTGGATAATCTCAAAACTTCTCTTACAATTGGGAAACATGTTTTTGAAAAACGAAGTTCTTTAAAAACCTAATATGTTAAGGGAAAACCATTTTATCCCAAACAAAGAGTTTCTCAAAAGCAATCCAAAGTTAAAAGAATTAGGAGTGTACGGGTTCCTAAGGAACTCATTGTTACTAATAATGTGAATGATATTGCTTCTTGGATTCCTAAGGGAACCAAGCTTTTTGGAGCTAACACTCATGGACCCAAAATGATTTGGGTACCAAAATCAAGAAACTAATCTTTTTTTGTAGGGAGAACATTGCTACAGGGCCAAAGCTTCAAGTCAAAACACATGGTACCTTGATAGTGGATGATCGAGACACATGACCGGAGACAAGAGTAGATTCTTTGAGCTTAAACTAAAAAGTGGAGGACGTGTGACATTTGGTGACAACTTCAAAGGACACATTGAAGGCATAGGCTCCATTGGTAATCTCTCATATACATTCATTGAAAATGTGCTATATGTCAATGGTCTAAAACATAATCTTTTGAGCTTTAGTCAACTTTGTGATAAAGGCTTTAATGTTAATTTTGATAAAAATGGGTATAAAATTGTAAACATTAAAACAAATAAAATAATGCTTATTGGTCATCGCATAGGAAATATCTATATGGTGCATTTAGATGACATACATTCATCACATGCATGTTTAGTTGCACATGATGAAAATGATGCATGGTTGTGGCATAGGAAACTTGGGCATGCTAGCATAAGTGTTTTAGAAAAATTAGCTTCGCAAAATCTAGTTAGAGGTTTACCCAAACTAAAATTTTCATTAGATAAAATTTGTGATGCTTGTGCTAAGGGTAAACAAAAGTGAACTTCATTTAAACCCATTAATGATGTAACGCCCCGAGTTTAGGGGTCGGATGCTACTCGGGTAAATTAGGTTCGAGTCGTGGGTTCGTTTTAAAATTTAATTAAGCTTTGGTTTAAATTAAAAAGAGTTTGAGTCATTAATGGCACTTTGGTAATTTTAGAGAAAAGTGAAATAAAATATGAGAAAGGGGGTTTTGAAATCGGCTATCCATTATCTTCTTCTCTTCATTTCACGTTAAACCTCTTTTATCCCCTAAAATACTATTCCATCAAATCCCACCCTCATTTCAAGTGTTCTCTTCAAGGTAAGCACGTTTTTGAATTCTCCTCACTATTTCCAACATTTCCATAGCTTTAGTTTTCATAGAAATCCTCTTTCAAGGTTTTTGAGGTTTTCAAGTTTTTGAAGTGAAAGCATGAAACTTTAAAGGATTTTTGTTTTGTTTTGATGTGTAGAGTTAAATTATGAGTTAACCTAGCCATAAGGTACATTATATCTCAATTTGGTTGATTTTTGTTAAGAATCCCGAAATTGGGTTTTGGGGGTATTTTAAAAGTGTCAAACTTTGTGTTTTTGGTGTGGTTTGGTGAAAGGGAGTTGGTCTGGGGTTATAGTGATACTAGAAGGGTGTTTTGAGGACGTTTGGAGGTGTTTTAAGCATTGGATTTGGTAGTTTTCTGCTGGGTCATTAGGGAGTACGAAAATGAAGGATGTTTTGTTGGTTCTTGGGTTGGAAATGTGGTAAATGGGTCTTGGAAATGTATCTTGATTGTGATAGTGATTTTGGGGCTGAATGGTTGAGTAAATTGTTGTTTTTGATTGGCTAGAACCAAGGGAAAACATTGGAGAGGCTTCGGGCACGAATCCAGGGAACTTGGAGAATTGAGATTGGTGTTCGACTTCCGTTTGGGTTGCAACAGTGAGTGGAAATGTTTAACCTTGATTTGCTTTCGAAATGGGATTCTTGGGGGTTTGGTTGGATCCTTGAGGGCTCACCTAAGCCCAAGTGTAAGTTTACTAATCCTACCTTATTGGTTATGTGTTGATGTGTGACTATTTGTTGTGGTATCATGTGCATTTTGGATTGCCTTTACATCCGTTGTGTTGCGTAGTCGTTGTTGATGTCGAGCCTTATGTGATGGTTTTCAAAACTACGGTGATGAGTGGTCCCATCGGTAGTAACTAGTAGTAGAGTAAGGTGATGAGTGGTCCCATCAGAAAACTACTAGTCTAACGGTGATGTGTGGTGTTGCATGTAAAAGTGTTTATCGCAATTGTAGTGCAAGTGTACACGACGCAAGTAGTAAAGTGATACAGAAGTATCGGATATCGTCTCCATAGGGACTGGGCTAATAGCTTCACCTTGAATTACTGCACAAGAGTAAAGAAAATATTTAAGATGTTTGTCACGAGAATAATAAAGGAAACTTAAATAAAAGAGTAGAAAAATCAAGATAGAGAGAATGGGCTGGTATTGAATTGCTCAGTAGTGTAGGTATTGCTAAGTCTAGGAGAATCAGTTTTGTCGTCGTCCCCTTCGCGGCAGCACCTGTCGCGGCGGCAGTCTGTTGCTTGTCGTTGCAGCGAACACTCAACTCTGTACTTCAAGTTTGGCAAGAATCCTTGATGTGCCTTGGCCTATCCCTAGGTCCAAGTCTGTCGATGAACACATCTTTGATGATACCTCCCGGCGTGAATCGAAGGATGAACACCGATGTTGTTGAATTCTTCTTTAGCCGCTTAACGTCATCCTATCCCTAGGTCCGAGATAGTTCAACTATAAACTAGAGAACTCGCACTTATTCATTTCGTATACTTAACTCTCCCGATATTAAGTAAATAGATAACCTCGCAATGCTCTCCCGATACTCTTGCAAGATGTTAATAACCAGAATAAGAGAACTTGAAGTTTAATTTATTGAACTGAAAATTCCTAAAACAAAAGCAACCCTTGCAACTACTTTACAAAACAACTCGTGGCCCTAAGGGGAATTTAGAACATGATGAGAGGATGAAAACGGCTAGGGTTTTTGGAAGAAGGCTAGAGATAGGTGATGATCTCTCCTAGGTCGAAATACATGCCCTTATATAGGCTTTGGGTCCAAGTTTTCTAAAATAGCAAGAATACAAGTTTAAATTAAAGTACAACTCTAATAAAGACTAAATCTTCACAGAATCTAGCTTTAACCCGTCCTCCTTCTTGCTTGGGATTTTCTCTCCTTGAACTTTGGGCTTGGCATTCCTTCTGATCTAGGGGTTGGGAAAATATATTGGTTTTCCACGACAGACGGGCTTAATTTTCTCTATCTGTCGAGGTCCACTTTGTTTCTTCTCCTCAAAATTGCTATCGTCCTCTGCTGTCACGACGACAACCATGGCAGCATCGTCCTCCTTGACTGCTCGTCCAGTTCCAGCTCTTCTGCTCACTGCCCAGCGCCTGCCTCTCCATCTGCTATAGCAGCAACCTGCAAAAGCAATCAATTTCAGTAGAAACTGTGCCTTTTAATATATTTGTGATGTCTAACTGTAAACTAACCTAAATGCAATGAATTATGCTTGAATGCAGTAGAAATATGGGTTAAATAGGGGGTAAATAATAGAACTTTTACACACTCAACACACCCCCAAACTCAAGTTTTTGCTTGCCCTCAAGCAATTCAGATCTAAAAGTAAAATGAAATATTTTTGTTTTGGCTTAAAACAGTGAACTTTCCCTTACCCTCCATTCGTTCTCTATGACGGCAGCACCCTGTTGGATAACTTAGGATTTGTCCGGAGTCTCACTATAGTCCTCGTGCAGTGTGTGCATGCTTGTGAACAGTTATATGCCAAGACTCTCTTAGTTTCACTAGAATATCTCAGCTTCTAACTTGAATTTTTATGCAAAAGTTTATCTTTTGAAGGCATTTCTTATGCTCCTTTGATTTTTTTTGTTTTGACTCGATTTCATTTATTTTTTAAGCTAAAGTTTCACTAGAGCTAGTTTTGGGCACCTCTAGCTAACTTCCTAGAGCCGGTTTCGGGCACCTCTAGGGCTGTTGAGTCTCTTTTGCTAAACTTCTTTCCTAGAGCCAGTGTTAGGCACCTCTAGGGGCTATTCAAGTGCTAAGCTTCCTATTCTAGTTGACTAAAAGAGTTCTAAGCAGTATAACAGTCACAAATAGTGTTTAAGTTTTCATAACTATAGAAAGGCTCTAAACTGCTCCTAAAAGTATCCTAAAGGCACTACCACGACAGAGCTGTCACAGCAGGTAAGTTCAGTTCATAGACTTAAGCCAAAATTTTCATATTTTCATTTTTTTACCAAAAAATAAACTAAGTAAAAGACACAATTTTTAAAACTAAAATGGACTCAATTAATGGAGGGATGCCACCCCCAAACTCGAGGGTTGCATTGCCCTCAATGCAAATGACAAAATAAAATAAAGATAAAAATAGTACATCACAAAATATATAGGCAGACAACAAAATAAGTTAAGAAACTCAAATTTTTAAGCGATGTCGTCACTGCTGCTGCTGACTCTGATCTGGCGGCGGGCACGAGCTTTCCGAACTGGCTGGTGGATGGGGGAGGCAGATGTGTTCTTCGTTTTGGCCTCCCTCGGTGGTTGAATCCTGGTTGGGGAGATATGAGGGGGTTTCTCCACAACCTGGACTTCTGAGCTGCTGCTGATGTCGCTGCTGCTGCTACCGCTGCCTTTCATGTTGTTTTTATCTGCCATTCTTTTCTGCCATTTGACCGGTGTAAATTCCTTTGAGAGATTCCTTTTAACAGAAGGTTCGTTGTCGCTTGCGGCCCAAACGGAGGAAGAAGAAAAACCTGCAATGAAAGCGTCAAGCTCTTCCGATGGCATTCTGCGTTTCGTTCCACGGGCAGACGTCTCAGCACGGTTGCTACCAGCGGCTGTCGGGGCAGGTGTTGGTGTTGATGCGGTAGAGGGTGTTTGTGGTGTGGCATCAGGTGTTGGGGTGTGGGCAGGGGTCGGTATAGTAAAATAATGTGCAGGGAAGGTGGGAAATACGACATCAGGGAAATTTAAAGAGTTTTGGATAAAGTGTACCGTAGATGCAGTGAAATCCCTGATGAAGCTCATCAGACCGAGCTGTCGTTCCTCCATCTTCTGGATAGCAGCAAGGATCTGGGAGGAGGAGTCGGTCGGGGCTACTGCTGCTGGTTGCATGCCTGGCTTTTGTGGCAGCAGGTTCAGTCTTCGGCTACTCTGTCGTGTTTGCTGTCGTGGCAGTTGGATCAAATAATGACAGAGGGGTGGCAATAGTCAGCTCCATTAAGCTGAGTATGTTCTTGTCCGTCCATCCTTTCCCTTGGACTCTAATATCCGTGGCAGCTTCAGGTACCCCATGGCCGCGGTAGAGGGTTGTGATGAGGTACGACAGATAAAGCGGTCCCGTTGGCCGGTGTGCGCACTCCAGGATACTATCGCGGATATAGCTGCCCACGTTAATGGGCCTCTCATGTAAAATGGAGTGAATTAAGGCTAACCTGGGCTGGTTGACCGTGGTATTGTGTGACGACGGCATGATACGCTTTTTGATAAAAGCATTCCATAATTTAGCTTCTAGCAGAAGTTGAGTCCTCTTTACCGTCCTTGGGTTCTTGCGATTGGTGTTCGACTGTGTTCCGTCATCGGTCAGCTCTGCCATGACAACATCATAGGCAGCAGGGTCAAGGGTGTTCAGGAACTGTTGGTGGCTGTCGTCATTGCTGCCTACGTAAAATCCATAAAGGGTGTTGATGTATTCAGCTCCGAACGGCACTTCCCTTCCTCGTACGATCACTGTTGTCGTCGTCCTGCTGTTAATGGCAGCGTAGAAATCTCGCACCGATGAGACGTTCATCTCCTCAGCCTGTTCGGCAAAGATCTGCCACTGTAGAGCTCGAATTTTTCTAGAAATGAACGGCTTCAGGCCCAAGTTTCCCTCCTTTGAAGTGTAGATGAATCCCCTTTCTTCCTACATATCTCTGATCTGAAATGAGCGTGGGGCGGTTGCTATCGGGGTGGAGCAAGAGGCAGCATTCCTACGGGTATTCCTGGAAGACATTGTTGCAAGGGTTGTGAAAATGAAAATGAAAGCAAAAAATCTAGAGGAGTAAGTAAAAAGAGTAGAAGTGAGTGAAAATGAAAAAATGAAACGGGGTTTATATAGAAAAGGATTTGCTGCCCGTTGGAGCTGTAACGGCAGGCGCAAATAACGGGGCCAGCTGTTACGCGGTAGCGTGTCTGACGCGTCTGTCACGCGTTTCCGTGTCTACTGTGCGTCTATTACGCGTTTCCGTGTCTGTCGCGACAGCGTGTTGACAGCCTGTATTTTTCGCGTCTGTCGCGGCAGCTGTAATGACAGGATCCAAAATTGGGGTTGTTGGGCTGGTTGATGGGTGGTGGGCTGAATTCACTTCTCCTTTTCTTCTTATCTCCCTTATTTCCTAAAAACAATTAAAACAAAAGCATTATTTAAATAAAATAAATCTTATTTCCTAATGAATAATAAGTAATAATAAAGCGAAAAATAAAAATTAGGTTAAACTAGGGATGCCAGGTGGGGCATCTCCTAAGGTAACCACTTCCTGCATTCCTGGGGCTTCAGTCCCCTGATAATGCTTCAAGCGCTGTCCGTTGACTTTGAATTGGTGCCTGTCTTTTAACGATCGGATTGTGATGGCACCATGGGGAAAAACCTGTACAACTTGGAACGGGCCAGACCATTTAGATTTCAGCTTCCCTGGGAAGAGTTTCAATCTAGAGTTGAATAGCAATACAAGCTGCCCTGGGCAGAACTGTCGTGGCATCAACTTCTTATCATGCCACTTTTTATTTTTATCCTTGTAGATTCTTGCATTGTCATAGGCCATTGTCCGGATTTCTTCAATTTCGTTCAGATCCAATAGCCTTTTCTGCCCTGCCTTTTCCAAGTCCATATTTACTGCCTTGATTGCCCAGTATGCTCTGTGCTCTATTTTGACAGGTAAATGGCATGTTTTCCCATAAATCAATCGGTAAGGAGACATTCCCAATGGAGTTTTGAAAGCTGTCCTATTGTTGAGTGTGTAAAAGTTCTATTATTTACAACCTTTTTAACCCATATTTTTGCTGCATTCAAGCATCATTGCATTACATTTAGGTTAGTTTACAGCAAAATATCACAAATATATTAAAGGCACAGATTCTACTAAAAGATGGCTAATTTTGCAGGTTGCCGCCATAGTAGACGGAGAAGGCAGGCGCAGGGCAGATAAGCAGAAGAGCTGAACTGAACAAGTAGACAAAGAGGACGATGCTGCCATGGTGCTGCCGTGACAGCAGAGGACGACAGCAATTAGTGGAGAAAAAGCAAAGTGGACCTCGATAGATAGAGAAAATTATGCTCGTCTGTCGTGTGAAAACCATATATTTTTCCAAGCCCCGGATCAAAAGATATGTCAAGCCCAAAGCTCAAGGAGAGAAAATCCCAAGAAACAAGGAGGACGGCTAGAAAGTAGGATCCTTGAAGATTAAGTCTTTATTAGAATCATACTTTTAATTAAAGTTGTAATCCTTGTTAACTTAGATAACTTGAGCCCAAAGCTTATATAAGAGCATGTATTTTAACCTAGGGCATATCTCATATCCCATAGTCGATTACCCCATAACCGACAACCAAAAACCCATAGCCGTTTACCCGTCGTCGACATGTTCTAAATCCCCCCTAGGGCCACGGGTTGATTTGTAAAGTAGTTGCAAGGGTTGTTTTGTTTTAGGAATTTTTAAGTTCAATAAAATAAACTTCAAGTTCTCTTATTTTGGTTATTAATATCTTGCAAGAGCATCGGGAGAGCATTGTGAGGTTATCTATTTACTTAGCATCGGGAGAGTTAAGTATATGAAAGAAATAAGAGCAAGTTCTCTAGTTTATAGTTGAACTATCTTGTGCCTAGGGATAGGGCAAGGTTAAGTGGCTAAAGAAGAATTCATACACATCGGTGTTCATCCTTCGATTCACGACGGGAGGTATCATCAAAGACGTGATCATCGACAGACTTGGACCTAGGGATAGGCCAAGGCAGATCTGGGATTCTTGCCAAACTTGAAGTACTGAGTTGGTGTGTTTGCTGCCGCAACGATCAACGGACTGCTGCCGCGACAGGTGCTGCCGCGACGGGCGCAACGACAGAACTGGATTTCCTAAGCATTGCAATACCTGCACTACTGAGCAATTCAATACCAGCCCATTCTCTCTATCTTGATATTTAAAATCTTTTATTTACGTTTACTTTATTATTCTCGTGACAACTGTCAAATATTTCATTTACTTTTCGTGCAGTGAACTAAGGTAAAGCTATTAGCACAATCCCTGTGGAGACGATATCCGATACTTCGTATCACTTTACTACTTGCGTCGTGTATACTTGCACTACCATTGCGATAGACTATTTTACACGCAACAAGTTTTTGGCGTCGTTGCCGGGGATTGGCAACATAACTCCACCTTTCTTTTATTGCACTTTTCGTTTTCGTTTTTGTTTTTCTTTTTCTATTTTTCGTTGGTGCTTTCAACTCTTGCTTTTCACGAGGTTTTCTTGTTTATGTGCAGATCTAAAAGAGGTGAAGATCCTGAGTATCCATTAGATCCGGAAGTTGAACGTTCCTTCAATCTCAAGAAACAAATTCGTCACCTTTTAGCCAGGAATGAGTACCTTGAAGAACAGCTAGAGAAGATGGCCGACGATCCGCCTGCTGGCGATGTTATACCACCTGCCGATAACCCTTCTGCAGCCGGACGACGGTCATGTCGTGACTACATGTTGAACGATCATGTAGAGCTAGAGACCACGCTGCCGGATATTGATGTTGACAACTTCGAGCTTAAACCTGTCATGTTTAGTATGATCAACAATGCCGGACAGTTTAGTGGTGCTGTTACTGAGGATGCTAGAGAGCATCTCAAAACGTTCCAGGAGATCTGTGGTTCGTTTAGACTGCCATGAGTTAATCTGGAGATACCGAGGCTTCGGTTATTTCCTCACTCATTGAGGGACAAAGCTAAAACTTGGTGGAATAAACTTACGTCGGGTTCAATCCTTCGCATTTATCTGAGCGATTAAGTAATGAAATTGCTACTTTTCAACAGGAAGATGACGAGCCGATGCATGAGGCCTGGGACAGATTTACTACTCTTTTAAGGAACTGCCCAATGCATGGATTCCCCGTCTGGAATCAGGTAACTAAGTTTTATAATGTTGCCAACTAACAAACTCGTATTCAAATTGATTCAGCAGCAAATGAACTATTATTGGATAAAGATCCGGACGAGGCATTACAAGTTTTGAAAAATCTGGCCAAGAATGAGGAGCAGTTTCCGACTGCAAGAAGAGGGGGTAAACGGGTACTTGCTGTCAAGGATTATGAGGCCGACAGCACAATGAAATCACATGTAGCATTCCTTACTAAAGCAATGAAAAGGTTATTGAATGATGATGGACAACAAGGATTTGCTGTGGAGGAGGTATGTGACATCTATGAGGGAAATCATAGTCGGGATGAGTGGCCGATACAATTAGAATAGGGAAAATATGTTGGAAACTACAAGCCGAATTACAATTCCAACAATTATAATCCCAATTGGAGGACGGATCCCAAGTTTTCTTGGAGTAATCCTAATAACGCCCTAAATCCTCAAGCACACAATCAGAATCAGGGAGGACCTAGATTGCTAACGCGACAGCAACTGCCACCGCAACTGCCGCCGCAGCAGCAACAGCAGCAACCAGCCGCCACGAGCAGTATACTGGAACAGACTCTGGCCACTTTATGTCTCAAACAGGTACTTATATTGAGAATATGAATCAGTTTGTCAAAAAGACTGAGAATTTCATGGATAAAACAGAGATGAGGATGACGAATCATGAAGCTACTCTGAAATCTCTGGAGACACAAATGGGTCAGGTTTCTCAACATATTAAGCCGAGGCAGACTGGAGGATTCCCTAGTAATACTGAAAATGCTAGGCAGCCCACACATGAGCAGTGTAAAGCTATTACTACTAGGAGTGGGAAGAAATTATCAGGGCCGGAAAAAAAAAGCTGAAACAGTAAGAAAACCTGCCGAGGAAGTTGCCCCGACAGGTGATAAACAGACTGCTGCCGACGAGCCTGTCACGACAGCAGAAGCGATAGGGGAGAAAATTGATGAACCCAAACCTCCTCAGATTCGTATGTAGTAGGAAGGACGTATTGCTGATTATCGTCCCCCACCTCCTTTTCCCCAACGGATACAGCAAGCTAAACAAGAATCTCAACTTAAAAAGATTTATGATATATTTAAGCAGGTTCATATTAATATTCCGCTGTTAGATGCCGTTAGGGAGATGCACGGTTATGCCAAATTTCTCAAGGATGTCATGTCAAAGAAATCTAAACTTGGGGAATTTGAAACGGTAAAGATGACAGAAGGTTGCATGAGTATTCTTCACCGGCAGCCACCCCAGAAAAAGAAGGATCCGGGGAGCTTCATCATACCTTGTGTAATCGGAAATAAATTTGTGGGTAAGGCATTTTGTGATCTTGGTGCTAGTGTTAATTTAATGCCAAAATCTGTTTTTCAGAAATTAGGTATTGGAAAGGCGCGGCCCACGACAGTAACTCTGCAGCTGGCAGATCGCTCTTACGTTCATCCAGAAGGAAAAATTGAAGATATTCTGGTAAGAGTGGATAAATTTATTTTTCCTGCTGACTTTCTTGTTTTAGATTGTGAGGCAGACGAAAACGCACCAGTCATCCTTGGGCGACCCTTCTTAGCCACGGGAAGATTACTGATTGATGTGGAGAAAGGAGAACTCACCATGCGAGTGAACGATCAAGAGATCTAGTTGAATGTTCTCCAAGCAATGAAACATGCTGATGTAGACGAGGCATGCAAGGCTATCAGTGACGTTACCCTTGACCAACCCTAAATTAGGTCGGGCTGTCACGATATTAAATTTGGTCACTACCGCGGCAGCCACCTATAGGACTGTCACGACAGCACTGACAACAGCACCGACGACAACAACTCCTTTGAATCTGATACATCTGATACTGAAGATCAGGAGGAGGTAAACTGGTTAGGAAATCGTCCAGGTAAGATATTTGAACCTTTGAATTATACTTCGGATAACCATTTAATTCAAAAGCCATCTACTGTTGAACCACCTGCCTTAGAACTGAAGCCCCTGCCAGGGCAGTAAAAATATGCTTTTCTTGGTTCAAATGATACGTTGCCCGTAATCATCTCTTCTAAGCTGCCGCAGGAACAGGAACGACAGCTAATCGGCATGCTAAGGCAGCACAAAAAGGCGATTGGATGGACGATTGCTGACATTCAAGGCATTAGTCCGGCGTTATGCATGCACAAAATCCTTCTAAAGGAAGATCATAAGCCGACTATTGATGCCCAAAGGCGGCTAAACCATGCTATGAAAGAGGTGGTGCGTAAAGAGATAATCAAATGGTTAGATGCTGGTATTATTTACGCCATCTCTGACAGCAAATGGGTGAGCCCGGTGCAATGTGTTCCCAAGAAAGGAGGAATGACCGTGATAACCAATGAGAACAATGAGTTAATCCCAACCAGGACTGTGACCGGTTGGAGGGTTTGTATGGACTATCGGAAGCTCAAAAAAGCTACCCGAAAGGACCATTTTCCTTTACCCTTTATTGATCAAATGCTTGATAGATTAGCGGGTAAACCTTACTATTGTTTTCTTGAAGGTTATTCAGGTTATAATCAAATTGCTATCGCACCAGAGGATCAAGAAAAGACGACTTTCACATGCCCCTATGGAACGTATGCTTTTAGGAGAATGCCGTTTGGATTATGCAATGCACCCGCCACCTTCCAAAGGTGCATGATGGCCATATTCTCCGATATGGTAGAAGACTTCCTGGAGATATTTATGGATGATTTTTCCGTCTTTGGAGACGATTTTGAGAGCTGCCTCGGCAATCTACAAAAGGTACTTGAAAGATGTGAAAAAGCAAATCTAGTCTTGAATTGGGAAAAATGCCACTTTATGGTGGATGAAGGGATAGTCATTGGCCATAAGATTAGCTGCCGTGGCATAGAAGTCGATAGGGCCAAAATAGAAGTGATCGAGAAGCTGCCGCCGCCGACCACAGTCAAAGGTATTAGAAGTTTCTTAGGGCATGCTGGTTTCTACCGGAGATTCATTGCAAATTTCTCAAAAATCACCAAGCCCCTCTACCATCTTTTAGAGCAGAACCGACGCTTTGATTTTGATGATGAATGTACTGAAGCATTCAAGATCCTGAAGGAAAAACTGGTAACAGCCCCAATAGTACAGCCATCAGACTGGACACAGCCATTTGAGATTATGTGTGATGCTAGTGACTATGATGTCGGGGCAGCACTTGGGCAGCGGAGAGACAAGTTATTTCATGTCATATATTATGCCAGCAAGACACTGAATGACGCCCAAGTGAACTACACCACCACAGAAAAGGAGTTATTAGATGTGGTGTTCTCCATTGACAAGTTTCGTTCTTACATACTTGGGATGAAAGTAATAGTGCACACAGACCATTCTGCCCTTAAGTATTTGTTCGTGAAAAAGGATGCAAAGCCTAGATTGATACGGTGGATCCTGCTATTGCAAGAATTCGACCTTGAAATCAAGGACAAAAAATCAGGTGGCAGACCACTTGTCAAGGTTGGAGAAGGGACAGAGTCTGCCAATAGATGAGACTAACATACTGGAGACTTTCCTCGATGAGCAGCTCTTTGCTGCCGCAACAGTCATGGCGACAGGTAAGTCTTCTGAACTCCCTTGGTATGCTGATTTCGTTAATTTTATAGTTAGTGGAATACTTCCTTCTGATCTTAATTATCAAGCCAAGAAGAGGTTCCAAAATGATGTTAAGCATTATTATTGGGACGAACCTCTTCTTTTCAAAATGTGTGCAGATCAGGTTATAAGGAGGTGTGTACCACAAGAAGAGCAAGAAGACATTCTCCATCACTCCCAAGCTTCACAATATGGAGGTCACTTAGGAGGCAACAAAACTGCTGCCAAGGTGCTGCAGTCAGGGTTCTACTGGCCGACACTGTATAAAGATGCACAGGACTTCTACAAGAACTGTGACAGGTGCCAGCAGACAGGTTACATCTCAAGGAGAAACGAGATGCCACTACAGAATATTCTAGAAGTCGAGATCTTCGACGTTTGGGGGATCGATTTTATGGGACCTTTTCCATCTTCATGTGGAAATCTATACATCCTCTTAGCAGTGGACTATGTCTCTAAGTCGGTTGAAGCTATCACCACTCAAAAGAATGATGCCAAGACAGTCCAAAAGTTTCTACACAAAAACATTTTTTTCAAGATTTGGCATCCCTAAGGCGATTATCAGTGATGAAGGGAGACATTTTGAAAATAGGGTTATTGCTGCCGCCTTGAAGAAATATGGTGTCAAGCATCGGATCGCGACAGCATACCACCCACAGACCAATGGACAAGCTGAGATATCCAATAGGGAAGTTAAGAACATTCTTGAAAAGATGGTTAAGCCAACTAGGAAAGATTGGTCTTTACTCCTCAACGATGCATTATGGGCATATCTCCATACCGATTGATTTATGGAAAAACCTGTCATCTGCCTGTCGAGATAGAGCACATAGCATATTGGGCAATCAAGGCAGTAAATTTGGACTTGGACAAGGCAGGCCAGAAAAGGCTGTTAGATTTGAACGAGATTGAAGAAATAAGAACAATGGCCTACGACAATGCAAGAATTTACAAGGAGAAAACTAAGAAGTGGCATGACAGGAAGTTGCTGCCACGACAGTTCTGCCCAGGGCAGCTTGTATTGTATTGTTGTTCTGCCCACGACAACAACAGTAACTGTCCGAGGGACAGAAGTGCCATTCACAGCAGAGCGCATCAACAATTTTTATGGCCTCTACTTCGGCCCCAACGACGATGCTCACCAGCAGTTCCTGGACACCCTAGACACCGCTGCCTTCGATGATGTCATGGTAGAAGTGACAGAAGAAGGAATTGAATGGAACACGAGCAAGAAAAATCCCAATACCGTAAGAAGGGGGCAGCTGCTTCCAGAAGCCAAATTATGGAACGCTTTCATCAAGAAGCAGATTCTGCCGTCCTCCCATCATACCACAGTGGACCAGCAGAGGCTAGCCCTAATCCACTCAATCATGAACAAACGGCCCATAAATGTGGGACGCTACATGAGGGAGAGTATCTTGGACTGCACGCACAGATCAACAGCCCTCCTCTGCCTGCCCTTCCTGATTACATCTCTCTGCCGCTGCTCTGCCGTACCAGAAGCCACCACCGATCGACTAGTGAAAGGACGGGGCTGGACAGACAAGAATATTATCAGCCTCATGGAGCTGACAGTAGCAACCCCCATCTCTTCCGTCAACCCTAATGTCGCCCCAGCAGAATCATCAGAGGAGCCCAACACTGAACCTGCCGCAACAGCTGCTCCGACAGACACATCCACTCAAATCCTTGCTGCCATTCAGAGGATGGAGGACAAACAGCTGGGTCTGATGACATTCATTAAGGATTTTGCCGCCTCCACGGTAAATTTCATTAACCATACTTTAAATTATCCTGATGTTGTCTTTCCCATCTTCCCTGCCCACTATTTCACCGTCCCCACCCCTGCCCACACACCTACACCTCCTGCCTCACCACACACACATTCTGCTGCATCCACTCCATCACCTGCCCCGACGGCAGCCGGCAGCCCTCAGGCCGATACATCCGCCCGAGGGACGAAGCGACCGCCCTCGGCTGACATTGCTGCCTTCGTAGCTGGTTTTTCTTCTTCCTCTGTCTGGGCTGAAAGTGAGGCAGAACCCTCTATTTGGAGGAATTTGGAGAAGGAATTCACACCTGTCAAGAGGCAAAAAAAGATGGCCAACAGAAAGCTTATGCCAAAGGCCAGCACCACCACCAGCAGCAGCAGCACTTGGGACAGCGGCAGCAGCTCTGACATCCAGGTCGTAGAGCAACCAGCCCAGCCTGCCCCACAGCCCAGGATCCGCCGCCAAATATGCCTCAGCAGCAGTGAAGACAGTGTTTAAAATTTAAGTCTTTTATTTTCGTCTTATTGCTGCTGCCTTATCTATATTTTGTGATGTACTGCCTTCATTTTTATTTTTGTCATTTGCATTGAGGGCAATGCAACCCTCGAGTTTGGGGGTGGCAACCCTCCATTTTAATGGAGTCTTAGTACATCTTAATTATTTGTTGTGTCTTATTTATTTTCTAAAAAAAATATCAGAAAAGACTGAATATTTTGGCTTAAAACTGTGATTTGAACTTACCTGTCATGACAGCTCTGTCGTGGCAGCATCTTTAGGACAGTTTAAGGAGAAGTTTAGAGCCTTTCTATAGTTCTGAAAACTTAAACACCATTGTGACTGTTATACTGCTTAGATTTCTTTTAGCCAAACTAGAATAGGAAGCTTAGTACTTGAATAGCCCCTAGAGGTGCCTAACACTGGCTCTAGGAAAGAAGTTTAGCAAAAGAGACTCAAAAACCTAGAGGTGCCCGAAACCGGCTCTAGGAAGCTAACTAGAGGTGCCTAAAACTGGCTCTAGTAAAACTTTAGAAAAGTCGAGTCAAAAGAAAGAAATCAAAGAAGCATGAAAATGTGCATTCAAAAATAAACTTTGGCATAAAAATTCGAGTTAAGAGTTGAATATTCTAGTGAAACTAAGAGAGTCTTAGCATATAACTGTTCATAAGCATGCACACACTGCACGAGAACTATAGTGAGATTCCAGACAGATCCTAATCTATCCGACGGGTTGCTGCCATCACAGAGAATGAGCGACGAGTATGGGAAAGCTCACTGTTTGAAAGCCAAAACAAAAATAATTTTTTCTTTTAGGTCTTAGTTGCTTGAGGGCAACCAAAAACTTGAGTTTGGGGGTGTGTTGAGAGTGTAAAAGTTCTATTATTTACACCCTTTTTAACCCATATTTCTGCTGCATTCAAGCATCATTGCATTACATTTAGGTTAGTTTACAGCAAAACATCACAAATATATTAAAGGCACAAATTCTACTAAAAGATGGCTAATTTTGCAGGTTGCCGCCATAGTAGACGGAGAAGGCAGGCGCAGGGCAGATAAGCAGAAGAGCTGAACTGAACAAGCAGACAAAGAGGACGATGCTGCCATGGTGCTGCTGTGACAGCAGAGGACGACAGCAAGTTAGTGGAGAAAAAGCAAAGTGGACCTCGATAGATAGTGAAAATTCTGCTCGTCTGTCGTGTGAAAACCATATATTTTTCCAAGCCCCGGATCAAAAGATATGTCAAGCCCAAAGCTCAAGGAGAGAAAATCCCAAGAAACAAGGAGGACGGCTAGAAAGTAGGATCCTTGAAGATTAAGTCTTTATTAGAATCATACTTTTAATTAAAGTTGTAATCCTTGTTAACTTAGATAACTTGAGCCCAAAGCTTATATAAGGGCATGTATTTTAACCTAGGGCATATCTCATATCCCATAGCCGATTACCCCATAACCGACAACCAAAAACCCCTAGCCGTTTACCCGCCGTCGACATGTTCTAAATCCCCCCTAGGGCCACGGGTTGATTTGTAAAGTAGTTGCAAGGGTTGTTTTGTTTTAGGAATTTTTAAGTTCAATAAAATAAACTTCAAGTTCTCTTATTTTGGTTATTAATATCTTGCAAGAGCATCGGGAGAGCATTGTGAGGTTATCTATTTACTTAGCATCGGGAGAGTTAAGTATATGAAAGAAATAAGAGCAAGTTCTCTAGTTTATAGTTGAACTATCTTGTGCCTAGGGATAGGGCAAGGTTAAGTGGCTAAAGAAGAATTCATACACATCGGTGTTCATCCTTCGATTCACGCCGGGAGGTATCATCAAAGACGTGATCATCGACAGACTTGGACCTAGGGATAGGCCAAGGCAGATTTTAGATTCTTGCCAAACTTGAAGTACTGAGTTGGTGTGTTTGCTGCCGCAACGATCAACGGACTGCTGCCGCGACAGGTACTGCCGCGACGGGCGCAACGACAGAACTGAATTTCCTAAGCATTGCAATACCTGCACTACTGAGCAATTCAATATCAGCCCATTCTCTCTATCTTGATATTTAAAATCTTTTATTTACGTTTACTTTATTATTCTCGTGACAACTCTCAAATATTTCATTTACTTTTCGTGCAGTGAACTAAGGTGAAGCTATTAGCCCAATCCATGTGGAGACGATGTCCGATACTTCGTATCACTTTACTACTTGCGTCGTGTATACTTGCACTACCATTGCGATAGACTATTTTACACGCAACACCTATAAGCCCATAACGCATCATTCAGGTGTAGAGACCAATCTTTCCTAGTTGGCTTAACCATTTTTTCAAGAATGTTCTTGACTTCCCTATTGGATATTTTTGCTTGTCCATTGGTCTGTGGGTGATATGCTGTTGCGATCCTGTGCTTGACACCATACTTCTTCAAGGCAGCAGCAATAACCCTATTGTCGAAATGTCTCCCTTCATCACTGATGATCGCCTTAGGGATGCCAAACCTAGAAAAGATGTTTTTGTGTAAGAACCTTTGAACTCTCTTGGCGACATTCTTTTGAGTAGTGATAGCTTCAACCCACTTAGATACATAATCTACTGCCAAGAGGATGTATAAATTCTCACATGAAGATGGGAATGGTCCCATAAAATCAATCCCCCAAACGTCGAAGATCTCGACTTCAAGAATATTCTACAGTGGCATCTCGTGTCTCCTTGAGATGTTTCCTGTCTGTTGGCACTTGTCACAGCTCTTGTAGAAGATTTACGCATCTCTATACATTGACGGCCAATAAAATCCTGACTGCAGAACCTTGGCAGCAGTTTTGTTGCCTTCTAAGTGTCCTCCATACTGTGAAGCATGGCAGTGATGAAGTATGTCTTCTTTTTCATCCTGTGGTACGCATCTCCTTATAACCTGATCTGCACAGATTTTGAAAAGAAGAGGTTCGTCCCAATAATAATGTTTAACATCATTTTGGAACCACTTACTGGCTTGATAATTAAGGTCAGGAGGAATTATTCCGCTAACTAAGAAATTAACGAAACCAGCATACCAGGGGAGTTTCGAAGACTTACCTACCGCCATGGCTGTCGCGGCAGTGACAGCGACAGCAAAGAGCTGCTCATCTGGGAAGGTCTCCAATATGTTTGTCTCATCTGTTGGTAGACTCTGTCCCTTTTCCAATCTTGACAAGTCATCTGCCGCTTGATTCTCTGTCCCCTTTTTGTCCTTGATTTCAAGGTCGAATTCTTGCAATAGCAGGATCCAACGTATCAATCGAGGCTTTGCATCCTTTTTTGCGAACATATACTTCAATGCAGAGTGGTCTGTGTGCACTATGACCTTCGTTCCAAGTATATAAGAACGAAACTTGTCAATGGAGAATACCACAGCTAATAACACCTTTTATGTGGTGGTGTAGTTTACTTGGGCGTCGTTCAGTGTTTTGCTGGCATAGTATATGACATGAAATAATTTGTCTCTCCGCTGCCCAAGTGCTGCCCTGACAGCATAGTCACTAGCATCACACATGATCTCAAATGGCTATGTCCAGTCTGGTGGATGTACTATTCGGGTTGTTACCAGCTTTTCCTTCAGAACCTTGGATGCTTCAGTACATTCATCGTTAAAGTCGAAGGGTCGGTTCTGCTCCAGAAGATGGCATAAGGGCTTGGTGATTTTTGAAAAATTCGCAATGAACCTTCGATAAAAACCAACATGTCCTAAGAAACTTCTGATTCCCTTGACTGTGGTGGGTGGCGGCAGCTTTTCGATCACTTCTATCTTGGCTCTGTCGGCTTCTATGCCACGACAGCTAATCTTATGGCCAATGACTATCCCTTCATCCACCATGAAGTGACATTTTTCCCAGTTCAACACTAAGTTTGCTTTTTCACATCTTTCGAGTACCTTTTGTAGGTTGCCTAGGCAGCTTTCAAAGTCGTCTCCAAAGACTGAAAAGTCATCCATAAAAATCTCTAGGAAGTCCTCCACCATATCGGAGAATATGGCCATCATGCACATTTGGAAGGTGGCTGGTGCATTGCATAGTCCAAATGGCATCCTCCTAAAAGCATAAGTTCCGTAAGGGCATGTGAACGTCGTCTTTTCTTGATCTTCCGGTGCGATAGCTATTTGATTGTAACCTAAATAACCATCAAAAAAACAATAATAAGGTTTACTCGCTAGTCTATCAAGCATTTAATCAATAAAGGGTAAAGGAAAGTGGTCCTTTCAGGTAGCTTTGTTAAGCTTCCGATAGTCCATACAAACCCTCCAACCGGTCACAGTCCTGGTTGGGATTAGCTCATTGTTTTCGTTGGTTACCACGGTCATTCCTCCTTTCTTGGGAACACATTGCACCGGGCTCACCCATTTGTTGTCCGAGATGGCGTAGATTATTCCAGCATCAAGCCATTTGATTATCTCTTTTCGCACCACCTCTTTCATCGCATGGTTTAGCCGCCTTTGAGCATCTATAGTCGGCTTATGATCATCCTCTAGAAGGATTTTATGCATACATAAGGCCGGACTAATGCCTTGAATATCGGCTATCGTCCATCCAATAGCCTTTTTGTGCTGCTGTAGCATCCCTATTAACTGATGTTCCTGTTCCTGCATCAACTTGGAAGAGATGATTACGGGCAACGTATCATTTAAACCAAGAAAAGCATATTTTAGCTGCCCTGGAAGGGGCTTAAGTTCTAAAACATGGGGCTCAACAGTTGATGGCTTTTGGATTGCATGGTTATCCGAGGTATAATTTAAAGGCTCGAATAACTTACCTGGACGAATGCCTATCTAGTTTACCTCCTTCTGATCTTCAGTATCGGATATATCAGATTCTAAGAAGTTGTTTTCGTCGGTGATGTTGTGACAGTCTTCTAAGTGGCTGCCGAGGCAGTGACCAATTTTGATGTCGTGACAGCCCGACCTGATGCAGGGTTGGTCAAGGTTAACTTAAGTGATAACCTTGCATTATTCTTATACATCAGCGTGCTTCATAGCTTGGAGAACATTCAACTTTATTTCTTGATCGTTCACTCTCATGGTGAGTTCTCCTTTTTTCACATCAATCAGTGATCTTCCCGTGGCTAAGAAGGGTCGCCCCAGGATGATTGGTGCGTTTTCATCTGCTTCACAATCTAAAACAAGAAAGTCAGCAGGAAAAATAAACTTATCCACTCTTACCAGAATATCTTCAATTTTCCTTCCGGATGAACGTAAGAGCGGTCTGCCAGCTGCAGAATTACTGTTGTGGGCCGAGCTTTTCCAATACCTAATTTCTGAAAAACAGATTTTGGCATTAAATTTATACTAGCACCAAGATCACAAAGTGCCTTACCCACATATTTGTCTCCGATTACACAAGGTATGATGAAGCTCCCCGGATCCTTCTTTTCTTGGGTGGATGCTTGTGCAGAATACTCATGCATCCTTCTGTCATCTTAACCGTTTCAAATTCCCCCTCTAGATTTCTTCGACATGTCATCCTTGAGAAATTTATCATAACCATGCATCTCCCTAATGGCATCTAATAGCGGAATGTTGATGTGAACCTGCTTAAAAATATCATAAATCTTTTTAAGCTGAGATTCTTGCTTCAATTTCTGTAACTGTTGAGGAAAAGGAGGTGGAGGACAATAATCAGCAATACGTCCTTCCCACTGCATACGAATCTGAGGAGGTTTGGGTTCATCATCTTTCTCCTCTGCCGCTTCTGCTGTCGTGACAGGCTCTTCGGTAGCAGGCTGTTTGTTACCTGTCGGGGCAGCTTCCTCGGCAGGTATGTCCAAGGCTGGTTTCTTCACTGTTTCAGCTTCCTTCTCTGGCCCTGGTAGTTTCTTCCCACTCCTAGTGATAATGGCTTTAAACTGCTCATGTGTGGGCTGCCTAGCATTTTCAGTATTGCTAGGAAATCCGCCAGTTTGCCTTGGGTTGATATGGTGGGAAACATGACCCATCTGTGTCTCCAAAGATTTCAGAGTAGCTTCATGATTTGTCATCCGCATCTCTGTTTTATAAATGAATGTCTCCGTCTTCTTGACAAATTGATTCATGTTCTCAATGTAAGTTCCTGTTTGAGACATAAACGTGGTCAGAGTCTGTTCTAGTATACTGTTTGTGGCAGCTGGTGGCTATTGCTGCTGCGGCTGCAGTTGCTATCGAGTCAGCAATTTAGGTCCTCCCTGATTCTGATTATTGTGTGCTTGAGGATTCTGGGCATTATTAGGATTACTCCAAGAGAACTTGGGATCCTTTCTCCAGCTGGGATTGTAAATGTTGGAGTTATAATTCTGCTTGTTGTAGTTTCTAACATACTTTCCCTCTTCTAACTGTATAGGACATTCATCCGAACTGTGATTTCCTTCACAAATTTCACATACCTCTTCGACAGCAAATATCGGCTGTGAATCATCGTTCAAAATCTTTTTCATTGCCTTAGTGAGGTATGCCACCTGTGATTTCAAATTGTTGTCGGCCTCATAATCCTTAACAGCTAAGACCTGTTTACCCCCTCTTCTCGCTGTCGGAATCTGCTCCTCATTCTTAGCAAGATTTTTCAATACTTGCATTGCCTCATCTGGGTCTTTGTCCAGTAGTAATCCGTTTGCTGCTGAATCAATTCGAATATGAGTTTGTAAATTGGCAGCATTATAAAACTTGGTTACCTGGTTCCAGACGTGGAATCCATGCATTGGGCAGTTCCGTAGAAGAGTGGTAAATCTGTCCCAAGCCTCGTGTATTGGCTCGTCATCTTCCTGTTGAAAAGTAGCAATTTCATTACGTAATCGCTCAGATAAATGTGAGGGATTAAAACGAGATAAAAATTCACGAGACAAATCTGCCCAAGTTCTAATTGAACCCGGCATAAGTTTATTCCACCAAGTCTTTGCTCTGTCCCTCAATGAATGGGGAAATAACTGAAGCCTCAGTATCTCCGGATTAACTCCTGGTAGTCTAAACGAACCACAGATTTCCTGGAACATTTTGAGATGCTCCCTAGCATCCTCTGTAGCAGCACCACTAAATTGACCGACATTGTTGATCATGCTAAACATAACAGGTTTCAGCTCGAAGTTGTCAACATCTATATCCGGCAGCGTGGTTTCTAGTTCTACATGATCATTCAGCATGTAGTCTCGACAGGACCGTTGTGCGGCAGCGGCAGGCGGGTCGCCGACAGGAGGTATAATCTCTCCATCTCCGACAGGAGGGTTATTACCCTGGGGGTTCCCTTGGTTGTTCATCGTCTCTAACTATTCTTCAAGGTACTCGTTCTTGGCTAGTACATGACGAAGTCGGTTCCTAAGATTGAACGAACGTTTGATTTCAGGATCTAATGGATACTCAGGTTCTTCTCCTTGTCTCGATTTGCGTATAAACAAGAAACCTTATGAAAACCAAAAGTTGAACAAACCAAATTAAAATAGAAAAATAAAAATAAAAATAAAAATAAAAGTGCAGTAAAAGAAAAGATAGAGTTATGTTGCCAGTCCTCGACAACGGCGCCAAAAACTTGTTGCGTGTAAAAGTGTCTATCGCAATTGTAGTGCAAGTGTACACGACGCAATTAGTAAAGTGATACGAAAGTATCGGATATCGTCTCCACAGGGACTGGGCTAATAGCTTCACCTTGAATTACTGCACGAGAGTAAAGAAAATATTTAAGATGTTTGTTACGAGAATAATAAAGGAAACTTAAATAAAATAGTAGAGAAATCAAGATAGAGAGAATGGGCTGGTATTGAATTGCTCAGTAGTGTAGGTATTGCTAAGTCTAGGAGAATCAGTTCTGTCGTCGTCCCCGTCACGGCAGCACCTATCGCGACGGCAGTCTGTTGCTTGTCGCAGCAGCGAACACTCAACTTTGTACTTCAAGTTTGGCAAGAATCCTTGCTGTGCCTTGGCCTATCCCTAGGTCCAAGTCTGTCGATGAACACGTCTTTGATGATACCTCCCGACGTGAATCGAAGGATGAACACCGATGTTGTTGAATTCTTCTTTAGCAACTTAACCTCATCCTATCCCAAGGTCCGAGATAGTTTAACTATAAACTAGAGAACTCGCACTTATTCCTTTCGTATACTTAACTCTCCCGATATTAAGTAAATAGATAACCTCGCAATGCTCTCTCGATACTCTTGCAAGATGTTAATAACCAGAATAAGAGAACTTGAAGTTTAATTTATTGAATTGAAAATTCCTAAAACAAAAGCAACCCTTGCAACTACTTTACAAAACAACACGTGGCCCTAAGGGGAATTTAGAACATGATGAGAGGATGAAAACGGCTAGGGTTTTGGGAAGAAGGCTAGAGATGGGTGATGATCTCTCCTAGGTCGAAATACATGCCCTTATATAGGCTTTGGGTCCAAGTTTTCTAAAATAGCAAGAATACAAGTTTAAATTAAAGTACAACTCTAATAAAGACTAAATCTTCAGAGAATCTAGCTTTAACTCGTCCTTCTTCTTGCTTGGGATTTTCTCTCCTTGAACTTTGGGCTTGGCATTCCTTCTGATCTAAGGCTTGGAAAAATATACTGGTTTTCCACGACAGACAGGCTTAATTTTCTCTATCTGTCGAGGTCCACTTTGCTTCTTCTCCTCAAAACTGCCGTCGTCCTCTGCTGTCACGGCGGCAACCATGGCAGCATCATCCTCCTTGACTGCTCATCCAGTTCCAGCTCTTCTGCTCATTGCCCAGCGCCTGCCTCTCCATCTGCTACAGCAGCAACCTGCAAAAGCAATCAATTTCAGTAGAAACTGTGCCTTTTAATATATTTGTGATGTCTAACTGTAAACTAACCTAAATGCAATGAATTGTGCTTGAATGTAGCAGAAATATGGGTTAAATAGGGGGTAAATAATAGAACTTTTACACACTCAACATGTGGTCCCACCGTGTGTGTTGGTTGTGCATGTGCAAACCATGTAGTTGTCTTGTTGTGATACCTTTTGTGCATTCAATGGTTTACTTAGTATTTAAGAAAAGTGTTTTGAAAACTGCATGATTGTTGAGTTTTAGGGCTTCGCTCACTAAGCTATCAAGCTTACGCTCTCCTTTTTCCAACATGCAAATCGTTAGAATTCGGGAGGCAAGTGGGCAAGGGAGGAGCCTTTTTGGAGTTCTTAAGTAGCTCAAGTATGATTTAAGTGATTGTAATAATGCCTAGATATTAAGGGTATTAGACTTGTATGGTGATGGAGTTTAAACTCCTTTGTTAGTTTTTGATGTTCTAGCATGATGGTTTGTTGGTGCCATGTGTTGTATGAGCATTGTTGGACTCATGTATGTTGGATTGTTGTTAATGTCTTGTTATGGATTTGTAAACCATGTTTACCTTGTTGCCTAAATGCATTATGTTTTGAAGGTTTATGACCTTATTCCATGAATGCTATGTGTGGTTGTTTAAAGGCATGTTGACATGATATGTAATACATTTGGTGAATGCTTGAATTCCTTTATGAATGGCTTTTTATGTATGTTAAGTGTTCGAACATGTTTGTAGTAGGGTGTATGCCTCTAGAGTATGTATTTGCATGTTGTGTCTTGATTCTTGATGTTTGAGGCATGTTGGGGACGTTTGGAGATGCCTAGAACTGATTTTAGAAACACACAGACTGCAGGCGTTTCAGAACGGGTAAGGTCATTTCGGAACGAGTGTGGTTCTAGAGACATCCGTATCAGAACGCGTTCTGATACAGTTTGAATATTGTGAACCCCTATTCCGATACGCGTACCGAAATGTTTTGGCTACTGTGAGGGTCTGTTTCGAAACGTCCAGGCGAAAAAGGGACCCTGTACCGAAACGAGGTGGGTCGTATCGGTATGGGTATTCTGGCTTTTAAAACGGGGACCCGTGTTTCGAAACAGGCTTGCCTGTTTCGAAACACATGCTTGTAATTTGGGCTTTTGGAATCTTTGGAGGTCCTCAAGTGTTGCGCTTGGGCTCAGGTTGTTGTGTGCTCTTTTGTGAGCCTTGTTTGTAGTCGTGTATGGTTGTTTTGGGCGCGTGTGTAAGAAAATGGACTAACTTGAATATATGGTAAATTGAAATTAACTCACGTCTCATCTGCTTAGTCTTGTCTTGCTTACCCGCTGTCGTTCCACACATAGGATTTAATGATCCATCTAGACAAGATAATTAAAGAAAAATTTTCTAGGGCCGCTAATCGAAGGGGAGCCTTAACGGGTTTCACTTTAGTTTTCCCCGTGTAGCCTACTCAAACCGGTCAGTCGTCCAGACCAGGACGAGGGGGTTACAAATGATGTTTCTAGTAGGGTATTACAACTAATCCACATGGATTTATTTGGGCCTATTAGAACTATGAGCTTGGGTGGTAAGTCATATGCATTTGTATTGGTAAACGACCTTTACTAAAATTACCCAAAATGATATTGATCATAAAATTTCACTCATTAGAAGTGATCATGGAACCGAATATCAAAATATGGGTTTTTGAAGATTTTTGTAATGAAAATGGTATTAGCCATAATTTTTTGGCTCCTCGAACTCCTCAACAAAATGGGGCAGTTGAAAGGAAAAATAGAATTTTAGAAGAAATGGCTAGGACTATGCTTTGTGAAAAGAACTTACCTAAGTATTTTTGGGCGAAAGCCACTAATATGGCTTGTTATATTATTAATAGAGTAATGATTAGGCCAATTTTAAAGAAAACACCTTATGAAATTTTAAAATCCAAAAATCCTAACATTAGATATTTTCACCCATTTGGTTGTAAGTGTTTTGTTTTAAACAATGGAAAAGACAACTTAGGTAAATTTGATGCAAAAAGTGATAAAGCAATATTTTCGGGTTATTCCCTAAACTCTAAAGCCTACCATGTATTTAATAAAAGAACATTGGTTGTTGAAGAGTTTATACATGTTCTTTTCGATGATAACCTTCTTCTGAGGAAGGATTCTTGTGATGATGATGATGTAGGGATCATTGAAGCCATTGATGGAGGACAAACTGTAGAACTAATGTTTTGATATAATAATTGAAAAATGTTTTGGACTGATTTAAAAAGAATTCAAAACTATTTCCAAAGTCCAAACAACTTGAAACTATGTTTAGGGATGTTTTTAAAAGTGTTTTACATGTTTTCAAAAGCCAAACTACACAAAACCATCCAGGAGTTTCGAAACACCCTTAGGTGTTTCGATACGGGGTATTCCAGTAGCTAAAACGTTTCGATACTGGTATCGAAACGGGCCTTCCCTGGATGAGAATTTTTCCCAGCGTTTCGATACGGGCTATGCCGTTTCGATACGCCTACGTGGCATCGACCACAACGGTCATAAACCCCAACGACTATTTTCCAACTAACTTTTAAATGCAGAGCGTTTCGATACGGCCCATGGCGTTTCGATACGGATGCTTGTCAGACTACAACAGCTCTTTCTACTTGAAGAGCGTATCGAAACGGGTTCAAGCGTTTCGATACGGGTAGCAGCAGAACTGCATTTATGGTGGGAAATAAAGTCCTCAACGGCTCCAAATCATCCACAACGGCTAGTAACGACTACAAACTTATTAAGGAGTATAAAAGGGACCTCCAAGCATCAAGTAAAGGCTAATGCTTCAATTATCAATCAACAAATGATCAAAAAGTGTCTTTGTACTTAAATTGTCAATTCTTGTATAGACAAACACTAGTGAGCCAAAATTGTCAAATTTGCTCAAGTGTTTTAGGTTTTGGGTGAGTACTTTAATTGTGCAAACAAACACCTATTAGAGGGATTTGTGTTTGCTTTTCTTATCTCTTGTAAAGAGGGTTTGATCAAGGCTTTTGGTAGAAAGCTTGATCGGTGTATAAGGGTTTCCTCCTAAGCCTAGAAAAGGGGACGAATCAATAGTGGATTGATTGGAAATCCTTAGTGGGAAGCTAAGGTAGTGGATGTAGACCTTGGTTAGAAGGTTGAACCACTCTAAAATCGTTTTGTGTCATTTACATTTAAGCTTCCACACCACATCCACCCAAAAATCCACCTCTCCACCACTTGGTGAGCAACATCGGTTGAAGGAATTGAGCTCCTCACAACTCAACACAAACATCAAAGGTGGATGAGATTCCAACCAAAGAAGAAGATGCACAAGATCCACCTCTTGAGGCCTTGAAGGACTTAGCTCTTTAGGAAAAGAAGGTAAAATACACAAGGGAGTTCAGCTATGTCAAATGTGGTGAAATCTTGGGTGATCCATCCAAGGGGGTAACTACTAGATCCTCTCTCAAATTAATGAACCGTGTTGCATTTCTTTCATGCATTGAGCCTAAAAATATCAAAGAAGAAATAAAAGATGATTTTTGGATTTTGGCCATGCAAGAAGAACTAAATCAATTTGAGAGAAGTAAAGTATGGACATTAGTTGAAACGCCTAGTAATCAATCTACTGTAGGAACTAAATGGGTCTTTAGGAATAAACTAGATGAGAGTGCTAACATAGTGAGAAACAAGGCTAGGCTTGTTGCTAGAGGTTACACTCAAGAAGAGGGAATTGATTTTGATGAAACATATGCACTCGTAGCTAAAATGGAAGCTATTAGGATGCTTTTCATGTTACCATGATTTCAAGCTTTTTCGAATGGATGTAAAAAGTGCTTTTCTAAATGGTTTTATAAATGAAGAAGTGTATGTTGAATAACCATCGGGTTTTGAGGATCCAAAATTTCCAAATCATGTTTTTAAATTAACCAAAGCTCTTTATGGTTTAAAACAAGCTCCTAGAGCTTGGTATGAAAGGCTTTCAAACTTTTAAATTGAAAAAGGTTTTGAAAAAGGCAAGGTGGACACTACACTTTTCATAAAAAGAGATTGTAATGACTTCTTAGTAGTGCAAATTTATGTTGATGATAATATTTTTGGTTCTACTAATGAATGTTCTTGCAAATAATTTTCTAAGCTAATGCAAGGTGAATTCGAGATGAGCATGATAAGGGAGCTCTCATTCTTCTTGGGGCTCCAAATCAAACAAAGTAAGGATGGCACGTTCATCAATCAAGCAAAGTACGTGAATGATATGCTCAAAAAGTTCAGCTTGGAGAATGTAAAGCCTCAAGCCACTCCTATGAGCTCTTCTATAAAGCTTGACAAAGATGAAGGAGGAAAGTGTGTCGATTCTAAGCTTTATAGATCTATGATAGGTTCTTTGCTTTACCTTGCCGCAAGTAGACCATATATTATGTTTAGTGTTTGCTTGTGTGCTAGGTTTCAAGCTAGTCCTAGAGAATCACACTTAGTAGCCATTAAGAGAATTTTTAGATACCTTAGAGACACACCTAACTTAGGTCTTTGGTATCCTAAAGATTCTTCCTTTAGCCTTCATGCTTATTCGGATGCGGATTATGGGTGATGCAAGATAGGTAGGAAAAGTACCTCCGGAACATGCCAATTCTTAGGTAGTTTGCTCGTATCTTGGATTTTTAAGAAACAAAATAGCGTAGCCTTATCTACCACCGAAACGGAGTACATATCCTTAGGGAGTTGTTGTGTTCAAATCTTTTGGATGAAGCAACAACTCTTAGATTATGGTGTTCGAGTAGAAGCTATACCCCTTAGGTTTGACAATACTAGTTTCATTTGTCTCACTAAGAATCCCATCCAACACTCTAGAACCAAACATATAGAAATTAGACATCATTTCATTAGAGACCATGTTTTGAAAAATAATGTTGTTCTAGAATATGTTGATACATTGAACCAATTAACGAATATATTTACCAAACCATTAGATAAAGAGCGTTTTTGGACCCTTAGGAGAGAGTTAGGTTTAACTAGTCTTCCTTGACCCTTTTAGGTCCCAAACGGTCCAAATTTTGCTTGAGTTGGTTGATATTCATGCTTATGTTAATTTGTATCATTTTGCTTCTATGCATGTTTTTAGGAGGGGTATGCATCAATTTTAGCCATTAAATCTTGCTCATATATCATTCACATGCATTTAGGCTCGATCTAAGTTGGCTCCTTGAACACAAAACTGCCGAAACTGCAGTTTCTGGTAAGGGTGTATCAAAACAGCTAAATTTGTTTTGATACGAGCTTATTTCAGGAGATTCTAGTAGTAATTCGTATCGAAACAGGCTCTTCGCGTTTCGATACGGTTTCGTGGCGTCATTCTAAAACAAGGTCAACCTATATCGAAACAATTCTGGTACCGAAAGGACTCGATAGTGTTTCGAAACGGGCGTTCCGATACGCCAAGTGGCGTATCGAAACACGAGTGCGCAGACAACTTTAAATAGGCATAAAACTTTAATTAAAACACCAACTCTTTTTCCATCAAAACCCTAGCCGCAAAACCCTTATAAAAACCCTTCCAATCACTTGATTTTTTTACATCAAAACCTAATTTTTTTTTTAGGGTTTTCAATCTACACATCAAGGCTAGTGCTTTGCAAGTAATTTGGTGCGCCAATCATCCTTCATTCATCCTCATCCAATATCAAGGTATAAAACCTTTTTCACTTTATTTTCCTTTTTCGTTTAAATTTCTAGGTTGTTTTCAATTTCTTTTTGTATAAAACATATACCTATAGTATAGTTTTTCAAGCTTTTGCAAAAAAAATCAAAAAACTAAATATTTTTTATTCGAATATAAATTTTATACCATATAATTTTCAGTATGTTTTTTTACAAATTCTTTTTACCAAAAATTCCTTTTTATGTTTATATATATTTTTAAAACTATAGTGTATAGTTTTTATTAATACCTTGATTATAGGATTGTATAATGGATTGAATTTGGTTGATTTACGCATACACATGTTCTTGTTTTGATTTCATTCCAGATTTCAAACATGACTTCTAGGAAGAGAGTTAGAACTAATGATGATGGTGGGAGCTCCAACGTTGATGACGATTCTACTCGTCCAAATCTCAATTCGCTCTACCAAAAGTCTCTTCGCAACAAAGATGCCTACACCAATTTTAAGTATTCCAAGATCATGCCATTCGACGTGAGCATATCGTTTCTCTTCCCTTTTTGGATTCCGAACGTTTTCAATTCCGTTATCTTAATCTCTTAAGGCGTTGGAACTTTATGACTTTCTTAAGCTTACATGATACCTTTGTACCGAAACATGGAGCTTCTCTTTTATGCCAATGCTCGTTACATCTTCAATGTCGGTCAAGTGGTTTCTATTGAGTACTATCTCATGGGAAAGAAATTTAGGGTTGATCCAGAAGTTTTGTGCAATGTGTTTAGATTTAAAGACGAGGGAATATTGGATGAGAACTCTTTGGGTCATTGTAGAGCGTTTGTGTGTTTTCTAAATATGAGCGCAAGTGCACACTCTTGTCAAGTTATAGTATAAAAGATATCGTCTCCCACGATGATTGGACAACTTATTCCAATTGCAATTCCTGCACAAGGGAAATTAAATGCACAAGTAAATTTTAGTTTAATAAAGAATAAAATGTAAATAAACTCAAGTAATTTGATAGAAGAGATCAGGGTGATAGAATGGGTTAGGTTATGCTGCTTAGTAGTGTGAAACTGCGTTAAATAGGTTAAGTTGTATTGCGTTGGTAGGCTCTGCTGCCTCGGTGTGGGATGGCATATTAGTGCTTCGGCGCTTTCGCTGCCTCGGCAGTGGAACAGACGATTGGCTCGACGAAAAACTCGTCAGTTCTTCAAGGCTCGGTAGAACGCTTCGATAATGATTCCGTTTATGTCTAAGTCAGAATACTATTGTTGCCCGCTGCAGATAATACCCATCGGCGTGAATCTTACAATGAACATCAACCTTTGGTTCATCCTCTTTTAGCCACCTTAAACCCTAACCTATGTCTAGGTATGATTGATCAACACCTGATATTGATGAGATCGTGCTTACTTCTTTCGTGAGTTTGACTCTCTCGATACCAGACAAATAGATTGCTCCTAATCGATCTATCGACTCAATTGAAAACAATGAAGAACATTAAATAAGCAAACCTTGAATATATTGCAAAAACAAAGTTAAACCTAAATAACTGTTCTTACAACTACTTTACAACATAACTCAAACCCTAGAGAATTTAGAACATAGTGACGGTAAGAAAACACAAGAGAAACCTAAGCTATGCCAACTATGAGTTGTCTAAAATACAAGGTATGATCGGATATATATAGGGCATGACCTAGGGTAAGTCCTCCTTGGAGTAGAAGTCTTCTTCATGATAAAGTAGCTTTTGCATTGAATGCATCCTTTAAATTATGACTTCTTTGACTTGAAGTTGGACTCCTTGTGCCACAAGTAACCTTAAGTCGCCTTGGATGATCTCCTCTTAGGCGGCTCTGTCCATTGTTATCTGGCATCAATAAGATGTATGGATGGGCTCATTGGACTCAGAAACATATGCCCTTTCAATCGCACTCCAATTCACCAATCCTCAAGTTGCTGCCCTAGGCGGTAGATATGGCGGTGGCAACTTCTTTCTCTGTGTTAAGCTGCTTCCGTACAGCTCCTTGGCTTGCTGCCTCAGCATCAGCTCCTCAGCTTTCTCCTCCTCCTGACAGCTTCTAGCACCTAAAACTAAAACTAAACTAAAACAATATATTTTCTCACCAAATTAAAGATATTCAACAGGAACAAGGAAAACACAAAGAATACTGTAAATAATGCATACATGCACCTAATTATGCCTAAAATGAACTTGAGAATAGCAATAATATGAGATGGAATGCATACAAAATATAGGACTTATAAGCACTTTACACACCCTCAAACTCAATATTTTGCTTGTCCTCAAGCAATCCAATCCTAAACATACTTGCCCTTGCACTAATCAGAAAGAAGAACTTGTTTTAAACTTGATTTAGCACCTCAAGGTCGTGGCACCTATCATTAAATTAGTGAAAGGAGAATAGCATGAATTACCTTAGAGTTAAACTACAATGCCAATAAAGTGTGTGTAGAAACTGTGTACAGGCTGGATTTGAAGAATATTCTAAGTAAACAAAGATGTTGTCATGGTAATATAAGATTACTGCAGAGGCAGCATAATTAAGCACAATTTATAATCATGGCAATAAGGGCTTCAGCTCATCACAACTACTCTTCTAGGTTTGAAATTAAGATAGGAGCAAACTAGAAAACCCTGAACCCATTGCGTAGAGTCATCCCGTGAAGGCTTTCATTCATTCATGCTAATTTGTTCGCCACTTCAAGAATTTTCATATTCATGGACTTTGATAGCAGCGGAGTGTCCTTGCACATGATTCTTCCTAGAGCCGGTTTCGGGCACCGCTAGGGTAAAACATTATATATTTCTTTTTTCTGACGTGGCAGTGCTTTTCTTTTTTATTTCTTTTTTGTTGTCTGCCACGGCAGCTACATTCAACCATGTTAGAATTTTACAAATAATTCAAGCTGATAGTGTTTATCAGAAATTCACTCAAATTCAGCAAGTAACAATAATGTTTATGATTTTTTTTGGAAATTATAGAAAAATTCTAAGTTTTCTTCATGCTTTCCCCAAAATTAAGTTCATTTTTAAGGTGTGAAAAATTAAAAATCGGCTATCCTATCATAGGCACAAGTTCTAACAAAACTTTTCTTTTGATTAATTTAAAGGCAAGTATGTATGCAACTATATGATCTAAGTATGCCTAAAAATAAATGAGTGCTAATCCCCCCCCCCCCAACTCGAGATGGGCATTGCCCTCAATGCATCAAATTAAAAATAGATTAGGACTGAAAAATAAACACGAGACATGGAAAGAAAACTTAGACTTAGTTGCTGTCAGATAGTGGAGATGATTCAGAGGAGTTATCTGCTTGTGTTGGGGTCTGTTTGGCAGCTTCAGTGCTGCCGAGCGGCAGGAGCTGGGCGGATGCATCAGTACTGCCGAGTTGCAAACTTTTATCGATGATGTTGCTCGACTGCCTCTGTCGAAATTCTTTGGAAGGCTGGTTGGTTGCTGGTTGTGGTCATTGATAGGTTGTGAGACGGTTGAATTTTATTTGCAAGACGAAAAAAATACAATATAAAATAATAAAGTGTAGAAAGAAACAAAAACTGAAAATTTAAAAATTATAAGTCTACGAAAGCATAAAAAATGTGGAAGATAAAAAATAAAAATTATGTTACTCTAGGAGTGCATTGGCATGAATCTCCTAAAGTAACTACTCCCTTGTCGGTTTGAACTTAAGAGGGTCGTTGCCGATACTTATTGTAATCCACCCGCACCCTTCATCGAGTGATTATTCTCATGGTGGAGGAGTCCTTCTTCCTTATTCCCTTGTAGTCTATGTGAACCTTCCTCCTTGTTTCTATTCCTATAGGCATGAACATGTGATTAGGAAAAATTATATCATTATCTAACCATGTACTTACCTCATCTTTGTCGAAGATCGTTATGGTGGAAAGTTGCTTTTACTGTTGAGGCAGCTGCTGCGACAACTAGTTGTTGCAACAGTCTTCTGTCATGATGCTATGCGGATCAAGGGAAAACTCAATTTTCAGAAAAGCTTCATGACTCCCAAAACCATTTTTTATGCCCCTCGAAAATCTCAATCAATAGAGATTTTGATGGCTTTAAATCTGCCAGCATCAGCTCCTCTCGTTATATATAGTCCATAGTTGTCGAGGCTTCTATCGAGGCGGGCATCGTTTTTGAGGCTTCTATCGTGGCAGACCTATTTGCCGAAGCATGTGATGTTGTCGTGGCATCAACAATTCCTTTGTCGGCCTCAGTAGGTGTTGATGTGGCATTGCTTTGTTCAGGTATTGTCCTTTCACTGCTCAGTTTGTCTCTTGGAAAGTTTTCTAGGTAGCTGCCAAAACAACTGTCATTCTTGATGTTCGGGCAGTGTTTTTCATCCTCTTGGCTTGGAGGTTCTAATTGTTCCTCACACATTGGAGATCTTTCTTCGCATTCTCTTCGTCTTCTTGTCCTGGGACATCAATATCCCTCAGACTTAATTGTTGGGGATCACTAGTTGGCGAGGTAGAAGTTGCTGAGACATCATGTTCAGGTTCATCTATGGCATTAATGAGGACTTAATTGTTCATAAGTGCATCCATCTTAGAGTTGTTGGCGTCCATAGTAGTTGACACTTTATGCGTGAGTGCGAGGAAAGTTTGAAGTGTGTCCTCCAAGGATTTTGATTGCTCTTGAAGATAACTATATTGCAAGGGCATGTCGATTTCTGTAGCAAAAGTGTTATGGTAATATTTTTGAGATTCTTGATTATACCATGAAAAATTGTGTTGCTACGGCGGCAACTGCGGCAGCGGCATCTGCTGTTCGTATTACCATGAGGGCAACTTTTGAACGCATGATTGCCTTTACAATAATCGCAAGAACTTTCCCACATGTTGATACCCTTGACTTGTAGTGCACCTGAATATTCTTTTTTTTCGAATAATAAAAAAACTGAAATTACATGCAATAAAATAAGGGTGCAAGAAAATAAAGACGAATTTACTATTGACACAATCCCCGACAATGGCGCCAAAAACTTGTAGAGCGTTTAGGTGTTCTCTAAATATGAGCGTAAGTGCACATTTTTGTCAAGTTATAGTATAAAAGATATCGTCTCCCACGAGGATTGGACAACTTATTAGAATTGAAATTCCTGCACAAGGGAAATTAAATGCACAAGTAAATTTTAGTTTAATAAAGAATAAAAAGTAAATAACCACAAGTAATTTGATAGAAGAGATCAGGGTGATAGAATGGGTTAGGTTATGTTGCTCAGTAGCGTGTAACTGCGTTGAATATGTTAAGTTGTATTGCGCTGCCAGACTCTACTGCCTCGACGGGAGATGGCAGATTAGTGCTTCGACGCTTTCGCTGCCTTGGCAGTGGAACGAACGATTGGCTCGGCGGCAAACTCGACAGTTCTTCAAGGCTCGGCAGATTGCTTCAATAATGATCTCGATTATGTCTTAATCAGAATATTGTTGTTGCCCGCTGCAGATAATACTCACCGGCATGAATCTTACAATGAACAACAACCTTTGGTTCGTCCTCTTTTAGCCGCCTTAAATCCGAACCTATGTCTAGGCTGGATTGATCAACACCTGGTATTGATGAGATCGTGCTTACTTCATTCGTGATTTTAACTGTCTCGATACCAAACAAATGGATTGCTCCCAATCGATCTCTCGACTCAATTGAAAATAATGAAGAACATTAAATAAGCAAACCTTGAATTTATTGCAAAAACAAACTTAAACCTAAATAATCGTTCTCATAACTACTTTACAACATAACCCAAACCCTAGAGAATTTAGAACATAGTGGCGGCAAGAAAACACAAGAGAAACCTAAGCTATGCCGACTATGTGTTGTCTCAAATACAAGGTATGATCGGATATATATAGGGCATTGGCCTAGGTTAAGTCCTTCTTGGGGTAGAAGTCTTTCTCATCATAAAGTAGCTTTAGCATTGAATGCATCCTTTAAATTCTGACTTCTTTGACTTGAAGTTAGACTCCTTGTAGCACAAGTAACCTTAAGCCGCCTTGGATAATCTTCCCTTGGGCGACTCTATCCGTTGTTTCTAGTATCAATAAATTGTGTGGATGGGCTCATTGGACTCAGTAAATTAGGTTCTCCAATAGCCCTCCAATTCACTAGTTTCTTAGGTTGTTGCCCAAGGCGACAGATATGGCGGTGGTAGCTACTCGGCAGCACTTCTCTATGTGTTGAGCTGCTTCAGTACAGCTCCTTGGCTTACTGCCTCAGCATCAGCTCCTCTCTCCTCCTGACAGCTTCTAGTACCTGAAACTAAAACTAAACTAAAACAGTACATTTTCTCACCAAATCAAATATATTCAATATAAACAAGGTAAAGTAAAGAATACTATCAATAATGCATGCATGCACCTAAATATTCCTAAAATGTACTTAAGAACAACAATAATATGAGATGGAATGCATATAAAATATAGGACTAATGAGCACTTTACAAGGATCTATATTAATATTTGTGGGGTCAATTGACCCAACTTGGTTTGTCGGGGTATACAGTTTTCAAGGAGAAATATAGTATTTTTAGAATTTTTTATAGGAAATATTATAATTGACTCCACTTAATTTCACTTAATTTATTGAGGTATGGGGTCAACAATAGTTATTGTAGTGGTATGAGAATCCTCCATTCCTCGTACTATGCATTGACCTCATTATACAAAAATTCTAGCTCTACCACTCCATGTGCTCATATATTCTAAACATAATAAAATTGGTACCAAATGAAAATTAGGATCAAGGGCTTACCAAAGGTGGTGTCAATTCGAGAAATTGATGGTTAGATTGTAAGAAATTTTGAATCAAAAGACTAGGGTTCATCCAAGAACTCATCGATGGTGGAATTATTTTGGAAGAAGATGATTCCTATTTTTAGCTTAAATATTAAATAAGTTATCAAACTTTTAATTAAAATCAATTATGCCCGTGCGCTCGACAAAAAATTAATTATGCCCTCGAATTTGGTTAAAATAATCAATTTAGCCCCCACTACCACATCATCATCCCATGTGTACTGACACGTCAGCATCGTGAACCGCCATATCATCACCGTTAACTGCCACGTCAGCACCGTAACAGTCAACATCGGTCAAAGTTTTGATTTGATCGATTTCGCGGACTGAGGGGCCACATTGAGTGCATTTTTCGGTGAGGGGCGAAATTGATTTTTTGAGTCGAACTCAGGTGCAAAAGTACCCCTTTAGCATTATTATTATTATTATTATTATTATTATTATTATTATTATTATTATTATTATTATTATTATTATTATTATTATTATTATTATTATTATTATTATTATTATTATTATTATTATTATTATTATTCAAAACTACATGGAAAGATAGGATCTTGCCACCTAGAAAAGGTGATTACTCGCCATTAAAATTTTGGTATAATTACAAACTTTATCACTCCACTTACCAATACTTATAATCTTGCGATTAACCCCTTCTTAAGTAAATTGGGGTCTACATGGAGTGTCTGGGAGCTTTCTTTCAAGTGAAGGAAAGCTCAATAGCTTAAAATACATTGTAAAACAAAAAGAAGTAAAAATATAGAAGCTTACCCAAGAATTGAAGAAAACACCTTCATCTTCTTCATCTTCAACCTTCAAGCATACACCTCCATTGGATAGAGTTATAAGCTTTACTTTTTCTTCATTTTATCGATACCGAATCATTGCTATCGATCGGGTAATCTATAATCCTCAATCGGTTATTGGATTCCATGGATATCTTGAGTTTAATCTCAAGTTAGGGTTTTGACCATCCATGGATATTTCATCGTTAGTGTTTATATTGAAGTCGGATATCAATTTTGATATCGTTGTATTGATTTTTATATCGAAATATCGATCCTAATAGTTTTCTATTGATTTTCTAGCTCAAGAAGTGGAGAAAGAGGTTTCACCATCTCCATCTCAAGCTAGGAACAAGGGAATTGCTATCTGAGAGCCTTGAAAGCTTCAAATTGTCAAGGTGAGTGTAGTCGGAGTCTTAGGTTAAACGAAAGGCCTACCCGGATCATTATTTGATCATTTAAATTACATCGTTAATATTGTTGTTTAAGAAATTGCACTGGATGACTAATCAGACACTTTGGTAAGTGTCGGTAAGTTTGTTATTGAACATCAGATATAGTCATTGATATCGTCATTGTGCATTGTCATTGATATAGTAATTGTCATCGGATTATTGTATAGAAATCATTGGACATTGATATTGACATTGGATTATGATATTTTGAAGAAGAGATACATATATGTTTGTCATTGGTAATATTGAAATCATTGGACATTGGAATACTATTGATTATTGTAATGGATATGAACATTAGAACCTTGGATTTGAATAGACATTGGATATAATTGGCATGCCATAGAATTCATGAGCCCAGTGTACGGTTGGACTACGGTCCTAAGGCTAAGACCTATATTGATTTGGCGAGTCGGAGGGATCTGTATTGATATTGGTCATATTGGTGAGGCGGAGGGATCAGACCATTCGTTGATTTGGCAAGGCGTAGGAATTCGCGTATCCACTATCTTGATTCAATCCCAGGATAAATGGTGAAATGAAAATCCTAAACATTGTATATTGATAAGCATGAGATTATGCATATTGATATTTCATATAATGTTGTTCATATTGTTCATGACTACCTCACTAGGCAATGTATGCCTAACATGTCTCATCTCATGCATTTCAGGTTGAAAGATAGAGTATTGGAAGATCGGATTTGGCTAGGCAAGACAAGACAAGACACTACAAGCCTCAAGTAATGCGTTTTTTACTTATAAAATCCTAGGAAGGTGGCAGAGTAGTTGAACTAGTCATTTGTGTCTATTTTGATGTGTCGGTGTATTGCATAAGTTGTAATATGTTATATAGCTCTAAATGGCCTTTTGGTGGAGTTTAAAATGTATGGAATTTGCATGCATAGCTCAAAAAGGTAAAATCATAGTAAATGCATTTCTATGATCATGAAATTTTGCATGGTCGTATTTTATACCATTGAAATGTTGTGTGTAAAGTTTCGTTACATTTGGACAATGTTCAGTAGGTTAAATCGAATGAAAACCAACAAAAATCTGTCATTACAGGTCAGGCCATATCGAAACGGGTGATGGCGTTTCGATACGGGTAAGCACAATTTAGCCTGGGGAACAAGGTGCATCGGAACGGTTCATGGCCATTTCGAAACATTTTGTCTCTGGAATCCCTCGTTTCGATACGAGTTCATAGCGCATCGATACGAGTCAAAGTCAAAGGAGGTCAACCCGTTTCGATACAGGGCATGTCGTATCACTACGGTCTAAAGGTAGAGTCAACACGAGTTGACCATCGTTCACCCGTTTCGAAATAGCTTTGGGTGTTTCGATACGGGGTTAGTTAAGTTAGTTAAGGGACTATTAAACAGATTGTCTATTTTACAGTCTAGTCACTGAATATTGTAAGATTAAATTGGATGAGTTAATGATCTCTGAATTGAATGAAATTTTGTAGACATGAAATTAAGGTAGTGAATTTCAAAATGGTAAAATCAATTGCATTGACAGACCCTTAGTTTGTCAGAATTAAAAATTGGTCCTTATATCCTAAAATATTTGTGGTTTAACCCCTAAATGATTTATCGTTGCTTATCTGAGCATATTGGACTAAATTAATTGATAGCATCGAGTCGTTGCACTTTGTGGTTGAGAATGTTAAAAATAAAATGAAATTTTATTGCACCGGTTTTTGTGTCGAACGTCGGTTACACCTTCCGACCCGGTTCTCAACCAGACCGTGAAGGGGGTGTTACAATATCGGTACACTTGAATGGGGTATTAGTACCCCTTTTTCATCAAATTCCAGTAACCAAAATTGGTCCATATACGCTCGGATGCGTATCGGTACATATGGGGTATCGATACACGGCCATGTGTATCGGTACAAGCTTTGAGTTTAACCCCCTTCCGAGTGCAAGCTAGGTACCAATACTCGTATGTGGGTATCACTACCCCTTGGACCGTATCGTTACTCATATGTGGGTATCGATACTCACCGAGCAATTTGCCCAAAAAATAAGTTTTAAGTTCGAGGGACCTATAATTTGAGGACTAAGGCTCAATGGGTTTCTAAAGTGGTAAAATAAATAGTACAATCGAGAAATTGAGATTTAAACATCACATACGAGCTTAATGGGTAATAACATAATTTAAACCTTGGGTGACTTGTTGTGTTGTATGGCTAAGGATCCTTTGTGGATCGAATAATGAATGCATGTCACGTAAGGGAATTATTGTGGTTGAGTCACCTTGTTTCATGGGGTTCTGGATACCCATGATGATATAGTGTGTTGCAATACCATGGTCAAGATTCGAAACGCCAGGCTAAATTGTGCTTACCCGTATCGAAACGGTAAAAATCTATCAATACCATCGAGCCTTCGATGAGAGATTTCGAGCATGAGTGTGCATAACTGATGCTTAGTGGAATCGGGCCTCACTTAGAGTGTGTGTACCTAATGCTTAGTGGAATCGAGTCTCACTTCAGGTTTGTTGATATTATGCATATGGTTTTCATGTGAGACTATTTACCTTTTATTGTTGATATAAGTTGGGGCCGCTAGAGATAGCACCACATTGATATGATATGATTGCCATATTGTCATCTTCAACTACATGCTCTAATTTATGATATGCATGGAGCATGGTTGAGTGGAAGTGTATCCACTGAGCTTCGTTAGCTCAGTGTTCAGAATTGTTTTTTCCGTTCGCATGTTAGTAGGTTGGTGTGCAACGTTGGAGCACCATCGGAGTAGGACGTTGGCATCAACTTGTGTCCGAGTACAATACTTAGATTTATTTGGACTATGTATTCTTAGGACCCTATGTTGTATTGTAACTCTTATTTTGAGATTTCAAATTAAGTGTCGAATGCTTAAACTATGTAATTTTAAATGGAGCTCCTCATGTAGCATTTTAACTATGTTTCTATTTTGAAATGTTTCAATCTTAATGGCTTTAATGAATGATATGTAATTTGGGCTCAATCTAATTGCAATATTGTGTGGTTTGAGGCCCTAATGTGACATCCGAGTCGAGGGTGTTACAAATACAAATATAAATGTGTAAGAATAAAAAAAATAAAATGTATTAGTTTATAAATGTCATGTAAATACGTGAGGACGAAGAATTAAAATAGAAAAAGTTCAATTTAGGTTATTTGAGGAATTTTGATAATTGTTAAGGATAAAAGGGTATTTATAACTCTTATGTCAAAACCTCTCATTTCAAAAAGCTCTTATTAGCAGCATTTTCTTAAATTAGAGGTTTCACCCCAATGCGCTATTTCAATCTGCTATTCACCAAGCATCCATAATAGCGGATTTGACCGGTCAGACCTCTAATATTAGCTCAAATGGCTATTTACAAAAAAAAAAACTTTATGTTTTTTAGAAGAAAAAAAATCAGCTTTTACCTAATTATACCAATTTTCTTGGATAACAAAACCTTAACGGCAGACTTCTAAACCTTCAATGTGAACGGATTATACGATAAAACCAAGAAATAATCCAAAATATAATTTAATAAACTTTTTGTTTTTGCCATAAAATTGATGACTTAAGAACCCATGCGTTTTTAATTATATTTGAGAACTAAAATGAATTTAAAAAAATTACCATAAGTCAACCATTTTTTATAATATCTTCAACTTAAGTCAATAAATTTTTTAATTAATTAGATTTGATTCTCGTGAATCGTGATGAGGTAGGTTTGTTTTTTAGCATTTTTTTCTCCTTCAGTTCTGAATAAATTAATAGAACCTTAATCATAAATTGCATAACTTTCTCAAACTGAATTTTACTTAAAGAAAGTTTACATGTATGGGAACGTTATTGAAGAAACTAATATTTTAACAAGTTTTCAAAGTCAAAGCTTGAAGAAAACATCAATTGTTTGAACATTTTTTGAGCACTGGTTAATTTTACTTTCGTCTGCCTTTTTATTTTTTCCCATTATATCTTCCACCAACAATTTTATGTCACGTGTATTAATAATAAAATAAAAATAATAGAAAAATATTGATACACATGTTATAAATTCATTAGTTTGGCATATAAAAACACACAAAAGGGACAAACAAATTATGTTTAAACGAACAAAAGTTATCTACTTTTTTCGATGCCCCTATATATACTCAAACCTTAAAAATTAAATCATAAATCATAACTCTTAATTTTAATATTAGATTCTAAACTTAATTTTTTAATATTAGAGTATATATGAACATCGAAAAAGGAGATCAAATTTCTAGTAGAACACCCGTTATGAGAGGTGATTTTAGCTTTGTTTACCAGATGAGTCCACGTAGTGCTTTTTCTCAAAATTTAGTTTTAAATTTTTTAATGCACTTTAATATTTAAAGTAGTATTCCATTAAATATACTGGCATGTTTTACTAAGGATATGAGTTAGTGATAAGGTGGCAAAATAGTTTCTAATAAAAAAAGGTGAACACATGACAAAAACAACACATCATCATCATTACTATGAGAAATAATTGAAAAGAAAATAAACTATGAGCATAACTCAATGACAAGGTGGGCAACTAGTGTCTAATAAGTAGGGTTATAAAAACAGGTAATCGGACAGGTTTCAGGCCGGGTTCTGTCAGGTCGGGTAAAATCAGATACATGTTATTTCAGGTAAAAAAAAAATTTTTTGACTCGACTCGGGTCGGGTGCGGGTCCATTGCAGTCGGGTAATTTGCAGGTCGGGTCCATTTCAGGTCGGGTCAATTTTCAGGTCGGATCCATTTCAGGTCAAACTCGTTGCAGATCGGGTAAAAACAGGTCGGGTAAAATCAGTTAATAGGCAGGTAAATTGCAGGTCGGGTTCATTTCAGTTCGGGTTCATTTCAGGTCGGTTTCATTTCAGGTTGGGTTCATTTCAGGTTGGGTAATTTCAGGTCGTCGGGTTCATTTCAGGTCGGGTTAATTCAGGTTCACCAGAAATGAACAATTTTGAATAAAAACAAAGTTTTATGGACTATAGTGAAAAAAATAATAATAAATAAGAGCTAATTTGGACTAAAATAAAGTTTTATGGACTATAATAGGCTCAAATTTGAATAAAAACAAAGTTTTATGGACTATAGTGAAAAAAATAATAAATAAGAGTTAATTTGAAGTAAAAATAAAATTTTAAGGACTCAATTGAATTGAATTAAAACTTAAAGGACTTAAATAAAAAACTTATATAATATAAAGCGCTTTATTTATAATTTACCCCAAATTGAAATTCAATTTGAGAATTGTGCGGTTTCAAAATAAATTTTCCCGCCCATATATATTATAATTTAATATTATTTATTAATTATTATAATATAATATAACTTATTAATTATTATAATAACTTTATAAGTATAAATATATGTGATTATGTGTATATATATGTATTTTTATGTATTCACATAAATATAAATTACAATATATAATTATATATTATACAAACATGTATGTATTTATGTATATGTAATGTATTATACATAAATACATGTATATGTATATACATAATACATACTATGATACTAACAACATACATGTATATATACATGTGTGTATATATATATATATTATACAAACATATGTATATATTAAATTATTAATACATTATACATATAACATATTATACATAATAATGAATACATGTTATACAAATATATGTATGTTAATATATAATATAATATAATATAATGTACATGTATATATATAAATATATATATATATATATATGTATATATGTGTATATATGTATATAAATACATAAATATACATATAAAATATATGTATTTATAAAATTATAAAATATATGTATTTATATATGTATTTAAATACATAAATTGAATTAAACTCAATTGAATTGAACTAAAACTTAAAGGAATTAAATGAAAAACATCTAAAATTTAAAGGCCCACAAAATATTTAGCCCATCTAAAATTTTTAGCCCAAAGCCTAACAATTAATAATTATTATTAATTATTATATTTAGACCATCTAAAATATTTAGTCAAAAGCCCAACAATTAATAATTATTATTTATTATTGATATTATTAATTATTATAAATGGGTGGTGGGATACGAGCCCAAGGCCCAAACTATTACTAATTATTATTTATTATTAAATATTATATTATAAATACATTATATAACTTATAAGTTATAAGTTTATATATATTATATTATTTATACAGTATAGGTTTTAGGGCCCATCTAAAGTAAATGGGTGGTGGAATATGAGCCTAAAGGTCCAAGGCCCAAACTACAACTAATTATTATTTATTATTAATTATTATATTATAAATACATTATATAACTTATAAGTTATAAGTTTATATATATATATATATATATATATATATATATATATATATTATATATTTATACATTATAGGTTTTAAGGGCCCATCTCAAATAAATGGGTGGTGGGATATGAGCCAAAAGGCCCAAGACCCAAACTATTACTAATTATTATTTATTATTAATTATTTTATTATAAATACATTATATAACTTATAAGTTATAAGTTTATATATATATATATATTATTTATACATTATAGGTTTTAGGGGCCCATCTAAAATAAATGGGTGGTGAAATATGAGCCTAAAGGCCCAAGGCCCAAACTATTACTAATTATTATTTATTATATTATAAATACATTATATAAATTATAAGTTATAAGTTTATATATATATATATATATATATATATATATATATATATATATATATACATTATAAGTTTTAGGGGGCCCATCTAAAATAAATGGGTGGTGGGATATGAGCCCAAAGGCCCAAGACCCAAACTATTACTAATTATTATTTATTATTAATTATTATATTATAAATACATTATATAAATTATAAGTTATAAGTTTATATAATATATATATATATTATATTTTTACATTATAGGTTTTAGGGGCCCATCTAAAATAAATGGGTGGTGGGATATGAGCCCAAAGGCCGAAGGCCCAAACTATTACTAAATATTATTTATTATTAATTATTATATTATAAATACATTATATAAATTATAAGTTATAAGTTTATATACAATATATATTATATTTATACATTATAGGTTTTAGGGGCCAATCTCAAATAAATGGGTGGTGGGATATGAGCCCAAAGGCCCAAGGCCCAAACTATTACTAATTATTATTTATTATTAATTATTATATTATAAATACATTATATAAATTATAAGTTATAAGTTTATATATATAATATATATATATATATATATATTATATTTATACATTATAGGTTTTAGGGGCCAATCTCAAATAAATGGGTGGTGGGATATGAGCCCAAAGGCCCAAGGCCCAAACTATTACTAATTATTATTTATTATTAATTATTATATTATAAATACATTATATAACTTATAAGTTATAAGTTTATATATATATATATATATATATATATATTATATTTATACATTATAGGTTATAAGGGCCAATCTCAAATAAATGGGTGGTGGGATATGAGCCCAAATGCCCAAGGCCCAAACTATTACTAATTATTATTTAGGGTAAACTATCCGTTTGACCACCAATCTATTGGGAAAGTTTTAAAATGACCACCATAGAAAAAAACGCGTCACTTGACTACCCAAACTATTAAAATGGGATCAATTTGGCCACCTGTCGTTAAGAGGCTAACGGAAGGTGACGTGGCAGTTAAAAAATTAAAGGTATAATTACACATTTCGTCCTTACTATTTACACATTCTTTCAATTTAGTCCTAATTTTAATCTAATAAAATAAATTAATTAGGTGGTGACACGTGTCACCACCTAATTAATTTATTTTATTAGATTAAAATTAGGACTAAATTGAAAGAATGTGTAAATAGTAAGGACGAAATGTGTAATTATACCTTTAATTTTTTAACTGCCACATCACCTTCCGTTAGCCTCTTAACGACAGGTGGCCAAATTGATCCACCTAATTAATTTATTAAATTAAATATAAATAATTAAATTCCTCCAATAAGGTGTTGACACGTGTCACCACCTAATTAATTTATTTTATTAGATTAAAATTAGGACTAAATTGAAAGAATGTGTAAATAGTAAGGACGAAATGTGTAATTATACCTTTAATTTTTTAACTGCCACGTCACCTTCTGTAGCCTCTTAACGGCAGGTGGCCAAATTGATCCCATTTTAATAGTTTGGGTAGTCAAATGACGCGTTTTTTTCTATGGAGGTCATTTTAAAACTTTCCCAATAGATTAGTGGTCAAACAGATAGTTTACCCTATTATTTATTATATTATAAATACATTATATAAATTATATGTTATAAGTTTATATATATATATATATATATTTATACATTATAAGTTTTAGGGGCCAATCTAAAATAAATGGGTGGTGGGATATGAGCCCAAAGGCCCAAGGCCCAAACTATTACTAATTATTATTTATTATTAATTATTATATTATAAATACATTATATAAATTATAAGTTATAAGTTTATAATATATATATATATATATATATATATTATATTTATACATTATAGGTTTTAGTGCCCATCTAAAATAAATGGATGGTGGAATATGAGCCCAAAGGCCCAAGGCCCAAACTATTACTAATTATTATTTATTATATTATAAATACATTATATAACTTATAACTTATAACTTATAAGTTTATATATTTATATATATATATTATTTATACATTATAGGTTTTAGAGCCCATCTAAAATATATGGGTGGTGGGAAATGAGCCTAAAGGTCCAAGGCCCAAACTATTACTAATTATTATTTATTATATTATAAATACATTATATAAATTATAAGTTATAAGTTATATATATAGATATAGATATATTATAGGTTTTAGGGGCACATCTAAAATAAATAGGTGGTGGGATAAGAGCCCAAAGGCCCAAGGCTCAAACTATTACTAATTAATATTTATTATTAATTATTATATAAATTATAAGTTATAAGTTTTTATATATATATATATTATATTTATACATTATAGGTTTTAGGGACCATCCAAAATAAATTGGTGGTGGGATATGAGCCCAAAGGCCCAAGGCCCAAACTATTACTAATTATTATTTATTATTAATTATTATATTATAAATACATTATATAAATTATAAGTTATAAATATATATATATATATATATAATATTATATTTATACATTATAGGTTTTAGGGGCCCATCTCAAATAAATGGGCGGTGGGATATGAGCCCAAAGGCCCAAGGCCCAAACTATTACTAATTATTAATTATTATATTATAAATACATTATAAAAAATTTTAAGTTATAAGTTTATATATATAATATATATATATATTATATTTATACATTATAGGTTTTAGGGGTCAATCTCAAATAAATGGGTGGTGGGATATGAGCCCAAAGGCCCAAGGCTCAAACTATTACTAATTATTATTTATTATTAATTATTATATTATAAATACATTATATAAGTTATAAGTTATACGTTTATATATATATATATAGATATATTATATTTATACATTATAGGTTTTAGGGGCTCATCTCAAATAAATGAGTGGTGGGATATGAGCCCAAAGGCCCAAGGCCCAAACTATTACTAATTATTATTTATTATTAATTATTATATTATAAATACATTATATAACTTATAAGTTATATATATATATATATAAATATATATATATATTTATACATTATAGGTTTTAGGGGCCCATCTCAAATAAATGGGTGGTGGGATGTGAGCCCAAAGGCCCAAAGCCTAAACTATTACTAATTATTATTTATTATTAATTATTATATTATAAATACATTATATAACTTATAAGTTATAAGTTTATATATATATATATATATATATATATTATATTTATACATTATAGGTTTTAGGGGCCATCTCAAATAAATGGGTGGTGGGATATGAGCCAAAAGGCCCAAGGCCCAAACTATTACTAATTATTATTTATTATTAATTATTTTATTATAAATACATTATATAAATTATAAGTTTATATATATATATATATATAATATTATATTTATACATTATAGGTTTTAGGGGCTCATCTCAAATAAATGAGTGGTGGGATATGAGCCCAAAGGCCCAAGGCCCAAACTATTACTAATTATTCTATTATAAATACATTATATAACTTATAATTTATAGTTATAAGTTATAAATTTATATATATATATATATATATTATTTATACATTATAAATTTTAAGGGCCCATCTAAAATAAATGGGTGGTGGGATATAAGCCTAAAGACCTAAGGCCTAAACTATTACCAATTATTATTTATTATATTATAAATATTTTAGTTAACAAATTGAATTAAAAAAAATTAAGTTAACAAATTAAAGATGTTCTCCAGATTAATCTAAGTTATTTATCCAGCTTAACTTAACAAATTTTGGAAGTTATCCCGATTAAGTTAACAAAATAGAGTAGTTAACCAGTTTGAGTAACAAACTATAATCAGATTAATCTATTGAAAGACAATTGTTTCACATGTTATATAAGTATAATAATGTTAACTTTATGTTAAACATAATACTAACTTATATTTTGTATTTATTTTAATTTTATGAACATAATAAAGTTTATAAACATAATAAAATTAACATAGTATATATTATATAATAAAGCATAATAAGGTTTATATATTATATTATCTATATATTACTAATATATTATATACTTAGTAAAAATTATGACAAATCTTTTAAGTATATAATTTTATCATACATAATATATATTTTTATACTAAAACAAATTTCTAAGAATATAATTTTATTATACATAATGTAGTTACAAATTAAGACAAATTTCTAAGTATAATGGAAGATAAAATTTTTCTAAGTAAAGAAATTAACATAATCTACTAAAAAATTATTAAGTTTATAATGAACAGTTTACACTTTAAATTATTTAACATTTTTAGCAAGGTCTACATTAGTTCAGGTAAACAACAGTTCAGGTTCAAAACAGGTCGGGTCCATTAACAGGTCGGGTTCAAAACAGGTCGGGTTCAAAACAGGTCGGGTAAAATCGGATCTCGGGTCGATTCAGTCGGATAATATCAGGTAATTTGCCAGGTCGGTCTCGGGTTCGTTTCAGTCGGATGCAGGTCGGGTTTCAGGTCAAAATTAACAGGTCAGATTCGGGTTCGGGTCATTTTCAATCGGACGCAGATCGGGTTCGGTTGCTACAGTAACATGTTCAACTCGGGTTCGGGTCAAGAACAGTCAGTTACAATTCGAGTTCGGATCATCAAATTCTCGGATCAAATCAGATTCTGACTCGAGCAGGTTTCAGGCAGGTTTTCAGGTCTTGACTTGTTTTTACAACCCTACTAATAAGAAGGTGAGTAGAAATGACAAAAGCAACGCATCAACACGAATAAGTGAAATAATTCAAACTAATAAAATATCTAAAAATGAAAACAATAATAAATAATAATGAAATAATTAGCAATGTTTTTAATGAATAAATAATAATTTTTTATAACCATCAATATTTAACTCATTAATAAATCAATTTAGGCCGTGTACTATAATAGTTTATTATGAAATGATCATGTCAATCTAATTTACTTTATCCACAAGTCAATATTTAAATCAATCTAATAATTGGTATTGTTAAAGTGATGCTTTTTCATGTTCTTATTGAATTATTTTACCTGTTTATCTTTGACTAACATTTTTATCAAGACTGAACGTTGTTAATGTAACACCACTTTAATCACCATAAATTGTAAGGGAAAAAATGTGCCAAACTAAAAAAATTAAGTTTATACTTAAAAATTGAGAAACAAATAATAGTTTGGGCAACAATAAAAAAATTATCCTAGAAATCCTCTACCACTTTTCGGTGCCTTTTTATGTCACATCACATAAAATATTAAATTCTAAGCTCTAACTCTAAACTTTAAATCTTAAATCATAAACCTTAAAAAATACACTCTATACTTAATTCCTTATACTCTAACCCTAAACTCTAACATTAAACCTTAACCATAAACTCTAAACCTAATTTTTTAGTGTGGATGGCATAGAAAAAGGCATGAAAAAGGGAAAAAGATTTCTATTTTAAATTTTTAATATTTGTAAAAAAAATACAAATAAAAAATACTCTAACATTATTATCTATATCTTACAATAATATTTTTTCTTGACGAAGTTAAATAGAATTTTTTGAACAGTCAAAAGTATATTGAATTGTATTCAAAGCGAAAAGGATTGGAAAAGGATTACACCACAAACATTGAAAATTAAATGTGAAAAATAATTACAGTAAACTTCAAAGGGTGTGAAAAACATGAGAAGTAGAACCTATCACTTTGTAGAAAAACTTGCACAATCTTTTAAATGAAATCCAACAATGATATAGTCTTGTGACTACCATAAAGGACATTGAAAAACTACCATAAAGGACTCAAAGGAATACCATAACGTCGATTGTCTTGTGACTAAAAATGCTCGATAATACTTGTAATTTGAATGCTAAATTACCATAACATCAAGCAATATTGTTACAAAGACATTTAAACCTGCAAAAATGTAGACAAATTGTCATACAAGTAGACGAAAATAGCTAGAAAAGTAGATATAAAATGACTTCTGACAAAGTAAAACAAAAATAAATAATAAAGAACAAATGATTCTCCATAAAAAAAATCTTATTTATATACAACTAATGTAAGAATTAAAAATCAACTGACGATATGAAGATCGTCATCGAAAATGACTTTGAGGAAGAAGAAGAACTCAAAGAAGTGTTGAGGAAACAACAACCTTAAAGAAAATGAAAGTAGAGAGAAATATTTTTCAAAACAAAACTAAAAAATAAATAATAATTATTTATCAAAATATCAGAAATTTTCAACTAATTAAATTAACGCGTGTCGACAATAGATGAGAGGTTAAGGTAAGATCATTAAATAATTTAATATGGGTCCAATATTTTTATATATTTTTACTATACTCATATTAATTAAACTGATATGATATAAATTCCATAAAAACTTCATAAATAATTATAAATAATCAAATAATTATATTACCATAATTTTTAATTAAAATATTCTTTTATATATATTTATTTTCAAAATTATTAAGAACACTTATTTTATTTAAAATAATTTATTAATTTTTGTAATTAATATCTTAATAGTCATAAACTCAATTTCACCATCAAAATTTTATTATGTACATCTCAACTTGCTTTGTAACATCCCAAAACATAGTCTAGGAATATGTTACCATTTTGATTGTGTCTTAATTTGATTAAGGGATATCTTTAGCATGGGTGCTTAAAATGATTAAGGACCTAGCTAGAACTTTGTGTAATTCCCTAGCTAAATTATACGGACCTTTCTTCTAAAAAGTTTAAAAGGTAAAGATTTGCATGTAAATTTTAAATAAGGACGGTGACCTTATGATGTGTCACGTTTTTACCAAAACAAAAGTTGAGAGAGAAGAAAGGGTTGGCTTAGGTGGAGGGAGAATAGCCAAATTCTTAAATGCTATCATCTTCTTCCCCATCTAACCGAATCAATGGTGTGTAGAGAGAGAGAGCTTGAATCCTCGGTTTAATCTAGTTCAATTGGTGCTGTTGCTCAAAAACATCTTGATAGAGTAGGTTTATGACCAGGAATTGTAATATTAAAATGAACATGGATTGCTTTAAGGGTTCACTCGAATATGGTCTCAATTGATTGTAGAAATGGGTGATGGTCATGAATGGAGAGCTAATACTTTATATAAATCGAATTTGGAGCTAATTCTTGCATAAAAATATGAATGGATATAAAAAGTTTGAGAGGTTAAGGAAATGAGTACTTACAAAAGTTCTATTTTACATGTATATGACACTTGATGATCTGTTTTGAACTTGAGTATACAGGGGTATAAGTACATTAAGGCTATTTTTAGTACATAGTAAATAAGTGGACGGTTTTGCATAAGAAAAACAAAATGCTAGGGGGCTGACTTGGATAAAATAAAATAAATAAATAAATACGTGGAGGGACAGCTTTGAATGTACAAACATGTTAGGAACCGTTTGATGACTTTAAATCAGGAAAAAAATTGGTTTAGCTAGTAAATGGACTGTTTTATGTATGAACAACATGATTGGGACTGTTTTAATATATAGCAATGTATTAGGGCTGTTCGAATAAATACACGTAAACATGAAATATTTGTGGACTGTTATGATAGTATAATGAGATATGTGGAGTGATTTTATGATTTATAAAATAGGGGAATTACTTCTTGAGTATATAAGGATTAAATGATAAATTTGAGGACTGTTTTTGTGTAATTGTGATAGTTGTGGACTGTCTTGCATGGATGAGAAAGTTAATGGACATGTTAGACAAGTATTGGACTGTTTCATAAGATTTAATGGATTCAATTGGTCTTGATGGTTTGTTGTTATGTTTGAGGTACATGACATTGGAAGAGTAAAATAAAATAATTAGTTAAAAGCTAAGGGTAAATGTGAATTCAAGTATCCTGTAATTTCGGTATAAAAGGTGAGTGTAGTTATGTTGTTTCGGATGACGCGGTGTTATTCCAATTTTTGTAATTTTGTTTTAGTGTATGAAGTGTGTATGTATGAATACATATGAGCATTTTGCATAAGGCTCAACTAGAGCAAATTGGGTAAGGGCATTCTTGACAAGTTCCTTATATATGTTTTTATTTCATATGCATTATGTGATTTGCTATGTTTGATATAATTATATAAGTGGTAGTATACTTAGTTTGAATGCTTAGGACAAACTATAAACTTCTCTGCCATAAGACTTTAAAGAAGCAAATCAACTCTTTAAGTGATATGAACTAATAATTCTTAAGGCTACGAAGCTATTAGCTCAATTTTGCTATGAGATACTAAGAAAAAAATTAAATAAGTTTAATTGTGACATAAGATATGTAACCCTCTCGTCCCGGTCTGGACGATTGACCAGTCCTAGTAGGTTACACGGGAAAAACCGAAGTGAAACTCGTTAAGGTCCCGCCTCGATTAGAAACCCTAAAAAATTTTTCTTCAATTATCCTGTCTAGATGAATTATTTGATCCTATGTGTGAAACGACAGCGGAAAAACAAGGACCAGACTATGCAGATGAAACGCAAGTTAATTTAAATTTACCAAGTGTCACGTTAGTTCGGTTTCTTGCATACGCGACCAAACCATACATAAACGAATACAAACAAGGCTCACAGGAAAGCTTACAAGAAACAGGACCTAAGCCCAACACTTGAGGACCTTTAAAGATGCCAAAAGCCCAATTTATAGGCCTGTGTTTCGAAACAGGCTTGCCTGTTTCGATACACGGGCCCCAGTTTTAAAAGCCAGACCAGCCGTACCGATACGACCCACCTTGTTTCGGTACAAGGGTCTCCTTTGCCTAAGCGTTCCGAAACATGTTCTGGAACAGGCCTTCACAGAAGCAAAACCGTTTCGGTATGTGTATCGGAACAGAGACTCACAGTTTCAAACCGTACCGAAACGTGTTCCGATACGGGTCACCTTGGAACCACACCTGTTCCGAAACCACCTTACCCGTTCCGAAACGCGTGCAGTCTGTGTGTTTCTAAAAACAAGTTTCTGCATCTCCAAAAGTTCCCTACATGCCTCAAACATCAAGAAACAAGATACAACATACATACACATACTCTAGAGGCATTCACCCTACTTCAAACATGCTCAAACACCCAACATACATGTAAAGGCCAACATATAAGGGATCAAACATTCACCAAAAATACATTGCGTAGCAAGGTTTTCAAACCTTTAACAAAACACCTAAACATCATAGAACATGGTCATAAGCCTTCAAGACACAAAAGCATCTAGGCAATAACATAAGCATGGTTTACAAATCCAATCAAAGGCATTAACATCCAAAAACCAACACATATGAGCCTAACAACGCTCATACAAAACACATAGCATCCCCATTGCTAAATTACTACATTATTTACTAAACCATACTTGAGCAACTACTAAAGCTTGGAATGCCCCTTTCCTTGCTCCTTGCTAACTCCACGATATTGATCTGCATTGTCGAAAACGAGAGCGTAAGCTAGAAGCTTAGTGAGGGTGCTCTAAAACAAAAACAACAACAATGCAGGGTTCGAGCATATCATCCTTAAGACAACTCACAAGCATACATATGCACAAACATAACAATATAACACACATCACAAGAATGCATTAACATGGCATATTACCTCATGTTATGCTCAACAAGATATAAGAATTATATTAACAACAATCACACATGTTCTAGTATATTGGCAACTATTGGTTTACTCGGATATGCGGATAACTTCCGTTGGGGTTTTCACCTCCAATGTACTCAACAACAGCGTTACCTTCGGTGGGATTACACTCATCACCGGTCCTTGCATGGATGGGATTCCACTCATCATCACATGCCTTACGGATGAGATTCCACTCATCATCACGTAATAATATATAATTTCCGGTGGAATATTTCATCACCGTACTCCTCCTTGATGACTTTACGCCATCAAGGCCACGCGCGAATTTGACTCAAGCGTGTGCACACTCTCATCCTAATGATCGATCATTTATACTCGGTAATTAACTAGTGCCAATCATACTTTGAAGTCACACCATGACAATCCACCATGCATTTCAACATATCAAACACCACATACATCAATGTATATAACAACATACAAAATCAACACATGCTTTACAAGTCTACACCATGCATATTAAGCAAGCTCATAAAACACACAAGAAGTTAAGCTACCAACTTAACTTCTACCTTGGATTGGCCTACCAAGCACAATCCAACTCCACAACCATACGCTTGAACCAATTTAAATCCAATTTAAATGATTCCACTCATCGAACTTCCTTAAGCAAACCGAGAAGAGCCGAATCAAGCCTTCACACTTTTCGGAATCGTGCTCGAAGCTTCTCCAACGATTCCCCTTGATTTTAACCAATCAAAAACAATACATTACTCAATCGAATCATCACCAAACATTGTCACAACCCCAAACTACAACCACAAGCCAAATTCTTACAATTTCAAACCAAAGCCAACACTAAAAATTCCATTTTCGTACTCCCCAACAACCCAGCAGAAAACCAATGATTCCAACACCCAAAACACCATTAAACACCTTCAAAACAACCTTCTAGTATTACTATAACACCAGTCCCACTCTCCAACATAAAACCACACCAAAAACCCAATTTTTAACCCTTTTAAAATTTTCCCAAAAACCCATTTCGAGATTTTTGATAAAACCCACCATTTTAAGTTATAATGTACCTTAGGGCAAGACTAGATCATAACACAACTTTACAAATCAAAAGCAAAACGAAAAGCCATTAAAGTTTCACCATTTTCTTTCAAAACTTTGAAAACTTGAAATTCTCAACAATGGTGTTTTTTCAAAAACTAAAACCATCAATGTGCTAGGAATGAAGATGACAAGTCAAAAATGGTCTTACCTTGATGAAAACACTTGAAATGAGGGAGGGATTTGATGAAATAATGTTTAGGGTTTGGGAGGGTTTAGTTGTCGTGGAAAATGAAGCCAAGGAAGAAGATGAGCATTTTTTTTTCTTTCAAAAGGCTCTTTTACTCATCCTTTTCCCTTCTTTTAAAAATTTACAATTTTGCCATTAATGAAAATCAAACCTTTTTAAAATAAAACCAAAGTCTATTTTAATTAAATCAAGTCCAACGACTCGAACCCGACTCACACACTCAACTCCTGACCCCAAAATCCGGGTGTTACAACTCTCCCCCACTTAAGGAAATTCGTCCTCGAAATTACCTGACTAAAAGAGATAAGGAAACTGCCTTTCCATATCCTCATTTTCTCTCCCAAGTGGCCTCGTCCACCCCTCAACGTTGCCACCTCACTTTGACAAACTCAATCAATCTACCATGTAACACTTTGTTGTCTAAGGCTAAGATCTCTACTGGTTCCTCATCATACGTCAAATCTGGATTCAATTCAATCTCTTCCACAGGCATAACATGCGACAGATCTGACCTATACTTACGGAGCATCGAAACATGGAACACATCGTGAATCTTATCTAGTTCGGATGGCAACCGTAACTGATAAGCAACCGGACCGACTTGCCTCACAATCTCATACGACCCAATGTACCTCGGACTCAACTTCCCCTTTCAGCCAAATCTCATAACTTTCTTCCACGGAGAGACTTTCAAGAACACTTTATCTCCCACGGAATACTCAACTTTCTTCCTCTTCAAGTCGACATAGGACTTCTACCTATCCGAAGCCGCCTTCAAACGATCGCAAATCAACTTCACCTTATCGGTAGTCCCTTTAAGAAAATCCGGCATCGGTAACAATTTCTGACCTGCTTCAGCCCATCAGATCAGAGTTCTACATTTTATACCATACAAGGCCTCATACGGAGCCATCTGAATGCTCGACTGAAAATTGTTATTATATACAAACTCGACTAAAGGCAAGTGCCTCTCCCAAGTACCCTAAAAATCAATGATGCAACAACGCAACATATCCTCTAAAATCTGTATAACCCTCTCTGACTGACCATCTGACTGAGGATGGTACGATGTGCTGAAATTCAAACGGGTACCCAAAGCTGTATACAAACACTCCCAAAATCGAGTTGTAAATCTCGGATCTCTATCAGACACAATCGACTTCGGCACACCATGCAGTCTCACAATCTCACCTATGTACGAATCGACCAATCTATCTAAGGAGTAAGTCATATTAACAGCTAAGAAGTGAGCACACTTCGTGAAACGGTCAACTATAACCCAAACTAAGTTCTTCTTCGTAGGAGTCAAAGGCAAAACCGAAACGAAATCCATGGTGATATTTTCCCACTTCCATTCCGAAATTCTCAACGGTTGCAACAAGCCTGAAGGAACCTGATGTTTCGCCTTCACTCTCTGACATACCATACACTTACTCACGAAGTCGGCTACGTCTCTCTTCAAACCAACCCAAAAGCACTCGTTCTTCAAATCGCGATACATCTTCGTACTACCGGGATGCATAGCAAACGGGCTACTGTGTGCTCCGGTCAAGATCGTATGTCTCAAATCACTATCATCCGACACAACTATCCTACCTCTGAAACACAAGACCCCATCAACACTGAAACTATAGCCTGAAGGTCTACCCTCAGCTATGTCTTGCACGTGAGGTGCCAAAGATCTATCTAAGAGTTGTTTCTCTCTAATCAGTTGACCTAAAGTAGGTCAAACCTGAAGCTCGGCCACTAAACCACCATCACCGGAAAAACTCAAACTAGCAAACATGGCTCTCAACTCAACGACTACCTTTCTACTCAAGGCATCTGCCACTACATTGGCCTTACCCGGATGGTACTCAATCATAAGATCACAGTCCTTCAACAACTCTAGCCACCTATGTTGTCTAAGGTTCAGCTCTCTTTGTTTCATTATGTACTTCAAACTCTTGTGATCCGTGTACACTGTGCATTTCTCACCATACAAATAATGCTTCCAAATCTTTAAGGTGAACACAACTGCAGCTAACTCTATGTTGTGTGTCGGATAGTTACGCTCGTGAGTCTTCAACTGTCTTGAGGCATAAGCCACCACTGTTCTGTCTTGCATGAGAACACAACCTAGCCCTACATACGAATCATCACTATAGACTACATACTCTTTCCCCGACTCTGGTTAAATCAAAATCGGTGCGTGGGTCAAGGCTTCTTTCAATTTCTCAAAGGCTTGCTGTCTCGCATCTGACCACTCAAACTGAACACTCTTCTGAAGCAACTTCGTCAAAGGAGCGGCTATCTTCAAGAAACCTTCCACAAACCTTCTATAGTATCCAGCTAAGCCTAAAAAACTACGAATCTCCATTACAGACTTCGGTTGCTTCCACTCAACAATGGCTTCTATCTTCTTCGGATCGACTCTAATCCCATCGGCTGACACTACATGTCCTAGGAACACTACTTCTCGGATCCAGAACTCACACACTTACTCAACTTTGCGTACAACTGGTTTTCTAGAAAGGTCTGCAGAACCAACCTCAAATGCCGGTCATGTTATTCCTCGGTACGCGAATACACCAAAATGTCATCTATGAAAACAACTACAAACCGGTCTAAGTATTGATGGAAGATTCTATTCATCATGTCCATAAAAGCAGCTGGTGCATTAGTCAACCTAAATGGCATAACTAAGAACTCATAGTGACCATATCTAGTCCTAAAAGCTTTCTTTGGTACATCAACCTCTTTTACCTTCAACTAGTAGTAACCAGACCTCAAGTCAATCTTCGAAAAGACTAACGCCCCTCTCAACTGATCAAACAAATCATCAATACGCGGTAAGGGATACTTGTTCTTCACTTTCAACTGATTCAACTGCCTATAATCAATGCACATTCTCATACTTTCTTCTTTCTTCTTCACAAACAAAACCGGAGCGCCCCAAGGCGAAGAACTCGGTCGGATAAAGCCTCTATCTGACAACTCTTGCAACTGAGTCTTCAACTCTTTCTGTTCTTTCGGTGCCATACGGTACAAAGCTATCGAAACAGGAGTTGAATCTGAATAAGTCTCTATAGCAAACTCTACCTCTCTATCAGGCGGTAAACCCGACAATTCTTCCGAAAAAACACTCAGAAAATCACACACTTTTCTGATATCCTGAGGTCTAACTTCAATCGTGTTCGGATTCATCACGTAGGCCAAGTACGCCTCACAACCCAACTGAACTAACCTCTGAGCCTTCAAGGCTGAAACAACATTCGATAAGAACTTCACGTTCTCACCTACTACCACAATCTCATAATCATCCGTAAGCTTCAAGAAAACCCTCTTAGTTTCAAAATCTATCCTAGCTCTATGTTCTGTAAGCCAGTCCATACCCAGAATTACATCAAAGCCATAAAACGGAAACTTCATCATATCCACTGAAAATACATGCCCCTGAACCATTAACGGACACCTTTTGTACATCTTCCTAACCACTATTGCATCCCCGAAGGGACTAGTAACACTAACACCTACCTCTAGTACCTCACAAGGTAAGTTCAACAACTTTGCATGCTCACTCTAAATGTAAGAATGCGTAGACCCGGAGTCAATCAAAGAAAGTAAACTCAGAGACTGTATCGAGAAGTTACCTGCAATCACATTCGCGTCGTTCTGACCCTCTCGCTGAGCATAAACTCTAGCCTAACCTCCTCCCTCTAGCTGAACAACAACTACATGTGCTATGTTCCTCTGGCTATCATTTCTCGACTGGAAGTTACCTCGACCGCGCCCACGGTCTCTCTAAAAATCAACGGCTCTAGCAGGAGCCTGAACCTGACATGGTGCATACCCAACCTGATGTGGACAATCACGTCTAATGTGATCTCTAGCTCCACAGTTCCAACAAGAGGGATAGTTCCCCCAACACTCATCGGTGTGATTCCTCCCGCGTTGGGCACACTCGGGCAAACGCCACCAGCTCTCTGGCCCTGATGGCCCCTACCGTGGTTACCACCACCACGTCTATGGTCAAAGTGATGTGTTGAGTGTGTAAAAGTTCTATTATTTACACCTTTTTTAACCCATATTTCTGCCTCATTCAAGAATCATTGCATTGCATTTAGGTTAGTTTACAGCAAAACATCACAAATATATTAAAGGCACGGATTCTACTAAAAGATGGCTTATTTTGCAGGTTGCTGCCATAGTTGACGGAGAAGGCGGGCGCAGGGCAGATAAGCAGAAGAGTTGAACTGGACTAGCAGACGAAGAGGACGATGCTGTCATGGAGCTGCCGTGACAGCAGAGGACGACAACAAGTTAGTGGAGGAAAAGCAAAGTGGACCTCGATAGATAGAGAAAATTATGCTCGTCTGTCGTGTGAAAACCATACATTTTTCCAAGCCCCGGATCAAAAGATATATCAAGCCAAAGCTCAAGGAGAGGAAATCCCATGAAACAAGGAGGGCGGCTGAAAAGTAGGATACTTGGAGATTAAGTCTTTATTAGAATCTTACTTTTAATTAAAGTTGTAATCCTTGTTATCTTAGAATACTTGAGCCCAAAGCTTATATAAGGGCATAGATTTTAACCTAGGAGGCATCTTCCCCATAACCGACAACTAAAACCCCTCCGCCGTTTACTCGTCGTCGACATGTTCTAAAAACCCCCTAGGGCCAAGGGTTGTTTTGTAAAGTAGTTGCAAGGGTTGTTTTGTTTTAGGATTTTCCAAGTTCAATAAAATAAACTTCAAGTTCTCTTATTTTGGTTATTAATATCTTGCAAGAGCATCGGGAGAGCATTGTGAGGTTATCCATTTACTTAGCATCGGGAGAGTTAAGTATACGAAAGAAATAAGAGCAAGTTCTCTAGTTTATAGTTGAACTATATTGTGCCTAGGGATAGGGCAAGGTTAAGTGGCTAAGTAAGAATTCATACACATCGGTGTTCATCCTTCGATTCACGCCGTAAGGTATCATCAAAGACGTGATCATCGACAGACTTGGACCTAGGGATAGGCCAAGGCAGATCTGGGATTCTTGCCAAACTTGAAGTACGGAGTTGGTGTGTTTGCTGCCGTGACGACCAACGGACAGCTGCCGCGACAAGTGCTGCTGCGACAGGCGCGACGACAGAACTGGAGTTCCTAAGCATCGCAATACCTGCACTACTGAGCAATTCAATACCAGCCCATTCTCTCTATCTTGATATTCCAACTCTTTTATTTACGTTTTTCCTTATTATTTTCGTGACAATTCTCTTAAATATTTTCTTTACTTCGTGCAGTGAAATAAGGTGAAGCTATTAGCCCAATCCCTGTGGAGACGATATCCGATACTTCGTAAAACTTTACTACTTGCGTCGTGTACACTTGCACTACAATTGTTATAGACTCTTTTACACGCAACAAGTTTTTGGTGCCGTTGCCGGGGATTGGCAACATAACTACACCTTTCTTTTATTGCACTTTTCGTTTTAATTTTTGTTTTTCTTTTAATTTTTCTTTTTCTATTTTTCGTTAGTACTTTCAACTCTTGGTTTTCACAAGGTTTTCTTGTTTATGCGCAGATCTAAAAGAGGTGAAGATCCTGAGTATAAATTAGATCCGAAAATCGAATGTTCCTTCAATCTCAAGAAGCAACTTCGCCACCTTTTAGACAGGAACGAATACCTTGAGGAACAGCTAGAGAAGATGGCCCGTAATCAGCCCGCTGGTGGAGGTGTACCGCCTGTCGGCGACCCGCATGCGGCAGATGGACGACGGTCCTGTCGTGACTACATGCTGAACGATCATGTAGAACTGGAGACCACGCTGCCGGATATTGAAGTTGATAACTTCGAGCTTAAACCTGTCATGTTTAGTATGATCAACAATGCCGGGCAGTTTAGTGGTGCTGTGACAGAAGATGCTAGGGAGCATCTCAAAACATTCCAGGAGATCTGTGGTTCGTTTAGACTGCCAGGAGTTAGTCCGGAGATACTGAGGCTTCGGTTATTTCCTCATTCATTGTGGGACAGAGCTAAAACTTGGTGGAATAAACTTACGCCGGGTTCAATCGTAACTTGGGCAGATTTATCTCGTGAATTCTTATCTCGTTTTAATCCTTCGCATTTATCTGAGCGATTACGTAATGGAATTGCTACTTTTCAACAGGAAGATGACGAACCGATGCACGAGGCCTGGGACAGATTTACTACTCTTCTTCGGAACTGTCCAATGCATGGATTTCCCGTCTAGAATCAGGTAACTAAGTTTTATAATGCTGCTAACTTACAAACTCGTATTCGGATTGATTCTACAGCAAATGGACTATTATTGGATAAAGATCCAGACGAGGCATTACAAGTTTTGAAAAATCTAGCTAAGAATGAGGAGCAGTTTCCGACTGCAAGAAGAGGGGGTAAACGGGTACTTGCTGTCAAGGACTATGAGGCCAACAGCACTATGAAATCACAGGTAGCATTCCTTACTAAAGCAATGAAAAGGTTATTGAATGATGATGAATTACAAGGATTTGCTGTCGAGGAAGTTTGTACCATCTGTGAGGGAAATCATAGTCGGGATGAGTGCCCAATACAAATAGAAGAGGGAAAATATGTTGGAAATTACAAGCCGAACTACAATTCCAACAATTATAATCCTAATTGGAGGAAGGATCCCAAATTTTCCTGGAGTAATCCTAACAATGCCCTGAATCCGCAAGCACATAATCAGAATTAGGGAGGACCTAGGTTGCTAACGCGATAGCAACTGCCGCCGCAACTGTCGCCGCCGCAGCAACAACAGCCACCACCTGCCACGAGCAGCATATTGGAACAGACGCTGACCACTTTTATGTCTCAGACCGGTACGTATATGGAGAATATGAATCAGTTTGTCAAGAAGACAAAAACCTTTATGGATAAAACCGAGATGATGATGACAAATCATGAAGCTACTTTGAAATCTCTAGAGACACAAATGGGTCAGGTTTCTCAACATATTAAGCCGAGGCAGAATGGAGGATTCCCTAGCAATACTGAAAATGCTAGACTGCCCACACATGAGCAATGTAAAGCAATTACTACTAGGAGTGGGAAGAAACTACCAGGGCCGGAAAAAGAAGCTGAAACAGAAAATGGACCTGCCTTGGATAAACCTGCCGAGGAAACCGCCCCGACAGGTGATAAACAGACTGCTGCCGATGAGCCTGTCACGACAGCAGAAGCGACAGAGGAGAAAAACGATGATATTCGTCCTCAGATTCGTATGCAATGGGAATGACGTATTGCTGATTATCGTCCTCCACCACCTTTTCCCCAACGGATACAGCAAGCTAAGCATGAATCTCAACTTAAAAAGATTGATGATATTTTTAAGCAAGTTCATATTAATATACCGCTGTTAGATGCCGTTAGGAAGATGCCCGGTTATGCTAAATTTCTCAAGGATGTCATGTCGAAAAAATATAAACTTGGGGAATTCGAAACGGTAAAGATGACAGAAGGTTGCATGAGTATTCTCCATCGGGAGCCACCCCAGAAAAAGAAGGATCCGGGGAGCTTCATCATACCTTGTGTAATCGGCAATAAATTTGTGGGTAAGGCACTTTGTGATCTTGGTGCTAGTGTTAATTTAATGCCAAAGTTTGTTTTTCAGAAATTAGGTATTGGAAAGGCGCGGCCCACGACAGTAACTCTGCAGCTAGCAGACCGCTCTTACGTTCATCCAGAGGGAAAAATTGAAGATATTCTGGTAAGAGTGGATAAGTTTATTTTTCCTGCTGACTTTCTTGTTTTAGATTGTGAGGCAGACGAAAACGCACCAGTCATCCTTGGGCGACCCTTCTTAGCCACGGGAAGATCACTGATTGATGTGGAGAAAGGAGAACTCACCATGCGAGTGAATGATTAAGAAATTAAGTTGAATGTTCTCCAAGCAATGAAACATGCTGATGTGGACGAGGAATGCAAGGCTATCATTGAAGTGACCCTTGATCAACCCTGCATCAGGACGGGCTGTCACAATATAAAATTTGGTCACTACTGCGGCAGCCACCTACAGGACTGTCACGACAGCAATGACGACAGCACCGACGACAGCGACTCCTCTGAGTCTGATACATCTGATACTGAAGGTCAGGAGAAGGTAAATTGGTTAGGCCATCGTCCAGGTAAGTTATTCGAACCTTTGAACTATACTTCGGATAACCATTTAATCCAAAATCCATCTACTGTTGAACCACCTGCCTTAGAACTTAAGCCCCTGCTAGGGCAGTTAAAATATGCTTATCTTGGTTCCAATGACACACTACCCGTAATCATCTCTTCTAAGCTGCCACAGGAATAGAAACGACAGCTAATCGACATGCTAAGGCAGCACAAAAAGGCGATTGGATGGATGATAGCAGACATTCAAGGCATTAGTCCGGCGTTATGCATGCACAAAATCCTTCTAGAGGAAGATCATAAGCCGACTATTGATGCCCAAAAGCGGCTAAACCATGCGATGAAGGAGGTGGTGCGTAAAGAGATTATCAAATGGTTAGATGCTGGTATTATTTACGCCATTTCCGACAGCAAATGGGTGAGCCCGGTGCAATGCGTTCCTAAGAAAGGAGGAATGACCGTGATAACCAATGAAAACAACGAGTTAATCCCAACCAGGACTGTGACCGGTTGGAGGGTTTGTATGGACTATCGGAAGCTTAACAAAGCTACCCGAAAAGACCATTTTCCTTTACCCTTTATTGATCAAATGCTTGATAGATTAGAGGGAAAACCTTACTATTGTTTTCTTGATGGTTATTCAGGTTACAATCAAATTGCCATCGCACCGGAAGATCAAGAAAAGACGACTTTTACATGCCCCTACGGAACGTATGCTTTTAGGAGGATGCCGTTTGGACTATGTAATGCACCTGCCACCTTCCAAAGGTGCATGATGGCCATATTCTCCGATATGGTAGAGGACTTCCTAGAGATTTTTATGGATGATTTTTCCGTCTTTGGAGACGATTTTGAGAGCTGCCTCGGCAATCTTCAAAAGGTACTTGAAAGATGTGAAAAAGCTAATCTTGTTTTGAATTGGGAAAAATGCCACTTTATGGTGGATGAAGGGATAGTCCTAGGCCATAAGATTAGCTGCCGTGGGATAGAAGTCGACAGGGCCAAGATAGAAGTCATAGACAAGCTGCCGCCGTCGACCACAGTCAAGGGCATTAGAAGTACGAAGTTGGACCTAGGGATAGGCCAAGGCAGATCTGGGATTCTTGCCAAACTTGAAGTACGAAGTTGGTGTGTTTGCTGCCGCGACGACCAACGAACAGCTGCCGCGACAGGTGTTGCTGCGACAGGCGCGACGACAGAACTGGAGTTCCTAAGCATCGCAATACCTGCACTACTGAGCAATTCAATACCAGCCCATTCTCTCTATCTTGATATTCCAACTCTTTTATTTACGTTTTCCTTATTATTTTCGTGACAATTCTCTTAAATATTTTCTTTACTTCGTGCAGTGAAATAAGGTGAAGCTATTAGCCCAGTCCCTGTGGAGACGATATCCGATACTTCGTATCACTTTACTACTTGCGTCGTGTACACTTGCACTACAATTGCGATAGACTCTTTTACACACAACATGATGCCTATTGTCCCGATGCCTCTTGGCATCACCTCTATCAAAGTCGCTAGACCTCTTTCCGGAACTAGAACCACCAGAACGTTTGGTCAAGCCCAAACTGTGCTTTATGTCCTTGGCCCTAGCGACCAAGACATCAAAATCTGTGTAGTCAGTAGCCAAGGTGTACCTCTTGATCTCTTCACTCAACCCATAGCGGAAACGGTCGCAATGTTCCCTCTCAGTAGGAACAAGCTCAGATGCATACTAGCTCAACCTGATGAATCGTATCTCATACTCGGTCACGGTCAAGTTACCCTGAAGCAAAGCCATAAACTCCCTCTTCTTCTCATCGAGATAACGGGGACCCAGATACTTCTTGCGGAAAGCTGAATCAAAGAACTCCCCAGTGATCGCGGCCTCTGGCATGCCTATAGTAATGGTGACCCACCAAGTGTAGGCATCACTCTAAAGCAACGAAACTACGCACCCAAGCCTGCGTGCTCCAGTACAGCCCATCTGTGACGGAATTCGGACAATCTTTTCAAACCAAGTCTCTGATCTCTCAGGTGCCAACCCTCTGAAATCTTCGCCTCCCAAACTGCGAAGCCTCTCAAGTGGCAAACCGGTGCCCTCACCCTGAGGTTGTTCCACTGCCTGGCCCTCAGCCACTGCTGCCAGAAAATCCCCGGCTATCGCCTGAACTAGTGTAGCCAAATCTATCTCGGCCGGTCCTTGGCCAACCTGAGGTTCTACACCCTCGTCTCTCGCCTCACCTCCCTCTTGACGAGGAGGAGAAGGTGGAGGTGGAGGAGCCTGCGCCTCAACAACCGGCTCAACTCCCGGAGCTGCTGCCCGTGGTTCCGGATGAACCATCCTATGCCTCCCTCTAGGTCTCATCTAACAGCTAGAAAGATAACAACTACAACAAACAAACACATAAGGATTAAGTTAGCAAAGGCAAGGGTCCAACGTGCTCAAGTATATTTGTTGAGTTGTGTGGAGCTCGATTCGTTCAACCGATTATGCTCACCAAGTAGTGGAGAGGTGGATATTTGGGGTGGAAGGGTTAAGGAAGCTAAAATGAAGATTGACACAATGATTTATAGTGGTTCAACCTTCTAACCAAGGTCTACATCCACTACCTTAGCTTCCCACTAAGGATTTCTCAACCAATTCCACTAATTGATTCGTCCCCTTTTCTAGGATTAGGAGGAAACCCTTACAACCGATCAAGCTTCTACCCAAGCCTTGATCAAAACCCTCTTTACAAAGAGAAACAAGAAAGCAAACTTAAACCCTCTAATAGGTGTTTGTTTGCACAATGAAGCACTCACCCAAAACCTAAAACACTTGAGCAAATTTAACAATTTTGGCTCACTAGTGTTTGTCTATACAAGAATTGACAATTTAAGTGCTAAGACATTTTCTTGATCAATTGATGTTTGACAATATGAGCATTAGCCTTCTCTTGATGCTTGGAGGTCCCTTTTATACTCCCAATTGAGTTTGTAGCCGTTACTAGCCGTTGGGGATGAATTGGAGCCGTTGAGGACTTTATTTCCCTTCATTAATGCTGTTCTGTAGCTACCAGTATCGATACTCGTGGAACGGTATCGATACGGCCTTTTTGAGGAAATAGCCGTTGGGCTTTTGCCAGCATAGGGTATCGATACATGTGGAACGGTATCGATACGGCTTGATATTTAAATGGCCGTTGGGAAATAGCCGTTGGGGTAGTTGAAATGGGATCGGTATGCTGACGTGGCGTATCGAAACGACCCCACTCCGTATCGATACGCTAAACCCTCGTATCGATACGGGTTTTGACAGTGGCCAAACTGGGCCAAAAAGGTATCGATACCGGTACAACCGTATCGATACTGGTGACGTGAAAACACAAGTTTGGCTGTTTAAAACATGAAAAATCTTTGCCAAAAACCTCTTAAAATACCTCAAACATAAATTCAAGTTGTTTGGACTTAAAACCAAGTTTTAAATTCTTTTCAACTTAGTCCAAAACATTTTTCAATTATTATATCAAAACATTAGTTCTACAATCTCCCCCTTTTTGATATAATAAAACTAACTTGAAAAATTGTTTGGGATTCTCCCCCTTTAACTTTAAAAATGTGAATAAGAGATTTAAGATGTGAAATCAAATAAAGCTCCCCCTTATTCATTTGAAAATTCAATTTTTCAAATCATTTCTCCCCCTTTTTGTTATATCAAAAAGAATTTAAGACATTAAGTTCATAATAACAATAGAGGTAAAAAGTTTTGACATAAATAAGAATTTGGTTTAAAATTTGCTCCCCCTTACTCAAAGCATCATCAAAAGAGTTAGTCCATCAAATATGATCATCTAGTTGAATAAACTAAAAATAAGACTAATAAAATCAAAAAACAACTAGAAAATTTTACCAACACTTGAACCCAAGGGAGGATGTGAAGCCTTCCTTCTTCAAGTGTTCTTTCTTGTGTGTATGGAGCTCCCCCTCAATGTTTGACTTGTTGAACATCTCCATCACACCTACAATAGACAATCAAGTAATTTTTGGTATCCAAATTGCTTTGGATCCATAAACGTTAGTTGCACAAAATTTAGTCCCCTTAGGAATCCATTTTTCAATTTCATCCTTTTTAGTTGAAGTGGTTAGTCCTTTTGGGACCCAAACACTTCGAAAACATTTTCCATTCACAAATCTAGGGGGCACTAGATTGTCTAACATAAAAATTTGATTTTCCAAAATTGTTTTTCTTTTCAAGCTCTTTGGAAATCAAATCTTTTTCTACTTGAACGTTTTGAAGCAATTTTTGTAAATCAAGACATTTTAGTTCAAATTCTTCAAGTTTTGCTTCAAGTTCAAGTTTGGTTTTAGAAAACAAATCATTTTGAATTTTTAACTTTGAAATCAATTTATTGTTTTTCAAAATGTGGCTTTTAAAATCTAAAACCAATTCATCATAGGCATCTTGTAATTCATCAAAAGTGTAAGAACATGAAGTAGATGAATTAGAAGTTACCCTTGAATCTTCTTCGATGGCCATAAGGCAAAGGTTGGCTTGTTCATCGTCGGTGGAGTCCTCATCACTCCAAGTAGCCACATGTGCCTTCTTCTTATGGCTTGAAGTGCTTGCCCTCTCCTTTCTTTTAGGTTCTCGTTCAAGCTCTCTCAAAGCTTTCTTCATGAAAGGGGCACACTTCTTTAAGAGATGAACTATCTCTTCATCTTCATCCTCCTCTTCACTTGTGTAAACATGATGGCAAGTGGAGGATTTGAGAGCCATGGCACTTGCATTGATGCCAAGCCCTTTGATTTTCTTCTCTCCCATAGCTCTAATTTCTTCCCTCTTCTTCTCATCCTCTTTGTTCTTCTTCATAATTTGATGAGTAAGGAGAGACCCCATGAGTTCATCAAGCTTCAAAGTCTTCAAATTTTTGGCTTCGATGATGGCGGTCCTCTTTGAGTCCCAAGACTCGGGAAGTGAGTAGATGAGCTTTCGAACAAGCTTCTCCTCCGGGATGGCTTCTCCATAACCTTTAAGACCATTGGTGATGGTGGAGAACCTATCAAACATCTTCTCGATGTTCTCTTCTGGATCCATTTTGAAGTTCTCATACTCCAAGGTTAGGAGCCCAATCTTGGTCTCCTTGACTTCATTTGTCCCCTCGTATGTGACTTCAAGCTTGTCCCATACCTCCTTGGCACTCTCACAAGAAGACATCTTCTCATAGATGGATGGACCAAATGCACAAAACAAGATGTGCAAGGCTTTGCAATTTAGCTCCATCTTCTTGCGATCGTCGGCACTCCACTCCGCTTTATTTCTTTTAGGTACGAACGGACCATCTTCAACTACATCCCATAGCTTGTAATCTTTTGATTTGATGAAGAACTTCATCTTTGTCTTCCAATGGGCATAGTGGTCTCCGTCGAAAAAAGGCGGTTTGTCGATGGATTGCGCCATTTTAGCCGGTTGATGAAATAGTGATTGAGCTTGCCGGATCTTCTCAATAGGATGTTAATCCTCACCGATTGAGCCAAGCTCTGATACCAATTGTTGAGTTGTGTGGAGCTCGATTCGTTCAACCGATTATGCTCACCAAGTAGTGGAGAGGTGGATATTTGGGTGGAAGGGTTAAGGAAGCTAAAATGAAGATTGACACAATGATTTATAGTGGTTCAACCTTCTAACCAAGGTCTACATCCACTACCTTAGCTTCCCACTAAGGATTTCTCAACCAATTCCACTAATTGATTCGTCCCCTTTTCTAGGATTAGGAGGAAACCCTTACAACCGATCAAGCTTCTACCCAAGACTTGATCAAAAGCCTCTTTACAAAGAGAAACAAGAAAGCAAACTTAAACCCTCTAATAGGTGTTTGTTTGCACAATGAAGCACTCACCCAAAACCTAAAACACTTGAGCAAATTTAACAATTTTGGCTCACTAGTGTTTGTCTATACAAGAATTGACAATTTAAGTGCTAAGACATTTTCTTGATCAATTGATGTTTGACAATATGAGCATTAGCCTTCTCTTGATGCTTGGAGGTCCCTTTTATACTCCCAATTGAGTTTGTAGCCGTTACTAGCCGTTGGGGATGAATTGGAGCCGTTGAGGACTTTATTTCCCTTCATTAATGCTGTTCTGCAGCTACCAGTATCGATACTCGTGGAACGGTATCGATACGGCCTTCTTGAGGAAATAGCCGTTGGGCTTTTGCCAGCATAGGGTATCGATACACGTGGAACGGTATCGATACGGATTGATATTCAAATGGCCGTTGGGAAATAGCCGTTGGGGTAGTTGAAATGGGATCGGTACGCTGACGTGGCGTATCGAAACGACCCCACTCCGTATCGATACGCTAAACCCTCGTATCGATACGGGTTTTGACAGTGGCCAAACTGGGCCAAAAAGGTATCGATACTGGTGACGTGAAAACACAAGTTTGGCTGTTTAAAACATGAAAAATCTTTGCCAAAAACCTCTTAAAATACCTCAAACATAAATTCAAGTTGTTTGGACTTAAAACCAAGTTTTAAATTCTTTTCAACTTAGTCCAAAACATTTTTCAATTATTATATCAAAACATTAGTTCTACAATATTCATTTACAAAAATCTTTTTAAATAAGTAATAGTAGCAATGGGAACTCGACACTACGCCTCAACACAACAATCATGCTTCCAAACACCATGCGAACAAGCAAACAACAAGCATACATGGCAAAACATTCACCGAGACATAGCAACAACATAACACTTCAAACTTACCCCACTTACCTAACCGAGGTCTCGGAAACCTCAGACTCTGATACCAACAAATGTAACCCCCTCATCCCGGTCTGGACGACTGACCAGTCCGAGTAGGTTACACGGGGAAAACCGAAGTGAAACCCGTTAAGGTCCTGCCTCGGTTAGCAACCCTACAAAATTTTTCTTCCATTATCCTGTCTAGATGAATTATTTGATCCTATGTGTGAAACGACTGCGGAAAAACAAGGACCAGACTATGCAGACGAAACACAAGTTAATATAAATTTACCAAGTGTCACGTTAGTTCGGTTTCTTGCATACGCGACCAAACCATACATAAACGAATACAAACAAGGCTTACAGGAAAGCTTACAACAAACATGACCTAAGACCAACACTTGAGGACCTTTAAAGATGCCAAAAACCTAATTTACAGACTTGTTTTTCGAAACAGGCTTGCACGTTTCGATGAATGGGCCCCAGTTTTAAAAGCCAGACCAGCCGTACTGATACGGCCAACCTCGTTTTAGTACAGGGGTCTCCTTTTTCTAAGCGTTCCGAAACACGTTCCGGAACAGGCCTTCACAGAAGCAAAACCGTTTCGGTACGTGTATCGAAACAAGGGCTCACAATTTCAAACCGTACCGAAACGTGTTCCGGTACGGGTCTCCCTAGAACCACACCCGTTCCAAAACCACCATACCCGTTCCAAAATGCATGCAGTCTGTGTGTTTCTAAAAACCAGTTTCTGCATCTCCAAAAGTTCCCAACATGCCTCAAACATCAAGAAACAAGATACAACATGCATACACATACTCTAGAGGCATTCACCCTACTTCAAACATGCTTAAACACCCAACATACATGTAAAGGCCAAACATATAAGGGATCAAGCATTGACCAAAAATACATTGCATAGCAAGGTTTTCAAACCTTTAACAAAACACCTAAACATCATAGAATATGGTCATAAGCCTTCAAGACATAAAGCATCTAGGTAACAACATAAGCATGGTTTACAAATCCAATCAAAGGCGTTAACATCCAAAAACCAACACATATGAGCCTAACAACACTCATACAAAACACATAGCATCCTCATTGCTAAACGACTACATTATTTACTAAACCATACTTGAGCAAAGCTTGGAATGCCCCTTTCGCTGCTCCTTGCTAACTCCACGCTAATGATCTGCATTGTCGAAAACGAGAGCGTAAGCTAAAAGCTTAGTGAGGGTGCTCTAAAACAAAAACAACGACAATGCAGGGTTCGAGCATATCATCCTTAAGACAACTCACAAGCATACATATGCACCAACATAGCAATATAACCAACATCACAAGAATGCATTAACATGGCATCTTACCTCATGTTATGCTCAGCAAGATATAAGAATTATCTTAACAACAATCACACATGTTCTAGTATATTGGAAACTATTAGTTTACTTGGATATGCGGATAACTTCTGTTGGGGTTTTCACGTCCAACATACTCAACAACAACGTTACCTTTGGTGGGATTACACTCATCACCGGTCCTTGCATGGATGGGATTACACTCATCATCACATACCCTACGGATGAGATTCCACTCATCATCACGTATTAATATATAATTTCCAATGGAATATTACATCACCGTACTCCTCCTTGATGACTTTACGCCACCATGGCCACGGGCGAATTTGACTCAACCGTGTGCACACTCTCATCCTAATGATGGATCATTTATACCCGGTAATTAACTAGTGCCAATCATACTATCAAGTCACACCATGACAATTCACCATGCATTTCAACATATCAAACACCACATACATCAATGTATATAACAACATACAAAATCAACACATGCTTTACAAGTCTACACCATGCATATTAAGCAAGCTCATAAAACACAGAAGAAGTTAAGCTGCCAACTTAACTTCCACCTTGGATTGGCCTACCAAGCACAATCCAACTCCACAACCATACGCTTGAACCAATTTAAATGATTCCACTCACCGAACTACCTTAAGCAAACCGAGAAGAGCCAAATCAAGCCTCCACACTTTCCGAAATCGTGCTCGAAGCTTCTCTAACGGTTCCCTTTGATTCTAACCAATCAAAAACAATACATTACTCAATCGAATCATCACCAAACACTGTCACAACCCCAAACTACAACCACAAGCCAAATTTTTACAATTTCAAACCAAAGCCAACACTAAAAATCCTATTTTCGTACTCCCCAACAACCCATCAGAAAACAAATGATTCCAACACCCAAAACACCATTAAACACCTTCAAAACAACCTTCTAGTATTACTATAACACCAGCCCCATTCTCAAACATAAAACCACACCAAAAACCCAAGTTTTAACCCTTTTAAAATACCCCCAAAAACCCATTTCGGGATTTTTGATACAACCCCACCATTTTAAGTTATAATGTACCTTAGGGCAAGACTAGATCATAACTTAACTCTACAAATCAAAAGCAAAATGAAAAGCCATTAAAGTTTCACCATTTTCTTTCAAAACTTTGAAAACTTGAAATTCTCAACAATGGTGTTTTTTCAAAAACTAAAACCATCAATGTGCTAGGAATGAAGAGGACAAGTCAAAAATGGTCTTACCTTGATGAAAACACTTGAAATGAGGGAGGGATTTGATGCAATAGTGTTTGGGGTTTGAGAGGGTTTAGTTGTCGTGGAAATGAAGCCAAGGAAGAAGATGAGCATTTTTTTCTTTCAAAAGGCTCTTTTATTCATCCTTTTCCCTTCTTTTAAAAATTTACAATTTTGTCATTTTTAAAAATCAAACCTTTTTAAAATAAAACCAAAGTTTATTTTAATTAAATCGAGTCCAACGACTCGAACCCGACTCACACACTCAACTCCCGACCCCAAAACTCGGGTGTTACAAGATATCTCCCCTAATTTTATTACATAAGATATCTAAGTTGCCTATTCAATGGAAGTCCTTGGACACTTTGGCATGGTACATAGAATATTTCAGGGACTACGGTCCATGAGCTACAGCTCAGGTGATGACCCATTATATGTGATATATTGGCGACAATGGGAGGTAACGAGAGAGATGCAAGGAGATTGGCGACAATTTGGCTGGATAGTGAGAAGTTAGGATTGTTATGTTCAATCACTAGCCATTGCTATGTGCTTTGTGCTGTGTGTAATATGTACCAATGCTATTCATGACCAAATGTGATCCAAGACAATCTTTCTAAAAGATATGAACCTTATGAGAAATAAAATAAGAATTCCAAAAGAATCTTGGAAGTACTCCTATAAAATTTGATAAGGTTGTTGGTGAGAATGACAAGTTATGTGATTCATAAGTTTCGATTAAGCCTCTGAATTAAGCCATCTAAATAAGACATTGTACTTTAAGATTAATGTAAATTCTTATAAAATATTATGATGGATCATTTTGTTTCTTTATTGATCATTACTTTGTCCTACCTTGGTTACTACCTCACTTAGGCTATATAAGCCTAATGCATTCATTATCATGCATTCCAGGTTGATCAAAGCTTGTGTAAATCAATCATGGTCAAGGGTTGCAAGTCTTTACTCAAGATCCAAGTAGAGTTCATATTTTTATTCTTTAGTTAGAACTCCTTGAATGGTGGCATACTGCATTTGTATAAGCATAGTCATAACTTATGTAGTTATTGTCGTTTTACGGACTTTGATTTGTAATTAGCTCATTTAATACTTGGGTATGTATATGTTACGTAGCTAATACATGGTTAAAAGGCTTGATTGTGAAAGAGTTAATATTGTGAACATACGAATGAAATAACGAAGAATATCATAAGTAACTTATGTGTATATTTTGTTACTTGTTTAATTCTGAGTTTGTTGCTCTATTTCTGTATATACATGGAAAACCCATAATGTGTTTGATTCAAATGATTTTCGATAGGCTCACAAAGATTAATGAATTGCTTGTTGTTTAAGATACCTTTTGGCTTGCTTAAAAATGGAATGTGTCTGGTTTAAATTTGACCTCACATATAGATAAGTTAGTGACATGTTTTTAAGTTAAGTTTAAACTAATAGCTAGTTGACTTCAAGTAATGCTATGTTTGTTCTTAAGACTTATAGATCGTAAGATGCTAGAGTGTAAATGTCTTGAAATGGTTTGTTTAAAAGTAAAGAATTTTAGTGTGTATAATTAATAGATCGGTCATGAATGAATAAATGGGAATTCTAAATGACTTGAGCAAGATTAAAATTGGGTTTAAAATAGTTGTAATGTTAAGAGATGTTTATTAACTAGTTAATGTCCATAGATTTATGTTCAAGCATATTCAAATGCTTGAGATACTAATTTATATGACCGTTGCTTTGTTGTGGTTTATTCAATACCTTACCATGTCTTGAGTGAATGGATAAACTCATAGCCTTTAATGTTTGCAATGAGCAGTTTTGTGATTAAAATACAATGCAATTTTGTGAATAAAATGCACTGCAGACTTTTAAACAGTTTTGATTAAAATACAATGCACTTTTGTGATTAAAATATAGTGCAGTTTTGATATTAAAATATGTTGAGCGTATAAAAGTTCTATATTTTACCCCTCATTTACCCATATTTCTGTTGCATTCAAGCATAATTTATTGCATTTAGGATAGATTTCTGCATATACATCACAATTAGATAAAATGGCACATTTGCTACTGATTTTGGTTACTTTTGTAGGTATTTGCTGTGGCGGACTCATGGCAGCAAAGAAGCAGAGGTGGATCGCAGAACTGGAGTCGAGAAGCAAACATTGCCGTGGCATCTGCCGTGGCATCCATGACGACAGAATGCTGAGGTGGAAAAGTAAAGTGGAGCTCGACAGATAGAGACTTTCAAGCCGGTCTGTCGTGGACCACTCCCATATTTTTCTAAGCCCTAAGGTAGAATGAAGGACAAGCCCAAAGTTCAAGGAAGAAACTCAAGGCAAGAAAAGAGGACGAATTCAAGGCATCTACTCAGAAGATTTAGTCTTAATTAGAGTTGCACTTTAATTCGAAATTGTATTCTTGCCATATTAGAAAACTTGGACCCAATGCCTATATAAAGTCAAATTTTTCGAAAACCCCTATTTTATGTTTTTCGACGTCATGAGTCTGATTTTTGAAGTCTGTTTCGTGAAATTCTGACCCGAATCTAACCTTAAACCTGAACTAGTGTATGTACTTAATTTTCCAGTTAAGTGTAATGTTAATAAGGACTAATTTTGTGTTGTAGTTAATTGAAGGTATTCGCATATCTTGGAATTTAAGATTTTGAGGGATGTCGAATTCGGGTTTGAGAGTGATCGAATGGAGTATCATGGTTGACCGAGATTGCAAGGATTCAAAGTAATACTTTACTACCTCTTGTAAGCTTTATGAAACATAATGGTATCCGGTAAATGCATGCATGATCATGTTTAAGCGTATGGTTAATTCTGTTAATGCCTAATCGATTATGGGAAAAGGGTAGTAAACCAGTTAAGACTAAAGGTCTCAGTTAGAAATATGAGTGACCTAAAGGAACTTCCGAGATCCAAAAAAATAATTGATAAGACCGTGGTGCTTTAAATTTGGTTTTGCTTGTTAATGATTTAATTTCTGAAATGATAAGTTAAGAAATGATTGAAATACCATTGAGATGCGAGAATAACTAAAATGCCCATAAAAATAAAGTGATATGTGAATTTATACTTGATCTGGTAAAACAATTGATTCGTCTGAAAATCTCGTTATACTTGGAAAGATCTAGTAATAAGATTTGTATCTCCGAGAATGTAAAACACTTGGATTTTCCTAAATTTTGAATAATCTCCGAAGATAAATTTACAAGAAATTATTCGTATGTCCGGAACTATCAAAGTGGTGCAAATTATCGAATTAACTAAAACGACTGAAATGACTAAAAGGATTGCAAATATTGATAAGGCTGAATTGATCGAAACAACATAATGATCAAAAAGACTGAAATACCCTCGACAACTAATTGCAAAATTAACCGAAATGATGAATATATTTGTAACCCCTCGACCAGGCCTATCCGATAGATCCAACCGAACGGGTCACACGAGGAATATTGAAGTAAATCGGGAAGGTTTACCTCAATAAACGACCCTATTTTTTTTCCTTTTTATCTTGTCTAGATACAAGTTAGGTTCCTATGTGTTTTACAAAGCAGCGGATCAAACACAACTCAAACGCTCATGAATTTTATCCAATTTCGGTTTTTAGGGACCATTTTGTAAACTTAACAAATTCCAAGGGTTTTCTCAATTTCGGTTTATCAACCATTAATTAGTCTCATTACATGCATCCCGGTCAAAACTCAGCTCAGAATAATCATTAAAACTTATTTAATTGCATCCACAACATTCAGGGACTAAAACATACAAATTCATAACATTCAAAGAGGCCATTCAACCAAATTAACTACCACCGTATCGATACCCTCTGAGGGTATCGATACTCCTTCGATGACCAAACCTCCAGGAACACATTCAACAAGCTAGTATCGATTCTCTAAGGGCCAGTATCGATACCCCATAGAGATAGTATCGATACTTGGAAAACTAGTGGCAAAAATCAGTATCGATGCGCCCCCGTGTATCGATACCCCCTTCCAATTTACACAGACCATATCGATACCCTTATGAGGGTATCGATACCTTGAGGCATGTAATGTCAAAATTGGCTGTTTTAACTCACTTTAATCCATTCCTAAGCATACCAACTTACCTCTAACATACATACAACTCATGTAAACATCAATTCTCAAGTATACATGGCAACAACAACATCATAACATGATAATTAACATCAAAGAGTTATAGAGGCATGCTTCTACAAAAATCAAGCATCTAAAGTCGAAACTCAAACCAATATAAAGAGGCCCTTTACAAACTGAAAACCATCAAATAAACATGCTCAAATAAGGAGTTTCAACACATCTCCCAAATAAACCATATATCCCTCATTGCCCTTATTATTTTAGTCCGAAAATGAAAATTACATTCAATCAAAGTCCTTCGCCGATCCCATGCAAGTGCTGCCTCCAACACATTAATTGTCTGCATTGATGGACAAAGAGAGCGTAAGCCCAAAAGGCTTAGTGAGGAATGCTCAAAACCAAAACCTCATCAATGCATTTAAACCGGTTTCCGAACTACGTTGAAATCTCACTTCAATTAACACAAGTATTACTTAAAATCCATTATGCCAACCAAAAACCATGCACTTTTCTCATTCAAATTCAGCATGAAATCCTCATGCTACATGGGTTAACAAACCAACAACTAATCCCATTTGCTAAACTCAATTAAAGCCTTCCCAAGTATTTTCCACACATGTTAAGCTTAGAGTGTAAAAACATGCATTTTCAATATTATGCAACATAACACATTTCCAATTACATCATTACTCATATTGGCTCACAAGTGATTTACATCAAGATCATTTCCCAAAACCACATCGGATACACGGATTACCAAGTGTTGTCACAAACACTTCACACCCTATACCAAAACCTCAAGGCTCACACATGGGAGCTACCCTCCACCGTTGTAACACCTGTGGTGGAGTATTTGGTATAATCACAACCCTTAAACACTCATCATCGGTAGATGTATAACCCACTAACAAGAGACGGGACACTACACAAGGTTCACACACGGGAGCTACCCTCCACCGTTGTGACACCTTAAACATTCCTTGATCGTTAGGGTACTTGGATGGAGTTTTCGGTACAATCACAACCCATCAACATCCAAGGCGACTTGTTTATAGTGCATTCAATCCTATATTCGGCTAACTATATCCGATAGAATTTTTAAAAGTATTTTCATAACATCACTTGCCAATATAAACCACATTCCATCGCATATTTCACTATTTTCAAAGCATCAATTACTAACCTCATTCTCAAGCATCAAATCATGCTTAAATTCACAAGTATAAACGTATACTAACAAGGATCACTTACCATGTGCATCCTTCATCATTATATCATCAAAAACAACAATCCATTTACCTCAAATCATGCTTTAACAGTGGCAATATGCATTTTAAAAACAAGTGCATCAAAATTCTCATAATAACACAATCCGAGGGAGAAAATCACTTTACTTACTTCCAAACTTAGTAAAGAATTTCAACACTAAGTTCCCAAAACCACCTATAAGATGTTTCAAAGCTGGAAATTCCATTTCCACTCACCGACTTGTGAAACCTCAATTGCCGATGCGAAATTCAAGCGTCTGATGTCCCCGAAACTTCACCGAAAGCTTCCGAATCATTCTCCCCTATTTATACCACATAAGACTAGAGGATTAATGCATCTCAATGCATTAAAACCACCAGCAAATACTAAAATCCCGCAGCACTGCCCAAAGGCACCAAAATACCCATCCGAAACAACCGAAATCACATTCAATTGATCACCAAACTCAACCCAGTCATCAACCAACACTTCCAACACATTTTAACTATAAATCAACATCCAAAAACATCCTAATACCATCCTTATACCTCCAGCAACTCAGATTTCACATAATACCCCAAAAACCCAACCATAAACACCTTTAAAATCAAAGATCTCAAGGATTTCAGGATTAATATGATCAAGACTCTTTTTCAACATCATAAACCTTCCAAAACTTGATTAGAAATCATCTCAAATAAATTAAATTAAAACAACTCCGAAAATCATATTAAATCATCTCTTTTATCAAGATTTCACCATTATATCTTTGGAATTTCATTAAAGAACCTTGATTAGAGGGTTAGAACGAAAATTACCTACAATCCTTGCTTCTCTTCTAATTTGACAAGTTTTGCTTTCAAGAATCTGGAAGAGATTTGAGAGATATCACAAAAGAGAAGTTGAAAATCAAGAAAGAAAATAGATGTGGAAGAATTCTGGAAAATGAGAGAAAAGAGAGAGTGTTTGGCTGAAGTGAAATGGAGAAAATGAAAATGAACGTCAAATTTGCTTAACCAAAATAACCACCTTCTATTAAATAAATAAAAACCACTTTTAATATTTAATTAACCATTTAAATCACATGTCAAATTAAAGAGAAGGCTTAATTGTCTTAAAGTTCACTAAAGATTCTAAGAATTTGTCTCTTCTTTGAAAAACACCCTTTTCCACAGTTTTAAAACATTACATTTTGGTCACTTTCCAAAATATACACTTTCCAAAACTCGTTTTGCAAAATTGATTTAACTAACCACATAAATATAATTTTAGAGGATTTTAGAAAATTTTACCACATTTTTATCTTATCTCAAACCCTGATTTCCCTGAACCGATTCTAAAAGCTTGAATTTCCAACTCTAGGTTCGACTAACCCAAACCGATGCCTAAAACATCTAGGCCCAAAAACCAGGGCGTTACAACTCTCCCCCACTTAGGAAATTTTATCCTCAAAATTTTACCTGAAGGAAAAAGTTGCGGAACTGTCTCAACATGTCCACCTTACTTTCCCACGTGATCTCCTCAACTTCTTGATGTCACCACAATACCTTCACAAGCTCAATCGTCTTACCATGAAGAACTTTGCTACTAGAATCAAGAATACCATATGGGTCCTCATCATAGGACAAATCCAGATTCAACTCTATCCCCTCAACATGCATAACATGAGATGAATACGATCTATACCTTCGCAACATCGAAACATGAAACACATCATGAATTTTCTCCAATTCGGGAGGTAACCTCAACCGATATGCAACAGGACCAACATGCTACACAACCTCATAAGGTCCAATAAACCTTGGACTAATCTTACACTTATGTCCAAATCCCATCACATTCTTCCAAGGTGATACCTTCAAGAACACGCGATCTCCAAGCACAACTCAATCTCCTTACGCTTTAAATCCGCGTAAGACTTTTGACGATCTGACACAACCTTCAACCGCCTACATATGAGCTTCACTTTCTCAGTTGTTCCCTTAAGCAAATTCGGCAAGGGAACCAACTTTTGCCCTGCCTCCGCCCAACAAAGAGGTGTTCTACACTTTCTTCCATACAACGCTTCATACGAAGCCATTTGTATACTTGTTTGGAAACTATTATTATAGGCAACTTCCACCAAGGCAACTGTTTTTCCCAAAAACCATGGAAATCTATCACACAACACCTCAACATATCCTCCAACACCTGGATAACTCGCTCTGACTGTCCATCAGTGTGAGAATGACATGAAGTGTTGAAATTCAAGCGCGTACCCAACGCATGGTGTAGACACTCCAAAAATCTCGATGTAAACCTCGGATGTCTATCGGACATTATAGACTTAGGCACACCATGCAAACGTACAATCTCAGCAATATACAACTCTACTAGCTTATCGAATGTATACGTAGCATGCACTGTCAAGAAATGTGCACACTTCGTAAGACGATCCACAATCACCCAAATGGAGTTCTTCTTTGATGGTGTCAAAGGCAAACCGGATACAAAATCCATCGTAATCCTCTCTCATTTCCATTATGGTATCCTCAAAAGCTGAAACAAACTAGAAGGAAACTGATGCTCAGCTTCCACACGCTGACATACCATACACTTGTTCACAAAATTAACAACATCCTATTTCATCCCAACCCAAAAGTACTCCTCTTTCAATCCACGATACATCTTTGTACTACCAGTATGCATAGTAAAAGGACTGCTATGAGCTTTGGTCAAAATAGTGCGCCTCAACTCAACATCCTCCGACACAACTATCCGACTTTTAAAGCATAAAAACACCACCATCATTGAAACAAAAATCCATTGCATTACCATCAGCTATATCCTGAACATGAAGCACCACATAATCATCAAGCAATTGTTTATCCTTAATTAACTAAATCAAGGAAGGTTTCACTTGTAACTCGGCTATCAACCCATCATCACGCGATATACTTAACCGAGAAACCATCACTCTCAACTCAATAGCTACCTTCCTACTCAAAGCATCAGCCACAACATTGGCTTTTCTAGGATAGTACACAATCGTCAGATCATAATCCTTAAGCAACTCCAACCATCTTCGCTGCCTAAGATTCAACTCCCTTTGAGACATGAGGTACTTTAAACTTTTATGATCGGTGTAAACCACACACTTTTCACTGTAAAGGTAGTGCCTCCAAATCTTCAAAGCAAACACAACCGCAGCAAGCTCTAAATCATGAGTCAGATTGTTGCGCTCATGCACCTTCAATTGTCTATATGCATAAGCTACAACCTTCCTACCTCGCATCAATACGCAACCTAGACCAACATATGATGCATCACTGTAAACCACAAACTCTTTACCCGATTCTAGATGAATTAAGACAGGAGCTTGCGTCAAAGCTTCCTTCAACTTCTCGAAAGCCTGTTGCCTAACATATGTCCATTCAAAGCGAACATTCATTTGCACCAACTTAATCAAAGGAGAAGCAATCTTAGATAAACCCTCAACAAATCTTCGGTAAAATCCAGCCAAACCAAGTAAACTACACACTTCCGTCACTTATTTAAGCATTTTCCAATTCATAACCCTACGATCTTGATTGGGTCAACCCGAATACCTTCAACCGACACTACATGTCCAAGAAAGACAACTTCCTTGAGCCAAAACTCGCACCTGCTCAAATTAGCATAAAGCTGGTTCTCTAACAATACTTGCAACACAATCCTCAAATGCTTATCATGATCCTCCTCAGTGCGCGAGTACACGAGAATATCATCGATAAACACTATCCCAAACTGATCTAAGAACTCGTGGAATACACGATTCATCATATCCATGAATGCAGCCGGTGCATTTGTCAACCCAAACAACATCACTAAGAACTCATAATGGCCATACCTTGTCCGAAAGACTATCTTAGGTACATCTACATCCTTAACCTTCAATTGATAATACCTGAACCTCAAATCAATCTTCGAGAACACTAAAGCACCTCAAAACTGATCTAACAAATCATCAATCCTTGGCAAAGGGTATTTGTTCTTAATCATCAACTTGTTCAGTTGCCGATAATCTATACACATACGCATCGTACCATCCTTCTTCTTTACAAACAAGACCGGTGCACCCCAAGGTGAAACACTTGGCCTTATGAACCCTTGATCAAGCAACTCTTGAAGTTGTGTTTTCAACTCCTTCAACTCTTTAGGAGCCATCCGATATGGAGCAATAGACACTGGAGTCGTATTTTCATACAACTCAATGCCAAACTCAACTTCTTTGTTTGGTGGCAAACCATGCAACTCTTCCGAAAAGACACACGGAAACTCACATATTGTAACCCCCTTAACCCGGCCTAGACGGTTGACCCGAATTAAGAAAGTCACACGGGGAAAACCAAAGTCAACCCAGAAGTCAACCTTGATTAACGACCTTTTTTTTTTAATCTTGTCTAGATGCACAATATCCCTAATTGTGATCACTCAAACAACATACTCAAGATCACAAACATCAGAGATCAAACAGGGACCCAATTGAACAAATTACAACTTTATGGACCAAATTGTAATTTCTGATAATTAGAAGGACTTAACCCAAATTAACCTTACCAACTTGAAATTAGTCAGGTTTCATGCTTCTCTGTGAAATTTCAGCTCAAAAGGACTTCCCAAGCTCATACAATTGCACAAACAAGATTCAGGACCAAAACGCAAACAATTCAAAACATTTAACTGCCAATGTCAGCCCCCAACGGTCGACCGTTCAGAAACAGGCTGACCCCGTTTCGAAACACGGGCCGTTCCGCAACGCGTACCGGAACAGGGGGCTGGCAGTGGCCTTTCCGTTTCGAAACGGTGCCAACCGTTTCGGACGCCTGGGTTCATTCAAGGCACCCGTTCCGGAACGGTGTACACTGTTCCGAAACGCCCTGCACAGATTGCAGCAAAGAGCTTACTTAAACATGCAATTAATCATCCAAACATGCTCCAAATGATACTAAACTTTACCAGCATGCAATTCAACATATATAAGACTTACATGCTTCATCAATTCATCAAAACAAGATCATATGCAAAAAGCCCCAAATCTATAGGCATGCTTCCTACACAAGCTAGCTATTCAAGCACAAACTTCCAAAACAAGCATGTAATGATCCAACACAAAAACCAGCATTCTTATCATCATTCAACATACTTAGGGAGTTCCAAACACCTCCAAAAACATACACATTGGTCCCCCATTGCCAAATTACCAAAAGCTAAAATGTACAACAAAACCTTCCATACATTGAGCTCTACTTTCACTTGAATGCTTGCCCTCCTTGCTGCCCTCAAGGTTCCCTAATGTTCTGCATTATTGAATTAAGAAAACGAAAGAGAGCGTAAGCAAAAGCTTAGTGAGGAATGCTCTTAAAAACCATTCAATAATGCATTTAAAAACATTTATAAATCATGCTTTAAATCAACCTTTGCACATGCTTAATAGCATACTTAAAACAAGCATCTCATGCTTCATAACATAACATGTCATATTGGTCACAAGTGATAATTTCCATTTCTTTAAAACAAGTTCATCAACTTTCCCAAGGACTTTTAAACACCTTGGCCCCAAGGACTTTTAAACACCTTGGCCATGGACTTTTAAACACCATGAAAGAGGACCACACAAGGACTTTTAACCACCTTTGTGTCCATAGCTTGATTCACCCCAAGGACTTCTAAACACCTTGGCCCCAAGGACTTTTAAACACCTTGGCCCCATGGACTTTTAAACACCATGGCCCCATGGACTTTTAAACACCATGGAAAGGATCACCTAAGGACTTTTAACCACCTTAGTGTCCGCAACAAGAACCATCCAAGGACTTTTAACCACCTTGATGTTCTTAAGTAACAAGGCTCACTCAAGGACTTTTAACCACCTTAGTGACCTTAATCTTTTTTTTAAAACATCACTTGCCAATATACATCATTTTCATCATTTAATCCACTGTTTTAAAGCATTAAACCAAGCCATATTCATCATGCATTTAAAAGCATCAAACCACATTTGATCAATGTACAAAAACAAGGTACTCTTACCTAGAGTTTCCTTCAACATATGGCTTACAACATCAGCAAATACCATGCTAAATCATGCTTTCAAAACAGTAATTAAAACATGCAATAAACCACTTTGCATCACAACAAAATCATGGCCACCACTAGAGAGTAATTCCGAAAACTTACACTTGAGCTTAGCAAAGTTGTTTAGACTTAAACTAAGCTCCCAAGACATTGGTTTCAAAGCCGAAAACCCAATTTCACACACGCACTCACCGATTCCACTTTGCTTCAAGCCAAAGCACCAAATCAAGCTTCCGGATCAACAACTCTTGGATCCAAAGATGCCTCCCCTGTTTCAACACATCAAAGGCAGAGGATTAATGCATCATCATGCATTAATTGCTTCAATGAAAGCACCTAAACTCGCTGCTCTCATCCACACACCATTTTCGGCCACCAAACACAACTGAAAATGCATCCAAACCACTTCTAAACAAAGCCCAGCCATAAACCAGCAAAACCACACATCCTTTAACATCATAAAACATCTAAAAACAACCTATTAACATCCTTATACCTCCAGCAACATCAGATCCACAAGATCACCTCAAAAACAACCTTGAATCACAAGCTAAACTTAGGAAACTCAACCTATCCGGGATTGCATTAATCAAAACTCAATTCCTTATCAATTTAGAGTTCATTTAACATCAAAAACACATCTCAAATCACAGATTAATCAGATCCAACGAAAATCATCAAAAATCACAAAATCTTGCATTATAAGCCAAGATCCATTTCACTACTTAAAAACCTTTAATAAAACATCAATTAAGGATTGAAAACTTAGGAATTTCAGTAAAGAACTGATAGTTTAGAGGAGAAGGACGTTCTTACCTCCAAACTTGAGTTTCTCCTCTTTTTGGAATCAAAAACCTTGTTGAATCAAGTAGCAAATGAAGAGGTTTTGTAGATTTGTTGATTAGGAATCAAAAGAGAGTTGAAAGGAGGAATTTAGGTGAGAAAATCAGATCAAATTCTCTGGAGAGAAAGTGTTTGGGTTGAGAGAAAATGAGAGAAAGGAAATTGAGAAAATAGGGAGTTAGTTGCAAAAATATCTAAAAATGATTTTCCCTCCTCTTTTCTATATCTTTAAAATCAGAATTAAGCTTAAAATATCGTAGAAAAATCTGGAGAAACTACTTTTGGAATAATAGCTCCTTAAAGATTCAAAGTTCCAACCCTTTATAAAACAGTCACCAAACTTTCGAAAAATTACATTTTGGTCACTAGCCAAAATGTCACACTTCCAAAACTCTTTTTCCAAAATTGATTTCACAGTTCACTTAATTATATTAAAAGATGATTTTAGAACATTTTTCCATATTTTTAATGCAACCCGAACTAGGCTTTCCTAATTTCACATCTTTAGATTCGAACAGCACTTTGACCAAACCAGTCAACGCCCAAAACTCCTAAGCCCAAAACCGGGGCGTTACAACTCTCCCCCCCTTAATAAATTTCGTCCTCGAAATTTACCTGAAGGAAAGAGATAAGGAAACTGCTTCAGCATGTCTTCCTTCCGCTCTCACGTGGCTTCCTCAATACCTCGATGCTTCCACAGCACCTTCACCAATTCAATGGTCTTGCCACGAAGAACCTTGCTATCCGAATCCAGAACCTTCACCGGTTCCTCATCATAGGTCAAATCCGGATTCAAAACCACTTCCTCCACAGGCATCACATGCGAAGGATCAGATCTATACTTCCGGAGCATAGAAACATGGAACACATCATGAATCTTCTCCAACTCTTGAGGTAACCTCAACCGATACGCAACAGGACCTACACGCTCAACCACCTCATATGGTCCAATGTACCTAGGGCTCAGCTTACCCTTCCGGCCAAACCTCATCACCTTCTTCCAAGGCGAAACCTTCAAGAACACACGGTCACCCACCGCATACTCTATCTCCTAACACTTCAAGTCCGCGTAAGACTTTTGCCGATCAGAGGCAGCCTTCAACCGCTCACAAATGAGCTTCACCTTCTCGGTGGTCCCTCTCAACAAAGCCGGCATCGAAACCAACTTTTGACCAGCTTCAGCCCAACAAAGAGGAGTCCTACACTTCCTCCCGTACAAAGCCTCATAAGGTGCCATCTGTATACTCGCCTGATAACTATTGTTATAAGCGAACTCAACCAAAGGCAGATGCTTCTCCCAAGAACCTTGGAACTCAATCACGCAACACCTCAACATATCCTCCAAGATCTGGATAACTCGCTCAGACTGACCATCCGACTGAGGATGATAGGATGTACTGAAATTCAACCTTGTACCCAGAGCTTGATGCAAACACTGCCAGAAACGCGATGTGAACCTCGGATCCCTATCCGACACAATCCACTTAGGCACACCATGCAGCCTCACAATCTCAGCAATGTACAGCTCTGCCAGCTTATCCAAAGAAAACGTAGTATGCACAGGCAAGAAATGTGCACACTTCGTCAGGCGATCCACAATCACCCAAACAGAATTCTTCTTTGATGGAGACAAAGGTAAACCAGATACAAAATCCATGGTAACCCTTTCCCACTTCCATTCAGGGATTTTCAACGGTTGCAACAACCCTGAAGGAACCCGATGTTCAGCCTTAACTCGCTGACACACCAAACACTTGCTCACAAACTCTGCAACATCCTTCTTCAAACCCACCCAGTAGTACTCATCACGAAGATCACGATACATCTTAGTACTACCAGGGTGCATAGCAAAAGGACTACTATGACCTTCAGTCAGAATAGCACGCCTCAACTCAGCATCAGCAGGCACTACTATCCGACTCCCAAAACACAACACACCATCATCATTAAAGCAGAAATCCGAAGGCCTATCCTCCGCGATATCCTGAACATGAGACACCAAGGAATCATCCAGCATCTGCTTTTCCTTGATCAACTGAACCAACGATGGTTTCACTTGCAACTCGGCAACAAGACCACCATCTCGCGATATGCTCAAGCTAGCAAGCATAGCCCTCAGCTCAACAGCTACCTTCCTACTCAAGGCATCCGCAACAACATTAGCTTTTCCAGGATGATACTCAATCGTCAAATCATAATCCTTGAGCAACTCCAACCAACGCCGTTGCCTAAGATTCAACTCCTTATGAGACATCAAATACCTCAAACTCTTGTGATCTGTGTACACAGTACACTTCTCACCATACAGATAATGTCTCCAGATCTTCAGAGCAAAAACCACTGCAGCCAGCTCAATATCATGCGTAGGGTAGTTGCACTCATGCACTTTCAACTGCCGCGACGCATAAGCCATCACCTTACCCTCTTCAATCAGTACACATCCCAAACCAACATAGGATGCATCACTATAGACCACAAACTCTTTCCCTGATTCAGGCTGAACCAAGATAGGAGCTTGCGTCAAAGCCGCCTTCAGCTTCTCAAAAGCCTGCTGTCTCACTTCCGTCCACTCATACTTAACATCCTTTTGCAACAGCTTCGTCAAAGGAGAAGCAATCTTGGAAAAACCATCCACAAACCTTCGGTAGTATCCCGCCAAACCAAGGAAACTACGGACCTCATGAACAGATTTAGGAACTTTCCAATTCATCACCGCCTCAATCTTCTGAGGATCAACACGAATCCCCTCGGCTGAGACTACATGCCCAAGAAACACCACCTCCTTAAGCCAGAACTCACACTTGCTCAGCTTAGCATAAAGCTGATTCTCCAACAAGGCTTGCAAAACAATCCTCAAATGCTCTTCATGCTCCTCCTCAGTACGCGAGTACACGAGGATATCATCAATGAACACCATAACAAACTTGTCCAGGTATTCATGAAACACACGATTCATCATGTCCATAAAAGCAGCAGGAGCATTTGTCAAACCAAACGGCATCACAAGGAACTCATAATGCCCATACCTTGTCCTGAAAGCTGTCTTAGGCACATCCACATCCTTCACCTTCAACTGATAATACCCTGACCTCAAGTCAATCTTAGAGAACATAGCAGCTCCCCGAAATTGATCAAAGATATCATCAATCCTCGGCAAAGGATATCGATTCTTGATAGTCAACTTGTTCAGCTGACGGTAATCAATGCACATCCTCATAGTGCCATCCTTCTTCTTCACAAACAAGACCGGTGCTCCCCAAGGTGACACACTCGGCCGGATGAAACCACGATCAAGCAGCTCTTGCAACTGCGTCTTCAGCTCCTTCAGCTCCTTAGGTGCCATTCTATAGGGAGTAATGGACACAGGAGTTGTATTCTCATACAGCTCAATTCCAAACTCCACCTCGCGATTAGGAGGTAAACCAGGAAACTCCTCAGGAAACACTCCAGGGAACTCCTTCACAACCCTGATATCTTGCACCCTCAACTCCTTAGAGCTAGGATTCATCACAAAAGCTAGATAAGCTTCACAGCCTTGCCTCAGCATCCTGCTCGCCTCCAAGGTAGACACCACATTGGCAAGAAACTTCACATTCTCACCAACCACAACAACTTCATAATCATCCGCAAGCTTAAGCGAAACACGCTTATTTTCACAATCCACAACAGCACGATGCTCAGCAAGCCAATCCATACCAAGGATCACATCAAAACCATAAAAGGGCAACTCCATAAGATCAACATGGAAAACATGTTCTTGAACAACCAAGGGACACCTTCTATAAAGCTTTCGAGTCACAATAGTCTCACCAAAAGAACTAGTGACACGAACACCAACATCCAAAGATTCAACAGGCAAACCAAGCAATTCAGCATGCTCACGCAAAATGTATGAATGCGTAGATCCAGAATCAATCAAAGAAAGCAATGACAAAGATTGCAAAGTAAAGGTACCTGCAATCACATCTGCATCATTCCTTCCCTCACGCTGAGCATACACCCTCGCTTGGCCTCCACCCTCCGGCTGAATAGCCACAACATGGGCTACTCCACGACCACCTTCCTCTCTCTGGAAATTACCACGGCCGCGCCCACGACCTCTCTGTGGTACAACAACAACAGGAGCACGCTCTTGGCCACCAGCCAACCTCGGACAATCTCGCCTCAAGTGGTCTACAGAACCACAATTCCAGCATCCATTCCCAGCTGCCGCAACAGGAGCTTGCACCTCCCTCACCGCACGAGGACAGTCACACTTCATGTGACCACGTGAACCACAGATCCAGCAAGCACTCGGATCAGCTCTAGCATTGCCTCCTCTAGCAAGTGCACCACCACCTCTCTTGGCTGAGGACTGATACTTCTGATCACGTCCCCTCTTGTTCCGCCCACCTCCGGAACTAAACTCAGCTGATCTCTTTCCAGCACTTGCTCCAGCACCTTTCGCAGATAAACCCAAGTTCATCTCTATATCCTTGGCTCGGCCCACCAACACATCAAAATCATCGTATTCAGTGGCCAGCACATACATTTTCACATCCGTCACAAGACCATAACGGAACCTCTCGCACCTTGCTCGTTCATCAGGTATCAGCTCCGGTGCATACTGACTGAGTCGCACAAACTGCACCTCATACTCAGCCACACTCATGCTCCCTTGAGTAAGAGACATGAATTCACGCTTCTTCTCATCAAGATATCTCACTCCAAGATATCTCCGCTTGAACACATTCTGAAAGAATGTCCAAGTCACATCAGCTTCAGCCATCCCAGCTATGGTGGTCGTCCACCACGTATACGCATCGTCCTGCAGCAAGGACACAACACATCCCAGCTTTTGCACATCCGTGCAGCTCATCTGACCCAAGATACGCTTGGTACTCTCTAACCAAGCTTCAGAACTCTCAGCTGACATACCCCTGAACTGAGTCCCGCCAAGACTGCGTAGACGCTCCAAAGGTAGTCTAACTCCAGCATCTCCCTAATGCCCAGCTCCTTGAGCTCCAGCTGCTGCTGCTCGAAAAGCACCAGCAATAGCTTGTACTAGCATAGACATATCAGGCATAGCTTGCCCCTGACCAACCTCAGGTCCAGCAGCTCCAGCACCAGCTGCAGCTTCAGCTCTCCCACCTCCAGCACCACCGCCAGGTGGAGGAGGGGGTAACACCGCACTACCCGTGTTCTCCTCGTTCTCGTTCTCATTAGGAGCCGTAGCTCGCACACTACCTCGTAACTCTCTACGTGGTGCCATACTTTTACCATGCAATCACAATGCAATAAAACAAAGTCAGGCCCAGCAAGGTAAGCAATCCAAGTATTCAAGCTCAATTTCATTCAAAATCAACAACATTTCATTAGCTTTGATTTGGCAATGGGTACCCACAACATGCTACATCACAGCATACAACTCAACTGCATCCAAATCACAAGCCACTAAACATGCTTTCGATCAACAAGCATACAAGCCCAAACATACTTCAATCATGCATACATTCATTCCCAATTACTCGAGAAATCAGCTCTGATACCACCAAATGTAACCCCCTTAACCCGGCCTAGACGGTTGACCCGAATTAAGAAAGTCACACGGGGAAAACCAAAGTCAACCCGGAAGTCAACCTTGATTAACGACCCTTTTTTTTCTTTTTAATCTTGTCTAGATGCACAATATCCCTAATTGTGATCACTCAAACAACATACTCAAGATCACAAACATCAGAGATCAAACAGGGACCCAATTGAACAAATTACAACTTTATGGACCAAATTGTAATTTCTGATAATTAGAAGGACTTAACCAAAATTAACCTTACCAACTTGAAATTAGTCAGATTTCATGCTTCTCTGTGAAATTTCAGCTCAAAATGACTTCCCAAGCTCATACAATTGCACAAACAAGATTCAGGACCAAAACGCAAACAATTCAAAACATTTAACTGCCAATGTCAGCCCCCAACGGTCGACCGTTCCGAAACAGGCTGACCCCGTTTCGAAACACGGGCCGTTCCGCAACGCGTACCGGAACAGGGGGCGGGCAGTGGCCTTTCTGTTTCGAAACGGTGCCAACCGTTTCGGACGCCTGGGTTCATTCAAGGCACCCGTTCCGGAATGGTGTACACTGTTCCGAAACGCCCTGCACAGATTGCAGCAAAGAGCTTACTTAAACATGCAATTAATCATCCAAACATGCTCCAAATGATACCAAACTTTACCAGCATGCAATTCAACATATATAAGACTTACATGCTTCATCAATTCATCAAAACAACATCATATGCAAAAAGCCCCAAATCTATAGGCATGCTTTCTACACAAGCTAGCTATTCAAGCACAAACTTCCAAAACAAGCATGTAATGATCCAACACAAAAACCAGCATTCTTATCATCATTCAACATACTTAGGGAGTTCCAAACACCTCCCAAAACATACACATTGGTCCCCCATTGCCAAATTACCAAAAGCTAAAATGTACAACAAAACCTTCCATACATTGAGCTCTACTTTCACTTGAATGCTTGCCCTCCTTGCTGCCCTCAAGGTTCCCTAATGTTCTGCATTATTGAATTAAGAAAACGAAAGAGAGCGTAAGCAAAAGCTTAGTGAGGAATGCTCTTAAAAACCATTCAATAATGCATTTAAAAACATTTATAAATCATGCTTTAAATCAACCTTTGCACATGCTCAATAGCATACTTAAAACAAGCATCTCATGCTTCATAACATAACATGTCATATTGGTCACAAGTGATAAGTTCCATTTCTTTAAAACAAGTTCATCAACTTTCCCAAGGACTTTTAAACACCTTGGCCATGGACTTTTAAACACCATGAAAGAGGACCACACAAGGACTTTTAACCACCTTTGTGTCCATAGCTTGATTCACCCCAAGGACTTTTAAACACCTTGGCCCCAAGGACTTTTAAACACCTTGGCCCCATGGACTTTTAAACACCATGGCCCCATGGACTTTTAAACACCATGGAAAGGATCACCTAAGGACTTTTAACCACCTTAGTGTCCGCAACAAGAACCATCCAAGGACTTTTAACCACCTTGATGTTCTTAAGTAACAAGGCTCACTCAAGGACTTTTAACCACCTTAGTGACCTTAACCTTTTTTTTTAAAACATCACTTGCCAATATACATCATTTTCATCATTTAATCCACTGTTTTAAAGCATTAAACCAAGCCATATTCATCATGCCATTCTATAGGGAGTAATGGACACCGAAGCACCTCGAAATTGATCAAATAAATCATCAATCCTTGGCAAAGGATACTTATTCTTAATCGTCAACGTGTTCAGTTGTCGATAATCTATACACATTTGCATCGTGTTTTCATTCTTCACAAACAAAACCGGTGCACTCCAAGGTAAAACACTAGGTCTAATGAACCCTCGATCAATCAACTCCTGATGTTGCGTATTTTCATACAACTCCTTCAACTCTTTCGGAGCCATTCGATAGGGAGCAATAGACATTGGGTTTGTATTTTCATACAACTCAATGCAAAACTCAACCTCTATATTAGGTGGCAACACAGACAACTCTTTCGAAAATACACCCGAAAACTCACATATAGTACGTATGTCTTGTACACACACTTCTTTCAATCCTGGATTCATAACATAAGCTAAGAAAGCCTCGCAACCCAGTTCCATCAAACGACTCCCTTCTAGAGACGAAATAGCATTGGACAAGAATTTAACATTCTCACCCACGATTACCACTTCGTAATCATCAGCAAGTTTCAAGATAACTCGCTTAACCTCAAAATCGACCACCGCCCTATGCTCTATCAACCAATCCATCCCAAGGATTACATCAAAACCATAGAAAGGCAATTCCATTAAATCAACCGCAAACACATGACCTTGAACAGATAAAGGACATCTCCTAAACAACTTTCTTGTAACAACCATTTCACCAAAGGAACTAATCACTTGCATACCCACATTTAACATCTCAAAGGGAAAATTAAGCAAATGTGCATGCTCACTCAAGATATATGAATGCGTGGAGCCGGAATCAATCAAAGATAACAATGACAAGGATTGCAATGTGAAAGTACCTGCAATCACATCGGTGTCATTGCGCCCCTCGCTATGCATACACCCTCGCAAGACCATCATGCTCAGGTTGAGCAGCCACAACATGCGCTACAGCTCTCTGACCATCCTCCCTATGCTGGAAATTACCTCGATCACATCTACGGCATCATTGTGGTGCAACAACAAGTGCTCTAACCTAACCACCTCCAACCAACAATGAACAATCACGTCTCAAATGATCACTTGACCCACAACTCCAACAAGAGTTAGCTGCCACAGCCACAAGAGCCTGCGCCTCTCAAGCCAAACGAGGACAGTCTCGCCTCATATGCTAACGCGATCTGCATACCCAACCAGAATTAAAAACAGATCTAGCCTGAGCACCCTGGCCATACACTTCACGTCCAGGCCTTCCACCGCCTCGCCTCACTTCCAAGCGATAGTTATTATCACAATGCCTTCTGTTTTGTCCACCTTCAGGACCAAAATCTGCAGCTCTCTTACCAGAGCTAAAACCATCCACCCGAGAAGTCAAACCCAGACTCTGCTCAATATCCTTAGCTCGTGCCACCAACACATCAAAATTTGTATAGTCAGAAGCCAACATAAAAGTCTTCACTTCTTGCACCAAACCATAACAGAAATAGTCACAATGATGCCTATCACTTGGCACCAACTCAGAGGCATACTGGCTCAAACGTACAAGTTGAACCTCATACTCTACCACGTTCATTCTACCCTGAACCAAAGACATGAATTCACATTTCTTATCATCCAAGTATCTAACTCCTATATACTTCCTCTTAAAGGCATCTTGGAAGAACTCCCATTTCACTTTATTTGGCTCCAAAGCCGCAGTTACAGTTGTCCACCAACTGTAAGCATAACCCTGCAATAGCGAAACAGCACATCCTAACTTTCATTCATCATTGCACCCCGTTTGATCCAAAATCTGGATCGTACTGGTCATCCAAGCCTCAGATGTCTCGGACGACAAGCCACGATACTCAACACCTCCCAAACTCCGCAAGTGTTCTAACGACAACCCCGTTTGTCCAATAGTAGGTGCTTGCACTTGCACTCCGGTAACAACAGCTTGGAATGCTCCAGTCATCGCCTGAACTAAAGGCGTCAAATCACCCAACACATGCCCATCTTGCTTATGCTTTCCTTGCTCCTCACCCGTAGCTGGAAACGGTGGAGGAGGTAGATTCCCATCATGAGGTACCTCGTTCTCTTAATTACCTTGCACTATGGCAGCATCAATCGTACCCGATCTCAACTCTCTCCTCGGTCCCAATGTGCTATTATAATTAAGGCATTACAATAAAACAAAACAAAGTAATCATGCCAGCTTCAAGCAAGGATCCAAGACTTCCAATCCAATTTAAAACACTTTAACTATAATAATAAGGCAATGAGTATCCCAATTTCGCCCAAGCATAGCATAAGGAAAACATCATACGTATTGCAAGCACCCTACACAGTAATCAACAAGATTCAACTCACAACAACATGTATATAACAGTTAACACATACATCACAACCATCGTGCATGGCATCAACAATATTCATTCTTCATCAGCATGAATATAAACAATCATCGTACAAGGAAAACATCAACGTACAGTTTGAAATCACGTCATATCAACTTACCAATATCCCACTCTTACGAAACCTGGCTCTAATACAACCAAATGTAACCCCCTCGACCCGGCCTAGACGCCCGACCGAACCAAACGGGTCACACTAAGAATATTAAAGTAAACCGGGAAGTTTACTTCAATAAACGACCCTATTTTTTTATTATATCTTGTCTAGATGCACAATGTTACTCTAAGTGTTTTAACTCGCAGCGGAAGAAACGTCAATCCAAACAGACATCGATTAGGCATTCAATTGATTACAAACATGTGAAAGGGACCAAAATGTAATTTTAGTGAATTATAGGGGCTTCTTCAAATGTTAAGTTATCAACCTTTAATTTGCCTCATTACAAGCTATTTTATCAAATCTCAGCTCAAAATGATCATCCAAGCTCATGTAATTGCATCCATAACAATAGGGAGTTTACACAATTCTCCCAAAAACACAAAGGATCCCCCATTGCCCTTATTACTTATAGTCTAAACCGAAACATACTTTCTCAAATGAATTCTCTTAAGATCCCTTGCTACTAGTTGCCTCCAAAGCCTCAATTATCTGCATTGATGGACAAATGAGAGCGTAAGCACACAAGGCTTAGTGAGGAGTGCTAAAAAAACAAAACACCATCAATGCATTAAAACCATTTTCCATGTTCACATTGAAATCTCATTTCAATTACCTCAAAACATCATTTGAAAACCATCATGCCTTTAAAACCATGCAATTTCCTTAACCAAAAATCAGCATATTAAACCTCATGCTACATGTATCATGAATCAACAGCAAGTTCCATTGCTACACTCAATTTAAGCCTTCCCATGCATAACTACCATATGCAAAGCTTAAAGAGTAAAACATGCATAAATCACATTATGCAACATAAACCATTCCATAATACATCATCAATTATATTGGCTTACAAGTGTTCACACAACACTTTAAGCCATCTCAATCAGAATTGGTACATTTACAACCAAAGGTATAATATCAATCGGGTAAAATCACAACCCATGGGGACACCAACCCCGTCATTGGTTAGATGCTTAACCCACTAACGAGAGATGGGACACCAACCTCCTAGATCGTTAGGGTACTTGGACGGAGACACGGGACACCAACCCCTCGACATCCAAGGCAACTTTTTATAGTGCACTCAATCCTATAGCGGGCTAACTATATCCGATATCATTTATAAACCATTTTCAAAATATCACTAGCTAATATAATTCACATTTAACCACATACCTCACTGTTTTCAAAGCATCATCAATAAATCATATTTCCAAGCATTAAGCCATGATTTAAATCACAAGTATATAACATATACTTTCAAGGATCACTTACCATGTGCATCCTTCATCATCACATCATCAAAACAGTAAATCGCTTAGTGGATGACGGCATTTTATTGAAAGTATAGTTTCTTTTTGTCCATCAATGTAGAGAACTAGAGGATGGAGGCAACGAGCAAACAAGGGGAAACTCCAAAGACTTGATACTTGAAAGTATAGTTTCTGAACTAGACTAGTAGTAATAAAGGCAATGAGGATCATTGTTGATTTGAGAGAGTGTTTGTTAAACTCCCTGTTTGAGCTAGTTTGTATTTGTGTTTTGAAATTTTAATTGGTCTTATATGCTTGGTTGTTGCTTTGAATTGGTAATTCATATTTTGGATAGATTAATTCTATGATGTATGCCTCTAGTTTGTATTGTTTGATATATGTTGAAACATGATATTATGTGATTGAACCCTTGAAAGCATGTAAAACCAGAAATTTTGAACATTTCAGGTCCAGGCGTATCGATATGTGTACCTCTGTACCGATACGGGTAAGCTAATTTTAGTCAGGTGCTTCGGTACACGAGTTGGTGTTTTGGTACAAGCCTTGTGTTTTGGGATAGATGTATCAATACTTGAGGAAGGGAATCGGTACAGTTTGAGCTATTGGAATTTGGGATTTGAGAAAAGTAAAAGTGTACCGATACACTTGTTCGTGTACCGATACATGTAGTCATTTTTATGGTTAATGTATTATTTGAAGTTTATGATTCTTTCATTTTAGTCCCAAAATCATGTGAATGAGATTGTATGAGCTAGGATGATCGGTTTGAGTTGAAATTTGGCAAGCAAGCATGTAACCTAAAATTGGGCTAAGTCCTTATATTTTTAAAGTTTTGCAATTTGGTCCATAATTGTACGCGCAATTAAACGATTTATCGGTGTCTGATTTGAATGCGATATGAATTGTTGCTCGTATGCTCGCCATAGGATATTAAGTTGCATCTAGACAAGATAAAACAAAAGAAAATGGTTGTAATTCGAGTAATCTTTCCATAGTTTGTTTCGACAAACCCAATGTAGCTCACTTGGTTCGGTCTAGCTGTTAGGTTGGGACGATTGAGTTACATTGTAACTCCTCGATTTTGGGTCTAGAAGTATTTAAGGTTGGTCAGAGGTTCGTAGGACCTAAACTAGATCTCTGAGTTTTTGGTAGCAGTTCAGGGAAATCAATGTTCGGGTTATGATAAAAATATGAGAAAATGCTTAAAAATCATTATTAATTATATAAATGATTTTGGTAAAAATTAATATTAAGATAAGGATTTTGGAAGTGGGACATTTTGAGTTAGTCACCAAAACACGATTTTTACAAAGTTGTTTTAGTGACTGTTTTGTAAAGGGATTGGAAATTTGAATCTTTAAGGAGCTATTTTACCTATTAGTTTTTATCAGATTTTCACTCAATTAGAACCATTTTAAAAGGTTTTAATTAATGATTAAAAGGGTTTAATAAAAAGGAAAGTTAGTTATTTCATTAAAACTCATTTTCTCTCATTCTATTTTCTCTCAAAGTTTTCCTTAAGCCAAACACTCTCCATTTTCAAGAAACTTGAGGTAATGCTCTTGATTTACTGAGTTTTTGATTTCTAAAGGATTCTTTAATCTTGATTTACAAAACCTTATTGTTTTTCCTTTGATTTTTCGAGAAAAACACATCCAATTGAGAGAGATTTCAATCATTAGAGGTAATGTTCATTCTCCTCCTCTAATGATCAGCTCTTTACTGAAATTCCCAAGTTATCAATCCTTTACATATGTTTTCTAAGTTGTTTGGATGAGTTAATCATGGAAGTTTTGTTAAATTGAAGATTATTTGTTGAAATCTTGTGATTTTCGTAATGTTACTGTTTTACTTGATTTGAGGCTGATATTAAACATGATTTGGATGTTAAATGGTGTTGAAACAAATATTTTATCATAATAATCCCGAATTGGTTTGGATCTCTAGTTGTTAGATGGTAAGATTTGGGGGTTTATGAAGATAGTGTGGTTCTGGTGTTGCTGGAGGTATAAGGATGATATTATGTTGTTTTTAGATGTTATTCGATGATTAAAAGTGGATTGAAGTGTTAGGTTTTGGATGGGTAATGGTTGTAGAGTAATCGAAGGTGTTTCAGTTGTTTCAGATAGTTGTTTTGGTGTTTTGGGCAGAGCAGCGAGGTAGCTTTGATTGCTGGTTTTTTTAATGCATTGAGATGCATTAATCCTCTGTTCTTCTGTGTTATAAATAGGGGAGAACACATCAGAAGAGATTGGTGAAGTTCTGGGAGCTCTAGAAGCTTGATTACGCTTCGGCAAAGCGAGCGTGGTGTTGTTGGTGAGTGGGATTGGTTTTAAAAGCCTTTCAAAGTCTTGAAAGCAAGGTTTGGGGGTTTATGTTGAGTTTGAAACATTAACTTAAATTTGGAAGTAAGTTTGAGATGTTTTGCTCTCGTTTCTCGGTTATTATCACATTGGTTTTATGATCATGCTCTTATTTTGAAGATAGAATTATGCCTACTGTTTTATGCATGTTTTGAGAAATGATATGATGATTTTCATGATCCCATGAGATAGAATTGTTATTTCAATGAGATAGAACTATTTGAGAAAATGATATGCATTGTATATGCTTTTGAAATGGGATGAGAATGATTTAGAATGATGCATTGAAAAACAGTAGGTAATGGTGTTTAAAATGAGTATATTAGCATGAGATGAGATTATTGTTACCAGATATAATTGGTCGACCAATAGGATGAGAAGTGCACTATAATATACAAAATCCGTACATGCTCTTTGGTTCAGGCAATGGGGGTAGTGTCATCTCGTTCCAAAGTGAGAGTGTGATGATGAGAGATTCCACCACGATAGGTCTTAATGATTACAGATTCTATCAAGCTTTATGACGATGGGAGATGCTGCCATGAGAGTCTGGTGATATGAGATTTCACCGGGGTAGGACATGGCATTTTAGTCAAGCTATCCGCATATCCAAGCAATGTTGCTAAAATGCCAATATATGAGATTCACATGTACCTTGTTTATAAATGATTTAAATGAATTAGAATGCATATGAGATAATGTTTTGAGATATGCTTTATGAGATTTAAGCATATAAGATTACGTGTTGAGTTTTATGTGCTCGATTTCCTTCAACCGTTTTAGCTAGCCAAGTGTGAGAAGATTGAATATTTGGGTGATTTTGTGGGAGATGAAAAATAGACAATAGACACAAGGATATATAGTGGTTCGGCCTTCTAACAAGCACCAACATCCACTACCGTAACTCCCAATAAGGATTTTCATCCAATTCACTACTTGAATTCTTCCCCTTTTCTTGGATAAGGAGGCAACCTTTACAACGATCAAGCTTTCTACCCAAAGCTTGATCAACCACTCTCTTACAAAAGAAATTCTAAGCAAACTTGAAATCCCTCGAATAGGTATTTGTTTGCACAACTAAGCCCTCACCCAAAACCTAAACACTTGAGCAAATATGACAATGTTTAGCTCACTAGTGTTGTCTATACAAGAAAATATACAATAAAGCTGTAAAGACAATTTGACATCATTATGTTGTTGACAATGGAAGCATTAACCATCTCTTGATGCTTGGAGGTCCCTTTTATACTCCTAATTGAGTTTGTAGCCGTTGAGGACCGTTGGGGTTGAATTAGAGTCGTTGGAGCCTTTATTTCCCACCATAAATGTAGTTTTGCTGCTTGGCGTATCGATACCCTTGAAATAGTATCGATACGGTCTCGATGAGGAAATAGCCGTTGAGTGCCTACAGCTGGTGCGTATCGATACGCATAGTGAGCGTATTGGTATGATCCTACAATTTAAATGACCATTGGGGGTAGTTGGGCGTATCGGTACGCGAACTAGTCGTTGGACATTTTAAAGCAAACCGTATCGATACGGAAAAGCGTATTGGTACGGGTTTTGGCTACTGAAAAATCACTATAGTTGAAACCCTAAGGCGTATCGGTATGGTACCAGACCATATCGGTACGGGTACTTGAAAAGCACGGTTTTGACTACTTTAAATGCACTTTAAATCATTCCAAAGCCTTGTAAAACCCTTAAACATATTTTCAAGTTGTTTTTTACTAAAAACATATTTTAAACTCTTTTCAATTTAGTCCAAAATATTTTCCAAATATTATATCAAAACACTTAGTTCTACAATCTTTCCCTTTTTGACGTAATAAAACTAACTTGAAAATTTGTTTGGGATTCTCTCCCCTTTGTATTTTAAAATTTTGAATAAGAGATTTAAATTTGAACAAAATTAAAGCTCCCCCTTATTCTCTTTAAAAATCAATTTTTCAAACCATTTCTCCCCTTTTTTGTTATATCAAAAAGAATTTAAAAATACATTAGGCTCAAAATAACTTAGGAGATTTTTAAAAAATTTGACACAATTAAAAACTCTTGGTTTTAAAAATGGCTCCCCCTTACTCAAAGCATCAAATATGTTAGTCCAACATATGATAATCTAGTTGAATTAAAAATAAATAAATCAAATGAAATATAAATGAATTCAACTAAATTTTACAACACTTGAATCCAAAGGAGGATGTGAAGCCTTCCTTCTTCAATTGCTCTCTTTGTGTACATGGAGCTCCCCCTCAAATTTGGACTTTTGATGACTCTCCATCACACCTAACAAAAGACAATCAAGTAATTTTTGGTATCCAAATTGCTTTGGATCCATAGACGTTAGTGGCACAAAATTTAGTCCCCTTAGGAATCCATTTTTCAATTTCATCCCTTTTGTTTGAAATGATTAGTTCTTTTGGAACCCAAACACTTCTAAAACATTTTCCTTTAATAAATCTAGGGGCACTAGATTGTCTTTGATAAAATTTTAATTTTTCAAAATTATTTTTCTTTTCTAGTTCCTTGGAAATCAAAATCTTTTCTTTCTTAAGATCATCAACTTCTTTTTGATGATCTTTTTCCATCGTTTGAAGCAAATTTTGTAAGTCTAAAACTTTAAGCTCAAAATCTTTAAGTTTTACTTCAAACTCTAGATTTGTTTTGGAAAGCAAATCATTTTCCTTTTTCAATTTTGAAACCAACTTTTTGTTCTTTGAAAATGATGCCTTGAATTCCAAAAGCAAATCATCATAGCCTTCTTGTAACTCATCAAAAGTATATGAATTTGAAATAGATGAGTTATAAGTTACCTCCCCCTCATTGAGGGCCATGAAGCATAGGTGGGCTACCTTATCATTGGTGGGGTCTTCATTACTCTATGTCGCCACATATGCTTTCTTTGAAGATGATCACTTTTTGTTGGACTTGTGGGATTCCTTCATCTTCTTCTTCGATTCATGCTTGGATTTATCCATTTCGCTCTTCATGAACCGAGTGAATTTCTTGAACAGATAGGTCATCTCTTCATCTTCACTTTCCTTCTCACTTAGTTCTACATGATGGCATGTGAGGAATTGAGAGCAACGGCACTTGCGTTGATGCCTAGCTCCATGATCTTCTTCGTCCCCATCTTTCTTAACTCTTCCTTCTTCTTCTCCTCTTCTTTTTCTTTCTTCGTGATTTGGTGAAGGAGAAGTGACCCCATGAGTTCATCAAGCTTCAAGGTCTTGAGATTTTTGGCTTCGATGATGGCAGTCTTTTTCGAGTCCCATGACTCGGGAAGGGAGTAGATAAGCTTTCGGACAAGCTCCTCTTCCGGAATGACTTCTACATAGCCTTTTAGTCTATTTATGTTGGTGGAGAATCGATGGAACATCTTCTCAATGTTCTCTTCCGGATCCATCTTGAAGTTCTCATACTCGTGGTTGAGGAGGCCGATCATGGTCTCCTTTACTTCATTAGTTCCCTCATATGTGACTTCAAGCTTGTCCCATACTTCCTTGGCACTCTCACAAGAAGACATCTTCTCATAGATATTGAGGCTAAGTGCACAAAAGATGAAGTGCAAAGCCTTGCAATTTAGTTCCATCTTCTTGTGGTCATCGGCACTCCAATCCGCCTTGCTTCTTTGTGGTACGAATGGTCCATCCTCAATAATAGCCCACAGCTTGTAGTCCTTGGATTTGACAAAGAACATCATTCTCGTCTTCCAATAGGCGTAGTTGGTCCCGTCAAAAAAGGGTGGCTTGTCGATGGATTGCGCCATTGAACCGGTTGTTTGAAATGTTGTTCGAGCTTGTCAGATCGCCTTAATAGGATGTTAATCCTCTTCAATTGAGCCAAGCTCTGATACCAATTGTTGAGTTTTATGTGCTCGATTTCTTTCAACCATTTTAGCTAGCCAAGTGTGAAGAAGATTAGATATTTGGGTGATTTTGTGGGAGATCAAGAATAGACAATAGACACAAGGATTTATAGTGGTTTGGCCTTCTAACAAGCACCTACATCCACTACCTTAGCTCCCCACTAAGGATTTTCAACCAATTCACTACTTGAATTCTTCTCATTTTCTTGGATGAGGAGGCAACCTTTACAACGATCAAGCTTTCTACCCAAAGCTTGATCAACCACTCTCTTAAAAGAGAAATTCTAAGCAAACTTCAAATCCATCTAATAGGTATTTGTTTGCACAATTAAGCCCTCACCCAAAACCTAAACGCTTAAGCAAATATGACAATGTTTAGCTCACTAGTGTTGTCTATACAAGAAAATATACAATAAAGCTCTAAAGACAATTTGACATCATTATGTTGTTGACAATGGAAGCATTAACCATCTCTTAATGCAGTTCTAATTGAGTTTGTAGCCATTGAGGACCATTGGGGTTGAATTAGAGCCAATGGAGCCTTTATTTCCCACCATAAATGCGGTTTTGCAGCTTGGTGTATCGATACTTTTGAAATCGTATTGATACGGTCCCGATAAGGTAATAACTGTTGAGCGCCTCCAGCTGGTGCGTACCGATATGCATAGTGAGTGTATCGGTATGGTCCTACAATTTAAAAAACCGTTGGGGGTAGTTGGGCGTATCGGTACGCGATACAATCGTATCGGTACGCGAACTAGTCGTTGGGCATTTTAAAGTAAATCGCATCGATACGAAAAATCGTATCGGTACAGGTTTTGGCTACTGGATAATCACTGTAGTTGAAACCCTATGGCGTATCGGTACGGTACCAGACCGTATTGGTACGGGTACTTGAAAAGCACGGTTTGGACTACTTTAAAACATTCCAAAGCCTTGTAAAACCCTTAAACATATTTTCAAGTTGTTTTTGACTAAAAACATATTTTAAATTCTTTTAAATTTAGCCCAAAACATTTTTCAAATATTATATCAAAACACTTAGTTCTACATTATGCCTTGAGATTTTGCATTTTGATGAATGCATGAGATAGATGGTACATGTGGTTTAAATGATGTGATTTTGCTTTGAAAATGATTTCAAGCATGAGATAGAATGAGCATGATGAGATAGAGATTTCTAAATGAGAAATGGTTTTAAAATGCATTGTTGTTGTTGGTTTGTTTTGAGCATCCCTCACTAGGCATTATTGCTTATGCTCTCTTTTTCCAACAATGTAGAGAAATAACATCTTTGGCCATCAAAGAAGCAAGAAAGATCCCAAGGAGTGAGACTTAGCTCAAGTATGGTTTTATGTTTACCTATTAGTAATAATAATTGGCAATGGGAGGATGCCTTAATGTTTTGGGAGTGTGTATTTTCGAACCCCTTATTTTGTGGAAAGTTTGAGATGCCCTTGATGACTTGTAAATGGCCTTTACTTGTGGATATTTTCCTTGGTTTGTGTTATGGCTTTTAAATGGTCTTTTTGCATAGGTAGCAAGCCTATAGATTTCCTTAATGCTTATTGACATGCTATGATGTTGGAATTGCCATGTATGATTTAGGTTTGATGTTTAGATATGTTGTATGCATGTTGGAATATTTTTGTATGGATTAAAGTATGAAAAACTAGCAAAAAGTGTAATTACAGGCCCAAGTGTTTTGGTACACCTAAGGCTGTACCGAAATGGTGAGCCTGAAATGGCTTAGGGGTTTCAAAACAGGGAAGGGGTGTTTCGATACATTTGGCTACTGGAATCTCATGTTCCGAAACACCAAAGAAGGTGTTTCGATATGAGCCTGAGGTTCGAGATGCTTGACCCTATCCCAAAACGGGTGTTCCAATACAGGGCGACTTGTTCTGAAACATCCAGTTGTTAAGTTGGTTATTGGAATCTTTTGAAGTTTTGTTTCTTTACGTTTTAGTCCATTAATGTTGTTGATGCAATTTAATGAGCATGGATGATTGTTTTGAGTTGTGATTTGATAGAGATGCATGTAATATGTTTAATTAAAGGCTAGTTACTTTAAAAGTCAAGAAGTTCTTGTATTTTGTTAAAATTACAAAATGGTCCCTAAAATGTAATTGTATGCAATTGAGTGGGTTACATTTGGTGGTATCAGAGCCAGATTACGAAAGAATTGGGAGGTAAGGTTGATGTGATTTGTCGTTTGGTTGAATTCTTGATGAATGTTATGCACGGTGATTGATTCTGCCATGTTTTGATCATTGTTTGATCTATGTGAGAAGTACGGTGTTTGATAACATGAATTATGATTATTAAATGTTGTTGGGGAAGAGGTTAAGGGTACCCATTTCCATATTATTACTAATAAAAAGAGAATTTTGGTTTTGAAAAGTAAAACTTGAGCACCTTGGATTCTGGCTTTGGCTAGCCTGATTGTTTTTATTGTTGTATTCTTTTTAGCTATACTATTTTGATAATGGGACAGAGATGAGAGCTTAGATGCAATATGCATAACGTGGTTGAGAATGATATTCATGAGAATGTTAAGAATTTACCGCCTCCTTCTCCTCCTAGTGGTGAGGAACTTGGAGCTGGTGTTGGAGGTGTTGGACATCAGGAAGCACAAGGGCAAGCTGTTGCTGATATGACATCGTTGATTCATGCTTTAGCTGGGGGTTTTCAGGCAGGGATAGCGAGTATGCATGTGACCGCACCTCAGCCTGTTGCTAATGCTGGTTTACCTTTAGAACGTTTGCGTAGTTTGGGTAGAATTGAGTTCCGAGGCCTGTCTCCTGAGGGTTCTAAGGCTTGGTATGAGAGCACCCGAAGGATTCTTGGTCAGACGGGTTGCAATGATGTGCAAAAGTTGGGTTATGTTGTTTCCTTGCTTTATGAAGATGCTTATATGTGGTGGTTGACCATCACTGGGGGTATGGAACCTGCCGATGTTACTTGGGAGTTCTTCGGAAATTCTTTCAAGAGGAAGTATTTAGGTGTTCGCTATCGTGATGAGAAGAAGCGAGAGTTTATATCTTTGGTACAAAGAAACATGATTGTTTCCAATTATGAGGTTTAGTTTATTCGGTTGAGCCAGTATGCTCCTAAGCTAGTTCCCGATGAACAAAAGAGATGTTATTATTTTTGCTATGGGCTTGTGAAGGATGTTAAGACATACATGTTAGCTTCGGACTATATCGACTTTGATGTCTTAGTCACTCAAGCTAAGAACATCAAGCAGAATTTGGGTTTGGTTGCTCGTTTAGGTGGTTCTAGCTCTTGAAAGAGGGCGGCTGAGTTTGATGGTGGAAAGGATCGTTATAAGAAGCATAAGGACCAAAGGTATCAACCAGATCCTAGGCGTGGTGGTGGTAACCCTGGTCGTGGTCAACAAGGCCAAAATGCCTTCATTCGTACTCTAGAATGTAACTAGTGTGGTAGGAGGCACACGAGAGAGTGTTGGGGCAATCTGGGTACGTGTTGGAATTGTGGATCACAAGGATATATGAAGCGTGATTGTCTACAACCAATTAGATATGGACAAGCTCCGGTGCGAGCTGCTGAGCCATAAAGAGGCCGTGGGCGCGGTCATGGTAACTTTCAGCGCAGAGATGATGGGCAGAGGAATGTTGCTCATGTTGTTGTTTTTCAGCCTGAGGGAGGGGGAAAGGCTAGGGTGTATGCACACCGAGAGGGAAGGAATGACACAGATGTGATCGCTGGTACTTTTACTTTGCAATCCTTGTCATTACTTTCTTTGATTGATTCTGGTTCTACTCAATCATACATTTTGCGTGAGCATGCTCAAGTGCTTGGTTTGCCTGTTGAGTTGTTAGATGTTGGTATGCGTGTAAACAGTTCTTTTGGTGAAGCGATTGTTACAAGGAAGTTGTATAAGAGATGACCTTTGTCTATTCAAGGTCATGTGTTTGAGGTTGACCTTATAAAGTTGCCTTTCTATGGTTTCAATGTAATTCTTGGTATGGCTTGGTTAACTAAGCATAGGGCTGTGGTTGATTTTGAGACCAAGCGAGTTTCGTTGAAACTAGCCGCTGATTTTGATGTTGTAATCGTAGCCGAAAATGTAAAGTTCTTATCTAATGTGGTTTCAGCTCTTGAAGTGAGTCGGTTGTTGTGTACAGGATGTGAAGTTTTCTTGGCTTATGTGATGAATCCAAGTACAAAGGAGGTGCGAGTTCAGGACATACGTACAGTATGTGAATTTCCGAGTGTATTTCTTGAAGAGTTGCTTGGTTTGCCACCGAACAGAGAGGTTGAGTTTGGCATTGAGTTGCATGAAAATTCGACTCCAATGTCAATTGCTCCCAGGGGAATGGCTCCGAAAGAGATTAATGAGTTGAAGATGCAACGTCAGGAGTTGCTTGATCGAGGTTTCATTAGGCCTAGTGTTTCACCTTGGGGTACACCGGTCTTGTTTGTGAAGAAGAAAGACGGCACGATGCGAATGTGTATAGATTATCGACAATTTAACAAGTTGACAATCAAGAGCAAGTATCCTTTTCCAAGGATTGATGATCTTTTTTATCAGTTTCGAGGTGGTTCAGCGTTTTCTAAGATTGATCTGAGATCTGGATATTACGAAATGAAGGTAAAGGATGTGGATATGCCTAAGATTGATTTCGTACAAGGTACGAGCATTATGAGTTTTTGGTGATGCCTTTTGGTTTGACTAATACCCCTGATGTGTTCATAGACATGATGAATTGTGTGTTCCATGAGTTTTTTGATATGTTTGTGGTTGTGTTTATCGATGTTATTCTCTTGTACTCTCGTACCAAGGAGGATCATGATAAGCATTTGCGGGTTGTGTTGCAAGTTTTGTTGGAAAATCAACTTTATGCCGAGTTGAGTAAGTGTGAGTTTTGGCTTAAGGGTGTTTATTTCCTTGGTTATGTGGTGTCGGCTAAAGGGATAAGACTTGATCTTCAAAAGGTTGAAGCGGTGAAGAATTGGAAATCGCCTAAGTCGGTTCATGAGGTGCATAGTTTACTTGGTTTGGCGGGATACTACTATAGGTTCGTGGATGGTTTTTCAAGGATTGCTGCTCCTTTGACAAAGTTGTTACAAAAGGATGTTAGGTTTGAATGGTCGGAGGTTAGACAACAAGCTTTCGAGAAGTTGAAGGAAGTGTTTATGCAAGCTTCTATCTTGATTCAACCCAAATCGGGTAAAGAGTTTGTGGTTTATAGTGATGCGACCTATGTAGGGTTGGCATGTGTGTTGATGCAGGAAGGTAGGGTGGTAGCATATGTATCTCGACAGATGAAGGTGCATGAACATAATTACCCTACGCATGATATCGAGTTGGCTACGGTGGTGTTTGCCTTGAAAATTTGGAGGCATTACCTTTATAGTGAAAAGTGTACGGTGTACACGGACCACAAAAGCTTAAAGTACGTGATGACACAAAAAGAGTTGAATCTTAAGCAATGACGATGGCTGAAGTTGCTTAAAGATTGCGACTTGACGATTGAGTACCATCCGGGGAAGGCTAATGTAGTAGCCGATGCCTTGAGTAGAAAGGTGGTTGTGGAGTTTAGGGCAATGTTTTCTCGGTTGAGTATATCATGAGATGGTGGTTTAGTGGCTGAGTTGCAAGTGAAACCCTCATTGGTAGAGTTGATTAAGTAGAAGTAGTTGTTGGATGTTTCATTGGTACAACATGTGCAAGACATCGCGGAAGGTAAACCAATGGACTTTTGTTTCAATGATGATGGTGTTTGTGCTTTAAGAGTCGAATAGTTGTGCCAGAGGATGTTGAGTTGATGCGCACTATTTTGACGAAGGAGCATAGTAGTCCTTTTTCCATGCATTCTGGTAGTACAAAGATGTATCATGGGTTGAAGGATGAGTATTATTGGGTTGTCTTGAAGAAGGATGTGGTTGATTTTGTAAGCAAGTGTTTTGTTTGTTAAGGAGTTAAAGCTGAGCATCAATTTCCTTCTAGATTGTTGCAACCTTTGAAGATTTGGGAATTGAAATGGGAGAGAATCACCATGGATTTCGTGACAGGTTTTCGGCGGAATTGTACATCTATGAGATTATGAGGTTGTGTAACGCCTAGGTTTTAGGACTAGAAGCTTTTAACGTTGGTTTGGGGTTAGTAGAACCTAAACTAGATATCCGAGTTTTCGGAAGCGGTTCAGGGAAAACGTAGTTCGGGGTATGATAAATTTTTGAGAAAAAATCCTAAAATATTCTAAAAGTATATAGAAAGGTTTGGAAAAGACAATTTTAGAAAATGGCTTTTTGAAGATCGAGATTTCGGTTTAGTGCCCATTTTGCAAATAATGAAAAATCTATTTTTAAGGACTATTTTGAAAGGGGGGCAAGACTTAGAATCTTTAGAGAGCTACCACTTAATTAAGGAACCTTTTCCTTTAATTTGACCACTTTTAAATGATTTATTAAAAAGGAATTTAAAAAGAGACTTTTAATAAAAAGGGATTTTATCATCCAAAAGAGATTTGACGTAAACTTCATTTCTCTCATTTTCCCAAATAGCCAAACACTCTATTTTCTCTCTAAAGTTCCAGAAATCTTCATCTTTTCATTTCTTTTAATATTACAAATGGTTTCCTTCGTTTTCTAATCATCTACCTTAAAGTAATCTTGAAGAGCTTTCATCAAATCTTGTCATTTGAAGGAAAAGGGCAAAGGATAGAGGTATTTCATTCAACTCCTCTAATAAAGGTTCATTAATGAAATTTCTAAGTTTTTGGATCTCTAAATATGTTTAACAACAATGTTTTGAGTTTTAATTGATGAAAATGGGTAAATCTAGCTCAAAATGATGATTTCTCAAGATTTACGGATGAGTACTATTTTGAGTGATTTGAGATTGATTTTAATCAAGATTTGGATGTTAAATGATTTTGAAATAAAGGTTTTATCATAACAATCCCAAAATAGGTTGGATCTCTAGTTGTTAGGTTATTAGATTTGGGTTTTTGGCTTGATAATGTGGTTTTGGTATTGCTAGAAGTTTATGGATGCATTTAAGTTGTTTTTACATGTTAATTGATGATTAAAATTGGATGGAAGTGTTAGATTTTGGCTGGGTCAAGTTTAGAAAGCAATCGAAAGTGTTTTCGGTTGTTTCGAATAGGCGTTTTCGTATTCTTGGGCAGTGCAGCGATATAGCATGGGTTGCTGGTGGTTTTAATGCATTGAGATGCATTAATCTTCTTTTTTGTGTGGTATAAATAGGTGATTTTGTATCAGGCACAATTGGTGAAGTTTCGGAAGCATAGGAAGCTTGATTTCGCTTCGGCAAAGCAAGCGAGGTGTGACCGGTGAGTGGATTGGTTTTAAAGTATTGTCAAAGACTTGAAAGCAGGGTTTGGGGGTATAGATTGAGTTTAAGACACTAATCAAAGACTTGATTTCACTTCGTTTGTTTCACTCTCATTTCTCGTCTTTTGTCCCATTGGTTTTCATGTTCATGCTCTTGTTTTAAAGATAGATGATAATCCATGGTTTATGCATGACTTGAGAAATGTTTTGATGGTTTAAATAATCCCATGAGATAGAATGTTGATTTCATAGAAGTGGAGATGTTGAGAAAATGCTATGTTTTAACTATGCATTTGTTATGGGATGAGATTGCTTTATGTTGATGCATTGAAAATAGTGGATATTTGATGTTAAAATGTTGTATATTGCCATAAAATGAGATTATTGTTACCGGATATAATTGGACGACCAATAGGATTAGAAGTGCACTATAATATACAAAATTCGTATGTGCTCTTTGGTTCGGGCAATGGGGGTAGTGTCATCCCATTCCAAAGTGAGAGTGTGGTGATGAGAGATTGCACCACGGTAGGTCTTGGTGAAACACCCAAGCTTTGTGACAATGAGAGATGCCGCCATGAGAGTCCGGTGATGTTAGATTCCACTAGGGTAGGACTTGACATTTAGTCAAGCTATCCGCATATCCGAGTAATGTTGCTAAAATGCCAATTTATGAGATTGATTATGAGATTCACATGTACCTTAATATAAATGCTTTTATGAAATGAGATGCATATGAGATTATGTATTGAGAAATGTTTTTAATGAAACAAGCATGTAAGGCCTTGCTTTGAGACTTTGCATTTTGGCTAATGCATGAGATAAATGGTACATGTGATGTTTAAATGATATGGACTTTGCTTTGAAAATGATTTCAAGCATGAGATAGAAAGAGCGTGATGAGTTAGAGATTTCTAAATGAGAAATGGTTTTAAAATGCATTGTTGTGTTGGTTTGTTTTGAGTATCCCTCACTAAGCATTTGGCTTACGCTCTATTTTTCCAACAATGCAAAGAAATAGCTTTTGGGATAGCAAGAAAGCAAGGAAGAATAACCAAGGAGTGACCCTTTTCTCAAGTATGATTTTACGTTAATACATTAGTAATAAATTGGCAATGGAAGGATGATTGTGTTTGGGAGGTTGTGTTTTGGAACTCCTTATTTTTGGACAAGTTTGGGATGCCCTTTATGACTTGTAAATGGCCTTTGGATTATGGTTTTTGCTTTGGTTTGAGTTTTGACTCTTTAATGGCTTTTTGCTTAGGAAGCATGCCTATAGATTTTAAATGATGCTTATCACTATGCCTAGTTTATGAAATTGCCATGTTTATCTGAGGTTTGATGTTTAATTAAGTTGTATGCTTGTTAGAAGTATGTTGGAATGTGTTTGAATGGATTAAAGTATGAAAAACCAGCAAAATGTGTCATTACAAGCCTAGGTGTTTCGGTACACTCGAGCCTGAACCGAAACGGTGAGCCTGAAATGGCCTATGGGTTTCGAAACAAGGAGGTCTGTTCCGGTACATTTTGCCAGTGGAAACCTCTGTTCCGAAACACCTCAAAGGGTGTTTCGATACGAGCCTGTGTTCCGAGCCATATGAACCTGTTTTGGTACGCCTGTTTCGATACAAGGTCAACATGTACCGAAACAACAAGTTGTTATGTTAGTTGATGGGATTTTCTGAATTTCTGATTCTTACATTTTAGTCCCTGAATATTGTGTAGCATTTATATGAGCATCGATGATTATTTTGAGCTGCGTTTTGACAGAGAAGCATGAAATATGTTTAATTAAAGTTTGGTAACTTTAAAAGTAGATAAGTCCATGTATTTTGTTAAAATTACAAAATGGTTCCTAAAAAGTAATTGAATGCAATTGAGCTTCAAATCGTTGTTTGATCGAGTTGTTGTTTGTTTCGTTGTGATGTTAAACACGTAGGATCCTAACGAGCATCTAGACAGGATAAAACGAAAAAATAGGGTCGTTTATTGGGTAAACTTCCCGATTTACTTCAATATTTCCCGTGTGACCCGTTTGGTTCGGTCTATCGCCTAGGTCGGGTCGAGGGGGTTACATTTGGTGGTATCATAGCTAGGTTTGTGAAAGAATGGTAAGGTAAGGTTGATGTGTTATTTTTAATTTGTTGAATTAATGATGAATGTTATGCACGATGGTTATATATGTTATGAAATGATTGTTGAATGCCTTTGTTGAGATGTTTGGTGATTGATTGTATGATTTATGTTTGTATGTGTTGTTTGGGGTAGAGAATAAGGGTATCCATTTCCATATTATTACTAATGTAAAAAAATATTTTTGATTTTAAAGTGAAACTTGAGCTCCTTGGATTCTTGCTTTTGGGGTTGCCTAATTGTTTTGTTATAATATTATTATGTTTTAGATTTGTATACCTTTTAAAATAGGACAGAGACGAGAGCTTAAAGGCAATGTGCGAAACGTGGTTGAGAATGAGATTCATGAGAATGAGAAGTATTTGCCGCCTCCTCCTTCTCTTGGTGGTGAGAAAGTTGGAGCGGGAGCTGGTGTTGGACCTCAAGCAACGCAAGGGCAAGCTGTTGTTGATATGACATCATTGATTCAGGATATAGTTGGGGCTTTTCGGGCAGCGATAGCGGGAATGCACGTGGCACACCTCAGCCTGTTGCTAATGTTGGCTTACCTTTAAGGTGTTTGCGCAGTTTGGGTGGAACTGAGTTTCGAGGATTATCTCTTGAAGGTTCTGAGGCATGGTTTTGAGAGCACTCGAAGGATTCTTGGACAGATGGGGTGCAATGATGCGCAAAAGTTGGGATGTGTTGTCTCTTTGCTTCATAGAGATGCTTATACGTGGTGGATGACCATCACTGTGGGTATGGAACCTACTGATGTATCTTATGGGTTCTTTGTAACTACTTTCATGAGGAAATATTTGGGTGTTCGCTATCTTGATGAGAAGAAGCAAGAGTTCATGTCGTTGGTGCAAGGGAATATGACTGTCTCGGAGTACGAAGTGCAATTTGTTCGATTGAGCCAATATGCTCCTGAACTAGTTTTTGATGAATGTGTGAGGTGATACTGTTTTCTCTATGGGCTTGAGAATGATGTCAAGACTTATATGTTGGCTTCAGACTACACTGATTTTGATGTCTTAGTCACTCAGGATAAGGACATAGAACAAAATTTGAGTCTGGTTGCTCGTTCAGGTGGATCTAGCTATCAGAAGAGATCGGTCGAGTTGGATGTTGGCAAAGATCGCTTTAAGAAGCATAAGGATATAAGGTATCAGCCTGAACCAAGGCGAGGTGGTGGTAACCCTGGTCGAGGTCATCAGAGGCAAAATGCTTTTGTTCGTACACCAGATTGTAACCGGTGTGGTAAGAGGCACACGAGAGAATGTTGGGGTAATGTGGGTACATGCTAGAACTATGGATCACGATAACATATGAAGTGTGATTGCCCACAATCCGTTAGAGATGGTCAAGCTCCGATGTGAGCTGCTGAGCCACAGAGAGGTCGTGGGCATGGTCGTGGCAATTTTTCAGCGTAGGGAAGACGGTCAGAGGAATGTTGCACATGTGGTTGTTGTTCAGCATGAGGGAGGTGGACAAGCTAGGGTGTATGCACATCGTGAGGGATGAAATGACTCGAATGTGATCGCATGTACTTTTACTTTTTAATCCTTGTTATTACTTTCTTTGATTGATTCTTGTTCTACTCATTCATACATTTTGCGTGAGCATGCACAAGCGCTTGATTTGCATGTTGAGTTGTTAGAAGTTGGTATGCATGTAACTAGTTCGTTTTGTGAAACGATAGTTACAAGGAAGTTGTATAGAAAGTGTCATTTGACTCTTCAAGGTCATGTGTTTGAGATTGATCTTATGCAGTTGTCTTTCTATGGTTTTGATGTGATTCTTGTTATGGATTGGTTGTCTAAACATAAAGCAGTGGTTGACTTCGAGACTAAGTGAGTTTCGTTGAAACTTGCCGATGACTATGAAGTGGTAGTTGTAGGCGAGAATGTAAAATTCTTGTCTAATGTGGTTTCGGCTCTTGAAGCGAGTCGGTGGTTGCGTTTGGGATGTGAAGCTTTTTTGGCTTATATGATGAATCCTGGTACAAAGGAAGTGCGAGTACAAGACATACGAATGGTTTGTGAGTTTCCAAAAGTCTTTCCGGAAGAGTTGTCTGGTTTGCCACCAAATAGAGATGTTGAGTTTGGCATTGAGTTGTATGGAAATATGACTCCAGTGTCTATGGCTCCCTACTGAATGGCACCTAAAGAGTTGAAGGAGTGGAAGACGTAGTTGCAAGAGTTGTTTGATCGAGGTTTCATTAGGCCTAGTGTTTCACCTTGGGGTGCACCGATCTTAAGTTAATTCAATTCGAACATTATTATTATACCATATGAATTTTGATTTAATATAATTATACACAATTTTTTGATTTGGACGTAAATATGTAATTGTACACATGAAAGTTGAAACTTTAATTTAGTTCAATTGTACACATGAAGCTTTGATTTAAATATTTAGTCAAATTCAAATGCATAAATTAGCAAGTTGAATTGAAATTAATCTCGTAAATCAATAACTCTATATTAAACTATAAGCCATTAATACTAAACCCAAAACCATAAACCTTAAAGAATCAAAATTAATCTTATAAACCAATAACCATAAGCTAAATCATATACCAATGATACTAAACCCTAAACTTTAAGGAATCCAAATTAATCACATAAACCAATAACACTAAACTAAACCATAAATCTTAAAGAATTGGAATTAATCTCATAAACCAATAACGCTAAACTAAACCATAAATTGTTAATATTAAACCATATATCATAAAGCTTAAGGAATTATGTTGACAACATTTATATATTTTATAAAACTTTAAATATTTTTATATACTATAATTTATAAATATAAAAAAGTAAACATATTAATTTAATTATCATAGTTAATCATGTACCTTAAATTGTGAAGATGCATTTTGTCACACTATAATATAATAAATTCATAATCTTACAAATTCATCAATTATAACTTATTAGTTATTACAAGTTAGATAAATACCAAGTTAGGAAAATATCAGATAAGTTTAATAACAAGTCGGGTCATTTACAGGTTGAGTCAATTACAGATTAGGTTCATAACAGGTCAGGAAGATAATAGGTCGAGTAATATTAGTTATTTACCAGGATAATCTCGGTTCAAGTTCATATCAGGTCGGATGCAGGTCAGGTTCGGTTATCACATTATTGTCGCAACCCTTTTTAGGAGGGCTTCGACTTTTTGGAAAACTTTTTAAAAAAACGGAGTCGCCACCAATCTTTTTGAAAAGTGTGATTGTATCACTTTAAAACAGGGCTATATTCGTTTTGTTTTAATAAAATAACGGTTTTGGTCTGCGAAAAATAAGAAAACAGGTTCAGGGGTCGGTTACGCGTGGGGAAGGGTTAGCACCCCACGATGCCAAAATTGGTACCTAATTAGTTTTAAATATCAATCTATTTTAACGACCTTATCACCCGGGAGATGAACTTTAATCACCGCCAACATTTCTAGCGCTAACCTGTCATTCACGTTTGATAAGACACCGCATTAAATTAATTTTTTTTTTCAAACAACAAAGAAATTTAGTGTGTTGAGCATTTTATTTTTTACTCTAAGTTTGATTATTTAAAAACCCTAAAAAATGTCTAAGTCTTTTATTCCTAATTAAGAGTTTAAATTTGCTTAAGTGTATTTTATTTTTGTGAAGAACATTTTTCAACAAAACACGTTTCTATCTAAGTTTTAGAACCTAACCCTAAGTTTTCACTTATTTCTAAAAAAGGACAAGCAAACAGCCTATTTTTCCTTTTGAGTTTTTCTATTTTTATTATTTCTTAAAAAAACCTTTTATTTCTTTTTATTTTTTATTTAAAAGTCAAGACCCTTTTTACATTTTTACTTTTTTTATTTTTTTATTTCAAAAAGAATTTTCCTTTTAAATTTTTATTTCATTTTTTTTTATTTTTAAGCTTTTTCTTTCAAAATGACTTTTTTTTAAAATAATTTTTTTTGAAAGATTTCATTTTAAGCTTTTTCAAAACTTTATTTTCTCCTAAAAAAACCCTAAACTTTTTACTTTAAAACCATTTTATTTTCTTCCTCTTAAAAACACATGACTTATTTCTTTTTTTTCCTTAAAAACATCTTTTTTATTTTTCTTTTTTAAAATCACTTAACACATTTATTATTAGAACTAAAGTGTCAAAACCCCTTTTTATTTTTATTAAAGTTAAGTCCCTTTATTATATTCACCCCTGCATTATTGTTTTTCCTAATTAAATCCCTAACTTTAAGTTTTTTTTTTTCAATTAAACCACATTAACTCATTTTATTATTGCATTTTAATTTAGACACTTTTAAAAATTCATTTTTACATTTCTAAATATCAAAACACTCTTAACAATATTTTTTTAAAAAGCATGCAAATTTTTAAGATCAAACCAAAATTAAAACAGAAATTTAAAACAAAAATATTACCAGAATTGTGAAACGATTTTTCGACTTGAAGAACACAACCTAAAATCCACAAGAACACAAACACAAACACAAAAATTCAACCAAGAACAAGCATAAAAAATCTAAATAAAAATTAAAAGGAAAGATAGAAATTTTACCGAAACAACGACCGATGAACTCGAATATGAACTTCTCGAACTGCTCCCAATTGCTTCCAGAAAATTTCCCCCAAGCTCGAACTTCAACTCCAAAATTTCCAGAAACTCATAAAAAAATTTAAGAATTTTTCAGAATTGGTTTTTAGCTCTTTTTGCTTTTTTTCCAAGTGATCAAGTGTGTTCAACAAAGGGGAAAAGAAGCTCAATTTATAGGGTTTTGGTGCTAAGAAATCAAGCTAATCCGGAGACAAAATCATGAAATTCATCCCTAAAATTCATCCATCTGATATTAATAGCATTGACCCGTTGAGAATTGAGCAAAATTTCATCCATATTGGCTTGAATTTTGGGATTTTTGCCCCAAGATTAAATTAGGGTTCGAACCCCATTTTCCCCCAAATCAGCGAGCTACCGACGACGACAAGGAGCGGGGACGGCGGAAATAGAACCGGACGGTCGAGGCGAGTTGACCGGCACCCTTCACGGCGGCCGTCGTGGCCTAGGGACGACGGGAGAAGGCTGGCAGTCGGCTCAGCCAGTGTTCAAATTGAGAATTTGGGGATCCAGCCCCGTGCGCGTGGCGGCGCGGCTGGTACCCATTTCCCCCCTTTTTCTTGATCCAATCCCGTCCCTTGATCCTTAATGCCCTAGATCCAACGACCTTAATTAAACCTGAAAAAAAAAACTATATAAATGGGTTAGTTTGGGCTTGAAACAAAAATGGGTTCTCTTATTATATTTTGGGGTGGATTTATTGTATCATATATTTATTTTAAGTGTGCTTATTATTATTGTGCACCTTATTTAATTCAAATGGACCTTTTTTGTTGCATTTTATTTTTTGGGCTTTAGCTTACTAAATATAATAATAATAATAATAATAATAATAATAATAATAATAATAATAATAATAATAATAATAATAATAAAGGGTTAAAATTTAGTGACAACAGCTGCCCCTCTTTGCTTATCTTAGTGCAACAGAAATAAAGCAAAGACCAAAAATCACTGATTTTCACCGATTTTTCAATTGGCCAAATTCTTCAAATGCTCGAACGGATAGGCATATTCTATTATCCAGATGCCCGAATAGATGAGCGAATTTCATTCTCCAAACCCCCGAACGGATAGGTTGGTTCTATTTTCCTTTTGCTCGTATAGATGAGCGGATTCCATTCTCCAAACGCCCGAACGGATAGGCCGATTCTATTCTCCTTATGCTCGAATAGGTGAGCTGGGTTCTATTCTCTCAAATGCCCGAATAGTTGAGCTGGGTTCTACGCTCAAACAGATAGGCTAATTCTATTCTCCTTACACTCGAATAGCTAAGATGGGTTCTATTCTCCCAAATGCCCGAATTGTTGAGTTGGGTTCTATTCTCCCAGATACTCAAACATGCAAATTCTTTTGAAAAACTTCATCATCCTTATGCTTGGATGAATAAGAAAATAGACTTCAAAAAAATTTCATCCTCCTTATGATTGGATGAATAAGCAAAACCTCAAAAGGTTTCATCCTCCTTATACTCGGATGAATAAGTAAACAGACTTCAAAAGATTTCATCCTCCTTATGCTTGGATGAATAAGCAAACTCTAAAAGATTTCATCCCCCTCATGCTTGGATGAATAAGTAAAATCTTAAAAGATTTCATCCTTCTTATGCTTGGATGAGTAAGCAAATATTCTCTTTCCTCCCGAACAGATAGGTGAATCTTCTAAAAAAATTCATCCTCCTTATGCTTGGATGAATAAGCGAACTCCATTCTCCTTACGCCTGAACATATAAGCGAATCTTCTAAAAAAATTCATCATCCTTATGCTTGGATGAATAAGCGGGTTCTATTCTTCTTGTGCTCGAATAGATAAGCAGATCTTTTGAAAAAGTTTATCATCCTTATGCTTGGATGAATAAACAAACTCCATTCTCCTTACGCCTGAACGGATAAGTGATTCTTCTGAAAAAATTCATCCTCCTTATGCTTGGATGAATAAGCGGGTTCTATTCTCCTTGTGCTTGAATAGATAATCAGATCTTCTAAAAATTTCATCATCCTTATGCTTGGATGAATAAGAAAACTCCATTCTCCTTACGCCTGAACGAATAAGCGATTCTTCTAAAAAAATTCATCATTCTTATGCTTGGATGAATAAGCGGGTTCTATTCTCATTGTGCTCGAATAGATAAGCAGATCTTCTGAAAAATTTCATCATCCTTATGCTTGGATGAATAAGTGATTTCTTTTGCTAAAAGGTCCTTCATGTACCTGAAAAATGCGATATTTAATACAATTATGATGTGCATGCCCCTATGGATGCCTAAAACATGAATGCATGTCTCATTTCTTTTGCTTTTTGAATTTTTTTCTCAGAATTAATATTTCCACACGTTTGCTCGCTCAATCCAGATAAGTAATTATGTTTCTTCGACTCATAGAAAACATCTGATTTTTGCTCACTTAATCCAGTGATCTTATACTCCTATCTGGAAGGACAGATTGCTTCAACTGTCATTCTCATTCTTTGTATCTCTTTGCTTCATCAAAAACAATCGATCTTCATAGGCAAATGTCTCAAGATCTACCATCATTGTAGTTGATACATCAAAATTGAGTGAAAGACTTCCTTATGTGGTCTTGAAAGCTTCAAGTCTTCATATTCCCCTTATCAAGCATCTTCAATGCTTCTTGTGAGTTTCAAATTCTTGCCCCTGCAGGACATCTTGAATTGCTTGCATGTGAAAGCTTATTCCCACCTTGAATATCTTCAAAAGATGTTAGCGCTTTAATCTCTTCTTCTCACGCCTATAAATACTGAGGGCCATAAATCATTAGCCTAGGTAGACTGTCCCAATTTGATGGCATTGTTTGCAAATTTCATGCTTTTGAAATTATGCATCTTATATGTGGAAAACATGACTTACTTCAAATTCTTCAATGCTTGTGCTTCTTCTTCTTCTTTTTATTTTTTACCCTCTCATGCAGAGCGATAGCCCCATTCAAGCTGAACTTCAATTGTTTTCTGTTCATGGTCTCCTACAGTTGAGATCAATACCAAGAAATCTTTTGCTTTTCATAAACTATGCCAGCCTACTTGTAAGATGCAAGAAAAGGATAGAAATGATAATTCAAAGTCATACAAATGCAAGAAAAGGCTAGAAATGGGGATCTTTAAAAAAAGGTCATGGCAAACACAAGAAAAAGGCAAAGTCAGATGCCCCAAAATTCAAAGCATGAATGATTCAAGAATCTATCAACCAGATAGTGCCCCACTTTTTGGTGGCTCTCTTTTACTCACACGCTCCCCAAATTTAAATTTTCCCACTTTTGTAATCTCAATCAGACATTAGAAGCTCGAGGTCCCTGAAGAAAGGTTAACTCAATTAGGCTGAGTGTGTTCTGAAGACGAACTTCTTTTCTCAAATATTCATGTGTGATCCAAATGATCTTTTAAGGCTTGTAATATAAGCTAGGCTCGGGTTGCCAAAGAAAAGATATAAAGGCTCAAATTCATATTTTAAGGGTGATCAAACCAAGGATCAACTTTCCTGATGAAATTTCTGCTCTTCTTCCTTTATTCTTTGGATCACTCTAGACTGTCCACTTTGGGTTTTCACCCTATAATTCATTTCCTTTACATGTCTCATTTGAAGGATTTGTTTCAAATTTTCCTTCACTCTTCAACTTTCTCTTTCTTCATTTATTTTTCTTTTTCTTATTCTTCTCTTCTCTTCTTTTTTTCTTTTTCTTTTTTTTCTTTATTTTTCTTCTCTTTATTTTTCTTCTCTTTTCTTTTCTTTTCCTATCTTTTTATTTTCCTTGTTTTTCCTTTTTGTGTCCTTTTCATTTACAGTTTAGGACATTCAACTTAATCTAACATGTTTCTTTCAAAAAGCTTTTCATTTTCTTTGCCCCCGGTGTGGGGAGTGATCCTTGGTTAGGGTTAAATCACAAGAAAAAAATATTAGGCTCAAAGGGGAACAACAAATGTATTTTTTCTTTTTCGTGAAGGGAAATGAAGGAATGTCAAATGTCATTTCACACACAAACATCGTCGAAGAAAAGTCGTCTTCAGTTGGTAGATGTTTTAGACTTATCACTTCATTCAAGAACCCTAACAACAATGTCTGAGAGGAAAATACACTCATAATCAGTATATGGGATGTCCCCATCAATCCTGAACACACATTTTTCCCCTCTATCTCGGGATTAGATTCAAGAATCATTCATACAATCAATAATAAGGACTCTGCAAAGATGATGTATGCTTGAAAAGAAATGGATGAAAATGCAAATAAGGGAAAAAGATGAAACAAAAATGAGAAATGTTTGCCACTTGAAAAAAAATGCATCTTTAAACAAATAAACTAACATAGATGCCCTTACAAAAGATCCCTAATGCTCGCGGGCAAAAGCAAAAGGGTTGGTTCTAAGTATGATCCCAACTGTCTAGAGAAAATTAAGCATTATTCCATGAAAGCATGAATCCCAACCAATCTTGCCTCCAACGACTTTGTGACAAAACTCTAAACATGCTCGTCCTCGTCATCTTCTTCTCTCTCAAGTCTTCCATTTCTAATGGCTGCTAATATTAATTCCCCATTCATGACCATGTCTGCAAAACATTCGGTGGCGTGATTTAACATGCAGCCATAGAACGGTCCATTTAAAGTCTCCACAAACATTGGAGTAACCTCATTTTCCGACAGTGGAGGTTGAACTTGGGCCGCCACATCTCGCCATCTCTGAGCACACTAGCGGAAGCTCTCATTGGGCTTTTGTTCCATATTCTTAAATACGATCATGCTTGGAGCCATATCTGTCACATACTCGTACTGTTTGAGGAAAGCTTTCGACAAATCTCTCCAAGTACGTATATTGACCCGACTCAAATGAGCATACCATCGGATAGACTATATTGATCAGCAACTTCTCGTTTTCTAAATGCGGTGACATTTTCCTACAGTACATGGTCAAATGTGCCAATGGGCATGTAGTTCCATTATACTTCTCGAAGTTAGGGGCCTTGAACTTTGGAGGTGCCACCAATTTTGAAACTAGACTCAAATCTCTAGCATCCTTACCACCATAAATGCTTCCTTCTTGATAAGATTTAATCATTTCCGCCAGCTTCTTGTAGCGGTCTTCCCATTTCTTTTCGACCTTTACCATGTCAGTTTCTTCATTGAGGTCAGGCATCTCGGGGCTGCGAACCTCGTCACTGTTGTCTTCAGTACGGGCAGAAGATTCTATGAAATGGGGTGAGATCTAGACTTTAGGTGAAGCCACTTCCTTTTGTACGAAAGCCATCCCCGGGAAAGTATTGGTGTCTTCTCTCTCTTCTAGGTCTTTGAACCCAAACACGGCTGCGATTTGGCTGACTGTTTTCTAGTGTGATATCTTAATCTCTTTCTTCAGATTATTTACCATCTTCTCAAGCTTGTCAAAGATGCTCTTCTGATTTGCTTTCATAGTTGTCAATCTTTCCTCCGTGTTCATGGCTCGAATTGTGTTTGCACGGGATCTTTACTACTTAAATGGAATTTTCTAAAATTCATCTTTTTTATTGTACATGTATGAATGCAATGAAGAAAACATTATTTAATGCAAACAAAAAAAATGCATGGAAGAAAATGTATGTATGCACAAATGAATTCACAAAAACACACAACAAAGCAGGCAAAACAGTGCAAATGCATGAATGCAGGCGAAAGGTCATCAATTCTATTAAGGTGTTGCTCTAAATGAAGCTTCCATTGGATGAAGAAGGTCCCACGAATGCGTCTCGGTCTGAGCATTCATTTCTTTGATCAACCTTTGAAGCCTTGGTCCCATCTTGTCGATCTGACGTGGGGCGCAGAAATATAGCTTTCTGACGCCACAGGCTTTGCTACGTCTTCAATTTAGGATGTTATGCCCTTATCGAACTCGTCTCGCTTCTGGGTCCTCTTGACGTTGCTCTTAAGTCGGGTAGACCAAAAATCATTTTTCAAATTCTGTTTGGTTAGACCGTTGAAGTGGTCATATTGCTCTTGCGACTTCTGGTGTTCTGCTTGGTGCTGATGTGAGCATACTTCGATGTTTCCTTCACGTGACCATTCGACAAATTATCATTGTTTGCGCGTTGTCTTCCTCCTTTAGATGCGTTCCATCCATGGCAGAAGCTTTCTATGATTGAGCAACATGCTTTAAAATTAATCCCCTTAGATATGGGATGAATGCAGAAAAGTAGATATGCCACAAAATCCAACACAAAACTCACACACAAAATGTTAGTAATAACTATGCTACAAAAACAAAACAAGACTCACACACAAAAAGGTTAGTAATAAACAAAACAAAACTCACACACAAAAAGGTTAGTAATCTTTTAAATAAAAAAACGGAAACAAAACCTAAAAGATGCATAATAATTATGGGCCGACATTCCAACATTTCAGGATATATCTCCACGGATTATTCATGCGACTCAACACCCTAGGCTTTCTGCATGGCTCTATTAGGGGTGGGATCTAGATTCTCAAACTTGGTTTGGTTCTAAAAGGGTACCCGAGCTATCCTTGTTGTCCCCTACTAAAGGTAGCAAGGCCCTCGATTCTCACCCATTACAGGCTTCAAACGAGTCGAGTTCAACTCAGGAGGACTCACCATCGATGCCTTCTCGAAGAATTAATATCCTTACGAAGACAAGGGAATGAGTCTCGAAGGTACTTGCTAGGCTCATACGAAGAATCAATATTCTTACATGAGCAAAGCGTATTTCCCCCCACTTAAATGAACGGGACAAAGCTCGGGAATAGAGCTTGGAATTAAGTCTTAAATTCATAAAATAGAATTATATTCATTTAAACGAACAAATAAATTGAACTTATTATGAAATTGCAAATTCCATTAGTTTTTTTTAAAAAAAATCTTTTTTGAAAACCATTTAAAATCAATTTGTGGCCTGACCCTCTTTTGTATTTATTTTAAAAAACAAAAACACATCCCCAGTAGAGTCGCCAAGCTGTCGCAACCCTTTTTAGGAGGGCTTTGACTTTTTGGAAAAACGTTTTAAAAAAACGGAGTCGCCACCAATCTTTTTGAAAAGTGTGATTGGATCACTTTAAACAGGGCTATTTTAATAAAACGTTTTGTTTTAATAAAACAACGGTTTTGGTCTGTGAAAAACAAGAAAACAGGTTCGGGGGTCGATTACGCGTGGGAAAGGGTTAGCACCCCCACGACGCCCAAAATGGGTACCTAATTGGTTTTAAAAACGTTTTCAAAATTGGAATTTGCAAGTTCTAAAAAATGTTCGACTTTATTTGTCCATTTAATAAATATCAGTCTATTTTAACGGCCTTATCGCCTGGGAGATGAACTTTAATCACCACCAACATTTCTGGCGCTAACCCGTCATTCCCGTTTGATAAGACACCGCATTAAATTAATTTTTCTTTTTCAAATAACAAATAAATTTAGTGTGTTGAGCATTTTATTTTTTACTCTAAGTTCGATTATTTAAAAACTCTAAAAAACGTCGAAGTCTTTTATTCTTAATTAAGAGTTTAAATTTGCTTAAGTGTATTTTATTTTTGTGAAGAACATTTTTCAAGAAAACACGTCTCTATCTAATGTTTAGAACCTAGCCCTAAGTTTTCACTTATTTCTAAAAAAAAGACAAGCAAACAACCTATTTTTCCTTTTGAGTTTTTGTCTTTTTATTATTTCTTAAAAAAAACCTTTTCTTTTTTTGTTTTTTATTTAAAAGTCAAGACCCCTTTTTACATTTTTACCTTTTTTTCATTTTTTTATTTCAAAAAGAATTTTCCTTTTAAATTTTTTTTTATTTTTTATTTTTTAAACTTTTTCTTTCAAAATGACATTTTTTAAAATAAATTTTATTTTTTTAAAGATTTACTTTTAAGCTTTTTCAAAACTTTATTTTCTCCTAAAGAAACCCTAAACTTTTTACTTTAAAACCTTTTTATTTTTTTCCTCTTAAAACACAAGACTTATTACTTTTTTCCCTAAAAAAACATCTTATTTATTTATCTTTTTTGAAATCGCTTAACCCATTTATTATTAGAAATAAAGTTTCAAAACCACTTTTTTATTTTTATTAAAGTCAAGCCCCTTTATTATTTTCACCCATGCATTATTGTTTTTTCCTAATTAAATCCCTAACTTTAAGTTATTTTTCCAATTAAACCACATTAACTCATTTTATTCTTGCATTTTAATTTAAACACTTTTTAAAATTCATTTTTACATTTCTAAAGATCAAAACACCCTTAACAACATTTTTTTAAAAGCATGCAATTTTTTAAGATCAAACCAAAATTAAAACAGAAATTTAAAACGAAAACATTACCGGAACCGTGAAACGATTTTCCGACCTCAAGAACACAACCTAAAATCCACAAAAACACAAACACAAACACAAAAATTCAACCAAGAACAAGCACAAAAAATCTAAATAAAAATTAAAAGGAAAGATAGAAATTTTACCGAAATGACGACCGATGAACTCGAATATGAACTTCTCGAAACGCTCCTAATTGCTTCCGAAAAATTGCCCCCAAGCTCGAATTTCAACTCCAAAATTTCCAACAACTCATAAGAATTTTTTAAGATATTTTTGGAATTCTTTTTTAGCTATTTTTGCTTTTTTTCCAAGTGTTCAACAAAGGGGAAAAGAAGCTCAATTTATAGGGTTTTGGGTGCTTAGAAATCAAGCTAATCCGGAGATAAAGTCATGAAATTCATCCCTAAAAATCATCCATCTGATATCAATAGCATTGACCTGTTGAGAATTGAGCAAAATTTCGTCCAAATTAGCTCGAATTTTTGGATTTTTGCCCCAAGATTAAATTAGGGTTCGAACCCCTTTTTCCTCCAAATCAGCGAGCTACCGGCGACGACAAGGAGCGAGGTCGGCGGCAATAGAACCAGACGGCCGAGGCGAGTCGATCGACACCCTTCACGGTGGCCAACGTAGCCTAGGGGCGACGAGAGAAGGCTGACAGTCGGCTCAGCCAGTGTTCGAATCGGGGATTTGGGGATCCAGCCTCGTGCGTGTGACGCGCACGCGCCAGGCGCATGGCGGGTACCCATTCCCCCCCCCCCTTTGCTTGATCCAATCTGGTCCCTTGATCTTTAATGACCTAGATCCAACGGCCTTAATTAAACCTGAAAAAAAAAACTATATATATGGGTTAGTTTGGGCCTGAAACAAAAATGGGTTCTCTTATTATATTTTGGGTGGATTTTATTGTATCATACATTTAATTTAAGTGGGCTTATTATTATTGTGCACCTTATTTAATTCAAATGGACATTTTTGTTGCATTTTAATTTTTGGGCTTTAGCTTACTAAATATAATAATAATAATAATAATAATAATAATAATAATAATAATAATAATAATAATAATAATAATAATAATAATAATAATAATAATAATAATAATAATAATAATAATAATAAGGGTAAATTACATAAATGGTCCCCTGACTATGCTCCAATTATCTTTTGCATCCCCGACTATCAAAAGTTACAAACTGGTCCCTCGAATTAAAAAAACAACAAATTGATCTAACGTCGTTAAAATTTTAACAATTGATGAGGTAGTTGTTAATATAAATTGATATAATTACATAATTAGCCCTCAAGTTCTACACTTATTTTAATTTGACACTAATTCTAAAAAATTAACCCACATAATTTTAATAGTCTATCAATTTAGTCCATCTACTTCCTTTAGTTAATTTGATCCTGCAACCAATCAAAAATAAGTGGAAAAGTCCCTCACAAGCAAAGAAAAAAAAACCCATTTGCTTCTTATTCATATTCCCTAAAGAAAAAAATAATAATTTGATCCTTTTGTACTATGTTTGTCTAGTGAAAACAAAATTGAGAAAAATGACCCTTCAAATTCTTTGAGATCTGAGCATTATTGTAATTTTATGTACTTTTTTGGGTTCATGGACCCCAATTCCAAGTTGTATTTTTTTTGTTTGAATTTTCTAGCTTTATATTGCTATTTGTATTTCAAAATCTGGGTTTGTTTCCCATTTTGGAAGTAATTGTTGGTGGTGATTTCAATGGGTTTTCGATGACTTTGGAAGTAGTTTTGATTGCTTATTTGTACTCTATTTTTGTTGTTCTTGATATTGAGGTGAGCTCCATGTTCTTCAAGAGCTGCAAAACAGAGTGTCTGGTGGATCGAGAAAGGACATATTGCTACAAGATTGAGATTGTTGCAGAAAAATATGAGAATGCTTATGTGATGTTGAAGAATATTGAAGAATTTTCATAAGATTTCAAAGGTACATGTAAATTTATACAAACTGGATTCATATTTCGAGAAAACTGGAGAATTTTTTGGGGTGGATTCAAGACTCGAGAAACAGAAGTGAGATTCTTTCACTTTTTTATCATTAATTCTTTTTTTTTCTTCAAAATTGTGATATATTTCGTTTGGAATTTGGGAATTGATATTCCTGTATGTTCACAAAAGTAAGTACTTGGAGAAGATGAATGGAAAATTCCATATTAGTATTATATGTCATACCGTGATCAAGAAATAGTAAATGTTCGACAAATAAATGATCAGTTTAGTTCAACTTTGGGTTCTAGTTATATGTGATGTTGGATGTATGAAAACTTGATAAATTTTCCTCTTGAGTCAAATGTTTCTGCTATGTAAAGAAACATTAATAAAAGAGAGATTTGAAAACAGTGGTTAATGTTGATGCATATGGGCTTCCTCTTTTTTGGGTTGTAGTGTTACGAAAACATCGGCTTTGAGGAATTGAAGCTTACTGATGGTGAGAATAACCAGGTCTGGATTTAAGAATTGAAGGAGATGAGAAATAGAAAAGAAGATGGATTAAATTGATAGATTATCAAAATTATGTGGGTTAATTTTTAAGAATTAAGGTCAAATTAAAATAATTGTAGAATTTTAGGGCTAATTATGTAATTATATCAATTTATATTAACAACCACCTCATCATCCGTTAAAATTTTAACGGTGTTGAACCAATTTGTTGCTTTTTTTAAGTCGGGGGACAGTTTGTAACTTTTGATAGTTGGAGGACACAAAAGATAATTGGATCATAGTCAGGGGACCATTTATGTAGTTTACCCTAATAATAATAATAAAGGGTGAAAATTCAGTGACAACAATTATCAGGTTGAATTCGGGTTTAGATTGTTCTCAGGTCGGGTTCAAATTCAAAAGTTTTAGGTCCAACTCGGGTTCAGGTCAACACCAGTTCAGACTCGAATCGATTTCGGATCACTACCACCTCGGGTCAGAAGCAGTTCTGACTCAAGTCGGTTTCAGTCAATTTTGCAGGCCGAGTCAGCTTTTTACATCCCTAATAACCTCCTAAACACATATCATCAACGATGTATTATCTCCTACAACATACAATAATATTCACCCATTTAGTGTAACTTCTAAGTAACTACCCACTCCTTAATGTCATTCATGGTCCATCCAATAATATTCACCCACGTCATCCATGGTTCATCCAATAATATTCACCCACTCAAGTCGGTAAGGAAGTTTACTTGTATTTTTCTAAGTCCATTCGTCTCGAGATATTATTAGATGGACTTGGCTCACCACGTCATCTATGGGCCATCAAAAAATATTCACCCATTTTAGTGTAACTTCTAAGTAACTACCCACTCCTTAATGTCATGTAGGAAAGATGTGAAGATTCACCTTGAAAAAAATGACAAAATATATTATTGAATGAGATTATGGATAACGTGATGAGTCAACCCATCTAATAATTTTTCCTTCGTCTCTGACGCATTCTCAAGCCAATAATAACCTACCACGTGTAACCGAAATTGTGAAATAAAATGGCTAAACTATAAAATAAGTGCCCAAACTATGTCTCTTTTTTGTAATATGTGCCTAAAATATTTTTTGGTTGAAATAAGTGTCTAAACTTTCATTTTGGCTAAAATAGATGCCTAAACTACTTTTTGGCTAAAATAAGTGCCTAAATTTTTATTTTTGACTTGTTTTAAAATCAATTTTGGCACATGTTTGGGTACTTTATTTCAACAAAAAATGAAAGTTTAGACATCTATTTCAGCAAAAAAAAAATATTTTAAACATTTATTTTAGCCAAAAATAAAACTTTAAAAATTTATAATTTAAACATTTATTTTATAGTTAAGCTAAATGAAATTAAAAAATTCGTTGATTTCAAACTCTCCTTGAAGAATTATATCATAGATCCACCTGTTTTAAAACAAAAATCCGAAATAATATTTCCTTCGAGAGTAAGGATTAGGAACCAATTAACCTTTTCTTCGTCTTCGACTCAATCAATTGCGATAATTATCCCACAATCAACACCGCTTGCGAGCTATGTTCAGGTTCTGGTACGTTTCTCTTGTTACCCCTTTTAATCTCTATTTGGATCACCGGATTCTATTTTTTTCGCTTTTCTCTTTCTTTAATACTTTGAATTTCGATTCAGCCTTATTTTTTAGGGTTTTTTTCCCTTTTCCAATTGCCTGCGGATATGACTAATTTCACTTGGGTTTGTGAATTTCTCCAAACTTTCTTCAGAGTTTCCTTGCATTAATATAGTTGTGGGCTTGCTTGATTTTGGGGTTTTTTGTCTATTAGTCTCTTTTTCTTGCATATTAATGTATATGTAACTTTAGAATCGCCGTTTACTTCCTTTAGGGCGTTTTACAAGGCTGTTTGATCATCAAAGAGACTAAAGTTTATGCTAAAGGGATGTAAGGCTATTGTATTTTTTTAGTAATAGAAACATGGTTTTGTTGGATGAGAAATTGAAAAGTGTCCCTTCTTCTTCTTCCATTTTGTTGCTGATTAAAATAGTATGGTTGAGAGGTGCTCTGCACACATGGCAGAAATGGAACTTGCATTAGCAGTTTTGACTTTTGAGTAAGCATAGTGTGGGATTTTAGTCGCTAATATATATTTTTATGAAGTTGGATTTAAGGATGAGCTCTCTTAATTGCTTATCATTTCGGGGTAAGTTTAAACTGTTGACATGCTTCATGTGTTTTTTGTGCTATTACCTGGTTGCTTTATAAGCTCCGACAATATATGCTCCTTATGTTGGGTATCAGTAGGGTAACTCTTTCAAATGGTTTAGAAATTGTATCAATTTTAAATGTTGTGAAGGTACTTAAGTTGCCTTGTGGTCATATTTGTGCGATATTGATCTAAAGTTAAAACTTGATTGTGATCTTTCTAACTTCATTTGGAGTTATATTTTTCCATTGGCATACTTTGTGACATGTATGTTTGGTTTCTCTAAATTTTTGATCGTGTTACAGGGGTTCACAGGAGCAACAAGCTCAGCCTCGTCCACAAGAGGGTTCTTCACATTCTTGGTATCCTCCTCCCGGTGTTAGCTCCCCTAACAGTTCCCGGCCTTCGACACCAAGTACCAGTGCTTCTAACAACATCAGCGTACATAGGCCTGCAGAAAGGCCACATTCTCCCTCACAAGTTTCACCTTCTGAAGCTGCAGGAATCATTGCTCTTTTAAGGGACAAAAGGTGAGATGTCTGATTCTTGCACTTCACCTTGCTATTGGCAAGGAAGTCTTCATTTCCTTCTATGAAAGAAATTAAGATTCTAATTCCTTCTTACTAATTCTGTGCTTTACTAATGGTCTATTGTGCCCTGTTTTTTATTGTCATTTTCCTGTTTCTATTTTTTCATTTCTTGACTTCTTAAATGTTTGGAAGTTGCTCAATGAAAAGTTGTTTTTCTTACGAATGCATCTTGCAACTCCTACTGACTTTCTTATTTTCTTAGTGTTGATGAATTACGGAAGCTTTTGTCTGACAAGGATGCATACAATCATTTCCTACTATCAGTTGATCAAGTTAAAATTCAAAACAATGTGAGTAGTAAAACTGCCCAATTTTTTCATTTCACCTTTTCACACGATCCATGCATTTTTTGGCACCTTTTGTTATGTTCTTAGATTGCGGATTTCTCCTCTGGTCCCAACATCTTATTGTAGGCTTTAGTCCATCTATATAAACAAGGGTTTTGGTTAACTAGCGGGTTTGATGAGATTGATGGCCTATTGCTAACCAGAAAATCGGAACATTCATGCCACTTTTGGTTCATAATTATTAACATAAGGAAAAAGCTTAATTATTACAGGAGTTTTAAAATAGTTGTTGAAAGATCTGCGTATGCTGTCAAGTGTCATGTGCAGACTAAAGATCATCTAAAGATCTTTGAAATATCAACTCTAAATACCAAGCCGAAGATGTCCTCTTGGTTGTGGTGGTCTTGGAGATAGTGTTTTTATTTTTTAAACAATTAACTAGTATGAACCCATGGTAACCAGCCTGTCATTTCTGTTAGTTAACCCTTGTTTCTTCCATTTGGGTGTGCTCGCCCCCCCCCCCCCCCCCCCCCCCCCAATACAAGCACAACACATTTCTAGTCAGACAACTTTCTCAGTGTTTGATTTTCATTTGATTTGTGCATAGTGTTCTACTTTCTAGTCCCTTGTTGGTCTCATGATGGGATTGCTCTTTTAGTTATCTGTTGTGTAGGAATACTATTGGATCAACCTGCACGTGTATGCATTGAGAAAACATTGTTTGTCATTACCATGTTTTTATCATTTCTTTCACTTCTTACTCTGTCTTTATAACTTTTACCAGATAAGAGATGAACTCCGGAAGGAGACTTTGCAGCTTGCTAGTGAGTTCTATCAATATATATGATAATCATTATAAAATAGAAATTGCTTCGGCAGACAGAATGCTAATTTTTTAATCTGAATAAACAGGTAGCAATTTGGATAAAGAACCACAAATGATGGAGCTAAGAAACCAAGTGAGATATCTAGCAGATCTTGTATTCGTTTTTGCCATTGATTAATATTATTATAATATGTATTGTAAAAGCTTTTGTTCCCTTTATGACAACAGTGCAGAATTATCCGGACAACAGAACTCGCAGCAGCTCTAGAGAAACTAAACGAACTCGAGAGGCAGAAAGAAGAAATCCTGAAGTTCTACTCCCCTGCATCATTTATCAACAGGCTTCAAGGTAAACATTGCTGATAATATACTCCCAAGGCTTAGGCTTAGGCTTGGAATCATCGATAATAGAATAAAAATTTGGTGGTTTCCTCGTTGTAGATGTAATGAATGAGACAGATAAGGAATCAGATATGGTGCACAGGCAGCTCCTTGAGAAAGAGATAGATATCGGGACTTTCGTGCAGAAGTACAAGAAGCTCCGAACCAGTTACCACCGCCGTGCTCTAACCCACCTTGCGGCTAAAACTTCTCCTATTGCGTGATCAAAATAGCCGGAGATGGTTTTGATTGGGTACCCTAATGCGTGAGAGCTTGTTGTCTGTTCCTGGTAGGCTGGAAAGCCCAAACTAAAAATGTGAACTAAATCCTTGTGTTCTATTTTGTTCAATTTTTAATTTTACTCTGCATTGTTTCTATTTCTATTCCGAGAAATTGGGAAGTGAAAAAAATGTGTTGTCCACGTGTGTATATACATATGCGTGTATTGTCATAGTATAATAAAAGACAGCCAGATATCAGAGGGATCGTCTAAAGAAAAGAATGTTTGACTACTTTTGATCGAATTTACTTAACAAGATATTACTGTTAATGCTTATATTTTCATGGGTAATCTACTGCAATGATCATGTTACTGATTTTACAAATTGAACGTTTTGGTTACTTACATTTTTATTTACACACTTTTAGTCTCTTAAATGCTAGCTTTTGTTGTCATCAGTTTTTATTGTGTAAACTTATAGTTACTTAAATGCTAGCTTTCGTTATCCGACGTATACTTTAATAAAAAGGTTTATTTTTAATTATACCCTTAAAATTTTAAAAGTTTATTTTTTCACTTCAAAGAAAAAATCCTAGACTATCCATCTTTTATTTTTTCACTCCAAAAAAATCCTAATCATGGGTCGTTTGTTCGACCTAAATTTCGACGAACTCACACTCAGCTTCCCCACTTTTGTGCAATCACTTTAAACAGATTTTTATTTCAAACTTAAGGTCTCATATATATATTGATTATCGATCTTAAGGCGTTCTTTTGGTCATATACTAAAATTTTTTATACGAAGTGATAAATTTATTTAAAATTTTAAGGAGACGGGGTATTGTCATGATCGAAGTAAAAAGGGGAAAATTGAAGAATTAGGGCAATTGGAGGAAGGGTGCGGAAAATCTGTGGACATGTCGAACAAACAACGGGAACTTGAAACCTAGGAGAAGAACGACAGCGTTTCGTCTCACCACGGTAATGCTAACAAAGTGGACCACTCGGCCCAAGTCGCTGAAGTGGACAACGTGGCCCAAGACAAGGAACACAGAAGTGACCCAATACCAACGGCTAGTGAAGCAGTAATCACCAGAGGAGGAATGTACTGCTCGAAATGAGCTGTAATTCTATTAGAGAGAATGTTGGAGCATAGGACACCTATCATTAAATAATTGGAGTGTCCCTAGAATATTACAGAGGACGTTGTAATGTTTCTATTATGCTAAATTTTAATGAAAAGCACTATCTCTTTCTCTCAACCCTATTCTTTCTGCTTCTGAAACCTTACTTCTTTACTACAATTCTTGACAAACCATTACAAATTAGTATCTAGAACCTGTTGTGATCCCCATTCAAGATGGGTAAATCAAAGAAGATTCAACAAATGGCAGAAAACACAGAATTAGCTGCGATACAAAACAACTAGCAACCATCCAAGATCGACTCAAAGAACTAGACCATGAAGATGCAGTTCCCAAATGGTGGACCAAACACCAAGGCAACGTCGACCAGAGGGTGTCAAAGCTGGAGAATCGAATGGATACCACCCAGGGATACTTGGAACAGATCTTACACGCTGTCAAAACCAAAGCAGGAGAGATTACCCCCGATAAGCCCACCCCTTCTGCAACAAAAACACAACCAGGACAAGCAAGTAAGTTCCATCATGTAGTCACTATCTTGGATGAACATGAAAGGTACACCTTCAACCCAGAAGGACCTGGAATATTACAAAATCCCACCCACACATTTACACCTCAACAAAAGCAAAAAATGAAGGTTGAGGATACTGTTCCAGAAGGGAATAACAATGAACAACACATGCCTAATCTCAACCATTAGTCCAGGGGTAGCAATTTCAGACCAAAGATAGAACTACAAATGTTTGATGGCAATAATCCTAGAGGATGGATAAAGAAATGCCAAAAGTACTTTACTTTATTAGAAATACCTGAAGAGCACAAGATGGACCTGATTTCTATGCATTTAGAAGGCAGAGCTGAAACTTGGTTTGACAGCTATATCCTGCAAAAACACAGAATTAGTTGGCATGAGTTCACCTCTGATCTGTGCCATAGATTCAGTGATAGAACTTATATGGATGTTATTGAGGAGTTCAACAAACTGATTCAAAAGGGGTCTATAGAAGAATATCAAGATAGGTTTGAAGAGCTCAAACCCTATATCTTACAACAAAATCCCTACCAAGAAGAGAGTTACTTTGTTTCCAGTTTCCTAAGTGGTTTGAAAGAAGAATTGAGGCATAGAGTCAAAATCAATAACCCCACTACCCTGGATGAAGCATACAGATTAGCTAGACTACATGAACTAGCTTTGGAGATTGAAACAAAAAGACTCAAGCCAAAACCTTATACCTACACCCCACCAAATACCTCACAGAGAACCTGGCCTACAAACCAAAACCCACCACAGAAAACCAACACTCAGAACACACCTAAACAATCCCTATTGGACTACAGGAGAAGACACAACTTATGTTTCAAATGTGGGGAGAAATTTGCACATGGTCACCAATGTAAGGCTAAGCAATTCAACTCCATGGAGGAAGAAGAACCTAACTCAGAAGAGGAACAATTGAATGAGGAAGGAGAGATTGAAGAGAAGCAAGAGAAGATAGGGGAAGAGGAACTAGAAATTTTCATTAATGCCTTGACTGGTTCTGTTGGTCACAGTACACTCAGGATTCAAGGTTCTATTAAAGGAAGGCCCCTAAGCATTTTAGTGGACAGTGGAAGCACACATAGCTTCATCAATCCAGGATGGGCCAAGGAAGGATTGGAAGTGATACCTACCAACCCTTTGGTTATAACAGTAGCTAATGGAGAAAAACTGTTCAGTACTGCAAAATCTAAGCAACTACAGTGGAAGATGCAAGGCTACCAGTTTGAACATGATTTCAGAGTCTTGAGTATGGGAGGAAGTGATATGGTGCTGGGAGTGGACTGGATGAGGAGATACAACCCTGTCAGTATGGATTTCAATGCAATGACAATGAGCTTTCAGAAAGAAGGGGAATTGATAACATTGAGAGGGGGAGTGAAGCCTGCCAGTTTTAAACTCATTTCTGGAGAAAAATTTCAGAAGCTGACTGAAAAGAATGTAGACTTGATGGGTGAAATATACTTCCTAAGCGATGAAGAATATGACAGTGAAGTCAGGTCTGAGTTAAAACCAATTTTGGAAGAATTCAAAGATGTGTTTAGTACACCACAAGGAATGCCCCCTGAAAGAATACAAGACCATGCAATTGTTCTTAAGGAAGGCACACAACCAGTGAACCTTAGACCCTACAGATTTTCTTATCACCAAAAAGCTGAAGTGGAAAAACAAATTGCAGAGATGTTGGCTGCCTCAATTATAAGAACTAGTAAGAGCCCTTTTGCCTCTCCTTGCTTATTAGTAAAGAAAAAAGATGGTTCTTGGAGACTTTGTGTGGACTATAGGCAACTCAATGACAAAACAATCAAGAACAAGTTTCCAATCCCAGTTGTGGAAGACTTGTTAGATGAGTTAACAGGGGCCAATTTGTTTTCAAAAATTGATCTCAGATCAGGGTACTGGCAGATAAGAGTTAAAGAGGAAGACATCTATAAAACAACATTCAGGACTCATCATGGCCACTTTGAATTCAAAGTAATGCCATTTGGCTTAACAAATGCCACTGCAACTTTTCAGTCTCTAATGAATGCTATTTTTGAACCTTATCTCAGAAAGTTTGTATTGGTTTTCTTTGATGACATTTTAATCTACAGCAAGGATCTCTCTACTCATTCACATCACTTGGAGTTAGTTCTTCAGCTACTAAGAACTCACAAGTTGTTTGCTAAGAGATCTAAGTGCTTCTTTGGTCAGGAACAAATAGAATACTTGGGCCACATCATTTCTGCCCAAGGTGTTGCAACTGACAGTTCTAAGATTGAAGCCATTCAAAACTAGCCTTTTCCTAAGACCCTAAAAGCCTTGAGAGGATTTCTGGGATTAACTGGCTACTATAGACGTTTCATCAGAAACTATGGCTCTATCAGCAAGCCTCTAACTACACTCTTGAAGAAGGACAATTTCTACTGGTCAACTAAGGCTGAACAAGCTTTCAAGGACTTAAAAACTGCTATGTGCTCTTCTCCAATTCTAGCCTTACCCAATTTTCAGAAACCCTTCTACTTGGAGACTGATGCTAGCTCTAGAGGAATTGGTGCAATTGGTGCAGTGCTCTCACAAGAAGGAAGACCTATTGCCTTCTTAAGTAAATCCTTAGGCCCTAAGCATGCATATGTGTCAGTTTATGAGAGGGAATTCCTAGCCATCCTTATGGCTGTCACCAAGTGGAGACATTACTTGGAAAGCATTCCCTTTGTCATTAAAACTGACCATGAAGCCTTACAACACCTCTTGGAGCAAAAACTCACAACCACAGTACAGAAACAAGGCCTCACAAAACTGCTGGGGTTGGACTACACTATTCAGTATAGAAAAGGCAGAACAAATATTGTTGCCGATGCTCTCTCTAGACAAGACCCTTCCTTATTTCAAGTTACTTCTACAACAATTATACCTTTCTGGGTTAAGAAAGTAGAGTTCAGCTATCACAATGACTCATTGGCTACTGAAAAAATGACAATTGCTACTCTTCAACAACTCACAAGTCAAGACTGGAATTTTTCTTAGGGCATCCTAAGGTATAAAAGAAGAGTCTATGTGGGCACTAATGGGACTCTAAGGCAGCAGTTACTTTTCTAGTTACATGACTCTCCTATGGGGAGACATTCAGGGGTACAAGCTACTTACCAGAGGATCAAGTCTTGTTTCTATTGGCCAGGGCTTAAAAAACAAGTGAAGGAGTATGTACTACACTGTGACACTTGTCAGAGGGTCAAGGATGAACACCTCCACAAGCCTGGACTCTTACAACCCTTACCTATCCCTACACAAGCTTGGGATACTATTTCTATGGACTTCATCGAGGGCTTACCTATTTCCAAAAAATTCAGCTCCATTCTAGTGGTGATTGACAAGTACACTAAATATGCCCATTTCTTACCCTTGGCACACCCTTTTACAGCTGCTGATGTTGCCCAATTGTACCTAGATCAAGTTTTCAAGCTCTATGGAAGCCCTACTATTGCTATTTCTGACAGGGATAAGATTTTTACCAGCACATTTTAGAAAGAGCTTCTGAAAAAGCTAGGCACTACTCCTCACTTCAGCTCAGCTTACCACCCTGAATCAGATGGCCAGACTGAACGCCTGAACCAATGCCTCGAACAGTACTTGAGAGCACTGTGCTTCCTAAAACCTAAGACTTGGGCGACTTGGCTACCCCAGGCTGAGTGGTGGTACAACACCAACTTCCACACAGCTCTAGGGTTAACACACTTCGAGGCACTCTATGGTTACAAGCCTAACATGTTACAGTGGGCAGAGGACTCTACAGTGCAGGGAGTAAATGACATTTTGGCTAATCGGGAAAACACACGCAAGCTACTCCAAGAAAACCTTCTAAAGGCCCAACACCGCATTAAATTTTATGCAGACAAGCAAAGGTCAGAGAGACAATTTCAGGTTGGGGATGAAGTTTACCTGAAGTTACAGCCCTACCGCCAATCATCCATAGCTCTGCGTTCCAACTTGAAGCTTGCTACACGGTTTTGTGGCCCTTACAAGGTTATCAAAAAAATAGGGTCAGTGGAATATCAATTGGCTCTCCCACCGACGGCCAAAATTCAATCCGTTTTCCATGTTAGCCTACTCAAAAAGAAGATTGGTTCCAAAACAATTACCTATCTCGATCCTCCGGAGGTGGCCGACAACGGACAGATGAAAATTTACCCTTTACAGGTCCTCGATAAACGCATGGTGAAACGACAGAACCGCCCGGTCACTCAACTCCTAATCCAATGGGCAAACACGGGCTCCGAGAACACCACCTGGGAAGACTTCACTGTTTTGCAATCACAGTTCCCGGATTTTGATCCTTGGGGACAAGGATCGCCTGGAGACGGGGGTATTGTCATGATCGAAGCAAAAAGGGGAAATAGAAGAATTAGGGCAATTAGAGGAAGGGAGCAGGAAATTTGTGGACATGTCGAACAAACAACGGGAACTTGAAACTCAGAAGAAGAACGACAACGTTTCGTCTCACCGCGGTAATGCTAACAAAGTGGACCACTCGGCCCAAGTCACTGAAGTGGACAACGCGGCCCAAGACAAGGAACACAAAAGTGACCCAATACCAACGGCTAGTGAAGCAGTAATCACCAGAGGAGGAATGTACTGCTCGAAATGAGCTGTAATTCTGTTAGAGAGAATGTTGGAGCATAGGACACCTGTCATTAAATAATTAGAGTGTCCCTAGAATATTACAGAGGACGTTGTAATGTTTCTATTATGCTGAATTTTAATGAAAAACACTATCTCTTTCTCTCAACCCTATTCTTTCTGCTTCTGAAACCTTACTTCTTTACTACAATTCTTGACAAACCATTACATTTTATCTTAAATCTTTTGGGTCTCCCTCTGATTTGAACTGTACCCATTCTCTATTCTCCGTTTGCCAACCAAAAAATTAAGGGAATATAAAAATAAAAGTTCAAATCTCTGATTCACATATAATTTATCTATATTTTTATTTTATTTATTTTACTTGAATTTATTTTTTAATGTGATTTTGGTTTTGAATTTTTGATATCTGTATTTTTTGAGTGTAGGGACAATTGGGTGTTAAATTCAACATCCATCCATAAACTACTATTTTGATCGATGAATTAATATGACGTTCAAATCTGAGATGAAATAAATTGTATTTTAGGGTTTGGGTGTTTAATGTTGTTCTTGGGGGTGTAAAAAATAAACTTTTAAAGATTCTGTTGCAAAATGTTAGTATCCAAGACGAAAGAATAAAAATAAATATTATTATTAAAATAAAATATTCAAAATAAGAAAATAAAAGAAACAAGCTCTGATTCGTTTGAAAAGAGTAGGAAACGTGTTGGCCTGCAGCTACGTAGTTTCCTTAAGACAGATTTCGACCACTCCGCATTGTTTGAGTTCGTCGATCGTCCGTCTCCTAGGATACAACAACAAGATGATCCTCGACATAAGCACAAACTGAAAAGATCACGAACTGTGCTCTTGATTTAGTCTATCACCGAAAATACTAGAGAGAAAGAAAGTAGTTTTTGAGTGTGTTTTGAAACTGAAGAGAGGCACAATTTATATAGGGGAGTGAAGGAGGAAAAAAAATAAGGAAATCAAATTATTTCGTATTCATTAACCCTTTGATGGAGTAAAATCGGAGACGAGCTGTTAGTACCATATTAAAACATAATATTTCTGTGAATTGCACATATTGTCTCTTTAATATCCGAATTTAATGGAAATTCAAAATTATCATATTAAATTCGGAATATTCAAAAGGATATGCCAACTATAAGGAAAAAATAATTCGAAGTGGGTAAAATATCCGCAAGTCCGCAAAGGGCCCGACCGGTCCGGACATTTGTGCACCACCCTCGTCATACGGGTGCACCCCAACCTAAATGGGTTTGATTCGCGCCCCCTGCGCGCGAGGCACAATTTCCATTTAAGTTATTCAATTACTACCAAGCGAGTTAGAGTATTTAAATCCTTTCCAAGTTTGTTATCCCATCTATGTGGGATAAGGAGTTTTATTTTCCGTTACGCAATTCACAACAACCTCACTTTGAGCATCAATTTCTCATTCATCACTCAATCGTTTTGAGCATATGAGATATCGTTGTAAAGGTCTCATGGAGTAGAATAGGAATTAGTAAATTCTTCATTTGAATCTCCACCTTTACCCATAGAAAGTATGTCACATAATTGAAATTGATGATTTATCAAAATATTTTAACTCAGTGTGGTGATAGGTTCTACGATTGATATCAGCATAGGATATGTAGGTTTCCTTCTTTGAACCTTCACTTATGAAAGTATATTTACTTTACTGGCTAACAAGTAGACGTGATGTCCTTGAATTGTTCAGTCGTTGGTGTAAACGATGATATAATTCACACAACTACCTTTCTGTCAAGAGTATTATTTCTCATGGTTATGTCCATATGGCCGTGGACATCGCCTGCTTCTACAAGAGTTCAAAAGAACTATGCCCAATAGTCTCCTTGAAGCGACCCCACTTCATTATCACATAGGTCACTTATTTTACTCAGCTCACCGAAACACACAATGGTCATTAAAAGCTTTTGCTTAGCCTATTCCATTTTGATCACCGTTTACATCATAGAAATGGACTTGGGGATCAATACCCCCACAATGATCGAACATGTATATGTGATTAGGTTGTCCCTTTGAACCTAGATCTTGGGATCTCCAGTTAGCTAGGTAGGGTTTTCCATCACATATCACCTTTACTTTTCATGGGCTTTAGTCTCATTCCTTAGGGTTTAAGGTTTAGAGTTAAGGTTAAGGTTTAGGGTTTAGAGTCTAACCCTTTGGTTAGTTGATCCCTAATGCTATCCTTTGATCTTAAATCAATAGAGATAACTCCATTTGAGATCAGTTGTCTAATAGTATTATATCGAGACACATATGTCTCCACTTACTGTTGCACATGAAATTATGTGCCCTAGCAATCGTTGCTTGGTTGTCACGGTATATGCATACTTTGGGCACAAGTTTTGGACATTCAAAAATATCCTCAAGAAATTGTCAAAGCCATTCGGCTTCTTCTTCGGATTTGTCTAGAGCAACAAACTCAGATTCCATTGTGGATCTGGTTATAATAGTTTGTCCTGAGGATTTCTATGATAACTCCTCCCCCTAAGGTACCTTTGGTATCTTGAATATCATATATCCAACTGGCATCAAAGTATCTGTTGGGTTTTATGTGCTCGGTTTCCTTCAACTGTTCTAGCTCGCCAAGTGTGGAGAAGTTGGATATTTGGGTATTTTGGTGGGAGGTGAAAAATGGACAATAAGACACAAGGATTTATAGTGGTTCGGCCTTCTAACAAGCACCTACATCCATTACCTTAGCTTCCCACTAAGGATTTCAACAAATTAACTCTTGAATTTCTTCCCCTTTTCTAGGCTAAGGAGGCAACCTTTACACACTCAAAGCTTTCTAACCCAAAGCTTGAGTAAACCCTCTTTACAAGAGAAATTTTAAATCAAACTTGAAATCCCTCTAATAGGTATTTTTTTGCACTATGAAACTCTCACCCAAAACCTAAACACTTGAACAAATGTAACAATGTTTAGCTCACTAGTGTTGTTTATACAAGAAAATGAACAATTAAGCTCTAAGACAATTTCTTGATCATCATGTTGTTGACAATTGAAGCATTAGTCTTTTCTTGATTCTTGGAGGTCCCTTTTATACTCCTAATTGAGTTTATAGCCGTTGAGAACCGTTGGGGATGTTTTGGAGCCGTTGGAGACTTTATTTCCCACCATAAATGTTGTTCTGCAGACGTCTGTTTTGAAACAATCAAACCCGTTTCGGAATGCCCTTCTTCAGAACTAGTCGTTAAATTCTGATGCAGCAAGCCATTTCGAAATGCCTCTGGCCGTTTCGAAACACCCTTGATACGTATCGAAATGGTAGCAACCCCATTTCGGAACAGGTGATAGTTGAGCTGTAATTTAAAAAGTTATTAGGAAAATAGTTGTTGGGGAGGTTTTGACCGTTGGGCGTATCGAAACACCAAAGGGGTGTTCCGAAACAAAATCCTCTCCGTATCGAAACGGGTAAGCCCTGTTTTGGTACGGGTATTGGCAGTTTCAAAATGTTTTGATATAGGTCCCCTTGTTTCGAAACAGTTACCTTGAAAAGTTTGGTTTGGTTACTTAAAAACGTTTTAAACCTTTCCAAAACCATTTAAAACATCCAAAAACTTATTTTCAAGTTGTTTGGACTTAAAGGGACTTTTGAAATCTTTTCAATTTAGTCCAAAACTATTTTTCAATTATTATATCAAAACATTAGTTCTTTAGTATCCTTCTAAGACAGCGGGGTCTCTGGAATAATGCAACCCGTACTTCCGAGTATATCTTAGATATCTTAGTATACTCACAATTGCTTTCCAGTGGTTTTTCCTGGATTGCTTGTGAATCTGGACTGCTCATAATAAAGCGATATCTGATCTAGTACAGGTCATGAGATACATTAAGCTGCCTATGACTCTGCATATTCCACTTGGTGAATACCTTCCCCTTAATTCTTAGACAACTGTGAACAAGGATCTAATAGAGTTACGGATATGCCAGAATCATCCTTGTTAAATTTCTCGAGAATCTTGTCCACATAGTGTGACTAAATTAATATTGGACCTTCCGTTGACCTTTTGACTTGGATGCCCAGAATCGTATCAGCCAGTCTCATATCTTTCATGTCAAATCTCGAATTCAACATGTTTTTGGTACATTTTACTATTTCATTGTTGCTTCTAGCAATGAGTATGTCATCAACGTACAAACATAAGATGACATATCCAATATCTGTAGTTTTGACATATACACATTTGTCACACTTGTTTATATTGAATCCATTTGTCATCATGACACTATCAAACTTCTCATGCTATTGTTTTGGTGCTTGTTTAAGTCCATACAAAGACTTCACCAATCTACATACTTTCCTTTCTTGACCTGAAACTACATGACCCTCATGTTGTTTCATGTAGATTCTTTCATAAAGATCTCCATTTAGGAAAGCTGTTTTAACATCCATTTGATGTACTTCTAGATTTCGCAAAGCAGCAATTACGAGCATCATCCTTATTGATGTTTTTCTTGATATAGAGGAAAATGTATCAAAGTATAATTTCAGGAAGAAGGTCCACTAATTCCCATGTATGGTTTTGCAAGATGGAATCAAATTCACTCTTAATGGCTTTCTTCCATAGGGTGCCTTCAGAGGAGCGTATAGCATCACTATACGTTAGAGGTCTAGTCTCTAGCATAAAGGTTAGGAAATCAGATCCAGGATTTTTCCACCCTTGTTCGTTTGCTCCTTCTTGGCTCTATTTCAATTTTAGCCTCTTGTTGATCATTTTGACTAATTTCATCCAAATTTTGTTTTATTGAACTTTGATCAACCTCCCTAGATTTGTAAGGGAATACATTCTCAAATAATGATGCATTCTTTGACTCCATTATTAAGTTCCTATGAATCTCAGGATTCTTTGAATCATACACAAGAAACCGATAAGCATTGCTATGTTCGGCATAACCGATGAAAATACAATCCACAATTTTGGGACCTATTTTCATTTGTTTTGGTAATGGTGTCTTTCTTGTAGAATTCGAATAGCCTCTCCAAATGGTTGATAATGATGGAATTTATTTTCTTATCTCTCATGCATGCATTTCCCGTAATGAAATTTCAACATGCACAGTCTTTTGTGAAACGATCATATCTCAAGCTCCTGATATCGGATTGAGGTGATTCAAAAGGCGTAGGAAAGATAAGAGATAGAGTAGTAATATCCATTTGATTCCATGAACCAAACACGTCCGTATCACATCCAAAAATGGAAAACAAACTGACTGATATTCTTGCCTTTGATGTGATTGTTCATCTCCCTTCGTACACCCAGACACAATAATAGCAATTGTTCAAGATTGAATAAAATTAAGAAATAAACATGTCATGAAAATTTTAAAGGAGCTAGTTTAATTAATGAACTAGTTTAAATGAATGAAATAGTTTAATTAGTGAACTAGCTTTATTGAATGAAACATCATACTTAAATGATGTAGCTTGCATAAAGAAACTACATGCTTTAATGAAGTAGTATGCTTATTTATTCATGCAATTTATAATGCAAACTATTAATAATCATGCAAATTCATGCAAAAGTAAAAGATGGAATAAGGAAGAACTCCCTTAGAATTAGCCTTGAAGATCTTCGATGATGGTGGAGGTTCTTCCTTCGGGTTAAAATACACCTTTATAAATCTGACCTTAGTTTGAACAACCCATTTTAAGCTTGAATAAGCTTCCTAAAGCTTCTCGAATGTAAACAAGTTGCCTCGATCAAACGGTCTCAAAAAGGTTGCAGAAAATAATGTAAGGCGCGTAACCGTGCTCACATCATTCCCTCCCTCTTTAAGGTGATAAAAGAACAAACTTCATTAGAAAACAAGAAAGACTTTTTGCCATAGGTAGAATACTTCAATTTAGTTCCTCGCCCTTGAGATTGGTTCATCCCCAAATTGCGAAAATCATTTGGAAAATGTTCTTCATCATCAAGTAAAAAGAAGTCTTTTTGAACTCGTCGTGGTGGCTTTCCAACTTCCTAAAATGAAACAAAATCATTAACAAATTTTGGGATAGTAATAGACAAATTTTCTTTCACATTTGGTTGAAATGAGGTGTCTTGTTCTTGTTTCATAGCCTCAAAATTTTGAACAATCGGCCTTCCATTGAACAAAATTGGACATTTGATGAAGATTTTATCAAACAAGATCCGACTAGTTTCTTGTCCTGGCCTTAGAAAAAAATTCTCCATTTATGAACCACTCCAATTTGAAAGGTTGAATATCCTTTGTTGACGCTTCTATTTGATCCGCCAAAGTATCATGTGTGATGCAAACAATCATGGATTGATTTGATGTAACCCCCTCGACCCGGCCTAGCCGGTAGACCGAACCGAACGGGTCACGTGGGAAATATTGAAGTAAACCGGGAAGATTTACCTCAATAAACAACCCTGTTTTTTTTTCTTTTTATCTTATCTAGATACAAATTGGGTTCCTATGGGTTTAACATTGCAGCGGACCATTCGCAACTCAAACGTACATCAATTTTATCCAATTACGCCTTTAGGGACCATTTTGTAATTTTTACGATTCGCAAGGACTTAAGCCATTTTCGTGTTACCAACCTTTAATTAGTCTTATTTCATGCATCTCGATTAAAAACTCAGCTCAAAATAATCATTCATGCTAATTCAAATGCATCCATAACATTTAGGGACTAAAACGCAAAGAATCAAAACTTCAGAACATTCCATTAACTAATATAACAGACACCCGTTTTGAAACACTAAAACCTTGTTTTGGAACAACGACTTACAATAGAAAAACGTACCGAAACAGGTTTCACTCGTTTTGAGACCAAGCATATCTGGGACGATTCCCCTGCCTCAAATAATACAGTGGCGTATCAAAACGACCCCGTGTTTCGATACAGGCCTAAAAATAGCCTTGAGGTCTCGGAACGACCCTTATGTGTTTCGAACCACTTAGGCCAAATATGCATATTGTATCGAAACAATAGCAGTTGTTTCGAAACACATACCAGAAAAAGACTCACTGCAGCATAATTGAGCATTCAAACATAATTTGATTCATCATACAAAACAAGATAGACTCATGGAGCAACAAAGGTACTTCAAAGCTCATCCTAGGCACCAACCATAGCATTTATCACCAAGCATAGCAACATATGAAAAACCTATAGGCATGCTTCCTAGTTTTGAATTACTTAGAACATCAAAAACCATAAATCCAAACAATCCAAGAGTTAAAGGCCATTTACAAACCAATAAAGGCATACCAAACTTATACCAAAACAGAAAAGACCAAAACAACCAACTCCAAAACATTGGTCACCCCTATTGCCTTTATTACTCTAGTCCATAACCGAAACATACTTTCAAAGTGAAGTCACTTGGGATTCCCTTGCGAGTTGTTGCCTCCAAACACTTAGTTATCTGCATTGATGAACAAAAGAGAACGTAAGCATACAAGCTTAGTGAGGAATGCTCAAAAACCAAAAACACCATCAATGATTAAAACCATTTTCACACTTTTGAAAACCATCATGCTTTCCTGAAACCCATGCACTTCATTAACAAAATCAACATGTTATACCACATGCAACAAGTATCAAATACTTTAACAGCAAAATCCATTTGCTAACACATAACTCAAGCTTTCCATGCATAACTATCAATATGCAAAGCTTAAAAGTAAAACATGCATTTTTCATGTTATGCAACCATAAACATTTCCATAGCAATTAATCAATTATATTGGCTCACAAGTGATCAATAAAATTCTCATTTCTCAAAAAGCATCGGATACACGGATTCCCAAGTGTTGTCCCAACAGTTCATTCATTCTCACCGGCATCTCAAGGTTCACACACGGGAGCTACCCTCCACCGTTGTGACACCTGTGGTGGAGTATTCAGTACCATCACAACCCATCAACACCACTCATCGGTAGATGTATAACTCCACTAACGAGAGATAGGACAAAACCCAATTTCCTCAATCGTTATGGTACTTGGATAGAGTTTTCGGTACAATCACAACCCCTCAACATCCAAGGCGACTTGTTTATAGTTCACTAAATCCTATAGCCGGCTAACCATATTCGATTTCATTTGCAAAACACTTTACACAATATCACTTACCAATATAATTCACTTTAAATACAAACCTCACTATTTTTCAAAGCATTCACAATAAGCCATATTCCAAGCATTAAACCATGCTTCATAAAACAAGTATAAACACATACTTACACGTATCACTTACCTAGTGCATCCTTCAACAATATGGCATCATAAACAACAAATTATATGCTCAAAACATGCTTTTAAAACAGTAGGTAAACACATTAAAAAAACAAGTGCATCCACAAGCTTACAATAGCACAATCCGAGGGAGAAAATCACTTTACTTACTTTCGAGCTTAGTAAAGCATTTCAAGCTTACACTAAGTTCCCAAAACCACTTTTAAGATGTTTCAAAGCTAGAAATCCCATTTCCACTCACCGACTCGCAAAACCTCAATTGCCAACGCGAAATTCAAGCGTCCGAAGTCCCCAGAACTTCACCAAATGCTTCCAAAGAATCCTCTCATGTTTATACCATACAAGAATAGAGGATTAATGCATCCCAATGCATTAAAACCACCAGCAAACTCTAAAAACCCGAAGCTCTGCCGAAAGGCGCCAAAATACCCATCTAAATCAACCGAAATCACCTTCGATTGATCACTAAACTCAACCCAACCATTAACAAACACTTCCATCACATTTTACCCATAAATCAACATCCACCTGGCAAGTTTTCAACTCAAGAAGCATTAAAAAATCTTTGAGAAGAATCTTTAGAAAAGAGTTGTGAATCAAAAGAGCAAAATAATGAAAAGAATTCTAGAAATTGAGAGAAAAGAGTGAATGTTTGACTGAAGAGAATGAGAAATAGAAAAGTTACGTAAAAAATGATTTAACAAATTAACTACCTCTTTTAATAAAATCCCCCTCTTCCACTTTAATTAAAACATTAAAATCACATGCCAATTTAAGAAAATGCTTAATTGTCATAAAGCTCCCTAAAGATTCTAAAAATTTGACTCTCCTTTGAAAACCACACTTTTTACACAATTTCAAATCTTTACATTTTAGTCACTACCCAAAATATTCACGTCCCAAAATCCATTATGTAAAATTGATTTTACCAACCCATCTATATGATTTTGGAAATTTTTACCATATTTTACCTTATCTCGAATCATGATTTCCCTGAATCGGTCCTAAAAACTCGAAACTCCAATCCTAGGTTCAACAAACTTAAACCGATGCCTAAAACATCTAGGACCAAAATTGGGGTGTCACATTGGATTTTGAAAAATATCTTTCAGTATAAAATGCAATCTTGTTTGCCTCTTTGTCTTCTAAAACATCGACAAATGTAATTTCTCCTTCACCTTTACTTACACTAGAATTTTTTTTATCATTAGTGGTTCAAGTAAACAAGGGATGATCAGACTTACTTGTTTCTTCTATGACCTCTTTTCCATTAGTGACAAATCTTCCTTTTACATTAGGAATTATGGTGCTACGATTAGGACATTGGCTCGGGATGTGTCCTCTTCCTAAAGACCGATAACATCCAATTTCTCTTGAATTTATTGTTTCACAATCTTGTGACAATGAAAAATCAAGAATAAAAGAAGAATGGTTAAAATTAACTCTCTTTCTTTTCTACATGTTGAGTGTGTAAAAGTCCTATTATTTACACCCTTTTTAACCCATATTTCTGCTGCATTCAAGCATCATTGCATTGCATTTAGGTTAGTTTACAACAAAAACATCACAATTATATTAAAGGCACAGATTCTACTAAAAGATGGCTGATTTTGCAGGTTGCCGCCATAGTGGACGGAGAAGGCAGGCGCAGGGCAGAGAAGCAGAAGAGCAGAACTAAACAAGCAGACAAAGAGAACGATGCTGCCATGGTGCTGCCGTGACAGCAGAGGACGACAACAAGGTAGTGGAGGAAAAGTAAAGTGGACCTCGATAGATAGAGAAAATTCTGCTCGTCTGTCGTGTGAAAACCAAATATTTTTCCAAGCCCCGGATCAAAAGATATGGCAAGCCCAAAGCTCAAGGAGAGAAAATCCCAAGAAACAAGGAGGACGGCTGAAAAGTAGGATCCTTGAAGATTAAGTCTTTATTAGAATCATACTTTTAATTAAAGTTGTAATCCTTGTTAACTCAGATAGCTTGAGCCCAAAGCTTATATAAGGGCATATATTTTAACCTAGGAAGAACATCATACCCCATAACCGATAACCAAAAACCCTCCGCCGTTTACCCGCCGTCGATATGTTCTAAAACCCCCTAGGGCCATGGGTTGATTTGTAAAGTAGTTGCAAGGGTTGTTTTGTTTTAGGATTTTTTAAGTTCAATAAAATAAACTTCAAGTTCTCTTATTTTGGTTATTAATATCTTGCAAGAGCATCGGGAGAGCATTGTGAGGTTATCCGTTTACTTAGCATCGGGAGAGTTAAGTATACGAAAGAAATAAGAGCAAGTTCTCTAGTTTATAGTTGAACTATCTTGTGCCTAGGGATAGGGCAAGGTTAAGTGGCTAAAGAAGAATTCATACACATCGGTGTTCATTCTTCGATTCACGCCGGGAGGTATCATCAAAGACGTGATCATCGACAGACTTGGACCTAGGGATAGGCCAAGGCAGATCTGGGATTCTTGCCAAACTTGAAGTATTGAGTTGGTGTGTTTGCTGCCGCAACGATCAACGCACTGCTGCCGCGACAGATGCTGCCGCGACAGGCGCAACGACAGAACTGGAGTTCCTAAGCATTGCAATACCTGCACTACTGAGCAATTCAATACCAGCCCATTCTCTCTATCTTGATAATTCTACTCTTTTATTTACGTCTATTTTATTATTCTCGTGACAATCTTTTCAATTATTTCCTTTACTTTCATGCAGAAAACTAAGGTGAAGCTATTAGCCCAATCCCTGTGGAGATGATATCCGATACTTCGTATCACTTTACTACTTGCGTCGTGTACACTTGCACTACCATTGCGATAGACTCTTTTACACGCAACAAGTTTTTGGCACCGTTGCCGGGGATTGGCAACATAACTCTACCTTTTTTATTGCACTTTTCGTTTTTGTTTTTGTTTTTGTTTTTGTTTTTGTTTTTTCTATTTTTGTTGGTACATTCAACTCTTGCTTTTCACAAGGTTTTTCTTGTTTATGCGTAGATCTAAAAGAGGAGAAGATCCTGAGTATCCATTAGATCCGGAAGTTGAACGATCCTTCAATCTCAAGAAACAACTTCGTCACCTTTTAGCCAGGAACGAGTACCTTGAGGAACAGCTAGAGAAGATGGCCCATGACCCACCTGCTGGCGGTGGTATACCGCCTGTCGGTGACCCGCCTGTCGCCGCCGGACGACGGTCATGTCGTGACTACATGTTGAACGATCATGTAGAGCTGGAGACCACGCTGCCAGATATTGATGTTGACAACTTCGACCTTAAACCTGTCATGTTTAGTATGATCAACAATGCCGGGCAGTTTAGTGGTGCTGTGACAGAGGATGCTAGGGAGCATCTCAAAACGTTCCAGGAGATCTGTGGTTCGTTTAGACTGCCAGGAGTTAATCCAGAGATACTGAGGCTTCGGTTATTTCCCCATTCATTGAGGGACAGAGCTAAAACTTGGTGGAATAAACTTACGCCGGGTTCAATTAGAACTTGGGCAGATTTATCTCGTGAATTTTTATCTCGTTTTAATCCTTCGCATTTATCTGAGCGATTACGTAATGAAATTGCTACTTTTTAACAGGAAGATGACGAGCCAATGCACGAGGACTGGGACAGATTTACTACTCTTCTACGGAACTGCCCAATGCATGGATTCCCCGTCTGGAATCAGGTAACTAAGTTTTATAATGCTGCCAACTTACAAACTCGTATTCGAATTGATTCTTCAGCAAATGAACTATTATTGGATAAAGATCCAGACGAGGCACTGCAAGTTTTGAAAAATCTGGCTAAGAATGAGGAGCAGTTTCCGACTGCAAGAAGAGGGGGTAAACGGGTACTTGCTGTCAAGGACTATGAGGCCGACAGCACAATGAAATCACAGGTAGCATTCCTTACTAAAGCAATGAAAAGGTTATTGAATGATGATGGACAACATGGATTTGCTGTTGAGGAAGTATGTGACATCTGTGAGGGAAATCATAGTCGGGATGAGTGCCCAATACAAGTAGAAGAAGGAAAATATGTTGGAAACTACAAGCCAAATTACAATTCCAACAATTATAATCCCAATTGGAGGAAGGATCCCAAATTTTCTTGGAGTAATCCTAATAATGCCCTGAATCCTCAAGCACACAATCAGAATCAGGGAGGACCTAGATTGCTGACGCGACAGCAACTACCGCCGCAACTACCGCCGCAGCAGCAACAGTAGCAACCAGCTGCCACGAGCAGTATACTGGAACAGACTCTGGCCACTTTTATGTCTCAGACAGGTACTTATATTGAAAATATGAATCAGTTTGTCAAGAAAACAGAGAACTTCATGGATAAAATAGAGATGAGGATGACAAATCATGAAGCTACTCTGAAATCCTTAGAGACACAAATGGGTCAGGTTTCTCAACATATTAAGCCGAGGCAGACTGAATACTGAAAATGCTAGGCAGCCCACACATGAGCAATGTAAGGCAATTACTACTAGGAGTGGGAAGAAACTACCAGGACCGGAAAAAGAAGCTGAGACAGTAAGAAAACCAGCCTTGGATAAACCTGCCGAGGAAGCTGCCCCGACAGGTGAAAAACAGACTGCTGCCGATGAGCCTGTCACGACAGCAGAAGCGACAGAGGAGAAAATTGATGAACCTAAACCTCCTCAGATTCGTATGCAGTGGGAAGGACGTATTGCTGATTATCGTCCCCCACCTCCTTTTCCTCAACGGATACAGCAAGCTAAGCAAGAATCTCAACTTAAAAAGATTTATGATATTTTTAAAGCAGGTTCATATTAATATTCCGCTGTTAGATGTCGTTAGGGAGATGCCCGGTTATGCTAAATTTCTCAAGGATGTTATGTCGAAAAAATCTAAACTTGGGGAGTTTGAGACGGTAAAGATGACAGAAGGTTGCATGAGTATTCTTCATCGGCAGCCACCCCAGAAAAAGAAGGATCCGGGGAGCTTCATCATACCTTGCGTAATCGGAAATAAATTTGTGGGTAAGGCACTTTGTGATCTTGGTGCTAGTGTTAATTTAATGCCAAAGTGTGTTTTTGAGAAATTAGGTATTGGAAAAGCGCGGCCCACGACAGTAACTCTGCAGCTGGCAGACCGCTCTTACGTTCATCCAGAAGGAAAAATTGAAGATATTCTGGTAAGAGTGGATAAGTTTATTTTTCCTGCTGACTTTCTTGTTTTAGATTGTGAGGCAGACGAAAACGCACCAGTAATCCTTGGGCGACCCTTCTTAGCCACGGGAATATCACTGATTGATGTGGAGAAAGGAGAACTCACCATGCGAGTGAACGATCAAGAGATTAAGTTGAATGTTCTCCAAGCAATGAAACATGCTGATGTGGATGAGGAATGCAAGGCTATCACTGACGTTACCCTTGATCAACCCTGCATCAGGTCGGGCTGTCACGATATTAAATTTGGTCATTGCCGCGGCAGCCACCTACAGGACTGTCACGACAGCAACAACGACAGCACTGACGACAGTAACTCCTCTGAATCCGATACTGAAGATCAGGAGGAGGTAAACTGGTTAGGAAATCGTCCAGGTAAGTTATTCGAACCTTTGAATTATACTTCGGATAACCATTTAATCCAAAAGCCATCTACTGTTGAACCACCTGCCTTAGAACTTAAGCCCCTGCCAAGACAGTTAAAATATGCTTTCCTTGGTTCAAATGACACACTGCCCGTAATCATCTCTTCTAAGCTGCCGTAGGAACAGGAACGACAGCTAATCGACATGCTAAGGCAGCACAAAAAGGCAATTGGATGGACGATTGCTGATATACAAGGCATTAGTCTGGCGTTATGCATGCACAAAATCCTCCTCGAGGAAGATCATAAGCCGACTATAGATGCCCAAAGGCGGTTAAACCATGCGATGAAGGAGGTGGTGCGTAAAGAGATAATCAAATGGTTAGATGCTGGTATTATTTACGCCATCTGCGACAGCAAATGGGTGAGCCCGGTGCAATGCGTTCCTAAGAAAGGAGGAATGACCGTGATAACCAATGAGAACAATGAGTTAATCCCAACCAGGACTGTGACCGGTTGGAGGGTTTGTATGGACTATCGGAAGCTCAACAAAGCTACCCGAAAAGACCACTTTCCTTTACCCTTTATTGATCAAATGCTTGATAGATTAGCGGGTAAACCTTACTATTGTTTTCTTGATGGTTATTCAGGTTATAATCAAATTGCTATCGCACCGGAGGATCAAGAAAAGACGACTTTCACATGCCCCTACGGAACATATGCTTTTAGAAGGATGCCGTTTGGACTATGCAATGCACCCACCACCTTCCAAAGGTGCTTGATGGCCATATTCTCCGATATGGTGGAGGACTTCCTTGAGATTTTTATGGATGATTTTTCAGTCTTTGGAGACGATTTTGAGAGCTGCCTTGGCAATCTTCAAAAGGTACTTGAAAGATGTGAAAAAGCAAATCTGGTCTTAAATTGGGAAAAATGCCACTTTAGGGTGGATGAAGGGATAGTCCTTGGCCATAAGATTAGCTGCCGTGGGATAGAAGTCGACAGGGCCAAAATAGAAGTGATCGAGAAGCTGCCGCCACCAACTACAGTCAAGGGTATTAGAAGTTTCTTAGGGCATGCTGGTTTTTATCGGAGATTCATCGCAAATTTCTCAAAAATCACCAAGCCCCTATGCCATCTTTTGGAGCAGAACCGAACCTTTGACTTTAATGATGAATGTACTGAAGCATTCAAGGTTCTGAAGGAAAAACTGGTAACAGCCCCAATAGTACAGCCACCGGACTGGACACAGCCATTTGAGATTATGTGTGACGCTAGTGACTATGCTGTCGGGGCAGCACTTGGGCAGCGCAGAGATAAGCTGTTTCATGTCATATATTATGCCAGCAAGACATTGAATGACGCCCAAGTGAACTACACCACCACAGAAAAGGAGCTATTAGTTGTGGTATTCTCCATCGACAAGTTTCGTTCTTACATACTTGGGACGAAGGTAATAGTGCACACAGACCATTCTGCCCTGAAGTATTTGTTCGCGAAAAAGGATGCAAAGCCTCGATTGATACGGTGGATCCTGCTATTGCAAGAGTTCGACCTTGAAATCATGGACAAAAAAGGGATAGAAAATCAGGTGGCAGACCACTTGTCAAGGTTGGAGAAGGGACATAGTCTGCCAATAGATGAGACTAACATACTGGAGACCTTCCCAGATGAGCAGCTCTTTGCTGCTGCAACCGCTGCCGCAACAGCCATGGCGGCATGTAAGTCTTCTGAACTACCATGGAATGCTGATTTTGTTAATTTTATAGTTAGCGGAATACTTCCTTCTGATCTTAATTATCAAGCCAGGAAGAGGTTCCAAAATGATGTTAAGCATTATTATTGGGACGAACCTCTTCTTTTCAAAATGTGTGCAGATCAGGTTATAAGGAGGTGTGTACCACAAGAAGAGCAAGAAGACATTCTTCATCATTGCCACGCTTCACAATATGGAGGTCACTTAGGAGGAAACAAAACTGCTGCCAAGGTGCTGCAGTCAGGGTTCTATTGGCCGACACTGTATAAAGATGCACATGACTTTTACAAGAACTGTGACAGGTGCCAGCGGACAGGTAACATCTCGAGGAGAAACGAGATGCCACTGCAGAACATTCTAGAAGTCGAGATCTTCGACGTTTGGGGGATTGATTTTATGGGACCTTTTCCATCTTCATGTGGAAATCTATACATCCTTCTAGCAGTGGATTATGTCTCTAAGTGGGTTGAAGCTATCGCCACTCAAAAGAATGATGCCAAGATAGTCCAAAAGTTTCTGCACAAAAACATATTTTCTAGATTTGGCATCCCTAAGGCGATTATCAGTGATGAAGGGAGACATTTTAACAATAGGGTTATTGCTGCCGCCTTCAAGAAATATGGTGTCAAGCATCGGATCGCGACAACATACCACCCACAGACCAATGGACAAGCTGAGATATCCAATAGGGAAGTTAAGAACATTCTTGAAAAGATGGTTAAGCCAACTAGGAAAGATTGGTCTTTACTCCTCAACGATGCATTATGGGCATATAGGACAGCTTTTAAGACTCCATTTGGCATGTCTCCATACCGATTGATTTATGGAAAAACCTGTCATCTACCTGTCGAGATAGAACACAAAGCATATTGGGCAATCAAGGCAGTGAATATGGACTTGGACAAGGCAGGCCAGAAAAGGCTGTTAGATCTGAACGAAATCGAAGAAATACGGACAATGGCCTACGACAATGCAAGAATTTACAAGGAGAAAACTAAGAAGTGACATGACAGAAAGTTGTTGCCACGACAGTTCTGCCCAGGGCAGCTTGTATTGTTGTTCAATTCTAGACTGAAACTCTTTCCAGGGAAGCTAAAATTTAGATGGTCTGGCCCGTTCCAAGTTGTACAAGTTTTTCTCCATGGTGCCATCACAATCCGATCATTAAAAGACGGGCACCAATTCCAAGTCAACGGCCAGCGCCTCAAGCATTATCAGGGGACTAAAGCCCCAGGAATACAGGAAGTGGTTACTTTAGGAGATGCCCCACAAGGCACCCCTAATTTAACCTAAATTTTATTTTTATTTATTTTTATTAATTATTATTTATTAGGAAATAAGGTTTATTTTATTCGAATAATGTTTTTATATTTTCTGTTTTTAGGAAATAAAGGAGTCAAGAAGAAAAGGAGAAGTGACCCAAGCCCACCATCCATCCATCAGCCCAACAGAGCCCATTATTGAAGCCTGTCGTTCCAGCTGCTACCGCAGACACGGATAAGATAGGCTGTCATCAGACTGTCACGGAAGACGCAGAAACGTGTGACAGACGCGTAAATGCGTGTCAGACGCGTCAGGCACGCTAAAGCTCAACAGTCGCTCCGTTATTCCCGCCTACCGTTACAGCATTAAACGGGCAGCAACTCTTCCTTTATAAAACCCCGTTTCATTTTCATTTTCCTCACTTCTGCTTATTCTTACTTGCTCTCCCCTTTCGTTTTTCTTTGTTTTCTTTACTTTCACAAAAACCTTGCAACTAACATGTCTTCCAGAAGAACCCGCCGCAGTGCTGCTTCAACCTCTTCACCGGCAGCACCCACCCCACAGTCCTTCGCAACTAAGGACCTCTGGGAAGAACAAGGCTTTATCTACACTAGAAAGGCAGTGAATATGGGGCTCAAACCGTTCATCGCAAGGGCGATAAAGGATCTACTATGGGAGTAATTTGCAGAGCAACCAGTTGAAATGAATGAAACGCTGGTGAGAGAATTCTATGCTGCCATAGACAGCAGAACGACAACAACAGTAACTGTCCGAGGGACAGAAGTACCATTCACAGCAGAGCGTATCAACAATATGTATGGCCTCTACTTCGGTCCCAACGACGATGATCACTAGCAGTTTTTGGACACACTCGACACCGCTGCCTTCGATGTTGTCATGGCAGAGGTGACAGAAGAAGGAACTGAATGGAACACGAGCAAGAAAAATCCCAACACCGTATGAAGGGGGCAGCTGCTTCCAGAAGCAAAATTATGGAACGCTTTCATCAAGAAGCGGATTCTGCCGTCCTCTCATCACACCACAGTGGACCAGCAGAGGCTAGCCCTAATCCACTCTATCATGAAAAAACGGCCCATAAATGTGGGACGCTACACGAGGGAGAGTATATTGGACTGCACCAACAGATCAACCGCCCTCCTCTGCCTGCCCTTCATGATTACATCTCTCTTCCGCTGCTCTGCCGTACCAGAAGCCACAACCGATCGACTAGTGAAGGGACGAGGCTGGACCGACAAGAACATTATCAGCCTCATGGAGCTGACAGTAGCAACCCTCATCTCTTCCGTCAACCCTACTGCCACCCCAGCAGAATCATCAAAGGAGCCCAACACTGAACCTGCCGCAGCAGCTGCTCCGACAGACACATCCACTCAAATTCTTGCTGCCAACCAGAGGGTGGAAGACAGACAGTTGGGTCTGATGACATTCATCAGGGATTTTTCCAACTCCACGATAAATTTTATTCACCATACTTTAAATTATCCCGATGTTGTCTTTCCCACCTTCCCTGCCCATTATTTCACCATCCCCACCCCTGCCCACACACCTACACCTCCTGCCTCCCCCCCCACACATTCTGCTGCCTCCACTCCATCACCTGCCCCGACGGCAGCCGGCAGTCCTCCGGCAGACACATCTGCCCGAGGAACAAAGCGACAGCCCTCGGATGACATCGATGCCTTTGTAGCTGGTTTCTCCTCTTCCTCCATTTGGGCTGACAGCGAGGCAGAACCTCCTATTCGGAGGAATTTGGAGAAGGAATTCACGCCTGTCAAGAGGCAGAAAAAGATGGCCGACAAAAAGCTAATGCCAAAGACCAGCACCACCACCAGCAGCAGCACTTGGGACAGCGGCAGCACCTCTGACATCCAGGTCGTAGAGCAACCAGCCCAGCCTGCCCCACAGCCCAGAATCCGCCGCCAAATCCGCCTCAGCAGCAGCAGTGAAGACAGTGTTTAAAATTTAAGTCTTTTATTTTCTTCTTATTGTTGCTGCCTTATCTACATTTTGTGATGTACTGCTTCATTTTTATTTTGTCATTTGCATTGAGGGCAATGCAACCCTCGAGTTTGGGGGTGGCAACCCTCCATTTTAATGGAGTCTTAGTACATCTTAATTATTTGTTGTGTCTCATTTATTTTCTCTTTAAAAAAATCAGAAAAGACTGAAAATTTTGGCTTAAAACTGTGATTTGAACTTACCTGTCGCGACAGCTCTGTCGTGGCAGCATCTTTAGGACAGTTTAAGGAGAAGTTTAGAGCCTTTCTATAGTTCTGAAAAACTTAAACACCATTGTGACTGTTATACTGCTTAGATCTCTTTTAGCCAAACTAGAATAGGAAGCTTAGTACTTGAATAGCCCCTAGAGGTGCCTAACACTGGCTCTAGGAAAGAAGTTTAGCAAAAGAGACTCAAAAACCTAGAGGTGCCCGAAACCGGCTCTAGGAAGCTAACTAGAGGTGCCTAAAACTGGCTCTAGAAAAACTTAGCTTGAAAAATAGAAGAATCAAGTCAAAAGAAGCATGAAAATGTGTCTTCAAAAAAATAAACTTTGGCATAAAAATTCGAGTTAAAGAGTTGAATATTCTAGTGAAACTAAGAGAGTCTTAGCATATAATTGTTCACAAGCATGCACACACTGCACGAGGACTATAGTGAGATTCTGGACAGATCCTAATCTATCCGACAGGTTGCTGCCGTCACAGAGAATGAACGACGGGTAAGGGAAAGTTCACTGTTGAGAGCCAAAACAAAAAAAATATTCATTTTTCTTTTAGGTCTTAGTTGCTTGAGGGCAAGCAAAAACTTGAGTTTGGGGGTGTGTTGAGTGTGTAAAAGTCCTATTATTTACACCCTTTTTAACCTATATTTCTGCTGCATTCAAGCATCATTGCATTGCATTTAGGTTAGTTTACAGCAAAAACATCACACTTATATTAAAGGCACAGATTCTACTAAAAGATGGCTGATTTTGCAGGTTGCCGCTATAGTGGACGGAGAAGGCGGGCGCAGGGCAGAGAAGCAGAAGAGCTGAACTGAACAAGCAGACAAAGAGGACGATGCTACCATGGTGTTGCCGTGACAGCAGAGGACGACAGCAAGTTAGTGGAGGAAAAGTAAAGTGGACCTCGATAGATAGAGAAAATTCTGCTCGTCTGTCGTGTGAAAACCAAATATTTTTCCAAGCCCCAGATCAAAAGATATGGCAAGCCCAAAGCTCAAGGAGAGAAAATCCCAAGAAACAAGGAGGACGGCTGAAAAGTAGGATCCTTGAAGATTAAGTCTTTATTAGAATCATACTTTTAATTAAAGTTGTAATCCTTGTTAACTTAGATAACTTGAGCCCAAAGCTTATATAAGGGCATATATTTTAACCTAGGAAGAACATCATACCCCATAACCGATAACCAAAAACCCTCCGCCGTTTACCCGTCGTCGATATGTTCTAAAACCCCCTAGGGCCACGGGTTGATTTGTAAAGTAGTTGCAAGGGTTGTTTTATTTTAGGATTTTTTAAGTTCAATAAAATAAACTTCAAGTTCTCTTATTTTGGTTATTAATATCTTGCAAGAGCATCGGGAGAGCATTGTGAGGTTATCCATTTACTTAGCATCGGGAGAGTTAAGTATACGAAAGAAATAAGAGCAAGTTATCTAGTTTATAGTTGAACTATCTTGTGCCTAGGGATAGGGCAAGGTTAAGTGGCTAAAGAAGAATTCATACACATCGGTGTTCATCCTTCGATTCACGCCGGGAGGTATCATCAAAGACGTGATCATCGACAGACTTGGACCTAGGGATAGGCCAAGGCAGATCTGGGATTCTTGCCAAACTTGAAGTACTGAGTTGGTGTGTTTGCTGCCGCAACGATCAACGGACTGCTGCCGCGACAGGTGCTGTCACGACAGGCGCAATGACAGAACTGGAGTTCCTAAGCATTGCAATACCTGCACTACTGAGCAATTCAATACCATCCCATTCTCTCTATCTTGATAATTCTACTCTTTTATTTACGTCTATTTTATTATTCTCGTGACAATCTTCTCAGTTATTTCCTTTACTTTCATGCAGAAAACTAAGGTGAAGCTATTAGCCCAATCCCTGTGGAGACGATATCCGATACTTCGTATCACTTTACTACTTGCTTCGTGTACACTTGCACTACCATTGCGATAGACTCTTTTACACGCAACACTACACAATTAATTACTTTGTCAAACTCATTCTTTTCACTCTCATCTTCTTTTTGAAATTCTTTTTCATTTTCACTCTTTTTTTTCTTTTTCTTTAAAAATATATTTTCCCTCCTTTTTACAAAACTCATTTTCTTCGCTCTTAATGTCTTTTTCAACTCCCGTTTCTTTCTCACATATCACTTTTGTCTCACATATCTCTTTTTCTTCTCCCTCAATTTCTTCTCCATCTTTACAAACATTTTCTTTTTCTAACGATTCTTGCAATTGTGTTTCCTTGACAAAATTGTCAAAACACTTTTGAATTCGCGTTAGACTTTTTGGATTGAAAGAAATTGCGATAGGTGTGCTGGACTTGGAACTTTGATCAACGTCTCTTGATTGGGAGGTGAAATTTTTCTCGCAAGATCTTTGACTCCATTTTGATGTAGAACTACAAAAGGATTAAGTGTTGTCTTTCCTTTTTAGTTGCCTTTGTTTTCTTTGATGGAGGTGTTTGTTTCCGACGAGAAAATGTCTCAAGGCAATTCAAACTCCTTTCAATGGGTTCAAATGCTTGTTGTAACACCTTCCTATGATAGTGAGTTGGAATGAATCGCCTCCTCCTCATCGCTTTCATTTCATTCCATGTAGAGATAGGATGCTCGCCATTACATCTCCTACTAAATGTTAATCGATCCCACCAAATTAGTGCATAATCTATAAATTCAATGGTCGCAAGTTTTACCTTCTTAATCTCAGAGTAGTTGTGGCACTTAAAGATGTGCTCAACTTTCTTTTCCGATGCACAGAGATAAGGACTACTGACTAGTATATGAGGCTTCATGACATAATTAACTTAATTAATGAGATTCTGACTTTTTACTCATGCATAATGATTAAAAATGTGGTAGCTATAATCTATAGAGGACCCGTGTTGGATGGTGTAATGCTTTAGAGGCATTGCTTGATAGTGAAGCTCTAAGGCCACTTACCTCGTAATGAGGTGTGTTAATGCTCGGGGAGCATTTCTTACCTTATGGTTGTTGTATAAAGGAATCTGGATGTCCTAGGTTTAGTATTACAGTAATTATATAAGGGGATTGGTACTTCGGGCTATGTGATCATGTAACATTTGGTGTACTCAAGGGCTATATGATCTGAGTGTAGTTGATATATTCGAGGGTATGGTGATCCGGATATGGTATTTAACTCAATGACTATGTGAGATCAAGTAATCTTGATGGCTTGGTGACCTCAAGTAAGGACTACTCATGGCTTAGGTGATCCGACTACATTCAGGACATATCTGTGGCTATGGTGATCCGGAAATTGTCCATTCAACCCAACGACTATGTGAGCATGGGCAACCCCACCGCTGTGTGAGCACAGGCGAAGTAGGGCTCTGTTGGCCAATATGTAGTGATGCATGATTTTATATATGTATGTTGTTATTGGTGCTATAGAATAATAGATTGTGGATGTATTTACCTCGATGGGCTAAGTGATCTCAAGTATTGCAAAGCACTGTAGAACATTTAAGACTTCTTGTAGAACTATGGATGCATTAAGATAGGTGATCTAAGAACTCTAGCTCATGTAGGCTAGATGATAACTCATAGATAGTGAAGCCATATATATGCTCTCTAAACTATATTAATCTTGCATGCTTGTTTTATGGTAATCAAGCGGTAGATTACAAATGTACCACTGAACCTTGTATGCTCATCATTCAGAATCGTTGTTTTCGTTCATAGGTCTGTAGGTTGATCGTGATCAAGGAGCACATTGTTGAGGAATTTCCCATCAACACGTCGCTTTAGAGTACAATACTTAGTATTTAGTCTTTGACTTATGTATTTATAGGACCTTACAATTGTTAAGTCTGTAACTCTATTTTAAAATACTATTTTGATATATGGTGTATAAACTTAGAGCTCATATTTTGTAATTGGTTTGTATTGTTTATTGACTATATGAGATTATGGATGATTTAATATTTTAAATGAAGGCTAAACTTATGGTATTCAAATAAAAAATTGTTGGGTCGAATTTTGGGTTATCCGAATATAGCGATTCAGTTCGGGATCATGGTGTTATAGGTTCAAAGTTTAGATTCCAACAGTGTCCAGCACATAACAGTACACTATCAAAGTTCAACATATAGAAATACACAATCAAAGTTTTAATGACAAATCTTTAATAAACATAAAAACAAGCGTAAACTGAAACGAAACTTACTTGAGTTAGTACCACAACCATAACAATTTAACTTTAGGAACAAACAGTAGGGCTTGTGAATTGGACTCTAGATGCATTTTATTTTTATTTAAAAGATATATGTATAAAGAATTTAATAACGATTAACTAATAAGTTATCCATTTGTCAAAGTTCATAACGGTAACCGTAACCATAACCATTAACCATTAAATTTATTATTCAAATTAAAATCATCAAAGAAAAAATTAATCACCTGATGCCATTATTTGAACTTCTTTTTTGAACATCTTATAAGCTACACAATTCCTCATCATTGCTCGAACAGAGAGTAAATTACTCTAGTTTATTTTCTTTTATAAAAGACATTAGGATAAACAACTAGTATGGTCACTTATTTTTTTGACAAGGAAAATGATTTATTAAACAACAAGGTTCTAAAAGCAGAAGGCAAATCAGTAGCCCAATTAGTAGGGCACAGACCTTTTCGAACAACTTTGGCAAGCCAATCAACAACCTCATTACAAGCTCTTTTAACAGAAACAAAAGAGAAAAAAGGGCAGAAGAAAAGAAGGTGCTCGTTGCTTTCTTGTTCTTTCCCACATCAAGAGCATTGGGAACTGACAGGAACACAACCATGGAAACAAGCTCGCAAATTCTCATTGGAGGCAATGATATTGTAGCTTGCTCTCCAATTAAAATTCTTAATCTTTGGGGGAACTTTGAGGCCCAAAATCGATCTCCAAAAACAAAATTCCCTCAACATGTCTTCGTTAAAGTTTGGTTCAAAGTCTGCAGAAGGGGAATTAAAGATAAAATGGAAGCCTAACTTAACTGAGTACTCTTCGTCTTTGTTATAGAACCAAATCGGCTCGTCTTTACACATAGGGCCCCCAATAGGTAAGGAACAGATCGCATCCACCTCAGCTTCAGAAAACAATTGAATAAGTTTATCTTTTTTTCATTCCCGGTTGACCACATCAATAAGGTCAGCACCAAAAAGTCACAGCAAGAGCATAGGCATTTTTTATATCGAAAGAGTATAGATATTTCATATCACAAAAGGAGTTAAAGATACAGTCTCAAAGAGGGAGGGGTGAAAGGTCCCTAGAAGATCTGACCCTGCTGATTTCTAGCAATTTTGGCTAGCCAATCAGCAGCCTGGTTACGAGCTCGAGGAGCAAAGGAGAATATACAAGAGGCAAAGGATCCGACAAGAGACCTAATGTCTTCTTCCACTGCTGAAGAGACCCAATCAGAAAGGGACCCTGAGTTCAGCCTATCAATGACGGCTTTACAATCAGCTTCGATGATTATCTTTGAAATGTCATTTTTGAGAGCCAACGAAATACCAAGCCTGATGGCTACAGTCTCCGCCACTGCAGCAGACGGTGCGAGTGAAGGTTCATATACTCCTTGTATAAAGGAACCTGTACTATCGCGTGCAATTGCTGCCGTTGAAACCTTCCCCGACTGGGCATCAAAAACGTCATCACATTAATTTTAATCGTATCAGGAGGGGGAGGGGACCAAGTCCTTTAAGGATGGGGCTGGGGTTTCTCTAGAGGGCTAGTCTATGTAGCAAGAGAGAACTCCATAAATGCTCGTTCAGCATGCAATCAAACATCCCAGGGAAGGTCTCTCCTTCCTTCAAAACTAGAGCATTCCGCAACTTTCAAATTGCCCATAGAAGAAAGGCAATGAGAGCGCTGCAATCCTCAAGGTTCCCCAGTTTGCGGAATTCAAAAATCTTAATCCACTATTTGGAGAAACTAGGAAAATCAGGGGAGGAAGGAGAGTAATGAAAATCTAATGCCTTTCAAACCGCTTGTGCGAAAGAAAAAAAAAGAGGAGGTGTTTAGTGGACTCCCCTGTTCTCCACATCTAATCAGTAGTCCAAGTCCTGAAATTTGCCCTGGAAACGCTTCGCCAGATTACCTTTGGTAGTCACTATATTACGACAAAGCTTTCACAAGAAGGCTCTAGTCCCAAATAGATTTTCAGAGAGCTTTAATCCTATCAGGGGAGGCCTCTAAAGGGAATCCAGCTCTACCCTCAATGAATCTATAGCCCGACTTGGTTGAATATTCTCTGTTCTTTGTACCAGCCCAGACAAGGGTATCTTTGACACTCGGTCCTCCAATAGGAATAGACAGAATCGCTTTAGCCTCACCCGGCGTTCAGACTGGATTGTCATGGATTGAAAATGTAGAATCCACTTATCATCCCATATTAGACATTCCTTCTAAAAATGACTGAAACTTAGTTTCCTGCGCCCTTAGATCAGTGTTGCATATTCATCTTCTGTCGCAGCTGCTACCACTGTTTTTTAATCTATCCAATCGGTATGAATAGTAACAAAGTACCCTAAATTAATCAAAGATATTACTTACTCCATAATACATGATTAAAAACTACTGAAACAAACATTATAATCTGATTACAGCAAGAAAGTTATTGAAACCGAACATGATAATTTGATCAAAACAATATGATCCAAACATTCCTGCAACTAAACAAACATTACTTCAATGACCGTTTGGTTCATTCTTCCATCAACTCATATCCAGATGTAAACTTGATTGAATACTAGTAGACTTATATTCTTTTGGTTCTCAAGTAAGGTATAACACTAATATTACTAAACAAAAAACTTCCCAATTACTCCCCATGTTGTGAGGCACAAATATTATGTGGAAGAAGAATGATACGACTAGGAGATATTAAGACTCTACTTGTTCGAGGCGAGCCACCTCTTTTTCCCATTTCAGTCCTAACATCTGACGGCCGAAAGGAACTATCAAATTATACCGGAAAACCTGCAATCCAAACATATACATTTTCTTGAGACACATAACTAAGTCTAACATAGAAAAGAATCACATCGACGCTTACCTTATTGTTAATGTCACGTAATTGCATCTTTAATGATTCACGACGCTCGATCCATTTTTCATCATCTCCATTGCATTTACTCGTCCATGCTTTCTTGAAGGCCACTCGCCATTCGGATACTTTGCCCCTGATCTCCTTGTTAAGTTCTACCCACTCTGGCGCACATCCATTCTTCGAGAGAATCCTATAGAGGGTGTCTTCTGCCGGATCTGCATGAGGATTTGTGTTGAGGTTCAGAGGTTTGCCTTTTCCTGGTAAATTCTCAAACTGACCCTCTTCCATCGAATGCCATATTCTTTGCTCAACTACATTGATGATGTCAGTTTCCGACCTGTTCGACATGATTACATTACATGAAAGAACATCATCTCAGTAAAGAACCCAACAACGTTATTGCTCTAAAAAGGTAGAGATCAAATTGGAAATATTTTAGAATATATTAAGATTTTATCTTGAATGTGAATCATTCAATTGAGTATAGGTTCCAAAGTCTTTCACCATATTAACAACAGTAGCATTAAAACCATAGCCACCTTCTTTCATAAGCATATCACAAGACCAAATTCAACAGTTTTTAAGATCCCAAAACACAGAAACCAATCAAATTAAACTATAAGCTTAGAGATGATATCCATTTCTACAAGGAAGAGTACCTTCAAAGCCTAATTGCATAGCCTATTTCCAGGTAACAAAAGATTAACCTTCAAATTAGATCAATATCCAAAACTAGGCAAGAATTGAAAATAAATAAAGCAAGTTACAAGCATTTATTTATAAACTTGATGATTCCAAATCAGACATTCAAATTGCAAAAATTCAAACCTTCCCTTGCTCCCAAACCAAATTTTATCATTCGGTATGTAAGGATCGTGAAGAATTCAAAATTATTTATTGTAAATATGAAAACTTGACGGTAATTGATTAAAATTCTGAGAATTTGATAAGTTTTAGTTGAAAATTGAGTTTAATAATCTTAAATAAAGAAAAATACAAATCAACTATAACGGCGTCTATAACACATACATACCTGACGTTGTTGCGTTGGCCACGTAGTTCGGGAGGAAGTTTCCGGTCGTTGACGGCGTCTATAACGGCTGATAGACGGTCATTTATCTTCTTCTCCCGCTTAGATGATGAAGAATTTGAACACGTCGTGGCTGTTGATGAGGAAGAGGAAGAGGAAGAGGAAGCCAACCTGAATCCAGACCCGCCATGGCTCATAAACGGAGATGAGATTCCCGACGTCAATTCGGTAATCGGAGATGAAGAAAACACCGACGACGGTGAAGGAAGCTTTCTCGCTACACGAGTGGCCATGGATGATTGAAGCCCAGATGGTCCGATTGGGACTTGGAGTGTCGTAGCGAATTACTCCTCATTGTTAGGACATTTTTGGAATTTTCTAGTATGCCACGTAGCTTCTTCACATGCTGCCACGAAATTCTGTTGAACACGTGGTTCTCCGTGTACTGCACCCAAATTCAGTTGAAATACGGGAAATTATTAGGAGTGATTCACCTCGTGATTTATATGCAGGAAAGGAGAAATTATATTATAACTTTAGCTCGCCCGATTATCTATAGTCTTAGTTAATAAAATTTCATTAAGTTTTTCATTATTTTTTTAAAAAGTGTTTTTTAATTTAATTTACAATAAATTTGAGTGAAGATTCACTCGGTAAAAAAATGACATAGAAAAAAATTAATTAAATAAATGTATTTTATTAGTTGGGACCATGAATGAGTGACGAACCAGACCTATGATATAATTTCTCGTTGGAAAGAGGTAATCTTAGAAAAAAATGAGATTGATGGACTTTATTGGTTGGGAGTAAGGGCGAGTGTTCGTTCGAGTCCAGTAAAAAATTTCGAATTATTCGAGTTGACGCATTGTAATTTACAATTCAATTTTTTTTATTTGAGTCGAGTTTTCGAGTTCTTATACAAATTTAATTGTAATTATTTCTCATGTTATGATACAATTTGATTTCAATACACACATATATATTTTATATATCTTCATATTTTTTTTTCATATGTGGCATAGATTTCTTCATATCTTTATATCGGTATATATATCAGGAAAATTTTAGGGACTCGACTTTAACTTAAAAATCAATACAATAATTTCTAAAAATTTTAAGTTATTCGAATTTCTATTTTACAACTCAAAATTTCATTAAAAAAATTTTCGAGTCGAATTTTTCGCCTCGATTCAAGTCGAAAAATTCAATCTTTTTAATCGAGTCGAGTTTTGCTCACCCTAGTTTAGACCACGAATGATGTGGTGAACTGGGTCCATCTAATATTTGTTGAGATACAAATATACATACTTAGAGTTATTTTTGTACATATCAAATAATTATTTTAGTCATTAAGTGAAAAGCATACCTAATTTGACCATCGAAATGCGAATCAAATCAATTTAATTTTTTTATCATGTTATGGTAAAGCTAATGTACTACAACACAAATAGAACCCATACAACCATAAGCACGAAATAGGTAAAATGGTTAGACACACACTTAATCAACTCGACAAGTGATCCCATAAAAAATGGTCAACAACATGATTATCCATCCAAATAACTTTCAATACATGCAAAAAGATCAGATTAAGTCATGACGTAAAATCACAATAATAAATAAATTAAAATAATACATTCATTGTCCCAACTTGTTATAAGCATTTTGACAATGGATCAATATCATATACATTGACGGTAAAAACTGAAAGTTTCCACAAGCGCTTTAGTTTTAGGGTATAGGGAGTTAGTTTAAGGTATATGGTTTAGGAGTTTAGGTGTAGGGGTTTAAGATTTAGGGATAGTTGTTTCAATTTAAGGTTTTGAGTTATAATTTAGGGTTTATAGGTTAGGGTTTAGTTTTTAAGGTAGTATGGTGAGGATTTAGGTTTTAACCTATAAACCTTAAATTATAACCCTAAACCTTAAATTATAACCATAAACTTTAAATTAAAACAAATATCCCTAAATTATAACCCCATACACCTAAACCCCTAAACTAACTCCCTATACCCTAAAATTAGAGCGCTTGTTGAAACTTTCAATTTTCACCGCATGTGTATAGAATATTTATCCTATAACAATATGCTAAATTATTATAGTATAACAAAAGCTAAAGACCATGATAAATACCACATAGCGTTAACAAAATAAGAGTTAGTGGACAGCACTTTTTCGAGCAATGCCGGCACACAAAGAAGAGCTTTGCGGGAGGATTCATGGCAGCGACCGCCGTTGGAATGGTGCAAACTCAACACCGATGGATCGGTTAGTGGACAGCACCGTGAGGCGGCGATTGGAGGAGTGATCCGAGACTGGAATGGGGAGTGGATCTTTGGGTTTGCCCGATGGATAGGCAGTTGCTCGGTATTGTTATCGGAGTTATGGGCAGTGTACGATGGGCTTTTTCATGCATGGCGTTTGGGTTTACAGAAGGTTATTGTCGAATCGGATAACACGGAAGTGGTACGGATCTTGCGGAATGAGTCCTCGGTGTTACACGAGGACGTAGTGGTGGACATGATTTTCGGACTGCTTTGTCGCAATTGGGAGGTGAAAGTTCGACATGTTGGTCGAGAGGGGAACAAGGTTGCGGATCGCCTAGCGCGTTGGTTCGCCGGTCAGCGAAGAGGGGATGCTTGGATGCCTACGGAGCCGGTGCTGCTGCACGATCTAATGCTCGCTGATAGGGGCACATAGACCCCAGCCTCACATTGCTGTATTACCAAAAAAAAAATAAGACTTCAAAACCTTTTGTGAGCCACCTAGTTTTTTAACTCTAATTTTTTCTGATTAATAACCCCGCGCTTAATAACCCTACACTACCTGAATTTTTTTTTAATTTTTTTTTGCGTTAGCCGACGATCAACAATTACTTAGTTATTGGTTGTCGACCGTCGGTGTTTATTATTATTTTTTTGTTTTTTTATTTTCTAATAAGAATCTCTGCCTTTATGGCACACGTTTTTTCTGTCCTTGTGACACGTGTTTTTTTCCTGTCATTGTGACATGTTTTCTTTGTTTCTGTAGTTTTGTTTCATCTGTCCTTGTGGCACGATTTAACATACCCTAGCGGTCGAACGTTGCTCGAATAAAGTTTTTAATCTGCGCAAATTCCTGATTATGATATTGTCGATGGTCACACAAAGTTAGATCCCACTCGGTTGATGATTGTTTACCGATGTAATCAATCCTGTGTAGCGAAACATTCTGCCTAATAGTTGGATCGCTCACCACTCCTTTTTTTATCAGTTTTGAGTCCCAATTGGATAGAGACAAAGAGATTCAAGAAGTTTCTGAATTTTGATGGTTACAATAAAAAATTTAGTGACCATTTCAAAAAAAAAAAGAGCTAAAAGCATTCAACAATCGTATGACAAGTATATAAATTGTTACTTCATTGAAAGAAAAATGAAATATTTCACGACTCAAAACAAATTACAAACTCAAAACATACTTATCTTTTTTTATCGGCAACTCATATGATTTTATTAACAGAATCATACAAAGCCAACAGTACCACAAGCCTCATTAAAAATCTCCCTACCCTAAAATGGAGGAAAAAAATACCTATGGAAGTGAAACAAAAGTATCTACCAAACGCCCACACCATACGTTCAAAACACCCAAAACGAAACAAATAAAGCAACAAAATCCTCTACTCGACCAATTGAAACCAAGAGCGTCTATCAACACCACCCTTTCCAAGAGTATCAGCCAAGCTATTCGCCTCACGGTAGACATGATGAAAGCACACACACCACACGACCTCACAAGCCAAATCAATTTGACGAAACCAATTCCACAAAGACCATGGGCGCTTCTCATGATGCAACACCCAAGAAATGGCCACCAAAGAATCCGACTCAATCACCATTGAAGCCACATCCGACCACTTAGAATGACGAAAAATGTTAAGAGCTTGAAAAATCGCTTGTAACTCTGCTTCGTTGGAATCAATCACCCCAAAAGGACCATAAAACATGGCAAGAATACGCCCCTTAGAGTCACGCAATACCTTACCACAACCAGCCATCCCCGGCTTACCCCTCGCAAAGCCATCAACATTAAATTTTAGAAAATCATCCGGAGGAGGTTCCCAACTTATAGCTACACGTCGAACCGAGCTCAAAATGGAAGGAACACATAACCGTGGACAATCCCACCAAGCTGCCTCACAAACCACACTGGATGGAGATAAGCACGAACCCAAAACATTGAACGCAATTTAATGAGGAAAATAATTTAGCACCCTACAATCTCTTCGCATTAAAAATCAAAGTATTCTGTGCTAACCACAAAGACCACAACACAATTAACCAACCACCAAATCCGCTCCACCCCTTTAAAGAAACCATAGAGACAGTGAATTAAGAACTCACAGATTGAACGGGGACTCACCACATCCACATTCCACCATTGAAAGAACATCATCCATATTTTCCACATTTCAAAATATGTAAAAGAATATGATCCAAGGAATTGTACCCAACTCGCACAATCTACATCGAACCATGAAGTCATCTAATGGAACACCACGCCCTCGTAACATATCCAATGTTGGTAACCGACCAGCATGACAAACCATAAGAACCATTGTATTTTAGGAGGTATATGCAACTTCCATATCGAAAACAAATCAGCACCCCCTTCCAAACCAAAAGAAGCCATCAACTTATATAATGCTCCCACAGTGAACATACTTGATTGTACCGGTTTCCAGATTAACCTATCCTCCAAATGCCCACTCAGCAGGAAACACATCACACATGCTTTTAATTCCTCCAGCTCATGTCTCTCAAATGACAACAAAGGATGAGTAAAAAACATCACCCAATTATCATGACCGAAAATACCAACAACAGAATAATCCAAAACAAGCGCCATTTTATCTGCTGCCACACGGAACAATCTTGGAAACACATGCAATAAAGGCTCATCCAAGCACCAACAATCCCTCCAAAATAAAACTTTTCCTCCATTTCTGAGTAACCAAGCAAACTGAGAAAAATTCATAAAATGATGCACGCTCTCATCTTGATGTACCGCTAAAATTTGACGCCATATAATCGACATATTTTGTCTCCCAGCTTCATGACAACGCCACTTCAAGACATTTGTACCATATTTTGCCTCGATTAACGATATCCATAATGAGTTCTCATTCATGGCATAACGCCAATTCCACTTTGCTAGCAACAACAAATTACGAGCTCAGAGATCAACAACTCCCAAACCCCCAAACTCCTTTGGTCGACAAGCAGTTTTTCAATTCACATGGCTTAATTTACGCTGCTCTGCCGAACCACCCCAAAGAAAATTCCTTCTAATCCCATTAATTTTGTTTATGATACTCTTCGGGATCAAGAAAATACCCATATAATATAACGATAAAGTCGATAACACAATATTTACTACTAGCAATCGCCCCGAAAAAGACAAGGACCCACGCTTCCAACCTGCTAAATTCTGAAAAAATCTCGCAAGAAGAGGTTCCTATATAGACAAACTCCTTGGGTTAATGCCGAGTGGCAGCCCCAAGTACATGATTGGTAAAACTCCACTAGTGCAGCCAAGAATAGTCGCAATCTCACCCAATAATAAATCATCAATCCCAAAACCATAAACACATGATTTTTCAGAATTAATTTGCAAACGGGACGCATATTCGAAGCATGTTAAAATCTTCTTGAAATTTTGGGCATAAAGAACCGTACCTTGGAAGAAAAGGATGATGTCATCCGCAAATTGCAAGTGGGATAGAAAAAATTTGACGCCACTCGAACTCTTTGTATAACCTCCAACGACTCCGCATTCACTAGAAGTTGATGAAGCATTTTTGCAACAATTACAAACAATAAAGGTGAAAGAGGATCACCTTGTCTTAAACCCCGTTGTATAGGAAATTCACGAGTTGGACTCCCATTTACCAAAATCAATAGTCTTTCCGTGCTAACACATTCATGAATCCATAAACACCATGTAGAACCAAAGCCCATCCTCTTCATAATTTGATCGAGACAATCCCATTTGATGCAGTTATACGCTTTCGTAAAATCCAATTTCAAAATGACCCCTCCTTCACTAAATTGAGATTTCTACATCGAGTGTATTGTTTCTTTTGCTAGCATAATACCATCAAGAATCTATCATCCTTTAACAAAATCGGATTGCGGATCACTAATAAGAGAAGGTAAAACTCATTGAAGACGTTTCGCTAAAAGCATTTTGCCAAAATTTTATACAAAGAATTTAGAAGGTGAATTGGTCAGTAATCACTTATAACTCGGGGATTTTCTTTCTTTGGAATGAGTGACACGAAAGTAGCATTGACCCCCTTAGGCAACCTCCCTGATCTAAAAAAATCCAACAAAAAATTCATCACATATAGTTTAAAAAATTTCCACCCCTTCTTAAAAAATGCAAAATTATACCCATCCGGTCCTAGGGCTTTCGAACCATCGCAACTCACCAATGCCTCCAACACCTCCTCGTCCGAAAAAGGTACCTCCAAGCTAGAAGCATGACTAGCATCTAACCGGCCAAACTGAACTGCAACATCTAAGGACCCGAAAACCTGTCTTCGTGAAAAATGTTTTTTAAATTCTTTATGAAACACAAATTTCAATCTCCTCTGATTCGATTCCCATGTTCCATTAATCAGCAAATCATCAACTTTATTCCGAGTGGCCCTTATTTTCGTTGATCTATGGAAAAAACGTATGTTGCGATCACCTTTCTTTAACCACGTGATTCGTGACTTTTGTCTCCATATTGATTCCTGAAACCTCGACAATTTCCAGAGATCAGATTGCAGCATTCGGAGTTCCTCCAACGTAGCATCTCCCTGCACACCATCCACCATATTAGAATCCAACTCGTCCAACCTTCTCCTCACAATCATCATTCTCTCTTCAATATTGCCAAAGATGGAACTGTTCCATTTCTTCAAAAACAATTTTAGACTACGCAGTTTATCCATGAAAGACAGAGAACCACCCTCACTTAAACGATTCCATTCATGCAACACATCCTGCATATATCGTTGGTGATCCATCCACGAATTTAAAAAATTGAAATGAGTTGGACCTGTATCACTGTCCATACTCTTCAATAACAATGGCGTATGATCAGACATACCCCGCGGTAGAGAGAGCACAAACTAGTTTGGGAATTGATCAAACCACAAGTCGGATACAAAAAATCTATCAATATGACTGCAGCTATTCCCATGCCCAAACCATGTAAAATCCTTTCCCTTGAGAGGGGCATCAATCAACTCATTACAGGAAACAAACTCATTAAATTCACACATACCTCTAACTGAAGAAGACACTCCTTTACGCTCCAATAAATTCAACACCATATTAAAGTCCCCTCCAATACACCAAGGAATGTGGCGAGACCGAATCACCGTACCTAAAGAATTCCATAACACACACTGTTCAATAACAACACAAGGCCCATAAACACCAATGATTCCACATCTCCAATCATGAGCTAACCAACAACCTTCTACTACAACAAACCGCGATTCAACCCATACACCCTCCATACGAAAACTTGTCTGATCCTACACAACTAACACCCCTCCCGACCGGCCAACAGAAGGCGCAAAAGAGAAGCCAAAATTATCATCAAACCATAGTTGTCTCACCATCGTATCAGAAATATTTTCTAGATTTGTTTCTTGGATTAGGATCATCACGCAATTATGTTGTCGCACCAAAGATCGCACCGCACGCTGTTTCGTTGTCGTACCAAGCCCTCGGACATTCCACAACAACACTCGCATCTTTCGATGCTATTGCACACGACTTCTCGTCTCTAACAGCTATGCGATATCTTTGACAATATCCTCCTCGTTGCCCATTGTTTTTGCACCTAAATATTTCCCCAAATCTAATATCTCTCTCGCTTCCTTTAATAAAGCACGTTTTCTACTCAAGAAATCAGAATCTGAGAGAGACCCATTCGTTAGTGCCGAAGAAGGATTAACTTACTTTGGTCTACCTCTCCCTCGCTTTTTCAGTTTTTGTTATGCTTCTAGCCGTTTGTCAGGCGAAAGGAAACTGAGAATTACTTCGAAAACTTGCCTCACATGCCTATATTCACCCTTATGTTCAACATTCTCAACTTTACCAGCTCTAGGCAACTCGGACTAAGGCCCAACCAACCCTCTTTTTTCAATATCCAAATCATGACACTCAACCACTCTTTAATCTGCTGGTTTGGTCCGAGTAATAGCACCCTGACTCTCCAAAATCATCACGTCAAAGTTCTTCTGATTATCCTTTGACCGATCGACCTTGCCTATCTCCTCATCCGCCATCCAACTTGGTGGTCTGGGTGACTTTTAGATCCTCCCTTTTATTCCCCTCCCACAAGCTATCCAAAATAAAAGGATCGGGCATCATGAATTTTGTTGACTTACAGACTAACGTAGTAGCCATAGAATTTTCCAACTCTTCAGCTATCGTTTCAGCGACAAAGGTATCATTATTCAAGTCCATCCCCACCTTCATTGGAGACAAACTCTGCAACCCATCCTTAACCAGTAAGGTTGGACTACTCACCCTTTCCCTGCCACTACTACTAGAGTCATTATCTAATCCACAACAACAATCACACTTCGGACCAATCGCTTCTTCCATCTCAACAACTCGGATTTGGAATCTCTCCTCACCAATCTGTAGGTTAATCTGCTCATCAATATGCAACACAATCCGTCTCCACTTGAAAACGACTCCTTTCAAACGATGAGGGTGCGAGAGTTTCAGGGTCCACTTGCACGGGATCACCCCAAATCGCAGCTAAGTTCCTAAAGGTACCCTTTGACCAAGCATGTACCAGAATTCCCCAAGCTGAGAGCCACACCCTTCGATTTGGAATGTGCAACGTTGGTGACAATTCCATAACATTCTCCAACCATGGCTCCAATAAATGTTCCTCGAATACCTTTGTTCTTCTTTCTTTATTATTAAACATCAAAGCACAAGAGATCATACAATCATCATAATTGTGAAGCCTTCACCATGTGCATTCCTAAACTTCTGCGCAAGTTCTCTTACACTATAAGGCTATCTACAGAACCCCACTGCACAATTATTCAGGATATCCAATTTATCCTCATCAATGACTTCGTGAATCAATCGATTCTCTTTGTGCGTGGTTGGCTTATGATTTAGTGGCCCTTTCACTATCGAGAAACTCTACTTCGGGACATGTGTATGACCCATTTTTGGTCGCGATCCATCGTTTTTCTGTGGATCTAATCGTTTTTTCCTCCAATATGAATCACGCGCATCTCGCTTCGCCATCGTCACTCTCACTTTAGATCCATATAGCCAGAAACCGTCGAATCTTTCAATCAGTCTTTCCGCATCCGCCTTCGTTTTCATCCGTACGAAACTAAATCGAACTCCATCTCTTGCCCGTTTTCGCGGAACAAAGACATCGACAACCACCCCATGTCGATAAAAAACTTGCCAAATCCATTTCCAATGTAATTGTATCACTAAATTCGCCACAAACAGGGTCCAACATACTTATCTAGTTTTTTCAACTTTACTGTTACCTTACCAGATCTAAAACACAACAATATAATTATTTTTTGTTTTATGAATATCTATTTTTTGAATTGTTATCTTTTATAATGTTATGTACTTTTTAATATATTTTTGTTATGAATATTTATCTATGTGGATGTCTATCATGATTAGAACTTTATCAAAGGAGTTTGATTTATTTATTATTAGGAATATTATCTCTATGAATTAGAGTTTAATGTATTATGTACTTCTTATGCCTATAAATAGATGATTCATTGAAGGCATTGTATACAAGTCTATATTTTGAGAATAATACAAATCTCCCTCTTTCTCTCATCTCTTTGTTCTTTTATTCTTATTCTTGTTCTTCTTTATTTTATTCACAACACGTTATCAGCACGATCTCGCTCGCTCAATTACTGTGATTATTGTTGGTGGTTCTCGAAAAGAATTTCAATTTGATATTGGTGACTACATCTATCATATATTCAGCTTACCTTGGAAAGTATGGTATGTTTTACTTATTTATATACTAATATAATGATTGATTTATCATTCTCCAAAAGTTAGTATATTCATATCTATTATTTGGTTATTATTTTAATTTATTATTATTTTATTCATACTTGAAGTAACTCTTGAATTAACGAAAATTAAAATTATCGTCGTACTTTATTAGATGGATTGATAAAGCAAACCAAATTAAAGCCCTCAAGGATTTCGGCTAAATGCTATTGGGCGCACAAATTGGAACATTTTATCACACAGTATATTAGTTTTATTCAAAGTTTTTATTATTCCATTTTAATTTATAATTGATTCAATTCAAGGATTGTGTTGTCATGTGATTGTTATATATTTGTTTTATCATTATTATTATTATTATGGTAATTTATATGAATAAATTCGAGATATAAAACAACTTTATTATTTGTATCAATTACTTTGTATATGAATCATACGTTACTTTGATGTGTTTATATATTCATCAAAATGTCGCTTGATTTTAACTATGGTTGTTTATAATTTGATAACATCAATTATAGTTATGTTTATTCAACTTGATCTATGACTACTTTTATACTTTTTGATCTAGTCTCAAATAAATTTTTTTTATTCTATTGATAAAAGTCGATGCTTTTAACCGTGTTTTGAGTTTTACATGTATTCAAATGAGCTGGAAAGAGACATGGTGTAAAAAAGATTATGAGAAGATGCCTTGGTTCATTTGCTACGTCATCATTGTCTTTGAGACGAAATTCAATATCGGTAAACTCTATTTTATTTTTATCTTTTAAAATACAATTTTAAAGTGCGATAAATCATGATGATTTTGGATTTACAAGAAGATTATTATAAAGTCTATATTTGCTTGAAAGCAATATTTCTTCTTCGTCGAAAAACTCGACCATAGACTTCTCTCAATTTCAAGTTACGAAAATTCGTCTTGATCCAAAAAGTTTTATGGGAGACATTCCTTAAAGTGAATGCAAAGCATGATGTTTATTCCATGCGATTATCAATGATGGGGCATTCCCTGAAGTGAATGCAAGCATGATGTTTATTCCATGCAATTATCAATGATGGGGCATTCCCTGAAGTGAATGCAAGCATTATGTTTATTCCATGCAATTATTGGATCTGTTTCATTCCCTGAAGTGAATGCAAACATGGTAAATCATTATTCAATTAGAGACATAATTTCGATATAATCCAAGTATAATTGGCTGGACATCCCGTTCTGCGAGGCTACTGGTCTCAAAGGAGGTTTTTAAAGGACCTTGTGGACAGGTTTAACAATGCCGCGTACGAGGATTAAATCTTTGTTCTCTGTGATAAGGATATGTGAAAAAGGTTTTAAAGGCCCACTGGCTTTACTCCATTCCCTGAAGTGAATGTGAGATTATATTATGGAAGGAATAAAAAATCACATTAAAAGTTGTGGTCGTGGTCGAGGCTATGAATATACACATGAAAAATATAGTCATTTTAAGAATACTTCTACCCGCTGGTAGCGAAGTTATAAGGATGGCAAGAGTGATAAAGATCATTCTAAGGAAGTGAAATCCTTTTACCAATGTGATGTTATAAACCATTGGTTTCGTACTTGTCAAACGTCAAAATATTATGGACTTTATCCATAATCATGAATGATAAATGAAATAAAATATAAACAAATTTTGTTTATGGTGAAAATAATTATGGCGTTATTGGTCCAACTCAATTGGATATTGTTAATTTTCTCATAACTCTTGAAGGGAATAATTTACCATTTATTTTATTTCCCTTATAACCTCTAACAGGAATAATTGTTTTTTTTTATTTTATTTTTTAATGTTAATTCGTTTTATTTATTATTTATTTATGTTAGTTTGCTTTATGTTTATTTATTTCACATATTATTTATTTACGATTTATGTTAATTTATTATTTGAAGAATATGATTACTTCCGGAATAAAATATACAATGAATTGTGGCTATTTATGCCTAGAATTGTGGCTATTTATGCCTAGCAGATAATGCAAGTACTCATATTGTACTTAAGCATAAGAAATATTTTTTCCATTTAAATGTAAGGGGAAATATGAGTAGTATTTCTCAAAGTACTAAAATATCAATACTTCGGAAGAGCACCTGAAAGTTTATCTCTGATAGATAATCGACTTGATATGATGTTCTATATTTTATATTTTTCATTCCTCGAAGTGAATGATACAAAGTACATATTTTCATTACCTGAAGTAAATGAAACAAAGCACATTTTGAAAGGTGCACAATTATGCATTTCTCAATTAAAATGCAAGGGAATAATGTGAGTACTATATCCGGAAGTACTAATATCACAAAAGGCTCTGGTTGAGCAAATATGTTATTGTCAAATGGAACTTTATTCCATATTCAAAGTGCGTTATACTCGTCAAAGTCATAAAGAGAGCAATATGAGTTCGCAAACTATCCCTTTGGGAATTATAGATAACATATGTTATCAATTGGCATTTGAAATAAGCCAATATGGATATAAGTTCTGGTAGCCAAAAAGTCAGTTGAAAGCTCTAGAAGAGCTATATATTGCTACCAAAAGATAATTTCAATTGAAAGCTACGAAAGAGCTAAATATATTCCTATTTAAAGGAACAATTTTGATGGCCGTACTAGACATGTATGAGTGAGATTGAATTACATGTTATGGTAAACAAGGAGTTTACAAATTCAGAGATATATACACACATATATATAGTTGGCATGATCGGTTAGACCATCCTGATCAATGGTGCAGAAATTATTGAGATTTACATGCACATGTATTAAAAGAACCTGTAGTTCTTGTGGTGCTTATTCTCAAAGGAATGGATTAAATTCCACTTATTAAAGAACGTGAAGTTCTTGTGTTGCTTAAAGGAATTGATTAAATTCCACTTACTAAAAGAACATGAAGTTCTTGTGTTGTTTGTTCTCAAAGGATATAGATGATCCCACTTACCAAAAGAATTAGAACTTAAAGTTCTTGTACTGAAGTTAAGACTGTATGTCTTGCATATCTGAACGAAATATGGGCCCATATATCCACAAATGTGGAAAGTTTTATATGATTTTAGTAGATGCATCTACATTGTTTTATCGACTTACAACCAGAAGTTTGTGAGATTGATTCTAAAAAGATTCAGATTATGCAGTTAGACCATTCGTTTTGAAAAGCTAGTGGGTTTATATTTTAGGCTATATCAGTTGTTACAAAGCCTATTGATTATGAAAAATATAGTTTAGCATAATTTCAATTGGATGCCTCCTATTTAATAGCTAAACTATGAGAACAAAAGAGTTATTATTTATATGGTGTTTCCATATAGCAACACTTATACGCATCAAGCCAACGAGTTATAATAAACTCCCCATTATGATTGGTTTTTGGTCAGAAACCATACATTTCCCATTTTATGATTTTTGAATGTGCGATATGAATTGCTCCACCACAACGCACAAAATGGGTAAATAAAAAGGGTTGAGAATATATATTGAGTACGAGTCTCCTTTTATGTTTAAATTCTTAAACATTAATTGGAGAATCATTTATGACATGATTTTTCTCAACATCAGGGGGAGATAATAATCAGATGGATAGAGGAAAATGAATTATCATTATCTAGATCCTCGTATATGAACTAGAAGTTCATAAGATAATTCATGTTATTACATGTCAACTGCCAGACATATTTACTGACCCAATGAGAGTAATTAAGTCTCATATACCAGCTGAAATGCTCTAAGTTTAAATTACATGTTAGAGCGAGAGAATGTAAATCATGCCTGAAGCATGATAGTTGAAATGGTTCCAATGATCAAAATTCTCGTAAATAGAAAGTAATATGAGATGGTCATATATTGGAGGCGGGTGCTCCTAAAGAGACCCAAGACATAACAAATAATAAAACTCTATAAGAGTTTCAGGTACCTGAAATAAAGATTGAAATCTTGAAGAGATCTCGATGAGTTATGTCATTACGAGAATGGAACCAGAAAATTGGAAAGTTGTCGACAACGATTTTACAAACAATTTTACATAAAATACTTCTATAGAAGTAAAGAAAGAAATCGAGGATCTTGTATAAAATCTATTCGGAAGTATAGATATTGAATTGGCCAATGTTGAAAGACGCTTTGAACTTCTAAAGTAGAAGTATTTGGACAAGCAGTCCAAACACCTAAAGGTGTAATGCAAGTGAGGCACAAATAAGTAGTCGTAAATACGACTTGAACTATGATTTATGAAAAGTTTTAATTACTTCATAGTGGATGCAATTACTTTGGCAGTTTTGAAAATTTTACATGCGTCTAATTATTTGTGGATCCATATTTATCCTTGAAGGATCTAAAATGCTATAAGCATTTGGAAATTTCTGAGGAAATTTATTTAGACATGTCTCATGAATATTTTGGCGCATTTGGTATAATCGCCTTAGTGAATACTAATTGAGAAAATACTATAAGAATGATCAGATTTCCTTATGTATTTTATAAAGAAGTTTGGATCAAGATCCATTATGATAATTTTAGAACTCCTAAAGAGCTTCAAATTGGAAACTCATGAAGTACTTTCAATACAAGTACTTGAATCTTGACATCAAGTTTATCTCGACCTGAAGATCGAGCATTTTTATATATTTTCTTTTGTCTATGAATAGACATAAGCTGAAAGAATCTTAAAGAAGATTCAATATGAATAGAGCATATCTATTGAGTATCCCAATAGTTGTAAGATTGTTGGATGTGAATAAAGATGATTATATCTTTTCTTGGTCTTGAAGCACTATATATTAGTTGGTCAAGAAATATCTATGAATATACAAAGATCATTACATTTAGATCTTCAAACATTCGTTGATGCCTCCTCAAATGTCGTAGAAATAATTGTTATGCACGAGGCAAGCCAAAAAAGATGTGTTTGGCTAAGACTATTGACCCAACATATCCAAAAGATATGTGGATTTACTTTTACAAGATATGATAAAAGCTATCTTATGTGAAGATAACGCAAGATGTATATCTCAGTTTGAAAGTGGATACATCATGGAACATATTACTCCAAAGTTTCATCCCTCACGATCTTTAGAAAAATGATATTCAAGATTAAATTATGAAGATTCAAAGATCTTCTGTGATGTTTGCATGAGGGGGAGTAAATACGCGTTGCACTCTTTTCCCCTTAACCGAGGATTTGTCCCAATGGGTTTTCCTGGTAAGGTTTTTAATGAGGCAACATGTTATGCGTATCAAATATGTGTGTGCTCTTTTTTCCTTCACTAAAGAATTTTTTTTCCCACTGGGTTTTTATCTTAGTAAGGTTTTAACGAGGCAAATTATCTTCATAGACATCCAAGGGGGAGTGTTATGAATATTTATCTATGTGGATGTCTATCATGATTAGAACTTTATCAAAGGAGTTTGATTTATTTATTATTAGGAATATTATCTCTATGAATTAGAGTTTAATGTATTATGTACTTCTTATGCCTATAAATAGATGATTCATTGAAGGCATTGTATACAAGTCTATATTTTGAGAATAATACAAATCTCCCTCTTTCTCTCATCTCTTTGTTCTTTTGTTCTTATTCTTGTTCTTCTTTATTTTATTCACAACAATTTTTTTATTTTTTTAATAATTTTAATAATTTATAAATATTTTTAAATATCTATCCCTTTATAGATTCTTATATTTTGATTATATATTTTTACTTAACCTTTTTGAAAATTTAATAATATTTTAATTTTCATTAATTTTTTGTATTTATTTTTTAAAATGTTGCAGTAATGTTTTTCTATATTTTTAATATTATAAAATTTTAATTTCTGAATTTTTTTTGTTTAAATAATACATAAAAATAATTAGCTCTAGAACTTTCTAAAAAATCAATTATGCCATCGAACTCCCTAGAAAATTAAATGTTGTCTCTCTGTTATGTCATCATTCACATGTGGGCAATTACATTAGCAGATTAACGATCAACGCTAGTCAAATAACTAAATTGATGTAATTCGTGAGTTCAAGGGCCGTATTAGGTATGTTTTCTTGGATTACTAAACTAATTATTTTGTACAAACTCATGAACAAAAATACTCCTTTAAGTCAAATATATATTAGAGTGTGTTCAAATGTCACATGGTTATTTGATATATTTCATTGAACCAAGTGTTGCGACCATTATAGCTAAAATCATTAATTCTTATGAGAATTTGAGTAATTGTATTTATCCCTTTTAATTAACAAGTCTCATTAAGTTATGTACGATGAGTATTTGACTCGAGTGAAACTTTGAATTGGTGAGTCATGTTTTATTATTTTTATTTAATATAATTTTTTCGATCAAGTCAAATGAATTTATTCAAATTAAATTAAAAAAATTAATCCAAATTAAAATCTTTCTAACAATATAGTTTCTAAATAGCCAGTTCGATTAATAATTGAATCAAACTACCTAAAACTGAATTAATCGTACTCTTACAACTTTTGACCATTATACAAATTGATTTTTTTCCCGAAAATCAATAACCAAGCCGAACTAATATCAGTTAATTCAATCATTTTCAAATTAACCAATTTTTTAATATTTTTTAGTTTTGATTCAAAATAGAAATTCAAGTAGCAATAAATGGAAAATGAGTTTCTTTGGTTATATATTTTTATTTCTAGTCTTTATTTTTCTTTTAGAAATAGCTTAATATTGAGATTAAAATATTGTTATACATCTCCACATTCCACATCTCTACTTACTAAGCCCTCAATAAATGCCCCTTTAGGGCTAACCATCGAGCTCCAACCAACCAAGACTCCAGTATATGACATACTGAAATTCTCCGGAGTAACTTCGTCTAAAAGCCATATTAATATCAACAAGATAAACATCAAGTTCACTAATTCATCAATTAAGCCTACTAACAGGCAAGTAAGGCTACTCTACCCCATCCATCATATCATACGAGGAATAGACCTGACATCGTCAGTAGACCTCCCCAATATATATACAAGGGGATCTATCAACTTCACTCAAGTTGAACCCCGCATACAAGGTGATACGAGCACCATATCCCCAAGTCCAAATTTTTACTTAAGGATTCAAACATGCCAATTACAAGAAATAAAGTTAAATAAGTGAAATTGAAGTTAAACATGTTTGTGCAAAACTTCATTTGTGAAGAATTGAAGGAAATCGACATGACATTTCTAATGGGGTGTTAGATGTTCGTTGGATTCACTTTAGAATTTTGAAAGATTGATCCAAAAAACTTCATTGCAAATCTAACTCAAAAAAATGTCTCAATGTTTTTAGAAGTCAAATGTTGGCTAAATGAGTTGAAAAGAGAGGCCAAAATAGCCCAAAAATGCATCCAATCCTACTAGTCAAAGCTCAAAATGAAAATTCAATTTTTAGAACATCTCAAAATATCCTGATGATCCATAAGAGTTTTAGATCAACCCAGATACTTTGCTAGAGTCTAGTTTTCTAAACTTATTTGAATTTTATTTTATCTCGTTTAATTAAGATAATATTTTTACCTCTTTTAATTGAGATAATATTCTTATCTCTTTTAATTAGGATAATATTTTATTTTATCATTTATCTAGTCAAGTTTTTAGATTAAATCAAATTTATTGTTTTGTAATCTTGATTTTAGTGATATATAAATAGGCCCATCTCTTTTGAAAGCATTCATTCAATTTAGATCGATACAATTATTTTCACCAACAATTTCGTCCACCAACAAGTGTCCAATTGTGTAGTTACGAGTATTTGGCGTTCTTCTCCATTGTCTAGATTTCTAAGGATATTGAATCTTTAGAGAGTTAGACATTTTTAATTCATATGCAATTTTGTCTAAGACGAGTTCTTAGAAGGGGTGTCGTCATATCCAGTTGATTTCTTCATCCTAAAACACTAAGCCAAATTATTCTTCCCTTTTATTTGTCTATTTACTTTCCTCCACTTCTTGCATTTTATTGTTTGAGTCATTTAAGAAATTTTTTCCTGAAGTCTTAATGTAACGCCCCGGTTTTGGGCTTAGAAGTTTTGGGCGTTGACCGGTTCGGTCAAAGTGCTGTTCGAATATATAAAGGTGAAATTAGGAAAGCCTAGTTTGGGTTGCATTAAAAATATGGAAAAATGTTCTAAAATCCTCTTTTAATATATATAAGTGAACTGTGAAATCAATTTTACAAAATGAGGTTTGGAAGGGTGACATTTTGGCTAGTGACCAAAATGTAATTTTTGAAAGTTGCGTAACTGTTTTAGAAAGGATTGAAACTTTGAATCTTTAAGGAGCTATTTACCCAAAGGGAGTTTCTCCAGATTTTTCTAAGATATTTAGTGATTTAATTCTGATTTTAAAACAAAAGAAAAGTGGAGGGAAGTTATTTTCCTATTTTGCAACTAACTTTCCATATTTTCCAATTTTCCTTTTCTCTCATTTTCTCTCAACCCAAACATCTTTTCTCCAGAGATTTTCTTCTGATTTTGTCACTTAAATCTCTCTTTTCAATCCTCTTTTGATTGTTAATCATCTCATCAACAAAACCTCACCATTTGCTAGTTGATTCTTCAAGCTTTTTGGTTCTAAAAAGGGAGAAACTCAAGTTTGGAGGTAAGAACGTCCTTCTCCTCTAAACTCTCAGTTCTTTACTGAAATTCCTAAGTTCTCAATCCTTAATTGATGTTTTATAAGTGGTTTTAAAATTGTGTGATGGATCTTGGCTTAAAATGCAAGATTTGGTGATTTTTGGTGGATTTTCGTTTGATCTGATTGGGTTGTGTTTTAAGGTGTTAATTTGATGATAAATGAATGTTAATTTGATAAGGAATTGAGTTTTAATTAATGCAATCTCGGATAGGTTGAATTTCCTAAGTTTAGCTTGTGATTCTTGGTTGTTTTGGGGTGATCTTGTGGATCTGATGTTGCTGGAGGTATAAGGATGTTGTTAGGTTCCTTTTAGATGTAAAATGATGTTAAAGGATGTGTAGTTTTGATGGTTTATGGCTGGGCATTGTTGAGGAGTTGTTTGGATGCATTTTCGGTTGTGTTTGGTGGCCGAAAATGGAGTGTGGATGAGAGCAGCGAGTTTAGGTGCTTTAATTGAAGCTATTAATGCATGATGATGCATTAATCCTCTGTTTTGATGTGTTAAAATAGGGGAGTCATCTTTGGATCCAAGTGGTGGTGATCCGGAAGCTTGATTTGTGCTTCGGCAAGAGGCGAAGTGGAATCAGTGAGTGAAATTGGGTTTTCGGCTTTGAAACCAATGTCTTGGGAGCTTAGTTTAAGTCTAAGCAACTCTACTAAGCTCAAGTGTAAGTTTTCGGAAAAAACTCTCTAGTGGTGGCCATGGTTTGGTTGTTATGCAATGTGGTTTATTGCATGTTTTAAATTCTGTTTTGAAAGCATGATTTAGCATGGTTATTGCTGATTTTGTAAGCCATATGTTGAAGGAAGCTCAAGGTAAGAGTTCCTTGTTTTTGAACATTGTTTAAATGTGGTTTGATGCTTAAAAATGCATGATGTCTATGGCTTGGTTAAATGCTTTAAAACTGTGGATTATTTGATGATAATGATGTATATTGGCAAGTGATGTTTTGAAAAAGGTTAAGGTCACTAAGGTGGTTAAAAGTCCTTGAGTGAGCCTTGTGGATTCTAAGAACTTCATGGTGGTTAAAAGTCCATGAGTGATTCTTGTTAAGGTCACTAAGGTGGTTAAAAGTCCTTGAGTGAGCCTTGTTACTTAAGAACATCAAGGTGGTTAAAAGTCCTTGGATGGTTCTTGTTAAGGACACAAAGGTGGTTAAAAGTCCTTGTGTGGTCCTTGCCATGGTGTTTAAAAGTCCATGGGCCAAGGTGTTTAAAAGTCCTTGGGGCCTAGGTGTTTAAAAGTCCTTGGGGTGAAACTTGTAAGGACACAAAGGTGGTTAAAAGTCCTTGTGTGGTCCTTGTGAACTATAAGATCACAATGGTGTTTAAAAGTCCATGTGTGAGTCTTATGTTGATCTTGTTTTAAAAAGATGGAATTTATCACTTGTGGCCAATATGACATGTATTGATATGGAAGCATGTAATGCTTGTTTAAGAATGCTTGTAAGCATGTATAAATGATGTTTTGAAGTATGATTTATAAAGTGTTTTTATAAATGCATTATTGAATGGTTTTAAATGAGCATTCCTCACTAAGCTTTTGCTTACGCTCTCTTTCTTTTCTTAAACCAATAATGCAGAGCATTAAAGTGTATTGAGGGCAGCAAGGAAGGCAAGCAACCAAGTGGAAACTAAGCTCAAGTATGGAAAGGTTTCTTAACACTTTTTAGCTTTTGGCATTTGGCAATGGGGGACCTATGTGATTGTTTTGGGAGAGGTTTTGAACTCCCTAAGTTTGTTTAAAGTTGTTAATAATGCTGAATTTTGTAATTGGCCATTATGTGTTGGTTTGGAGGTTTTATGCTTGAATGGTTTGCTTGAGTAGGAAGCATGCCATTAGAATTGGGGCTTTTCATATTTGATGCTTAATTGTTGATTGGTTGATGCAAATATGTCTCTTGTATGTTGTATGAGTTGCTGGTAAAGTTTGGTAGCAATTGGAGCATGTTTGGTTGATCAATTGTGTGTTTAAGCAAGCAATTTGCTGCATTCTGTGCAGGCTGTTTCGGAACAGTACCTACCGTTTCGGAACGGGTGCCTTGTAGCAGCCCAGGCGTCTGAAACGGAAGACACCATTCCGAAACGGAAAGCCCTCTGCCAGCCCTCGTTTCGGTACGCGTTGCGGAACGGCCCCGCGTTTCGAAACAGGTGCTCCCTGTTTCGGAACACGAGACCGTTGGGGGCTGACATTGGTAGTTAAATGTTTTGGAATGTATGCGTTTTGGTCCTGAATCTTGTTTGTGCAATTGTATGAGTTTGGGATGTCCGTTTGAGCTGAAATTTGGCAGTGAAGCATGAAACCTGATTAATTTCAAGATGGTAACTCTAATTTGGGTTAAGACCTTATAATTTACAGAATTTACAATTTGGTCCCTAAAGTTTTAAATTGTTCAATTGGGTCCCTGTTTGATCTCTGATGTTTATGATATTTGAGTATGTTGTTTGAGTGATCATAACTAGGGTTAATGTGCAGCTAGACAAGTTTAAAAAGAAAAAAGGGTCGTTAATCAAGGTTGACTTTCGGGTTGACTTTGGTTTTCCCCGTGTGACTTTCTTAATTCGGGTCAACCGTCTAGGCCGGGTTAAGGGGGTTACATTTGGTGGTATCAGAGCTGAGTTTTCGAGTAATTGGGAATGAATGTGTGCATGATTGAAGTATGTATGCTTGTTGAGTGAAAGCATGATGAGTGGTTTGTGAATTTGATGCAATTGAGTTGTATGCTATGGTGAAGCATGTTGTGGGTGCCCATTGTTAAATCAAAGCTAATGTAATGATGTTGATTTTAAATTAAATTGAGCTTGAGTACTTGGATTGCTTACCTTGCTGGACCTGACTTTGTTTGTTTGCATTGTGATTGCGTTGTTAGAGTATGGCACCACGTAGAGAGTTGAGAAGTAATGTGCGAGCTACGGCTCCGAATGAGAATGAGAATGAGAATGAGGAAAATGCGGGAAGTGCGGTGTTACCTCCTCCTCCACCTGGTGGTGGTGGTGCTGAGGGAGAAAGAGCTGAAGCTGCAGCTGGTGCTGGAGCTGCTGGTCCTGAAGCTGGTCAGGGGCAAGCTATGCCTGACATGACGATGTTGGTACAAGCTATTGCTGGTGCTTTTCGAGCGGCAGTAGCTGGAGCTCAAGGAGCTGGGCATCAGGGAGATGTTGGTGTTAGACTACCTTTGGAGCGTTTACGCAGTCTTGGTGGGACTGAGTTCAGGGGTTTGTCTGCGGTAGGTTCTGAATCCTGGATGGAGAGTACCAAGAGGATCTTGGGTCAGATGAGTTGCACTGATGTGCAAAAGCTGGGGTGTGTTGTATCCTTGCTACAGGATGATGCTTATACGTGGTGGACGACCACTATAGCTGGGATGGCTGAAGCTGACATAACTTGGACATTCTTTCAGAATGTGTTCAAGAGAAGGTATCTTGGTGTGAGGTACCTAGATGAAAAGAAGCGTGAGTTCATGTCTCTTACCCAGGGGAGCATGACTGTGGCTGAGTATGAAGTGCAGTTTGTTCGACTCAGTCAGTATGCACCGGAGCTGGTACCTGATGAGCGGGCGAGGTGCGAAAGATTCCGTTATGGTTTAGTGACGGATGTGAAAATGTATGTGCTGGCCACCGAGTATGATGATTTTGATGTGTTGGTAGGCCGAGCCAAGGATATTGAGATGAACTTGGGTTTATCTGCTAGAGGTGCTGGAGCAAGTGCTGGAAAGCGAGCAGCTGAGTATAGTTCCGGCGGTGGACGGAACAATAGAGGACGTGATCAGAAGTATCAGTCCTCGGCCAAGAGAGGTGGTGGTGTACCTGCTCGGGGAGGCAATGCTAGAGCTGATCCGAGTGCGTGTTGGATTTGTAGTTCACGTGGTCACATGAAGCGTGACTGTCCTCGTGCTGTGAGGGAGGTACAAGCTCCTGTTGCGGCAGTTGGTAACGGGTGCTGGAATTGTGGATCTGCGGATCATTTGAGGCGAGAGTGTCCTATGTTGGCTGGTGGCCAAGTGCGTGCTCCTGTTGTTGCTGCACCGCAGAGAGGTCGTGGGCGCGGCCGTGGTAACTTCCAGCGGAGAGAGGAAGGTGGTCGAGAAGTGGCCCATGTTGTGGCTATTCAGCCTGAGGGTGGAGGTCAAGCTAGGGTGTATGCTCAGCGGGAGGGGAGGAATGACGCGGATGTGATTGCAGGTACCTTTACTTTGCAATCCTTGTCATTACTTTCCTTGATAGATTCTGGATCTACGCATTCATACATTTTGCGTGAGCATGCTGAGTTGCTTGGTTTGCCTGTTGAGTCTTTGGATGTTGGTGTTCGTGTCACTAGTTCTTTTGGTGAGACTGTTGTGACTCGAAAGTTGTATAGAAGGTGTCCTTTGGTTGTTCAAGAACATGTTTTTCATGTTGATCTCATGGAGTTGCCTTTCTATGGTTTTGATGTAATCCTTGGTATGGATTGGCTTGCTGAGCATCGTGCTGTTGTGGATTGTGAAAATAACCGAGTTTCGCTGAAGCTTGCGGATGATTATGAAGTGGTTGTGGTTGGTGAGAATGTGAAGTTTCTTGCCAATGTGGTGTCTATCTTGGAGGCGAGCCGGATGATGAGGCAAGGTTGTGAAGCTTATCTAGCTTTTGTGATGAATCCTAGCTCTAAGGAGTTGCGTGTGCAAGATATCAGAGTTGTGAAGGAGTTTCCTGGTGTGTTTCCTGAGGAGTTGCCTGGTTTACCTCCTAATCGCGAGGTGGAGTTTGGAATTGAGCTGTATGAGAATACAACTCCTGTGTCCATTACTCCCTATAGAATGGCACCTAAGGAGCTGAAGGAGCTGAAGACGCAGTTGCAAGAGTTGCTTGATCGTGGTTTCATTCGGCCAAGTGTATCACCTTAGGGAGCACCGGTCTTGTTTGTGAAGAAGAAGGATGGCACTATGAGAATGTGCATTGATTATCGTCAGCTGAATAAGTTGACTATCAAGAATCAGTATCCTTTGTCGAGAATTGATGATCTCTTTGATCAATTTCGGGGAGCAGCTGTGTTCTCTAAGATTGACTTGAGGTCAGGGTATTACCAGTTGAAGGTGAAGGATGGGGATGTGCCTAAGACAGCTTTCAGGACAAGGTATGGGCATTATGAGTTCCTTGTGATGCCGTTTGGTTTGACAAATGCTCCTGCTGCTTTCATGGACATGATGAATCGTGTGTTTCATGAATACCTGGATAAGTTTGTTGTGGTGTTCATTGATGATATCCTCGTGTACTCGCGTACTGAGGAGGAGCATGAAGAGCATTTGAGGATTGTGCTGCAAGCTTTGTTGGAGAATCAACTTTATGCTAAGCTGAGCAAGTGTGAGTTCTGGCTTAAGGAGGTGGTGTTTCTTGGGCATGTAGTTTCTGCTGAGGGGATTCGTGTTGATCCTCAGAAGATTGAGGCGGTGATGAATTGGAAGGTTCCTAAGTCTGTTCATGAGGTTCGTAGTTTCCTTGGTTTGGCAGGATACTACCGGAGGTTTGTGGATGGGTTTTCTAAGATTGCTGCACCTTTGACGAAGTTGTTGCAGAAAGATGTTAAGTATGAGTGGACGGAAGCGAGACAGCAGGCTTTTGAGAAGCTGAAGGCGGCTTTGACGCAAGCTCCTATCTTGGTTCAGCTTGAATCAGGGAAAGAGTTTGTGGTCTACAGTGATGCGTCCTATGTTGGTTTGGGATGTGTGCTGATGCAGGAGGGTAAGGTTGTGGCTTATGCATCACGGCAGCTGAAGGTTCATGAGTGCAATTATCCTACGCATGATATTGAGTTGGCTGCAGTGGTTTTTGCTCTGAAGATCTAGAGACTTTATCTGTATGGTGAGAAGTGTACTGTGTACACGGATCACAAGAGTTTGAGGTATCTGATGTCTCAGAAGGAGTTGAATCTTAGGCATCGGCGTTGGTTGGAGTTGCTCAAGGATTATGATTTGACGATTGAGTATCATCCTGGAAAGGCTAATGTTGTAGCGGATGCCTTGAGTAGGAAGGTGGCTGTTGAGCTGAGGGCTATGTTTGCCAGATTGAGTATTTCGCGAGATGGTGGTCTTGTGGCTGAGTTGCAAGTGAGACCATCTTTGGTTCAGTTGATCAAGGAAAATCAGTTGCTGGATGATTCCTTGGTGTCTCATGTTCAGGATATAGCGGAGGGTAGGCCTTCAGATTTCTGTTTTAATGATGATGGTGTGTTGTGTTTTGGGAGTCGAATAGTAGTGCCCAATGATGTTGAGTTGAGGCGTACTATTCTGACTGAAGGTCATAGTAGTCCTTTTGCTATGCACCCTGGTAGTACTAAGATGTATCGTGATCTTCGGGATGAGTACTATTGGGTGGGTTTGAAAAAGGATGTTGCAGAGTTTGTGAGCAAGTGTTTGGTGTGTCAGCGAGTTAAGGCTGAGCATCAGGTTCCTTCAGGATTGTTGCAACCGTTGAGAATCCCTGAATGGAAGTGGGAGAGGGTTACCATGGATTTTGTATCTGGTTTACCTTTGTCACCATCGAAGAAGAATTCGGTGTGGGTGATTGTGGATCGCCTGACGAAGTGTGCGCATTTCTTGCCTGTGAATACTACGTTTTCCTTGGATAAGCTTGCAGAGCTGTACATTGCTGAGATTGTGCGGCTTCATGGTGTGCCTAAGTCGATTGTGTCGGATAGGGATCCGAGGTTCATATCGCGTTTCTGGCAGTGTTTGCATCAAGCTTTGGGTACAAGGTTGAATTTCAGTACATCCTATCATCCTCAGTCGGATGGTCAGTCAGAACGTGTTATCCAGATTTTGGAGGATATGTTGAGGTGCTGCGTGATTGAGTTTCAGGGCTCTTGGGAGAAGCATTTGCCTTTGGTGGAGTTTGCTTATAACAATAGTTATCAGGCAAGTATTCAAATGGCACCTTATGAGGCTTTTTACGGGAGGAAGTGTAGGACTCCTCTTTGTTGGGCTGAAACGGGTCAGAAGTTGGTTTCGATGCCAGCTTTGTTGAAAGGAACCACCGAGAAGGTGAAGCTCATTTGTGAGCGTTTGAAGTCAGCTTCTGATCGGCAAAAGTCTTACGCGGATTTGAAGCGTAAGGAGATTGAGTATGCGGTGGGTGACCGTGTGTTTTTGAAGGTTTCGCCTTGGAAGAAGGTGATGAGGTTTGGCCGGAAGGGTAAGTTGAGCCCTAGGTACATTGGACCATATGAGGTGGTTGAGCGTGTGGGTCCTGTTGCGTACAAGTTGAGGCTACCACAAGAGTTGGAGAAGATTCATGATGTGTTTCATGTTTCTATGCTCTGGAAGTATAGATCTGATCCTTCGCATGTGATGCCTGTGGAGGAAGTGGAATTGAATCCGGATTTGACCTATGATGAGGAAGCGGTGAAGGTTCTGGATTCGGATAGCAAGGTTCTTCGTGGCAAGACCATTGAGTTGGTGAAGGTGTTGTGGAAGCACCGTGGTGTTGAAGAAGCCACGTGGGAGCGAAAGGAAGACATGCTAAAGCAGTTTCCTTATCTCTTTCCTTTAGGTAAATTTCGGGGATGAAATTTCTTAAGGGGGGGGGAGAGTTGTAACGCCCCGGTTTTGGGCTTAGAAGTTTTGGGCGTTGACCGGTTCGGTCAAAGTGCTGTTCGAATATATAAAGGTGAAATTAGGAAAGCCTAGTTCGGGTTGCATTAAAAATATGGAAAAATGTTCTAAAATCCTCTTTTAATATATATAAGTGAACTGTGAAATCAATTTTACAAAATGAGGTTTGGAAGGGTGACATTTTGGCTAGTGACCAAAATGTAATTTTTGAAAGTTGCGTAACTGTTTTAGAAAGGATTGAAACTTTGAATCTTTAAGGAGCTATTTACCCAAAGGGAGTTTCTCCAGATTTTTCTAAGATATTTAGTGATTTAATTCTGATTTTAAAACAAAAGAAAAGTGGAGGGAAGTTATTTTCCTATTTTGCAACTAACTTTCCATATTTTCCAATTTTCCTTTTCTCTCATTTTCTCTCAACCCAAACATCTTTTCTCCAGAGATTTTCTTCTGATTTTGTCACTTAAATCTCTCTTTTCAATCCTCTTTTGATTGTTAATCATCTCATCAACAAAACCTCACCATTTGCTAGTTGATTCTTCAAGCTTTTTGGTTCTAAAAAGGGAGAAACTCAAGTTTGAAGGTAAGAACGTCCTTCTCCTCTAAACTCTCAGTTCTTTACTGAAATTCCTAAGTTCTCAATCCTTAATTGATGTTTTATAAGTGGTTTTAAAATTGTGTGATGGATCTTGGCTTAAAATGCATGATTTGGTGATTTTTGGTGGATTTTCGTTTGATCTGATTGGGTTGTGTTTTAAGGTGTTAATTTGATGATAAATGAATGTTAATTTGATAAGGAATTGAGTTTTAATTAATGCAATCCCGGATAGGTTGAATTTCCTAAGTTTAGCTTGTGATTCTTGGTTGTTTTGGGGTGATCTTGTGGATCTGATGTTGCTGGAGGTATAAGGATGTTGTTAGGTTCCTTTTAGATGTAAAATGTTGTTAAAGGATGTGTAGTTTTGATGGTTTATGGCTGGGCATTTTTGAGGAGTTGTTTGGATGCATTTTCGGTTGTGTTTGGTGGCCGAAAATGGAGTGTGGATGAGAGCAGCGAGTTTAGGTGCTTTCATTGAAGCTATTAATGCATGATGATGCACTAATCCTCTGCTTTGATGTGTTAAAATAGGGGAGTCATCTTTGGATCCAAGTGGTGGTGATCCGGAAGCTTGATTTGTGCTTCGGCAAGAGGCGAAGTGGAATCGGTGAGTGAAATTGGGTTTTCGGCTTTGAAACCAATGTCTTGGGAGCTTAGTTTAAGTCTAAGCAACTTTACTAAGCTCAAGTGTAAGTTTTCGGAAAAACTCTCTAGTGGTGGCCATGGTTTGGTTGTTATGCAATGTGGTTTATTGCATGTTTTAAATTCTGTTTTGAAAGCATGATTTAGCATGGTTATTGCTGATTTTGTAAGCCATATGTTGAAGGAAGCTCAAGGTAAGAGTTCCTTGTTTTTGAACATTGTTTAAATGTGGTTTGATGCTTAAAAATGCATGATGTCTATGGCTTGGTTAAATGCATTAAAACAGTGGATTATTTGATGATAATGATGTATATTGGCAAGTGATGTTTTGAAAAAGGTTAAGGTCACTAAGGTGGTTAAAAGTCCTTGAGTGAGCCTTGTGGATTCTAAGAACTTCATGGTGGTTAAAAGTCCATGAGTGATTCTTGTTAAGGTCACTAAGGTGGTTAAAAGTCCTTGAGTGAGCCTTGTTACTTAAGAACATCAAGGTGGTTAAAAGTCCTTGGATGGTTCTTGTTAAGGACACAAAGGTGGTTAAAAGTCCTTGTGTGGTCCTTGCCATGGTGTTTAAAAGTCCATGGGCAAAGGTGTTTAAAAGTCCTTGGGGCCAAGGTGTTTAAAAGTCCTTGGGGTGAAACTTGTAAGGACACAAAGGTGGTTAAAAGTCCTTGTGTGGTCCTTGTGAACTATAAGATCACAATGGTGTTTAAAAGTCCATGTGTGAGTCTTATGTTGATCTTGTTTTAAAAAGATGGAATTTATCACTTGTGGCCAATATGACATGTATTGATATGGAAGCATGTAATGCTTGTTTAAGAATGCTTGTAAGCATGTATAAATGATGTTTTGAAGTATGATTTATAAAGTGTTTTTATAAATGCATTATTGAATGGTTTTAAATGAGCATTCCTCACTAAGCTTTTGCTTACGCTCTCTTTCTTTTCTTAAACCAATAATTCAGAGCATTAAAGTGTATTGAGGGCAGCAAGGAAGGCAAGCAACCAAGTGGAAACTAAGCTCAAGTATGGAAAGGTTTCTTAACACTTTTTAGCTTTTGGCATTTGGCAATGGGGGACCTATGTGAATGTTTTGGGACAGGTTTTGAACTCCCTAAGTTTGTTTAAAGTTGTTAATAATGCTGAATTTTGTAATTGGCCATTATGTGTTGGTTTGGAGGTTTTATGCTTGAATGGTTTGCTTGAGTAGGAAGCATGCCATTAGAATTGGGGCTTTTCATATTTGATGCTTAATTATTGATTGGTTGATGCAAATATGTCTCTTGTATGTTGTATGAGTTGCTGGTAAAGTTTGGTAGCAATTGGAGCATGTTTGGTTGATCAATTGTGTGTTTAAGCAAGAAATTTGCTGCATTCTATGCAGGCTGTTTCGGAACAGTACCTACCGTTTCGGAACGGGTGCCTTGTAGCAGCCTAGGCGTCCGAAACGGAAGACACCGTTCCGAAACGGAAAGCCCTCTGCCAGCCCTCGTTTCGGTACGCGTTGCGGAACGGCCCCGCGTTTCGAAACAGGTGCTCCCTGTTTCGGAACACAAGACCGTTGGGGGCTGACATTGGTAGTTAAATGTTTTGGAATGTATGCGTTTTGGTCCTGAATCTTGGTTGTGCAATTGTATGAGTTTGGGATGTCCGTTTGAGCTGAAATTTGGCAGTGAAGCATGAAACCTGATTAATTTCAAGATGGTAACTCTAATTTGGGTTAAGACCTTATAATTTACAGAATTTACAATTTGGTCCCTAAAGTTGTAAATTGTTCAATTGGGTCCCTGTTTGATCTCTGATGTTTATGATCTTTGAGTATGTTGTTTGAGTGATCATAACTAGGGTTAATGTGCATCTAGACAAGTTTAAAAAGAAAAAAAAGGTCGTTAATCAAGGTTGACTTTCGGGTTGACTTTGGTTTTCCCCGTGTGACTTTCTTAATTCGGGTCAACCGTCTAGGCCGGGTTAAGGGGGTTACATTTGGTGGTATCAGAGGTGAGTTCTCGAGTAATTGGGAATGAATGTGTGCATGATTGAAGTATGTATGCTTGTTGAGTGAAAGCATGATGAATGGTTTGTGAATTTGATGCAATTGAGTTGTATGCTGTGGTGAAGCATGTTGTGGGTGCCCATTGCCAAATCAAAGCTAATGTAATGATGTTGATTTTAAATTAAATTGAGCTTGAGTACTTGGATTTCTTACCTTGCTGGACCTGACTTTGTTTGTTTGCATTGTGATTGTGTTGTTAGAGTATGGCACCACGTAGAGAGTTGAGAAGTAATGTGCGAGCTACGGCTCCGAATGAGAATGAGAATGAGGAAAATGCGGGAAGTGCGGTGTTACCTCCTCCTCCACCTGGTGGTGGTGGTGCTGAGGGAGAAAGAGCAGAAGCTGCAGCTGGTGCTGGAGCTGCTGGACCTGAAGCTGGTCAGGGGCAAGCTATGCCTGACATGACGATGTTGGTACAAGCTATTGCTGGTGCTTTTCGAGCGGCAGTAGCTGGAGCTCAAGGAGCTGGGCATCAGGGAGATGCTGGTGTTAGACTACCTTTGGAGCGTTTATGCAGTCTTGGTGGGACTGAGTTCAGGGGTTTGTCTGCGGAAGGTTCTGAATCCTTGATGGAGAGTACCAAGAGGATCTTGGGTCAGATGAGTTGCACTGATGTGCAAAAGCTGGGGTGTGTTGTATCCTTGCTACAGGATGATGCTTATACGTGGTGGACGACCACTATAGCTGGGATGGCTGAAGCTGACATAACTTGGATATTCTTTCAGAATGTGTTCAAGAGAAGGTATCTTGGTGTGAGGTACCGGGATGAAAAGAAGCGTGAGTTCATGTCTCTTACCCAGGGGAGCATGACTGTGGCTGAGTATGAAGTGCAGTTTGTTCGACTCAGTCAGTATGCACCGGAGCTGGTACCTGATGAGCGGGCGAGGTGCGAAAGATTCCGTTATGGTTTAGTGACGGATGTGAAAATGTATGTGCTGGCCACCGAGTATGATGATTTTGATGTGTTGGTAGGCCGAGCCAAGGATATTGAGATGAACTTGGGTTTATCTGCTAGAGGTGCTGGAGCAAGTGCTGGAAAGCGAGCAGCTGAGTATAGTTCCGGTGGTGGACGGAACAATAGAGGACGTGATCAGAAGTATCAGTCCTCGGCCAAGAGAGGTGGTGGTGTACCTGCTCAGGGAGGCAATGCTAGAGCTGATCCGAGTGCGTGTTGGATTTGTAGTTCACGTGGTCACATGAAGCGTGACTGTCCTCGTGCTGTGAGGGAGGTACAAGCTCCTGTTGCGGCAGCTGGTAACGGGTGCTGGAATTGTGGATCTGCGGATCATTTGAGGCGAGAGTGTCCTATGTTGGCTGGTGGCCAAGTGCGTGCTCCTGTTGTTGCTGCAGCGCAGAGAGGTCGTGGGCGCGGCCGTGGTAACTTCCAGCGGAGAGAGGAAGGTGGTCGAGGAGTGGCCCATGTTGTGGCTATTCAGCCTGAGGGTGGAGGTCAAGCTAGGGTGTATGCTGAGCGAGAGGGGAGGAATGACGCGGATGTGATTGCAGGTACCTTTACTTTGCAATCCTTGTCATTACTTTCCTTGATAGATTCTGGATCTACGCATTCATACATTTTGCGTGAGCATGCTGAGTTGCTTGGTTTGCCTGTTGAGTCTTTGGATGTTGGTGTTCGTGTCACTAGTTCTTTTGGTGAGACTGTTGTGACTCGAAAGTTGTATAGAAGGTGTCCTTTGGTTGTTCAAGAACATGTTTTTCATGTTGATCTCATGGAGTTGCCTTTCTATGGTTTTGATGTAATCCTTGGTATGGATTGGCTTGCTGAGCATCGTGCTGTTGTGGATTGTGAAAATAAGCGAGTTCGCTGAAGCTTGCGGATGATTATGAAGTGGTTGTGGTTGGTGAGAATGTGAAGTTTCTTGCCAATGTGGTGTCTATCTTGGAGGCGAGCCGGATGATGAGGCAAGGTTGTGAAGCTTATCTAGCTTTTGTGATGAATCCTAGCTCTAAGGAGTTGCGTGTGCAAGATATCAGAGTTGTGAAGGAGTTTCCTGGTGTGTTTCCTGAGGAGTTGCCTGGTTTACCTCCTAATCGCGAGGTGGAGTTTGGAATTGAGCTGTATGAGAATACAACTCTTGTGTCCATTACTCCCTATGGAATGGCACCTAAGGAGCTGAAGGAGCTGAAGACGCAGTTGCAAGAGTTGCTTGATCGTGGTTTCATTCGGCCAAGTGTATCACCTTGGGGAGCACCGGTCTTGTTTGTGAAGAAGAAGGATGGCAATATGAGAATGTGGATTGATTATCGTCAGCTGAATAAGTTGACTATCAAGAATCGGTATCCTTTGCCGAGAATTGATGATCTCTTTGATCAATTTCGGGGAGCAGCTGTGTTCTCTAAGATTGACTTGAGGTCAGGGTATTACCAGTTGAAGGTGAAGGATGGGGATGTGCCTAAGACAGCTTTCAGGACAATGTATGGGCATTATGAGTTCCTTGTGATGCCGTTTGGTTTGACAAATGCTCCTGCTGCTTTCATGGACATGATGAATCGTGTGTTTCATGAATACCTGGATAAGTTTGTTGTGGTGTTCATTGATGATATCCTCGTGTACTCGCGTACTGAGGAGGAGCATGAAGAGCATTTGAGGATTGTGCTGCAAGCTTTGTTGGAGAATCAACTTTATGCTAAGCTGAGCAAGTGTGAGTTCTGGCTTAAGGAGGTGGTGTTTCTTGGGCATGTAGTTTCTGCTGAGAGGATTCGTGTTGATCCTCAGAAGATTGAGGCGGTGATGAATTGGAAGGTTCCTAAGTCTGTTCATGAGGTTCGTAGTTTCCTTGGTTTGGCAGGATACTACCGGAGGTTTGTGGATGGGTTTTCTAAGATTGCTGCACCTTTGACGAAGTTGTTGCAGAAAGATGTTAAGTATGAGTGGACGGAAGCGAGACAGCAGGCTTTTGAGAAGCTGAAGGCGGCTTTGACGCAAGCTCCTATCTTGGTTCAGCCTGAATCAGGGAAAGAGTTTGTGGTCTACAGTGATGCGTCCTATGTTGGTTTGGGATGTGTGCTGATGCAGGACGGTAAGGTTGTGGCTTATGCATCGCGACAGCTGAAGGTGCATGAGTGCAATTATCCTACGCATGATATTGAGTTGGCTGCAGTGGTTTTTGCTCTGAAGATCTAGAGACTTTATCTGTATGGTGAGAAGTGTACTGTGTACACGGATCACAAGAGTTTGAGGTATCTGATGTCTCAGAAAGAGTTGAATCTTAGGCATCGGCGTTGGTTGGAGTTGCTCAAGGATTATGATTTGACGATTGAGTATCATCCTGGAAAGGCTAATGTTGTAGCGGATGCCTTGAGTAGGAAGGTAGCTGTTGAGCTGAGGGCTATGTTTGCCAGATTGAGTATTTCGCGAGATGGTGGTCTTGTGGCTGAGTTGCAAGTGAGACCATCTTTGGTTCAGTTGATCAAGGAAAATCAGTTGCTGGATGATTCCTTGGTGTCTCATGTTCAGTATATAGCGGAGGGTAGGCCTTCGGATTTCTGTTTTAATGATGATGGTGTATTGTGTTTTGGGAGTCGAATAGTAGTGCCCAATGATGTTGAGTTGAGGCGTACTATTCTGACTGAAGGTCATAGTAGTCCTTTTGCTATGCACCCTGGTAGTACTAAGATGTATCGTGATCTTCGGGATGAGTACTATTGGGTGGGTTTGAAAAAGGATGTTGCAGAGTTTGTGAGCAAGTGTTTGGTGTGTCAGCGAGTTAAGGCTGAGCATCAGGTTCCTTTAGGATTGTTGCAACCGTTGAGAATCCCTGAATGGAAGTGGGAGAGGGTTACCATGGATTTTGTATCTGGTTTACCTTTGTCACCATTGAAGAAGAATTCGGTGTGGGTGATTGTGGATCGCCTGACGAAGTGTGCGCATTTCTTGCTTGTGCATACTACGTTTTCCTTGGATAAGCTTGCAGAGCTGTACATTGCTGAGATTGTGCGGCTGCATGGTGTGCCTAAGTCGATTGTGTCGGATAGGGATCCGAGGTTCACATCGCGTTTCTGGCAGTGTTTGCATCAAGCTTTGGGTACAAGGTTGAATTTCAGTACATCCTATCATCCTCAGTCGGATGGTCAGTCAGAACGTGTTATCCAGATTTTGGAGGATATGTTGAGGTGCTGCGTGATTGAGTTTCAGGGCTCTTCGGAGAAGCATTTGCCTTTGGTGGAGTTTGCTTATAACAATAGTTATCAGGCAAGTATTCAAATGGCACCTTATGAGGCTTTGTACGAGAGGAAGTGTAGGACTCCTCTTTGTTGGGCTGAAACGGGTCAGAAGTTGGTTTCGATGCCAGCTTTGTTGAAAGGAACCACCGAGAAGGTGAAGCTCATTTGTGAGCGTTTGAATGCAGCTTCTGATCGGCAAAAGTCTTACGCGGATTTGAAGCGTAAGGAGATTGAGTATGCGGTGGGTGACCGTGTGTTTTTGAAGGTTTCGCCTTGGAAGAAGGTGATGAGATTTGGCCGGAAGGGTAAGTTGAGCCCTAGTTACATTGGACCATATGAGGTGGTTGAGCGTGTGGGTCCTGTTGCGTACAAGTTGAGGCTACCACAAGAGTTGGAGAAGATTCATGATGTGTTTCATGTTTCTATGCTCCGGAAGTATAGATCTGATCCTTCGCATGTGATGCCTGTGGAGGAAGTGGAATTGAATCCGGATTTGACCGATGATGAGGAAGCGGTGAAGGTTCTGGATTCGGATAGCAAGGTTCTTCGTGGCAAGACCATTGAGTTGGTGAAGGTGTTGTGGAAGCACCGTGGTGTTGAAGAAGCCACGTGGGAGCGGAAGGAAGACATGCTGAAGCAGTTTCCTTATCTCTTTCCTTCAGGTAAATTTCGGGGACGAAATTTCTTATGGGGGGAGAGTTGTAACGCCCCGGTTTTGGGCTTAGAAGTTTTGGGCGTTGACCGGTTCGGTCAAAGTGCTGTTCGAATATATAAAGGTGAAATTAGGAAAGCCTAGTTCGGGTTGCATTAAAAATATGGAAAAATGTTCTAAAATCCTCTTTTAATATATATAAGTGAACTGTGAAATCAATTTTACAAAATGAGGTTTGGAAGGGTGACATTTTGGCTAGTGACCAAAATGTAATTTTTGAAAGTTGCGTAGCTGTTTTAGAAAGGATTGAAACTTTGAATCTTTAAGGAGCTATTTACCCAAAGGGAGTTTCTCCAGATTTTTCTAAGATATTTAGTGATTTAATTCTGATTTTAAAACAAAAGAAAAGTGGAGGGAAGTTATTTTCCTATTTTGCAACTAACTTTCCATATTTTCCAATTTTCCTTTTCTCTCAACCCAAACATCTTTTCTCCAGAGATTTTCTTCTGATTTTGTCACTTAAATCTCTCTTTTCAATCCTCTTTTGATTGTTAATCATCTCATCAACAAAACCTCACCATTTGCTTGTTGATTCTTCAAGCTTTTTGGTTCTAAAAAGGGAGGAACTCAAGTTTGGAGGTAAGAACGTCCTTCTCCTCTAAACTCTCAGTTCTTTACTGAAATTCCTAAGTTCTCAATCCTTAATTGATGTTTTATAAGTGGTTTTAAAATTGTGTGATGGATCTTGGCTTAAAATGCATGATTTGGTGATTTTTGGTGGATTTTCGTTTGATCTGATTGGGTTGTGTTTTAAGGTGTTAATTTGATGATAAATGAATGTTAATTTGATAAGGAATTGAGTTTTAATTAATGCAATCCCGGATAGGTTGAATTTCCTAAATTTAGCTTGTGATTCTTGGTTGTTTTGGGGTGATCTTGTGGATCTGATGTTGCTGGAGGTATAAGGATGTTGTTAGGTTCCTTTTAGATGTAAAATGATGTTAAAGGATGTGTAATTTTGATGGTTTATGGCTGGGCATTGTTGAGGAGTTGTTTGGATGCATTTTCGGTTGTGTTTGGTGGCCGAAAATGGAGTGTGGATGAGAGCAGCGAGTTTAGGTGCTTTCATTGAAGCTATTAATGCATGATGATGCACTAATCCTCTGCTTTGATGTGTTAAAACAGGGGAGTCATCTTTGGATCCAAGTGGTGGTGATCCGGAAGCTTGATTTGTGCTTCGGCAAGAGGCGAAGTGGAATCGGTGAGTGAAATTGGGTTTTCGGCTTTGAAACCAATGTCTTGGGAGCTTAGTTTAAGTCTAAGCAACTTTACTAAGCTCAAGTGTAAGTTTTCAGAAAAACTCTCTAGTGGTGGCCATGGTTTGGTTGTTATGCAATGTGGGTTATTGCATGTTTTAAATTCTGTTTTGAAAGCATGATTTAGCATGGTTATTGCTGATTTTGTAAGCCATATGTTGAAGGAAGCTCAAGGTAAGAGTTCCTTGTTTTTGAACATTGTTTAAATGTGGTTTGATGCTTAAAAATGCATGATGTCTATGGCTTGGTTAAATGCTTTAAAACAGTGGATTATTTGATGATAATGATGTATATTGGCAAGTGATGTTTTGAAAAAGGTTAAGGTCACTAAGGTGGTTAAAAGTCCTTGAGTGAGCCTTGTGTATTCTAAGAACTTCATGGTGGTTAAAAGTCCATGAGTGATTCTTGTTAAGGTCACTAAGGTGGTTTAAAGTCCTTGAGTGAGCCTTGTTACTTAAGAACATCAAGGTGGTTAAAAGTCCTTGGATGGTTCTTGTTAAGGACACAAAGGTGGTTAAAAGTCCTTGTGTGGTCCTTGCCATGGTGTTTAAAAGTCCATGGGCCAAGGTGTTTAAAAGTCCTTGGGGCCAAGGTGTTTAAAAGTCCTTGGGGTGAAACTTGTAAGGACACAAAGGTGGTTAAAAGTCCTTGTGTGGTCCTTGTGAACTATAAGATCACAATGGTGTTTAAAAGTCCATGTGTGAGTCTTATGTTGATCTTGTTTTAAAAAGATGGAATTTATCACTTGTGGCCAATATGACATGTATTGATATGGAAGCATGTAATGCTTGTTTAAGAATGCTTGTAAGCATGTATAAATGATGTTTTGAAGTATGATTTATAAAGTGTTTTTATAAATGCATTATTGAATGGTTTTAAATGAGCATTCCTCACTAAGCTTTTGCTTACGCTCTCTTTCTTTTCTTAAACCAATAATTCAGAGCATTAAAGTGTATTGAGGGCAGCAAGGAAGGCAAGCAACCAAGTGGAAACTAAGCTCAAGTATGGAAAGGTTTCTTAACACTTTTTAGCTTTTGGCATTTGGCAATGGGGGACCTATGTGAATGTTTTGGGAGAGGTTTTGAACTCCCTAAGTTTGTTTAAAGTTGTTAATAATGCTGATTTTTGTAATTGGCCATTATGTGTTGGTTTGGAGGTTTTATGCTTGAATGGTTTGCTTGAGTAGGAAGCATGCCATTAGAATTGGGGCTTTTCATATTTGATGCTTAATTGTTGATTGGTTGATGCAAATATGTCTCTTGTATGTTGTATGAGTTGCTGGTAAAGTTTGGTAGCAATTGGAGCATGTTTGGTTGATCAATTGTGTGTTTAAGCAAGCAATTTGCTGCATTCTATGCAGGCTGTTTCGGAACAGTACCTACCGTTTCGGAACGAGTGCCTTGTAGCAGCCCAGGCGTCCGAAACGGAAGACACCGTTCCGAAACGGAAAGCCCTCTGCCAGCCCTCGTTTCGGTACGCGTTGCGGAACGGCCCCGCGTTTCGAAACAGGTGCTCCCTGTTTCGGAACACGAGATCGTTGGGGGCTGACATTGGTAGTTAAATGTTTTGGAATGTATGCGTTTTGGTCCTGAATCTTGTTTGTGCAATTGTATGAGTTTGGGATGTCCGTTTGAGCTGAAATTTGGCAGTGAAGCATGAAACCTGATTAATTTCAAGATGGTAACTCTAATTTGGGTTAAGACCTTATAATTTACAGAATTTACAATTTGGTCCCTAAAGTTGTAAATTGTTCAATTGGGTCCCTGTTTGATCTCTGATGTTTATGATCTTTGAGTATGTTGTTTGAGTGATCATAACTAGGGTTAATGTGCATCTAGACAAGTTTAAAAAGAAAAAAAAAGGGTCGTTAATCAAGGTTGACTTTCGGGTTGACTTTGGTTTTCCCCGTGTGACTTTCTTAATTCGGGTCAACCGTCTAGGCCGGGTTAAGGGGGTTACACTTAACTCTTAAATTTAAAATTTTAGATTACTTGAGATAATTAAGAGTTTAATTTGATCCAAGCTATTTTGTATCCATCACAAGGATCAATCAAACCCCTTTTCTCTCCATATTCTTCATCACTATCACGATCATGATCATCATTGACCTTGGATGTCTACTTAAATCAAAATGGTGAACTGCTCGAAATCTAACAACCATCATCCGTCTCACGTTGACCATCAACAATTAGTGCGATGAATGTGGACAACCTTTGTACTGAGAGAATCAATGATGATGAAATCTCAAAGCAAATAACTTCATTCTACAACCTCATACATTTTTTCAATCAATGATGGTGAAAGGAGGGGCATGTCATAAATTAGATGACACCCCACATATGGGCGACCCAAGACCCCTTAAGCAGATTGAATGTAGCAATAAAATGTGAACAAAAGGGAGACAAAGGATGGCACATGACTTGACCTATCGATATAGAAAGATAGGAAAAATGGGACACCAACCTCTTACAATACAAGTCTTTTTCCCACGATGAAGGAACACAAAATTTTCCAAGTACTCTGAGGAAACAATTCTACATCGCACATGAGGCAAAAGCACTAGCCGGACAACCAACCTTAATTACGACCCAAGTTAGTTTAGTGATAGGACAATCCCAAGTGGAGACGTAAATCCGCATTGTCAACCATGTATTTTACTTAGCTTGAGGTGAAGAAACACCCACAAATAATGTAGAAATACACCTGGAAAATCAACGTGAATACCCTCACTTAGGCTTAGAAATCTTAACCATATCCTTAAGTATAGAGAAACCCGCACTACATAGCTATAATGGAAGACATCTATGATCTACTCCAGCCTAAAAGGCAAAGGATTGCCTAACTCACAAACTCACTCCCGCTTCAAGAGGCATAGAGAAAATCTAACATGAAACCCTATATTATACTTCAATAGCTCGTTATATACTTTCTTACAAGAACATCAACATATTTCTATCCACATACTAATACATAACCACATATGGTTATTGTAAAGTAACACTCCATCTTTCTGTATCGTTGAAACACACGACACAACAATACACAAATTCACATTTCACTTGAGTAAATTATTGTTAAATCCTCAAAAGTACTATTTTCCCACATATATTGCCATGTTTTTTCTTTCCTTTGAGTATATATTCATGCATTTAGTTAGTAGAATCATACATTTGTATAAGGGAGTTAGGGAACGTTTCTTTTGCCAGAGTAAAGGTGTATTTCTTTGCTTTAGTGTGCATGGCAGGTTAGGTGCAGGAGCAGGACAATAACAGGAAGGAACAGTTGGCAGAGCAGAGTGAAGGACCATAAGAGAAATGCAAGTCGAGTTGGCAGAAGCAGGACGAGGATCGCCAAACTTGGTTGGAAAGAGAATGATGGTCTATGTCCGGTTAGTTAGTCGTTGCTCTTGTCTCAAGTGCGTAACCAACTTTCAAATTCAAACCTAATATAGGGTTTTCATGTGTGCCTATTTAAAGGAATCCCAACGATGAACAAAGGGATCAAATCAATCAAGGAGGCTGCACTGTGGTGAAAAGGGCAAACTGTGGTTTGACCAGGCTATGACTGAGAGCTTTGGATCCAATAAAGGGCTACATCGACGTACCTCCTTCTTTTTCTATTTCTCTTTCATTTTAGTTATGATTTTTATGATTTTTTTGTTAAAAACGACATGGTGTTGATGGTTCCTCCAACCATGAACTAAATTTCTTAAGTTGGGGATGTTTTTGCGATGAACGCTCAGTTATTTTTCAACTTTTAATAATTGAATGCCTTGGCATTTTTTTATCTTGCTAGTTCTCCATTTTCTTTGATTGATTTCCAGATGATAGTTGACATTGTATGCCAATTATCTATTACTATCGTAATAGACTTAGGAGATAATGATTAATTGCCAGATATAAAGGTGAAAAGCTTCAACAGAAGATGTTCAAGTAGACGAGCTTACTTCGGGAGTGAATCTACCATTTAGGAGTAAATATTAAAACTTTGTCTATAGCACCCCTTTCCCGGCCTGGTCGAGAATCATGTCACTTTATAAATAATGTGATAAGCGATGTTATTAGATATGGCATTCAAGGATAAGCAATACACAAATCTAATTAATCTATTTCGAGTATATGAATATCCAATTAGGACCAATATAAACTTTTACCATTTTTAGGGACTAAATTATAATTTCAGTATTTTAGCAGCCCTTATCTGTAGTTAATCTTACTAAAATGAAATTCATCATACAAAAAATGTCCATGTAAATTTTCATGTTATTTGGAGTTCATTTACCCTCTCAATTAGACTATGCAAGATTGAGTGGCCACTTTATAAATAATGTAAAACTGAGTTCTATAGCTTTTAACTGAATTAACTAACACCGTACCGATACCCTTATGACCGTATTGGTACGCTAAGACTAAATTCCAAATTCCAGATTCAAGGGTAATAAGCCCGTATCGATACGGTTGAAGGTCGTACCAATACTGGTTGATCACGTTGACTTCGTATCGATACGCCTTGACCCCGTATCGATACCATTTTGTTTCCAAATTCCAGTAGCCAAAATTTGTACCGATACGCCTCAACTGTATCGGTACGCCCTTTTGACCATCCTTGACTCAACCAAATATGCAAGGCCGTATCGATACACCATCAATTGTATCGATACGCCTTGCCCTATAATGATAGATTTTTGCTGGTTTATAATTGATTTGACCTACCAAAAATTATTTAAATGCAATGAAATTTTACACGCAATATTTCAATACTGTAAACTACTTGCATGCAAAATTTTAGAACCATTCGAATTTTTTTACTATGTTTTCACCTTTAGGGGCCAAATATGGACTTTTAATCCATTTTAAGCCATACAAAAAGTTCATTTGGAGCCTTATGCACTAACACATCACAAGCACATTTTGTACATAACAAAAGAACCTTATAAGACTATTCCAATTACTTTGCCACCCTACTAGGATTTCATAGGTTCGATACACATTACTTTAGGTGTGCTTGTGACTTGTGCAACGCAACAACTTCTCTGATCTCCGATAGTCGAATCTCTTAACCTGAAATGGATGAAATGCAATGCATTAGGCATATATTGCCTAGTGAGGTAGTCAAAACAATGGCAATAACAAAGCAATGCATGACAATTCAAGTGATAACAATAACGATGCAACAACTATAATTATTAATGCAATGATCATGTTCAATAGCGATATTTCATATTTTAACAATAACCCTTGGATTGATTCTGGATAGTGGATACGTGAATTCCTACGCCTCGCCAATTCAATAAAATGGTCTAGCCCCTCTGCCTCGCCAATGTGACCAATACCACAACACATCCCTCCACCTCGCCAAATCATATAGGCCGTATTCATAGGACCGTAGTCTACCCGTACACTGAGCTCATGAATTCTATGGCATGCCAATTGTATTTAGTGTCCTTCGAATCCAAGGTTCAGTGACATTATCAATAATCAATGATCAATGGCAATTACAATGATCAATATTTTCGATATGATTATCAATAAACAATGTTCCAATACCAATGTTCTATAGCAATAACAATAACGGTGACAATGTTCAATGATCTCAACGACAATATCAATGGCCGATGATTCATTTTCAATGTTCGATAACAATAACTATGTCAATAGCAATGCCCAATGACAATGACAATGAGAATATCAATATCCAATATTCAATACTATACTTACCCATGCTTACCAAGGTATCCACTTAATGGTTCAATGTCACATCCCTTAGCAAATTGAGTTAACAATGTTAATTTTTGATAACAATGAATTCAGGAAAGGCACCTAGCCTAATCCTGAGACTCTAACTACACTCACATCGATAATCTAAAGCTCGTACGGCCCTAGGATAACCACTCCTTTGTTCCTAGCTTTGGATGGAGATTGTGGTTGTTCGTTCTCCAACTCTTGAGCTAGGAAAATTAATAGAAGATAATTAGAATTGATAATACGATATCGAGGTCAACATAATGATATCAAAATCAATATCCGAATTCGATATAGATAACAACGATAGATTATCCATGGATGGTTAAACCCTAGCTTGAGATTATTAACTCAATCTTCATGGATTTCATCAATTATTTGGGGAGAATAACTTACCCGATTGAAAGCAATGTTTCGATAACAATAAACCAAATAAAGGCTAAGCTCGAAGCTAAGCTCCGATGGAGGTTCTTGTTTGAAGGTTGAATATGAAGAGAGAGGTGGTTACTAAATTTCTAATCGTGTAAGTTTGATTATCACCACCCCCTTTGTTTACTTCCTTTTGACCGAAAGCTTTCTTTCACTTGAATGAAAGTCTTCTGATCACTCAACGTATGAGTTATTTTAATTGAAGAGGGGCTAACTGCAAGGTTAGCCCCTCATCTCTCAATGCTTCTATGGTATTACTCCCAAACTTTCAATTTCTATAATTTTGTCACTAAAAAGTTCTTGATAGGTTCAACAGGGTCCTTAATTGATAATTTAACTCGAATAGGGTCCAACTTCAGTATAATAGATCACACAAACAATGTTAGTACAATGTTTAGACATTTTCGATGTAGGGTTTTCGATCGCCGGAACCCTATTCCGACTAGACTAAATTTTGGGGTGTTACAACTCTCCCCCTTCAGAAAATTCATCCTCAAATTTTATCTAAACCGAAGAGATGTTGATATTGCTTCCACATTGTTTCATCCGGTTCCTAGGTGGCTTCATCATTGGAATTGCTTCTCTAGAGTACTTTAACTATGGGTACAAATTTATTACGAAGCCTCTTGACTTTCTTTGCAAGAATTTGAATCGGTTCTTCTTCATAGGACAAATTAGGCTGGATTTCAATAGATTCTGGCTCGATGATATGTGAAGAATCAGATCAGTATTTTCGGAGCATTGATACATGGAACACATCATGAATTTTACTCAACCCCGATGTCAATAACAATCAGTAGGCCACTGGGCCTATTCTTTTAAGAACCTCAAAAGGTCCAATGAATCAGGGACTCAGTTTCCCCTTTTTGCCAAATCTCAGAACTTTCTTCCATGGTGAAACTTTAAGAAAGGATTTTTCACCAACTTCATATTGAATATCCCTTCGTTTAAGGTCAGCATAAGCCTTTTGCAGATCATAGGCAACTTTTAAATGATCATGGATGATGGTAACCCATTCTTCGGTTTCCCGAAGTAAGTCAGGGCCCAACATCTGGCCTACACCGAGTTCGGACCAACATAATGGGGTTCTGCAATGTCTGCCATACAATGCTTCATATGGTGCCATTTTAATGGAAGCTTGATAGCTATTGTTGTAGGCAAACTCGACAAGAGGTATGGATTTCTCCCAAGATCCACCAAAATCAATAACACATGCTCGAAGCATGTCTTCCAAGACCTGAATGGAAGAATTAAATATCGATGCACTTTTCAAAGATTCAAATGGAGGGGTTCTCAATGATTACCTATATTACCTTTTCTGACTCGCTTTCAGATTGTGGGTGGAACACAATGCTTAAGTTAACAATAGTGCCCAGAGCTCTTTGCAATGTTCTCCAAACCGAGAAGCAAATTGAGGATCTCGATCAGAGATAATTGATTTATGTACTCCATGGAGTCGAATGACTTCTTTAATATACAAGTCAACTAGCTTAGGAAGATTGTAGTCCATTCTAATCGGCACAAAGTGTGCTAACTTGGTAAAACAGAAGACCACTAAAAAAATCCATAGTGATCTTTTCCCACTTCCATTGTGGAAAATCAATAGGCTACAATAATCAAGTAGGAGTACAATGTTCAGCTTTAAAAAGTTGACATGCGAGACATTTGGATACAAAGTCAACTATGGCCTGCTTCATGCCTAGCCACCAGTAGAGTTCACGAAGGTCCTTGTACATCTCCACGGACCTGAAGTCTACAAAGAATGAACATGAATGAGCTTCTTTAAGAATATCAGTATGAAAGGATTCATCGTTAAGCATGTAGACCCGATCACGAAAACACAAGAGTCCTTCAGAATTAATTTTGAAGTCGGGTTTGCCTTGCAATTTAGAAACGATGGATTGAAGTTCAAGATCTTGGTCCTACAATGCTTTGATTCTCGAAATGATGGTAGACTGAACTTGGAGTTCAACTACAAGACAATGATGCTTCTGAAGCCGAAAGTGAGCATTGATAGCTCGAGGAGCTACAATACATGATATTATAATGAGTCGATACACTATAAGATGCATAGAACTCGATAATCATTAACAATGCTTACCAGGCAGAGGTTTACAGCTGAGTGCATCAGCTACAACGTTGGCCTTGCTTGGATGGTAATCAATGACAAGATCATAATCTTCAAGGAGTTCCATCCACCTATGCTGCCAAAGATTTAACTTCTTTTGAGTCAAAAGATACTTAAGGCTTTTATGATCGGTGTAGAGATAGCAATTCTCTCTGCAGAGATAGTGTCTCCATATTTTCAACGCAAAAACAACCACAACCAATTCTAGATCATACGTAGGATAGTTCATCTCATGTGGCTTAAGTTGTCTCGAAGCATATGCAATGACTCTACCTTCTTGCATCAACACATATCCTAACTCGAGATGCGATGCATCCCTATAAATTGTGTAGTCTTTTCCAGACTCGGGTTGGGTCAGGACTGGTGCATGAGTCAATAATGTTTCAATTGGTCAAAGCTCCATTGTTGTTCCTCGGTCCAGATAAATGGAGCTTGCTTCCGCAATAACTTAGTCAATGAAGCTGCTAACATAGAAAATCCTTTGAAAAAAATATTCTATAATAGCCAGCAAGACCAAGGAAACTCCTCACTTCACCAATGTTCTTCGGTGGATGCCAATCAAGGATGGCTTGAATTTTCTTCTGGTCTAGTTGGATCCCCGAAGCTGATACAATGTGCCTAAGAAAGGCAACTTCAGTAAGCCAAAACTCACATTTGGAGAACTTGGCAAGTAACTACTTCTCACGAAGAGTTTGAAGCACAATATGAAGATGACCACGGTGTTCTCAAACATTCTTGGAATAGATTAGAATATCATCAATGAATACTACTACAAATTTATCGAGATAAGGTTTTAAAACCCGATTTATCAAGTCCATAAAATTTTCCGGTGCATTGGTTAGCACAAATGGCATCACTAAGAATTCGTAGTGACCATATCTCGTACGGAAGGCAGTTTTAGGTACATCACAGTCTTTAACCCTCATTTGATAGTATTCAAATCTTAAATTGGTCTTAGAAAACATAGAGGCATCCTTGATCTGATCGATCAAGTCATCTATCCTTGGCAATGGGTACTTATTCTTGATGGTTACCTTGTTCAACTGTCGGTAATCGATACACAGCCTCATGGAACCATCTTTCTTTCTTACAAAGAGAACTGTGGCTCCCCAAGGTGAGGAAATCGGTTGAATGAAGCCTTTGTTAAGTAAGTCTTGGATTTGGGCTTTCAATTCTTTTAACTCAACAACAACCATCCGATAAGGTGAAATACAAACAAGGGCAGTTCTAGGTTGCACTTCAATGCTGAATTCAACTTCACGTGTTGAAGGCAAACCCAAAAGTTTGTTAGGGAAAACTGTTAGAGTATGCCCAAAAACCAATCATATGATTATTGTATTGACATACTATCTTTACCGATTTTATCAATTAAATGCATTGCCGTTATTTTCTTTTGTTATATTTCTGTGCATCAAATTAATAAAAGACAATAATGTCCATATAATAATATGATTATTATTAAAAGATCCTTAGTTAAGTATTATTATGGGCATGGATAATAATAATACATTTAAAGCTAACATGTTGTTGATTGATGACAATGTGTTGTCATTGACATAGTGATGTCAAAATCAAAGCATGGATATGATGTTGGATAACAACATATTAGATTGACCAGCTATGAGCCTATGTCTTGGATTATTATGTAATTGTCACGATATTGCTCATAATGATAACTATATGTATGATCATTTGACTTGAGATCATTACTATCTTAACATATATTGTTGTGTGCTTTGATGCAGTTAAACGTGCACCGTAAATGGTTACACTATAAAGACTGACATTGAGCATATCACGATATGTGTAGTGGGGTATGAATGGTCAAGATAGGACTTGTCCTTCCTACATATTAGGGAACATACCACATGCCACTTGATTGAGTAATACTAGAAATGCATGACAATGCTCAAATAAGTTGATACGAGATATCACATATTATATGTCTGTTGTTTACTCTAGATATCAAGAAATAATAGATAGGCAAAACAAGTGTGACTATTCCAAGACTTGTTCCTATTCTAGATATAAATGACAAAGGGATGTAATACATTAGAATATTTGATCACGAAGATGTTATGTTGAATCTTTACTTCCAGTAATTTAGGTGACAATGATACATTGCTAGATGTCACTCATTGTTTGTGATATTGGGATAGTTCTGATAATTGCTACTAATGTTACTGGAACCTACAGGGTCACACCCCAGGGTTGAAAAGAGCAATTAATAAATAAGTTACATATGTACAATTTAGTTGTACGTATATAACATGTATAATTAATATTAAGACATATATATTTGATATATATGCTAAAGTTTTTTATTATACATAGAATTCTAAATTTAAAATAATTATAGTTCAGAATTAATTAAAAATCCTATGCAGTTAGGGTAACGTACTATAAAAAGGGGTCATTGGTCTAGTAGCCGCCTAACCCTTTTGAAACGTATTTTTCTCAAAAACATTTTGTGAAAAAGAAAATTACTCTAAACTTTTCAACCGGGTGAACTGAGTAGAGGCTGAGATGATCTATTCGTGGAAGCTAAGATCCGTATCGTTCGTGAGATCGTTAGACGTTTCTGTTCTTGTTGTTTATCAAGGAACTCAATGTAAGTAAACCTATCTCTTCCTCCTGAATTCGGATTAAACGTATATGGATCGTTGGTGAGATCGTCGTGTTTGTTTTTCCGCTGCGCCATGAGGTGCGCCGATGATCTAACAGTGGTACCAGAGCTAATTGTACGATCCAGATTCAGGTTTAATACTTGGGTGATGCGATATGTTTATGATGTATGATATATTTGTTTGATTCGATAACTAGTATGATTAAGATGTTAATATGTTTTAATGAATTTTGCAATCAATGGTTAAGAGTTAATCATGAATATATTGCTACAAGGGTTTATTTGTTAATTGTTATCATATAGATCGATAGGTATGCGATAGTAGATCGCATTCAGCGGTGGAACAATGATTGTTCCGATATGGAAAAAACCTACGAGACTGCAAATCCCAAAAACACAATTTTGTTGATAAAAGTTTTCAAATCGTAGGCAACATAGATCGTAGGCCCACATTAATATCTTTAACAAACACACAACAATGTACATGTATGATATGCTTGTTTTGTATGGTGGTTGACATGCATGGTTATAGCCCCTTTTGCTTTACAATAGTTGTAATTTAAAATACGGCCTGCGCGTCGTGACTCTATACGCTTCTGTTGTATTTCTCTTCTCATATTACTCCCTCGTATGTAAAACGAGTTTTTGAAAATTGTAATCATATGAAGATTTGAAGGAGCAGACGAATGGATCGGTTAAAGACGAGAAAATGCTTGAGAGTTGTTTTTCTTCTAGGGTTCTTGTTTCTCCCATCGGCTTGGGATGAGCCACCTTAATTTTTTGGGCTATAACCATTGCATCTTATTTACTGCTTATATCTATCATGTATGTGATGCCATGAATGTTGTGTCTGCAAATTTTATTATTATACACTTTGATGAGATCAATAAGGGCCTAATATTAAAATGAACAATGATGAGATGATTATGAAAACCCCTCACTACAATCTAAGTTAATTTAACCGTCCAATATTTACCCTCGTTAAGGCTTCGATCGATATCATGTGAGTTTTGCCAAAGAAATTTCACATGAGTCTATCTTGGTTAAACGCGAAGAATAAGTAAGTGATACTCACATGTTGAAATATTGGTGATAACTTGGCTAGGTTATTCTAATAGGATTAGAAACCTAGAGGTTAATTTTTGGATAAATCATGAGATGATTTGAACAAGAGTTGTTCACTGAATGGAGGAGTTACATTGGATGTAATTAGTAAGGTGTTACTTACCTAAATAATCTTTTTCCTAAAAGAAAAGCCAAAGCTGATTTAGGAAGAAGATGAAATATAGATCCTCACTCACTAGAAAAAATGTCGATTTGTTATTCTGAAATTAAAACTTGAGGGTTTTTTTTAATTTTGAATAAAATGGTGGGAGTAATTTTTAATAAAGACCTATTTATAAATTTCAAACTCGATAAATAAACTTACGTTACACATTTCCATTGTTGTAGACTAAATGGAAAACAACACACTTTCAATGCGATCGATCCTTGAGAAGGATAAACTCAATGGCTTGAATTTCCTTGACTGGTTCCGAAATTTGAGAATTGTTCTCAAACAGGAAAAGAAGGAATATGTCATTGAAGAACCTTTTCCTGATGAACCGACTGCTAATGCTCCTACAACTGACAAAGACAAGTTTAAGAAACACATGGATGACATGTTAGATTTTGGATGTCTTATGCTCGCCACCATGACCCCTGAGCTTCAGAAGCAACATGAGAACATGGTAGCCTATGAGATGATTCAACACCTGAAGGAAATATATGAGGGGAAAGAACATCAAGAGAGATATGAGACCTCTAAAGCTCTATTTCAATGCAAAATGAGTGAGGGATCTCCTGTAGGAGCTCATGTCATTAAAATGATGGGCTATATCCAAACATTGGAGAAGTTGAGATTTCCACTCAAAGATGAATTGGCCACTGATGTCATCCTGCAATCGTTGCCCAAAAGTTTCAACCAATTTTCCTTAATTTCAACATGAATGAAATTAATAAGACTTTACCACAGTTACTTGGCATGTTACGAACTGTTGAAAACAACCTGAAAAAGGCTGGACCTAAACCCATTCTGATGGTCCGCAAGGACAAAATTAAGGGAAAGACTGTAGAAAAGCCTAAGGGTAATGGCAAGGCCAAGCCAATGGAAAGGATGCATTGAAACCCAAAAGGGGACTTAGCAAGGAAGGAAAATGTTTCCATTGCGGCAAGACTAAACATTGGAAGAGAAACTGCCCTGCTTATCTTGAAGAAGTCAAAAAGGAAAAAACAAACCGAGCGTCTACTTCAGGTATTTATGTCATAGATGTTAATTTGTCAACATCTACTTATTGGGTATTAGATACCAAATATGGTTCTCATATTTGTACTTATGTGTGGGGACTACAAAAGTGAAGGAATCTGGCTAAAGGAGACGTGGACCTACGAGTAGGAAATGGAGCAAGAGTTGCTGCATTAGCTATAGGAACATATGTTTTGTCTTTGCCTAGTGGACTTGATTTAAATTTAGAAGATTGTTATTTTGTGCCTAGTTTAACTAAGAACATTATTTCTATTTCTTGTTTGGACAAGATAGATTTTGAGATTATTATTAAGAATAATTGTTGTTCCTTTTATCTCGATAATGTTTTTATGGTTCGACACAATTAATTAACGGTCTTTACATTTGGATCAAGATAATACTATTTATAACATAAATACAAAAAGATCAAAGACAAATGACTCAAATTAAACCTACCTTTGGCACTATCGTTTAGGCCATATAAGTGAGAAACATATATCAAAACTCCATAAAGATGGACTTTTAGATTCATTTGTTTTCGAACAATATGATGTATGTGAATCTTGCTTATTAGGAAAAATGACTAAGGCTCCCTTTAACGGTAAAGGTGAAAGAGTAAGTGATTTATTGGGATTAATACATACTGATGTATGTGGGCCAATAAATATGTAAGCTAGAGGAGGATTCCAGTACTTCATTACATTCACTAATGATTTTAGTCGGTATGGGTATATCTACCTTATGCGTCATAAATCTGCAGCACTTGAAAAGTTCAAGGAGTTCAAAAATGAAGTACAAAATCAAACATGCAAGAGTATTAGGGCACTTCAATCAGATCACGGTGGAGAATACTTAAGCATAGAGTTTGATGAACTCCTAAAAGAGTGTGGGATTGTCTTACAACTTACCCCACCTAGTACACCATAGTGGAATAGAGTTTCAGAGAGAAGGAATCGAACATTGTTAGACATGGTTCGATCAATGATGAGTCATAGTGATCTTCTGACTTCTTTTTAGGGAGATGTACTTGAAACAACTGCTTTCACACTAAATCGTGTTCCAACCAAATCGGTTCAAAAGACACCATATGAGATATGGAATGGGAAACGTCCTAGTATGCCTTGTATGAAGATTTGGGGTTGTGAGGCTTATGTTAAACCTCAGATGTCTACAAAGCTTAAACCTAAATCTCATAAATGTATATTTGTCGGATATCCTAAGGAAACCAAGGGATGTTATTTCTTTAACCCTAACGAGAACAAAGTGTTTGTTGCTCGAGCGAGAGTTTTTCTCGAAAGAGAATTCCTCTTAAAGAAAGGGAAGAGTAGAAATATTGAACTTGGAGAAGTTCAAGATCAACAAATTAATGAGCTAGAGGTTGAGCATATTCCACAAGTTGTTGAGGAACAATCAACATATTTAGAAACACGACCACTGTGCAGATCCACAAGAGAACACCATGTACCTGAGAGATATGGATTTCTCATTAGTACACATGGAGACGTTCTTCTGTTGGATCAAGATGAGCCCAAGGATTATCAAGAGGCAGTGGCAAGCCTAGACTCTAAGAAATTGCTTGAAGCCATGAGATCTGAAATGGATTCCATGTCTTAAAACCAAGTATGGAGTTTGGTTAAACCACCTGAAGGGTCAAATCAATAGGGTGTAAATGGGCTTTCAAGAAGAAAACCGACATGGATGGTAATATAAAAACATATAAGGGGCGATTAATCACTAAAGGTTTTCAACAAGTTCATGGTATAGACTATGACGAAACCTTCTCACATATAGCTATGTTTAAATTCATCTGGATCTTGCTTGCAATAGCTGCATTCCATGATTATGAAATCTGGAAAATGGACGTCAAAACCATGAGATGGTGGGATGCAATGTGTTTATTTTTGCATGTTTAAATTCTGTTTTGAAAGCATATTTTATCATGTTTAATGCTGGTTTTGAAAGCCACGTGTTGAAGGATGCTCAAGGTAAGAGATCCTTGGTTTGACATTGATAAATGTGGTTTTGATGCATAGTGATGCATGATGGTTTAATGGCTTTGATTAATGCTTTAAAACAGTGGATTGATGATGGTAATTGATGTATATTGGCAAGTGATGTGTTGGTTTAAAAGTACTTGAATCGGATATAGTTAGCCGGCTATAGGATTGGGTGCACTGTGAATAAAGTCGCCTTGGATGTTGAGGGGTTGTAATGGTACCGTAAACTCCATCCAAGTACACTAACGAGATGTCTAAGATCATAATGGTGGTTAAAATGCCATGTGTAGATCTTGTGTTGTGTGTCCCGTGTTCTCGTTAGTGATGTTATACAACTACCAATGAGTGATGTGGAGGGGTTGTGATTGTACCGTTAAACTCCATCACGGGTGTTGAGGGGTTGAGATTGTACCGGTAAACTACACCTTGTGTGTTTGGTAGTGTGTATGAAGCGTATGGGACAATGCTTGTAATCCGCGTATCCGATTGTGTTTTGTGTTGAAAAATGGTTATGGATTATCAGTTGAAAGCCAATATGCCATGTTGAAGTAATGAAGCATGAGATGCTTGTTGTGTATGCATTGTTGCATGAGAAATGTTGTTTATGATTTTAAAGGCCTTGAAAGGTGTTTTATAAAGTGCATTATTGTGTTGTTTCATTAGAGCATGCCTCACTAAGCATATGTGCTTACGCTCTCTTTCTTGAACCAATAATGCAGAGAATTGAAGTGCTTAAAGGGCAACAAGAAGGCCAAGAATCCAAGAGATAGACTAAGCTCATGTAATGTGACTATTTTTACAACACTATTAGTTTTTGGTATTTGGCAATGGGAACCTAGGTGGTGTTTTTGGGAGATGTTTTGGACTCCCTAAGTTTGACACGATGCCTATGATGTTTTGGATATGTAATTGGCCATTATGGTGTTTGCTCTGTTGGATTGATGTTTGGTTGGTTTGAGTAATAGGATGCATGCCTATAGATTGAGGTTTTCCCTAATTGATGTCACGAGCATGTTTTATTGATGAAAATATGTTCCTTTAATGCATGATGACTTCTGGGCTTGATTAGGGGGTCATAGGGATGTGTTTGATTGGTCGAATGTGTGTTAAACCAGAAAATTCTGCACTTTCTGGGCAGCCCGTATCAGAACGGGTACTATTGTTTCGAAATAGGGGTCTGAAATGGCCTTGGTGTTTCGAAACGGGTAGAGTCGTTCCGAAACACTTTTGCTACTGCCAAGCCTTGTTTCGGAATGGGTTTCAAAAAGGTCTCGCGTTTCGGAACGATCAATCCCTATTTCGAAACACTTGACCGTTGTGCACTGATTTGCATGGTTTATGTTTTGTAATCTTCACGTTTTAGTCCTGAACTTTGTTTATGCAATTGCTTGAGTTTGGGATGTCCGTTTGAGGTGAAATTTGACTGAGAAGCATGAAACATGACTAATTTCATAATTGTATCTTAAAAATTGGTAAAGTCTTCTTAAATTCTAGAATTTACATTTTGGTCCCTAAATTCGTATGTTGTGCAATTGAGTCCCTTACTGCTCTCCGATTGCTGTGATTTTTGAGTATGCTTATCTCAAGAGTACACTTAGAGTTAATATGCATCTAGGGAAGTTTAAAAAGAAAAAATGGGTCGTTAATCAAGGCTGACTTTCGGGTTGACTTTGATTTTCCCCGTGTAATCTTCGTAGTTCGGGTCAACCGTCTAGGCTGGGCTAAGGGGGTTACACTGATGATCTAACAAAAACGTTAGGAAATTCACGCACCGTATCGATATCTTGTAATCGAGGTTCATCCTTGGCTTCCAACATCAAGCCATACTGTAATCACTAATTTTGTCCGGGCTAATTAGCCCTTAAGTATACTTAGCCATATTGGGCCTTATTTAGCTATCATTGGGCTTTGTTTAGCCATGTTGGGCTTTATTTGTTCATATTGGGATTAGATTAATTAATACATAGATACATACATATTATTCATTAGAGTTTTGGGCTCTATTATTAACTTTCTTCTAATTACTACCTACTATCATATTATCATTGAATCAAATAAGAAAGAAAGAAAAAACAAGACACGAAATTATACATATATGGATACCCGTTAAATAAAAAATAAACCCAAATTAATAAATGAGTCCAGTATAGACAGACAAAGCCCAAAGTATTTAAATGTTTATTACAACCAGTCCAAATAATAATAGTTTACAAATCCTTTTGGCCCAATAACGTATGTAAGCCCGAATCCGGATAGGAAACCCTGACAGCTGCCTTGTTTTCCTTGCAGCCGCCACTGGATTTGACCGTCGGATCTGAGCGCCAGATCAACGGTCCAGATGTGAAGACATGAGAAACCCTAGACGCCCATCGGGTGACCTCGCGCCGCCATGAAGCTGAGCCGTTAGATCAGAATGTGATCTGACGGTCCGGATGCCATGAGACGCAACACGCGCCCACGCGCGACGCATCAGCTCCCCACTCGCGCGCGTGAAGCCCACGTCCGCCCCTCCAGATTCCTCGAGTGCTTGCCACGTCGACCCCGCCCGTTCCAACGACCGATCCGTCGGCCACGTCGATCGTCGTACAATATGCAACAAAGAAAAGAGAATCAGCAACAAATAAAGAAAGGAAAACAAAAAATCAAAAAAAAGAAAAGAGAAACAAGGACGAAATCAGCAACATAATGGCAGAGAATGACAGAGCCTTGCATGAATCCGGCCAAAAACACAATACGAACCAATGAGCCTTTTTCATTGTATTAACCAAAATGTAAAAAGCCTCGATTTTTCGGCTATAAAACCGAATCGACGGCTTCATTGTAAGGGATTCGTGAAACTCCCGTAAACAAAGCACGAAAAGCAATACCACAACCAGAGCATTTCAGGTATATCACTCATCACCATTGCATGTAAAAAGAAAGAAAGATTGAAAGCTTTTAATTAGTTTTTTACCTTTTCTATTTCGCTCCTCGTCGAACCGGAGCTTTCTTCCTCTCGGCAACAATCCCGGCCGTTCATCGGCTTCAAAGGGTGCGTCGGAGAAGGGGCTCAAAACCCTCTGTTGTTTCGTAAACCGTTTAAAAAAGGGGGTCAGTGGCTAGGTTTTAGGTTTTCGTTTTTTCCGGGAAGGTCATTTTGGGTTTCGGGGAGTGAAAAGTCGTCTTTTTTGGGTCTCTTTAAGGTTTGGTTCACTGGTCAGAGAGGATAGAGTCCACCAGACGGTGACTAGCACCGGCCGGCGTCCGAGGTCGTGAGAAAGGTGAGGTTTTTAGGAGCGGCTAGGGTTTAGGTTAAGCAAAAGAGACGGCCGCGGGGAGTTTAGGTGGTTTATATAGAGCTTTAGGTTTTTTTTTGTTTTCTGGGTAAATAGCGAGTCCAGTCCCTCCGCGTCGGGGTATTAGCGTCATAAGGGTCGCCGCATGGTTAAATCGCGTCCTAGGTCCCCTGTAGTTTGAGTCGGTTCATCTTTTAGTCCCCAGATCGAGTTTTAGGGGTTATTTACGCGTTAGGTCCTCCCCTGTTTCCCCGTATTCGATTGAGTCCCCCACAGTAGCTTGTCTTTTTATTCATAACCTCTGTTTTTACTTCTTTCCAGTTTGGTCCTATTTCGAACCCCTTTAAATTTAATGTTTTAATTGCTTATTGTTTTTTTTATGTGCTAAATTATGTATTTTATGCCATGAGCTTGCTTTTTCTTTTTATGAATCGAATATATGCATGTGTACTAGTTTATTTAAAGTTTGGTGGGTCCCGCACGGTTCGTATGTATTAAATTGCCATTGTATCGAATGTTTGCTTTTTTTGGTATTTATGCGGTTTAAAAAATGTTTAGAATTACTAGCTTCGTATTAGTCTCGGGTAAATGAAAAAACGAATCGAATATATGTTGCCATGTTAATCTTTTAATTCGGTACATTGAAAATGGGCTAGTTTAATCTCTTTAATTAGGTTAATTAATGAATAGTCTTAAATGGGCTTTGTGTTCTTTTAAAAATAGGAATGCCTTAAAAGGGGCCTTTGGGCTTCAAGAGTTAGTTTAATTAATTAATTTGGGCTTTCTCTCCTATGTGTTATTTTGAGTGACATGCATGTACATATATTTGTTCATCATACGGCCCAATATGCAAGCATGATAATCGGGTCTAAAAAATCAAACCCGAGAGGGGTATTAATTAACTTCGGTATCCGAAAACGACAGTCCTAGCTTAATGGATGTCTATCGGATACTTAGGTTAATTTTCACCGCCTCCAGGTAAGCGAAAGCATAAAAATTGAAAACAACACGCATCATCTCTTATATGTTCGCATCATGCATAAAGGTGACGTACGGGATCCGAACCCTAAACTAACACGGCAGTCAGCCTTATTTGATGTCGGTTTAGTCTATGGTCCGGTGTACCGTCATCCTTTTTAATTAAATGATTAAGTAATTCCAATGCCACTATTCGGTAAAGCCCGCGTTATTTAAGTCATATTTTCATTTAAGAACAATTATTAAATTCACTTCGATTTTTAAATGATTCCTATCGATCAAAAGGCAACAAGCAATTTGGTACCGATTTCCGGGCGTGATGGGGGTGCTAATCCTACCCCACGCGTAACCAACTCCCGAACCCGTTTTAAAATGAATCTCTGGTTTTATGGTGTCCGGCCTACCTCAGTGGCCGGTGGCGACTCCAAATTTTCACAAGTTTTTCAAAACATGAATTTCTCCCTTTTTTTAATAAACCCCCTTTTCAAAAAGAAAATAGTGATAAGGCTCCCCCTACTTAACGGTCTTCTCGAAAAACCTTATCACAGCTTGGTGACTCCGCTGGGGATTAAATTTTTGTTTTTTACAAAACAAAAAAATGAGAGTTAAGCCAATAAAACGCTTGTTGCCATTTAATCGATAGAAAATATTTAAAATTCGAAGTGAAGCTAATGAGTTTGTTCTTTTATGAAAATACAACTTAAGTTGAACAGGCTTTGAAATTTTGTGGCATTCGAATTAATTTCTCATTTAATTTCGAAGGAGTCACCGACATATGTTGCATCATGATCATCAAGCTCTATACCCGAGCTACCCTTAAGTGGGAGTGAAACGCCCATACCCACGTGAGTATCCCTCCACGGGTCGGTAATTCACTTCCGGAATCCACGCCTTTGACACGTGAGCAGCCCTCCACGTCATTAGGCCGTGCTTTCCCCCGAACCGAAACCAATTCGCAAGCCTGTGATGGGCCAGAATTGGGGTTCTTATTGCCTTAGTAGGTGATGAGATAGGTTTGGGTACCCTTTGCTAGAACCGAACTCATGAGTGAGAATATAAGAAGCCTACCCCATTAGAGCCATGCGGATAACCTTAGAGCTTAGAGTGTCTAGGTTTTTTCTTGCTAATTGCTTGTCTCTACGCTTTTTTTCGTTAATGCTTGAATTTCATTTCTTGCCTTGATTTATGTTTATCATGCGACTAACACCTTTGCTTTTCTTCCCCTCTTATTTTGCATATTTCATCATTGCATAAAGAGCACATTGAGTTGGAAATAGTCTGAAATTAAAGACTTGATTAATGGGAAATATGGTCTGTAACAATAGTGAGAAGGACCTCGACAAAAATGTAGCCACAAGGAGAGCAACTACATAGTTGGGTTTCCGAGACAAGAAAGGCTTTCAAAAACAAGAAAAGGCCACCTCACTTATCTATTAGATGTCCCAGGAAAGCGACCCTTACTTCGAATTTTGGAGTTCAACCTACATTTGTTCTACGGTTGGCAGCTTTGATTTGACTACAACAGTTGGGAAATACCGAGTCTTGCAAGGAAATTAGCGAGAACCACACCAAACGAGAACTAAGCTTTCCGGGGCAAGATCAGAAGTTTCTCGGGCACTTCGCCGCCTTGAGTCGACAATCAAGTCTCAACCTAAAACAAGGAAAAATATTTCAAGTCAGAGGGAATTCCGACCTCACCCCCGATGCGCTTTGAAGGTTTGGCTCAGTGGGACCCTTTCCAAGAGCAAGCCAAGAGTACCAAATATCGACAGGGGATCAATCATAAGTCGTCGCCTATACCACTTGGGGGCAGGATCGAGAGTTGGCCTACTTGTTAACGAGGATATGAGAGAACGCCCGATTCCTAGCAAAAGATCATTTCAAGAAAGAAGAAAGGATTGAGTGAGTCTTGAGGAAAATCGTCGGCCTAGACGCTAGCTTAAGAACTGAATGTAGTGGGTTTTATTCGATCATTGTAACGGACCAAGGTTCCCATTGATGAGTTGTTTAACGAGGATATTTGCCGAACTCAGTGTTGCTCTTTGCATTTCAATTATGCATTTTGTTTGATTACCTTTAGTCATGCATTTCTGTTGCACATATGACACATTGCATTCATGCAATTATTGTTCAATACACCTTTGCATTCAATTATACCTTTTTGATTGATTACTCTTAACCGTGTGTTGTACATACGACACATTGCATTCACGAAATTAATGTTCAATGCACCTTTGCATTTAATTACATTTTGTATGATTACCTTTAATCATGTGTTTCTGTTGTACATATGAAACATTCATTCATTCATTAAACAAATAAAATTAATGTTCAATGCACCTTTGCATTTAATTACATTTTGTATGATTACCTTTAATCATGTTTTTCTGTTGTACATATGAAACATTCATTCATTCATTTAAAATTAATGATCAATGCATCTTTGCATTCAATTGTACATATCTGTTTGATTACCTTTAATCACCTATCCATGTTGTGCATACAACACATTACATGCATTCATTCTTAAAAATGAATAAATGGAGGAAAGCTTTGCCAAGCCAGAGGCTGATTTGAGAGGTCAGATGAAACGAACTCAGCAAGAATTAAGGGGCACCATCATCAAGCCCCAACAAGATATGATGAAAGAAATACCCTAACTGTTACAGTCCAGCCTGAAAGAAAGGAGTGTTGCTCAAGAACCGGGAGACCACTCGGCCACCTCTATCTTTAAGAATTCTTTTGTTATTGGCCCCTCGTCCAGCCCACCCCAAGGGGCATCTTCTACATGTCAAGACGAAGCCTTTGCTCAGAGCTCGGCCTAGTATGACCTTTGGAGACGTTACATCGCTTCATGGAAGAAGAAGCGATGTTTGAGCAAGTCTGACAGAAATGTTGGTACAACGTGCTTAAACGCGGTAAAGTTTAAGACAATGGATAATTCAAATGTCCATCGAAAATCCATTTTTACGAATGGTCGAAGGAAAATAAATCCTTTGCAAAAATCCAATTCTCATTATTGGTGAAAACTGATTGTACCCAGGAGAATGGTACAACTAGCCCAGAGCAAACGGCTACCGGTAAAGGCGATTCAAATCCGTTAATCCCTGTGCATTTGGGAAAAATGCAAGTCTCGATTTCAAGACAAGTTAATTGGAGACATTACATCGCTTCATGAAAGAAGAAGCGATGTTTGAGCAAGTCTGACAGAAATGTTAGCACAACGTGCTTAAACGCGATAAAGTTTAAGACAATGGATAATTCAAATGTCCATCGAAAATCCATTTTTACGAATGGTCGAAGGAAAATAAATCCTTTGCAAAAATCCAATTCTCATTATTGGTGAAAACTGATTGTACCCAGGAGAATGGTACAACTAGCCCGGAGCAAACGGCTACCGGTAAAGGCAATTCAAATCCGTTAATCCCTGTGCATTTGGGAAAAATGCAAGTCTCGATTTCAAGACAAGTTAATTGGAGACCTTACATCGCTTCATGGAAGAAGAAGCGATGTTTGAGCAAGTCCGACAGAAATGTTGGCACAACGTGCTTAAACACGGTAAAGTTTAAGACAATGGATAATTCAAATGTCCATCAAAAATCCATTTTTACGAATGGTCGAAGGGAAATAAATCCTTTGCAAAAATCCAATTCTCATTATTGGTGAAAAATGATTGTACCCAGGAGAATGGTGCAACTAGCCCGGAGCAAACGGCTACCGGTAAAGGCAATTCAAATCCGTTAATCCCTGTGCATTTGGGAAAAATGCAAGTCTCGATTTCAAGACAAGTTAATTGGAGACATTACATCGCTTCATGGAAGAAGAAGCGATGTTTGAGCAAGTCCGACAGAAATGTTGGCACAACGTGCTTAAACACGGTAAAGTTTAAGACAATGGATAATTCAAATGTCCATCAAAAATCCATTTTTACGAATGGTCGAAGGGAAATAAATCCTTTGCAAAAATCCAATTCTCATTATTGGTGAAAACTGATTGTACCCAGGGGAATGGTACAACTAGCCCAGAGCAAACGGCTACCGGTAAAGGCAATTCAAATCCGTAGATCCCTGTGCATTTGGGAAAAATGCAAAAGAAATAAGCTGAGCTGTAGGTTTTTTTATCATAACGAGAGTTTCATTTTGTTATTTAGAAAATATTTTGGCATTCATTGATTCTTTAAACATTTCATTTATTATTATTATAAGTTTACTCTTGTTTTCCTATTACACATGTATATACTTTTTGTAAGATTAACTTTAATTCAATTTTTTCCTGAAAAGCCGGATGTTGCGAGGATACTAAATATGAAAACCCTATGTTCTACTTAGGCCAAGGGAGGAATGACAATGAGTATTCAGGAATAATGGGCCACTCCCATTGAGTGAATTTTTCCTCTCGGGCATTGTCGTTCAAGGTCCTTGAATGAAGTGATAACCCTAAAACTTCTACCACATGAAGACCAGTTTTGATATCCGTGTATGGGAGGACATTTGGCATTCCTTCAATTCCATTCACATAGAAAGAAAATAAAAAAAACCATTGTTGTCCCCGTTTGAGCCTTTTAAACTTTTTCTTTTGATTGAACCCAAATCAAGGATCACCCCTACACCAGGGGCAAATGAGATATAAAGCTATGGACAAATAAATGACATTGGATTTTGATTATGCTATGAGGATGATGTCTTGTGAACTAAGTGGACTAAAAGAGAACAGATTCATTGGATACACTTTCAGTTTGAGCAGCAAAAACATCAAAAGAAAACAACGAAAGAAAAGTTGGCGCTCAAAGAGCTACCCTAATCAAGTCGAAAGATTACCGACATAAAAGTTGAAGAAATCAAAAGCAAAAGCACTAAAGTGAAAAGTGCAATTTTGTAAAAGGAGAGAAGCGGATAAAGAAAAAAGACAAGATGATTCCCTATTCAAACGAATCTCTGCTTAGATGAGCCTCGAAGGATTGTTCACCTTTGATCAAAAGCATGCACCAGTACAATACAAAGGCGCAACCTGATCCGAAACTACGCTTGATAAAAGGGAATGAACTCTAGGGTGAAAACCCCAACAAAGGGGCAGTCTAGAGCGATCCAAAGAAACAAGAGAAGAAATAGCAGTTCATCTGAGCATAATCAAGAGACTTCCCGTTGGAAAAATTGATCCTTGGTTTCACCACCCTTAAACACTTGTTTGGGCCTACTTACCCTTTCTTTCGTAGCCGTGAGCCTTAGCCTACATTACAAGTCATAAAAGACCATTTGGACCATACACGGATGGATGAATTTGCCTTCAGATCGCATCTCGCCTATCAGGGTTAACCTTTCTTCAAGGATTGACACACTTCTAATGCCTGATCGAGACCAGAAAAGAGGGAAGGATGGGGCATGGTGAGTTAGTGAGCTAAAGAGAGCCACTTTTAAATCAGGTGGAAACTGGGAATGGGAGTCGCTCCTCTCGGAAGCCTAAATAGCCCAGAAAAGATTTCATATGTGCATTCCTGCAACATTCAGAAAATGTCACTCGGGTCGACCTTTTTTCAAGGACCCAAAACTTGATTTTCTTAACTATCACTTGCCGTGATTCTTTAAAATGTATACATATACATAATGAGTTTATTTTTATCATTTTCATAAGTCTTCTCTATTGGAATGAACAAGCGGACTGACCATGGCTCGAGATAAAGTCATCAGTACCCAGAGGGGCACTGAAAAACAAAGTTCAAGGACTGATCGAGAATGATCATTTGAAGTTTTGAAAAGAAAGAATGATGAGCGCGACTTTTGGGGAGGTGTTGTTTCCTGGGTTGTTAGGACCTCGTATGTTTAAGTCTTCTTTCATGTTGCATTTTCTGTTGAAGTAATGCATGGAACAAACATTGCTATCATTTGCCCGAAGATAGTAATGATCTTTTTGTGAGGGCACTTGTTATTTGCAGATTTTCTTTCTAATGAAAAGGCATTTTCCTTAACATACAATGACCTTGAAATCATATATATGTATATCCCTCCTTACCTTCACAGGTTCTCGGATATCACATGCTTGAAGTGGCATTAATTCTAATGAAAGAGATCGACTGAATGTCGTGATAATGATGAAGCAAGATTTCCCGCTCTGTCCGCTCTGGTCGGTAAAGCGAGAGAAGCAAGATTACTATTCCTTTAATGATGTTCGATGATAAGGAAATCACCTAAGAGGACCCAAATGAAGTTGCTTAAATGTGCCAAAAAAAGAAAAAAAAAAGAAAAGTGAAAAATAGATTGTTTCAAAACGAAATAAATGGTTTTAATTTCAGAGCCTGGTAATAGGCATTAACAAAAGCACTCCAATTTCCGAAACCTGGTAATAGGAATTTTCGAATACGAGTGTGGAATTTTAGGGGCACTCCGCTGAAGCCTGAATCTCTTCGCTTCATGAGTGATGGTAATATTTTCAAAATCGTGACCATGCCGAGTAACTCGGGGTATCGTTGTATGCTCCATCTTTATTCTCGAGCCAAAGGATTGTGACGAGTTGAATTCCCCTAAGAAAAGAAATGAATGAACAAATTGAATAAGTCCCGGGAGGGAATCCTTGAGGACACCGACATGAAATCAATGATAATCTTAAACATGATTAGAACTAGAAGGAATGGTAATCGAGCTGATCCAGCAAGTACCATAATCATGAGGATGAACCGAGCGATTAGGGAGGAATTTCATTACTTCAAATATCGCCACAACATTCAAAGACGCAAGCTATGCTTGAAGAGATCATCGAAAAGTTGAATCTAAGACGCTCTTGCATTTGATATCCGGGGCATCCTATTCTATTTTTCTTTTAATTAGACTTTTGGTTTCCAGGTTCTGTATGTTAATTTGAAAATCTACTCTTCATTAGAATGACGACCAGCGAATTGACATATTTTTAAACAAATAAATTTCCTTGTATTACTTCAGAGATAAATGCATTATCGGAAATGAGACCTAAAATTGAGAGGCACTACATGATGTGTGATGATGAAAGGACCGTTGAAGTTAAGTTGTCGTGAAGGGGCATCTTTGTTCGTGCGGCAACAGAAGCTTTTGCACACAGGATTTCAAATCAGTGAGAAGGTACTGGGCTAATGATTCTGATTGCGATTCAGGCCATTGAACTCGGGGAATAAGCAACACAAGTTGGGGGCAAGTTTTGTCAAGACACGAGATTGATGAGTGGTTGTAATCCCAAGATGGTGACCACCGACCTCAGAGAATAAAGACAAAATTCATGCATCTTTGCATTCCCATGACCATACGCATCATTGCATCATGAAATATGCTCATGCATCATTGATAGTTAGACATCCCCATGTTAGGAACACGCTAACTCATACCATCATAGCATTTTGTTTATTTTAAACAGACATTTGAAGGTTGATAAAGAGAGGGATCTGCCACTTCATAAGAGAAGAAGTAGATCTCATAAGAACCAAGATTCATTCGACTGGTTTCCTGGTTCTTAAGAAAAGGAAAAAGAAAGAGGAAAAAGAGAGAAAGTGAGAGAGAAAAAATGAGAGAAAAGAAAAAGAATGAGAGGAAATAAGGAGAGAGAAAGAGAAAAGGAAGAAATAAGAGAGAGAGAGAGAGAGAGAAGAAAAAGAAAATAAAAGAAGAGAGAAAGAGAAAAATGAGAAGAGAAAAAAAAGAAGAAAGAAGAAAAAGAAAGAACGAGAAGAAGAAAAAGAAAGAAAAGGAAAAAAAGAAAAAGAAGAAAAAAGAAGAATAAGAAAGAAGAAAAAAAAGAAGAAAAAGAAAGAAAAGAAAAAAAGGAAGAAGAAAAAGAAATAGGAGAGAGAATAAGAAAAAGAAAAGAAGAAGAAGAAAAAGAATAAAAAGAAGAAATGAGAGAGACAGAAGAAGAAGAAAAAGAGAGGAAAAAAAGAAGAAAAAAAAAGAAGAAGAAAAAAGAGAAATAAAAGAAAGAGAGAAATAAGAGAAAAGAAAAAGAACGAGAGGAAAGAGAAATAAAAGAAAATGAAAAGAAAGAGAGAAATAAAAATTAAAGAAAAGGAAAAGGAAAGAGAGAAAGAAAAAGAGAAATAAAAGAAAGAGAGAAAGAAAAAGAAATAAGAGAAAAGAAAAAGAATGAGAGGAAATAAGAAGAGAGAAAGAGAAAAAGAAGAAGTGAGAGAGAGAGAAGAGAAAGAAAAGGAAAAGAAAGAAGAAGAAGAAAAAGAATAAAAGAAAGAGAGAAAGAAAAAGAAGAAGAAGAAGAAGAGAGAAAAGAAAGAAGAACAAGAATAAGAAAGAAGAAAGAAAAAAAAGAAGAAGAACACGAGAGAAAGGAGAAGTTGAGAAGGAAGAAGACGAAAAAGGAGATGAGAAAGAACGAGAAAAAAAAGAAGATGAGAAAGAAGAAGAAACAGAAGAGGAAGAAGAAGAAGGAGAAAAAGAAGAAGAAGAAAAAAAAGAAAAAAGAAGAAAGAAGAAGAAGAGAAAAGAAATCCACAACATCAGAATTTAAGAGCAAAAGAGCTCAAGGATTTCCGAGCAGAAGAGCCAGAAGGCCTGCTCAGATTGTTTTTGCCACCACTAGAAAACAAGTTTTTCAGATTTATTCTTTGCCGCTTAGGGAGAATGAATCAGTTATGTCCTTTGCCGCTCAGGGAGGACATACCAACGTTGTCCAGTTGCTATTGGAGGTTTATTCTTTGCCGCTCAGGAAGAATGAATCAGCTACGTCCTTTGCCGCTCAGGGAGGACATGCCAGCGTTGTCTAAGCTATTGAAGGTTTATTCTTTGCCGTTCAGGGAGAATGAATCAGCGACGTCCTTTGCCGCTCAGGGAGGACATACCAACGTTGTCCAGTTGCTATTGGAGGTTTATTCTTTACCGCTCAGGGAGGATGAATCAGCTACGTCCTTTGCCGCTCAGGGAGGACATGCCAGCGTTGTCTAAGCTATTGAAGGTTTATTCTTTGCCGCTCAGGGAGAATGAATCAACCACGTCCTTTGCCACTCAGGGAGGACATACCAACGTTGTCCAGTTGCTATTGGAGGTTTATTCTTTGCCGCTCAGGGAGAATGAATCAGCTACGTCCTTTGCCGCTCAGGGAGGACATGCCAGCGTTGTCTAAGCTATTGAAGGTTTATTCTTTGCCGCTCAGGGAGAATGAATCAACCACGTCCTTTGCCACTCAGGGAGGACATACCAACGTTGTCCAGTTGCTATTGGAGGTTTATTCTTTGCCGCTCAGGGAGAATGAATTAGCTACGTCCTTTGCCGCTCAGGGAGGACATACCGGCGTTGTTTAAGCTATTGAAGGTTTATTCTTTGCCGCTCAGGGAGAATGAATCAGCCACATCCTTTGCCGCTCAGGGAGGACATACCAACGTTGTCCAGTTGCTATTGGAGGTTTATTCTTTGCCGCTCAGGGAGAATGAATCAGCTACGTCCTTTGCCGCTCAGGGAGGACATGCCGGCGTTGTTTAAGCTATTGAAGGTTTATTCTTTGCCGCTCAGGGAGAATGAATCAGCCACGTCCTTTGCCGCTCAGGGAGGACATACCAACGTTGTCCAGTTGCTATTGAAGGTTTATTCTTTGCTGCTCAGGGAGAATGAATCAGCTACATCCTTTGCCGCTCAGGGAGGACATGTCAGCGTTGTCTAAGCTATTGAAGGTTTATTCTTTGCCGCTCAGGGAGAATGAATCAGCCACGTCCTTTACCGCTCAGGGAGGACACGCCAACGTTGACCAGATACTTTTAGAAGTTCGTTCTTTGACGCTCAGGGAGAATGAATTAACTATGTCCCTTGCCGTTCAGGGAGGACCTACCGATGCCACCAACCTTGTTCCTGCCACTTCAGAGAAACAAGCCGCTCAAACAGGGAAGTGGGACAAAATTAGTGCTTATGATCTTTGCTTTGTCTTTGTTTCACAAATACAAGCAAAGAGGGGCAACTGTAATCACTAATTTTGTCCGGGCTAATTAGCCCTTAAGTATACTTAGCCATATTGGGCCTTATTTAGCTATCATTGGGCTTTGTTTAGCCATGTTGGGCTTTATTTGTTCATATTGGGCTTAGATTAATTAATACATAGATACATACATATTATTCATTAGAGTTTTGGGCTCTATTATTAACTTTCTTCTAATTACTACCTACTATCATATTATCATTGAATCAAATAAGAAAGAAAGAAAAAACAAGACACGGAATTATACATATATGGATACCCGTTAAATAAAAAATAAACCCAAATTAATAAATGAGTCCAGTATAGACAGACAAAGCCCAAAGTATTTAAATGTTTATTACAATCAGTCCAAATAATAATAGTTTACAAATCCTTTTGGCCCAATAACGTATGTAAGCCCGAATCCGGATAGGAAACCCTGACAGCTGCCTTGTTTTCCTTGCAGCCGCCACTGGATTTGACCGTCGGATCTGAGCGCCAGATCAACGGTCCAGATGTGAAGACATGAGAAACCCTAGACGCCCATCGGGTGACCTCGCGCCGCCATGAAGCTGAGCCGTTAGATCAGAATGTGATCTGACGGTCCGGATGCCATGAGACGCAACACGCGCCCACGCGCGACGCATCAGCTCCCCACTCGCGCGCGTGAAGCCCACGTCCGCCCCTCCAGATTCCTCGAGTGCTTGCCACGTCGACCCCGCCCGTTCCAACGACCGATCCGTCGGCCACGTCGATCGTCGTACAATATGCAACAAAGAAAAGAGAATCAGCAACAAATAAAGAAAGGAAAACAAAAAATCAAAAAAAAAGAAAAGAGAAACAAGGACGAAATCAGACAAAATGGCAGAGAATGACAGAGCCTTGCATGAATCCGGCCAAAAACACAATACGAACCAATGAGCCTTTTTCATTGTATTAACCAAAATGTAAAAAGCCTCGATTTTTCGGCTATAAAACCGAATCGACGGCTTCATTGTAAGGGATTCGTGAAACTCCCGTAAACAAAGCACGAAAAGCAATACCACAACCAGAGCATTTCAGGTATATCACTCATCACCATTGCATGTAAAAAGAAAGAAAGATTGAAAGCTTTTAATTAGTTTTTTACCTTTTCTATTTCGCTCCTCGTCGAACCAGAGCTTTCTTCCTCTCGGCAACAATCCCGACCGTTCATCGGCTTCAAAGGGTGCGTCGGAGAAGGGGCTCAAAACCCTCTGTTGTTTCGTAAACCGTTTAAAAAAGGGGGTCAGTGGCTAGGTTTTAGGTTTTCATTTTTTCCGGGAAGGTCGTTTTGGGTTTCGGGGAGTGAAAAGTCGTCTTTTTTGGGTCTTTTTAAGGTTTGGTTCACTGGTCAGAGAGGATAGAGTCCACCAGACGGTGACTAGCACCGGCCGGCGTCCGAGGTCGTGAGAAAGGTGAGGTTTTTAGGAGCGGCTAGGGTTTAGGTTAAGCAAAAGAGACGGCCGCGGGGAGTTTAGGTGGTTTATATAGAGCTTTAGGTTTTTTTTGTTTTCTGGGTAAATAGCGAGTCCAGTCCCTCCGCGTCGGGGTATTAGCGTCATAAGGGTCGCCGCATGGTTAAATCGCGTCCTAGGTCCCCTGTAGTTTGAGTCGGTTCATCTTTTAGTCCCCAGATCGAGTTTTAGGGGTTATTTACGCGTTAGGTCCTCCCCTGTTTCCCTATATTCGATTGAGTCCCCCACAGTAGCTTGTCTTTTTATTCATAACCTCTGTTTTTACTTCTTTCCAGTTTGGTCCTATTTCGAACCCCTTTAAATTTAATGTTTTAATTGCTTATTGTTTTTTTTATGTGCTAAATTATGTATTTTATGCCATGAGCTTGCTTTTTCTTTTTATGAATCGAATATATGCATGTGTACTAGTTTATTTAAAGTTTGGTGGGTCCCGCACGGTTCGTATGTATTAAATTGCCATTGTATCGAATGTTTGCTTTTTTTGGTATTTATGCGGTTTAAAAAATGTTTAGAATTACTAGCTTCGTATTAGTCTCGGGTAAATGAAAAAACGAATCGAATATATGTTGCCATGTTAATCTTTTAATTCGGTACATTGAAAATGGGCTAGTTTAATCTCTTTAATTAGGTTAATTAATGAATAGTCTTAAATGGGCTTTGTGTTCTTTTAAAAATAGGAATGCCTTAAAAGGGGCCTTTGGGCTTCAAGAGTTAGTTTAATTAATTAATTTGGGCTTTCTCTCCTATGTGTTATTTTGAGTGACATGCATGTACATATATTTGTTCATCATACGGCCCAATATGCAAGCATGATAATCGGGTCTAAAAAATCAAACCCGAGAGGGGTATTAATTAACTTCGGTATCCGAAAACGACAGTCCTAGCTTAATGGATGTCTATCGGATACTTAGGTTAATTTTCACCGCCTCCAGGTAAGCGAAAGCATAAAAATTGAAAACAACACGCATCATCTCTTATATGTTCGCATCATGCATAAAGGTGACGTACGGGATCCGAACCCTAAACTAACACGGCAGTCAGCCTTATTTGATGTCGGTTTAGTCTATGGTCTGGTGTACCGTCATCCTTTTTAATTAAATGATTAAGTAATTCCAATGCCACTATTCGGTAAAGCCCGCGTTATTTAAGTCATATTTTCATTTAAGAACAATTATTAAATTCACTTCGATTTTTAAATGATTCCTATCGATCAAAAGGCAACAAGCAATTTGGTACCGATTTCCGGGCGTGATGGGGGTGCTAATCCTACCCCACGCGTAACCAACTCCCGAACCCGTTTTAAAATGAATCTCTGGTTTTATGGTGTCCGGCCTACCTCAGTGGCCGGTGGCGACTCCAAATTTTCACAAGTTTTTCAAAACATGAATTTCTCCCTTTTTTTAATAAACCCCCTTTTCAAAAAGAAAATAGTGATAAGGCTCCCCCTACTTAACGGTCTTCTCGAAAAACCTTATCACACATACAATGAAGGATTTTGAGATTTCATTAAGACGATGCTTTCCTTGCCATGGCCTCGAAGATACAACCTCTTGCTACAATCTACCCAAGCCTGATGCTTTCTAAGGCATTGTAAGCCTAATATGACATCAAACTCGTGGATCGGTAAGGCCATTAATTCGACCGAGAATGGAATCCCTTAAATCATCAAAGGGAAATTTTTACATACGAATCTTATACTAACACAATCACCTAAAGGATTTGTTACAAAAATTCTTGATGCTATAGGTTCATTAGACATGTCATGCTTCCTAACTAGTTTAGTGCTTATAAATGAATGCGTAGCACCAGGGTCAAACAATGCTACAAAGACTGAGAGTACAATTCAATGGTACCTACAATAACATCAGGCTCATCCTCCTCCCCTCGACGCCTCACATGATACACATGAGACGAAGCCTTTGATTCTTGCTTGTTGAATGGTTTTACTGAGCCACTAGGTTTCCCCGTAGCTCTTGATGATCCTTGCCTCGATCCCTTGCCTCAGAAGGACTGAGCAAGAGAGACAACATTTACCGGTGTAGTAGTGGACTTGGTAGCACCCAAAGGACAATCACGAATAAAATGGCCTTGTTCACCACAATAGAAGCATGCTCTAGTCTGCTTACAACATTGACCTGATGGATGTCATCTCTAGTACTAGTTGCAAATTGGATTTTACGAACTCCGGTTGGAACCTTCGATACTCTCGACTATAGCAGTATTAACAAAAGATTGCGTCACAATCTGAGGCTTCTCAATATTTTAGAATGGGAAGGTTGTTAATATGTATTATGTTTAGGGCCTTGATACTTGCCCTTATTATTCCATTTAGAAGGTTAGGAGTCATCTCTGAACCTTTTCTCTGACTTGCCAGATCCACCGACCCATTGAGCCCTCTAAGAAGCCTTAGTAGCCTTAACTCGATTCACCAAATCTTGGAAGTTGGTAATGCCCAAAGCAGTAAACATAGGACGCAGCTCATCCCAAATATGTTCAATTCTTGTAAGAAGAACTCTTAAGTGATAGTTTCCTCAAGAACGGTAAGAATAGTGGTCTACCACCACTGTAATCTCCTAGAAATGCAAGGGAGCACTCTAGCTTGTGTTCATTCGAGCAGTACAACTGCTTATTCAAAATTCTTAGCGTGTTATCTAGCCAATACTCTGTACTCTCAGGATTATCATCGTCATGTCCGGTGAAAGTGTAGGCTTGGACTGAAACCAGCTTATCGATAGGGGCTCGAGTTTACTGGACAACAAGTAGAGCTAGTTGCGTAGATGATTCAGTTCTCATTGAGGCCAAAAACTATTTGATTATGTCAGCCATGTTCCGATAACACTCTGCCTGGGCATCAGGCAATACTGGCTCAACATTTGGAGGGGGGATTCAGTGGATTCGATGGGTCTCCCCCTTACTTCCTCGCCATGAGTCGAGGAGCCGGTAGCATGCTCGTCTATATAAGCTTCATTAGTCTCAAACATATCAATAATATAAAAAGATCAGATTAGTCGACAAGTCACAATATACACAATATACAACTCTTAGGTGGCAAAGTAATATAGTAACAATGCAATAAGATTCCGTTTAGTCCTAGAATCGACTAAACTCTAGCTCTGATACCAAAAATGTAACACCCCATTCCCGACCTGATCAAGAATCAGGTCAGAGTGTGCAACCGATGAACTGAATGGTGGTCGATACTATAAATTCCATTTGACAAGTGATGTTATTAGAATTGACATTCAAGGATAAGAAATACATAAATCTAATTAATCTATTTCGAGTATATGATTATCCAATTAGTACCAATTTAAACTTTTACTAATTGTAGGGACTAAATCATACTTTTAGTATTTTAGCAGCCCTTCTCTGTAATAATCTTACTACAATGAAATTCACCATACAAACAATGTCCATTTAAATTTTCATGTTATTCAGAGTTTATATACCTTCCCAATTAGACTATGCAAGATTCAGTGGCCATTTTGTAAATAATGTAAAACTGAGTTCTATAGCTTTTAATTGAATTAACTAACACCGTACCGATACCCTTATGATCATATCGGTACGCTAAGCCTAAATTTCAAATTCCATATTCAAGGGTAACAAGCCCGTATCGATGCGGTTGAAGGTCGTACCAATACTGGTTGACCAAGTTGACTTCGTATCGATACGCCTTGACCCCGTATCGATACCATTTTTGTTCCCAAAATCTAGTAGCCAAAACCCGTACTGATACACCATTTTTACCATCGTTGACTCAACCAAATATGCAAGGTTGTATCGATACGCCCTACCTTGTAAAGACATATTCTTGTTGGTTTATAATCGATTTGACCTACCAAACATTATCTAAATACAATGAAATTTTACACACAATATTTCAATACTATAAACTACTTGCACGCAAAATTTTAGGACCATTCGAATCCGTTTACCACGTTTTCACCTTTAGGGGCCAAATATGCACTTTTAGTCCATTTTAAGCCATACAAAAAGTTCATTTGGAGCCTTATGCACTAACACATCACAAGCACAATTTTTACATAAAAAAGAGCCTTATAAGAATATTCTAAGCACTTTTCTACCCTACTAGGAGTTCATAGGTTCGATATACATTAATTTAGGGTTGCTTGTGACTTGTGCAACGCAACAACTTCTCCGATCTCTGATAGTCGAATCTCTTAACCTAAAATGGATGAAATACAATGAATTAGGCATATATTTCCATGTGAGGTAGTCAAAATAATGGCAATAAGAAAGAAATCCTTGACAATTCAAGCAATAACAATAACGATGCAACAACTATCATTATCAATGTAATGATCATGTTCAATAACGATATTTCATATTTTAACAATAACCATTGGATCGATTCTGGATAGTGGATACACGAATTCCTACACCTCGCTGTAAAGTGTCCACAAGTCCTATATTTCATGCACATCCCACCTCTTATTATTACTATTTTTGAGCTCATATTAGGCATAAATAGGATAATGCATAACATTTTACATTAATTCTTCACCTTACCTTGTTTCCATAAAATTATCCTTTATTTGGTAAAGCAGATACTATTTTAGTGTATTTTTGTTTCTAGGTAATAAAGGCTGAAAGAGGAAAAGAGGAGCTGAGGATGCAATGCTGAGGCAGCGAGCCAAGGGGCTGAACTGATGCAGTTCCAGCTGAAGATAGTTTCTGCCGAGTAGATACCAAGTAAGGTTGCCGCCGACTTTGCTGCCCACGGCAGCAAACTATGGAGTTGGAGAACCGGAGTGCGATTTGTAGAGCTAAAAATCCCGAGTCTATTGCCACCATCCAGTCAGTTTTCCGATGTCTGTAGCAGCGGGCAGAACCGCCTAAGTGAGATCTCAAGGTTACTTGCGGACTAAGGCAAACGAGATAAAGTCCACATTCAAAGCAAAGAAGTCAGAGTTTAAAGTCACATTAAACGTGGAAAGCTACTTTTTAGGACTTCTACTTTAAAGAGGACTTAACCTAGTTATTTGTCTATAAATACTCATTATACTCCTAGTTCAAATTATCTTAGGTTTTCAATAGACATTAGCTAGTGTTATCTACCGCCACCATGTTCTAAACTCTTTTTGGGTTAAGGGTTATGTTGTAAACTTGTTGTAAAATGGTTGCTTTAGGTTTTTGAGTTGTTTTCAATAAATATTCCAAGTTTGCTTAATCTATGCACTTCATTCTTTCGATTAGTTCTAATCATTCAGTTGAGAGAATCCATTTAGGGGGGCACAAAAGTGTCAACTTCAAGAAAGGGTTAAGCACAGTCACAACGTGTAGAGGCAAGACTAACTTGGTTCCAAAAGTTCACAAGTTTCAGCGGCTAAACAGGATCACCAACCGAATTGACTAGCATGTGATAGGTATATGCTCAGATTTCTAGGTATTGTCTATATCACGTGAGCATTCGAGCATCCTTGCCTAGACATAGGGAGGATCACTGTTGACTATCCCGCCGAACTTGGAGTATCTGCCAGACTTGCTACAAGACTTATTTCACTCCACCTGCCAAGAGAGCGAGAGTTGCAGGGGCAGTAACCCGCTGCAGCCACGTGATAGGGTCGTAGCTGTCGTCCATTACCCGTTGAGGCAGCATATCGTGGCAACACAAAACAACTTATCCTTTTACAATGCAGTTTCACTCTAAGTGGCAGCATAACCCTGCCTGCTTTATCAACCTGAATTATCTCTTTTATCATTTGTGTTTTACGATATTCTACTCTTCATCTCAACAATCAACTTATTTGTGTCTTTACTTTTCCTTGTGCAAGAACTATAAATCGAACCAAGCTGACCAATCCTCGTGGGATTCAACATCTTTTATACTATAACTTAGCAGGAGTGTGCACTTGTGCTCTCACAAAAAGGGAACACCTACACGCCCTACAAGTTTTTGTCGTTGTTGCCAGGGATTGGTAACACCGAATTTCATTTTTAATTTCTACACCTTTTATTTACTTTTTATTTTATCTTTACAAAAAAAAAGAATTTTATCGTGTCCTTCGCTAGTGTATGACCAGGACAAACCCTAAGGGAGATCTCTTTTACGACGATATCGAACGTCAAGCAAGAGAAATTAAGAAGGAGCTCAGGGAAGTCCTAAAAAAAACAAAGAAGAAAATGACAAAGCAAAGATGGATAACGAAAACCCTGCCAATAATGCTGCCAACGACAGAGGAGGGCAGAAAGACTTGCCGCCCAGAGGTCCGCAAGATCCACCTAGATAGGATCCCCCACTTCTGCCCAGGCCGCCTCAGATTCGCACCACTAGAGACTATCTCGAAAATGACTTTCGAAGGTTCGATCCAATAGTGATGAAACCTGATATAAGGGCAGACCACTTTGAGCTAAAGCGTGTCATGTTTAACATGATCAATACATTAAGACACTTTGGAGGGACTGCCATAGAAGATGCGCGGCAGCATTTGAGAGGATTCCTGGACATTTGCAGAGCATTTAAAACACACGGGGTCCACCGGGATGTACTGAGGTTGAGGTTGTTTCCATATTCACTGAGGGATAGGGCCAAAGAGTGGTTGAATAACCAACTAGCCGGAACTTTCAACACATGAACATAGCTATGTAAAGACTTCTTAGATCGATTCAGTCCGTCCAATGTAACTGATAGGTTGCGGAATGAGATCACAACCTTTAGACAAAGAGATGGCGAGCTGATGTATGAAGGATGGGAACGGTACCAACAGATGCTGAATAACTGCCCGCTACATGGTCTTCCGGCTTTGACGCAAGTATCCATATTCTACAACAGGGTTAATTACCAAACTCGGATAATGATAGATGCCTCGGCTAATGGGATCATTTTGGACAGACCTCCAGAGGAAGCATTGTGGCTGCTAAATAAAGCCGCCAAAAATGACTACAAGTATTCGAAAGCCCGCCTAGGCGGCATAAGGCGGCCAGCCACTGTAAACGAGGTAGAAGCCTCAGACTCTGTTAATGTCCGCCTTGACATGCTGACGGAACTAGTCATGAGCATCGTGAAACCCGCTGGGAAGGTCCATGAGGTAAAGGTCGTTGAACCATTTTGTGGCGAATGCGGGGGCAACCATGATTCTTCTGATTGCAAAGCATCTGCCAACTACATGGGAGGATACAAGAGGAATAGCAGACCTGCTCAGAATACCTACAACCTTGGGTGGAAGAATCATCCTAACTTCTCTTGGAGCAACCCAAGGACAGCTGCAAACCCACAACAGCTGCATGGAGGTTACCAACAGAACCGGTCCAGGCAGCAATCTCAACAGCCACACAACAATAACTCACTAGAAGCAACCCTTCACAGTTTCATGTCTAGAACTAGTGACTTTATTGTTCGTACAAATAAATTTATTGATAAAATTGTCTTTTATGGACATGAAAAAGATGCGAATGAACAACCAGGAGGCTGCTATAAATAATCTAGAGACCCAATTTGGGAAGTTTCTTAAGATATACAGTAGTCAAACAATGGAAGCAGCATCTAGCAGCTCAGAGGCGGCAGCCAAACCCACTTATGAGAAGTGCAAGGCCATATCTAGAAGAAGTGGGAAGCAATTGGATAACCCAGGGTAGAGACATAGCTAGAAACCCAGCTGGACCAGAAAAAGAAGCCTGTCGTAGCAACACTAACACTAGTCGCCCCAGCAGCTGAACAAGACAGCGGTCCTAGAGTAGATGATCCTCCTCAAACTAAGCCCCCAAGCAAAGAGCATATAGAGGATGACAGCCTTCTAGTACCTTTTCCTCAGGAGTTCAAGCAACAACAACAAGAACACCAGTTCAGAAAGTTCCTAGTTATTCTGAAACAAGTTCACATCAACATACCTCTTATAGAAGCCATTCAAAGTATACCAAACTATGCCAAACATCTTAGAGATATGGTTTGTAAGAAGAAAAGGATTGGGGAATTCGAGACAGTTGATGTCACTGAAGAGTGTATGGCAATGCTGCACAACAAGCTGCCGCCCAAGCAGACAGACCCGAACAACTTTATTATCCCATGCAGGATATGTAGCAAACATGAAACCAGAGACCTGTGCGACTTGGGAGCCAACATCAACCTTGTGCCCAAGGCTGTCTTCGATAAACTAGGTATTGGGCCTGCCAAACCTACCTTCGTCATGCTTAAACTTGCTGACCATTCATTTGTACAACCGGAGGGAAAATCGAAGACATCCTGGTAAAGGTGGGAAACCTTATTCTTCCAGTCGACTTCCTCATCTTAGATAGTGAGGCCGATGAAAAAGCTCTTATCATCCTTGGGCGACCATTCTGGGCCACAGGCAGAACTCTTATATATGTGGAACATGGAGAGATGACAATGAGGGTAGATGACCAGAGCATCAAGATGAATGTGCTACAACCCTCAAAAATAGAAAAAGGATGCTCAGATGCAAGAGCTGCAAAAATAGCATAGAGAAAGGCTAGGGCAGCAGCTACCGAGACAGGCCAAGGGGAAGACTAAAGAACCCAGTGACACAGCACTTGCAGGAATAGGAGGACCCACATGAGGAGAGGAAGAACATACCTAGACGAAAAGCCAAACACAAAACCCTCAAGAAGTGGTTATGTTTGGGAAATGCACCTCCCAACATAACCTAACTTTCATTTTATTTTTTATTTTTATTTTTTATGCATTAAGATTAGAGTTTCAATTTTGTTTAGGATTAGATTTGTTTCCAGATTTTTATTTTTCAGAAGTTATTTAAATATTTTTATTTTCAATTTTTATTGTTAGGATTAAGAATAAAAGAGCAGGATCAAGAAAGAGGCCCAACAAGGAGCCCGCCCACCATGCCGTCGAGACATCACATGGCAGACTAGCGTAGCAATGCGTAACGGCTAGTTGACCACCAACGGCTCCGTGAATAACGGGCATAAAATCTCGTAACCTACTCAAGGAAATCGGATCGTTGGGCATTTAATGCTGCCACGTCACCCCTTATTTATACACCTCTCACTCAATTCATTCACTTTACTTTCACCTTCTTGCTATCTTCTTTTTTGACCCCCTGCTCTCTCATTGTTGTTCTTTCTAGTTTCAGTTACATACAATCATTCACATGGCATCCACATGACAATCAAAACCGACCTACAAAAGATTTTGCTACAAGGAGGATAAGGAGAGATACAGAAACCAGTTCTCTAAGCAGACAATATGGGGGGAGCAAGGTTTGCATTACACACAGTAAACAGGAGACCTTGGTCTAAAGACTGCCCTGTTAGAAACCATCCACAACAAGGGATGGGAGATGTTTGCTCGACAGCTAAAGGTAGCCAACATCACCATGGTCAGGGAATTCTACTCCCATCACCCTTGCCCGGAGAAGCCATTTGTCTATATCCGCGGGGAGCTGGTCAAGGTGAATGCCGATGTCATCAATAGATACTACGGCCTTGACATGCACGACAACTCTAACAAGGAATGGAGGCAGTCACTGACGGCTGCCGACTATGACAAAATCAAGGACAAACTCTGTAAGCCCAACACGCCAAAGTTGGCAGGTAACATGTGGGATCTGTCCAGCGTCGCCACCTGCTGCCCGGGGCAATGCTGTGGAACACATATGTGAAGAGGCGTCTGCTACCCACCTCCCACAACTCAACCCTCAACCGGTCACGCCTCACCTTAATTCTCAGCATTCTGATAAACCGACCAGTTGTACTTTCCCATCCCTCATCAGGGGCCTCTGCACCAACTTCGTGTCCCAGTAGAGCCTAAAGATGAGTTAACGATTGCAAAAGAAGGCTGGACCAGAAATGTCCGCATACAGATGATGCAAGACACAAAGAAACAGCCAACAACGCCCAGCCAGCCTTCTGCAACTCCAGCCGCCCCCGACAATACTGAAGCTGCCCAAGAAAATGAAGTCCCCACACTGCTGCACACCCTTCTAGACAACACAAAATACATCGAGCAACATCAGCTGGTCTTCATGAAATTTGTAGGGGAAGTAAAAGAAGCCTTTGTAGGTTATCTCCAGCAAAAATTCCCTGGTGAAGGACCCATCCTACCGCCATACCATGTCGAGCTTACATCAGCAACACAAGCACAAGGAACGTTAACTACCGTCGCTACCCGCCAAACCGACCACCAGGTAACCTCTCTGACGCACTCTCCAACCTACTCAGCCACAACCCCATCCAACACACTGGAAAACTCCCCCGAGAAGCACCAACAGCACCATGCATCTGCAGACACAACAAGGGCATTGGCAGACACATCCTCATAAGAGGAGATTGAGTAGCAGTCGTCGGAGCTAGAAATAGAAGTGGTAGAAGCAGTAGCAGCCATCTCAATGGCGTTTATCCCTCCGAAGACACCCACGAAGGAAGGAACTAGGAAGATGAACCGATACGTCATCGTCGTCGAGCTTGTGGACTTTGAGATGGAGTCAGAAGAGAGCGACGAACCTCCTATCGCTCCCTCTACCGAAACTCAAGAAAAGCCACATGATATGCCTAAGAGAGTCCAACCACCGCGGAAAGCAAGAACATTGCATGCTAAGACCGCCGCCAAGACATCTCTCGGCCGCCCCTTCGTCATCCACACCTCTTCCTCCTCCTCAGCTGAAAAGACTATAGGCCCCTATCAACCCCCGACAAACTTTTAGTTGTTTCTTTTGCTTTTTCTTTATTTTATTCTTTATTCTATTTTCTTTTTATCTTTTGTACTTATTTTCTTTCATTTTGTGCATTGAGAGCATGAGTGAATGAAAGTCTTCACGGGATGACTCTACTCCAAGGGTTCGGGGTTTTTTAGTTTGCTTCTATCTTAACTTCAGACCTAGAAGAGTAGTTGTGATAAGCTGAAGCCCTCATTGCCATGATTTATGTGCTTAATTGTGCTGCCTCGGCAGCAACCTTTAAATTGCAACAACATATTTGTTTAATTATTTATTCTGCATATTTAGCCTGTACACAGACTTGCACACATCGCACTGGCATGAGAAATTAAATTTTGAGTTATTTTCTTGCTTTATTTCCCTTCTCTAAATTAATATAGGTGCCACGACCTTAAGGAAATAAAATCAAGTTAAATACATGTTTATCTTTCTGATTACTAATAGAGCAAGTATGTTAGGTTGCATTGCTTGAGGACAAGCAATAGTTCAAGCTTGGGGGTGTATAAAGTGTCCACAAGTCCTATAATTCATGAACACCCCACCACTTTCCATAAAATTATCCTTTATTTGGTAAATAAGATAATGTTTTAGTGTATTTTTGTTTCTAGGTAATAAAGGCTGAAAGAGGAGCTGAGGATGTAATGTTGAGGCAGCGAGCCAATGGGCTGAACTGATGCAGTTCCAGCTGAAGACCGTTGTTGCCGAGTAGCTGTCGAGTAAGGTTGCCGCCAACTTTACTACCCACGACAGCAAACTATGGAGTTGGAGAACCAGAGTGCAATTTGTAGAGCTAAAACTTATGAGTCTATCGCCACCATCCACTCAATTTTCTGACGTCTATAGAAGCGAGCAGAGCCGCTGAAGTGAGATCTCAAGGTTACTTACGGACTAAGGAAACAAGATAAAGTCCACATTCAAAGCAAAGAAGTCAGAGTTTAAAGTCACATTAAACATGGAAAGCTACCCTTGAGGACTTCTACTTTAAGGAGGACTTAACCTAGTTATTTGTTTATAAATACTCATTGTACTCCTAGTTCAAATTATCTTAGGTTTTCTACAGACATTAGCTAGTGTTCTCTGCCGCCGCCATGTTCTAAACTCCTTTTGGTTTAAGGGTTATGTTGTAAATTAGTTGTGAAACGGTTTCTTTAGGTTTTTGAGTTATTTCCAATAAATATTCCAAGTTTGCTTAATCTATGCACTTCATTCTTCGATTAGTTCTAACCGTTTAGTAGAGAGAATCCATTTAGAGGGCACGAAAGTGTCAACTTCAAGAAAGGGTTAAGCACGGTCACAACGTATAGAGGTGTGACTAACTTGGTTCCAAAAGTTCACAAGTTTCAGTGGCTAAAAGGGATCACCAACTGAATTGACTAGCATGTGATAGGTATACGCTGATATTGCTAGGTATTGCCTACATCACGCGAGCATTCGAGCATCCTTGCCTAGATATAAGAAGGATCACTTTCGACTATCCCGCCAAACTTGAAGTATCTACCAGACTTGTCGCCACGACTTATTTCCACTCCACCTGCCGAGACAACGAGAGTTGCAGGGGCAGTAACCCGTTGCGGCCACATGACAGTGTCGTAGCTGTCGTCCATTACCCGCCGAGGCAGCATATCGTGGCAGCACAAAAAACACAGCCTTTTACAACACAGTTTCACACTAAACAGTAGCATAACCCTGCCTGCTTTATCAACCTAAATTATCTCTTTTATCATATGTGTTTTACGATATTCTACTCTTCATCTCAACAATCAACCTATTAGTGTCTTTACTTTTCCTTGTGCGGGAACTATAAATCGAACCAAGCTGACTAATCATTTCGGGATTCGACATCTTTTATACTATAACTTGGAAGGAGTGTGCACTTGCGCTCTCACAAAAAGGGAACACCTACACGCCCTACATTCGCCAAGTCAATAAAATGGTCTAGTCCCTCCGCCTCGCCAATGTGACCAATACCACAACACATCCCTCCACCTCGCAATATCATATAGGTTGTATTCATAGGATCGTAGTCTACCTGTACACTGAGCTCATGAATTCTATGGCATGTTAATTGTATCCAGTGTCCTTCGAATCCAAGGTTCGGTGACATTATCAATAATCAATGTTCAATGGAAATTACAATGTTCAATATTTTTGATATGATTATCAATAAACAATGTTCCAATACCAATGTTCTATATCAATAACAATAACGGTGACAATGTTCAATGATCTCGATGACAATATCAATGATCGATGATTAATTTTTGATGATCGATAAAAACAACTATATTAATAGCAATGCCCAATGACAATGAGAATATCGATATCCAATATTCAATACTATACTTACACATGCTTACCAAGCTATCCACTTAATGGTTCAATGTCACACCCTTTAGCGAATTGAGTTAACAATGTTAATTTTTTATAGCAATGAATTCGGGAAAGGCACTTAGACTAATCTTGAGACTCCGACTACACTCACCTCGATAATTCGAAGCTCCTACGACTCTTAGATAACCACTAATTTGTTCCTAGCTTTGGATGGAGATAGTGGTTGTTTGTTCTCCAACTCTTATGCTAGGAAAATCAATAGGAGATCATTATAATTGATAGTATGATATCGAGGTCAATATATAACACCCCAATTTTGGGCTTAGAAGTTTAGGGTCTGAACCGGACCGGTCTGAGAAACAGTTCGAATATAAAAGGGAGTTTTAGGGAAAGCCTAGTTCGGGATGCTTTAAAAATATCTAAAAATCCTCTTTTAATATATAAAGGTGAACGGTGAAATCAATTTTACTAAATAAGGTTTTGAAATACTACATTTTTGTGTAGTGACCAAATCGCGATTTTTGCAAAGTTAAGTAGTGACTGTTTTGCAAAGGATTGAAACTTTGAATCTTTAAGGAGCTAATTTACCAAAAATGTTTTCATCAGATTTTCCTTAATTTGGGTGATTTTATTAAATAAAAGAAAGGTGATAAACTACCTTTCACTTTCATAACTACTTTTCTCTAATTTTCTCTCATTTCATTTTCTCTCAAAATCCTATCAACCAAACACTTTTTCTCAAGCAAAATTTACTTTGATTTCCACTTCATATGATGAGATTCCATCACTCATTGATTCCTAATCAATCTTTCACCAAATCCATTTGATTTCTACATTGTATTTTCATGGAAACTTGCCCAAATCTAGGAGAAATCATCTTTTAGAGGTAAGATTGTTCTTCTCCTCTAAATACTCAGTTCTTTACTGAAATTCCCAAGTTGTCAATCCTTTATTAAAGTTTTATGAATGATTTTGATGTTGGAAACAAGAATTTGGCTTAAAACTCAAGATTTTGGAAGGGATCTTGAAGAATTTCGTGATAATTGGTTGGGCTCTGTTTTGAGATGGGTTTCTAATGTATTTTGGATGTTAAATGATTTTAGGAATGAGGTTTTATCAATCCAATCCCGAATAGGCTATTTTTCCTAAGTTTTTGCTTGTGAAAATGGTGGTTTTTGGGGTGTTTTTGGTGTTCTGTTGTAGCTGGAGGTATAAAGACGAGTTTAGGGTTGTTTTGATGTTAATTGATGTTTGGAAATGAATAGAAGTGATGGATCTTGGCCGAGTTATGTTTTGGAAGAGTTTGGAGGTGATTTCGGTTGTGTTTGGTAGTCGAAATGTTGTGTTTGGATAGAGCAGCGAGTTTAGGAGTGTTGGCTGAAGATTTCAGTGCATGATGATGCATTAATCCTCTACTTTTATGTGTCTAAAATAGGGGAGACTTCTCCAGACACATTTGGAGTTGATACGGAAGCTTAATTGGCGTTTCGACAAGCAAGCGAAACAAAATTGGTGAGTGCGTATGGTTTTAGAAGTCCTTGAGGGACAAAGAACCAAGGTTTGGTGATTTAGGAAAGGTTTGAAACACCTTCCTAAGTCTGGAAGTAAGTATTGGCTAGATTGCTCTCTAGAACGTGGTGATTGCTCTTAAATGCTTTTACATGCTCATTGTTTTAGATTGATAAATTCCTACTGTTTTTATGCATGAATTATAACATGAGATGATGCTTGAAATGATTTCATTAAGTAACATTTTGTATAGTTGAGATTTGAGCTTTTATGTTGAAGTATAGCAAATGTTATGATTTTGAAAAGAGATGAGAATGTTGAGTTTTAATGCATGAAAAATAGTAGGTGAGATGATGATTTGACATAATATATTGGCATAGATGTTGAAAAACTTCTCGGATATAATTGATCGATCAATAGGATGAGAGTGCACTATAAACTAAAAATTCGTACGTGCTCTTTGGTTAAGCCAAAGGGAGATATTCCGATGATGGGCATTATTGCGTGTAAAATAGTCTATCGCAATGGTAGTGCAAGTATACACGACGCAAGTAGTAAAGTGATACGAAGTATCAGATATCGTCTCCACAGGGATTGGGCTAATAGCTTCACCTTAATTCACTGCACGAAAGTAAAGGAAATATTTGAGAGTTTTCACGAGAATAATAAAGTAAACGTAAATAAAAGAGTAGAAATATCAAGATAGAGAGAATGTGCTGGTATTGAATTGCTCAGTAGTGCAGGTATTGCAGATTTTAAGAAATCTAGTTCTGTCGTCGCGCCCTGTAACACCCCCTTCCCGGCCTGGTAGAGAACCGGGTCGGAGAGCGTTACTGGAAACGATGCGGAAATCTTTTAATCATTTTTCTTCAAAAACTTTCTTAACATCTTGACTTATTAAAACTTAATGCTCTTTTTTTAAAACGAGTTGACTTAATAACTGAATCTTATTAATCTCAATACTTGTAATCTTTACCGGGTTTACAATTTAATCAATTTATCCTATAAAAGCCCAAAAGAAGCTGCCCGTATCGAAACGCCCTAATCTGTTTCGGTACGGCTTGACCACAGTCAATATTTTGACTTTTCCTTCTTTAACCGTTCCGATACGGCTTGACCCGTATCGATACGGATTGACCGACCTTGACTTTACTTAGACCTGTTTCGAAACCCGTTTCGAAACAAGGGTCTACAGAGGCAAAACTGTATCGAAACAGACCTTATCCGTTTCGATACACCAAGCTTTCCAGACCCAAAATTTCACATACCCGTATCGGTACGGTGGACCTGAAATAGACAGATTTTAGCTAGTTTTTTATCAATTTAGCTTAGCAAACTTAGTTCAGTTTCAGTGAAACTTTACCCACATCTTTCTAAGGGTAAAAACTACTGTCTTGCCAAGTTTTATAGCTATTTGAATCCTTTTACTCGTTTTTACGAATTTAGCCCAAAAACATAATCTTAATGCCAAACTCTTAATATAAGAACACTATTTTCATCTTATTTAAACCAAGGCACTTGAACATCACTTAGGCATACTAAAACAAACATATTAAGCTTATTACATAGACCTTGCCACCATACTAGGAGTTCGAAGGATAGAACACATTACTTGGACTTGGTTGTGACTTGTACAACGTACCAACTTCTCCGATCTCGATCCCACAACTTGCTTAACCTGAAATGGATGCATGAAATGCATTAGGCATACTTTGCCTAGTGAGGTAGTCATATAACTATAAATATACATATAATGACTTATAACATGCTTCTAAGAATCATCATTGATCATGATATATCATGGCATATTTCATATTCACAACAAGGCATATACTAATATCATGGTTCATGGCAAACAATATCTTGAGTTCATAATTTCCCTTGGATCGATTCATAGTATATGGATACACGAATTCCACCTCCTCGCCAACACATAAATGGTCATCCCGCCGACATCGCCAAAGACCAAACACAATACATCCCTCCGCCTCGCCAAATCATATAGGCCGTAGCCCTAGGACCGTAGTCCACCCATACACTGAGCTCATGAATTCTATGGCATGCCAATTGTATCCAATACTTTGAATCCAAGGTTCATATTTCATAAATCGTAACAATAACAATTTCAATTATTCATATCATACTTATTAAATGCTTGCAATGAATTTCATAACAATAACTAACATGCTTAAAAATCATGGAATCAATGAAATGCTTACCATAAACTTACCAACATGTGATCAATGATGAAAACCCCTGATTCAAGGGTTAGTAATAACAAAAATAACAACATGTTCGGGTAGGCCATTGCCTAACCTGAGACGCTACTACACTCACCTCGATATTAAGGTTCTCGAATAACGATGCCTTTTCCCTTGGTTGGCGGTTGTTCTTTCTCGACTTCTTGAACTAGATTAAATATGAATCGGTTAGGACCGACAAGACAATATCGAATAAATGTGAAAATATTAATCAAACTCGATGTCGAAACTTAGACCAACCAAGGATTTGAGCTTGCCCCGACGTCGGCAGAGATTCGATATTACTATATCGAAAATATCGGACAACCAATCTAATACTGAACCACCTAATTATTTTTATGTCTTCCCTTCACTAGCCCCTTAATCTCGATATGTCTCTAACTTTATTTCCTAATTTTTCCTTATGTTTGGTTCGTCTTCCTCCCCCTATTTATAGTAGAAATTATCGTCCCCCAAATGCTTTCCCAAGCTCCACGTATGTGGGAGTGGTGGCCAAATTTTGGGGCATCATGCCCTTATGCTGGTCCACGTGGAATCATAGCTTTGCCACCCACTTTATGGGTGTGCCGAATGTCCCTTGATGTGGGAATGCCACGGCAAGTTCCTTCAATTTGAAGGAATTAGCCGTGGGTCTCACTGCCATTATTTATTATTATTTTTCTTTTTTAATAATAATAATAATAATAAACTGAATAAATATGTTTCGAATCTAATTTCTACTAGACCCGAATAATCTAATAATAATAAACCATAAATTACTCGAATATTCTAAATAAGATCGAATAAATTATTTTATCGATACAAAATATTTGGTCATCGGAACCTAATTCCGACTAGACCGGTTTTCAGGGTGTTACAACTCTCCCCCCTTAGAAAAGAATTCGTCCTCGAATTCTTACCTGTAGCTTCGGATTGTTCATCTGAACACTCTTCGGGATCAGAATCTTCTGGAGATGAGGAATTCACCTTTCCTAAACCTTCAGGCCATGTTCGCTTTGCACTTACGTGTCGACGCTTCTTGAGAATTTCTTAGGACAATTCCGAGCGAGGTGACCAATCTTACCACAATCGAAACATGCTTCAATTTCCTTTGAACACTGTCCGATCGGATGATTGCCCTGGCACGAGATACACATGAATCTATCTTGTTTTAATTCACTTGACTTCTCGGTTGAATTTGACATTACTTAGGAACGTAGGTACTTCCCAAGGAAAATATTATTTCACTTTCTTGAAACAAAGGTGGGTTTTGGTCTTACTTTTGCTGGAGTTTACTATATATAGATTGTAATTTTTTTCTTTTTCCCACCTTTCCAAGAACCAATTACAACTTCTCTTAAGGCTTTGTAAAGCTTATCCTTTCACCTCTCCGTATTCACCTGACACTTGCACTTTCTAATAACATTCAACATCTTAGGTGTCCAACACATAAGGTGAGTCATCATCCTCTAATTTCAAGCTATTTTTCCTGTTATTTCTTATTCAAAATCTGAATAACTCTTTCTGATTGACCATCAGTCTGAGGGTGGAAGGCTGTACTAAGATTGACTCTTGTGCCCAAGGCTCCTTGTAAGGTTCTCCAAAATCGAGATGCAAACCGAGGATCTCGATCCGAAATGATAGATTCAGGCACACCATGAAGTCGGATCACTTCCTTAATGTACAAGCCAGCTAGCTTAGGAAGACCGTAGTCCATTCTGATAGGTATGAAATGAGCTGACTTTGTAAATCGATCAACAATAACCCAAATAGCATCATGCTTGGCAAGGGTTAATGGTAGACCACTAACAAAGTCCATAGTGATCTTTTCCCATTTCCACTTTGGTGGATCAATGGGTTGTAAAAGCCCTGTAGGAGCACAATGTTCTACCTTAACCCGTTGACAAGTGAGGCACTTCGAGATATGATCAACAATAGCTTGCTTCATGCCTGGCCACCAGAAAAGCTCACGTAAATCCTTGTACATTTTTACAGACCCCGGGTGAATAGAGAAAGAACTTGAATATGCTTCAACAAGAATATCCCTACGGAGAGTTTCATCATTTGGTACACAAACCCGATCATGAAAACATAAGAGTCCTTCATCATTAATTCTGAAATCCGGGTTATCAGATAATTTAGAAACAATGGTTTGAAACTCGGGGTCTTGTTCTTGCAAATCTTTAATTCGAGAAATAACAGTAGACTGAACTTGGAGTTCAGTTACAAGACATTAATGTTTTCGAAGTCTGAAATGAGCATTAATTGCTCGAGGAGCAGGTAAAGGTTTGCGGCTGAGTGCATCATCTACAACATTGGCCTTTCCCGGATGGTAATCAATGACTATATCATAGTCCTTAAGAAGTTCCATCCATCTTCGCTGTCGCAAATTGAGCTCCTTCTGCGATAACAAATACTTGATGCTTTTGTGATCAGTGAAAAGATAGCATTTCTCTCCGTAGAGGTAATGCCTCCAAATTTTCAATGCAAAAACAACCGCAACCAATTCTAGATCATGAGTAGGATAATTCATTTCATGGGGCTTAAGTTGTCTCGAAGCGTAAGTAATAACCTTACCTTCTTGCATCAATACACACCCTAACCCAAGGTGCGAAGCATCACTATAAACAATATAATCTTTTCCAGACTCAGGCTGAGTCAGGACATGTGCATGGGTTAGGACTTGTTTCAATTGATCAAAACTTCGCTGCTGATCTTCAGTCCATACAAAAGGTGCCTCATTCCGCAACAATTTTGTCAAAGAAGCAGCTAACATAGAGAATCCTTTCACGAACCTACAGTAATATCCCGCAAGTCCAAGAAAGCTCCAAACCTCCCCCACATTCTTAGGCGGGTGCCAATCTACCACAACTTGTATTTTCTTCGGGTCCACCTGAATGCCCGAAGCTGATATAACATGCCCCAAAAAGGATACTTCGGTGAGCCAGAACTCATACTTAGAAAATTTTGCGTACAACTGCTTCTCTCTTAGAGTTTGGAGTACAATTCAAAGATGATCTCGATGTTCCGCTTCATTCTTTGAATAAATCAAGATGTCATCTATGCAGACAAAAACAAACTTATCAAGATAGGGCCTAAACACACGATTCATTAGATCCATGAAAGCTGCAGGTGCATTCATCAGTCCGAAAGGCATCACCAAGAATTCGTAATGTCCATATCTTGTACGAAACGTTGTTTTGGGCACGTCACACTCCTTGACTTTTACCTGATAGTACCCCGACCTTAAATCAATCTTAGAGAACACGGAAGCATCCTTTAACTGATCAAACAAATCATCGATCCTCGGTAGAGGATACTTATTCTTGATGGTAACTTTATTTAGTTGCCTATAATCAATGCCTAAACGCATCGAACCATCCTTTTTCTTAACAAAGAGAACCGGAGCTCCCCAAGGTGAAGAGCTGGGTCTAACAAAGCCCTTATTCATAAGGTCTTGGATTTGAGTTTTTAACTCCTTTAATTCCACAACTGCCATTCTATAAGGTACAACAGAGACTGATGCAGTCCCAGGTTGCACTTCAATACCAAATTCAACTTCACAGGTTGTGGGCAATCCCGGAAGCTCATCAGGAAAGACATCCAGAAATTCATTCACCGTATCAATATCATTAATCTCAGGTTCATTCTTAAGCTCAATGGTCAATGTGCACAACATAGAATTCCGAGATTCCATCAAGGTTATTCTTTCCTTACCAAGTCCTCGAAGATACAACTTCCGCTTGCCACAATCTACCCATGCTTGATGTTTACTAAGCCAATCCATACCTAAAATTTCATCAAACTCGTGGATTGGCAAAACCAAGAAATCCACAGGGAACGGAATTCCTTGAATCATAATTGGGCAATTCTTACATACTAGGTTTAAAACAACACAATCGCCCAAGGGATTTGTTACAGAAACCTTTGTTACTAAAGGTTCACTAAACATCTTATGCTTCCTCACCAACTCCAGACTTATGAAAGAGTGTGTAGATCCAGGATCAATTAATACATACAAAGAATATGAATATAACATAACGATACTTGCTATGACATCAGGCTCATCATCTTCCTCATGACTCCTTACATGATACATTTGTGCAGAAGCTTTTGACTCTTGTTTGTTGTTCTGCTTCCCAGATCCACCTGGCCTTCCTGAAGTTCCTGACTGTCCTTGTCTCGCCCCTTTTTCCCAAAAGGACTGAGCAGGTGATGAAGTATCCCCTAGCACAACAACTGTCTTTGATGGGTTCTGAGGACAGTCCCTAATGAAATGTCCCTGCTCTCCACAGAAGAAGCACACTCCTGTCTGCCTGCGACATTGCCCTGCTACGTGTCGCTTTTGACAAAAGTTACAAACTGGATGCTGAACACCTCGGTTAGAACCTCCAGTACTTTCCACAGAAGCCGCCTTGGACCAAGACTGAGTAATAGTCTGTGGTCTCTCAATATTCCCTGTACGGGAAGGTTGCGAGTATGAGGTCTGCTTCGAGCCCTGATATCTACCTTTCTTGTTCCATTTGGGAAGTCGGGAATCACTCCACGCCCTCTTCTCGGATCTGCTAGCCATGTTCCCCCTTGGGATTTTCTGTGCAGCTTCGGTCGCCTTCACACGATTAACCAAATCCTGGAAATTTGTGATCCCCAAAGCAGTAAACATAGGCCGCAACTCATCACTCAACCCAACAATGAACATTCGACATTTTGTCCTCTTCTTTCTTTATGAACTCGGCTCCATATCGGCAGTACTTACAGAAGTCATGAATGTACTGCTCGATTGGTTTCCCTCCTTGCTTCAAATTGAGGAAGATGCTCCGTCTTTCCGCGAGATAGTACTCGCTAATGTACTTATTTCTGAATTCTTTAAGAAAGGATTCCTAGGTGACTGATTCTTCCGGGACTGTAAGAATAGTAGTCTCCCACCACATTAAAGCTTCATCAGCAAGCAATGCGAAAGCGCATTCAAGCTTATGTTCATCCAAACATCTTAACTGCTTATCCAAAATCCTCAAAGTATTGTCTAACCAATACTCGGCTATTTCGGGATTATCATCGTCCCGACCATTAAAGGTGTAAGCTCGGTATTTGCGATAACTTATCGATTGGGGCTCGAAGAGATTGCGTAACAGGTGGCGTAGGTTGCACGACTTGACTAGTCCCTATCACATTCATAAAATTGCTGAAACATATCAGCCATGTTCTGATAGCATGTTGCCTGAGCGGCAGGTGCTTCAGACTCTACATTCTGAACATGTGGGTTTCTTAGATTCGGAGGATTTCCTCCTTGCACTTCCTTGCCACCATTCGAGGTATTAGCAGCAGATTCATTGTTACAAGCTTCGTTAGTTCAAGACTTATATATATATATATATATATATATATATTAAAAAGAGATCGGATCAGTTGTCAAGTCACAACAAATTAACTCCTAGGTGGCAAAGTAACTTAACACGCAATACAAACATACTTAAGTTTAGTCCAGAACCGACTAAACTCTAGCTCAGATACCACAAATGTAACACCCCCTTCCCGGCTTGGTAGAGAACCAGGTCGGAGAGCGTTACCGGAAACGATGCGGAAATCTTTTAATCATTTTTCTTCAAAAACTTTCTTAACATCTTGACTTATTAAAACTTAATGCTCTTTTTTTTAAAACGAGTTGACTTAATAACTGAATCTTATTAATCTCAATACTTGTAATCTTTACCGGGTTTACAATTTAATCCATTTATCCTATAAAAGCCCAAAAGAAGCTGCCCGTATCGAAACGCCCTAATCCGTTTCGGTACGGCTTGACCACAGTCAATATTTTGACTTTTCCTTCTTTAACCGTTCCGATACGGCTTGACCCGTATCGATACGGATTGACCGACCTTGACTTGACTTAGACCCGTTTCGAAACCCGTTTCGAAACAGGGGTCTCCAGAGGCAAAACTGTATCGAAACGGACCTTATCCGTTTCGGTACACCAAGCTTTCCAGACCCAAAATTTCATATACCCGCATCGAAACGTCATTACCCGTTTCGGAACGGTGGACCTGAAATAGACAAATTTTAGCTAGTTTTTGATCAATTTAGCTTAGCAAACTTAGTCCAGTTTCAGTGAAACTTTACCCACATCTTTCTAAGGGTAAAAACTACTGTCTTGCCAAGTTTTATAGCTATTTGAATCCTTTTACTCGGTTTTACGAATTTAGCTTAAAAACATAATCTTAAAGCCAAACTCTTAATATAAGAACCCTATTTTCATCTTATTTAAACCAAGGCACTTGAACATCACTTAGGCATACTAAAACAAACATATTAAGCTTATTACATAGACCTTGCCACCATACTAGGAGTTCGAAGGATAGAACACATTACTTGGACTTGGTTGTGACTTGTACAACGTACCAACTTCTCCGATCTCGATCCCACAACTTGCTTAACGTGAAATGGATGCATGAAATGCATTAGGCATACTTTGCCTAGTGAGGTAGTCATATAACTATAAATATACATATAATGACTTATAACATGCTTCTAAGAATCATCATTGATCATGCAATATCATGGCATATTTCATATTCACAACAAGGCATATACTAATATCATGGTTCATGGCAAACAATATCTTGAGTTCATAATTTCCCTTGGATCGATTCATAGTATATGGATACACGAATTCCACCGCCTCGCCAACACATAAATGGTCATCCCGCCGACATCGCCAAAGACCAAACACAATACATCCCTCCGCCTCGCCAAATCATATAGGCCATAGCCCTAGGACCGTTGTCCACCCGTACACTGAGCTCATGAATTCTATGGCATGGCAATTGTATCCAATACTTTGAATCCAAGGTTCATATTTCATAATTCGTAACAATAACAATTTCAATTATTCATATCATACTTATTAAATGCTTGCAATGAATTTCATAACAATAACTAACATGCTTAAAAATCATGAAATCAATGAAATACTTACCATACACTTACCAACATGTGATCAATGATGAAAACCCCTGATTCAAGGGTTAGTAATAACAAAAATAATAACATGTTCGGGTAGGCCCTTGCCTAACCTGAGACGCTACTACACTCACCTCGATATTAAGGTTCTCGAATAACGATGCCTTTTTCCCTTGGTTGGCGGTTGTTCTTTCTCGACTTCTTGAACTAGATTAAATATGAATCGGTTAGGACCGACAAGACAATATCGAATAAATATGAAAATATTAATCAAACTCGATGTCGAAACTTAGACCAACCAAGGATTTGAGCTTACCCCGACGTCGACAAAGATTCGATATTACTATATCGAAAATATCGGACAACCAATCTAATACTGAACCACCTAATTATTTTTATGTCTTCCCTTCACTAGCCCCTTAATCTCGATATGTCTCTAACTTTATTTCATAATTTTTCCTTATGTTTGGTTCGTCTTCCTCCCCCTATTTATAGTAGAAATTATCATGCCCTTATGCTGGTCCACGTGGAATCATAGCTTTGCCACCCACTTTATGGGTGTGCCGAATGTCCCTTGATGTGGGAATGCCACGGCAAGTTCCTTCAATTTGAAGGAATTAGCCGTGGGTCTCACTGCCATTATTTATTATTATTTTTCTTTTTTAATAATAATAATAATAATAATAAACCGAATAAATATGTTTCGAATCTAATGTCTACTAGACCCGAATAATCTAATAATAATAAACCATAAATTACTCGAATATTCTAAATAATATCGAATAAATTATTTTATTGATACAAAATATTTGGTCATCGGAACCTAATTCCGACTAGACCGGTTTTCGGGTTGTTACACGCCCGTCGCGGCAGCACCTGTCGCGGCAGCGGTCCGTTGATCGTCGCGGCAGCGAACGCTCAACTCAGTACGTTCAAGTTTGGCAAGAATCCAAGATCTGCCTTGGCATATCCCTAGGTCCAAGTCTGTCGATGATCACGTCTTGATGATACCTCCCGGCGTTATTCAAAGGATGAACACCGATGTGTATGAATTCTTCTTTAGCCACTTAACCTCGGCCTATCCCTAGGCACGAGATAGTTCAACTATAAACTAGAGAACTTGCTCTTATTTCTTTCGTATACTTAACTCTCCCGATGCTAAGTAAATAGATAACCTCACAATGCTATCCCGATGCTAAGTAAATAGATAACCTCACAATGCTCTCCCGATGCTCTTGCAAGATATTAATAACAAAAATAAGAGAACTTGAAGTTTATTTTATTGAACTGAAAATTCCTAAAACAAAACATCCCTTGCAACTACTTTACAAATCAACCCGTGGCCCTAGGGGAATTTAGAACATATCGACGGCGGGTAAACGGCTAGGGGTTTTTGGTTGTCGGTTATGGGGTAATCGGCTATGGGATATATGATATGCCCTAGGTTAAAATATATGCCCTTATATAAGCTTTGGGCTCAAGTTATCTAAGTTAACAAGGATTACAACTTTAATTAAAAGTATGATTCTAATAAAGACTTAATCTTCAAGGATCCTACTTTCTAGCCGTCCTCCTTGTTTCTTGGGATTTTCTCTCCTTGAGCTTTGGGCTTGACATATCTTTTGATCCGGGGCTTGGAAAAATATTTGGTTTTCATACGACAGACGAGCAACCTACAAAATCAGCCCTCTTTTAGTAGAATCTGTGCCTTTAATATATTTGTGATGTTTTGCTGTAAACTAACCTAAATGCAATGCAATGATGCTTGAATGCAGCATAAATATGGGTTAAGACCTAAAAGAAAAAAGAAATATTTTTGCTTTGGCTTTCAAACAGTGAATTTTCCCTTACCCGTCGTTCGTTCTCTGTGGCGGCAGCAACCTGTCGGATGATTTAGGATTTGTCCGAACTCTCACTATAGTTCTCGTGCAGTGTGTGCATGCTTGTGAACAGTTATATGCTAAGACTCTCTTAGTTTCACTAGAATATTCAACTCCTAACTCGAATTTTTATGCCAAATTTTATTTTTTGAATGCACATTTTCATGTTTCCTTGATTTCTTTCTTTTGACTCGATTTTTCTAAAGTTTTACTAGAGCTAGTTTTAGGCACCTCTAGTTAGCTTCCTAGAGCCGGTTTCAGGCACTTCTAGGTTTTTGAGTCTCTTTTGCTAAACTTCTTTCCTAGAGCCAGTGTTAGGCACCTCTAGGGGTTATTCAAGTACTAAGCTTCCTATTCTAGTTTGGCTAAAAGAAATCTAAGCAATATAATAGTCACAATGGTGTTTAAGTTTTCAGAACTATAGAAAGGCTCTAAACTTCTCCTTAAACTATCCTAAAGATGCTGCCACGACAGAGCTGTCACGACAGGTAAGTTCAATTCACAATTTTAAGCCAAATTTTCAAACTTTTCTGATTTTTTTAGAGAAAAATAACTAAAAGACACAACAATTAATTAAAGAGATGTACTTAGACTCCATTAAAATGGAGGGTTGCCACCCCCAAACTCGAGGGTTGCATTGCCCTCAATGCAAATGACAAAAATAAAAATGAAGGCAATACATTACAAAATATAGATAAGACAGCAGCAAAATGAAGAAAATAAAATACTTAAATTTTAAACGATGTCTTCACTGCTGCTGCTGAGGCGGATTTAGCGGCGGATTCTGGGCTGTGGGGCAGGCTGGGCTGTTTGCTCTACGACCTGGATGTCAGAGCTGCTGCCGCTGTCCCAAGTGCTACTGCTGCTGGTGGTGGTGCTGGCCTTTGGCATAAGTTTTCTGTTGGCCATCTTTTTCTGCCTCTTGACAAGCGTGAATTATTTCTCCAAGTTTCTCCGGATAGAGGGTTCTGCCTCGCTTTCTGCCCAGACAGAGGAAGAAGAAAAACCATCTACGAAGGCAGCAATGTCATGTGAGGGCGGTCGCTTCGTTCCTCAGGCGGATGTGTCAGCCTGAGGGCTGCCCGCTATCCTCGGGGCAGGTGATGGAATGGAGGCAGAAGATTGTGTATGTGGTGTGGCAGCAGGTGTAGGTGTGTGGGCAGGGGTGGGGATGGTGAAGTAGTGGGCAGGGAAGGTGGGAAAGACAACATCAGAAAAATTTAAAGTATGGTTAATGAAATTTACCGTGGAGTTGGCAAAATCCTTGATGAATGTCATCAGACCTAGATGTCTATCCTCCATCCTCTGAATGGCAGCAAGGAGTTGAGTAGATTGGTCTGTCGGAGCAGCAACTGCGGCAGGTTCAGTGTTGGGCTCCTCTAAGGATTCTGCTGGGACGACATTAGGGTTGGCGGAAGAGAGGGGGCTGCTACTGTCAGCTCCATGAGGCTGATTATATTCTTGTCTGTCCAGCCCCATCCCTTCACGAGTCGATCGGTGGTGGCTTCTGGTACGGAAGAGCAGCGACAGGGAGATGTAATCAGGAATGGCAGGCAAAGAAGGGCTATTGATCTGTGGGTGCAGTCCAAGATACTCTCCCTCATGTAGCGTCCCACATTTATGGGCCGTTTGTTCATGATTGAATGGATTAGGGCTAGCCTCTGCTGGTCCACTGTGGTGTGATGGGAGGATGGCAGAATCCTCTTCTTAATGAAGGCGTTCCACAATTTCGCTTCTGGCAGCAGCTGCCCTCTTCTGACGGAATGGGGATTTTTCTTGCTCGTGTTCCATTCAGTTCCTTCTTCTGTCACTTCTGCCATGACAGCATCGAAGGCAGCGTTGTCGAGGGTGTCCAGGAACTGCTGGTGAGCATCGTCGTTAGGGCCGAAGTAGAGGCCATAAAAATTGTTGATGCGCTCTGCTGTGAATGGCACTTCTGTCCCTCGGACAGTTACTGTTGTTGCCGTCCTGCTGCCGATGGCAGCATAGAATTCCCTTACCAGCGTTTCATTCATTTCTGCTGTTGTTCTGCAAATTGCTCCCACAACAGAGCCTTTATCGCCCTTGCGATGAACGGCTTGAGCCCCATATTCTCTTCCTTTTGAGTGTAGATAAAGACTCGTTCTTCCCAGAGGTCCTTAGTTGGGAAGGACTGCGGGGTGGGTGCTGCTGGTGAAGAGGTTGAAGCAGCACTGCGGCGGGTTGTTCTGGAAGACATGTTAGTTGCAAGGGTTTTGTGAAAGTAAAGAAAACAAAGAAAAGCTAAAGGGGAGAGCAAGTAAGAATAAGAAGAAGTGAGTAAAATGAAAATGAAACGGGGTTTTATAGAGGAAGAGTTGTTGCCCGTTAAAGTTGTAACGGCAGGCGTGAATAACGGGGCGACTGTTGAGCTTTAGCGTGTCTGACGCGTCTGACACGCATTTATGCGTCTGTCACACGTTTCTGCGTCTTCCGTGACAGTCTGATGACAGCCTGTCTTTTCCGTGTCTGCGGCGGTAGCTGGAACGACAGGCTTCGATATTGGGCTTTATTGGGCTGATGGATGGATGATGGGCTTGGGTCACTTCTCTTATTCTTCTTGACTCCTTTATTTCCTAAAAACAGTAAACATAAAAACATTATTCGAATATAATAAACCTTATTTCCTAATAAATAATAAATAATAAAAATAAATAAAAATAAAATTTAGGTTAAATTAGGGATGCCTTGTGGGGCATCTCCTAAGGTAACCACTTCCTGTATTCCTGGGGCTTCAGTCCCCTGATAATGCTTGAGGCACTGTCCGTTGACTTTGAATTGGTGCCCGTCTTTTAATGATCGGATTGTGATGGCACCATGGGGAAAAACTTGTATGACTTGGAACGGGCCAGACCATCTAGATTTGAGCTTTCCTGGGAAGAGTTTTAGTCTAGAATTGAACAACAATACAAGCTGCCCTGGGTAGAACTGTCGTGGCAGCAACTTCCTATCATTTCACTTCTTAGTTTTCTCCTTGTAAATTCTTGCATTGTCTTATGCCATTATCCGGATTTCTTCAATTTCGTTCAGATCTAACAGCCTTTTCTGGCCTGCCTTGTCCAAGTCCATATTCACTGCCTTGATTGCCCAATATGCTCTATGCTCTATCTCGACAGGCAGATGACAGGTTTTTCCATAAATCAATCGGTATGGAGACATGCCCAATGGAGTCTTAAAAGCTGTCCTATATGCCCATAATGCATCATTGAGGAGTAAAGACCAATCTTTCCTAGTTGGCTTAACCATCTTTTCAAGAATGTTCTTAACTTCCCTATTGGATATCTCAGCTTGTCCATTGGTCTGTGGGTGATATGCCGTCGCGATCCGATGCTTGACACCATATTTCTTCAAGGCGGCAGCAATAACCTTATTGTCAAAATGTCTCCCTTCATCACTGATAATCGCCTTAGGGATGCCAAACCTCGAAAAAATGTTTTTGTGTAGAAATTTTTGGACTGTTTTGGCATCATTCTTTTGAGTGGCGATAGCTTCAACCCACTTAGAGACATAATCCACTGCTAGGAGGATGTATAGATTTCCACATGAAGATGGAAAAGATCTCATAAAATCAATCCCCCAAACGTCAAAGATTTCGACTTCTAGAATGTTCTGCAGTGGCATCTCGTTTCTCCTCGAGATGTTACCTGTCCGCTGGCACCTGTCACAGTACTTGTAGAAGTCTTGTGCATCTTTATACAGTGTCAGCCATTAGAACCCTGACTGCAGCACCTTGGTAGCAGTTTTGTTGCCTCCTAAGTGACCTCCATATTGTGAAGCATGGCAGTGATGGAGAATGTCTTCTTGCTCTTCTTGTGGTACACACCTCCTTATAACTTGATCTGCACATAGTTTGAAAAGAAGAGGTTCCTCCCAATAATAATGCTTAACATCATTTTGGAACCTCTTCCTGGCTTGATAATTAAGATCAGAAGGAAGTATTCCGCTAACTATAAAATTAACGAAATCAGCATACCAAGGGAGTTCAGAAGACTTACCTGCCGCCATGGCTGTCGCGGCAGCTATTGCGGCAGCAAAGATTTGCTCGTCTGGGAAGGTCTCCAGTATGTTTGTCTCATCTATTGGCAGACTCTGTCTCTTCTCCAATCTTGACAAGTGGTCTGCCACCTGGTTTTCTGTCCCTTTTTTGTCCTTGATTTCAAGGTCGAATTCTTGCAGTAGCAGGATCCACCGTATCAATCTAGGCTTTGCATCCTTTTTCGCGAACAAATTCTTCAGGGCAGAATGGTCTGTGTGCACTATTACCTTCGTCCCAAGTATGTAAGAACGAAACTTGTCGATGGAGAATACCACATTTAATAGTTCCTTTTCTGTGGTGGTGTAGTTCACTTGGGCATCATTCAATGTCTTGCTAGCATAATATATGACATGAAACAGCTTATCTCTGCGCTGCCCAAGTGCTGCCCCGACAGCATAGTCACTAGCATCACACATAATCTCAAATGGCCGTGTCCAGTCTGGTGGTTGTAGTATGGGGGCTGTTACTAGTTTTTCCTTCAGAACCTTGAATGCTTCAGTACATTCATCATTAAAGTCAAATGGTCGGTTCTGCTCTAAAAGATGGCATAGGGGCTTGGTGATTTTTGAGAAATTTGCAATGAATCTCCGATAAAAACCAGCATGTCCTAAAAAACTTCTAATGCCCTTGACTGTGGTTGGCGGCGGCAGCTTCTCAATCACTTCAATCTTAGCCCTGTCGACTTCTATCCCATGGCAGCTAATCTTATGGCCAAGGACTATCCCTTCATCCACCATAAAGTGGCATTTTTCCCAATTTAAAACTAGGTTTGCTTTTTCACATCTTTCAAGTACTTTTTGTAGATTTCCTAGGCAGCTCTAAAAATGGTCTCCAAAGACTGAAAAATCATCCATAAAAATCTCAAGGAAGTCCTCCACCATGTCGGAGAATATGGCCATCATGCACCTTTGGAAGGTGGCGGGTGCATCACATAATCCAAATGGCATTCTCCTAAAAGCGTACGTTCCGTAGGGGCATGTGAAAGTCGTCTTTTCTTGATCCTCCGGTGCGATGGCAATTTGATTATAACCTGAGTAACCATCAAGAAAACAATAGTAAGGTTTTCCCCCTAATCTATCAAGCATTTGATCAATAAATGGTAAAGGAAAGTGGACCTTTCGGGTAGCTTTGTTAAGCTTCCGATAGTCCATACAAACCCTCAAACCGGTCACAGTCCTGGTTGGGATTAACTCATTGTTTTCGTTGGTCATCACGGTCATTCCTCATTTCTTTGGAACGCATTGCACCGGGCTCACCCATTTGCTGTTGGAGATGGCGTAAATTATGCCAGCATCTAACCATTTGATTATCTCTTTATGCACCACCTCTTTCATCGCATGGTTTAGCCGCCTTTGGGCATCAATAGTCAGCTTATGATCTTCCTCTAAAAGGATTTTGTGCATGCATAACGCCAGACTGATGCCTTGAATGTCAGCAATCGTCCATCCAATCGCCTTTTTGTGCTGCCTTAGCATGCCTATTAGCTGCCGTTCCTGTTCCTGTGGCAGCTTAGAAGAGATGATTACGGGTAGTGTGTCATTTGAACCAAGAAAAGCATATTTTAGCTGCCCTGGCAGGGGCTTCAGTTCTAAGGCAGGTGGTTCAACGGTAGATGGCTTTTGGATTAAATGGTTATCCGAAGTATAATTTAAAGGTTCGAATAACTTACCTGGTCGATTGCCTAACCAGTTTACCTCCTCTTGATCTTCAGCATCAGATGTATCGGATTCATAGGAGTTGCTGTCGTCGGTGCTGTCGTCAGTGCTGTCTTGACAGTCCTATAGGTGGCTGCCGCGGCAGTGACCAAATTTGATATCGTGACAGCCCGACCTGATGCAGGGTTGATCAAGGGTAACGTCAGTGATAGCCTTGCATTCCTCGTCTACATCAGCATGTTTCATCGCTTGGAGAACATTCAACTTGATCTCTTGATCGTTCACTCGCATGGTGAGTTCTCCTTTCTCCACATCAATCAGTGATCTTCCCGTGGCTAAGAATGGTCGCCCAAGGATGACTGGTGCATTTTCATCTGCTTCACAATCTAAAACAAGAAAGTCAGCAGGAAAAATAAATTTATCCACTCTTACCAGAATATCTTCAATTTTTCCTTCAGGATGAACGTAAGAGCGGTCTGCCAGCTACAGAGTTACTGTCGTGGGCCGCGCCTTTCCAATACCTAATTTCTGAAAAACAGATTTTGGCATTAAATTAACACTAGCACCAAGATCACAAAGTGCCTTACCCACAAATTTATTTCCGATTACACAAGGTATGATGATGCTCCCCAGATCCTTCTTTTTCTGGGGTGGCTGCCGGTGAAGAATACTAATGCAACCTTCTGTCATCTTTACCGTTTCAAATTCCCTAAGTTTAGATTTCTTTGACATGACATCCTTGAGAAATTTGGCATAACCGGGCATCTCCCTAACGGCATCTAACTGCGGAATATTAATGTGAACCTGCTTAAAAATATCATAAATCTTTTTGAGCTGAGATTCATGCTTAGCTTGTTGTATTCATTGGGGAAAAGGAGGTGGGGGGCGATAATCAGCAATACGTCCTTCGCACTGCATACGAATCTGAGGAGGTTTAGGTTCATCAATTTTCTCCTCTGTCGCTTCTGCTGTCGTGACAGGCTCATCGGCATCAGTCTGTTTATCACCTGTTGGGGCAGCTTCCTCGGCAAGTCTATCTAAGGCAGGTTTTCTTACTATTTCAGCTTCCTTTTCCGGCCCTGATAATTGCTTCCCACTCCTAGTAGTAATTGCCTTACACTGCTCATGTGTGGGCTGCCTAGCATTTTCAGTATTACTAGGGAATCCTCCAGTCTGCCTCGGCTTAATATGTTGAGAAGCCTGACCCATTTGTGTCTCCAGAGATTTCAGAGTTGCTTCATGATTCGTCATCCTCATCTCTGTTTTATCCATGAAATTCTCTGTCTTCTTGACAAACTGATTCATATTCTCAATATAAGTACCTGTCTGAGATATAAAAGTGGCCAGAGTCTGTTCCAGTATACTGCTCGTGGCAGCTGGTTGCTGCTGTTGCTGCTGCGGTGGCAGTTGCTGTCGCGTCAGCAATCTAGGTCCTCCCTGATTCTGATTGTGTGCTTGAGGATTCAGGGCGTTGTTAGGATTACTCCAAGAAAATTTGGGATCCTTCCTCCAATTGGGATTATAATTGTTGGAATTGTAATTTGGCTTGTAGTTTCCAACATATTTTCCCTCTTCTAACTGTATTGGGCACCCATCCCGACTATGTTTTCCCTCACAGATGTCACATACCTCCTCAACAGCAAATCCATGTTGTCCATCATCATTCAATAACCTTTTCATTGCTTTAGTAAGGAATGCTACCTGTGATTTCATCGTGCTGTCGGCCTCATAATCCTTGACAGCAAGTACCCGTTTACCCCCTGTTCTTGCGGTCGGAAACTGCTCTTCATTCTTGGCCAGATTTTTCAAAACTTGCAATGCCTCGTCCGGATCTTTATCCAATAATAGTCTGTTTGCTGCTGAATCAATTCGAATACGAGTTTGTAAGTTGGCAGCATTATAAAACTTAGTTACCTGATTCTAGACGGGGAATCCATGCATTGGGCAATTCCGTAGAAGAGTAGTAAATCTGTCCCAGGCCTCGTGCATCGGCTCGTCATCTTCCTGTTGAAAAGTAGCAATTTCATTACGCAATCGCTCAGATAAATGCGAAGGATTAAAACGGGATAAAAATTTACGAGATAAATCTGCCCAAGTTCTAATTGATGCCAAAAACTTGTTGCGTGTAAAATAGTCTATCGCAATGGTAGTGCAAGTATACATGACGCAAGTAGTAAAGTGATACGAAGTATCAGATATCGTCTCCACAGGGATTGGGCTAATAGCTTCACCTTAATTCACTGCACGAAAGTAAAGGAAATATTTGAGAGTTTTCACGAGAATAATAAAGTAAACGTAAATAAAAGAGTAGAAATATCAAGATAGAGAGAATGAGCTGGTATTGAATTGCTCAGTAGTGCAAGTATTGCAGATTTTAGGAAATCCAGTTCTGTCGTCGCGCCCGTCGCGGCAGCGATCCGATGATCGTCGCGGCAGCAAACGCTCAACTCAGTACGTTCAAGTTTGGCAAGATTCCCAGATTTGCCTTGGCTTATCCCTAGGTCCAAGTTTGTCGATGATCACGTCTTGATGATACCTCCCGGCGTGAATCGAAGGATGAACACCGATGTGTATGAATTCTTCTTTAGCCACTTAACCTCGCCCTATCCCTAGGCACGAGATAGTTCAACTATAAACTAGAGAACTTGCTCTTATTTCTTTCGTATACTTAACTCTCCCGATGCTACGTAAATAGATAACCTCACAATGCTCTCCCGATGCTCTTGCAAGATATTAATAACCAAAATAAGAGAACTTCAAGTTTATTTTATTGAACTGAAAATTCCTAAAACAAAACAACCCTTGCAACTACTTTACAAATCAACCCGTGGCCCTAGGGGGGATTTAGAACATGTCGACGACGGGTAAACGACCAGGGGTTTTTGGTTGTCAGTTATGGGGTAATCAGCTATGGGATATATGATATGCCCTAGGTTAAAATATATGCCCTTATATAAGCTTTGGGCTCAAGTTATCTAAGTTAATAAGGATTACAACTTTAATTAAAAGTATGATTCTAATAAAGACTTAATCTTCAAGGATCCTACTTTCTAGCCGTCCTCCTTGTTTCTTGGGATTTTCTCTCCTGGAGCATTGGGCTTGACATATCTTTTGATCCGGGGCTTGGAAATGTAACGCCCCGGTTTTGGGCTTAGGAGTTTTGGGCGTTGACCGGTTGGTCAAAGTGCTGTTCGAATCTAAAGAGGTTAAATTAGGAAAGCCTACTTCGGGTTGCATTAAAAATATGGAAAAATGTTCTAAAATCATATTTTAATATAATTAAGTGAACTGTGAAATCAATTTTGGAAAATGAGTTTTGGAAGTGTGACATTTTGGCTAGTGACCAAAATGTAATTTTCGCAAGTTTGGTGGCTGTTTTATAAAGGGTTGAAACTTTGAATCTTTAAAAATATGGAAAAATGTTCTAAAATCATATTTGAATCTTTAAGGGTTGAAACATGAGCCAATATGACATGTTAAGTATATTGTGAAGCATGAGATGCTTGTTTTAATGTTTATGCTGAAGCATGAGATTGCTTGTTTTAAGTATGCTTTTGAGCATGTGCAAAGGTTGATTTTAAGCATGTTTATAAATGGTTTTAATTGCATTATTGAATGGTTTTTAAAGAGCATGCCTCACTAAGCTTTTGCTTACGCTCTCTTCGTTTTCTTAATTCAATAATGCAGAACATTAGTGAGCTTTAAGGGCAGCAAGGAGGGCAAGAATTCAAGTGCAAGTAAAGCTCAATGTATGGAAGGTTTTTGTTAAACATTTTAGCTTTTGGGTGATTTGGCAATGGGGGACCAATGTGTATGTTTTGGGAGGTGTTTGGGACTCCCTAAGTATGTTGAATGTTGTTTAGATTGCTGGTTTTTGCATTGGATCATTATATGCTTGTTTTGTAAGTTTTGTGTTTGAATAGCTAGCTTGTGTAGGAAGCATGCCTATAGAATTGGGGCTTTTTGCATATGATGTTGTTTGGTTGATTTGATGATGCCTATAAGTCATTTATATGTTGAATTGCATGCTGGTAAAGTTTGATGACATTTGGAGCATGTTTGAATGATCTATTGCATGTTTTGGAATGCCATTTTGCTGCAATCTGTGCAGGCGTTTCGGAACAGTATGCACCGTTTCGGAACGGGTGCCTTACATGAACCCAGGCGTCTGAAACGGTATGTACCGTTTCGAAACGGTTTGGTCTCTGCCAAGGCCATGTTTCGGAACCCGTTGCGGAACGGCCCGTGTTTCGGAACGGGGTCTACCTGTTTCGGAACGGTCGACCGTTGGGGGCTGACATGGGCAGTTATATGTTTTAAATTGTTTGCGTTTTGGTCCTAAATCTTGTTTGTTCAATTGCATGAGCTTGGGAAGTCCTTTTGAGCTGAAATTTGGCAGAGAAGCATGAAACTTTATTAATTTCAAGTTGGTAACTTTAATTTGGGTTAAGTCCTTTTATTTATCAAAAATTACAATTTGGTCCCCAAAGTTGTAATTTGTTCAATTGGGTCCCTGCTTGATCTCTGATGTTTGTGATCTTTGAGTATGATGTTTGTGTGATCACAATTAGGACTAATGTGCATCTAGACAAGATTAAAAAGAAAAAAAAAAGGGTCGTTAATCAAGGTTGACTTTCGAGTTGACTTTGGTTTTCCCCGTGTGACTTTCTTAATTCGGGTCAACCGTCTAGGCCGGGTTAAGGGGGTTACATTTGGTGGTATCAGAGCTGAGTTTGCGAGTAATTGGGAATGAATGTATGCATGATTGAAGTATGTTTGGCTTGTATGCTTGATGTTTGAAAGCATGTTCAGTGGTTTGTGATTTGGATGCAATTGAGATGTATGTTGTGATGTTGCATGTTGAGGGTACCCATTGCCAAACAAAAGCTAATGAAATGATGTTGATTTCGAATGAAATTGAGCTTGAATACTTGGATTGCTTACCTTGCTGGGCCTGACTTGTTTTATTTTGCATTGTGATTGCATGGTAAAAGTATGGCACCACGTAGAGAGTTAAGAGGTAGTGTGCGAGCTACGGCTCCCAATGAGAACGAGAATGAAGAGAATACGGGTAGTGCAGTGTTACCCCCTCCTCCGCCTGGTGGTGGTGCTGGAGGTGAGCGAGCTGAAGCTGCAGCTGCAGCTGGTGCTGGAGCTGCTGGACCAGAGGTTGGTCAGGGGCAAGCAATGCCTGATATGTCTATGCTGGTACAAGCTATTGCAGGTGCTTTTCGAGCAGCAGTAGCTGGAGCTCAAGGAGCTGGGCATCAGGGAGATGCTGGAGTTAGACTACCTTTGGAACGTCTGCCCAGTCTTGGTGGGACTGAGTTCAGGGGTATGTCTGCTGAGAGTTCGGAAGCTTGGATAGAGAGTACCAAGCGTATCTTGGGTCAGATGAGCTGCACGGATGTGCAAAAGTTGGGATGTGTTGTGTCCTTGCTGCAGGACGATGCGTATACGTGGTGGACGACCACCATAGCTGGGATGGCTGAAGCTGATGTTACTTGGACATTCTTTCAGAATGTGTTCAAGAGGAGATATCTTGGAGTGAGATATCTGGATGAGAAAAAGCGTGAATTCATGTCTCTTACCCAAGGGAGCATGAGTGTGGCTGAGTATGAAGTGCAGTTTGTGCGACTCAGTCAGTATGCACCGGAGCTGATACCTGATGAGCGAGCAAGGTGCGAGAGGTTCCGTTATGGTCTTGTGACGGATGTAAAGATGTATGTGCTGGCCACTGAATATGATGATTTTGATGTGTTGGTTGGCCGAGCCAAGGACATTGAGATGAACTTGGGTTTATCTACGAAAGGTGCTGGAGCGAGTTCTGGCAAGAGAGCTGCTGAGTATAGTTCTGGAGGTGGACGGAACAAGAGGGGACGTGACCAGAAGTATCAGTCCTCAGCCAAGAGAGGTGGTGGTGCACCTGCTAGAGGTGGTTATGCTAGAGCTGATCCTAGTGCTTGCTGGATCTGTGGTTCTCGTGGTCACATGAAGCGTGACTGTCCTCGTGCTGTGAGGGAGGTGCAAGCTCCTGTTGCGTCAGCTGGTAATGGATGCTGGAATTGTGGTTCTGTTGATCATCTGAGGCGAGATTGTCCGAGGTTGGCTGGTGGCCAAGAGCGTGCTCCTGTTGTTGCTGCACAGCAGAGAGGTCGTGGGCGCGGCCGTGGTAATTTCCAGAGGAGAGAGGAAGGTGGTCGTGGAGTAGCTCATGTTGTGGCTATTCAGCCTGAGGGTGGAGGCCAAGCGAGGGTGTATGCTCAGCGCGAGGGAAGGAATGATGCTGATGTGATTGCAGGTACCTTTACTTTGCAATCCTTGTCATTGCTTTATTTGATTGATTCTGGATCTACGCATTCATACATTTTGCGTGAGCATGCTGAATTGCTTGGTTTGCCTGTTGAGTCTTTGGATGTTGGTGTTTGTGTCACTAGTTCTTTTGGTGAAACTGTTGTGACTCGAAAGCTTTATAGAAGGTGTCCCTTGGTTGTTCAAGAACATGTCTTTCATGTTGATCTTATAGAGTTTCCCTTCTATGGTTTTGATGTGATCCTTGGTATGGATTGGCTTGCTGAGCATCGTGCTGTTGTGGATTGTGAGAATAAGCGGGTTTCGCTTAAGCTTGCGGATGATTATGAAGTTGTTGTGGTTGGTGAGAATGTGAAGTTTCTTGCTAATGTTGTGTCTACCTTGGAGGCGAGTAGGATGCTGAGGCAAGGTTGCGAAGCTTACCTAGCTTTTGTGATGAATCCTAGCTCTAAGGAGTTGAGGGTGCAAGATATCAAGGTTGTGAAGGAGTTTCCTGGTGTTTTTCCTGAGGAGTTGCCTGGTTTACCTCCTAATCGCGAGGTGGAGTTTGGAATTGAGCTGTATGAGAATACAACTCCTGTGTCCATTACTCCCTATAGAATGGCACCTAAGGAGCTGAAGGAGCTGAAGACGCAGTTGCAAGAGCTGCTAGATTGTGGTTTCATCCGGCCGAGTGTGTCGCCTTGGGGTGCTCCAGTCTTGTTTGTGAAGAAGAAAGATGGCACTATGAGGATGTGCATTAATTACCGTCAGCTGAACAAGTTGACTATCAAGAATCGGTATCCTTTGCCGAGGATTGATGATCTCTTTGATCAATTTCGGGGAGCTGCAGTGTTCTCTAAGATTGACTTGAGGTCAGGGTATTATCAGTTGAAGGTGAAGGATGTGGATGTGCCTCAGACAGCTTTTAGGACAAGGTATGGGCATTATGAGTTCCTTGTGATGCCGTTTGGTTTGACAAATGCTCCTGCTGCTTTCATGGACATGATGAATCGTGTGTTTCATGAATACCTGGACAAGTTCGTTGTGGTGTTCATTGATGATATCCTCGTGTACTCGCGTACTGAGGAGGAGCACAAAGAGCATTTGAGGATTGTTCTGCAAGCCTTGTTGGAGAATCAGCTTTATGCTAAGCTGAGTAAGTGTGAGTTCTGGCTTAAGGAGGTGGTGTTTCTTGGGCATGTGGTCTCAGCTGAGGGGATTCGTGTTGATCCTCAGAAGATTGAGGCGATGATGAACTGGAAAGTTCCCAAGTCTGTTCATGAGGTCCGTAGTTTCCTTGGTTTGGCGGGATACTACCGGAGGTTTGTGGATGGTTTTTCCAAGATTGCTGCTCCTTTGACGAAGCTGTTGCAAAAGGATGCTAAGTATGAGTGGACGGAAGCGAGACATCAAGCTTTTGAGAAGCTGAAGGCGGCTTTGACGCAAGCTCCTATCTTGATTCAGCCTGAATTAGGGAAAGAGTTTGTGGTCTATAGTGATGCATCCTATGTTGGTTTGGGGTGTGTGCTGATGCAAGAGGGTAAGGTTGTGGCTTATGCGTCGCGGCAGTTGAAGGTGCATGAGCGCAACTATCCTACGCATGATATTGAGCTGGCTGCAGTGGTGTTTGCTCTGAAGATCTGGAGACATTATCTGTATGGTGAGAAGTGTACTGTGTACACGGATCACAAGAGTTTTAGGTATCTGATGTCTCAGAAGGAGTTGAATCTTAGACAGCGACGTTGGTTGGAGTTGCTCAAGGATTATGATCTGACGATTGAGTATCATCCTGGTAAAGCTAATGTTGTTGCGGATGCCTTGAGTAGGAAGGTAGCTGTTGAGCTGAGGGCTATGTTTGCTAGCTTGAGCATATCGCGAGATGGTGGTCTTGTTGCTGAGTTGCAAGTGAAACCATCTTTGGTTCAGTTGATCAAGGAAAAGCAGTTGTTGGATGATTCCTTGGTGTCTCATGTTCAGGATATCGCAGAGGGTAGGCCTTCGGATTTCTGCTTTAATGAGGATGGTGTGTTGTGTTTTGGTAGTCGGATAGTAGTGCCTGCTGATGTTGAGTTGAGGCGTGCTATTCTGACTGAAGGTCATAGTAGTCCTTTTGCTATGCACCCTGGTAGTACTAAGATGTATCGTGATCTGCGTGATGAGTACTATTGGGTGGGTTTGAAGAAGGATGTTGCAGAGTTTGTGAGCAAGTGTTTGGTGTGTCAGCGAGTTAAGGCTGAACATCAGGTTCCTTCTGGTTTGTTGCAACCGTTGAAAATCCCTGAATGGAAGTGGGAGAGGGTTACCATGGATTTTGTATCTGGTTTGCCTTTGTCTCCGTCGAAGAAGAATTCTGTTAGGGTGATTGTGGATCGCCTGACGAAGTGTGCGCATTTCTTGCCTGTGCACACTACGTTTTCTTTGGATAGGCTGGCAGAGTTGTACATTGCTGAGATTGTGCGGCTGCATGGTGTGCCTAAGTCGATTGTGTCGGATAGGGATCCGAGGTTCACATCGCGTTTCTGGCAGTGTTTGCATCAAGCTCTGGGTACAAGGTTGCATTTCAGTACATCCTATCATCCTCAGTCAGATGGTCAGTCTGAGCGGGTTATCCAGATTTTGGAGGATATGTTGAGATGCTGCGTGATTGAGTTCCAAGGTTCTTGGGAGAAGCATCTGCCTTTGGTTGAGTTCGCTTATAACAATAGTTATCAGGCGAGTATACAGATGGCACCTTATGAGGCTCTGTATGGGAGGAAGTGTAGGACTCCTCTTTGTTGGGCTGAAACTGGTCAAAAGTTGGTTTCGATGCCTGCTTTGTTGAAAGGGACCACCGAGAAGGTGAAGCTCATTTGTGAGAGGTTGAAGGCTGCCTCTGATCGGTAGAAGTCTTACGCGGATTTGAAGCGTAAGGAGATAGAGTATGCGGTGGGTGACCGTGTGTTCTTGAAGGTTTCGCCTTGGAAGAAGGTGATGAGGTTTGGCCGGAAGGGTAAGTTGAGCCCTCGGTACATTGGACCATATGAGGTGGTTGAGCGTGTGGGTCCTGTTGCGTATCGGCTGAGGTTACCTTAGGAGTTGGAGAAGATTCATGATGTGTTCCATGTTTCTATGCTCCGGAAGTATAGATCTGATCCTTCGCATGTGATGCCTGTGGAGGAAGTGGTTTTGAATCCGGATTTGACCTATGATGAGGTACCGATGAAGGTTCTGGATTCGGATAGCAAGGTTCTTCGTGGCAAGACCATTGAGTTGGTGAAGGTGCTGTGGAAGCATCGAGGTGTTGAGGAAGCCACGTGGGAGCGGAAGGAAGACATGCTGAAGCAGTTTCCTTATCTCTTTCCTTCAGGTAAATTTCGAGGACGAAATTTCTTAAGGGGGGGAGAGTTGTAACGCCCCGGTTTTGGGCTTAGGAGTTTTGGGCGTTGACCGGTTGGTCAAAGTGCTGTTCGAATCTAAAGAGGTTAAATTAGGAAAGCCTAGTTCGGGTTGCATTAAAAATATGGAAAAATGTTCTAAAATCATCTTTTAATATAAATAAGTGAACTGTGAAATCAATTTTGGAAAATGAGTTTTGGAAGTGTGACATTTTGGCTAGTGACCAAAATGTAATTTTTGCAAGTTTGGTGGCTGTTTTATAAAGGGTTGAAACTTTGAATCTTTAAGGAGCTATTTACCCAAAGGGAGTTTCTCCAGATTTTTCTAAGATATTTTAAGTCTAAAATATGATTTTAAAGGTTATTAAAATTGGAGGGAAGCCATTTTGGCTATTTTCTTAACTAACTTTCCAATTTTCTTTCTCTCATTTTCTCTCAACCCAAACACTACTTTTCCAGAGAATTGGATCTGATTTCTTCACCTAAATCCCTCCTTTCAACTCTCATTTGATTCCTAATCATTGTATCTTCAAAACCTCTTCAATTGCTAAGTGTTTCAACAAGGATTTTGATTGCAAAAAGAGGAGAAACTCAAGTTTGGAGGTAAGAACGTCCTTCTCCTCTAAACTATCAGTTCTTTACTGAAATTCCTAAGTTTTCAATCCTAAATTGATGTTTAATTAAAGGCTTTTAAGTTGATTAATGGATCTTGGCTTATTATGCAAGATTTTGATGATTTTTGATGATTTTCGTTAGATCTGATTAATCTGTGATTTGAGAGGTGTTTTTGATGTTAAATGATCTCTAAATTGATAAGGATTTGAGTTTTGATTGATGCAATCCCGGATAGGTTGAGTTTCCTAAGTTTAGCTTGTGTTTCAAGGTTGTTTTTGAGGTGATCTTGGTGATCTGATGTTGCTGGAGGTATAAGGGTGTTAATAGGTTGTTTTCAGATGTGTTATGATGTTTATGGAAGTGAGGTTTTGCTGGTTTATGGCTGGGCTTTGTTTAGAAGTGGTTTGAATGCATTTTCGGTTGTGTTTGGTGGCCGAAAATGGAGGTTGGATGAGAGCAGCGAGTTTAGATGCTTTCATTGAAGCAATTAATGCATGATGATGCATTAATCCTCTGCTTTGATGTGTTGAAACAGGGGAGGCATCTTTGGATCCAAGAGTTGTTGATCCGGAAGCTTGATTTGGTGCTTTGGCTTGAAGCAAAGTGGAAATCGGTGAGTGCATTTGTGGAAATTGGATTTTCAGCTTTAAAACCAAGGTTTGAAGGTTTTGGGAGCTTAGTTTAAGTCTAAACAACTTTGCTAAGCTCAAGTGTAAGTTTTCGGATTTTCTCTCTAGTGGTGGCCATGTTTTTGATGTGATGCAAAATGATAATTTGCATGTTTAAATTACTGTTTTGAAATCATGTTTTAGCATGGATTTTGCTGATGATGTAAGCCATATGTTGAAGGTAACTCTAGGTAGGAGTACCTTGCTTTTGTACATTGTTTAAATGTGGATTGATGCTTTTAAATGCATGATGAAAATGGCTTGGTTTAATGCTTTAAAACAGTGGATTAAATGATGAAAATGATGTATATTGGCAAGTGATGTTTTGAAAAGGTTAAGGTCACTAAGGTGGTTAAAAGTCCTTGAGTGAGCCTTGTTACTTAAGAACATCAAGGTGGTTAAAAGTCCTTGGATGATTCTTGTTGCGGACACTAAGGTGGTTAAAAGTCCTTAGGTGATCCTTTCCATGGTGTTTAAAAGTCCATGGGGCCATGGTGTTTAAAAGTCCATGGGGCCAAGGTGTTTAAAAGTCCTTGGGGCCAAGGTGTTTAAAAGTCCTTGGGGTGATTCAAGCTTTGGACAGAAAGGTGGTTAAAAGTCCTTTTGTGGTCCTCTTTCATGGTGTTTAAAAGTCCATGGCCAAGGTGTTTAAAAGTCCTTGGGGCCAAGGTGTTTAAAAGTCCTTGGGAAAGTTGTTGAACTTGTTTTATGAAATGGAATTTGTCACTTGAGCCAATATGACATGTTAAGTATATTGTGAAGCATGAGATGCTTATTTTAATGTTTATGTTGAAGCATGAGATTGCTTGTTTTAAGTATGCTTTTGAGCATGTGCAAAGGTTGATTTTAAGCATGTTTATAAATGGTTTTAATTGCATTATTGAATGGTTTTTAAAGAGCATGCCTCACTAAGCTTTTGCTTACGCTCTCTTCGTTTTCTTAATTCAATAATGCAGAACATTAGTGAGCTTTAAGGGCAGCAAGGAGGGCAAGAATTCAAGTGCAAGTAAAGCTCAATGTTTGGAAGGTTTTTGTTAAACATTTTAGCTTTTGGGTGATTTGGCAATGGGGGACCAATGTGTATGTTTTGGGAGGTGTTTGGGACTCCCTAAGTATGTTGAATGTTGTTTAGATTGCTGGTTTTTGTATTGGATCATTATATGCTTGTTTTGTAAGTTTTGTGTTTGAATAGCTAGCTTGTGTAGGAAGCATGCCTATAGAATTGGGGCTTTTTGCATATGATGTTGTTTGGTTGATTTGATGATGCCTATAAGTCATTTATATGTTGAATTGCATGCTGGTAAAGTTTGATGACATTTGGAGCATGTTTGAATGATCTATTGCATGTTTTGGAATGCCATTTTGCTGCAATCTGTGCAGGCGTTTCGGAACAATATGCACCGTTTCGGAACGGGTGCCTTACATGAACCCAGGCGTCCGAAACGGTATGTACCGTTTCGAAACGGTTTGGTCTCTGCCAAGGCCAGGTTTCGGAACCCGTTGCGGAACGGCCCGTGTTTCGGAACGGGGTCTACCTATTTCGGAACGGTCGACCGTTGGGGGCTGACATGGGCAGTTATATGTTTTAAATTGTCTGCGTTTTGGTCCTGAATCTTGTTTGTTCAATTGCATGAGCTTGGGAAGTCCTTTTGAGCTGAAATTTGGCAGAGAAGCATGAAACCTGATTAATTTCAAGTTGGTAACTTTAATTTGGATTAAGTCCTTTTATTTATCAGAAATTACAATTTGGTCCCCAAAGTTGTAATTTGTTCAATTGGGTCCCTGTTTGATCTCTGATGTTTGTGATCTTTGAGTATGATGTTTGTGTGATCACAATTAGGACTAATGTGCATCTAGACAAGATTAAAAAGAAAAAAAAGGGTCGTTAATCAAGGTTGACTTTCGGGTTGACTTTGGTTTTCCCCGTGTGACTTTCTTAATTCGGGTCAACCGTCTAGGCCGGGTTAAGGGGGTTACAGGAAAAATATTTGGTTTTCACACGACAGACGAGCAGAATTTTCTCTATCTATCGAGGTCCACTTTTCTTTTTCTCCACTATCTTGTTGTCGTCCTCTGCTGTCACGACAGCACCATGGCAGCATCGTCCTCTTTGTCTGCTTGTTCAGTTCAGCTCTTCTGCTTATCTGCCCTGCGCCTGCCTTCTCTGTCTACTATGGAGGCAACCTGCAAAATCAGCCCTCTTTTAGTAGAATCTGTGCCTTTAATATATTTGTGATGTTTTGCTGTAAACTAACCTAAATGCAATGCAATGATGCTTGAATGCAGCATAAATATGGGTTAAAAAGGGTGTAAATAATAGAACTTTTACACACTCAACATGCATTCCATCGGGTAGGACTTGGGAATACCCAAGCTTGGTGGCGATGAGAAATTCCGACATGTGAGTACGGTGATGAGAGATTCCACCAGAAACTATGTTGCTAGACGAGTGAGTACGGTGATGAGAGATGCCACAGGAAGTGTCTAGTGAGATGTCCGCATATCCGAGTAATAAATAGATGAGAAATGCCAATATAATATATGTTATGGTTTTTGATTCACATGTACCTATGATGCAATTATTTATGCTATGAGAAATGCATATATGGTTTGTTTATGAAATGCTTTAGAGTGCAAGCATGAGTTGGCTTTGCCATGGGTTTTGCATTGGTTTAAATGCATGAGATAGAATGAAGGTACATGTGGTTTCAATGGGAAATTGCTTTGAAAGGTTTCCAAGCATGAGATAGAAATGAGCATGTGGTTTTAAAAGCTTTTGATGAAAGTGTTTTCGAAATGTGCATTATTGTGTTGGTTTCTTTAGAGCATGCCTCACTAAGCAATTGTTCTTACGCTCTCTCTTTTACCCAAAATGCAGATAATTGAGGTGTTTTCGGGCATCAAGGAAGCTAAGTCCATCCAAGGAAATCCAAGCTCACGTATGGTGAAGTTTTCATACACTTTAGTTTTGATAGATTGGCAATGGGAAACCAAGTTTTGTATTTGGGAGATATGTTAAACTCCCTAAGGACTGTGGCATGTTTGTTTTGGCTTGATGGATTGTAAATGGCCTTGATTGCTTGTTTTTAAGGTTGGATTGACTATTTGTGTTTTGATATTAGGAAGCATGCCTCTAGACTAATGAGATTTCATGTTTGATGCTATGAATGTGTTTGAGTGTTCCAGATTTGTACCTTATATGTACGTTGACTTGTTGGTATGATTAGAGAGTCCTTGGGATGTGTTAGATTGGGTTTTTGAGTGAAAAACTAGTCTTTGCTGCAGTTTCTGGGCAAACCGTATCGAAACACCCTCTAGTGTTTCGAAACGGGGGCCTGTAATGGTCTTCGTGTTTCGAAATGATGGAAGCTATTTCGAAACGATTTGGCTACTAGAATGCCTTGTTTCGGAACTGGTCTCGAAACACACCCGCGTACCAAAACGGTCAACACCGTTTCGATCCAGCGTTTCGATACGGTAGGTAGCTGTTTCGAAACGGGTGACCGTTGGACACAGATTTGAATTGTTCTGATGTTAGCATGTTTTACATTTTAGTCCTAAATGTTGAGATTGCAATTGCTTGAGCTTGAGATGTCCAATTAAGTTGAAATTTGGCAGAGAAGCATGTAACATGACTAATTTCATATTGGTAACCTTAAGTTCAAAAAGACCTTCTAATTTATGAAAATTACAATTTGGTCCCTAAACTCGTGTAAAGTGCAATTGAGTCCCTATATGATATTTGTTTGTTGTGCCTTTCTCAACCGTATCTCGTGAGTACTCACTTAGGGTTAACATGTATCTAGACAAGATTAAAAAGAAAAAAAGGGTCGTGAATCAAGGTTGACTTTTGGGTTGACTTTGGTTTTCCCCGTGTAATCTTCGTAGTTTGGGCCAATCGTCTAGGCCGGGCTAAGGGGGTTACACAATATAACGATATCAAAATCAATATCCAAATTCGATATAGACAACAAAATTAGTTTATGGATGGATGGTCAAACCCTAGCTTGAGATTACTATCTCAATCTTCATGGATTTCATCAATTTTTTGGGGAGAATAACTTAACTGATCGAAAGCAACATTTCGATATCAATAAACCAAAGAAAAGCTAAGCTCGATGCTAAACTCCAATAGAGGTGCTTGTTTGAAGGTTGAAGATGAAGAGAGAGGTGGTTACTAAATTCCTAATCGGGTAAGTTTGATTATCACCATCCCTTTTGTTTACTTCCTTTTGAACGAAAGCTTCCTTTCACTTGAAGGAAAGTCTTCTGATCACTCCACGTATGAGTGATTTTAATTGAAGAGAGGATAATTACAAGGTTAGTCCCTCATCTCTCAATGCTTCTATGGTTTTACCCCTAAACTTTCAATTTCTATAATTTAGCCACTAAAAAGTTCTTGAGAGATTCAACAGTGTCCTTGATCAATAATTTAACTCAAACAGGGTCTAACATCGGTATAATAGATCACACAAACAATGTCAGTACAATATTTAGACCTTTCCGATGTAGGGTTTCTGATCGCTAGAACCCAATTCTGACTAGACCAGATTTTGGGGGTGTTACATTGTCAAGTTAATTATTGAAAAACATCATTATAGACATGTAAGAGTTAATTGTAGTGAACTTAGGGTGTTGCCATCGACACATGTAATAATAACTTAAACTCTTCTCAGTAATTAAACCAAGGCTGAAAGTTATCGATTGCCGACATAGCTAGCGTGAAATCCAAACATCCCTTGCCAATGCAAAAATCCATCTGATTTCATTTATTCTCCAAACTCACTAAAGTTGTATTACATTTTCTCTTAGTCATTATTCTTAATCCAAAATTTGAATTTCAAATCGAACTCATTTACCTTATTATACAAGTAAAATCATGGCATTTAATTCATGGACAATCCATGTGAATACGATACTCATCTCACTATTGTATTACTTGCTGATCGTGTATACTTACACGCAAAAGACCTAAACTTGACATTATTTACTGGCATATTTACAGCCATTCATGGATTATTTTCCAAGCGTTAGTCAGTCGACAATTGTATTACAACTTTACAAGGACATTGAAATAATCTCACCTTAAGTTTACAAATTAACACATTATTTTGTTCTACAAAGAGTGCCAAGATCCCCTTCCCTAATTCTGGTGTTGATATGGCTCTACTCCGTAGAGCTTTCTACAAAATTTGTTCTACAAAGAATGTCGAAATCCTCTAGCCTAATTTCAACATTGAGATACCTCCACTCCATAGATATTTTCTACAAAATTTATTCTACAAAGAGTGTCGAGACCCCCTCCCTAATTGTGACATCAAGATGGCTTCACTACGTAAGATCTTTCTACAAAATTTGTTCTACAAAGAGTGTTATCACCGAGCTTTCTATGAAATTTGTTTTTACTAAGAGTGTCGAGATCCTTCTCTATAATTCTGGCGTCAAGATGCCTCCACTTCGTAAAAATATTCTACAATATGGATATACAAAATGATTCTACTTACCGAGTGCTCAGCATTGAGATCCTTCACTATACTGCTAATGTTGTAGTCGTCTCTACTTATGATAAGTGCCCAAAAGTCCTATGTTTTCACACGTTTTACATGACAATTATTTCTTAACATACACCCATTCGAGTGGCATTATGGTCTTATATGCATTAATTACACTGGTTTTACCTTTGATCCTGATATTTGATGTATTTGATGAAAATGTATTATTTTAATGCATGTTTGGTACTTGCGCGGATTTACCCACTGTCGGGGCAGGTGATGCTGAGCGGGCAATGAAGAAAGGGAAGATGGTGCATAACGAGTTCAAGACAGATCCAGATCAAGCTAAGCCAAAGATGCCAACTTCTACTGAAAGAAGCTGAGTTATGAAGAGGAAGCCTTACGAAGTAGATCTAGTGACAGACCCCTGCCAAGGTAGTGCACAGACCAACCCGTCGGAGGGCAAAGTATGCAAAGTGATAGTCGATTTGAAGAGCATAAAACATTGGATTTTTCTACATACTTTGCATGGAAATCGAAGCACGCGAAGATGATGAAAACATAGAAGGAAGGTTAAAAATCGAATTTGGCCAAAGCAGATAAAGGCATTAAAATTAAAGAGATTCACCTCTTTAATGAAGACAAGTCTAAGTCCAACTTAACTTCCTATCCAAGAAGAACTTTGCCCTACTCCTTTGCCTATTTAAGCAAGGCTTGACACACACATCAAGGGAGAGAGGAAGAATGAGAGCTTGAGATTAGGCTTCATTGTGTGGTTTCCATGTCCATCATGTTCTAATTTCTCTTAGGGTTAGGATTATTTTGCTGAATAGTTGTGAGAGAACAATTGTACTTTGTTTAAGTTTTTAATGAAATTTAGTTCAAGGTTTGCTTATTCTTGGCATTGGTTTTATTCTTGCAATCGCATCGAGAGAGAGTATTGTGAGGTTATCTATTTGTTTAATATCGGAAGAGTTAATCTCAAGAAACGAATAAGTATGGTTTTCATCCCAATGGTGGAAGCTAACTTGGGTTAAGGATAAGCTAGAGTTTCAACGGCTAAAAGAAGCGTGAGATTAGTTGGTGTTCATCCTTGGTTTACGCCGGGAGGTATAATCAAGGCCCATTCATCAACAGTGCTACGACTTAGGGATAAGGAGGAGCCATCAAATGATGTTTTTCTGAACCTTGACATCATCTGCCAACTAGCAAGGGATTGTCGAGGCAGCACATCTTATTGTCGCGGTAGGGACTTAGGTCACTACCAAGGCAGTTTGATGATCATTGCATTCAAAGATTGAGACAAGTCAATTGCTTTCCACACTACGATGCAATCTAATCCAGCCCATTCTCTCATCTTGATTACTCTACTTTTACTTACTTGCTTTAGTTTAATTAAAACTCAAAACTCTTCTACTTGTGTTTTTTCTTTTACTTTTCTTTTTTCAGTGCGAGAAGATAAACGAAGGAAGCCATCCCAATCCCTGTAGAGATGATACTCTAATACTTATCATTATATTACCTGAGACGTGTACACTTGCACTAATTTCGGAGCACCTTTTACATGCAACAAGTTTTTGGCGCCGCTGCCAGAGTTTGGCAATAGCGACTTTCAATTTTATTTTCTTGCACTTTTATTTTCTTAAGTTTTTGAGCACAAATTAACTTTGATTTTGCATTGGTGCATGACCAGGGCAAACCCAAAGTATCCACTCCATGACCTTGATCAAGAAATCGATCGAAGTTGTCAAAGACTCAAGCAACAAATAAGACAAAAGAGTGCACATCAAGTTGGCAACAACAATGCTAAGAATAATCAGATTGCCAATGGGCAGCGGGTTGTCGACGGGCAACCAGTTGTTGACGGGTAGCAAAATGCCCCTGTAGTAGATGAAGAAAATCTAAGAATTCAGTTTGAGCTAGTAGGAAACCTAATTGTCCGAGACTACCTAGAAGAGGATCTAAAATGGACTAAATCCAGGAGTTGTTACACTAGAGATAGAGGCCGCTCACTTTGAATTGAAGCCCTTAATGTTCAGCATGATCAATACTATGTGACAATTCGGCGGCTCAGCGACTGAAGATGCCAGATAGCACCTCAAATCCTTCATGCAGATCTACAATTCTTTTAAAATACAGGGAGTACATGAGGATATTTTGAGATTGATATTGTTTCTCTATTCACTGAGAGAAGGGGAAAAAACCTGGCTAAATAGCATTCCAACAGGATCAATTGGATCTTGGAGTGATTTATGTCGCGATTTCTTAGCACGTTTTAATCGTACGAATTTAACCGATAAATTACGTAACGAAATCTCTTCTTTTCAAGAGGCTAACAACGAATCCATGCACGAGGCCTGGGTGCGATACAGAGAGTTGTCACACAAATTCCCCTTGCACGGATTCCCATTGTGGACACAGGTAACCATGTTATGTAATGTTGTCCACATGACAACTAGGATGATGCTTGATGCCTCGGCAAACGACATACTAGACAAAGAACCAAAGGAAGCAATGGATATTCTGAACAGGATGAAAAAGAACGACTATCATTTCCCAACGGCCAGAAGAGGAGGAATTTGACACCAACCCACAATAAACGAATTAGGGTCTTCAGACTCATTTTCATCCTAAATTGCCACCTTGACAAAGTTGGTCATGAACATGAAACCACAAAACAATCACCAGGAGGTCAAGGTAATTAATTTTTTTTGGGAAAATTATAGGGGTAACCATGTTTCTTCTGAATGTCCACAGTATACAGAGTCGAGTTGTGTCATTGGAAATTACAACCGAATAATAACACGATGTCCAATGACTACAACCCGGCCTGGAAGAAACACTGAAATTTCTCTTGGAGCAACCCCAACAACGCACTCAATCCGAACAATACAAATCCTCTAGTAGCGAGATTTCAACAAAACATGCCTTAGCAAACCATGCCGAGATAGTAGTCTATGCCAACTAGTTCTTTAGAAAACTCTCTTAATGTTTTCATGTCTCAAACTAGTGCATATATGGCTAATACTGATAAGTTCATAAAAAAAGCTAACGCTTTTATGGACAGGACGGAGATGCGGATGCAGAATCATGAGGCAACATTGAAATCCCAAGAAATTCAAGTCGCGTAGTTTGCACACAATACTAAACTTTAGACCGAGGGGAGGATTCCCTAGCGATATTGAAGTCACTAAGGGATTGAGTCATGAACAGTGCAAGGCAATCATCACTAGGAGTGGCAAACAACTGAAAGAACCAAAACCAGTGGAAAAGAAGAGACCAAAGAAAAGGAAGCCTCTATCGCGGTAGAGCCCACCTCGGCATTATACGATTCCACTATCGCGGCAGAACCTGACCAAACCACGGTAGAAAAAAAACGCTAAAAAACCAAATATGGTACCCCAAATTAAATTTCTATGTAAAGAACGGATCGAGGATATTCGACCCCTGCCACCATTCCCACAAAGGCTTAAACGGAAGAAGCACGAGTACCAGTTCAAGAAGTTCTTAGACATCTTGAAGCAGGTCCACATTAACATACCCTTTGTGGAAGCAATAGAGAAAATGCCGAATTATGCCAAGTTCCTAAAAGACATGGTGTCAAAGCGAACAAGAATAGGGGAATTCGAAATAGTTGCCGCAACAGAGGGGTGCATGGCCATGTTGCACAACCGAACACCACCTAAGATTAAGGATCCTGGAAGCTTCATAATACAATGTGCAATCGGGAATCATTATGTTGGGAAGGCATTGTGTGACTTGGGGGCAAGCATAAACCTAATGCCCAAATCAGTTTTCTAGAAGTTAGGAATTGGAAAGGCAAGACCAACCACAGTCATGCTTCAGCTGGCCGATTTCTCTTATGTGCAACCATAGGGAAAATTTGAGGATATACTGGTAAGAGTTGATAAGTTTAATTTTCTCGTTGACTTCCTTGTTCATGATTGTGAGGTAGATGAACATGCACCCATCATACTTGGGCGACCATTCTTAGCCACTTGGAGGACATTGATCGATGTAGAAAAAGGTGAGCAAACAATAAGGTAAATGACCAACAAGTCAAGCTCAATGTGTTCCAAACCCTCAAACGTGCCGATGATCAAGAAGAATGTCAAATGATGCAAGCCACTATTGAATTGTAGAACTGAAGAAACTAAAGAGGTAGAAATTGAGAACATGCACCCTGTAACCACTCGGACCCGCTTATGCGTTTCACCCAACTCCGGGCGGTCTCAACCTATAATCAAACTTCCTGTGAAATATCTCAGTCAAAATATTAAAACTGATATAGTTTCCCCTTACGGAAGATTTACGAACTATACCTTAAAACCTGTTAACGAAGATATATCAATACTATTCTCAGAACGATTATAAAATCTATCAATATTGCTTTCAAATCCATCTCAAAATAGCATGTATTAGTTTAGTAACACATGGTTACAAATACATGATATGAAAGCATAAAGTGTTTAGTTATAAACTAACGCCAACATTCGGCAAAACCAAAAGATAAGTCGTATCAAAATATAGGTATAAGTCACCCAAATACAGACAATTTGAAAGATAAGAACATTACAACAGCCTATCACAAGTATCTAAAAGGGGGAGAAGAGAAGGGCATGAGCTAGGGAGCTCAGTGTGTTCCAATAAGTTTAGATCAAACACGCAATAAATACATATCAATCATATCATAATAACATATAACATATCAATACAAATGCTCGAGTGCATGCAAGGGTTTACTAGTGACTACCCTCCAACCTTACACCAAATGAAGTCCCCCAGAACTACATCCATAGGGACTTACCCTAAGCCCGATGGGCATATGTGCCACCTAAGGGGCTGCCTTAGGTCCATAAGGATTTACCCGTGCTAAAACATCAGCACCTACTCAAGGGGAGACCTTGAGCCCATAAGGATTTACCAGCTGGATCAGGGCTGCACTTGTAGAAACTTCATAACATAACCCAACAATATACCCATATTGTAATCGGTGTTCAGATTCCAGACATGAGTAACAGAATACATGTGATAGATAGATTCTATTCAGTGTATAAAAAATAGAAGATTCATGCTTTTGACAGATAAATCGACATACTATTGAGCAGAGCAGACATTTTCATCATTCATCATGCAAACATATTGTACCATCATTGGTCGAGCTAACAGATCATGCTATCAAATTCATCAGACAACCAAGCAATACCATCACGGATCAAGCAATCATATAACAAGTATACATATTGAGCAGACATACATCAGGTAGGTAGAGAATGTCATCATATATCCAGTTCATCATTTCATCTCATTTTCTAACATAGTGATGCAATCTCAATAACAATTGAAATATTCATCAAACATAATATTGTTCATGATTAAATCATTATACAATCCATTCAACAGAATGTAGCACACATGGAACACACCTCAAAAGCTCGTCGGAGAAGGGTCTAATGGACACCTGCCTGAGTACGCTCGGATACAGGGTCATATCCTATATCAAGAAAGAGTAATGGTCATAATGTGAAATAAGAGTTAAATTTGTTCTTATACATAGAGTTCGAATTCATACTGATATTCACTGAAGCGTGAGGGTGAGTGGGTCGATAGGAGCTAGGCTGAGTTGGAGAATGGTCACACGAGTCTCGAGTACCTTTACACAATTAATACACTATTTTAGTCTCTTATTCATTTTACTATTATCTGAATTGAATAATTACGTACATATGCATGATTTGGGTTTAAGGTCAGATTCGGGAGTCTTAAAGTCGGAATTTCTCAAAACGGGCTTCAAAACGGACTCAGGATGTCAAAAACTATAAAATAGGGCTTTTCGGAAATTTTGACTTTTTGGTCAAAGTCAACGTTGACGTCAGCAAGTCAACGGTCAATGGAGGTCAGGATCAAAGCTGACGTCATACTGATGTCAGCGATCAACAGAAAGTCAACTGAGTTGACTCGGTAAGTTAACTCATTGAGTCAACTCGGACGAGTTAATTTACTGAGTTGACTCAGCGAGTTGACACAGTCTCTGGTCGGGTTCGGGTCAGAGGCGGGTCAAGTTGGGTTGGACTAGTTCAGTTTGGACTACTTGGGCCGGGCAGTTCAAACTGGATTACCTACACAAATTTTTCTGGTCACCAGAAAATGGTCGCCGGAGACGACAATCGCCGCGATCCTGCCGGGAAAATAGAGATAAATGAATAATGATTTCAACCCATACATTAACAATGTGAAACAAGCCGGAAAACAACCAGAATCTTTGCGAAAAACCAAAAGGTTGCCAGAACTTACGTAGCCCGTATGGAGGCTTCGCCGGTGTCGGTTAGACACGAAACTTTAGGAGTTTTGCACTACACGACGAGGACGGTCAGAAACTGAGCAAAACGGAGAGGCAACAGCGTTAGGGATTCAACGAAGCTTCGATTGGCTTTCCTGGGCGAACGATGACACGACTATGCGCGTGGCCTGCTCGGAGCAAGACGGCGCACACGCCGACGGTTGCGGTGTCGCGCACGAAGGGACGATGAGGGAGCTAGGGCGGTGGGCGGATCTGGGTTTTGGGAAGGGCGTTTGGAGAGAGGGGTGTTCTCGAGCAGACGTCGTGGACGATTGGAAACTGAGCAAAACATAGAGGCAACGACTTTAGGGATTCGACGAAGCTTCGATCGGCTCTCGTGGGCAGATGACGGCACGACTATGCGTGTGGCCTGCGGCGCTTGGCTCAGACCAAGATGTCGCACACGCCGACAGTGGCGGTGTCGCACACGGAGAGACGATGAGGGAGCTAGGGTAGTGGCCGGATCTGGGTTTTCGGAAGGGCGTTTGGAGAGGGTGTTCTCAAAAAGTTAGGAGAGGTGGTTGGACCGAATTAAATGCCCATTAAGGATGGTGGATTATTTTATCATTACTAAACCATTATTTTAAAATGAAAATGGTGCAAAAGGTGACTAAGAGCTTCTATACCTCATCGGCTGGGTTACCGGCTAATCAACCTAAGGTTATGGGTTTGAATCCCACAACCTCCACTTTCATCCATTTTCATTTTCTTTTTTTTTTTGCATGGGTGTTATAGACTCTCAAACGTTCCTCGGCAATATACTGGACAACCTTCTCGACACTAAAGAAACTGAAAAGGCAGAAATTGAGGAAGGCCACTGGACAGTCTCTCGTCCATGTTAGTATTTCGAACCCCTCAACTATTCTGGAGAGGAACGAAAGGTTGAATAACCCTCAATCGATCAAGCATCGATTCTTGAATTAAAAAAATTCTTCATAAGTTAAAATATGTTTATTTGGGAACCAACGGCACATTGCCCATGACTCTTTATTCTAAGTTGCAGCCAAAACAGGAACAAAGTTTAATCAGTATGCTACGGTGGCATAAGCGGGCATTAGGGTGGACGATTAATGATTTAAAGGGGATAAGCTTAACCATGCCATGAAGATGGTGGTAAGAAAGGAGATCATTAAATGGCTAGATGCTGGAATTATTTATCCCATCTCTGACAGCACATGGTTATGCCCGGTACAATGCGTACCGAAGAAAGGTGAAATAATAGTGGTAACCAATGAGAACAATGAGTTAATCCCAACCGGAACTGTGACCGGTTGGAGGGTTTGTATGGATTACCGCAAGTTAAATAAAGTAACTAAAAAGGATCACTTCCATTTGCCATTTATGGATCAAATGCTTGATAGACTTGCTGGTAAACCCTTTTACTGTTTTCTTGATGATTACTCCGGTTATAATCAGATTGCCATGGTATCAGACGACTAGGAAAAAACCACCTTCATATGCCCATACGACATATATGCATTTAGAAGGATGTCGTTCGGCCTTTGCAATGCCCCGAGAACATTCCAACGTTGCTTGATGGAAATCTTCTCCAACATGATAGAATACTTTTTGGAGATCTTCATGGATGACCTTTCAGTAATTGTCGACGACTTTGAAAATTGCCTCAGCAATTTGGAGAGGGTACTCGAACGATGCGAGGAATCCAATCTAGTTTTAAATTGGGAGAAGTGTCACTTCACGGTGGATGAGGGTATCGTGCTTGACCACAAGATCTCATCAAAAGGAATTGAAGTAGATAAAGCTAAAATAGATGTGATTGAGAAGATGCCCCCACCAACCACAGTCAAAGGAATCCAATTTTTTCTAGGACACACAGGTTTTTACAGAAGATTTATTGCAAATTTTTCTAAGATTACTAAAGCTTTGTGTTCTCTACTTGAACATGATAGGACCTTTGACTTCAATGAAGAATGTACTAAAGCATTCGAGAATCTGAAACAAAAGCTTGTGATCGCACCGATAGTTGTCCCACAAGATTGGGCGATGCCCTTCGAGCTTATGTGCGACGTAAGCGACTATGTCGTCAGGGTAGTCCTTGGATAGAGGAAAGACATAATTTTTCACGTGATTTACTATGCTAGGAAAACACTAAACGAGCCCAAGTCAACTATACTACCACTGAGAAAAAATTGCTATTGGTAGTCTTTTCCTTTGATAAGTTTCGATCATACCTAATCGGAACCAAGGTGACTGTCCACATGGATCACTCAGTGATCAAATACTTGTTCACCAAGAAAAATGCAAAGCCTTGATTGATTCGATAGATTCTTTTACTAGAAGAGTTTGACGCTGATGTCAATGATAGAAAAGGAACGGAGAACCAAGTAGTTGATCACCTATTAAGACTGGAACAACGGGAAGAAGACACAACATACCTAGACATACAAGATGCATTCCCGGATGAGCAGCTCTTAGCTGCCTCGACAGCATCTGTCGCGGCAGTGACGAACACCCTTGCCTCGACATTGTCAGATTGCATTGCCTCACCATAACCCCTGACAATATTGTCTGCCGTAACAACACCCTGGTATGCATATTTTGTTATTTTTTTAGTTAGTGTTGTTTTACCTTATGACCTTAACCACCAAGGAAAGAAGACGTTCCAACATGATGCCAAGTATTATTTTTGAGACAAACCTCTTTTGTTTAGACAATGTGCATAACAAGTTATAAGAAGGTGTGTCCCAAAAGAAGAGAAAAACGAAGTACTCTTCCAATGCCATTCCTCACCTTATGAAGGACATTTTGGAGGAACTAGGACCACTACAAAAGTGATACAATCAGGCTTATACTGACCTACACTCTACAAGGATGCCCATGAATACTATTAGTAGTGTGCATGATGTCAACGGACAAACAACATATCAAGGAAACACGACATGCCCTTGCAAAACATCCTCGAGGTCGAGCTGTTCGTTGTTTGGGAACATACATCATGGTGCCCTTTTCATACTCGTGTGGAAATCTCTACATACACCTTGTTGTCGACTATGTGTCCAAATGGGTTGAAGCCAATGCCACACCAAATTGTGACTCCAAACCCATGCATCGATTTTTATAGAAAAACATATTTACACGGTTTGGGGTACCTAGAGCCATCATCAGTGACGAGGTCAAACACTTCGACAACATGCTTATTGCCGCGACATTGAAGAAATTCGGTGTCACACACAAGATTGCCATGGCATATCACCCGCAGACCAATGGGTAGGCCAAGATATCCAACATGGAGCTGAAGAACATCCTCAAAAAGGTGGTTAACCCATCCCGAAAGGATTGGTCACTTTGGCTTGATGATGCCTTGTGGGCATACAGAACAACCTACAAAACCCCACTAGGAAAGTCCTCATATAGACTTGTGTACGACAAATCTTGTCACCTATCAGTTGAAATCGAGCACAAGGCATATTGGGCCATTAAAAAGGTGAACATGGATTGGGAAAACGCTGGACAGAAAAGACTCCTAGACCTAAATGAACTAGAAGAATTTCGAACCCTAGCATACGATAATTCAAGAATATACATGGAGAAGACCAAACGATGGCACGACAACATGTCAATAGGGACAGAGAAACTACGATCTCGATGGTCTGGGCCGTTCGAAATTGTTAAAGCATTCCCTCGTGGAGTTGTGGCAATTAAATCAACTAAGGATGAGAATGAATTCAAAGTGAATGGATAGCGACTGAAGCACTACAATGGCACACATGTCAATAGGGACAGAGAAGTGCTCACTTTAGGAGATGTATCCCCATGCACTCCTTTAGTGTCTTAAATTTTCTTTTGCTGTTTATTTGTTATTATTTTTAGGATTTAGGATTTTAAATTTATCAGCTTTTATTTTTATTTTCCACATTTTTAATTTTTTCTTTTAGGAATAAAGTTTTATTTTAAAGATTTAGGAACAAACAGCTAAGTGTGGAGAAACCTCTCCAACGACGACAAAACCTGCCAGCAAGCAGAAAACCGCTCTGGCTAAGCCACCCCCCCCACACACACACACATGTGCATCCAACTGCCAAGAGAAACAAAGAGAGTCAAGGATACGACCTGCAAAGGGACAAAACTGATATTACAAAGTGATGAATCATCCGAATCACCCTAAATTTTTCTCTCTTTTGTGCCTTCATTTTATGCCCTTAATTTTTGTGCTTAATTTTTCTATTATTGTATATGTTTTTAATGCATTGAGGGCAATGCTTGTCTTGAGTTTGGGGGTGTAGGTTCTGCTGCCGAGAGGCATGGTTCTGCTGCAGCATATTAATACCATTGCTATTCAATTCTATTGTTGAGTGGATCAATGGATTGATCAAGACCAAGAGGGGGTGAATTGGGATTTTGAAACTTTGTTGGAGTGAATGGACAACTAAAAATGAAGAACAAAGGATTTTAGAGTGGTTCAAGTTCCAAATGAACTCTACATCTACTACCTTAGCTACCACTAAGGATTTGCAACAATTTACTAATTTTCTACCCAAAATTTGACCAAACCCTCACAAATAAACAAAGAAGAAAATTGGACAAGAAATATATCTCTCAAATACAATTTTGTCCCTTGAAGTGCAGCATTCAACCCAAATTTGTAGATAGAATAAGAATTGAATACAACTTAATTTGGGGTTTAGAAGAAATTGGAAAATAGGAACACTTGAGGTTGGATTTTTGCTTGGATGTTTGTCTTTAATGCAATAGTTGTTGCTGGTCTTCAATGAGCTTCAATTTATACCTTCTCTATCAATTCTAGCCGTTTGGGTGGTTAGGGTATTGATTATAGCCGTTGGGACCCTCTCTTTCCACCATAAATGCACTTCTTAAGCTACCTGTATCGGTACACGGGGAGCTATATCGATACTTGTCTCAAAACAGAAAGAGCCGTTGTACAAAATAAAGAGGGCGTATCGAAACGCTCGTAAGCGTATTGGTACGGGACAGAGACCGTTTCGATATGGAAGAGACCGTATCAATAGCTTTTTCTCAACTTAGCTCACTAGAAGTCTTCGTTTCGATACGGGGGTACACCGTATCGATACGGGACAACTGCCACTTTAAATGTTAGTTACCTAACGACTGGCACCAACGGTCGAAAACATTTAAAACACTTCGAATTAAAAATTCAGTTAAAACAGTATCGATACGGGTTAATCCGTATCGGTACACCATTCAAACTCCTTCAGTTTTGCAGAGGGGCGTATCGATACAGATTGAATCTATTTCGATACGTTGTTTCGTTACAGTTAAGAGCGTATCGAAACGCGTCTTTTCAGTAGCCAACTTTGTAAAAAAGGTATCAATACGGCTAGAGGTGTATCGATACACCAGGTCGATTTTCAATACTTTGGCCTTGAATCATGTAGAAAATATTTGGAGTTTGAGTTTTTCAAATCAGTTTAAAGTATTCGTGATTTATAAATTATTAAAGGGACTTAGAAATCAATTTCAAGTTTTCAATTTAATCCTTAACAACTTAATTATATCAAAATCAAACATAGGTTTTACAATCTCCCCCTTTTTGATATAACAAAACCAAAACTTGAAATTTTTGACACTTTGAAAAACTTTGCAAAATAACTCCCCCTTAATATTAGCTAGGTAACTTTTAAATTTTAAAATAAAAAATTAAGTGTTGTGAGCTTCCCTCTCCCACTTTTTGTTAGATAAAAAAGAATTGAGACATAATGTAAAGTGCATACATTAGGCAAAATGTATAAATAGGAAAGCAACATAATATCATTAAGTTCAAATAAAGGATAACATCAACTTAAAAATCCAAAACAACAGAAAATCAAAGCATAGGTTAAAATAATGCAAACTTAATCCTAAAAACATAAAGCGAAGGTGCATAAAGTAAATATCCTAAATGATATGAATGGTATGCAAAGATAGGCTACTATGCATCTCCATCACCTTCTTCATCATCTTCCTCAATTGGATCATCATTCCTCAAGGTTTGCCGCCACCCGTCATGGAAAGCGGTAAGAGAGATATTTATTGAGTTGTGACTGCCTTCAAGAGAAGTGAGTCGAGTCTCCACGTTCTTCATCTGATCTTCAAGGCTTGTGAAACGAGTTCAATCGTGGTAAACCCCAAAGCCATGTCCATGCGCAAACCCGTGAATTGCTCATTGAGAAAAGTCATTAGAGCATCCATGGAAGGTAGAGGAGGAAGAGCTTGAGGAAGTTGTTCAACTTGAGGATTAGCAAATTGTTCTGCGGCCTCACTAGGGAGCTCGGATAGACGTAGCCAATTATCATTAAAGTAATGGAACTTACCCCTTGCAAGAGAGCGTTCATCGATAGGATCGGTGAGGGGAGTTGGGAAGTCATGCGAGCAATCAATCTTCTTTTGTTGGAAGAAGTAACTTAGGGTCGTGCCATAGGTGAAGGAAGTGACAAGAGTGGTGTGGTGATGTTGCACGAGATAGAAAATCTCCGCAAACATGATACGAGCAAGGTTCGTACGTTTTCTCTCACGGAAGCATCGAATCAAAAAATCATCCACTTGGCGGATAGTGGAATACTTCCCTCCTGTGGGCCTAAACCACTAAGAGACCATCAAATGGAGGATTCGATCCTGAGCATTTAGGGCGGTGACGGAACCACTTAGAACATGGCCAAGGGCATTCTCATCATCATAGCCTTCATCCTCCAACTTGAACACTTCACAAATAGATTGAACATCTAGAGTGATCTTTTTACCCATAAGATGAGAATTAACGGCCGTAACAACACCATCTCGATTGGCACAACATTTGGCATTAGCATAAAAGATTAAAACCAAAATACGAAAGTAAAACCCGAGAATAGTGAGAAAATGATTAAACTTCCACTCTTGGAGCAAAGGTAGAAATTCAAATTTGAATCGCTCCGAGTTAAGAAAAGGGATAGAGATTACCCTCTCTGGACGGATCTTATAGTTTTGGAATTGACGAAAATAAGTGAGAGCTCCGAGGGATTGAAAAGATAGTTGATAAATATGAGTGAGATTCGGACGAGCACCATCTCCGGTATTGGATCCTTCACCGGCTTCACTAGTGCGTGTTCTCTTCCTAGAAGGTGCTATGAACTACATAAAAAAATGTATGCATTAAGATTTCTTCATTCAACTCATTAAAAACCAATAATCAAGGTTAAAAAAATTAAAAAAAAAAAACAAATTTTAAAAAGAGAGTTTGGTTTGAGAAGACAAAAAAAAAACAAGAACAAGAGAAACTTTGAAAACAAAAATAAAAGAAAAAATTTTTAAAAAAAAAGAAAGGAAAAAAGAAAGAGTTTTACCTTGATATTGATTAGAGAGGAATGGAAGAAGAGCTTTGCACTGAATTGATGAAAAACACTTAGAGCTTTGCTTGATTTTGAAAAACCTCTTGAGATTTTGAGTTGTGGTGTGAAAATATGAGGGAGGAAAAAGCTATTTATAGAGTGAAAACAACTAGGGTTTTTAGGGTTTTGAGAAATTTTAATTTTGGTAAAAGTTGAAGTCTTAAATGCCAATTGATAGCTATCTGCGCAATCGCATATCGATACGTTTGAGGGTGTATCGATACGGGGGTAAAAATGTAATTCTAATAAAAATGCCCGTTGAAGGATCGTATCGAAGCGGATGCAATTCATATCGAAACGATTGTTGCTCGTATCGAAACGGGTTTAACCGAATCGATACCCGTTTAAGGCAAAATGAAGTTTAGGAAGCTAATACAATACTCGTATCGATACGCTTAAGACCGCATCGATACCCTAAGCCCAGAAATACATTTTAGGCTTGAAGAACAACCAAAAGCTCGATTCTAACATCTCCTAAATGTATGCAAATGATGAATGAGCAGTTCTAAGCATATTTTAACAGAATCATACTCCCCCTAGCTATAGGCATGGATATTTTCAAGAGTTACAACACATTAACATGCAATTTCACAAGATCAAGCAATTTAAGCACAAAAAGGGTCCTAAATGGTCAAGATAGGCTAGTTAGACCTAGCTCTCTCCTAAGGGACCGAAAACGCTCTTTATCTAAAGGCTTTGTAAAGATGTCCGCTAGTTGGTTTAAGGTGTCGACATACTCTATAACAATATCTTCCTTAAGAACATGATCTCTAATGAAATGATGCCTTATTTCTATATGTTTGGTTCTAGAGTGTTAGATGGGATTTTTTGTTAAACATATGGCACTAGTGTTATCATACTTAAGGAGTATGGTTTCAACTTTAATACCATAATCTAAGTGTTGTTGCTTCATCCAAAGGACTTGAGCACAACAACTCCCTAAGGATATGTACTCGGCTTCGGTGGTAGATAAGGTTACACTATTTTGTTTCTTAGAGAACCAAGATATGCGCATGCTACCTAAGAATTGACAAGTTCCTGAAGTACTCTTCCTATCGATTTTACACCCCCCATAATCCGCATCTGAGTAAGCATGAAGGTTGAAGGTAGAGTCTCTAGGGTACCAAAGGCCTAAACAAGAGGTATCTCTAAGGTACCTAAAGATTCTCTTAACGGCTATAAGATGAGACTCTCTAGGACTAGCTTGAAACCTAGCACACAAGCAAACACTAAACAAGATATCCAATCTACTTGCGGTAAGGTAAAGCAATGATCCAATCATAGAACGGTAAAGCTTAGAGTCAACACACTTACCTCTTTCATCCTTGTCAAGCTTTGTAGATGAGCTCATAGGTGTGGCTTGAGGCTTCGCATTCTCCAAGCCAAACTTCTTGAGCATATCCTTGATGTACTTTGCTTGATTGATAAAGGTGCCATCCTTCCTTTGCTTGATTTGGAGTCCCAAAAAGAATGAGAGCTCCCCCATCATGCTCATCTCGAATTCACCTTGCATTAACTTAGCAAACTCTTTGCAATGACATTCATTAGTAGATCCAAAAATAATATCATCAGCATAAATTTGTACTACTAAGATGTCATTTTTATACTTTTTTATGAAAAGTGTAGTGTCCACCTGAGAAAGTTTGAAAGTCTTTCTTACCAAGCTCTAGGAGTTTGTTTTAAACCATAAAGAGCTTTAGTAAGTTTGAAAAGATGATTTGGAAATTTTGAGTCTTCAAAACCCGGTGGTTGTTCCACATACACTTCCTATTTATAAAACCATTTAAAAATGCACTTTTAACATCCATTTGAAAAATCTTGAAATCATGATAACATGCATATGCAAGCAACATCCTAATGGGTTCCATTCTAGCTACGGGAGCATAGGTTTCATCAAAATCAATTCCCTCTTCTTGAGTGTAACCTTGTGCTACTAATCTAGCTTTATTTCTTACAATGTTACCACTCGCATCTAGTTTGTTCCTAAAGACCCATTTAGTTCCTATAGTAGATTGATTACTAGGCCTATCAACTAGTGTCCAAACATTACCTCTCTCAAATTGATTTAACTCTTCTTGCATAGCCAAAATCCAAAAATCATCTTTTAATGCTTTTTTGATGTTTTTAGGCTCTATGCACGAGATAAATGCACCATGGTTCATAAGTTTAAGAGAAGATCTAGCGGTTACCCCCTCGGATGGATCACCCAAGATTTCACCATATTTGACATAGTTGAACTCCCTTGGGTAGCTCACTTTCTTTTCCTCAAGAGCCAAGTCCTTCAAGGCTTCAAGAGGTGGATCTTGTGTATCCTCTTCTTTTGTTGGAATCTCATCCTCCTTTGAAGTTTTTCCTCTATCAAAGGCATTTATGATTCCTATATCATCATCATCACAAGAATCCTTCCTTGGAAGGAGGTTATCATCGAATACAACATGTATAGATTCTTCTACTACTAAAGTTCTCTTGTTAAATACCCGATAGGCTTTAGAGGTTAAAGAATATCCTATGAAAATAGCTTCATCACTTTTTGAATCAAATTTACCTAAGTTATCTTTTCCATTATTTAAAACAAAACACTTGCAACCAAATGGATGAAAATAGCTAATGTTAGGCTTTTTAGATTTTAAAATCTCATATGGTGTTTTCTTTAAAAGTGGCCTAATCATTACTCGGTTTACAATGTAGCAAGCGGTGTTTGTGTCTTCCGCCCAAAAATATTTAGGTAAATTGTTTTCACAAAGTATGGTTCTAGCCATTTCTTGTAAAATTCTATTTTTTCTCTCAACTACCCCATTTTGTTAAGGAGTTCGAGGAGCTGAAAATTTGTGGCTAATACCATTTTCATTTAAAAACTCTTCAAACCCTAAATTTTGAAATTCGGTTCCATGATAACTTCTAATATGAGAAAATCTAAGTTCAAGATCATATTAGGTTAGTTTTGAAAATGTGATGAATTTTTCTAAAGCCTCATCCTTAGTACTTAAAAATAGAACCTAAGTAAATCTAGAAAAATCATCAACAAGTACAAAAGCATAGGATTTTCCACCCAAGCTCATAGTCTTAATAGGCCCAAATAAATCCATATGAATAAGTTGTAAACACCTACTTGTAGAAACGTCATTAATGGATTTAAAGGACGACTTATGTTGTTTATCCTTAGAGCATGCATCACAAATTTTATCATTTGAGAACTTAATTTTGGGTAAACTTGTAACTAGACCAAGGGAAACTATTTTTTCTAAAACACTAATGCTAGCATGTCCTAGTTTCATATGTCATAGCCATGCATCATTTTCATTTTGAGCTACTAAACATGCATGGGATGTATGTATGTATGTCATATAAATGCACCATGTAAATGTTACCTATGCGATGACCTATGAGTATAATATTATTAGATTTAATGTCAACAATTTTGCACCCATTTTTATCAAATAATACATTAAATTCTTTATCACATAACTGGCTTATGCTCAACAAATTATGTTTAAGACCATCGACATACAAGACATTTTCAATAAGAATGGTAGAGTGATTACCTATGGAGCCAATACCTTTAATGTGGCCTTTGGAGCTGTCGCCAAATGTCACCACTCCTCCACTTTTTGGCTTTAAGTCCATGAATTGACTCTTATCTCCAGTCATATGCCTCGAGCATCCACTATCAAGGTACCAAGAATTTTGACTTTGTGCTTTGGCCTTGTAGCAATGCTCCCCCTACAAACAAAGATATTAAACTTTTGTTTTTGGTACCGAAATCATTTTGGGTCCATGAGTGTTAGCTCCCAATAGCTTGGTTCCCTTAGGAATCCAAGGTGACATAGCAACAATATTATTAGATTTTACAAGTTCCTTAGGAACCCATACACTTCAAATCTATTTAGTTCAATTATGTCTAGGAAAGCTACTTTGTTTGTAGTTACTAGTCTTTCTCCTAGGTTGGTTTGTTTTAGATGATTCACCCTTTTCATGCTTCACATTACCAACATATTTTAAACACTCTTTGAGCTTGTTAAGCTCATCTAACACCTTTTGGTGTTCACTATTGCATTGAGAAAGAAGATTATTTAGGTCAATATTTTCATCTTGGAAGAATTTAAGTTCATCTTTCAAACCTAAAATGTTTTTCTCAAATTTTAAGTTAGCTTGAGAGATTGAGTCATTCTTATCATTTAATTCCGAAATATTTTTCTTATTCCTAATGACTGACTCTTTGTATTTCTCAACTAACTCATCATAAACCTCTTGCAACTCATCATATACATCATTTAATTCATCAAATGTAAATTCAAAGGTTGATGAGTTAGAGGTTACCATGGAGGAATCTTCCTCAAGTGCCATGAATCAAAGGTTGGCCACTTCTTGTTCTTCATCCTCGGATGACTCCTCATCACTCCAAGTAGCAAGCTTGGCTTTGAGCTTCTTCTTCTTCTCAAAGCCCTTCTTCTTGAGTTGAGGGCACTCCGAACGAATGTGACCGGGCTTTTGCACTCGTAGCAAATGATTTGATCCCTCTCTTCTTCTTTTCTTTTACCCTTGAAGTCCATCTTCCTTTGAATCTTCCTCCCACAATTGGACCTCATGAATCAAGAGAACCTTTTGGCTATCATAGCCAATTCTTCAAGGTCATCCTCCTCACTAGAAGAGCTCTCCTCAAGTAATGAAGCTTTGAGAGCCACTTCAATTTTCTTCTTCTTTTCCACCTTTAGCTTCTCCACTCTTTTCTCTTCCATCTTCTTTTCTTCTTCCCTTCCTTGCTTCGTAATTTCATGAGTAAGGAGAGAACCCACTAGCTCATCAAGTTTTAGAGTCTTCAAGTTTTTGGCCTTGATGATGGCGGTTCTCTTCCCATCCCAAGATTCAGGAAGTGAGTAGAGTAGCTTCCGGACAAGCTTGTCTTCCGAAATAGTCTCTCCAAAGCCTTTAAGCCCGTTGACGATGGTTGAGAAGCGATCAAATATCTTGGACACCGTTTCGTCAGGCTCCATCTTGAAATTCTCATAACTAAGATTGAGAGTTTCAATCTTGGTTTCCTTCACATTGTTTCCTACATATGTGGTCTCTAGAGTATACCACACTTCCTTGGCACTCTCAATGGAGGAGACTTTGGAGTAGATGTTGGGACCGAAAGAACAAAAGAGCATGTGAAGAGCTTTGTCATTTATTTGGATCTTCTTCCTTTCTTCTTCACTCATCTCAATCTTCTTCTTTAGAACTATCTTTCCTTCATCATCTCTCTTCAATGGAATGTAGGGAACATCTTCAATGACATCCCAAACCAAGTAATCGTTGGACTTGATGAAGAGGCACATCCGATTCTTCCAAAACGGATAGTTGTCACCATTGAAGAATGGCTGTTTGGTAGTGGATTGAAACACGTACATGCTAGATCCGGAGGTAGATGCCATGCCTTGATTTTTTGATGATCACACTCTTCCTAGGAACTCCTCTTGTGGTTGTTAATCCTTCAAAGAGGTAGGCTCTGATACCAATTGTTGAGTGGATCGATGGATTGATCAAGACCAAGAGGGGGTGAATTGAGATTTTAAAACTTTGTTGTAGTGAATGGACAACTAAAAATGAAGAAGAAAGGATTTTAGAGTGGTTCAAGTTCCAAATGAACTCTACATCCACTACCTTAGCTACCACTAAGGATTTGCAACAATTCACTAATTTGTTCTTCCCCTTTTCAAGTCTTAGGAGGTAACCTTTACACAATCAGTCAAATTTTCTACCCAAAATTTGACCAAGCCCTCACAAATAAACAAAGAAGAAATTAGACAAGAAATATATCTCTCAAATACAATTTTGTCCCTTGAAGTACAACACTCAACCCAAATTTGAAGATAGAATAAGAATTGAATACAACTCAATTTGGGGTTTACAAGAAATTGGAAAATAGGCACACTTGAGGATGAATTTTTGCTTGGATGTTTGTCTTTAATGCAATAGTTGTTGCTGGTCTTCAATGAGCTTCAATTTATACCTTCTCTATCAATTCTAGCCGTTTGGGTGGTTAGGGTATTGATTATAGTCGTTGGGACCCTCTCTTTCCACCATAAATGCACTTATGCAACTATCTGTATCGGTACACAAGGAGCCGTATCAATACCTGTCTCAAAATAGGAAGAGTCGTTGTACATAATAAAGAGGGCGTATCGAAACACTCGTAAGTGTATCGGTACGGGACAGAGACCGTATGGATACAGAAGAGACCGTATCGATACCTTTTTCTCAACTTAGCTCACTGGAAGTCTCCGTTTCGATACGAAGGTACACCGTATCGATACGGGGCAACTGCCCTTTAGTTACCTAACTACTGACACCAACGGTCGAAAACATTTAAAACACTTTGAGTTAAAAATTCAGTTAAAACTGTATCGATACGAGTTAAGCCGTATCGGTACACCATTCAAACTCCTTCAGTTTTACAAAGGGGCGTATCGATACGGATTGAATCTGTTTCGATACGTTGTTTCGATACAGTTAAGAGCATATCGAAACGAGTCTTTCTAGTAGCCAACTTTGTAAAAAAGGTATCGATACGGCTGGAGGCGTATCAAAACACCTGGACGATTTTCAATACTTTTGCCATGGAACACTTAGAAAATATTTGGAGTTTGAGTTTTTCAAATCAGTTTAAAGTGTTGGTGATTTATAAATTATTAAAGGGACTTATAAATCAATTTTAGGTTTTCAATTTAATCCTTAACAACTTAATTATATCAAAATCAAGCATAGGTTTTACATATTCTATACTTGTCAATTTTTTACTGCACATATTGCCTTAGCCGAATAAAGCTTATGCCTCGACAATGTTCTTCATCAATTGCCTTAGTTTAATTTAAATGAATTTTCTACCTTGGCCATAGATATCTCTCTTCTCACCATAGCTTTGAACTGTTTAGAGCTTTTAATTTTAGGATGCAGAAGGAAGATAACTTAGGATCATACTATGAGATTAGAACTTCAATACACCTTTGTGACTAGTGTGATTTAAGGAGTTATAGTACACTTATGACATAGACTTGCTTAGAAAGAAAATTTTGGGTAAAAAGTTAGAGGTGCCTAACAGTGGCTCTAGCTTAAGGAAGCCCTAGAGGTGCCCGAAACCGGCTCTAGGATAATCACTAGAGGTTCTCGAAATTTGCTATAATAGGTTAGATTGTTTTAAATATATATATATACCAAAGTTAAGTAGGTTAATGCTTAAGTGTTTGCTTAGAACTCGAATAATCATCTTGTTAACAATTCACAAATCTTATAGTTTGATTCCAAAAAAATCCTAAGGCATCTGAAGGCTTAAGGGCCTAGCATTCATGGCTATGGTTTGGAGAGAAGAAGGAAAAGTAAGAACAAGGTGAATTTTCATGAAGATTAAGGTTTTGGCAATTGATAGTTTGCATTGCTTGAGGACAAGCATTATTTCGAGTGAGTTTGAGGGTGTGATAAGTGCCCAAAAGTCCTATGTTTTCACCCATTTTTACATGGCAATTATTGCTTAACCTACACCCATTCAAGTGGTATTATGGCCTTATATGCCTTAATTACATTGATTTTACCTTTGATCCTAATATTTTTTGTATTTGATGAAAATGTACTATTTTAATGCATGTTTAGCTAAAGATGCAAAGTGATAGCCGATTTGAAGAGCATAAAATGCTGGATTTTTCTACATACTTTGAATGGAAATCGGAGCACGAGAAGATGATGAAAATGTAACACCCCGAAAACGGTCTAGTCAGAATTGGATTCCGATAATCGAAGTATTGATATTAAAATATTGAAATATCGAGTCTTTGCTATATATTATATTGTTACATTGTTATAGGACCTTAAGTAAACCAAGTCTTTAGTTAAGATGGCTTTGAGAATGCTCAAATTAGTGTTTTGAGCTAGATGTTTCGATACGATTAGACCCATACCGAAACGGCCTAGGTAAGGCGTTTCGAAACGTATATAGGCGTTCTGATACGATTCCAACGGTATTAACTAACTTTTGGACTTTTGCTTGACCATTTCGATACGATTCTTCTCGTTTCGAAACAGGTCTCTTGTTTTGAATATGTTTGAAGGTTTAATTGAAAAAAAATGAAAAAGGTGGTTACTCACCTATCTAGGACTGCCCTTCCCACGTGAATATGGTCAGAGAAGATGACTTATAGTGATCTATATGTCTAGTTTGGAAAGGATAAAGAAAAAATAAAATATTATATTTTGAGCTTTCCCCTTGTGGAAGGAAAGCTTCCTATTGGCTTTTTGGGAGGTGGATAATGATTAAAATGATAATTCCTTAAAATGAATTAGAGAAAAGAGAGCTCTCATCTTTGTTTAGATTCACTGCGAATCATTTCCATCCTTTAGCTTTGAAAGAACAAGCACACACCTCCATTGTCATCTTCTCCATCAAGCTTAAGCACACACCTCTTCATTTGTGAACCTTAAGCTTAGGCTTTCCTTGATTTAAGAACATTAATCCGTAGCTATCGATCGGGTAAGTGAAAGCCCTAAGTCAATCATCGATTCTCTTGATTATTAGCTAATCAATTTCAAGCTTAAAGATAAGCTTTGTCTATAGCTAATGGCTATTCAAGAATCAATATTGTTATATTGATTTTAATGATCTCTTATTGCTTTTCCTAGCTCAAGAAGTGGAAAAGATTAATCCATCGCCTCCATCGAAAGCTAGGGACAAGGGCATCGCCATTCGTGTAACGCCCCGGTTTTGGGCTCAGAAGTTTTGGGCGTTGACCGGCTCGGTCAAAGTGCTGATCGAATATATAAGAGTGAATTTAGGAAAGCCTAGTTCGGGTTGCATTAAAAATATGGAAAAATGTTCTAAAATCATCTTTTAATATATATAAGTGAACTGTGAAATCAATTTTGGAAAATGAGGTTCGGAAGGTTGACATTTTGGCTAGTGACCAAAATGTAATTTTTGAAAGTTGCGTGACAGTTTTATAAAGGATTGAAACTTTGAATCTTTAAGGAGCTATTATTCCAAAATGAGTTTCTCCAGATTTTTCTAAGATATTTTAAGGCTTTATTCTGATTTTAAAGTTTATGAAATGTGGAGGGAAATCATTTTAACCATTTTATAACTAACGTTTCTATTTTCTCTCAATTTTCCTTTTCTCTCATTTTCTCTCAACCCAAACACATTTCTCCAGATTTTCTTCTCTGATTTTGTCATCTAAATCACTCATTTCAACTCTCTTTTGATTCCTAATCATCTCATCAACAAAACCTCTCAATTTGCAAGTTGTTTCATCAAGCTTTTTGGCTCTAAAAAGGAGAAACTCAAGTTTGGAGGTAAGAACGTCCTTCTCCTCTAAACTATCAGTTCTTTACTGAAATTCCTAAGTTCTCAATCCTTGATTTGTGATTTGTTAATGGCTTTTCAATTGAGATCTTGATTTTGGCTTAAAATGCAAGATTTGGTGATTTTGGTGAAATTTTCGTGTGATCTGTTTGGGCAGTGTTTTGAAGTGTCAAAATGATGTTAAATGAATGCTAAATTGATTAGAAGTTGAGGTTTAATCAATGCAATCCCGGATAGGTTGAATTTCCTAAGTTTGGCTTGAGTTTTTGGTTGTTTTTAGAGTGTTTTTGGTGATCTGTTATACCTGGAGGTATAAGGACATGTTTGTGATCATTTTGGATGTTAATTGATGTTTAAAAATGGTTAGAAGTGATGGATCTTGGCTGGGTTAAGTTTTGAAAGTGTTTGGAGGTGATTTCGGTTGTGTTTGGTAGCCAAATTGTTGGATTTGTGTTGAGCAGCGAGTTGAGTCTTGTTGCTGGTGTTCTTAATGCATAATGATGCATTAATCCTCTGTTGTTGTGTGCTTGAAACAGGGGAGTTTGATCCGTGAGCTTTAGAGGTGGTGCGGAAGGCTTCGGATGCTTGGAAGGCATGTTGGTTAGCCTTGTTTTGGTTATCGGTGAGTGAAGTTGGGTTTTCAGCTTTTAAACCAAGGTTTGAAGGTTTTGGGAGCTTAGTTTAAGTCTAAACAACTTTGCTAAGCTCAAGAGTAAGTAAATGGATTTCTTTCTTGGTTTTTGTTATGAATTGGCTTTTTAAGCAATTGTGGTTGATGTTTGAAATGCAAGGGTTTTGCATGATTTAAATTCTGTTTTGAAAGCATATTTTAGCATGGTTTAATGCTGGTTTTGAAAGCCATATGTGAAGGATGCTCAAGGTAAGAGATCCTTGGATTTTATACATTGAAAGTGTGGTTTTGATGCATGGTGTTGCATGATGTTTAATGGCTATGTGTAATGCTTTAAAACAGTGAATTAATATTGGTAAATGATGGTTTTTGCATTATGGTTATGCATGTGAATCATTGGACTAATGTGGTAAGGTGGTTATATTGGCAAGTGATGTAAGTGGTTTTTGGTTCTTTGATCGGATATAGTTAGCCGGCTATAGGATTGGGTGCACCGTGAATTAAGTCGCCTTGGAGGTGGAGTGGTCAAGAGTGGACCGGTAAACTCCCTTCAAGTATCCTAACGAGATGGTTAAGGTCATAATGGAGGTGTTGCCCATTCGGGGACCTTGGTTGAGCAAAGGTTATATGGTGTTTAAAAGTCCATATATGGGAACCTTGTGCTTGTTGAGATCACAATGGCGGTGTTAAGTCCATGTGTGGATCTTGTGTAGGGTGTCCCGGATCTCGTTAGTGATGTTATACAACTACCAATCGGTGATGCAAAGGTTGTATGGTGTTTAAAAGTCCATACATGGAAACCTTGTGCATGTCAAGGTTGTATGGTGTTTGAAAGTCCATACATGGGAACCTTGGGAAAAGTCAAGGTTGTATGGTGTTTAAAAGTCCATACATGGGAACCTTGGGAAAAGTGGAGGTTGTATGGTGTTTGAAAGTCCATACATGGGAACCTCGGGAAAGCTAAGGTTGTATGGTGTTTAAAAGTCCATACATGGGAACCTTAGGATGGTGAGGTCAAATGGTGTTTAAAAGTCCATTGGGGACCTTGGATTGGTAGTGTGTATGAAGCGTGGGGGACAACGCTTGTGATCCGCGTATCCGATTGGATGTTGAGTTGAAAAGTGGATGTGGTTGATCACTTGGAAGACATTATGATGTTCTTGATTTTGAAGAAGCATGCGATGCTTGGAATGATGCATAATTGCATGAGAAGCAAGAGATGCTTGAAAGGATGCATGGTTGCATGAAAAGTGTATAATGCTTGTGAATGCATGTTTACTTGTTAAGTTGAACAAGTGTTGATTATCATTTGGTAGATGATGCATGTGAGCATGAAATCTCTTTAATGCATTGGAGTCTTGTAGGACTTGTTTTGTAAGGCATGTGATGATGATGTTGTGGTTCATATATTGCCTTGGTTTAATGCATGTGTTGGATTGCTTGAGTAAATGGTTTTAAAGGTTTCTTGCTTGAAATGGCTTTCAAGTTTAAGGAAGGTATGTTGTGAAATGGGAATGTTTTCCAAGGTTTTGATTTAATTTTGCATATGGTGATTATGCAAGGAATGTTAAATGGATGATTTTGTAAGTTGTGCTTGTAAAGGTTTTCTTAGCTTGCTAAGCTAAGGGTTGGTTTTCATGTATGTGCAATGCATGGTTTTGAGCTTGTTGTTGAAAAGGGTTTTCAAACATGGCTTTGGTAAACAAATCGGGTTTGTTTTAAAAGTGTTTTATGACCCGCTGCATTGATGGTGTTTTGGTTTTGAGCATTCCTCACTAAGCATTATGTGCTTACGCTCCTTTTTGTCCATCAATGCAGATTCATGAAGTTTGGACAGCAAGGAGCAAGGGATTCAAGGTGGACTCCAATTGAGATGTATGTCTCGGTGAATAGCTATAGATAATAAAGGCAATGGGGGTAGAATCTCTCGGGTTAATGTGTATGTGTTCGTTTATGTTTGGACAAGGATGTTTTTATGTTGATGATGTTGTTGGAACATGAATTGGCTTTAATGAGTTTGATTTGGAAAGTTTGTACTTAAGTGGTTGCTTGTGTAGGAAGCATGCCTATAGATTTGGGGCTTTTTACATATGAAGTTAATTTGTTGATTTGATGATGCTTATAAGTCTTATATATGTTGAATTGCATGCTGGTAAAGTTTGGTAGCATTTGGAGCATGTTTGAATGATCAATTTCATGTTTAAGTATGCTTTTTGCTGCAATCTGTGCAGGGCGTTTCGGAACAGTGTGCACTGTTTCGGAACGGGTGCATTGCATGAACCCAGGCGTCCGAAACGGGTGCCACCGTTCCGGAACAGTTTGGCCACTGCCAGTCCCCTGTTGCGGTACGCGTTGCGGAACGGCCCTGTGTTTCGAAACAGGCTCTGCCTGTTTCGGAACGGGTGACCGTTGGGGGCTGACATGGGCGGTTAAATGTTTCAGAAAGTTTGCATTTTGGTCCTGAAACTTGTTTGTGCAATTTTATGAGTTTGGGATGCCCGTTTGAGCTGAAATTTGGCAGAGAAGCATGAAACCTGATTAATTTTAAGTTGGTAACTTAAAATCCGGTTAAGTCCTTAAAGTTTTCAGAATTTACAATTTGGTCCCTAAAGTTGTAAATTGTTCAATTGGGTCCCTGTTTGATCTCTGATGTTTATGATCTTTGAGTATGCTGTTTGCATGATAACATCTAAGGTTAATGTGCATCTAGACAAGATTAAAAAGAAAAAAAGGGTCGTTAATCAAGGTTGACTTTCGGGTTGACTTTGGTTTTCCCCGTGTGACTTTCTTAATTCGGGTCATCCGTCTGGGCCGGGTTAAGGGGGTTACATTTGGTGGTATCAGAGCTGAGTTGCGAATGCTTGGGGAAAACGGTAAGTTGTTGTAATGTGTGCTTGTTGTTTACCTTGATGTGTGGTTGAAAGTTGGTTGAAACACGTGTTTTTGAGCAAACTGTTGGTGTTTCTGAGCAAACTGTTGGTGTTTCTGAGCAAATTGTTGATGTTTCTAAGCATGTTGCTGATGTTTTCAAGCATGTTTTATGGTTATGAATCTTGGTTGAGTTTATGTGGAAATCTGCTGATGCTGTGAGCTGGTGTTATGTATGATGGAAGTGCTATGAGTATGTTATGTTGATAATATGCTGTTGCAAGTGGATGCTGTTTGGTATAAGCATGATCAAAGTATGTTGTTTGATACGCTTGATGTTGTGATATCCATGTTGTGTTGACTGTTATGTCATGTAAAAGGGAGGATTCGGGATACCCATTGCCTTATTAATATAGCTATTGTGTTATTTTGGAGTTGGAGTTTGAATCCTTGCTTAATGCTGGTCTAACTGGTTTGTTTGCTTGTTGTGATTGTTTGTTGTTGTTAGTAGTATGGCAAAGTCGATGGAAGAGTGGATGTTGGGTGAGATGGTTGCTGCCTTGGGGCAGGTTGTTAAGGCATGGAATTCACCCTTTTGTAGAGGTGTTTCGTCTCAGTCTTATGTGCCTGGGGTTGAGGAGTTAAGGCAGAAAGAGGAAGCTGGTTCTGTGATGAAGAGTTCATCATCTGTTGTTCAGGAGGTGTTGGGAACATCCCAGGCTGTGGTAAAGGTGAAGTCAGTGGATGTGTTGGCTGTGGAATGTGTGGGTTTGCCGAAACAACGTTTGCTTGATTTGGGTGCTGTGGAGTATCATGGTTCGTCACCTGAGACATCTGGGGCCTGGTTGGCCAGTGTGGTTCTGATTTTTGATCAGGAGGGCTGTGATTATGCCTGTAAGTTGGGGAGTGTTGTTTCTCTAATGTTGGAGGATGCGTGTGCCTGGTGGACATCTGTGGCGGTGGCGTCACATATCCATGATATTGATTGGGATTTCTTTGTATCTGCCTTTTATGAAAGGTAACTTGGAGAGAAGTTTCCAAGGGTTAAGCAATGTGAAGGTGGTGCTGTTGTGGAGCAAGTGTTGTTTGAGCAAGGAGTGGAAGCTCAGCCACCGGTGTGTGACCGTTGTGAAAGACGCCATGTTGGAGGTTGTTGGGGCGCAGGTGTTTGTTGGAATTGTGGTTCCAAAATGCATGTTAAGCGTGATTGTCCTCATGGGGTGAAGTCAGCTTTGGTGGTAGCCAAAGGGTCTCTGAAAGGTCGTGGGCACGGCCGAGGCAAGGTTCAGAGGTGGCAGAAAGAGCAGAAGGTTGTGAAGAATTTGGGAAAAGAGAATTGCTGGAAATGTGGGTCTGCTGGTCACATGAGGCGTGATTGTTTGATGTTGGCTCGGAACAGCCAAGGTTCCTTACCGCAAGGAGTTGGTGGTGACCCTAGTGTGCTAGCTGGTGCTGCAGTGGTGCGGCAGGAGGATGATGGTTCCGCGAGGAAGAGAGCTCGTCTGATGAAGCTTCAGGGAGGTGTTGTGTTTTCAGGTAACCTTGTTAAGTAATCTTTGCTCTAGTTACCCTAGTTTGGTTTCTATTGGTTTTCCTTGCGTGGTAAGTTTAGTCTTGTTGCTAGCTTGTTGAGGGTAATAGTTGTAGTTTGGAATCATCTTTGTTGTGAAGAAGGCTTAGTGGGAATCTTGTGGTTAATGGTTGTTGGTATTGATGGAGTTAGATAAGCTAGAAGTGAGGTAAGAGGTTGTTCTGAGACGAATTTGAGGATGTTATTGGAGGGTGTGAACTGGCATTCATGCACAGTTAAAATCACTGTTATATGCTATATTATATATGTTGGTCCATGCATACATGTGGCATGACATTAGAGGTTTTGCATGCATGTACATCAGGCATTGATAGGGCTTGTAGGTGATCATGCATACGATGTTCACGCTCGCTAAAAACTAATTGAATCTGTTAGTGTGGTGGTTGGTTTGGATGATGGGTTTTTAGAGGTTGTTTTGGTGCTGAGTGAGAGTTAAAAGTAATATTAGGCTAGTTGCTAGAATAACGAGGGTGGTATAGCATGTTGGTGGAAGGATAGTGCTTGATGCTTAAAGAGTTTAGTGTTTTGAATAGCTAAGTGGAAGTGGCAGTTCCTTGGTGCTAAGGATGTTGCAGTTTAGTGGTTGTGTTCTCAAGTGCTGAAGTAGCCTAGTATTTAGGTTGTTGTGGAAGGGTTGTGTTTGTAAGTGCTGGTTCTTAGCAACCTTTGAGGAGTTGAAGAGCTGTTATGTGTGTTTTGGTTAAGCGATGTTCTGGTAAGGCAAGTGTTGTGGTCAAGCTTGTGATGGTTTGGCAATGAAAGGTCGAAGGCCAGTGTTGTTGAAAGGATTCTTGTGAAAAGTGGTTGGCTGGTTGTGAGTAGGTGAATTTTTTATGTAGTCAGCTGGTGGTGTATGAAACGGCTGGCGGAGTTGAGTTGGGGTTGTGATGTAATTCTTGGAGTCTGGGTGAGTGGTCCTGGTGAGTTGTTATGGTGATGTTAGCGGCAGATGTAAAAGATTATCAGCATTCGTTGAAGAGTTTTGGTAAGCAGTTGATGCTTAAGGGTTTTTGCTTGTTGGGAAAATCCTTGGAAGAGGTTTGGGAGTTGCAAGAGTTTTAGAAGCAGAAAGGTTTGCATAGTGGTTGTTTTGGATTGGTTGTTGTCACTGTGTAAACAAGTCTTGGAAGTTGTGTGTTACAGTGTGGTGTGCTGTAAAAGTTGAGGTTCTTCAGGTTGAGGTTGGGGCTGTGTACAGTCCGGGTATGTGAAAGGTTAAGTTGTGGCTATCTTTGAGTGTTCTGGATTTTGTGAACAGTGTGTGGAGGTGCTAAGTTTGGTGGAGGTTTTGTGTGGATAGTAATCAGTGGCAGTTAAGGGTGTTGTGTTGCCTTGTGTGTTGGTTTGAGAAGGTTGTTGTTCTCTTTTCGCCAGTTGAAATTTCGAGGACGAAATTTCCTAAGGGGGGAGAGTTGTAACGCCCCGGTTTTGGGCTCAGAAGTTTTGGGCGTTGACCGGCTCGGTCAAAGTGCTGATCGAATATATAAGAGTGAATTTAGGAAAGCCTAGTTCGGGTTGCATTAAAAATATGGAAAAATGTTCTAAAATCATCTTTTAATATATATAAGTGAACTGTGAAATCAATTTTGGAAAATGAGGTTCGGAAGGTTGACATTTTGGCTAGTGACCAAAATGTAATTTTTGAAAGTTGCGTGACAGTTTTATAAAGGATTGAAACTTTGAATCTTTAAGGAGCTATTATTCCAAAATGAGTTTCTCCAGATTTTTCTAAGATATTTTAAGGCTTTATTCTGATTTTAAAGTTTATGAAATGTGGAGGGAAATCATTTTAACCATTTTATAACTAACGTTTCTATTTTCTCTCAATTTTCCTTTTCTCTCATTTTCTCTCAACCCAAACACATTTCTCCAGATTTTCTTCTCTGATTTTGTCATCTAAATCACTCATTTCAACTCTCTTTTGATTCCTAATCATCTCATCAACAAAACCTCTCAATTTGCAAGTTGTTTCATCAAGCTTTTTGGCTCTAAAAAGGAGAAACTCAAGTTTGGAGGTAAGAACGTCCTTCTCCTCTAAACTATCAGTTCTTTACTGAAATTCCTAAGTTCTCAATCCTTGATTTGTGATTTGTTAATGGCTTTTCAATTGAGATCTTGATTTTGGCTTAAAATGCAAGATTTGGTGATTTTGGTGAAATTTTCGTGTGATCTGTTTGGGCAGTGTTTTGAAGTGTCAAAATGATGTTAAATGAATGCTAAATTGATTAGAAGTTGAGGTTTAATCAATGCAATCCCGGATAGGTTGAATTTCCTAAGTTTGGCTTGAGTTTTTGGTTGTTTTTAGAGTGTTTTTGGTGATCTGTTATACCTGGAGGTATAAGGACATGTTTGTGATCATTTTGGATGTTAATTGATGTTTAAAAATGGTTAGAAGTGATGGATCTTGGCTGGGTTAAGTTTTGAAAGTGTTTGGAGGTGATTTCGGTTGTGTTTGGTAGCCAAATTGTTGGATTTGTGTTGAGCAGCGAGTTGAGTCTTGTTGCTGGTATTCTTAATGCATAATGATGCATTAATCCTCTGTTGTTGTGTGCTTGAAACAGGGGAGTTTGATCCGTGAGCTTTAGAGGTGGTGCGGAAGGCTTCGGATGCTTGGAAGGCATGTTGGTTAGCCTTGTTTTGGTTATCGGTGAGTGAAGTTGGGTTTTCAGCTTTTAAACCAAGGTTTGAAGGTTTTGGGAGCTTAGTTTAAGTCTAAACAACTTTGCTAAGCTCAAGAGTAAGTAAATGGATCTCTTTCTTGGTTTGTGTTATGAATTGGCTTTTTAAGCAATTGTGGTTGATGTTTGAAATGCAAGGGTTTTGCATGATTTAAATTCTGTTTTGAAAGCATATTTTAGCATGGTTTAATGCTGGTTTTGAAAGCCATATGTGAAGGATGCTCAAGGTAAGAGATCCTTGGATTTTATACATTGAAAGTGTGGTTTTGATGCATGGTGTTGCATGATGTTTAATGGCTATGTGTAATGCTTTAAAACATTGAATTAATATTGGTAAATGATGGTTTTTGCATTATGGTTATGCATGTGAATCATTGGACTAATGTGGTAAGGTGGTTATATTGGCAAGTGATGTAAGTGGTTTTTGGTTCTTTGATCGGATATAGTTAGCCGGCTATAGGATTGGGTGCACCGTGAATTAAGTCGCCTTGGAGGTGGAGTGGTCAAGAGTGGACCGGTAAACTCCCTTCAAGTATCCTAACGAGATGGTTAAGGTCATAATGGAGGTGTTGCCCATTCGGGGACCTTGGTTGAGCAAAGGTTATATGGTGTTTAAAAGTCCATATATGGGAACCTTGTGCTTGTTGAGATCACAATGGCGGTGTTAAGTCCATGTGTGGATCTTGTGTAGGGTGTCCCGGATCTCGTTAGTGATGTTATACAACTACCAATCGGTGATGCAAAGGTTGTATGGTGTTTAAAAGTCCATACATGGAAACCTTGTGCATGTCAAGGTTGTATGGTGTTTGAAAGTCCATACATGGGAACCTTGGGAAAAGTCAAGGTTGTATGGTGTTTAAAAGTCCATACATGGGAACCTTGGGAAAAGTGGAGGTTGTATGGTGTTTGAAAGTCCATACATGGGAACCTCGGGAAAGCTAAGGTTGTATGGTGTTTAAAAGTCCGTACATGGGAACCTTAGGATGGTGAGGTCAAATGGTGTTTAAAAGTCCATTGGGGACCTTGGATTGGTAGTGTGTATGAAGCGTGGGGGACAACGCTTGTGATCCGCGTATCCGATTGGATGTTGAGTTGAAAAGTGGATGTGGTTGATCACTTGGAAGACATTATGATGTTCTTGATTTTGAAGAAGCATGCGATGCTTGGAATGATGCATAATTGCATGAGAAGCAAGAGATGCTTGAAAGGATGCATGGTTGCATGAAAAATGTATAATGCTTGTGAATGCATGTTTACTTGTTAAGTTGAACAAGTGTTGATTATCATTTGGTAGATGATGCATGTGAGCATGAAATCTCTTTAATGCATTGGAGTCTTGTAGGACTTGTTTTGTAAGGCATGTGATGATGATGTTGTGGTTCATATATTGCCTTGGTTTAATGCATGTGTTGGATTGCTTGAGTAAATGGTTTTAAAGGTTTCTTGCTTGAAATGGCTTTCAAGTTTAAGGAAGGTATGTTGTGAAATGGGAATGTTTTCCAAGGTTTTGATTTAATTTTGCATATGGTGATTATGCAAGGAATGTTAAATGGATGATTTTGTAAGTTGTGCTTGTAAAGGTTTTCTTAGCTTGCTAAGCTAAGGGTTGGTTTTCATGTATGTGCAATGCATGGTTTTGAGCTTGTTGTTGAAAAGGGTTTTCAAACATGGCTTTGGTAAACAAATCGGGTTTGTTTTAAAAGTGTTTTATGACCCGCTGCATTGATGGTGTTTTGGTTTTGAGCATTCCTCACTAAGCATTATGTGCTTACGCTCCTTTTTGTCCATCAATGCAGATTCATGAAGTTTGGACAGCAAGGAGCAAGGGATTCAAGGTGGACTCCAATTGAGATGTATGTCTCAGTGAATAGCTATAGTTAATAAAGACAATGGGGGTAGAATCTCTCGGGTTAATGTGTATGTGTTCGTTTATGTTTGGACAAGGATGTTTTTATGTTGATGATGTTGTTGGAACATGAATTGGCTTTAATGAGTTTGATTTGGAAAGTTTGTACTTAAGTGGTTGCTTGTGTAGGAAGCATGCCTATAGATTTGGGGCTTTTTACATATGAAGTTAATTTGTTGATTTGATGATGCTTATAAGTCTTATATATGTTGAATTGCATGCTGGTAAAGTTTGGTAGCATTTGGAGCATGTTTGAATGATCAATTGCATGTTTAAGTATGCTTTTTGCTGCAATCTGTGCAGGGCGTTTCGGAACAGTGTGCACCGTTTCGGAACGGGTGCCTTGCATGAACCCAGGCGTCCGAAACGGGTGCCACCGTTCTGGAACGGTTTTGCCACTGCCAGTCCCCTGTTGCGGTACGCGTTGCGGAACGGCCCCGTGTTTCGAAACGGGCTCTGCCTGTTTCGGAACGGGTGACCGTTGGGGGCTGACATGGGCGGTTAAATGTTTTAGAAAGTTTGCATTTTGGTCCTGAAACTTGTTTGTGCAATTGTATGAGTTTGGGATGCCCGTTTGAGCTGAAATTTGGCAGAGAAGCATGAAACCTGATTAATTTTAAGTTGGTAACTTAAAATCCGGTTAAGTCCTTAAAGTTTTCAGAATTTACAATTTGGTCCCTAAAGTTGTAAATTGTTCAATTGGGTCACTGTTTGATCTCTGATGTTTGTGATCTTTGAGTATGCTGTTTGCATGATCACATCTAAGGTTATTGTGCATCTAGACAAGATTAAAAAGAAAAAAAAGGGTCGTTAATCAAGGTTGACTTTCGTGTTGACTTTGGTTTTCCCCGTGTGACTTTCTTAATTCGGGTCAACCGTCTGGGCCGGGTTAAGGGGGTTACAATTCGAGAGCCTTAAAAGCTTCGAATTGTCAAGGTGAGTTAGTAGGAGTCTCGAAAGTGGCTAGGTGCCATCTCAAATCATTTTTTTATTGATTTACTAACAATTGATTTTAACGGAATTGCATGAAACATTATTGTAAGCCGTGTTGGCAAGTTGTGGTAAGTATTGCATCGATTCATTGTTTATAGCATTGCTATCATTGTCATGGAAATCATTGAAGCATTGACATGTGACAAGAGTTTATTGTTATTGCTTATTGCTATGACCATATGATTATTGAAATATTGTTAATGAATCATGGATATTGAACTATCGATTATTGGACCTTGGGATCGAAGTATTGGATACAATTTGCATGCCATAGAATTCATGAGCTTAGTGTACGGGTGGACTATGGTCATAGGGCTATTGCCTATATTGATTTGGCGAGGCAGAGGGATGTATTGTGTATTGGCCTTATTGGCGATGTCGACGGATTGACCACTTATTGATTTGGCGAGGAGGTGGAATTCGTGTATCCATATACCATGAATCGATCCAAGGAAACTATTGATTATTGATAATGTTATGCTATGAAATCATGATATTGACATTGATGATATGATACTATATTTATTATGAATAAAGAACATGACATGTTCATTGCATAATTAATATTATGATTATCATTGAAGCATGTTATTTGGCATTCATGTTCATCCATTGTATTTGTGACTACCTCACTAGGCAAAGTATGCCTAATGCATTCCATTGCATCCATTTCAGGTTAGTCAAGTTTTGGGATCGAGATTAGAGGAGTTGAAGCGTTGCACAAGTCACAATCAAGCTCTAAGTAATGTATATTGATCCTCTGAAACTCCTAGTTGGTGGCAAGGTCTATGTATAAGTCTATTAAGTCTCTTTTGATGTGCCTATGTTATGGTTAACTGTTATAAGTGTGATATGTTTAAGTTGAGTCTTTTATATAGTAAGAAATTGCCTTAAATGCATATTTTGGCACTAAAAGGTAAAACTCGGGTAAATGGATTCATATGGCCCTAAAATTTGACATGCTAGTAGAATTTATGATTATAATATTGTGTGTAAAGTTTCATTGCATTTGGACACTGTTTGACGCAAACATAGAAGGAAGATTAAAGATGGAATTTGGCCAAAGTAGACAATGACATTAAAATTAAAGAGATTCACCTATTTAATAAGACAAGTCCAAGTCCAACTTAACTTCCTATCCAAGAAGGACTTTGCTCTACTCCTTTGCTCATTTAAGCAAGGCTTGACGCACACATCAGGGGAGAGAGGAAGATTGAGAGCTTGAGATTAGGCTTAGTTGTGTGTTCTCCATGTCCATCATGTTCTAATTTCTCTTAGCGTTAGGATTATTTTGCTTATTAGTTGTGAGAGAACAATTGTACTTTGTTTATGTTTTTAATGCAATTTAGTTCAAGGTTTGCTTGTTCTTGGCATTAATTTTGTTCTTGCAATCTCATCGAGAGAGAGTATTGTGAGCTTGTCTATTTGTTTAAAATCGGAAGAGTTAAACTCAAGAAACGAATAATCATAGTTTTCATCCCAACGGTGGAAGCTAACTCAGCTTAGAGATAAGCTAGAGTTTCAACGGCTAAAAGAAGTGTGAGATTAGATGGTGTTCATCCTTGGTTTACGACGGGAGGTACTATCAAGACTCATTCATCAACTGTGCTACGACTTAAGGATAAGGACGAGCCATCAAAGGATGTTTTTCCGAACATTGACATTCATTTGTCGATTAGCAAGGGATTGCCGAGGCAACACATCTTATTGTCGCGACAGAGACTTAGGTCACTGTCGAGGCAGTTTGGTGATCATTGCATTCAAAGACCGAGACAAGTCAATTCCTTTCTACACTATGACACAATCTAATCCAGTCCATTCTCTCATCTTGATTACTCTACTTTTACTTACTTGCTTTAGTTTAATTAAAACCCAAAACTCTTCTACTTGTGTTTTTACTTTTACTTTTCTTGTTCAGTGCGAGAAAATAAACGAAGGAAGTCACCCCAATCCCTGTGGAGACGATACTCTAATACTTATCATTATATTACTTGAGACGTGTACACTTGCAATAATAGCGGAGTACCTTTTACACACAACAACTTGACTAACTAAATATCGCGTAGAGTATCGTGTTCCTCCATGATATTTCTAGTGTTAAAGACGCCTACGCTCTACGATAATGAGAGTTAAGAACAACATAACCCACATCAGACGTCGATATATTTTCACTCTAGAAACACATTTACATATAAACTAGGCTCTATAATAGTCAATTTTACAAGAACGTTTGAAAAACAATATGAGAATGACCTTCTTGCTAAGAACGTTTGAAACATTCAACTATCACACCTAGATCGATAACCAAAAATCCAAAAGATTGAAATGAAAAAGGTCTTATACACACATACCTCAAAGGTATGCCTATTTAAAGCAACATCCTTGTATCGGTGAAAACAAAACAATACAACATCTGCAACACATAAAGGGCATAAAATTCAAAACAAATGTCATTCTCATTAAATAAAAAAATATGTTTACAAAACCCCACTACCTCGAACACAATAAAACAATGGGTGGCCCATCATCCGGAACCACAACATGAGGGGCTGAACTACCGACTACAGTACCAATCATAGTGTGAGAAACATGAATTTTTTACAAGTCTTACCAACCTGATTTTTCTTCAACACATATAGCTTCATTGTAACTGACACGCGTCGTTTTCGCGTCAAAATAATTTCTTATTCTCAATTAATAAATAAAGGAAGTTAAATGTAGTAAAAGAGAAGTAAGGGTCGATCCCACAAGGACTAAGAAAACTTCCTAATTTATGTTCGCTTGATCGGTGAGCCAGGAAGAGAGTTGAATGATGTTTAAGTAGAAAAGGGGGTGATTTGTAGAATTTAAGTAAAAATAAATATTGTAGAGAATATTAAAAAGAAATGAATTTAAATAAAGATTAGCTTCGGGCTTTTGCTTTGACTCAATTTCCTCAGATCATCGGAAAAGGTTTTTACTTCAGGATTCACGTCGGTTACTTGCCTACAAGGATCAATCCTTAAGACTTGTTTTTTTCTCTCCGGTAAACCGATAATCTAAAATCAATTTTTAGATTCCAGTTTTCTGGTTAGATTAACCGCGACTATCGCTGTTAAAAATAAACAGTTTTAAAGTTCTTGGAAAACCCGACTCGAATGTTGTTTCAATAACAACGGTTCCGATCTCAATTTTCTCTTAGTAATCATTTTACTAAGTGTGTTCCCAAGAAGTCGAATTTGCTTCAATAGCCGATCCTTCCTCCCACATATTTAACCAAAAACAACATCCTAACCAAAGTCAATCTTTAGTTTTGAAATCGTTTTGATTTTGAAATTAAGCTTAGAAAACCGAGAGAAAAAACCTGAGTTACTTAAGTATTTTTCATCCCTCACGTTGAAATCGAGTCATCGCTTTAGCCTTTGGCTATGAAAAAAATAAAACTTTATTAAAATAAAATTTCCTAAGAACAAATAAAAACTAAGAACAAGAGATGAAAGATGTTTCTTTGAAGCTTACCCTAAGGGGTATTTATAGCTTCCTAAAACCCTAAAAATACTCTTAAAATGATAAGAGATAATCCTAAAATATTTAAAATATAAGAGATAATTCCTAAGTGATAATAAATAAATCCTAAAATGCTTAAATTTAAAAATAAAAGATAATCCCCAAGCTTTAATCCAAATCTCGGGTGATAAGTGATCCGGAACGCGACTGATAAGCTATCACGCATTGCTGACATCATCTTCTAGAAGCCTGTTGACGTGTCGTCGAGTCAGCGCATTCATGCCCCAATTCATGCCCACTAATCCAGCCATGAATCCAGAAAACTTGCAAAATCCAGCCTTTTTAGCACATTTTCCAGAATCTGATGCCCTGCACAGAAAATCACCAGCTAAACATCTTAAAACAACTAATCAATGAGTAATTATTAATAAAATAATGTATAATTTAAGCACTAGTCAAATTCCCCCTCACTTATTCGATGCTTGTCCTCAAGCATTTCTTAGTTAGCATGCTAAAAACCTTAAGTTGCCAACTCCAATTTCATAGAATTCTCAAGATCTCTTAAATAAACTAAATCAAGTAAATGTTGAAATTTAAGACCAATCAATCATGGCATAATCAATTAAGTGTAAATTTCCAAGGCATTTCAATCATCTACCAATTTCAAAGAATACAAGACTTAGCTCCTCACATGGTTCACTATTTTCGCTCAAGTGTTTCGGGTGAAAGAATCGCTCAAGCCTAAACTAATCGACTCATTACCATAGGCTTGTAACTAGATCTAATCTCCACTACTTAATATGAAAATTATGCAAAAATCAAGAGGACTTTAAAATGGGTTCTAACGGGGTTAAGGTTCGGGTAGTATAAGGGCCGAAAATGAGGTTTAAAATTCAAGGCAAAGAAAAAGATTATCTCAAAGAATTATTCGAAGGGAAAAAGGAAAACAAAAAAAATCAAATGACATCATTTTTTCATTCGAACTGTTTTTCTTTTTTTTTCTTTTTTTTTCGAAGCAAACTTTTTTTGTTTTTTCTGTTTTTTTCATTTTCACTGTCCGAACAGTATATTCGAATCGAACATCATATTCGAACTGCACTGCACAGTTCTGTAATTTTTTTGCGTTGTATTTTTCTGCATTGTTTGAACAAAACTGCACTGATTTATTTTTCTGCACTGTGTTTTTTTTTGCATTGTTCGAACCAAACTGCACTGATTTATTTTTCTACAAAGTGTTTTTTTACGCACTGCATTGTTTTGTTCGATTCGAATCTGATTTTTTTCTTCTTTTCTCGATTCAGAATAACCTTAACTTTGTCTTAAAAGGGTGACAAAAAGAGTGAAAAACAGAAAATTAGTTTGGGTAAATGATGTGGTAAACAAAGAAAATGACAAGGCTCAAAAATTGGTTCACTAAGGGAAAAATAAATAAAGGGTAGGCCATTTTGGGGAGAGAAAAAGGTTTAATCCTAATGCCTCTATCATATTAAAGCATCATAATCAAAATGTGTAGTCTCAACAAGTATCGAGTTACAAGTTCTAGAATGCAATCGATTAATTCGGCACATTCAATTGAAACAAAGAGCAAGAATAAAAGATATGCTCATTAAGCACAAAACTCACATGAAAGGTTTATTGAACTAAGTCATGCATCCAATTCAATCAACAAATTCATGAAATTACCAAGAAAAATTTATATCAATTAGTTATGTCATGCTATCTTACATCATAAATTCAACATGAACGAGATTCAATTCACAAAGAAACACAAATAAATTAAATCAAACAAGAGATTGGCAACCAAGATTATCAACAATTCTAACCAAGAAATAGTTCAATTTCAATCGCAAATCATAAGTAAGAAAAAGATTTTACCACAAATTCTACCCCCTCACTTAGTCATTTTGTCCCAAAATGCATATCAAAATTAAAAAAGAAGGAAAGTAAGAGCTCCCTGAAATAGTTGCGGTGGCGCTATCCTTTAACGATCTCTAAGGATGATGGGTGTCGGGCGGTTGTAGCGGGCTTGCTCTCGAGTGTAGACCATGGCGGCGGTTGAACGGGTTGGTCGAAGGTTGAGGTTGTAGAAGAAGAATTGTGACTAGTTAGCTAGGTTGAAAGAGATGAAAATGATAGTTTGGTGGGAGGAATATTTTAACAAAAATAAAGAGAGAAAAGAGGCGATGGGTTATCACGTTTGATAAGGGGATAAAATTTAAATATAAGTCAAATTTAAAATTTTGGTTTTAAAAATCCGAATAAGGGAACTAAATCCTAAAGTGAATTAAAGAGAGGTTTTAAAAAAGTTAAAAAAAAAATTAAAATGTGTTCAAATTTAAAAACTTGATAAATTTTTTCCATATTTTTAAATTTGTTTTAAATTTTTCCTTTATCAAATGTGATAAAAAAATTTATTTTAAAATAAGGATAAGAGATGTGTTTTAAAAATTAAGAGAAAAGGGATTTTGGATTGGGAAAAGATGATAAGCCATGGTCAAAGAGATTTGCCACCGTGTTTTAAATTCCTACACATATTCAACCAAAAATTTGATTAGCAAGGGATTATCAGAAAAATAAAATAAGATTAACATTAGATATAAATATATATAAATTAAAGTAAAAATTGGAAAGAAGCAAAATAAAATAAAGAAACAAATATATTTGATTAAAATAAAATAAATAAATTATAACGAAAGGAAATAAATGGGTTGCCTCCCATTAAGCACTTTATTTAACGTCGTTAACTCTACAACATGGTCATAGATCAAAACAAACTTTAATCAGTAACTTTGCCGAAGTCCCCGACAACGACGCCAATTTTGACACGCGTCGTTTTCGCGTCAAAATAATTCCTTATTCTCAATTAATAAATAAAGGAAGTTAAATGTAGTAAAAGAGAAGTAAGGGTCGATCCCACAAGAACTAAGAAAACTTCCTGATTTATGTTCGCTTGATCGGTGAGCCAGGAAGAGAGTTGAATGATGTTTAAGTAGAAAAGGGGGTGATTTGTAGAATTTAAGTAAAAATAAATATTGTAGAGAATATTAAAAAGAAGTGAATTCAAATAAAGATTAGCTTCGGGCTTTTGCTTTGACTTAATTTCCTCAGATCATCGGAAAAGGTTTTTACTTCAGGATTCACGTCGGTTACTTGCCTACAAGGATCAATCCGTGAGACTTGTTTTTTTTCTCTGCGGTAAACCGATAATCTAAAATCAATTTTTAGATTCCAGTTTTTTGGTTAGATTAACCGCGACTATCGATGTTAAAAATAAACATTTTTAAAGTTCTTGGAAAAACCCGACTCGAATGTTGTTTCAATAACAATGGTTCTGATCTCAATTTTCTCTTAGTAATCAGTTTACTAAGTGTGTTCCCAAGAAGTCGAATGTGCTTCAATAGTCGATCCTTCCTCCCATATATTTAACCAAAAACAACATCCTAACCAAAGTCAATCTTTAGTTTTGAAATCGTTTTTATTTTGAAATTAAGCTTAAAAAACCGAGAGAAAAAAAACTGAAGTTACTTAAGTATTTTTCATCCCTCTCGTTGAAATCGAGTCATCGCTTTATTCTTTGGCTATGAAAAAAAAATAAAACTTTATTAAAATAAAATTTCCTAAGAACAAATAAAAACTAAGAACAAGAGATGAAAGATGTTTCTTTGAAGCTTACCCCAATGGGTATTTATAGCTTCCTAAAACCCTAAAAATACTCTTATAATGATAAGAGATAATCCTAAAATATTTAAAATACAAAAGATAATTCCTAACTGATAATAAATAAATCCTAAAATGCTTAAATTTAAAAATAAAAGATAATCCCCAAGCTTTAATCCAAATCTCGGCTGATAAGTGATCCGGAACGCGACTGATAAGCTATCACGCACTTCTGACATCATCTTCTAGAAGCCTGCTAACGTATTGTCGAGTCAGCGCATTCATGCCCCAATTCATGCCCACTAATCCAGCCATGAATCCAGAAAACTTGCAAAATCAAGCCTTTTTAGAACATTTTCCAGAATCTGATGCCCTGGACAGAAAAGAACAGAAAATCACTAGCAAAAGCATCTTAAAACAACTAATCAAGGAGTAATTATTAATAAAATAATGTATAATTTAAGCACTAGTCAGTAACATTTCAAATCAAGGTGTTACATTCACTCATTCTTAGAAGTACAACCATGCCTCTTATGAAGGTTTATACGAATCAAATTTTAACGTATCCTTACAAACATCTCAACAACACACAAGGCTTCACTCACATCTATCACTGATTTGTCTCTGTGGAAACATTCTGATCCTGACCAATTAATTTATTAGAGTTCTTAACTTATTTCCCTAGTGGCTATTCTCCCTTTCAACTTATTTCCCTTCACAACAGTCTTGGTAAGCACAACCTAATTTTCTACATCAACCTCACAAAGAGATTTTTATAGCCTTACCCATAATATGCACCACCTTTGAAAAGACCTTTGTGGTCCCCATACACTTCACGCTTGTAGAAGGTTTCACACTCGGAAGCACTACTGCTGTGGAAATGAATGACAATATCAGACAAACTCAAAACAACCAAAACTGAAAGGAAAAGCATATAACTGGAAATTGTAGATGGGGAAATAGTTGAACACACATAAGGTGAATAAGTATGGACAGTAATAAAAGGTTCATGATTCATCGAACAAGGAACAATAGTCTGAGGCACCCCTAGAGTAGCAACATGAATCCCCCCAACGCATTATCTTCACTCTCATTGAGATAGACCCCCTTCCTCCCCTCTCAACATTGCCAATTTTCCTCTTGAAACCACAGAGAACTGTCAAGGTTGGTGATATGCAAATAGGAACGATGAAGGAAAAAATAACAGATGAAAGAAATTTTAGATAGAAGCTTGGGATAAAAATTCTAGAGGTTTTTTATATCATCCTCATTACAAAACGACTTATTTATAACTTCTCAAACTAAGAAACGACAAAATCGGTTAGCCTTCCATGTGTCCTCCTCTCCCTGGAGCTTCTGCGCAATCCCTCCATAGCCTGGGTGGACGCTTGATCATTCTTGGTCGTTGAAGTCCCTTGTAAATTCGTAACATCGCCCCCTCCTGAAAAATGAACCTTGTCCGCAAGGTTTGGAGCAGAAACCAACGGACCCACATCCTCGCGGAGCAACGGCAAGGGCGTAATCTGCTGTAATGGCACACCCTTGCACAACTGGAGTTGTGAAATGTGGAAAACAGGATGAATGCGAGTAGAGTCAGGTAATTCAAGCTTGTAAGCGACCTGACCAATCCGTTTTAGAATACGATAAGGGCCGAAATAACGAGGGCTGAGTTTGTGTTGTCGTTGTAAACGAAGAGACAATTGCCGATATGGCTGAAGACGAAAAAAGACCCAACTCCCTTCATCCAAAGTCAATTCCCGATGATGCTTGTCTGCTTGAAGCTTCATACGGATCTGTGCAGCCTCTAAGTTATGTTTCAATTCCTTAAGAACAACGTCACGGTCCAATAACTCTTGAGCCAATTGATCCTGCCGCGAACCACCTTCAACATAGGAGAGAATCGTAGGAGGGTCGCGACCATAGAGTGCCCGAAAAGGAGTCATTCTAGCAGAAGATTGATAGGCCGTGTTATACCAATACTCCGCCCAAGGCAAATATTTACAACATTTATGGGGATCATCTGCAACCATACAACGTAAATACATCTCAAGGCAATGATTCAAAGCCTCGGTTTGCCCGTCGGATTGAGGGTGATAGGCGGAAGAGAAACACAACTCAGTACCTTGTAACTTAGCCAATTCAGTCCACATATCGCTCACGAAAACACGATCACGGTCGCTAACAATGGTTCGAGTGATACCATGCATCTTAATGACCCCGTGAAGCAAAACTTGAGCAACCAAAACGCTGTCAAAGTGACGAGGAAGGGCAAAGAAATGTCCATACTTAGTAAAGCGATCAACCACCACAAAAATAACTTCCTTTCCGTCGGATGTTGGCAAACCAACAATGAAATCCATCGAAATATCCTTAAAAACCCGTGTCGGAATTGGCAATGGCTGTAATAAACCGGCAGGAGCCAAACTTGTGCTCTTCATACGCTGACAAACCTGGCATTCAGTCACAAAGACACAAACATACTTACGCGTACCATCCCAATAAAAATTCGCAGCCAAACGGTGAAAGGTTCGACTAATGCCAGCATGTCCTCCCACAACTGAACAATGAAATTCTCATAATAACAATGTCCGCAATGCCGTCTCCTTAGGAACCACAACACGCCCACGCAGCAATAGTAAACCCTCATGTTCTTCATAACCAGGAAACTCACTGCAACCCAAAGTCATGGTGGTACGAATGTGTTGAAGTGTAGAATCAGTATTTGTTGCTGCTCGAATAGCATCAAGAATACCCAATAGAGGGCGAGAGAGAGACAACAACATAGCCTCAGGTTCCCTGGACAAAGCATCTGCTACATTATTCAATTTACCCGGGCGATATTGAATGTCGAAATCGTACCCAACAAGCTTGGACAGCCAACGTTGTTGCTCAGGGGTCTGTATGGTTTGTTGATTCAGCTCACGCAAGGAACGTTGGTCAGTAATAATAACGAATCAGCGACCCACAAGGTATTGACGCCATTTCGCTACGGCCTAGGTAATAGCAAACATTTCCCTGCTATAGGTAGAAGCATGTTGCATGCGCGGACATATTTTCTGGCTGAAAAACACCAACGGTCGACCAGCCTGCGACAAAATAGCCCCGACCCTTGTACCAGACGCATCAGTTTCAACCTGAAAGGGTAACTCAAAGTTTGGTAGACCAAGCACAGGAGCAGTGCACAAGCAAGATTTTAAATGGTCCATTGCAGCTTGAGCCTCGACAGTCCATATGAATGGCACACCTTTGCACAACAGGTCAGAAATCGGAGAAGATTTCGAAGTAAAACCTTTAATAAATTTGCGGTAATAGCTTGCCATACCCAAGAAACTGCAGACATCCTTCACGGTTGTCGGAGTAGGCCATGAACGAATGACTGCCACTTTACCAGGATCGACTTGAAGCCCGTCACCCGACACCACATGTCCCAAATAGTCAACAGATGTTCGACCAAAGGTGCACTTGCTTCGCTTGGCCACAAAGCCATGGTCCTGTAAACATTGCAAAACTAACCTAACATGATGTAAATGATCCGACCAAGAAGCACTATAAATCAGAATGTCGTCGATAAAAATAAGCACAAATTTGCGTAGATAGGGCATAAACATCTCATGCATAGTAGCTTGAAAAGTTGATGGCGCATTTGTCAAGCTGAAGGGCATGACAAGGAACTCGTAATGAACTCTGTGGGTACGAAATGCGGTTTTATGGACATCCGATTCCTTGAGACGAATCTGATGATACCCAGCCAAAAAGTCAAGCTTAGAGAAAAAATGAGAGGAACCCAATTCATCGAACAACTCGTCAGCCGTGGGAATTAGAAATTTATTTTTCACGGTGACAACATTCAAAGCTCTATAATCCACACAAATTGCCACATCCCATCCTTTTTTTAACAAGTAATACCGAAGAAGAAAAGGGGCTAGTACTCCTTCGGAAAAAGTGATTATCGAGCATGATTTGCACCTGCCTCTCAACTTCAGTCTTTTGGAAGTACGGATAATGGTAAGGACGAACACTCACTGCCTTAGCTAATGGTTCCAAGTGAATAGCATGATCATTTTGGCGAATAGGTGGCAGGTCATGTGGTTCTTAAAAAATAGACACAAACTCCAACAACAGGTTAGTCATATCCGAAGGCATATCATCCATTGTATCCTTAGAATCACATTGTAGTCGGAGATAATAGTAGTCAGCCATGACATGTGTTGTGGAAACACGTCGGAGTGACTGAAGTTGCACTGGTTGAGGACTGGAAAAACTTTCACCCTGCCAACAATGCACGTGATCCCCAATGCGAAACTGAAACTGTAGTGTCGAAAAGTCCATTGTGATCGACCCGAGAGTGGCCATCCAAGCAACATCGAGCATCATCTCCTTGCCTTCCAATGGTAAAACATAAAAAACAGTGCACACATCGGTGCCTTGGACGTGGAGATGAAGGTTACGGACACACCATTCATTTGGAAGTTTAGCACCATTCCCCACCATGACACGAAAATTAGGCGCGACTATGACCGGCAGGCCAAGAAATTTGGCAACTCGGGACTGCACATAGTTATGTGTGCTACCACCATCGATCAATATGCGAATCAGCTTGCCTTTGATGTTCCCCACCACCCGAATCGTGTTTGGATGAAAACACCCAGCCAAAGCATTGAAAGAGACCAAAGATTGTTCCTTACTTGCGTCGGTAGTGTCGTCCAATGGAAGAGGGTCTAATGTATCTGATAGTATCAGCAGCGGAGATGGCAAGTCAGAACAATCATCATCGAGACAAAACAGCTGCGGATCACGACACTTATGACCAGGGACATATTTTGCGTCACAATAATAACAAAGACCTTTCTCGCGCCGAGCTTGAGCTTCCGCAGAGGAGAGACGGCAAGGCTGCAAAGAAGGTGACTCTGGAGGAGGCGAACTGCCCGGTTGAACTCGTGGCCCCGATATGACCCCTACAGAAGTAGGTAACAGTGGGGGCGTTTTAAAATTGTTGGGTCGACTCACGACACGCTTCTCGTTGAATCGGGCTTCATGAAAACGTGCCAATGCTGCAATTTCTACTATGGAAGAAGAACGGTGGCTCAAAACTTCATGTTTAATATCATGGCGTAACCCAGAAATGAAGCATTGCGCCAAGAAATCATCTGTCAAACATGTGGTGTGCAGGGCAAGCTCCTCAAAACGCGTCTGATATCTTCCACCGTCGATGTCTGGATCAGCTTGGAAAACTGACCTTCTGGGGATTCAACCTCCATAACGGCGAATCGTTTGTGAATGGCCTCAACCAAGTGAGTCCAGCCGGCCAACTGACATTGACGATGCGTCCAACGGTACCACTTTCGAGCGATGCCATCCATCCGGAAAGAAGCCATCGTGACCCGGTGATGGTCCTCGGTCCCATAGAACTCGAAAAAATCTTGCGCTGATGCGATCCATTTCTCTGGATCTTTACCAGTGAAGACTGAGAGTTCAACCTAAACAGGCTTTGGTGAAAATGAAAACGGATCCTTAGATTCTGCACGAAGCTTAGCTTTGTCGTGATTGACTGTACAAGTTGATGCCGCTTCGCTGCTCCCGGACGTCGTAGCTGAACCACGAAGGTGTGCAGAGATCGTTTGCAATTGATGGGCCATTTCTTGCAACGTCTTTTCAGTTCTTGTGTTCCAGCGTTTCTGATCCTCGGCGTGGGTTTGCAACTGAGTGGTTGTATCTTGGAGGGCCTTGATAGACTCAGAGTGATTAACCATGGTGAAGGAGATCAATGAAAGCATCAATGAAAGAAATTTTAGATAGAAGCTTGGGATAAAAATTCCAGAGGTTTTTTATATCATCCTCATTACAAAACGACTTATTTATAACTTCTCAAACTAAGAAACGACAAAATCGATTAGCCTTCCAGGTGTCCTCCTCTCCCTGGAGCTTCTGCGCAATCCCACCACAGCCTGGGTGGACGCTTGATCATTCTTGGTCGTTGTAGTTCCTTGTAAATCCGTAACAGGAACTAACTCACTTTTCCGATCAAACACCAAACAAACCGTTGACAAATTTCTTCTAGCAAACTTACAAGCAACTCACTCTACCTCTGATGAGAGGGAAATAATGACAATTGTCAATGGATCAACACTAGAAGCAACCAATGTCACATACTCCTCTTGCCATACCGGAAAATTGACATCCCCGGTAAGAAACCACATTCCATTCAGTTCACAAGGACCCCTCCTCATAATAATGGAAGCACCTACTCCACTCTCCGAAAATGAATTGATTACGATCATGTCCTCAACTCATGAAACTCTCTCTCTCTCTCTCTTAAAAAAAACATTTTCTTCTCTAAAAAATACAAAGATAAAATACTAAAAAATACATGAAATATAACATCCCAAAATTCAAGTTAGGAGTTTTGGGTAGTTGAATTGGACCAATTTAGAAATTAATTGTGCAATTCAACTAATTGATTAATTACAAGTAAAAGAAATAGATTTTTAATGAATTTGTAACACCCTCAACCCGGTTTAGAAGAAAATCGGAATCGAAGATGTCACTACAAGGAAAACCAGGAAGACTTGAACAAATTTTTTTAAACCTTTCAAAACTGAACATGAATTTAACATTTGAGCCTAACATTATGCAACTCAACTCAATAACACATTCAAGCAACATTACAACATGCTAATTTTATTATTATTATTATTATTATTATTGTTGTTGTTGTTGTTGTTGTTGTTGTTGTTGTTGTTGTTGTTGTTTTTGTTTTCCAAACATTCTAGTAATCTACTCTTTTTACAGGAACTCTGAAACAATTCAACCATATAATTCAAATCAACAGGAATTATACCTTATTTATCATTCAACCAAGGCTACCAAAAGCAATCATTCCAAGGCGAACCCAAACTTAATACATTTCAAGCATAGATTTAACAAGGCTATACATGCCAGCATAAAAGACTATATCATTCAAACAAACCTACAAATTTTATCTTATACAATCATGTAAACCTTATCTAGGCATTCAATCAAGCTCATTATTTTATAGAATTTAATAAAACAATCCTCAACTTTAAGCTAGAATACGACATGTTCATTTACCCTTTTCCATTCATCGAGTTCAATCATACTCAAACATATCATTTTACCTATTAATTCTTAATTAAGCAAGTAGATAATTTATACTTTCTTTTTATATTAATGGTCATGGCAATCACAATCGTGTTACCAGCATTAGGCAACTATTAACCAAGACTGCCTGTAACTTCCACCTCAACTAACAAGGCAAACATATATGTAATTTTGAGACATCTACCCATACATGTTCGAAGCATTCAACCAAATCAAAGCATAACATTTAGAATTTCATACATAGATAAATATTTAATTTTTACATATCAAAATGAAGGTAATTATATGCTTATACATGATTAATGGTGCCACCATCCTAGGAGTACTAACTATGAAAGATCCAACTCTACTTGAATCTCGAGTAACAACTTGAAACCCTTTATCCTGTTTAACTTACACAAGCATTAATTGACCTGCAATGCATGATAATGAATGCATTAGGCTTTTATAGCCTAAGTGAGGTAGTAATGAAAAAGTAAAAAAACATTATTCATGATCTTTAATGGCAACCAAGCAATTCAACTATGTAAGTACACAAGAGCTTACCAAGTCTTATGCTCACCAAGAGCTTAACAAAAATTCATAACACTTCCAAGATCCTTTTTGAATTTCTTATTTGATTGCACATAGTGTTCATGTCTTTTAAAATGTTTGCCTTGGATCACATTTGGTCATGAATGACATTGGTCCGTGTTAAACATGGCCCAAAGCACATAGCAATGGCAATCCTAACTTCTCAACTATCCAACCAAACTGTCGCCAATCTATGTACATCTCCCTCGTTACCTCCTACTATCACCAATATATGTATCACATATAAATGGGGCATCCCCCGAGTCGTAGCTCATGGACCGTAGTCCCAAAGTATACCATGCATCATACCAAAGTGGGCAAGGACTTCAATTGTAGAGACTATCTTATCTTATAATTGAGATTGGGGGAGTATTTTATGGAACAAGTAATCTTGCTTGTTGTTTTATTTAAAGACTAGTAACTTGTATTGAGCTTTTATCCTTTTAGACTTAAGAATTCACAAGTTGTAGGATTAAGAATATTTATTCTTCTTTAAGACTTAGGGTAACATTGATCAGTAGTTAGCTTCAAGTCTTGATACCAGTTAAACATAATCATCCATTAACAATACAACATAGCAAGGCACAAAGTATTTATGCAATGTATAACCAACATGCTATCAAAATGACATGCTATGAATAATTACCCCTACCCAATTTTCTCTACATGAGCCTTGTGCATTATGTATTTGATTAATGTAACCATCCATGAACATACAATTCCTTAATCTTAGTGCAATGCTAAAAATCGGGATGACACTGTGTCACTCGGGACACAAACAACTACACTCACCAAAGTATAATTCAGTAGTTAAGTCTCCAAGTAGCCCAAAATTCACTAACACCTAACATGCCCGAAACAAGCACAATGTTGAATCACTAAACAAAGATATAATCATCACATGCTTCAACCAAATGAACTAATAATCTTACCAACAAGAATCTGATTTCTAACGATCTAAAGGCAACACAATTTTATGATTTTCTTCGCACAATAGCAACTAAACTTATGTTGGGAGAAGAAAGGACTCACCTTCATCCTTAGTTAACCGAAACTAAGCTTGTGATTGAGTGAACATGGCTCAACTCTTCCATGGGTATGGCAACATCTTGCTCTCTCTCTCTCTCTCTCTCTCTCTCTCTCTCTAATTTGAGAGCATTCGGCCATAGGGAGTGTTGGATTTAATATAAGTCGTTGGATTTTGCCTTGTAAAAAATCAAGCTTGTTGGCCCACATTGTGGGTTGTTATAACTTCTTTCTATTTTAACAACCAAGCTCATTTTAGCCTAACTGATTTTGTTAAGTTTTACCAATATTCTGGCCCAATCGTGGAGATAGAGGCCTACATTTCGTTCTTGGTCCTCACCCCATTTTCTCAGTTTCTCTTGTTTTCTGTTTCGAATAACAAACAAATATCTTTTCTTTTCTTCTAATAGAACTTACTAGGGTTTTACCGTTTAACATGGTATCAGACGCCGGCCGATTCTTGCTCCGTTGTACTTGTCTTTTGGCGTTACTCTGAACTTTTTTGCTGCTTCGTTGTTGTTGTCTTTCTGGTGTTGTTGCTATTTGTGCTTCCAGTGTTGCCAATGACGAACACGTAGTTGCGATATGAAGAAGATGACTCGTCGGGATCTGTAATTTCTGCTAATCTGGCGAAGGCTTTCACAAATAAGAACGTCAATGTTCTTTGGATGAATCCAATTTTCTCATCTGGAAGCAGTAGGTTCTCCTCACAGTTCGTAGTCACCGACTTGAGAAATATCTCAAGGGAACGATTGTTGCTCTGGCGGCCACGATTAGGGCTTCTGATGTCACTACTGTTGAAAATGAAGCCTATGAGGAGTTCGCCGCTCAGGATAGCGCTCTTGCATCCTAGCTTCTATCCACGATGAACCCGAATCTTCTGTCATGAGCCTTCATTTTCGACTTCGGTCCATTCGGAAAGGAGATCTGAGTATGTGTGTTTATATCTCCAAAGTGAAAGAGATTTGGGACGCTATGGCATCATGTGGTAACCATGTCTCAACAACAGAGCAGATTGCTTCGATTATAAATGGACTTCCTTCTGACTACAAACCGTTTGTTGTTGTCATCACGGAAAGCCGGGAACCCTATTCCTTAGAAGCTGCTACGTCGATTTTGGTTGATGCTAAGGCACAACAGTCCTTGTTTGATCATGGTTTCGCTTTGCCTATGAGTGCCCACACCGTTCAGTTCACCAATGATATGTCCGGGATCAACAATCTTTCCAGCCAGAACCATGAGCCTCGTCAGCAATCAGGCTATGGTAGGCAAGGTCGTAATCGCAACAGTTATTAGTGCCAGTTGTGTGGCAAGATGGGGCACCTTGTCGATCGGTTCTACAAACGGTTTGACCAGTCATTTTCGGGAGTCAAAGCCACTGCATCTAAGCCTCGCACCTTAGAAGGTCCTGTCTCCGCTAATGTGTGTTCATTTGATGCTAATAGTTCCTCTTTTTTTCATGGTACAGGGGCTGCTCCATCTGGTGTTAACTGCTCCTCGATGAACCTTGGTCACGGTTCCCCTACATCAAGCAGTCACAATCAGTGGTTTGTTGACTACTTGGGCCTGGTAAGCTTCTTGTTGGAGATGGTAGTGGTCTTCATATTTCAAAACTTGGCCAGTCTCATTTTGCATCTAATTCTAGAGTTATGTCTCTACATAATTTGCTTGTGGTGCCTCAACTAACAAAAAAATTGCTCTCGGTATCGAAGTTTGCTATGGATAATATAGTGTATTTTCAATTTCATGCTACACATTGCATTGTGTGTGATGAGGATTCAAATGAGGTGTTGTTGAGGGGCACTCAAGAAGGTGGTCTCTATGTTTTCAATAATGTTGGTAGTTCTTTACCTACTTCTGCTGAATTGAATGTAGTTCAATTAGGTTGTTCTGTTTTTGAGCTTTGGCATCGTAGATTAGGGCACCCAGCTCAATCTATTGTAGCTCATATTATGAAACAATGTAATATCCAAGTTACCGGTAAGGAAAATAAAATGGAACTTTGTTCTGCCTGTCAACTTGGCAAGGCTCATAAGCTCCTCTTTCTTGACTCTACTATTGTTTATACTAAACCGTTTCAATTAGTGTTTACTGATCTGTAGGGTCCAGCTCAAGTGAGCTCTACTAGTTTTTTATATTATGTTGCATTTGTGGATGCCTACTCTCGACATACTTGGTTGTACTTGTTGAAAACCAAATCTTAGGCTATTCATGCTTTCCAATTGTTCTCTAAGATGGTTCACACTCAATTTGAATATGATATCAAGGAGGTTCAAAGTGACTGGGGTGGTGACTATCAGAGTTTGTCTACTGTACAGACTGAAGATGGGATTTGACATCGCATTACATGTCCACATACGACCGAGCAGAATGGAGTTGTGGAACGCAAACATCACCATGTTGTGGAGCTGGCTCTCACTCTTCTTGATCAAGCTTCCTTGCCCATTCGTTTCTTGTTGTATGCTGTTACATTTGCTGTCTTTCTCATAAATCGTTAGCCTACTAAAGTTCTTGGTAATGTGTCACCTATGGAGAAGTTTCTTGGCCATAAGCCTGACTATGGTTTCATGCGGGTCTTTGGGTGACTGTACTTTCCCTTTATGAGACCATTTCAGTCACAAAAATTTGACTTTCACTCACAGTCGTGTACCTTCCTAGGTTACTGTCCTCAACGCAAAGGCTATCAGTGTCTAACTTCATCTGGCAAGATAGTCATCTATAGGCATGTGGTGTTCAACGAGGATCAGTTCCCTTTTGCAGAGAAAGTTCCCATGTGCCTTATTGTGTCCACTAAATCCTTCAGGTCCAACCCTTTATATATTGTACCCAACGTGTCCTTGGTTAATAGTCCTACTCATAGTAGTCGTCCCACTCCTCCCACAACTAATAATATGGCTCCATCTGATCCTCCTATCCCCTCCATTCCAAGTGTGTGTACTGATGGATCTCAGGCTCTTCAGGACCAGAATGTTCCTAATCAGTAGTATGATTCTCCTCTTGTTAATCCTGCAACCTCTGAACACTCTCCCACTTCCCTGCATAATGCTCCTCGCCCCAGTGCAATGTCTAGTGGTTCCTCACCTCCTTTGTCAATATCTGTCTCTCCTTCTAGTCCTGTGCATTCTCTCGTTGTTGTGCCTTCTAGCAGTGTTGCCCCTCAAAATGTTGTTATTGCCTCTTCTTCTCTTGTTGATCTGGTGCCTCCTTCTTCTACTATGGAGACTCTCGTGGAGTCCATTCCTGAGAATTCAGAATTTCATACCCATGTAGCTTCTGTCCCTTCACTTGCAAACAACCATTCCATGATTACGAGGAGTAATCTGGGAGTCTTCAAACCTAAGATGTTCCTTGCTACTTGCTCGTCTGATGATAATGCTCTGATAACATTCAGCAAACTCTTTCCTCCCCTGCTTGGAAAGAGGTTGTTATGACTGAATATAATGCTTTGGAAGCCAACGACACTTGGACACTGGTCCAAGCAGACAGACCCGAACAACTTTATTATCCCATGCAGGATATGTAGCAAACATGAAACCAGAGACCTTTGCGACTTGGGAGCCAACATAAACCTTGTGCCCAAGGCTGTCTTCGATAAACTAGGTATTGGGCCTACCAAACCTACCTTCGTCATGCTTAAACTTGCTGACCATTCATTTGTGCAACCGGAGGGAAAATCGAAGACTTCCTGGTAAAGGTGGGCAACCTGATTCTTCCAGCCGACTTCCTCGTCTTAGATAGTGAGGCCGATGAAAAAGCTCTTATCATCCTTGGGCGACCATTCTTGGCCACAGGCAGAACTCTTATAGATGTGGAACATGGAGAGTTGACAATGAGGGCAGATGACCAGAGCATCAAGATGAATGTGCTACAACCCTCAAAAATAGAAAAAGGATGCTCAGATGCAAGAGCTGCAAAAATAGCATAGAGAAAGGCCAGGGCAGCAGCTACCGAGACAGGCCAAGGGGAAGACTAAAGAACCCAGTGACACAGCACTTGCAGGAATAGGAGGACCCACATGAGGAGAGGAAGAACATACCTAGACGAAAAGCCAAACACAAAACCCTCATGAAGTGGTTATGTTTGGGAAATGCACCTCCCAACATAACCAAAATTTCGTTTTATTTTTTATTTTTATTTTTTATACATTAGGATTAGAGTTTCAATTTTGTTTAGGATTATATTTGTTTCCAGATTTTTATTTTTCAGAAGTTATTTAAATATTTTTATTTTCAAGTTTTATTGTTAGGATTAAGAATAAAAGAGCAGGATCAAGAAAGAGGCCCAACAAGGAGCCCGCCCACCATGCCGTCGAGACAGCACATGGCAGACTAGCGTAGCAATGCGTAACGGCTAGTTGACCACCAACAGCTCCGTGAATAACGGGCATAAAATCTCGTAACCTACTCAAGGAAATCGGACCGTTGGGCATTTAATGCTGCCACGTCACCCCTTATTTATACACTTCTCACTCAATTCATTCACGTTACTTTCACCTTCTTGCTATCTTCTTTTTTGACCCCCTGCTCTCTCATTGTTGTTCTTTCTAGTTTCAGTTACATACAATCATTCACATGGCATCCACATGACAACCAAAACAGACCTACAAAAGATTTTGCTACAAGGAGGATAAGGAGAGATACAAAAACCAGTTCTCTAAGCAGACAATATGGGGGGAGCAAGGTTTGCATTACACACAGTAAACAGGAGACCTTGGTCTAAAGACTGCCCTGTTAGAAACCATCCACAACAAGGGATGGGAGATGTTTGCTCGACAGCTAAAGGTAGCCAACATCACCATGGTCAGGGAATTCTACTCACATCACCCTTGCCCGGAGAAGCCATTTGTCTATATCCGCGGGGAGCTGGTCAAGCTGAATGCCGCTGTCATCAATAAATACTACGGCCTTGACATGCACGACAGCTCTCACGAGGAATGGAGGCAGTCACTGACGGCTGCCGACTATGACAAAATCAAGGACAAACTCTGTAAGCCCAACACGCCAAAGTTGGCAGGTAACATGTGGGATCTGTCCAGTGTCGCCACCTGCTGCCCGAGGCAATGTTGTGGAACACATTTGTGAAGAGGTCCCATAAAATCAATCCCCCAAACGTCAAAGATCTCGACTTCTAAAATGTTCTGCAGTGGCATCTCGTTTCTCCTCGAGATGTTACCTGTCTACTGGCACCTATCACAATTTTTGTAAAACTCCTGTGCATCTTTATATAGTGTCGGCCAGTAGAACCCTGACTGCAGCACCTTGGCAGCAGTTTTATTGCCTCCTAAGTGACCTCCATATTGTGAAGCATGACAGTGATGGAGAATGTCTTCTTGTTCTTCTTGTGGTACACACCTCCTTATAACCTGATCTGCGCACATTTTGAAAAGAAGAGGTTCGTCCCAATAATAATGCTTAACATCATTTTGGAACCTCTTCCTGGCTTGATAATTAAGATCAGAAGGTAATATTCCGCTAACTATAAAATTAACGAAATCAGCATACCAGGGAAGGTCAGAAGACTTACCTGTCGTCATGGCTGTCGCGACAGCGATTGCGGCAGCAAAGAGCTGCTCATCAGGGAAGGTCTCCAGTATGTTTGTCTCGTCTATGGGGAGACTCTGTCCCTTTTCCAACCTCGACAAGTGGTCTGCCACCTGATTATCTGCCCCCTTTTTGTCATTGATCTCAAGGTCGAATTCTTGTAATAGCAAGATCCACCGTATCAATCGAGGTTTTGCATCCTTCTTTGCGAACAAATACTTTAGGGCAGAATGGTCGGTGTGTATTATTACTTTCGTTCCAAGTATGTAAGAGCGAAACTTGTCGATGGAGAATACCACAGCTAACAGCTCCTTTTCTGTAGTGCTGTAGTTCACTTGGGCGTCATTCAACGTCTTGCTGGCATAATATATGATGTGAAACAACTTGTCTTTGCGCTGCCCAAGTGCTGCCCCGACAGCATAGTCACTAGCATCACACATAATCTCAAATTGCTGTGTCCAGTCTGGTGGCTGTACTATGGGGGCTGTCACCAGTTTTTCCTTCAGAACCTTGAATGCTTCAGTACATTCCTTATTAAAGTCAAAGGGTCGGTTCTGTTCTAAGAGATGGCATAGGGGCTTCGTGATTTTCGAGAAATTTGCGATGAATCTCCGATAGAAACCCGCATGCCCTAAAAAACTCCTAATGCCCTTAACTGTGGTTGGCGGCGGCAGCATCTCTATGACTTCTATCTTGGCCCTGTCGACTTCTATCCCACGGCAGCTAATCTTATGGCCAAGGACTATCCCTTCGTCCACCATAAAATGGCATTTTTCCCAATTCAACACAAGGTTGGCTTTTTCACATCTTTCAAGTACCTTTTGAAGATTGCCGAGGCAGCTTTCAAAATCGTCTCCAAAGACAGAAAAATCATCCATGAAAATTTCAAGGAAGTCCTCTACCATGTCGGAGAATATAGCCATCATGCACCTTTGGAAGGTGGCAGGTGCGTTGCAGAGGCCGAACGGCATCCTCCTAAATGCGTATGTTCCGTAGGGGCATGTGAAAGTCGTCTTTTCTTGATCCTCCAGTGCAATAGCAATTTGATTATAACCTGAATAACCATCAAGAAAACAATAGTAAGGTTTACCCGCTAATCTATCAAGCATTTGATCAATAAAGGGTAAAGAAAAGTGGTCCTTTCGGGTAGCTTTATTAAGCTTCCGATAGTCCATACAAACCCTCCAACCGGTCACAGTCTTGGTTGGGATTAACTCATTGTTCTCGTTGGTTATCACGCTCATTCCTCCTTTCGTTGGAACACATTGCACCGGGCTTACCCATTTGCTGTCGGCGATGGCGTAAATAATACCAGCATCTAACCATTTAATTATATCTTTACGCACTACCTCCTTCATCGCAAGGTTTAACCGCCTTTGGGCATCAATAGTCGGCTTATGATCTTCCTCTAGGAGGATTTTGTGCATGCATATCGCCGGACTAGTCCCTTGAATGTCTGCTATCGTCCATCCAATCGCCTTTTTGTGCTGCCTTAACATGTCGATCAGCTGCCGTTCCTGTTCCTGCGGCAGCTTAGCAGAGATGATTACGGGCAGTGTGTCATTGGAACCAAGATAAGCATATTTAAGCTGCCTTGGCATGGGCTTAAGTTCTAAGACAGGTGGTTCAACAGTAGATGGCTTTTGGATTAAATGGTTATCCGAAGTGTAATTCAAAGGTTCGAATAACTTACCTGGACGATGGCCTAACCAGTTTACCTCCTCCTGACCTTCAGTATCAGATGTATCGGATTCAGAGGAGTCGCTGTCGTCGGTGCTGTCGTCGTTGCTGTCGTGACAGGCCTGTAGGTGGCTGTCGCGACAGTGACCAAATTTTATATCACGGCAACCCGACCTGATGCAGGGGTGATCAAAGGTCACCTCAATGATGGCCTTGCATTCCTCGTCCACATCGGCATGTTTCATCGCTTGGAGAACATTCAACTTAATCTCTTGATCGTTTACGCGCATGGTGAGTTCTCCTTTCTCCACATCAATCAATGATCTTCTCGTGGCTAAGAAGGGGTGCCCAAGGATGACTGGTGCGTTTTCGTCTGCCTCACAATCCAAGATAAGAAAGTCAGCAGGAAAAATAAGATTATCCACTCTTATCAGAATATCTTCAATTTTTCCCTCGGGGTGAACGTAAGAGCGGTCGGCTAGCTGCAAAGTTACTGTCGTGGGTCGCGCCTTGCCAATACCTAGTTTCTAAAAAACAGATTTGGGCATTAGATTAACACTGGCACCAAGATCACAAAGTGCCTTACCCACAAATTTGTCGCCGATTACACAAGGTATGATGAAGCTCCCCAGATCCTTCTTTTTCTGGGGTGGTTGCCGATGAAGAATACTCATGCAACCTTCTTGCATCTTTACCGTTTCAAATTCCCCAAGTTTAGATTTTTTCGACATAACATCCTTGAGAAATTTAGCATAACCGGGCATCTCCCTAACAGCATCTAACAACGGAATATTAATGTGAACCTGTTTAAAAATATCATAAATCTTTTTAAGTTGAGATTCATGCTTAGCTTGCTGTATCCGTTGAGGGAAGGGTGGTGGAGGACGATAATCAGCAATGCGTCCTTCCCACTGCATGCGAATCTGAGGACGGTAATCATCTTTTTTCTCCTCTGTCGCTTCTGCTGTCGTGACAGGCTCATCGGCAGCAGTCTGTTTATCACCTCTCGGGGCAGCTTCCTCGGCAGGTTTATCCAAGGCAGGTTCCTTTTCTGTTTCAGCTTCTTTTTCCGGCCCTGGTAGTTTCTTCCCACTCCTAGTAGTAATTGCCTTACATTGCTCATGTGGGGGCGGTCTAGCATTTTCAGTATTGCTAGGGAATCCTCCATTCTGCCTCGGCTTAATATGTTGCGACACCTGACCCATTTGTGTCTCTAGAGATTTCAAGGTAGCCTCATGATTTGTCAATCTCATCTCGGTTTTATCCATAAAGGTTTCCGTCTTCTTGACAAACTGATTCATATTTTCCATATACGTACAGGTCTGAGACATAAAGGTGGCCAGAGTCTGCTCCAATATACTACTCGTGGCAGGTGGTGGCTGCTGTTGCTGCTGCGGCGGCAGGTGCTGCGGCAGTTGCGGCGGCAGTTGCTGTCGCGTCAGCAATCTAGGTCCTCCCTGATTCTGATTATATGCTTGCGGATTCAGAGCGTTGTTAGGATTACTCCAGGAAAATTTGGGATCCTTCCTCCAATTAGGATTGTAATTGTTGGAATTATAGTTCGGCTTGGAATTTCCAACATATTTTCCCTCTTCTACATTTATTGGGCACTCATCCCTACTATGATTTCCCTCACAGATAGTACAAACTTCCTCGACAGCAAATCCTTGTAATTCATCTTCATTCAATAACCGTTTCATTGCTTTAGTAAGGAATGCTACCTATGATTTCATAGTGCTGTCGGCTTCATAGTCCTTGACAGCAAGTACCCGTTTACCCCCTCTTCTAGCTGTCGGAAACTGCTCCTCATTCTTAGCTAGATTTTTCAAAACTTGCAATGCCTCGTCCGGATCTTTATCCAATAATAGTCCATTTGCTGCAGAATCAATCCGAATGTGAGTTTGTAAGTTAGTAGCATTATAGAACTTAGTTACCTGATTCCAGACAGGAAATCCATGCATTGGGCAGTTCCGTAGAAGAGTAGTAAATCTGTCCCAGGCCTCGTGCATCGGCTCGTCATCTTCCTGTTGAAAAGTAGCAATTTCGTTACGTAATCGCTCAGATAAATGCGAAGGATTAAAACGAGATAAAAATTCACGAGTTAGATCTGCCCAAGTCATAATGGAACCCGGTGTAAGTTTATTCCACCAAGTTTTAGCTCTGTCCCTTAATGAATGGGGGAATAACCGAAGCCTCAGTATCTACGGACTAACTCCTGGCAGTCTAAACGAACCACAGATCTCCTGGAACGTTTTGAGATGCTCCCTAGCATCTTCTATCACAGCACCACTAAACTGCCCGGCATTGTTGATCATACTAAACATGACAGGTTTAAGCTCGAAGTTATCAACATCAATATTCGGCAGCGTGGTCTCCAGCTCTACATGATCATTCAGCATGTAGTCACGACATGACCGTCGTCCATCCGCCCCAGGTGGGTCACCGATAGGCGGGTGGTTATCGCCAAGGGGTGGTATACGACCACCGGCAGGTTGGTTATGGCCCATCTTCTCTAGCTGTTCCTCGAGGTATTCGTTTCTGTCTAAAAGTCGGCGAAGTTGTTTCTTGAGACTGAAGGAACGTTCGATTTCCGGATCTAATGGATACTCAGGATCTTCACCTCCTTTAGATCTGCGCATAAACAAGAAAACCTCGTGAAAAACAAGAGTTGAAAGCACAAAAGAAAAATTAACGAAAAATAAAAATTAAAATGAAAACAAAAAGAAAAATAAAAGCGAAAAGTGCAATAAAAGAAAGATGTAGTTATGTTGCCAATCCCCGGCAACGGCGCCAAAAACTTGTTGCATGTAAAAGAGTCTATCGCAATTGTAGTGCAAATGTACACGACGCAAGTAGTAAAGTGATACGAAGTATCGGATATCGTCTCCACAGGGATTGGGCTAATAGCTTCACCTTGTTTACTGCACGAAAGTAAAGGAAATAATTGAGAGATTTGTCACGAGAATAATAAAGTAAAACGTAAATAAACGGATTGAAATATCAAGATAGAGAGAATGGGCTGGTATTGAATTGCTCGGTAGTGCAGGTATTGTATTGCTTAGAAACTCCAGTTCTGTCATCGTGCCCGTCGTCGACAGCACCTGTCGCGGCGGCTGTCCGTTGGCTGTCGCGGCAGCAGACACACCAACTCCGTACTTCAAGCTTGGCAAGAATCCCAGATCTGCCTTGGCCTATCCCTAGGTCCAAGTCTGTCGATGATCACGTCTTTGATGATACCTCCCGGCGTGAATCGAAGGATGAACACCGATGTGTATGAATTCTTCTTTCGCCACTTAACCTTGCCCTATCCCTAGGCACAAGATAGTTCAACTATAAGCTAGAGAACTTGCTCTTATTTCTTTCGTATACTTAACTCTCCCGATGCTAAGTAAATTGATAACCTCGCAATGCTCTCCCGATGCTCTTGCAATATGTTAAAACCAAAATAAGAGAACTTGAAGTTTATTTTATTGAACTTGGAAAATCCTAAAACAAAACAACCCTTACAACTACTTTACAAAACAACCCGTGGCCCTAGGGGAAATTTAGAACATGTCGGTGACGGGTGAACGACAGAAGGGTTTAGGTTTCGGTTATGGGGTCTTCGATTATGGGTTATGAGATCTTCGATGTCTCCTAGGTTAAATCTATGCCCTTATATAAGCTTTGGGCTCAAGTATTCTAAGTTAACAAGGATTACAACTTTAATGAAAAGTAAGATTCTAATAAATGCTTAATCTCTAAGGATTCCTACTTTCCAGCCGCCTCCTTGTTTTATGGGAATTCCTCTCCTTGAGCTTTGGCTTGACATATCTTTTGATCCGGGGCTTGGAAAAATATTTGGCTTTCACACGACAGACGAGCAGATTTTTCTCTATCTATCGAGGTCCACTTTACTATTCCTCTTCATAAGTCTGCTGTCACCATGCTGTCACGACAGGTCCATGGCAGCTTCGTCCTCATCGTCTACTTGTCCAGTTCAGCTTTCCTGCTTCTCTGCCCTGCGCCTGCCTTCTTTGTCTACTATGGCAGATACCTGCAAAAATAGCCATCTTTTAGTAGAATCCGTGCTTTTAATCCATTTGTGATGTTTTACTGAAAACTAACCTAAATGCAATGCAATGATGCTTGAATGCAGCAGAAATATGGGTTAAAAAGGGTGTAAATAATAGAACTTTTACACACTCAACAACCCACCTCCCACAACTCAACCGTCGACCGGTCGCGCCTCACCTTAATTCTCAGCATTCTGATAAACCGACCGATAAACACTGGGGAGATCATATGCACAGAGATCCACAATTGCCTAAAAAGGAAGAAAGCCCAGTAGAGCCTAAAGATGAGTTAACGATTGCAAAAGAAGGCTGGACCAGAAAAGTCCGCATATAGATAATGCAGGACACAAAGAAAGAGCCAACAACGCCCAGCCAGCCTTCTGCAACTCCAGCCGCCCCCGGCAATACTGAAGGTGCCCAAGAAATTGAAGTCCCCACACTGCTGCACACCCTTCTAGACAACACAAAATACATCGAGCAACATCAGCTGATCTTCATGAAATTTGTAAGGGAAATACAAGAAGCCTTTGTAGGTTATCTCCAGCAAAAATCCCCTGGTGAAGGACCCATCCTACCGCCATACCCTGTCGAGCTTACAACAGCAACACAAGCACAAGGAACGTCAACTACCGTCGCTACCCGCCAAACCGACCACCAGGTACCCTCTCTGACGCACTCTCCCGAGAAGCACCAATAGCACCATGCATCTGCAGACACAACAAGGGCATTGGCAGACACATCCTCATAAGAGGAGATTGAGTAGTAGTCGTCGGAGCTAGAAATAGCAGTGGTAGAAGCAGTAGCAACCATCTCAATGGCGTTTATCCCTCCGAAGACACCCACGAAGGAAGGAACTAGGAAGAGGAAGCGGTATGTCATCGTCGTCGAGCTTGTGGACTTTGAGATGGAGTCAGAAAAGAGTGACGGACCTCCTATCGCTCCCTCTGCCGAAACTCAAGAAAAGCCACATCATATGCCGAAGAGAGTCCAACCACCGCGGAAAGCAAGAACATTACATGCTAAGACCGCCACCAATACATCTTTCGGTCGCCCATTCGTCATCTACACCTCTTCCTCCTCCTCAGCTGAAAAAGACTATAGGCCCCTCTCAACCCCCGACAAACTTTTAGTTGTTTCTTTTGCTTTTTCTTTATTTTATTCTTTATTCTATTTTCTTTTTATCTTTTGTACTTATTTTCTTTCATTTTGTGCATTGAGATCATGAATGAATGAAAGTCTTCACGGGATGACTCTACTCCAAGGGTTCGGGGTTTTTTAGTTTGCTTCTATCTTAACTTCAGACCTAGAAGAGTAGTTGTGATAAGCTGAAGCCCTCATTGCCATGATTTATGTGCTTAATTGTGTTGCCTCGGCAGCAACATTTAAATTGCAACAACATATTTGTTTAATTATTTATTCTGCATATTCAGCCTGTACACAGACATGCACACATCGCACTGGCATGAGAAATTAAATTTTGAGTTATTTTCTTGCTTTATTTCCCTTCTCTAAATTAATATAGGTGCCACGACCTTAAGGAAATAAAATCAAGTTAAATACATGTTTATCTTTCTGATTACTAATACAGCAAGTATGTTAGGTTGCATTGCTTGAGGACAAGCAATAGTTCGAGCTTGGGGGTGTATAAAGTGTTCACAAGTCCTATAATTCATGAACACCCCACCACTTTCCATAAAACTATCCTTTATTTGGTAAATAAGATAATGTTTTAGTGTATTTTTGTTTCTAGGTAATAAAGGCTGAAAGAGAAGCTGGGGAAGTAATGCTGAGGCAGCGAGCCAATGGGCTGAACTGATGCAGTTCCAGCTGAAGACCGTTGTTGCCGAGTAGCTGTCGAGTAAGGTTGCCGCCAACTTTACTGCCCACGACAGCAAACTATGGAGTTGGAGAACCAGAGTGCAATTTGTAGAGCTAAAACTTATGAGTCTATCGCCACCATCCACTCAATTTTCTGACGTCTATAGAAGCGGGTAGAGCCGCTGAAGTGAGATCTCAAGGTTACTTACGGACTAAGGAAACAAGATAAAGTCCACATTCAAAGCAAAGAAGTCAGAGTTTAAAGTCACATTAAACATGGAAAGCTACCCTTGAGGACTTCTACTTTAAGGAGGACTTAACCTAGTTAATTGTTTATAAATACTCACTGTACTCCTAGTTCAAATTATCTTAGGTTTTCTACAGACATTAGCTAGTGTTCTCTGCCGCCGCCATGTTCTAAACTCCTTTTGGTTTAAGGGTTATGTTGTAAATTAGTTGTGAAACGGTTGCTTTAGGTTTTTGAGTTATTTCCAATAAATATTCCAAGTTTGTTTAATCTATGCACTTCATTCTTCGATTAGTTCTAACCGTTTAGTTGAGAGAATCCATTTAGAGGGCACGGAAGTGTCAACTTCAAGAAAGGGTTAAGCACGGTCACAACGTGTAGAGGTGTGACTAACTTGGTTCCAAAAGTTAACAAGTTTCAGCGGCTAAAAGGGATCACCAACTGAATTGACTAGCATGTGATAGGTATACGCTGATATTGCTAGGTATTGCCCACATCACGCGAGCATTCGAGCATCCTTACCTAGATATAAGAAGGATCACTTTCGACTATCCCGCCAAACTTGAAGTATCTGCTAGACTTGCCGCCACGACTTATTTCCACTCCACCTGCCGAGACAACGAGAGTTGCAGGGGCAGTAACCCGTTGCGGCCACATGACAGTGTCGTAGCTGTCGTCCATTACCCGCCGAGGCAGCATATCGTGGCAGCACAAAACAACATAGCCTTTTACAACACAGTTTCACACTAAACGGTAGCATAACCCTGCCTGCTTTATCAACCTAAATTATCTCTTTTATCATTTTTGTTTTACGATATTCTACTCTTCATCTCAACAATCAACCTATTAGTGTCTTTACTTTTCCTTGTGCAGGAACTATAAATCGAACCAGGCTGACTAATCATTTCGGGATTCGACATCTTTTATACTATAACTTGGAAGGAGTGTGCACTTGCGCTCTCACAAAAAGGGAACACCTACACACCCTACATTCGCCAAGTCAATAAAATGGTCTAGTCCCTCCGCCTCGCCAATGTGACCAATACCACAACACATCCCTCCACCTCGCAATATCATATAGGTTGTATTCATAGGATCGTAGTCTACCCGTACACTGAGCTCATGAATTCTATGGCATGTTAATTTTATCCAGTGTCCTTCGAATCCAATGTTCGGTGACATTATCAATAATCAATGTTCAATGGAAATTACAATGTTCAATATTTTCGATATGATTATCAATAAACAATGTTCCAATACCAATGTTCTATATCAATAACAATAACGGTGACAATGTTCAATGATCTCGATGACAATATCAATGATCGATGATTCATTTTCGATGATCGATAAAAATAACTATGTTAATAGCAATGCCCAATGACAATGAGAATATCGATATCCAATATTCAATACTATACTTACACATGCTTACCAAGCTATCCACTTAATGGTTCAATGTCACACCCTTTAGCAAATTGAGTTAACAATGTTAATTTTTTATAGCAATGAATTCGGGAAAGGCACTTAGACTAATCTTGAGACTCCGACTACACTCACCTCGATAATTCGAAGCTCCTACGGCTCTTAGATAACCACTAATTTGTTCCTAGCTTTGGATGGAGATAGTGGTTGTTTGTTCTCCAACTCTTATGCTAGGAAAATCAATAGGAGATCATTAGAATTGATAGTATGATATCGAGGTCAATATGTAACACCCCAATTTTGGGCTTAGAAGTTTAGGGTCTGACCGGACCGGTCTGAGAAACAGTTCAAATATAAAAGGGAGTTTTAGGTAAAGCCTAGTTCGGGATGCTTTAAAAATATCTAAAAATCCTCTTTTAATATATAAAGGTGAACGGTGAAATCAATTTTACAAAATAAGGTTTGGAAATACTACATTTTTGTGTAGTGACCAAATCGCGATTTTTGCAAAGTTAAGTAGTGACTGTTTTGTAAAGGATTGAAACATTGAATCTTTAAGGAGATAATTTACCAAAAATGTTTTCATCAGATTTTCCTTAATTTGGGTGATTTAATTAAATAAAAGAAAGGTGATAAACTACCTTTCACTTTCATAACTACTTTTCTCTAATTTTCTCTCATTTCATTTTCTCTCAAAATCCTATCAACCAAACACTTTTTCTCAAGCAAAATTTACTTTGATTTCCACTTCATATGATGAGATTTCCATCACTCATTGATTCCTAATCAATCTTTCAACAAATCCATTTGATTTTTACATTGTATTTTCATGGAAACTTGCCCAAATCTAGGAGAAATCATCTTTTAGAGGGAAGATTGTTCTTCTCCTCTAAATACTCAGTTCTTTACTGAAATTCCCAAGTTGTCAATCCTTTATTAAAGTTTTATGAATGATTTTGATGTTGGAAACAAGAATTTGGCTTAAAACTCAAGATTTTGGAAGGGATCTTGAAGATTTTCGTGATAATTGGTTGGGCTCTGTTTTGAGATGGTTTTCTATTGTATTTTGGATGGTAAATGATTTTAGGAATGAGGTTTTATCAATCCAATCCCGAATATGTTGTTTTTCCTAAGTTTTTGCTTGTGAAAATGGTGGTTTTTGGGGTGTTTTTGGTGTTCTGTTGTAGCTGGAGGTATAAATAGGAGTTTAGGGTTGTTTTTGATGTTAATTGATGTTTGGAAATGAATAGAAGTGATGGATCTTGGCCGGGTTATGTTTTGGAAGAGTTTGGAGGTGATTTCGGTTGTGTTTGGTAGTCGAAATGTTGTGTTTGGATAGAGCAGCGAGTTTAGGAGTGTTCGCTGAAGATTTCAATGCATGATGATGCATTAATCCTCTACTTTTATGTGTCTAAAATAGGGGAGACTTCTTCGGACACTTTTGGAGTTGATCCGGAAGCTTAATTGGCATTTCGGCAAGCAAACGAAACAAAATTGGTGAGTGCGTATGGTTTTAGAAGTCCTTGAGGGACAAAGAACCAAGGTTTAGGGATTTAGGAAAGGTTTGAAACACCTTCCTAAGTCCGGAAGTAAGTATTGGCTAGATTGCTCTCTAGAACGTGGTGATTGCTCTTAAATGCTTTTACATGCTCATTGTTTTAGATTGATAAATTCCTACTGTTTTTATGCATAAATTATAGCATGAGATGATGCTTGAAATGATTTCATTAAGTAACATTTTGTATAGTTGAGATTTGAGCTTTTATGTTAAAGTATAGAAAATGTTATGATTTTGAAAAGAGATGAGAATGTTGAGTTTTAATGCATGAAAAATAGTAGGTGAGATGTTGATTTGACATAATATATTGGCATAGATGTTGAAAAACTTACCGGATATAATTGATCGATCAATAGGATGAGAGTGCACTATAAACTAAAAATTCGTACGTGCTCTTTGGTTAAGCCAAAGGGAGATATTCTGATGATGGGCATTCCATCGGGTAGGACTTGGGAATACCCAAGCTTGGTGGCGATGAGAGATTTCGACATGTGAGTACGGTGATGAGAGATTCCACCAGAAACTATGTTGCTAGACGAGTGAGTACGGTGATGAGAGATGCCACCGGAAGTGTCTAGTGAGATGTCCGCATATCCGAGTAATAAATAGATGAGAAATGCCAATATAATATATGTTATGGTTTTTGATTCACATGTACCTATGATGCAATTATTTATGCTATGAGAAATGCATATATGGTTTGTTTATGAAATGCTTTAGAGTGCAAGCATGAGTTGGCTTTTCCATGGGTTTTGCATTGGTTTAAATGCATGAGATAGAATGAAGGTACATGTGGTTTCAATGGGAAATTGCTTTGAAAGGTTTCCAAGCATGAGATAGAAATGAGCATGCGGTTTTAAAAGCTTTTGATGAAAGTGTTTTCGAAATGTGCATTATTGTGTTGGTTTCTTTAGAGCATGCCTCACTAAGCAATTGTGCTTACGCTCTCTCTTTAACCAATAATGTAGATAATTGAGGTGTTTTCCGGCATCAAGGAAGCTAAGTCCATTCAAGGAAATCCAAGCTCACGTATGGTGAAGTTTTCATACACTTTAGTTTTGATAGATTGGCAATGAGAAACCAAGTTTTGTATTTGGGAGATATGTTAAACTCCCTAAGGACTGTGGCATAATTGTTTTGGCTTGTTGGATTGTAAATGGCCTTGATTGCTTGTTTTTAAGGTTGGATTGACTATTTGTGTTTTGATATTAGGAAGCATGCCTCTAGACTAATGAGATTTCATGTTTGATGCTATGAATGTGTTTGAGTGTTCCAGATTTGTACCTTATATGTACGTTGACTTGTTGGTATGATTAGAGAGTCCTTGGGATGTGTTAGATTGGGTTTTTGAGTGAAAAACCAGTCTTTGCTGCAGTTTCTGGGCAAACCGTATCGAAACACCCTCTAGTGTTTCGAAACGGGGGCCTGTAATGGTCTTCGTGTTTCGAAATGATGGAAGCTGTTTCGAAACGATTTGGCTACTAGAATGCCTTGTTTCGGAACTGGTCTCGAAACACACCCGCGTACCGAAACGGTCAACACCGTTTCGATCCAGCGTTTCGATACGGCAGGTAGCTGTTTCGAAACGGGTGACCGTTGGACACAGATTTGAATTGTTCTGATGTTAGCATGTTTTACATTTTAGTCTTAAATGTTGAGATTGCAATTGCTTGAGCTTGAGATGTCCAATTAAGTTGAAATTTGGCAGAGAAGCATGTAACATGACTAATTTCATATTGGTAACCTTAAATTCAAAAAGACCTTCTAATTTACGAAAATTGCAATTTGGTCCCTAAACTCGTGTAAAGTGCAATTGAGTCCCTATATGATATTTGTTTGTTGTGCCTTTCTCAACCGTATCTCGTGAGTACTCACTTAGGGTTAACATGTATCTAGACAAGATTAAAAAGAAAAAAAGGGTCGTGAATCAAGGTTGACTTTCGGGTTGACTTTAGTTTTCCCCGTGTAATCTTCGTAGTTCGGGCCAATCGTCTAGACCGGGCTAAGGGGGTTACACAATATAACGATATCAAAATCAATATACAAATTCAATATAGACAACAAAATTAGTTTATGGATGGATGGTCAAACCCTAGCTTGAGATTACTAACTCAATCTTCATGGATTTCATCAATTTTTTGGGGAGAATAACTTAACCGATCGAAAGCAACATTTCGATATCAATAAACCAAAGAAAAGCTAAGCTCGATGCTAAACTCCAATAGAGGTGCTTGTTTGAAGGTTGAAGATGAAGAGAGAGGTGGTTACTAAATTCCTAATCGGGTAAGTTTGATTATCACCATCCCTTTTGTTTACTTCCTTTTGAACGAAAGCTTCCCTTCACTTGAAGGAAAGTCTTCTGATCACTCCACGTATGAGTGATTTTAATTGAAGAGAGGATAATTACAAGGTTAGTCCCTCATCTCTCAATGCTTCTATGGTTTTACCCCTAAACTTTCAATTTCTATAATTTAGCCACTAAAAAGTTCTTGGGAGATTCAACAGTGTCCTTGATCAATAATTTAACTCAAACATGGTCCAACATTGGTATAATAGATCACACAAACAATGTCAGTACAATATTTAGACCTTTCCGATGTAGGGTTTCTGATCGCTGGAACCTAATTCTGACTAGACCAGATTTTGGGGGTGTTACATTGTCAAGTTAATTATTGAAAAACATCAGTATAGACATGTAAGAGTTAATTGTAGTGAACTTAGGGTGTTTCCATCGATAGAGGCAATAATAACTTAAAATCTTCTCAGTAATTAAACCAAGGTTGAAAGTTATCGATTGCCGACATAGCTAGCGTGAAATCCGAACATCCCTTGCCAATGCCAAAATCCATCTGATTTCATTTATTCTCCAAACTGACTGAACTTGTATTACATTTTCTCTTAGTCATTATTCTTAATCCAAAATTTCAATTTCAAATCGAACTCATTTACCTTATTATACAAGTAAAATCATGGCATTTAATTCATGGACAATCCATGTGAATACGATACTCAGCTCACTATTGTATTACTTGCTGATCGTGTATACTTTGCACGCAAAAGACCTAAACTTGGCATTATTTACTGGCATATTTACAGTCATTCATGGATTATTTTCCAAGCGTTAGTTAGTCGACAATTCTATTACAACTTTACAAGGACATTGAAATAATCTCGCCTTAAGTTTACAAATTAACACATTAATTTGTTCTACAAAGAGTGCCAAGATCCCCTTCCCTAATTCTGGTGTTGATATGCCTCTACTCCGTAGAGCTTTCTACAAAATTTGTTCTACAAAGAATGTCCAGATCCTCTAGCCTAATTTCAACATTGAGATACATCCACTCCGTAGATATTTTCTACAAAATTTGTTCTACAAAGAGTGTCGAGACCCCCTCCCTAATTGTGACATAAAGATGGCTTCACTACGTAAGAGCTTTCTACAAAATTTGTTCTACAAAGAGTGTTATCACCGAGCTTTCTATGAAATTTGTTTTTACTAAGAGTGTCGAGATCCTTCTCTATAATTCTGGCGTCGAGATGCCTCCACTTCGTAAAAATATTCTACAATATGGATATACAAAATGATTCTACTTACCGAGTGCTCAACATTGAGATCTTTCACTATACTGCTAATGTTGTAGTCGTCTCTACTTATGATAAGTGCCTAAAAGTCCTATGTTTTCACACGTTTTACATGACAATTATTTCTTAACATACACCCATTTGAGTGGCATTATGGCCTTATATGCATTAATTACACTGGTTTTACCTTTGATCCTGATATTTGATGTATTTGATGAAAATGTATTATTTTAATGCATGTTTGGTACTTACGCGGATTTACCCACTGTCGGGGCAGGTGATGCTGAGTGGGCAATGAAGAAAGGGAAGATGGTGTAGAACGAGTTCAAGATAGATCCAGATCAAGCTGAGCCAAAGATGCCAACTTCTACTGAAAGAAGCTGAGTTATGAAGAGGAAGCCTTACGGAGTAGATCCAGTGACAGACCCCTGCCAAGGTAGTGCACAGACCAACCTGTCGGAGGGAAAAGTATGCAAAGTGATAGTCGATTTGAAGAGCATAAAACATTGGATTTTTCTACATACTTTGCATGGAAATCGAAGCACGCGAAGATGATGAAAACATAGAAGGAAGGTTAAAAATCGAATTTGGCCAAAGCAGATAAAGGCATTAAAATTAAAGAGATTCACCTCTTTAATGAAGACAAGTCTAAGTCCAACTTAACTTCCTATCCAAGAAGAACTTTGCCCTACTCCTTTGCCTATTTAAGCAAGGCTTGACACACACATCAAGGGAGAGAGGAAGAATGAGAACTTGAGATTAGGCTTAATTGTGTGTTTTCCATTTCCATCATGTTCTAATTTCTCTTACGGTTAGGATTATTTTGCTGAATAGTTGTGAGAGAGCAATTGTACTTTGTTTAAGTTTTTAATGAAATTTAGTTCAAGGTTTGCTTATTCTTGGCATTTGTTTTATTCTTGCAATCGCATCGAGAGAGAGTATTGTGAGGTTATCTATTTGTTTAATATCGGAAGAGTTAATCTCAAGAAACGAATAAGTATGGTTTTAATCCCAATGGTGGAAGCTAACTTGGGTTAAGGATAAGCTAGAGTTTCAACGGCTAAAAGAAGCGTGAGATTAGTTGGTGTTCATCCTTGGTTTACGTCGGGAGGTATAATCAAGGCCCATTCATCAACAGTGCTACGACTTAGGGATAAGGAGGAGCCATCAAATCATGTTTTTCTGAACCTTGACATCATCTGCCAACTAGCAAGGGATTGTCGAGGCAGCACATCTTATTGTCGTGGTAGGGACTTAGGTCACTGCCAAGGCAGTTTGGTGATCATTGCATTCAAAGATTGAGACAAGTCAATTGCTTTCCACACTACGATGCAATCTAATCCAGCCCATTCTCTCATCTTGATTACTCTACTTTTACTTGCTTTAGTTTAATTAAAACTCAAAATTCTTCTACTTGTGTTTTTTCTTTTACTTTTCTTTTTTCAGTGCGAGAAGATAAACGAAGGAAGCCATCCCAATCCCTATAGAGATGATACTCTAATACTTATCATTATATTACCTGAGACGTGTACACTTGCACTAATTTTGGAGCACCTTTTACATGCAACAAGTTTTGGGCGCCGCTGCCAGGGTTTGGCAATAGCGACTTTCAATTTTATTTTCTTACACTTTTATTTTCTTAAGTTTTTGAGCACAAATTAACTTTGATTTTGCATTGGTGCATGACCAGGGCAAACCCAAAGTATCCACTCCATGACCTTTGTAACGCCCCGGTTTTGGGCTTAGGAGTTTTGGGCGTTGACCGGTTTGGTCAAAGTGCTGTTCGAATATAAAGAGGTGAAATTAGGAAAGCCTAGTTCGGGTTGCATTAAAAATATGGAAAAATGTTTTAAAATCATCTTTTAATATAATTAAGTGAACTGTGAAATCAATTTTGGAAAATGAGTTTTGGAAGTGTGACATTTTGGCTAGTGACCAAAATGTAATTTTCGAAAGTTTTGTGGTTGTTTTATAAAGGGTTCGAACTTTGAATCTTTAAGGAGCTATTTACCCAAAGGGAGTTTCTCCAGATTTTTCTAAGATATTTTAAGCTATATTCTGATTTTAAAAGATATTAAAAGTGGAGGGAAAGCCATTTGGCTATTTTCTTAACTAACTTTCCAATTTTCTTTCTCTCATTTTCTCTCAACCCAAACACTTTCTCTCCAGAGAATTTGATCTGATTTTCTCACCTAAATCCCTCCTTTAAACTCTCATTTGATTCCTAATCAACATATCTTCAAAACCTCTTCAATTGCTACTTGATTCAACAAGGTTTTTGATTGCAAAAAGAGGAGAAACTCAAGTTTGGAGGTAAGAACGTCCTTCTCCTCTAAACTATCAGTTCTTTACTGAAATTCCTAAGTTTTCAATCCTAAATTGATGTTTTATTAAAGGCTTTTAAGTTGATTAATGGATCTTGGCTTATAATGCAAGATTTGGTGATTTTTGGTGACTTTCGTTAGATCTGATTAATCTGTGATTTGAGATGTGTTTTTGATGTTAAATGAACTCTAATTTGATAAGGAATTGAGTTTTGATTAATGCAATCCCGGATAGGTTGAGTTTCCTAAGTTTAGCTTGTGATTCAAGGTTGTTTTTGAGGTGATCTTGTGGATCTGATGTTGCTGGAGGTATAAGGAGGTTAATAGGTTGTTTTTAGATGTTATATGATGTTAAAGGATGTGTGGTTTTGCTGGTTTATGGCTGGGCTTTGTTTAGAAGTGTTTTGGATGCATTTTCGGTTGTGTTTGGTGGCCGAAAATGGTGTGTGGATGAGAGCAGCGAGTTTAGGTGCTTTCATTGAAGCAATTAATGCATGATGATGCATTAATCCTCTGCCTTGATGTGTTGAAACAGGGGAGGCATCTTTGGATCCAAGGATTGTTGATCCGGAAGCTTGATTTGGTGCTTTGGCTTGAAGCAAAGTGGAATCGGTGAGTGAAATTGGGTTTTCGGCTTTGAAACCAATGTCTTGGGAGCTTAGTTTAAGTCTAAACAACTTTGCTAAGCTCAAGCGTAAGTTTTCGGAATTACTCTCTAGTGGTGGCCATGATTTTGATGTGATGCAAAATGGTTATTTGCATGTTTTAATTACTGTTTTGAAAGCATGATTTAGCATGGTTTTTGCTGATGTTGTAAGCCATATGTTGAAGGAAACTCTAGGTAGGAGTTCCTTGCTTTTGTACATTGATTAAATGTGGTTTGATGCTTTGAAATGCATGATGAAAATGGCTTGGTTTAATGCTTTAAAATAGTGGATTAAATGATGAAAATGATGTATATTGGCAAGTGATGTTTTGAAAAAGGTTAAGGTCACTAAGGTGGTTAAAAGTCCTTGAGTGAGCCTTGTTACTTAAGAACATCAAGGTGGTTAAAAGTCCTTGGATGGTTCTTGTTGCGGACACTAAGGTGGTTAAAAGTCCTTAGGTGATCCTTTCCATGGTGTTTAAAAGTCCATGGGGCCATGGTGTTTAAAAGTCCATGGGGCCAAGGTGTTTAAAAGTCCTTGGGGCCAAGGTGTTTAAAAGTCCTTGGGGTGATTCAAGCAATGGACACAAAGGTGGTTAAAAGTCCTTGTGTGGTCCTCATTCATGGTGTTTAAAAGTCCATGGCCAAGGTGTTTAAAAGTCCTTGGGGCCAAGGTGTTTAAAAGTCCTTGGGAAAGTTGATGAACTTGTTTTATGAAATGGAATTTGTCACTTGAGCCAATATGACATGTTATGTTGTTAAGAAGCATGAGATGCTTGTTTTAAGTATGCTTTTGAGCATGTGCAAAGGTTGATTTAAAGCATGATTTATAAATGTTTTTAATTGCATTATTGAATGGTTTTTAAGAGCTTGCCTCACTAAGCTTTTGCTTACGCTCTCTTCGTTTTCTTAATTCAATAATGCAGAACATTAGTGAACCTTGAGGGCAGCAAGGAAGGCAAGAATTCAAGTACAAGTAGAGCTCAATGTATGGAAGGTTTTGTTAAACATTTTAGCTTTTTGGTAATTTGGCAATGGGGGACCAATGTGTATGTTTTGGGAGGTGTTTGGAACTCCCTAAGTATGTTGAATGATGATATGAATGCTGGTTTTTGCATTGGATCATTACATGCTTGTTTTGGAAGTTTGTGCTTCAATAGCTAGCTTGTGTAGGAGGCATGCCAATAGAATTGGGGCTTTTAGCATGTGATGTTGTTCTAATGATTTGATGATGCTTACAAGTCTTATATATGTTGAATTGCATGCTGGTAAAGTTTGGTGGCATTTAGAGCATGTTTGAATGATTAATTGCATGTTTTGGAATGCCTTTTGCTGCAATCTGTGCAGGGCGTTTCGGAACAGTGTGCACCGTTTCGGAACGGGTGCTTGAATGAACCCAGGCGTCCGAAACGGTATGCACCGTTTCGAAACGGTTTGGTCTCTTCCAGGCCCATGTTCCGGAACCCGTTGCGGAACGGCCCGTGTTTCGAAACGGGGTCTACCTGTTTCGGAACGGTCGACCGTTGGGGGCTGACATTGGCAGTTATATGTTTTGAATTGTTTGCATTTTGGTCCTGAAACTTGTTTGTGCAATTGTATGAGTTTGGGAAGTCCTTTTGAGCTGAAATTTCACAGAGAAGCATGAAACCTGACTAATTTCAAGTTGGTAACTTTAATTTGGGTTAAGTCCTTCTATTTATCTGAAATTACAATTTGGTCCCTAAAGTTGTAATTTGTTCAATTGGGTCCCAATTTGATCTCTGATGTTTGTGATCTTTGTGTATGATGTTTGTGTGATCACAATTAGGACTAATGTGCATCTAGACAAGATTAAAAAGAAAAAAAAGGGTCGTTAATCAAGGTTGACTTTCGGGTTGACTTTGGTTTTCCCCGTGTAACTTTCTTAATTCGGGTCAACCGTCTAGGCCGGGTTAAGGGGGTTACAACCTTGATCAAGAAATCGATCGAAGTTGTCAAAGACTCAAGCAACAAATAAGACAAAAGAGTGCACATCAAGTTGGCAACAACAATGCTAAGAACAATCAGATTGCCAATGGGCAGCGGGTTGTCGACTGGCAACCAGTTTTTGACAGGTAGCAAAATGCCCCAGTAGTAGATGAAGAAAATCTAAGAATTAAGTTTGAACTAGTACGAAACCTAATTGTGCGAGACTACCTAGAAGAGGATCTAAAATGGACTAAATCCAGGAGTTGTTACATTAGAGGTAGAGGCCGCTCACTTTGAATTGAAGCCCTTAATGTTCAGCATGATCAATACTATGTGACAATTCGGCGACTCAGCGACTGAAGATGCCAGACAACACCTCAAATCCTTCATGTAGATCTGCAATTCTTTTAAAATACAGGGAGTACATGAGGATATTTTGAGATTGATATTGTTTCTCTATTCACTGAGAGACGGGGCAAAAACCTGGCTAAATAGCATTCCAACAGGATCAATTGGATCTTTGAGTGATTTATGTCACAATTTCTTAGCACGTTTTAATCGTACGAATTTAACCGATAAATTACGTAACGAAATCTCTTCTTTTCGACAGGCTAACGACGAATCCATGCACGAGGCCTGGGTGCGATATAGAGAGTTGTCACACAAATGCCCCTTGCACGGATTCCCATTGTGGACACAGGTAACCATGTTATGTAATGTTGTCCACATGACAACTAGGATGATGCTTGATGCCTCGGCAAACGACATACTCCTAGACAAAGAACCAAAGGAAGCAATGGATATTCTGAACAAGACGACAAAGAACGACTATCATTTCCCAACGGCCAGAAGAGGAGGAATTCGACAACAACCCACAATAAACGAAATAGGGTCTTCAGACTCATTTTCATTTTAAATTGCCACCTTGACAAAGTTGGTCATGAACATGCAACCACAAAACAATCACCAGGAGGTCAAGGTAATTGATTTATTTTGGGAAAATTGTAGGGTAACCATGTTTCTTCTAAATGTCCACAGTATACAGAGTCGAGTTGTTTCGTTGGAAATTACAGCCGAACAATAACACGATGTCCAATGACTACAACCCGGCCTGGAAGAAACACCATAATTTCTCTTGGAGCAACCCCAACAACGCACACAATCCGAACAATCAGAATTCTCTAGTAGCGAGATTTCAACAAAACATGCATTAGCAAACCATGACGAGACAGTAGTCTATGCCAACTAGTTCTTTAGAAAACTCTCTTAATGTTTTCATGTCTCAAACTAGTGCATATATGGCTAATAATGATAAGTTCATAAAAAAAAGCTAACGCTTTTATGGACAGGACGGAGATGCGGATGCAGAATCATGAGGCAACATTGAAATCCCAAGAATTCAAGTCGCGTAGTTTGCACACAATACTAAACTTTAGACCGAGGGGAGGATTCCCTAGCGATATTGAAGTCGCTAAGGAATTGAGTCATGAACAGTGCAAGGCAATCATCACTAGGAGTGGCAAACAACTGAAAGAACCCAAACCAGTGGAAAAGAAGAGACCAAAGAAAAGGAAGCCTCTATCGCGGTAGAGCCCGCCTCGGCATTATACGATTCCACTATCGCGGCAGAACCTGACCAAACCACGGTAGAAAAAAACGCTAAAAAACCAAATATGGTACCCCAAATTAAATTTATATGTAAATAACGGATCGAGGATATTCGACCCCTGCCACCATTCCCACAATGGCTTAAACGGCAGAAGTACGAGTACCAGTTCAAGAAGTTCTTAGACATCTTGAAGCAGGTCCACATTAACATACCCTTTGTGGAAGCAATAGAGAAAATGCTGAATTATGCCAAGTTCCTAAAAGACATGCACCCTGTAACCACTCGGACCCGCTTATGCGTTTCACCCAACTCCGGGCGGTCACAACCTATAATCAAACTTCCTGTGAAATATCTCAGTCAAAATATTAAAACTGATATAGTTTCCCCTTACGGAAGATTTACGAACTATACCTTAAAACCCGTTAACGAAGATATATCAATACTATTCTCAGAACGATTATAAAATCTATCAATATTGCTTTCAAATCCATCTCAAAATAGCATGTAATAGTTTAGTAACACATGGTTACAAATACATGATATGAAAGCATAAAGTGTTTAGTTATAAACTAACGCCAACATTCAGAAAAACCAAAAGATAAGTCGTATCAAAATATAGGTATAAGTCACCCAAATACAGACAGTTTGGAAGATAAGAACATTACAACAGCCTATCACAAGTATCTAAAAGGGGGAGAAGAGAAGGTCATGAGCTAGGGAGCTCAGTGTGTTCCAATAAGTTTAGATCAAACACGCAATAAATACATATCAATCATATCATAATAACACATAACATATCAATACAAATGCTCGAGTGCATACAAGGGTTTACTAGTGACTACCCTCTAACCTTACACCAAATGAAGTCCCCCAGAACTACATCCATAGGGACTTACCCTAAGCCCGATGGGCATATGTGCCACCTAAGGGGCTGCCTTAGGTCCATAAGGATTTACCCGTGCTAAAACATCAGCACCTACTCAAGGGGAGACCTTGGGTCCATAAGGATTTACCAGCTGGATCAGGGCTGCACTTGCAAAAACTTCATAACATAACCCAACAATATACCCATATTGTAATCGGTGTTCAGATTCCAGACATGAGTAACAGAATACATGTGATAGATAGATTCTATTCAGTGTATAAAAAATAGAAGATTCATGCTTTTGACAGATAAATCGACATACTATTGAGCAGAGCAGACATTTTCATCATTCATCATGCAAACATATTGTACCATCATAGGTCGAGCTAACAGATCATGCTATCAAATTCATCAGACAACCAAGCAATACCATCACGGATCAAGCAATCATATAACAAGTATACATATTGAGTAGACATACATCAGGTAGGTAGAGAATGTCATCATATATCCAGTTCATCATTTCATCTCATTTTCTAACATAGTGATGCAATCTCAATAACAATTGAAATATTCATCAAACATAATATTGTTCATGATTAAATCATTATACAATCCATTCAAAAGAATGTAGCACACATGGAACACACCTCAAAAGCTCGTCGGAGAAGGGTCTAATGGACACCTGCCTGAGTACGCTCGGATACAGGGTCATATCCTATATCAAGAAAGAGTAATGGTCATAATGTGAAAGAAGAGTTAAACTTGTTCTTATACATAGAGTTCGAATTCATACTGATATTCACTGAAGCGTAAGGGTGAGCGGGTCGAGAGGAGCTAGGCTGAGTTGGAGAATGGTCACACGAGTCTCGAGTGCCTTTACACAATTAATACACTATTTTAGTCTCTTATTCATTTTACAATTATCTGAATTGAATAATTACGTACATATGCATGATTTTGGTTTAAGGTCAGATTCGGGAGTCTTAAAGTCGGAATTTCTCAAAACAGGCTTCAAAAACGGACTCAGGACGTCAAAAACAATAAAATAGGGCTTTTCGGAAATTTTGACTTTTTGGTCAAAGTCAACGCTGACGTCAGCAGGTCAACGGTTAACGGAGGTCAGGATCAAAGCTGACGTCATACTGATGTCAGCGATCAACAGAAAGTCAACTGAGTTGACTCGGTAAGTTAACTCATTGAGTCAACTCGGACGAGTTAATTCACTAAGTTTACTCAGCGAGTTGACACAGTCTCGGGTCGGGCTCGGGTCAGAGACGGGTTGGACTGGTTCAGTTTGGACTACTTGGGCCGGCCGGTTCAAACTGGATTACCTACCCAAATTTTTCTGGTCACCAGAAAATGGTCGCCGGAGACGACAATCGCCGTGATCCTGCCGGGAAAACAGAGATAAATGAATAACGATTTCAACCCATACATTAACAACGCGAAACAAGCCGGAAAACAACCGGAATCTTTGCAAAAAACCAAAAGGTTGCCAGAACTTACGTAGCCCGTATAGAGGCTTCGCTGGTGTCGGTTAGACACAAAACTTTAGGGGTTTTGCACTACACGACGAGGGGAGCCGAGAACTGATTGTCGTTCCTCGAACGGACGTCGAGGACGGTCAGAAACTGAGCAAAACGGAGAGGCAACAGCGTTAGGGATTCAACGAAGCTTCGATTGGCTCTCCTGGGCGAACGATGACACGACTATGCGCGTGGCCTGCTCAGAGCAAGACGGCGCACACGCCGACGGTTGCGGTGTCGCGCACGGAGGGACGGTGAGGGATCTAGGGTGATGGGTGGATCTGGGTTTTGGGAAGGGCGTTTGAAGAGAGGGGTGTTCTCGAGCGGACGTTGAGGACGATCAGAAACTGAGCAAAACATAGAGGTAGTGACTTTAGGGATTTGACGAAGCTTCGATCGGCTCTCGTGGGCGGATGACGGCACGACTATGCGTGTGGCCTGCGGCGCTTGGCTCAGACCAAGACGTCGCACACGCCGACAGTGGCGGTGTCGCACACGGAGGGACGATGAGGGAGCTAGGGCGGTGGCCGGATCTGGGTTTTGGGAAGGGCGTTTGGAGAGGGGTGTTCTCAAAAAGTTAGGAGAGGTGGTTGGACCGAATTAAATGCCAAGTAAGGATGGTGGATTATTTTATCATTACTAAACCATTATTTTAAAATTAAAATGGTGCAAAAGGTGACTAAGAGCTTCTATACCTCATCGGCTGGGTTACTGGTTAATCAACCTAAGGTTATGGGTTCGAATCCCACAACCTCCACTTTCATCCATTTTCATTTTCTTTTTTTTTTGCATGGGTGTTATAGACCCTCAAACGTTCCTCGGCAATATACTGGAACCTTCTCGACACTAAAGAACTGAAAAGGCAGAAATTGAGGAAGGCCACTGGACAGTCTCTCGTCCAGGTAAGTATTTCGAATCCCTCAACTATTCTGGAGAGGAATGAAAGGTTGAAAAACCCTCAATCGATCAAGCACCGATTCTGGAATTAAAAAAATTCTTCATAAGTTAAAATATGTTTATTTGGGAACCAACGACACATTGCCCATGACTGTTTATTCTAAGTTGCAGCCAAAACAGGAACAAAGTTTAATCAATATGCTACGGTGGCATAAGCGGGCATTAGGGTGGACGATTAATGATTTAAAGGGGATAAGCCCAACGGTATGTATGCACAAAATCCTTTTGGAGGATGAGCATAAACCTACCATTGAGGCCCAAAGAAATCTTAACCATGCCATGAAGATGGTGGTAAGAAAGGAGATCATTAAATGGCTAGATGCTGGAATTATTTATCCCATCTCTGACAGCACATGGTTATGCCCGGTACAATGTGTACCGAAGAAAGGTGAAATAATAGTGGTAACCAATGAGAACAATGAGTTAATCCCAACCGGGACTGCGACCGGTTGGAGGGTTTGTATGGATTACCGCAAGTTAAATAAAGTAACTAAAAAGGATCACTTCCATTTGCCATTTATGGATCAAATGCTTGATAGACTTGCTAGTAAACCTTGTTATTGTTTTCTTGATGATTACTCCGGTTATAATCAGATTGCCATGGTATCGGACGACTAGGAAAAAACCACCTTCACATGCCCATACGACATATATGCATTTAGAAGGATGTCGTTCGGCCTTTGCAATGCCCCGAGAACATTCCAACGTTGCTTGATGGCAATCTTCTCCAACATGATAGAATACTTTTTGGAGATCTTCATGGATGACCTTGCAGTAATTGTCGACGGCTTTGAAAATTGCCTCAGCAATTTGGAGAGGGTACTCGAACGATGCGAGGAATCCAATCTAGTTTTAAATTGGGAGAAGTGTCACTTCACGGTGGATGAGGGTATCGTGCTCGACCACAAGATCTCATCAAAAGGAATTGAAGTAGATAAAGCTAAAATAGATGTGATTGAGAAGCTGCCCCCACCAACCACAGTCAAAGGAATCCAAAGTTTTCTAGGACACACAGGTTTTTACAGAAGATTTATTGCAAATTTTTCTAAGATTACTAAAGCTTTGTGTTCTCTACTTGAACATGATAGGACCTTTGACTTCAATGAAGAATGTACTAAAGCATTCGAGAATCTGAAACAAAAGCTTGTGATCGCACCGATAGTTGTCCCACAAGATTGGACGCTGCCCTTCGAGCTTATGTGCGACGTAAGCGACTATGTCGTTAGGGTAGTCCTTGGATATAGGAAAGACAGAATTTTTCACGTGATTTACTATGCTAGGAAAACACTAAACGAGCCCAAGTCAACTATACTACCACTGAGAAAGAGTTGCTAGTGGTAGTCTTTTCCTTTGACAAGTTTTGATCATACCTAATCGGAACCAAGGTGATTGTCCACACGGATCACTCAGTGATCATATACTTGTTCACCAAGAAAGATGCAAAGCCTTGATTGATTCGATGGATTCTTTTACTTGAAGAGTTTGGCGCTGATGTCAATGATAGAAAAGGAACGAAGAACCAAGTAGTTGATCACCTATCAAGACTGGAACAACGGGAAGAAGACACAACATACCTATACATACAAGATGCATTCCCGGATGAGCAGCTCTTAGCTGCCTCGACGGCATCTGTCGCGGCAGTGACGAACACCATTGCCTCGGCATTGTCAGATTGCATTGCCTCACCATAACCCCTGACAATATTGTCTGCCGTAACAACACCCTGGTATGCATACTTTGTTATTTTTTTAGTTAGTGTTGTTTTACCTTATGACCTTAACCACCAAGGAAAGAAGAGGTTCCAACATGATGCCAAGTATTATTTTTGAGACAAACCTCTTTTGTTTAGACAATGTGCATAACAAGTTATAAGAAGGTGTGTCCCAAAAGAAGAGAAAACGAAGTACTCTTCCAATGCCATTCCTCACCTTACGAAGGACATTTTGGAGGAACTAGGACCGCTACCAAAGTGCTACAATCAGGCTTATATTGACCTACACTCTACAAGGATGCCCAGGAATACTATTAGTAGTGTGCATGATGTCAACGGACAAACAACATATCAAGGAAACACGAGATGCCCTTGCAAAACATCCTCGAGGTGGAGTTGTTCGTTGTTTGGGAACAGACATCATGGTGCCCTTTTCATACTCGTGTGGAAATCTCTACATACACCTTGTTGTCGACTATGTGTCCAAATGGGTTGAAGCCAATGCCACACCAAATTTTGACTCCAAACCCATGCATCGATTTCTATAGAAAAACATATTTACACAGTTTGGGGTACCTAGAGCCATCATCAGTGACGAGGTCAAACACTTCGACAACATGCTTATTGCCGCGACATTGAAGAAATTCGGTGTCACACACAAGATTGTCATGGCATATCACCCGCAGACCAATGGGTAGGCCAAGATATCCAACATGGAGTTGAAGAACATCCTCAAAAGGGTGGTTAACCCATCCCGAAAGGATTGGTCACTTTGGCTTGATGATGCCTTGTGGGCATACAGAACAACCTACAAAACCCCACTAGGAAAGTTCCCATATAGACTTGTGTACGACAAATCTTGTCACCTATCAGTTGAAATCGAGCACAAGGCATATTGGGCCATTAAAAAGGTGAACATGGATTGGGAAAACGCTTGATAGAAAAGACTCCTAGACCTAAATGAACTAGAAGAATTTCGAACCCTAGCATACGAAAATTCAAGAATATACATGGAGAAGACCAAACGATGGCACGACAACAAACTGCTTTCGCGACAGTTCCTACCTGGGGACACAGTCCTCCTCTTCAATTCTCGATTGAAGTTATTTCCAGGGAAACTACGATCTCGATGGTCTGGGCCGTTCGAAATTGTTAAAGCATTCCCCCGTGGAGTTGTGGCAATTAAATCAACTAAGGATGAGAATGAATTCAAAGTGAATGGATAGCGACTGAAGCACTACAATGGCACACATGTCAATAGGGACAGAGAAGTGCTCACTTTAGGAGATGTATCCCCATGCACTCCTTTAGTGTCTTAAATTTTCTTTTGCTGTTTATTTGTTATTATTTTTAGGATTTAGGATTTTAAATTTATCAGTCTTTATTTTTATTTTCCACATTTTTAATTTTTTCTTTTAGGAATAAAGTTTTATTTTAAAGATTTAGGAACAAACAGCTAAGTGTGGAGAAACCTCTCCACCGACGACAAAACCTGCCAGCAAGTAGAAAACCGCTCTGGCTAAGCCAACCCCCCCCCCCCACACACACACACACGTGCATCCAACTGCCAAGAGAAACAAAGAGAGTCAAGGATACGACCTGCAAAGGGACAAAACTGATATTACAAAGTGATGAATCATCCGAATCACCATAAATTTTTCTCTCTTTTGTGCCTTCATTTTATGCCCTTAATTTTTGTGCTTAATTTTTCTATTATTGTATATGTTTTTAATGCATTGAGGGCAATTCTTGTCTTGAGTTTGGGGGTGTAGGTTCTGCTGCCGAGAGGCATGGTTCTGCTGCAGCATATTAATACCATTGCTAAGCAATTCTATTGTTGAGTGGATCGATGGATTGATCAAGACCAAGAGGGGGTGAATTGGGATTTTAAAACTTTTTTGGAGTGAATGGACAACTAAAAATGAAGAATAAAGGATTTTAGAGTGGTTCAAGTTCCCAATGAACTCTACATCTACTACCTTAGCTACCAATAAGGATTTGCAACAATTTACTAATTTTCTACCCAAAATTTGACCAAACTTTCACAAATAAACAAAGAAGAAATTGGACAAGAAATATATCTCTCAAATACAATTTTGTCCCTTGAAGTGCAACACTCAACCCAAATTTGAAGATAGAATAAGAATTGAATACAACTTAATTTGGGGTTTACAAGAAATTGGAAAATAGGAACACTTGAGGTTGGATTTTTGCTTGGATGTTTGTCTTTAATGCAATAGTTGTTGCTGGTCTTCAATGAGCTTCAATTTATACCTTCTCTATCAATTCTAGCCGTTTGGGTGGTTAGGGTATTGATTATAGCCGTTGGGACCCTCTCTTTCCACCATAAATGCACTTCTGCAGCTATCCGTATCGGTACACGGGGAGCCGTATCGATACTTGTCTCAAAACAGAAAGAGTCGTTGTACCAAATAAAAATGGCGTATCGAAACACTCGTAAGCGTATCGGTACGGGACAGACACTGTTTCGATACGGAAGAGACTGTATCGATAGCTTTTTCTCAAGTTAGCTCACTAAAAGTCTTCGTTTCGATACGGGGGTACACCGTATCGATACGGGACAACTACCACTTTAAATGTTAGTTACCTAACGACTGGCACCAACGGTCGAAAACATTTAAAACACTTCGAATTAAAAATTCAGTTAAAACAGTATCGATACGGGTTAATTCGTATCGGTACACCATTCAAACTCCTTCAGTTTTGCAGAGGGGCATATCGATACAGATTGAATCTATTTCGATACGTTGTTTCGATACAGTTAAGAGCGTATCGAAACGCGTCTTTCCAGTAGCCAACTTTGTAAAAAAGGTATCAATACGGCTAGAGGTGTATCGATACACCAGGACGATTTTCAATACTTTGGTTTATAAATTATTAAAGGGGCTTAGAAATCAATTTCAAGTTTTCAATTTAATCCTTAACAACTTAATTATATCAAAATCAAACATAGGTTTTACAATCTCCCCCTTTTTGATATAACAAAACCAAAACTTGAAATTTTTGACACTTTGAAAAACTTTGCAAAATAACTCCCCCTTAATATTAGCTAGGTAACTTTTAAATTTTAAAATAAAAAAAATTAAGTGTTGTGAGCTTCCCTCTCCCACTTTTTGTTAGATAAAAAAGAATTGAGACATAATGTAAAGTGCATATATTAGGCAAAATGTATAAATAGGAAAGCAACATAATATCATTAAGTTCAAATAAAGGATAACATCAACTTAAAAATCCAAAACAACGGAAAATCAAAGCATAGGTTAAAATAATGCAAACTTAATCCTAAAAACATAAAGCGAAGGTGCATAAAGTAAATATCCTAAATGATATGAATGGTATGCAAAGATAGGCTACTATGCATCTCCATCACCTTCTTCATCATCTTCCTCAATTGGATCATCATTCCTCAAGGTTTGCCGCCACCCGTCATGGAAAGCGGTAAGAGAGATATTCATTGAGTTGTGACTGCCTTCAAGAGAAGTGAGTCGAGTCTCCACGTTCTTCATCTGATCTTCAAGGCTTGTGAAACGAGTTCAATCGTGGTAAACCCCAAAGCCATGTCCATGCGCAAACCTGTGAATTGCTCATTGAGAAAAGTCATTAGAGCATCCATGGAAGGTAGAGGAGGAAGAGCTTGAGGAAGTTGTTCAACTTGAGGATTAGCAAATTGTTCTGCGGCCTCACTAGGGAGCCCGGATAGACGTAGCCAATTATCATTAAAGTAATGGAACTTACCCCTTGCAAGAGAGCGTTCATCGATAGGATCGGTGAGGGGAGTTAGGAAGTCATGCGAGCAATCAATCTTCTTTTGTTGGAAGAAGTAACTTAGGGTCGTGCCATAGGTGAAGGAAGTGACAAGAGTGGTGTGGTGATGTTGCACGAGATAGAAAATCTCCGCAAACATGATACGAGCAAGGTTCGTACGTTTTCTCTCACGGAAGCATCGAATCAAAAAATCATCCACTTGGCGGATAGTGGAATACTTCCCTCCTGCGGGCCTAAATCACTAAGAGACCATCAAATGGAGGATTCGATCCTGAGCATTTAGGGCGGTGACGGAATCACTTAGAACATGGCCAAGGGCATTCTCATCATCATAGCCTTCATCCTCCAACTTGAACACTTCACAAATAGATTGAACATCTAGAGTGATCTTTTTACCCATAAGATGAGAATTAACGGCCGTAACAACACCATCTCGATTGGCACAACATTTGGCATTAGCATAAAAGATTAAAACCAAAATACGAAAGTAAAACCCGAGAATAGTGAGAAAATGATTAAACTTCCACTCTTGGAGCAAAGGTAGAAATTCAAATTTGAATCGCTCCGAGTTAAGAAAAGGGATAGAGATTACCCTCTCTGGACGGATCTTATAGTTTTGGAATTGACGAAAATAAGTGAGAGCTCCGAGGGATTGAAAAGATAGTTGATAAATATGAGTGAGATTCGGACGAGCACCACCTTCGGTATTGGATCCTTCACCGGCTTCACTAGTGCGTGTTCTCTTCCTAGAAGGTGCCATGAACTAGATAAAAAAATGTATGCATTAAGATTTCTTCATTCAACTCATTAAAAACCAATAATCAAGGTTAAAAAAATTAAAAAAAACAAATTTTAAAAAGAGAGTTTGGTTTGAGAAGACAAAAAAAAAACAAGAACAAGAGAAACTTTGAAAACAAAAATAAAAGAAAAAATTTTAAAAAAAAGAAAGGAAATAAGAAAGAGTTTTACCTTGATATTGATTAGAGAGGAATGGAAGAAGAGCTTTGCACTGAATTGATGAAAAACACTTAGAGCTTTGCTTGATTTTGAAAAACCTCTTGAGATTTTGAGTTGTGGTGTGAAAATATGAGGGAGGAAAAAGCTATTTATAGAGTGAAAACAACTAGGGTTTTTAGGGTTTTGAGAAATTTTAATTTTGGTAAAAGTTGAAGTCTTAAATGCCAATTGATAGCTATCTGCGCAATCGCATATCGATACGTTTGAGGGTGTATCGATACGGGGGTAAAAATGTAATTCTAATAAAAATGCCCGTTGAAGGATCGTATCGAAGCGGATGCAATTCGTATCGAAACGATTGTTGCTCGTATCGAAACGGGTTTAACCGAATCGATACCCGTTTAAGGCAAAATGAAGTCTAGGAAGCTAATACAGTACTCGTATCGATACGCTTAAGACCGCATCGATACCCTAAGCCCAGAAATACATTTTAGGCTTGAAGAACAACCAAAAGCTCGATTCTAACATCTCCTAAATGTATGCAAATGATGAATGAGCAGTTCTAAGCATATTTTAACAGAATCATACTCCCCCTAGCTATAGGCATGGATATTTTCAAGAGTTACAACACATTAACATGCAATTTCACAAGATCAAGCAATTTAAGCACAAAAAGGGTCCTAAATGGTCAAGATAGGCTAGTTAGACCTAGCTCTCTCCTAAGGGACCGAAAACGCTCTTTATCTAAAGGCTTTGTAAAGATGTCCGCTAGTTGGTTTAAGGTGTCGACATACTCTATAACAATATCTTCCTTAAGAACATGATCTCTAATGAAATGATGCCTTATTTCTATATGTTTGGTTCTAGAGTGTTAGATGGGATTTTTTGTTAAACATATGGCACTAGTGTTATCATACTTAAGGAGTATGGTTTTAACTTTAATACCATAATCTAAGTGTTGTTGCTTCATCCAAAGGACTTGAGCACAACAACTCCCTAAGGATATGTACTCGGCTTCGGTGGTAGATAAGGTTACACTATTTTGTTTCTTAGAGAACCAAGATATGCGCATGCTACCTAAGAATTGACAAGTTCCTGAAGTACTCTTCCTATCGATTTTACACCCCCCATAATCCGCATCCGAGTAAGCATGAAAGTTGAAGGTAGAGTCTCTAGGGTACCAAAGGCCTAAACAAGAGGTATCTCTAAGGTACCTAAAGATTCTCTTAACGACTATAAGGTGAGACTCTCTAGGACTAGCTTGAAACCTAGCACACAAGCAAACACTAAACAAGATATCTGGTCTACTTGCGGTAAGGTAAAGCAATGATCCAATCATAGAACGGTAAAGCTTAGAGTCAACACACTTACCTCTTTCATCCTTGTCAAGCTTTGTAGATGAGCTCATAGGTGTGGCTTGAGGCTTCGCATTCTCCAAGCCAAACTTCTTGAGCATATCCTTGATGTACTTTGCTTGGTTGATAAAGGTGCCATCCTTCCTTTGCTTGATTTGGAGTCCCAAAAAGAATGAGAGCTCCCCCATCATGCTCATCTCGAATTCACCTTGCATTAACTTAGCAAACTCTTTGCAATGACATTCATTAGTAGATCCAAAAATAATATCATCAACATAAATTTGTACTACTAAGATGTCATTTTTATACTTTTTTATGAAAAGTGTAGTGTCCACCTTAGAAAGTTTGAAAGTCTTTCTTACCAAGCTTTAGGAGTTTGTTTTAAACCATAAAGAGCTTTAGTAAGTTTGAAAACATGATTTGGAAATTTTGAGTCTTTAAAACCCGGTGGTTGTTCCACATACACTTCCTCATTTATAAAACCATTTAAAAATGCACTTTTAACATCCATTTGAAAAATCTTGAAATCATGATAACATGCATATGCAAGCAACATCCTAATGGGTTCCATTCTAGCTACGGGAGCATAGGTTTCATCAAAATCAATTCCCTCTTCTTGAGTGTAACCTCGTGCTACTAATCTAGCTTTATTTCTTACAATGTTACCACTCGCATCTAGTTTGTTCCTAAAGACCTATTTAGTTCCTATAGTAGATTGATTACTAGGCCTATCAACTAGTGTCCAAACATTACCTCTCTCAAATTGATTTAACTCTTCTTGCATAGCCAAAATCCAAAAATCATCTTTTAATGCTTTTTTGATGTTTTTAGGCTCTATGCACGAGATAAATGCACCATGGTTCATAAGTTTAAGAGAAGATCTAGCGGTTACCCCCTTGGACGGATCACCCAAGATTTCACCATATTTGACATAGTTGAACTCCCTTGGGTAGCTCACTTTCTTTTCCTCAAGAGCCAAGTCCTTCAAGGCTTCAAGAGGTGGATCTTGTGTATCCTCTTCTTTTGTTGGAATCTCATCCTCCTTTGAAGTTTTTCCTCTATCAAAGGCATTTATGATTCCTATATCATCATCATCACAAGAATCCTTCCTTGGAAGGAGGTTATCATCGAATACAACATGTATAGATTCTTCTACTACTAAAGTTCTCTTGTTAAATACCCGATAGTCTTTAGAGGTTAAAGAATATCCTATGAAAATAGCTTCATCACTTTTTGCATCAAATTTACCTAAGTTATCTTTTCCATTATTTAAAACAAAACACTTGCAACCAAATGGATGAAAATAGCTAATGTTAGGCTTTTTAGATTTTAAAATCTCATATGGTGTTTTCTTTAAAAGTGGCATAATCATTACTCGGTTTACAATGTAGCAAGCAGTGTTTGTGTCTTCCGCCCAAAAATATTTAGGTAAATTGTTTTCACAAAGTATGGTTCTAGCCATTTCTTGTAAAATTCTATTTTTTCTCTCAACTACCCCATTTTGTTGAGGAGTTCGAGGAGCTGAAAATTTGTGGCTAATACCATTTTCATATAAAAACTCTTCAAACCCTAAATTTTGAAATTTGGTTCCATGATAACTTCTAATATGAGAAAATCTAACTTCAAGATCATATTAGGTTATTTTTGAAAATGTGATGAATTTTTCTAAAGCCTCATCCTTAGTACTTAAATATAGAACCTAGGTAAATCTAGAAAAATCATCAAGTACAAAAGCATAAGATTTTCCACCCAAGCTCATAGTCTTAATAGGCCCAAATAAATCCATATGAATAAGTTGTAAACACCTACTTGTAGAAACATCATTAATGGATTTAAAGGACGACTTATATTGTTTATCCTTAGAGCATGCATCAGAAATTTTATCATTTGAGAACTTAATTTTGGGTAAACTAGTAACTAGATCAAGGGAAACTATTTTTTCTAAAACACTAATGCTAGCATGTCCTAGTTTCATATGTCATAGCCATGCATCATTTTCATTTTGAGCTACTAAACATGCATGGGATGTATGTATGTATGTCATATAAATGCACCATGTAAATGTTACCTATGCGATGACCTATGAGCATAATATTATTAGATTTAATGTCAACAATTTTGCACCCATTTTTATCAAATAATACATTAAATTCTTTATCACATAATTCGCTTATGCTCAACAAATTATGTTTAAGACCATCGACATACAAGACATTTTCAATAAGAATGGTAGAGTGATTACCTATGGAGCCAATACCTTTAATGTGTCCTTTGGAGCTTTCGCCAAATGTCACCACTCCTCCACTTTTTGGCTTTAAGTCCATGAATTGACTCTTATCTCCAGTCATATGCCTCGAGCATCCACTATCAAGGTACCAAGAATTTTGACTTTGTGCTTTGGCCTCGTAGCAATGCTCCCCCTACAAACAAAGATATTAAACTTTTGTTTTTGGTACCCAAATCATTTTAGGTCCATGAGTGTTAGCTCCCAATAGCTTGGTTCCCTCAGGAATCCAAGGTAACATAGCAACAATATTATTAGATTTTACAAGTTCCTTAGGAACCCATACACTTCAAATCTATTTAGTTCTATTATGTCTAGGAAAGCTACTTTGTTTGTAGTTACTAGTCTTTCTCCTAGGTTGGTTTGTTTTAGATGATTCACCCTTTTCATGCTTCACATTACCAACATATTTTAAACACTCTTTGAGCTTGTTTAGCTCATCTAACACCTTTTGGTGTTCACTATTGCATTGAGAAAGAAGATTATTTAGGTCAATATTTTCATATTGGAAGAATTTAAGTTCATCTTTCAAACCTAAAATGTTTTTCTCAAATTTTAAGTTAGCTTGAGAGAGTGATTCATTCTTATCATATAATTCCGAAATATTTTTCTTATTCCTAATGACCGACTCTTTGTATTTCTCAACTAACTCATCATAAACCTCTTACAACTCATCATATACATCATTGAATTCATCAAATATAAATTCAAAGGATGATGAGTTAGAGGTTACCATGGAGGAATCTTCCTCAAGTGCCATGAAGCAAAGGTTGGCCACTTCTTATTCTTCATCCTCGGATGACTCCTCATCACTCCAAGTAGCAAGCTTGGCTTTGAGCTTCTTCTTCTTCTCAAAGCCCTTCTTCTTGAGTTGAGGGCACTCCGAACGAATGTGACCGGGCTTTTGCACTCGTAGCAAATGATTTGATCCCTCTCTTCTTCGTTTCTTTTACCCTTGAAGTCCATCTTCCTTTGAATCTTCCTCCCACGGTTGGACCTCATGAATCAAGAGAACCTTTTGGCTATCATAGCCAATTTTTCAAGGTCATCCTCCTCACTAGAAGAGCTCTCTTCAAGTAATGAAGCTTTGAGAGCCACTTCAATTTTCTTCTTCTTTTACACCTTTAGATTCTCCACTCTTTTCTCTTCCTTCTTCTTTTCTTCTTCCCTTCCTTGTTTCGTAATTGCATGAGTAAGGAGAGAACCCACTAGCTCATCAAGTTTTAGAGTCTTCAAGTTTGTGGCCTTGATGATGGCGGTTCTCTTCCCATCCCAAGATTCGGGAAGTGAGTAGAGTAGCTTCCGGACAAGCTTGTCTTCCGAAATAGTCTCTCCAAAGCCTTTAAGCCCGTTGACGATGGTTGAGAAGCGATCAAATATCTTGGACACCGTTTCGTCGAGCTCCATCTTGAAATTCTCATAACTAAGATTGAGAATTTCAATCTTGGTTTCCTTCACATCATTGTTTTCTTCATAGGTGGTCTCTAGAGTATCCCACACTTCCTTGGCACTCTCAATGGAGGAGACTTTGGAGTAGATGTCGGGACCGAAAGAACAAAAGAGCATGTGAAGAGCTTTGTCATTTATTTGGATCTTCTTCCTTTCTTCTTCACTCATCTCAATCTTCTTCTTTAGAACTATCTTTCCTTCATCATCTCTCTTCAATGGAATGTAGGGAACATCTTCAATGACATCCCAAACCAAGTAATCGTTGGACTTGATGAAGAGGCACATCCGATTCTTCCAAAACGGATAGTTGTCACCATTGAAGAATGGCGGTTTGGTAGTGGATTGAGACTCGTACATGCTAGATCTGGAGGTAGATGCCATGCCTTGATTTTTGGATGATCGCACTCTTCCTAGGAACTCCTCTTGTGGTTGTTAATGCTTCAAAGAGGTAGGCTCTGATACCAATTGTTGAGTTTATCGATGGATTGATCAAGACCAAGAGGGGGTGAATTGAGATTTTAAAACTTTGTTGGAGTGAATGGACAACTAAAAATGAAGAAGAAAGGATTTTAGAGTGGTTCAAGTTCCAAATGAACTCTACATCCACTACCTTAGCTACCACTAAGGATTTGCAACAATTCACTAATTTTTTCTTCCCCTTTTCAAGTCTTAGGAGGTAACCTTTACACAATCAGTCAAATTTTCTACCCAAAATTTGACCAAGCCCTCACAAATAAACAAAGAAGAAATTGGACAAGAAATATATCTCTCAAATACAATTTTGTCCCTTGAAGTACAACACTCAACCCAAATTTGATAATAGAATAAGAATTGAATACAACTCAATTTGGGGTTTACAAGAAATTGGAAAATAGGCACACTTGAGGATGGATTTTTGCTTGGATGTTTGTCTTTAATGCAATAGTTGTTGATGGTCTTCAATGAGCTTCAATTTATACCTTCTCTATCGATTCTAGCCGTTTGGGTGGTTAGGGTATTGATTATAGTCGTTGGGACCCTCTATTTCCACCATAAATGCACTTCTGCAACTATCTGTATCGGTACACAGGGAGCCATATCGATACCTTTTTCTCAACTTAGCTCACTGGAAGTCTCCGTTTCGATATGGGGGTACACAGTATCGATACGGGACAACTGCCCTTTAGTTACCGAACTACTGACACCAACGGTCGAAAACATTTAAAACACTTTGAGTTAAAAATTCAGTTAAAATTGTATCGATACGAGTTAAGCCGTATCGGTACACCATTCAAACTCCTTCAGTTTTGCAGAGGGGCGTATCGATACAGATTGAATCTATTTTGATACATTGTTTCGATACAGTTAAGAGCATATCGAAACGCGTCTTTCTAGTAGCCAACTTTGTAAAAAAGGTATCGATACGGCTGGAGGCGTATCAAAACACCTGGACGATTTTCAATACTTTTGCCATGGAACACTTAGAAAATATTTGGAGTTTGAGTTTTTCAAATCAGTTTAAAGTGTTGGTGATTTATAAATTATTAAAGGGACTTAGAAATCAATTTCAGGTTTTCAATTTAATCCTTAACAACTTAATTATATCAAAATCAAGCATAGGTTTTACATATTCTATACTTGTCAATTTTTTACTGCACATATTGCCTTAGCCGAATAAAGCTTATGCCTCGACAATGTTCTTCATCAATTGCCTTAGTTTAATTTAAATGAATTTTCTACCTTGGCCATAGATATCTCTCTTCTCACCATAGCTTTGAACTGTTTAGAGCCTTTAATTTTAGGATGCAGAAGGAAGATAACTTAGGATCATACTATGAGATTAGAACTTCAATACACCTTTGTGACTAGTGTGATTTAAGGAGTTATAGTACACTTAGGACATAGACTTGCTTAGAAAGAAAATTTTGGGTAAAAAGTTAGAGGTGCCTAACAGTGGCTCTAGCTTAAGGAAGCCCTAGAGGTGCCCAAAACCGGCTCTAGGATAATCACTAGAGGTGCTCGAAATTTGCTATAATAGGTTAGATTGTTTTAAATATATATATATATATATATATATATATATATATATATATATATATATATATATATATATATATACCAAAGTTAAGTAGGTTAATGCTTAAGTGTTTGCTTAGAACTCGAATAACCATCTTGTTCACAATTCACAAATCTTATAGTTTGATTCCAAAAAAATCCTAAGGCATCTGAAGGCTTAAGGGCCTAGCATTCATGGTTATGGTTTGGAGAGAAGAAGGAAAAGTAAGAACAAGGAGAATTTTCATGAAGATTAAGGTTTTGGCAATTGATAGTTTGCATTGCTTGAGGACAAGCAATATTTCGAGTGAGTTTGAGGGTGTGATAAGTGCCCAAAAGTCCTATGTTTTCACCCATTTTTACATGGCAATTACTGCTTAACCTACACCCATTCAAGTGGTATTATGGCCTTATATGCCTTAATTACATTGATTTTACCTTTGATCCTAATATTTTTTGTATTTGATGAAAATGTACTATTTTAATGCATGTTTAGCTAAAGATGCAAAGTGATAGCCGATTTGAAGAGCATAAAATGTTGGATTTTTCTACATACTTTGAATGGAAATCGGAGCACGAGAAGACAATGAAAATGTAACACCCCAAAAATGGTCTAGTCAGAATTGGATTCCGATTATCGAAGTATTGATATTAAAATATTGAAATATCGAGTCTTTGTTATATATTATATTGTTACATTGTTATAGGACCTTAAGTAAACCAAGTCTTTAGTTAAGATGGCTTTGAGAATGCTCAAATTAGTGTTTTGAGCTAGATGTTTCGATACGATCAGACCCATACCGAAACGGCCTAGGTAAGGCGTTTCGAAATGTATATAGGCGTTCCGATACGATTCCAACGGTATTAACTAACTTTTTGACTTTTACTTGACCATTTGATACGATTCTTCTCGTTTCGAAACGGGTCTCCTGTTTCGAATATGTTTGAAGGTTTAATTGAAAAAATCAAAAAGGTGGTTACTCACCTATCTAGGACTGCCCTTCCCACGTGAATATGGTCAGAGAAGATGACTTATAGTCATCTATATGTCTAGTTTGGAAAGGATACAGAAAAAATAAAATATTATATTTTGAGCTTTCCTCTTGTGGAAGGAAAGCTTCCTATTGGCTTTTTGGGAGGTGGATAATGATTAAAATGATAATTCCTTAAAATGAATTAGAGAAAAAAGAGCTCTCATCTTTGTTTAGCTTCGCTGCGAATCATTTCCATCCTTTAGCTTTGAAAGAACAAGCACACACCTCCATTGTCATCTTCTCCATCAAGCTTAAGCACACACCTCTTCATTTGTGAACCTTAAGCTTAGGCTTTCCTTGATTTAAGAACATTAATCCGTAGCTATCGATCGGGTAAGTGAAAGCCCTAAGTCAATCATTGATTCTCTTGATTATTAGCTAATCAATTTCAAGCTTAAAGATAAGCTTTGTCTATAGCTAATGGCTATTCAAGCATCAATATTGTTATATTGATTTTAATGATCTCTTATTGCTTTTCCTAGCTCAAGAAGTGGAAAAGATTAATCCATCGCCTCCATCGAAATCTAGGGACAAGGGTATCGCCATTCGAGAGCCTTAAAAGCTTCGGATTGTTAAGGTGAGTGTAGTCGGAGTCTCGAAAGTGGCTAGGTGCCATCTCAAATCATTTTTTATTGATTTACTAACCATTGATTTTAACGGAATTGCATGAAACATTATTGTAAGCCGTATTGGTAAGTTGTGGTAAGTATTGCATCGATTCATTGTCTATAGCATTGCTATCATTGTCATGGAAATCATTGAAGCATTGACATGTGACAAGAGTTTATTGTTATTGCTTATTGCTATGACCATATGATTATTGAAATATTGTTAATGAATCATGGATATTGAACTATGGATTATTGGACCTTGGGATTGAAGTATTGGATACAATTGGCATGCCATAGAATTCATGAGCTCAGTGTACGGGTGGACTATGGTCATAGGGCTATTGCCTATATTGATTTGGCGAGGCAGAGGGATGTATTGTGTATTGGCCTTATTGGCGATGTCGACGGATTGACCACTTATTGATTTGGCGAGGAGGTGGAATTCGGGTATCCATATACCATGAATCGATCCAAGGAAACTATTGATTATTGATATTGTTATGCTATGAAATCTTGATATTGAAATTGATGATATGATACTATATTTATTATGAATAAAGAGCATGCCATGTTCATTGCATAATTAATATTATGATTATCATTGAAGCATGTTATTTGACATTCATGTTCATCCATTGTATTTGTGACTACCTCGCTAGGAAAAGTATGCCTAATGCATTCCATTGCATCCATTTCAGGTTAGTCAAGTTTTGGGATCGAGAATAGAGGAGTTGAAGTGTTGCACAAGTCACAATCAAGCTCTAAGTAATGTATATTGATCCTCTGAAACTCCTAGTTGGTGGCAAGGTCTATGTATAAGTATATTAAGTCTCTTTTGATGTGCCTATGTTATGGTTAACTGTTACAAGTGTGATATGTTTAAGTTGAGTCTTTTATATAGTAAGAAATGGCCTTAAATGCATATTTTGGCACTAAAAGGTAAAACTCGGGTAAATGGATTCATATGGCCCTAAAATTTGACATGCTAGTAGAATTTATGATTATAATATTGTGTGTAAAGTTTCATTGCATTTGGACATTGTTTGACGCAAACATAGAAGGAAGATTAAAGATGGAATTTGGCCAAAGTGGACAATGACATTCAAATTAAAGAGATTCACCTCTTTAATAAGACAAGTCCAAGTCCAACTTAACTTCCTATCCAAGAAGGACTTTGCTCTACTCCTTTGCTCATTTAAGCAAGGCTTGACGCACACATCAGGGGAGAGAGGAAGATTGAGAGCTTGAGATTAGGCTTAGTTGTGTGTTCTCCATGTCCATCATGTTCTAATTTCTCTTAGAGTTAGGATTATTTTGCTTATTAGTTGTGAGAGAACAATTGTACTTTGTTTAAGTTTTTAATGCAATTTAGTTCAAGGTTTGCTTGTTCTTGGCATTAATTTTATTCTTGCAATCTCATCGAGAGAGAGTATTGTGAGCTTGTCTATTTGTTTAAAATCGGAAGAGTTAAACTCAAGAAACGAATAATCATAGTTTTCATCCCAACGGTGGAAGCTAACTCGTCTTAGAGATAAGCTAGAGTTTCAACGGCTAAAAGAAGTGTGAGATTAGATGGTGTTCATCCTTGGTTTACGACGGGAGGTACTATCAAGACTCATTCATCAACTGTGCTACGACTTAAGGATAAGGACGAGCCATCAAAGGATGTTTTTCCGAACATTGACATTCATTTGTCGATTAGCAAGGGATTGCCGAGGCAACACATCTTATTGTCGCGGCAGAGACTTAGGTCACTGTCGAGGCAGTTTGGTGATCATTGCATTAAAAGACCGAGACAAGTCAATTCCTTTCCACACTATGACACAATCTAATCCGGTCCATTCTCTCATCTTGATTACTCTACTTTTACTTACTTGCTTTAGTTTAATTAAAACCCAAAACTCTTCTACTTGTGTTTTTACTTTTACTTTTCTTGTTCAGTGCGAGAAAATGAACGAAGGAAGTCACCCCAATCCCTGTGGAGACGATACTCTAATACTTATCATTATATTACTTGAGACGTGTACACTTGCAATAATAGCGGAGTACCTTTTCCACACAACAACTTGACTAACTAAATATCGCGTAGAGTATCGTGTTCCTCCATGATATTTCTAGTGTTAAAGACGCCTACGCTCTACGATAATGAGAGTTAAGAACAACATAACCCACATCAGACGTCGATATATTTCACTCTAGAAACACATTTACATATAAACTAGGCTCTATAATAGTCAATTTTACAAGAACGTTTGAAAAACAATATGAGAATGACCTTCTTGCTAAGGACACCTATCTGCTCAATATTCTTGTCAGAAACATTCAACTATAGCACCTAAATCGATAACCAAAAATCCAAAAGATTGAAACGAAAAAGGTCTTATACACACATACCTCAAAGATATGCCTATTTAAAGCAACATCCTTATATCGGTGAAAACAAAACAATACAACATACGCAACACATAAAGGGCATAAAATTCAAAACAAATGTCATTCTCATTAAATAAAAAAATATGTTTACAAAACCCCACTACCTCAAACACAATAAAACAATGGGTGGCCCATCATCCGGAACCACAACATGAGGGGCTGAACTACCGACTACAGTACCAATCATAGTGTGAGAAACATGATTTTTTTTACAAGTCTTACCAACCTGATTTTTCTTCAACACATATAGCTTCATTGTAACTGACACGCGTCGTTTTCGCATCAAAATAATTCCTTATTCTCAATTAATAAATAAAGGAAGTTAAAAGTAGTAAAAGAGAAGTAAGGGTCGATCCCACAAGGACTAAGAAAACTTTCTGATTTATGTTCGCTTGATCGGTGAGCCAGGAAGAGAGTTGAATGATGTTTAAGTAGAAAAGGGGGTGATTTGTAGAATTTAAGTAAAAATAAATATTGTAGAGAATATTAAAAAGAAGTGAATTCAAATAAAGATTAGCTTCGGGCTTTTGCTTTGACTCAATATCCTCAGATCATCGGAAAAGGTTTTTACTTCAGGATTCACGTCGGTTACTTGCCTAAAAGGATCAATCCTTGAGACTTGTTTTTTTTCTCTCCGGTAAACCGATAATCTAAAATAAATTTTTAGATTCCAGTTTTCTGGTTAGATTAACCGCGACTATCGCTGTTAAAAATAAACAGTTTTAAAGTTCTTGGAAAACCCGACTCGAATGTTGTTTCAATTACAACGGTTCCAATCTCAATTTTCTCTTAGTAATCAATTTACTAAGTGTGTTCCCAAGAAGTCGAATTTGCTTCAATAGCCGATCCTTCCTCCCACATATTTAACCAAAAACAACATCCTAACCAAAGTCAAACATTAGTTTTGAAATCGTTTTGATTTTGAAATTATGCTTAGAAAACCGAGAGAAAAAACCTGAAGTTACTTAAGTATTTTTCATCCCTCACGTTGAAATCGAGTCATCGCTTTATCCTTTGGCTATGAAAAAATTAAAACTTTATTAAAATAAAATTTCCTAAGAACAAATAAAAACTAAGAACAAGAGATGAAAGATGTTTCTTTGAAGCTTATCCCAAGGGGTATTTATAGCTTCCTAAAACCCTAAAAATACTCTTAAAATGATAAGAGATAATCCTAAAATATTTAAAATACAAGAGATAATTCCTGAGTGATAATAAATAAATCCTAAAATGCTTAAATTTAAAAATAAAAGATAATCCCCAAGCTTTAATCCAAATCTCGGCTGATAAGTGATCCGGAACGCGGCTGATAAGCTATCACGCGTTGCTGACATCATCTTCTAGAAGCCTACTGACGTGTCGTCGAGTCAGCGCATTCATGCCCCAATTCATGCCCACTAATCCAGCCATGAATCCAGAAAACTTGCAAAATCCAGCCTTTTTAGCACATTTTCCAGAATCTGATGCCCTGCACAGAAAATCACCAGCTAAACATCTTAAAACAACTAATCAATGAGTAATTATTAATAAAATAATGTATAATTTAAGCACTAGTCAAATTCCCCCTCACTTATTCGATTCTTGTCCTCAAGCATTTCTTAGTTAGCATGCTAAAAACCTTAAGTTGCCAACTCCAATTTCATAGAATTCTCAAGATCTCTTAAATAAACTAAATCAAGTAAATGTTGAAATTTAAGACCAATCAATCATGGAATAATCAATTAAGTGTAAATTTCCAAGGCATTTGAATCATCTACCAATTTCAAAGAATACAAGACTTAGCTCCTCACATGGTTCACTATTTTCGCTCAAGTGTTTCGGGTGAAAGAATCGCTCAAGCCTAAACTAATCGACTCATTACCATATGCTTGTAACTAGATCTAATCTCCACTACTTAATATGAAAATGATGCAAAAATCAAGAGGACTTTAAAATGGGTTGTAACGGGGTTAAGGTTCGGGTAGTAGAAGGGCCGAAAAATGAGGTTTAAAATTCAAGGCAAAGAAAAAGATTATCTCAAAGAATTATTCGAAGGGAAAAAGGAAAACAAAAAAAATCAAATGACATCATTTTTTCATTCGAACTATTTTTCTTTTTTTTTTCTTTTTTTCGAAGCAAACTTTTTCTGTTTTTTTCTTTTTTCATTTTTTTTTCATTTTCACTATCCGAACAGTATATTCGAATCGAACATCATATTCGGACTGCACTGCACAGTTCTATAATTTTTCTTCGTTGTATTTTTCTGCATTGTTCAAACAAAACTGCACTGATTTTTTTTTCTGCACTGTGTTTTTTTTTTTTGCATTGTTCGAACCAAACTGCACTGATTTATTTTTCTACAAAGTGTTTTTTACGCACTGCATTGTTTTGTTCGATTCGAATCTGATTTTTTTCTTCTTTTCTCGATTCAGAATAACCTTAATTTTGTCTTAAAAGGGTGACAAAAAGAGTGAAAAACAGAAAATTAGTTTGGGTAAATGATGTGGTAAACAAAGAAAATGACAAGGCTCAAAAATTGGTTCACTAAGGGAAAAATAAATAAAGGGTAGGCCATTTTGGGGAGAGAAAAAGGTTTAACCTAATGCCTCTATCATATTAAAGCATCATAATCAAAATGTGTAGTCTCAACAAGTATCGAGTTGCAAGTTCTAGAATGCAATCGATTAATTCGGAACACTCAATTGAAACCAGGAGCAAGAATAAAAGAGATGCTCATTAAGCACAAAACTCACATGAAAGGTTTATTGAACTAAGTCATGCATCCAATTCAATCAATAAATTCATGAAATTACCAAGAAAATTTTATATCAATTAGTTATGTCATGCTATCTTACATCATAAATTCAACATGAACGAGATTCAATTCACAAAGAAACACAAAGAAATTAAATCAAACAAGAGATTGGCAACCAAGATTATCAACAATTCTAAGCAAGAAATAGTTCAATTTCAATCGCAAATCATAAGTAAGAAAAAGATTTTACCACAAATTCTACCCCCTCACTTAGTCATTTTGTCCCAAAATGCATATCAAAATTTAAAAAGAAGGAAAGTAAGAGCTCCCTAAAATAGTTGCGGTGGCGCTATCATTTGACGATCTCTAAGGATGATGGGTGTCGGGCGGTTGTGGCGGGCTTGCTCTCGAGTGTAGACCATGGCGGCGATTGAACGAGTTGGTTGAATGTTGAGGTTGTAGAAGAAGAATTGTGACTGGTTAGCTAGGTTGAAGGAGATGAAAATGATAGTTTGGTGGGAGGAATATTTTAACGAAAATAAAGAGAGAAAAGAGGCGATGGGTTATCACATTTGATAAGGGGATAAAATTTAAATATAAGTCAAATTTAAAATTTTGGTTTTAAAAATCCGAATAAGGGAACTAAATCCTAAAGTGAATTAAAGAGAGGATTTAAGAAATTTAAAAAAATTAAAATGTGTTCAAATTTAAAAACTTGATAAATTTTTTTCCATATTTTTAAATTTGTTTTAAATTTTTCCTTTATCAAATGTGATAAAAAAAATTATTTTAAAATAAGGATAAGAGATGTGTTTTAAAAATTAAGAGAAAAGGGATTTTTGATTGGGAAAAGATGATAAGCCATGGTCCAAGGGATTTGCCACCGTGTTTTAAATTCCTACACATATTCAACCAAAAATTTTATTAGCAAGGGATTATCAGAAAAATAAAATAAGATTAACATTAGATATAAATATAAAAAAATTAAAGTAAAAATTGGAAAGAAGCAAAATAAAATAAAGAAACAAATATATTTGATTAAAATAAAATAAATAAATTATAACGAAAGGAAATAAATGGGTTGCCTCCCATTAAGCACTTTATTTAACGTCGTTAACTCGACAACATGGTCATAGATCAAAACAAACTTTAATTAGTAACTTTCCCGAAGTCCCCGGCAACGGCGCCAAGTTTGACATGCGTCGTTTTCGCGTCAAAATAATTCCTTATTCTCAATTAATAAATAAAGGAAGTTAAATGTAGTAAAAGATAAGTAAGGGTCGATCCCACAAGGACTAAGAAAACTTCCTAATTTATGTTCGCTTGATCGGTGAGCCAGGAAGAGAGTTGAATGATGTTTTAAGTAGAAAAGGGGGTGATTTGTAGAATTTAAGTAAAAATAAATATTGTAGAGAATATTAAAAAGAAGTAAATTCAAATAAAGATTAGCTTCGGGCTTTTGCTTTGACTCAATTTCCTCAGATCATCGGAAAAGGTTTTTACTTCAGGATTCACGTCGGTTACTTGCCTACAAGGATCAATCCTTGATACTTGTTTTTTTTTTCTCTCCGGTAAACCGATAATCTAAAATCAATTTTTAGATTCCAGTTGTTTCTTGGAAAAACCCGACTCGAATGTTGTTTCAATAACAATGGTTCTGATCTCAATTTTCTCTTAGTAATCAGTTTACTAAGTGTGTTCCCAAGAAGTCGAATGTGCTTCAATAGTCGATCCTTCCTCCCATATATTTAACCAAAAACAACATCCTAACCAAAGTCAATCTTTAGTTTTGAAATCGTTTTGATTTTGAAATTAAGCTTAAAAAACCGAGAGAAAAAAACTGAAGTTACTTAAGTATTTTTCATCCCTCTCGTTGAAATCTAGTCATCGCTTTATCCTTTGGCTATGAAAATAAAATAAAATTTTATTAAAATAAAATTTCCTGAGAACAAATAAAAACTAAGAACAAGAGATGAAAGATGTTTCTTTGAAGCTTACCCCAATGGGTATTTATAGCTTCCTAAAACCCTACAAATACTCTTATAATGATAAGAGATAATCCTAAAATATTTAAAATACAAGAGATAATTCCTAAGTGATAATAAATAAATCCTAAAATGCTTAAATTTAAAAATAAAAGATAATCCCCAAGCTTTAATCCAAATCTCGGCTGATAAGTGATCCGGAACGCGGCTGATAAGCTATCACGAACTGCTGACATCATCTTCTAGAAGCCTGCTGACGTGTCGTCGAGTCAGCGCATTCATGCCCTAATTCATGCCCACTAATCCAGCCATGAATCCAGAAAACTTGCAAAATCCAGCCTTTTTAGCACATTTTCCAGAATCTGATGCCCTGGACAGAAAATAACAGAAAATCACCAGCTAAGCATCTTAAAACAACTAATCAAGGAGTAATTATTAATAAAATAATGTATAATTTAAGCACTAGTCCGTACCATTTCAGATCAAGGTGTTACATTCACTCATTCTTAGAAGTACAACCAGGCCTCTTATGAAGGATTATACGAATCAAATTTTAATGTATCTTTACAAACATCTCAACAACACACAAAGCTTCACTCACATCTATCACTGATTTGTCTCTGTGGAAACATTCTGATCCCGACCAATTAATTTATTAGAGTTCTTAACTTATTTCCCTAGTGGCTATTCTCCCTTTCAACTTATTTCCCTTCACAACAGTCTTGGTAAGCACAACCTAATTTTCTACATCAACCTCACAAAGAGATTTTTATAGCCTTACCCATAATATGCACCACCTTTGAAAAGACCTTTGTGGTCCCCATACACTTCACGCTTGTAGAAGGTTTCACACTCGAAAGCACTACTGCTGTTGAAATGAATGACAATATCAGACAAACTCAAAACAACCAAAACTGAAAGGAAAAGCATATAACTGGAAATTGTACATGGGGAAATAGTTGAACTCACATGAGGTGAATAAGTCTGGACAGTAATAAAAGGTTCATGATTCATCGAACAAGGAACAATAGTCTGAGGCACCCCTAGAGTAGCAACATGAATCCCCCCAACGCATTATCTTCACTCTCATTGAGATAGACCCCCTTCCTCCCCTCCTCAACATTGCCAATTTTCCTCTTGAAACCACAGGGAACTGTCAAGGTTGGTGATATGCAAATAGGAACGATGAAGGAAAAAATAACAGATGAAAGAAATTTTAGATAGAAGCTTGGGATAAAAATTCTAGAGGTTTTTTATATCATCCTCATTACAAAACGACTTATTTATAATTTCTAAAACTAAGAAAGGACAAAATTGGTTAGCCTTCCATGTGTCCTCCTCTCCCTGGAGCTTCTGCGCAATCCCTCCATAGCCTGGGTGGACGCTTGATCATTCTTGGTCGTTGCAGTCCCTTGTAAATTCGTAACATCGCCCCCTCCTGAAAAATGAACCTTGTCCGCAAGGTTTGGAGCAGAAACCAACGGACCCATATCCTCGCGGAGCAACGGCAAGGGCGTAATCTGCTGTAATGGCACACCCTTGCACAACTTGAGTTGTGAAATGTGGAAAACAGGATGAATGCGAGTTTGTAAGCGACCTGACCAATCCGTTTTAGAATACGATAAGGGCCGAAATAACGGGGGCTGAGTTTGTGTTGTTGTTGTAAACGAAGAGACAATTGCCGATATGGCTGAAGACGAACAAAGACCCAACTCCCTTCATCCAAAGTGAATTCCTGACGATGCTTGTCTTCCTGAAGCTTCATACGGATCTGTGCAGCCTCTAAGTTATGTTTCAATTCCTTAAGAACAGCGTCACGGTCCAATAACTCTTGAGCCAATTGATCCTACCGCGAACCACCTTCAACATAGAAGAGAATCGTAGGAGGGTCGCGACCATAGAGAGCCCGAAAAGGAGTCATTCTAGCAGAAGATTGATAGGCCGTGTTATACCAATACTCCGCCCAAGGCAAATATTTACACCATTTACGGGGATCATCTGCAACCATACAACGTAAATACATCTCAAGGCAACGATTCAAAGCCTCGGTTTGCCCGTCGGATTGAGGGTGATAGGCGGAAGAGAAACACAGCTCAGTACCTTGTAACTTAGCCAATTCAGTCCACATATCGCTCACGAAAACACGATCACGGTCGCTAACAATGGTTCGAGTGATACCATGCATCTTAATGACCCCGTGAAGCAAAACTTGAGCAACCAAAACGCTGTCAAAGTGACGAGGAAGGGCAAAGAAATGTCCATACTTAGTAAAGCGATCAACCACCACAAAAATAACTTCCTTTCCGTCAGATGTTGGCAAACCAACAATGAAATCCATCGAAATATCCTTAAAAACCCATGTCGGAATTGGCAATGGCTGTAATAAACCGGCAGGAGCCAAACTTGTGCTCTTCATACACTGGCAAACCTGACATTTAGTCACAAAGACACGAACATCCTTACGCGTACCATCCCAATAAAAATTCGCAGCCAAACGGTGAAAGGTTCGACTAATGCCAGCATGTCCTCCCACAACCGAACAATGAAATTCTCGTAATAACAATGTCCGCAACGTCGTCTCCTTAGGAACCACAACACGCCCATGCAGTAATAGTAAACCCTCATGTTCTTCATAACCAGGAAACTCACTGCCACCCAAAGTCATGGTGGTACGAATGTGTTGAAGTACAGAATCAATATTTGTTGCTGCTCGAATAGCATCAAGAATACCCAATAAAGGGCGAGAGAGAGACAACAACATAGCCTCAGGTTCCCTGGACAAAGCATCCGCTACATTATTTAATTTACTCGGGCGATATTGAATGTCGAAATCGTACCCAACAAGCTTGGACAACCAACGTTGTTGCTCAGGGGTCTGTATGGTTTGTTGATTCAGCTCACGCAAGGAACGTTGGTCGGTAATAATAACGAATCGGCGGCCCACAAGGTATTGACGCCATTTCGCTACGGCCTAGGTAATAGCAAACATTTCCCTGCTATAGGTAAAAGCATGTTGCATGCACAGACATATTTTCTGGCTGAAAAACACCAACGGTCGACCAGCCTGCGACAAAACAGCCCCGACTCTTGTACCAGACGCATCGGTTTCAACCTGAAAGGGTAACTCAAAGTTTGGTAGACCAAGCACAGGAGCAGTGCACAAGCAAGATTTTAAATGGTCCATTGCAGCTTGAGCCTCGACAGTCCATATGAATGGCACACATTTGCACAACAAGTCAGAAATCGGAGAAGATTTCGAAGTAAAACCATTAATAAATTTGCGGTAATAGCTTGCCATACCCAAGAAACTGCAGACATCCTTCACGGTTGTCGGCGTAGGCCATGAACGAATGGCTGCCACTTTACCAGGATCGACTTGAAGCCCGTCACCTGACACCACATGTCCCAAATAGTCAACAGATGTTCGACCAAAGGTGCACTTGCTTCGCTTGGCCACAAAGCCATGGTCCTGTAAACATTGCAAAACTAACCGAACATGATGTAAATGATCCGACCAGGAAGCACTATAAATCAGAATGTCGTCGATAAAAATAAGCACAAATTTGCGCAAATAGGGCCTAAACATCTCATGCATAGTAGCTTGAAAAGTTGATGGCGCATTTGTCAAGCCGAAGGGCATGACAAGGAACTCATAATGAACTCCGTGGGTACGAAATGCGGTTTTATGGACATCCGATTCCTTGACACGAATCTGATGATACCCAGCCAAAAGGTCAAGCTTAGAGAAAAAATGAGAGGAACCCAATTCATCGAACAACTCGTCAGCCGTGGGAATTGGAAATTTATCTTTCACGGTGACAACATTCAAAGCTCTATAATCCACACAAAAACGCCACGTCCCATCCTTTTTTTAACAAGTAATACCGAAGAAGAAAAGGGGCTAGTACTCCTTCGGAAAAAGTGATTATCGAGCATGATTTGCACCTGCCTCTCAACTTCAGTCTTTTGGAAGTACGGATAACGGTAAGGATGAACATTCACTGCCTTAGCTAATGGTTCCAAGTGAATAGCATGATCATTCTGGCGAATAGGTGGCAGGTCATGTGGTTTTTAAAAAATAGACACAAACTCCAACAACAGGTTAGTCATATCCGAAGGCATATCATCCATTGTATCCTTAGAATCGCATTGTAGTCGGAGATAATAGTAGTCAGCCACAACATGTGTTGTGGAAACACGTCGGAGTGACTGAAGTTGCACTGGTTGAGGACTGGAAAAACTTTCACCCTGCCAACAATGCACGTGATCCCCAATGCGAAACTGAAACTGTAGTATCGAAAAGTCCATTGTGATCGACCCGAGATTGGCCATCTAAGCAACACCGAGCATCATCTCCTTGCCTTCCAATGGTAAAACATAAAAATCAGTGCACACATCGGTGCCTTGGACGTGGAGATGAAGGTTACGGACACACCATTCATTTGGATGTTTAGCACCATTCCCCACCATGACACAAAAATTAGGCGCGACTATGACCGGCAGGCCAAGAAATTTGGCAACTCGGGACTGCACATAGTTATGTGTGCTACCACCATCGATCAATATGCGAATCGGCTTGCCTTTGATGTTCCCCACCACCCGAATCGTGTTTAGATGAAAACACCCAGCCAAAGCATTGAAAGAGACCAAAGATTGTTCCTTACTTGCGTCGGTAGTGTCGTCCAATGGAAGAGGGTCTAATGTATCTGATAGTATCAGCAGCGGAGATGACAAGTCAAAACAGTCATCATCGAGACAAAACAACTGCGGATCACGACACTTATGACCAGTGACATATTTTGCGTCACAATAATAACAAAGACCTTTCTCGCGCTGAGCTTGAGCTTCCGCAGAGGAGAGACGGCGAGGCTGCAAAGAAGGTGACTCTGGAGGAGGCGAACGACCCGGTTGAACTCGTGGCCCTGGTATGACCCCTACATGAGTAGGTAACAGGGGGCGTTTTAAAATTGTTGGGTCGACTCACAATACGCTTCTCGTTGAATCGGGCTTCATGAAAACGTGCCAATGCTGCAATTTCTACCATGGAAGAAGAACGGTGAGTCAAAACTTCATGTTTAATATCATGGCGTAACCTAGAAATGAAGCATTGCGCCAAGAAATCATCTGTCAAACATGTGGTGTGCAGGGCAAGCTCCTCAAAACGCGTCTGATATCTTCCACAGTCGATGTCTGGATCAGCTTGGAAAACTGACCTTCTAGGGATTCAACCTCCATAACGGCGAATAGTTTGTGAGTGGGCTCAACCAAGTGAGTCCAGCCGGCCAACTGACGTTGACGTTGCATCCAACAGTACCACTTTCGAGCGATGCCATCCATCCGAAAAGAAGCCATCGTGACCCGGTGATGGTCCTCGATCCCATAGATCTCGAAAAAAATCTTGCGCTGATGCGATTCATTTCTCTGGATCTTTACCAGTGAAGACAGAGAGTTCAACCTGAACAGGCTTTGGTGCAAATGAAAACGGATCCTCAGATTCTGCATGAAGCTTAGCTTTGTTGTGATTGACTGTACAAGTTGATGCCGCTTCGCCGCTCCCGGACGTCGTAGCTGAACCACGAAGGTGTGCTGAGATCATTTGCAATTGATGGGCCATTTCTTGCAACGTCTTTTCAGTGCTTGCGTTCCAGCGTTTCTGATCCTCGGCGTGGGTTTGCAACTGAGTGGTTGTATCTTGGAGGGCCTTGATAGACTCAGAGTGATTAACCATGGTGAAGGAGATCAATGAAAGCATCAATGTCAGGGTTGGTGATATGCAAATAGGAACGATAAAGGAAAAAATAATAGATGAAAGAAATTTTAGATAGAAGCTTGGGATAAAAATTCCAGAGGTTTTTTATATCATCCTCATTACAAAATGACTTATTTATAACTTCTCAAACTAAGAAACGACAAAATCGGTTAGCCTTCCAGGTGTCCTCCTCTCCCTGGAGCTTCTGCGCAATCCCTCCACAGCCTGGGTGGACGCTTGATCATTCTTGGTCGTTGTAGTCCCTTGTAAATCCGTAACAGGAACTAACTCACTTTTCCGATCAAACACCAAACAAACCGTTGACACATTTCTTCTAGCAAACTTACAAGCAACTCACTCTACCTCTGATGAGAGGGAAATAATGACATTTGTCAAGGGATCGACACTAGAAGCAACCAATGTCACATATTCCTCTTGCCATACCGGAAAATTGACATCCCCGGTAAGAAACCACATTCCATTCAGTTCACAAGGACCCCTCCTTGTAATAATGGAAGCACCTAATCCACTCTCCGAAAATGAATTGATTACGATCATGTCCTCAACTCATGAAACTCTCTCTCTTAAAAAAGAACCATTTTCTTCTCTAAAAAACACAAAGATAAAATACTAAAAAATACATGAAATGTAACATCCCAAAATTCAAGTTAGGAGTTTTGGGTAGTTGAATTGGACCAATTTAAAAATTAATTGTGCAATTCAACTAATCGATTAATTACAAGTAAAAGAAATAGATTTTTAATGAATTTGTAACACCCTCAACCCGGTTTAAAAGAAAACCGGAATCGAAGATGTCACTACAAGGAAAACCAGGAAGACTTGAACAAAAAAAAATTTAAACCTTTCAAAACTTAACATGGCAGGTTAACAAAATTCTTCTTTATTATCTAAAAGCTTCTAAGAACAATATATTGTTTAAGAGTTAAGCAATTAGAAATCAAATGATCATCGTAGCATCATCCTTGCACTTCAAGAAACCTGAAAACTCAAACATAATAATTTCGAATTTAAGGATTAAGGAATATCATGTTCACCAATATTAGCATAAGATCATATTAAGGTTAGCTTATAAATTAGGTTTAGACTCGAAAAGCACATGGGTTTACTTATTATACAAGTAATACTTCAATTATTTCAACCATGAAGTGATACCAATCATACTTAGAAACTTCTTTTTATTATAGCAACGTTTTCCAAATCATTTACAAATAGTAAGTTTTTTTATCATCTTATTATAAATTAAGAGGTTGATGGTCAATCCATAACTTAATTTAACATTTGAGCCTAACATTATGCAACTCAACTCAATAACACATTCAAGCAACATTACAACCTGCTAATTTTATTATTATTATTATTATTATTATTATTATTATTATTATTATTATTATTATTGTTGTTGTTGTTGTTGTTGTTGTTGTTGTTGTTGTTGTTGTTGTTGTTGTTGTTGTTGTTGTTGTTGTTGTTGTTGTTGTTGTTGTTGTTGTTGTTGTTGTTGTTGTTGTTGTTGTTGTTGTTGTTGTTGTTGTTGTTGTTGTTGTTTTTGTTTTTGTTTTCCAAACATTCTAGTAATCTACTCTTTTTACAGGAACTCTGAAACAATTCAACCATATAATTCAAATCAACAGGAATTATACCTTATTTATCATTCAACCAAGGCTACCAAAAGCAATCATTCCAAGGCGAACCCAAACTTAATACATTTCAAGCATAGACTTAACAAGGCTATACATGCCAGCATAAAAGACTATAGCATTCAAACAAACCTACAAATTTTATCTTATACAATCATGTAAACCTTATCTAGGCATTCAATCAAGCTCATTATTTTATAGAATTTAATAAAACAATCCTCAAGTTTAAGCTAGAATACGACATGTTCATTTACCATTTTCCATTCATCGAGTTCAATCATACTCAAACATATCATTTTACCTATTAATTCTTAATTAAGCAAGTAGATAATTTATACTTTCTTTTTCTATTAATGGTCATGGCAATCACAATCGTGTTACCAGCATTAGGCAACTATTAACCAAGACTGCCTGTAACTTCCTCCTCAACTAACAAGGCAAACAGATATGTAATTTTGAGACATCTACCCATACATGTTCGAAGCATTCAACCAAATCAAAACATAACATTTAGAATTTCATACATAGATAAAATATTTAATTTTTACATATCAAAATGAAGGTAATTATATGCTTATACATGATTAATGGTGCCACCATCCTAGGAGTACTAACTATGAGAGACCCAACTCTACTTGAATCTCGAGTAACAACTTGAAACCCTTTATCCTGTTTAACTTACACAAGCATTAATTGACCTGCAATGCATGATAATGAATGCATTAGGCTTTTATAGCCTAAGTGAGGTAGTAATGACAAAGTAAAAAAACATTATTCATGATCTTTAATGGCAACCAAGCAATTCAACTATGTAAGTACACAAGAGCTTACCAAGTCTTATGCTCACCAAGAGCTTAACAAAAATTCATAACACTTCCAAGTTCCTTTTTGAATTTCTTATTTGATTGTACATAGTGTTCATGTCTTTTAAAATGTTTGCCTTGGATCACATTTGGTCATGAATGACATTGGTCTGTGTTAAACATGGCCCAAAGCACATAGCAATGGCAATCCTAACTTCTCAACTATCCAACCAAATTGTCGCCAATCTATGTACATCTCCCTTGTTACCTCCTACTATCACCAATATATGTATCACATATAAATGGGGCATCCCCCGAGTCGTAGGTCATGGACCGTAGTCCCAAAGTATACCATGCATCATACCAAAGTGGGCAAGGACTTCAATTGTAGAGACTATCTTATCTTATAATTGAGATTGGGGGAGTATTTTATGGAACAAGTAATCTTGCTTGTTGTTTTGTTTAAATACTAGTAACTTGTATTGAGCTTTTATCCTTTTAGACTTAAGAATTCACAAGTTGTAGGATTAAGAATATTTATTCTTCTTTAAGACTTAGGGTAACATTGATCAGTAGTTAGCTTCAAGTCTTGATACCAGTTAAACATAATCATCCATTAACAATACAACATAGCAAGGCACAAAGTATTTATGCAATGTATAACCAACATGCTATCAAAATGACATGCTATGAATAAGTACCCCTACCCAATTTTCTCTACACGAGCCTTGTGCATTATGTATGTGATTAATGTAACCATCCATGAACATACAATTCCTTAATCTTAGTGCAATGCTAAAAACCGGGATGACACCGTGTCACTCGGGACACAAACAACTACACAAACAACTACACTCACCAAAGTATAATTCAGTAGTTAAGTCTCTAAGTAGCCCAAAATTCACTAACACCTAACATGCCCGAAACAAGCACAATGTTGAATCACTAAACAAAGATATAATCATCACATGCTTCAATCAAATGAACTAATAATCTTACCAACAAGAATCTGATTTCTAACGATCTAAAGGCAACACAATTTTATGATTTTCTTCGCACAATAGCAACTAAACTTATGTTGGGAGAAGAAAGGACTCACCTTCATCCTTAGCTAACCGAAACTAAGCTTGTGATTGAGTGAACATGGCTCAACTCTTCCATGGGTATGGCAACATCTTGCTCTCTCTCTCTCTCTCTCTCTCTCTCTCTCTCTCTCCCTCCCTCCCTCCCTCCTCTCTCTCTCTCTCTCTCTCTCTAATTTGAGAGCATTCGGCCATGGGGAGTGTTGGATTTAATATAAGTCGTTGGATTTTGCCTTGTAAAAAATCAGGCTTGTTGGCCCACATTGTGGGTTGTTATAACTTCTTTCTATTTTAACAACCAAGCTCATTTTAGCCTAACTGATTTGGTTAAGTTTTACCAATATTCGGGTATGGTCTGCTGATCAATATAAATTAGAGTCCATTGACTCTGGCCCAATCGTGGAGATAGAGGCCTACATTTCATTCTTGGTCCTCAACCCATTTTCTCAGTTTCTCTTGTTTTCTGTTTCGAAAAACAAACAAATATATTTTCTTTTCTTCTGAGAGAACTTTCTAGGGTTTTACCGTTTAACATGGTATCAGACGCCGGCCGATTCTTGCTCCGTTGTACTTGTCTTTTGGCGTTCCTCTGAACTTTTTTGCTACTTCGTTGTTGTTGTCTTTCTGGTGTTGTTGCTATTTGTGCTTCCAGTGTTGCCAATAACGAACACGTAGTTGCGATCTGGAGAAGATGACTCTTGGGGATCTATAATTTCTTCTAATCCGGCGAAGGCTTTCACAAATAAGAACGTCAATGTTCTCTTGGATGAATCCAATTTTCTCATCTGGAAGCAGCAGGTTCTCCTCACAGTTCGTAGTCACCGACTTGAGAAATATCTCAAGGGAACGATTGTTGCTCTGGCGGCCATGATTAGGGCTTCCGATGGCACTACTGTTGAAAATGAAGCCTATGAGGAGTTCGCCGCTCAGGATAGCGCTCTTGCATCCTAGCTTCTATCCACGATGAGCCCGAATCTTCTGTCATGAGCCTTCATTTCCGACTTCGGTCCATTCGGAAAGGAGATCTGAGTATGTGTGTTTATATCTCCAAAGTGAAAGAGATTTGTGACGCTTTGGCATCATGTGGTAACCATGTCTCAACAACAGAGCAGATTGCTTCGTTTCTAAATGGACTTCTTTCTAACTACAAACCATTTGTTGTTGTCATCACGGCAAGCCGGGAACCCTATTCCTTAGAAGCTGCTACGTCGATTTTGGTTGATGCTGAGGCACAACAGTCCTTGTTTGATCATGGTCTCGCTTTGCCTATGAGTGCCCACACCGTTCAGTTCACCAATGATACGTCCGGGATCAACAATCTTTCCAGCCAGAACCGTGAGCCTCGTCAGCAATCAGGCTATGGTAGGCAAGGTCGTAATCGCAACAGATATTAGTGCCAGTTGTGTGGCAAGATGGGGCACCTTGTCGATCGATTCTACAAACGGTTTGACCAGTCATTTCCGGGAGTCACAACCACTGCATCTAAGACTCGCACCTTAGAAGGTCCTGTCTCTGCTAATGTGTGTTCATTTGATGCTAATAGTTCCTCTTTTTTTCATGGTACATGGGCTGCTCCCTCTTGTGTTAACTGCTCCTCGATGAACCTTGGTCACGGTTCCCCTACATCAAGCAGTCACAATCAGTGGTTTGTGGACACTAGTGCTACTCATCATGTCACACCAGATGCAACTGGAGTCTCCTCTCCTACAGACTACTTGGGCCTGGTAAGCTTCTTGTTGGAGATGGTAGTGGTCTTCATATTTCAAAAGTTGGTCAGTCTCATTTTGCATCTAATTCTAGAGTTATGTCTCTACATAATTTGCTTGTGGTTCCTCAACTAACAAAAAATTTGCTCTCGGTATCGAAGTTTGCTAGGGATAATATAGTGTATTTTCAATTTCATGCTACACATTGCATTGTGTGTGATGAGGATTCAAGTGAGGTGCTGTTGAGGGGCACTCAAGAAGGTGGTCTCTATGTTTTCAATAATGTTGGTAGTTCTTTACCTACTTCTGCTGAATTGAATGTAGTTCAATTAGGTTGTTCTGTTTTTGAGCTTTGGCATCGTAGATTAGGGCACCCAGCTCAATCTATTGTAGCTCATATTATGAAACAATGTAATATCCAAGTTACTAGTAAGGAAAATAAAATGGAACTTTGTTCTGCCTGTCAACTTGGCAAGGCTCATAAGCTCCTCTTTCTTGACTCTACTATTGTTTATACTAAACCGTTTCAATTATTGTTTACTGATCTGTAGGGTCCAGCTCAAGTGAGCTCTACTAGTTTTTTATATTATGTTGAATTTGTGGATGCCTACTCTCGACATACTTGGTTGTACTTGTTGAAAACCAAATCTTAGGCAATTCATGCTTTCCAATTGTTCTCTAAGATGGTTCACACTCAATTTGAATATGATATCAAGGAGGTTCAAAGTGACTGGGGTGGTGACTATCAGAGTTTGTCTACTGTACTGACTGAAGATGGGATTCGACATCGCATCACATGTCCACATACGTCCGAGCAGAATGGAGTTGTGGAACGCAAACATCGACATGTTGTGGAGCTGGCTGTCACTCTTCTTGATCAAGCTTCCTTGCCCATTCGTTTCTTGTTGTATGTTGTTACATTTGCTGTCTTTCTCATAAATTGTTTGCTTACTAAAGTTCTTGGTAATGTGTCACCTATGGAGAAGTTTCTTGGCCATAAGCCTGACTATGGTTTCATGCGGGTCTTTGGGTGACTGTATTTTCCCTTTATGAGACAATTTTAGTCACAAAAATTTGACTTTCACTCACAGTCGTGTACCTTCCTAGGTTATTGTCCTCAACGCAAAGGCTATCAGTGTCTAACTTCATCTGGCAAGATAGTCATCTATAGGCATGTGGTGTTCAACGAGGATCAGTTCCCTTTTGCAGAGAAAGTTCCCATGTGCCTTGTTGTGTCCACTAAATCCTTCAGGTCCAACCCTTTATATATTGTACCCAACGTGTCCTTGGTTAATAGTCCTACTCATAGTAGTCGCCCCACTCCTCCCACAACTGATAATATGGCTCCATCTGATCCTCCTATCCCCTCCATTCCAAGTGTGTGTACTGATGGATCTCAGGCTCTTCAGGACCAGAATGTTCCTAACCAGGAGTATGGTTCTCCTCTTGTTAATCCTGCAACCTCTGAACACTCTCCCACTTCCTTGCATAATGCTCCTCGCCCCAGTGCAATGTCTAGTGGTTCCTCACCTCGTTTGTCAACATTTGTCTCTCCTTCTAGTCCTGTGCATTCTCTCGTTGTTGAGCCTTCTAGCAGTGTTGCCCCTCAAAATGTTGTTATTGCCTCTTCTTCTCTTGTTGATCTGGTGCCTCCTTCTTCTGCTATGGAGACTCTCGTGGAGTCCTTTCCTGAGAATTCAGAATTTCATGCCCCTGTAGCTTCTGTCCCTTCACTTGCAAACAACCATTCCATGATTACGAGGAGCAATCTGGGAGTCTTCAAACCTAAGATGTTCCTTGCTACTGGCTCGTCTGATGATCATGTCTCTGATAACATTCAGCAAACTCATTCCTCCCCTGCTTGGAAAGAGGTTGTTATGGCTGAATATAATGCTTTGGTAGCCAACGACACTTGGACACTGGTCCCTCTATCTGAAGGTCGGCAGACGGTTGGGTGTAAATGGCTTTTTCGGGTTCAAAGAAATTATGATGGTACGGTTGCTCGTTACAAGGCTCGTTTAGTTACGAAGGGGTTCTCTCAGATTCCCGGACAAGATTATAGAGATACCTTTAAGTCTTGTGATTCGGTTTACCACCGTTAATGTTGTTTTAGCTCTCGCTGTTTCACACAAGTGGCGTCTTCGACAGATAGACGTAAATAATGCAATCCTCAATGGTGAATTAATTGAAGAGGTCTACATGGTGCAACCACCTGGATTTGTACAAACTTCAACTCCTGGTCAACCTCTTGTGTGTAGTCTTCAAAAAGCGTTGTACGGTTTCAAGCAGGTACCAAGACATTGGTACAATAAACTTCGTACTCATTTGTTGGACATTAGTTTTCGACAATCAGGGGCTGATACATCTTTGTTTATTCGTGACAACAAGAATATTGTTTCGTACTTGTTAGTGTACATTGATGTTATCATCTTTACTGACCAATCCGAGACTGACATTGAGAATGTAATCGTCAGTCTAAGTACGAAGTTTGCTTTGAAAGATCTTGGTGACCTTAAATTCTTCCTTGGAATTGAAGTTCAAAGAAATGAGATTCAATTCAACTGAGTCAGAAAAAATATATATTGGAACTCCTTGAGAAAGCTAAAATGAGCCAAGCTAAAGCAACCCCAACTGTAACACCCTGAAAACCACCCTAGTACGAACTATAGAAAACGACAAGAATAACGTAAACATTTGTTGATCTAGTTAAGATTGAAATGAAACCATATTAACCAAGTTATTTCAGGTTATAAATGAATTAAAATGCAACATAAAAATTCACATGTATGTTTCGGTGAGATTATGTAATTATATACATATATGTGTAATATATATACATGAATAATACATGATACTAATAATAATTAAAGTATATATATATATATATATATATATATATATATATATATATATATATATATATATATATATATATATATATATAGGTAATGGGCTGATATCTAAATGAAATTAATAAGGATAATATCCTTAATATAATATATTAAATATCACTTAGTGGAAACACATGGAAACTAGACATTCCATGTGTCTTTGTGATGACCATAAACGGTCACTATGTTTGAAGGCAATAAACAAGTGTTGTCAATCTTTCATTCACTATCTTCTTCATCTTTCATCTATTCTAATAGAAAGCATAGAACCCAAGAGAGAGAGAGAGAGTTTTGAAGGATTATGTGCTGGAAATTATGATACTAATGCATGCATGTTCTTGTAAAAATTCAAGTAAGTATAATTTTGTGTTATTTTGATTAGGGTTATTTTGATGTGTTGATTATGATTTCTTGCTGGAATTAGGATTAGAATCAAGTTAATATGTTGTTTGATAGTTGGGTTTAATAAAATATAGTTGAATTTCTGGAAATTTAAGTAAGAACATGAACTTAGGTTGAATATGCCCAGATTAGGGTTCATGCACTGCCCTGTTTTGTATTGAAAATTCGAATGGGTTAGGGTTCGAATTAGGAAATCTTTTGTAAATAAAAGGTGTATAGATGAATGATTACTATAAGAAAATGGCCTCTTGAGTATGAAAACAACATAGGAAGTGGCTGGAAATTGAATTACAAAAAGACTGCTCAGAATTGAATGAATCTAGAAACTGCTTAGGTTAAATTGTAATTTTGAAAATGTTTAGGGGTTTAATTGATGCCAATAAATTCTGGAAAATTCTTTAGAAACAAGGGAGGTATTGTAGGAATGAAAAATAAATTATTTAGCTTGAATTATATATCAATTGATGGTTTAAATATCATTAGAACACATAGAAGATCAAAATGGACTAGTTTGTAAGGATTGATAATTTGAGGACTTATATGCCCTGTTTTTATGGTTGCTGGAACAAAATATTATGTTAATATGTGAAGGTAAATGTGGTTAAAAGCTCAAGATTAATGGTGTAGTGAAACATAGGTTATAAATGCACTAAAGTCACAAATTAAGCATAGGCATATTAGGTTTCTAAAAATGCCCTATGTTCAAGTAATAAATTGTATTGATAGGGAAATGATAAAATTATGTGCCATGCATGGTTGTAAAGGTGTGTTTATAATATTTCTGGAATGGTAAAGAACTCTTTATTTAGAGTTGTGAGTAAAAAGATATGGCCAGTTGAGTAGAGGTTACTCAAACTGCCAGTTTAGGGGGCAGATTCACTTGTCTAGGTGATTATACTTAAGTAAATGAATTTATATGTTTGAATTAATTACTAATGGATATTGTATATGATATTTTATGTTTTAAGATCACATTGGTGAAGAATTTCAAGAAGATTCAAGGAGTGATCAAGCAAAGAGAAGGGGGAAAGGAATCATCATTAAGGATAACAACTAAGCTTGGAAGTATTTGTGAGTGTAGCTCGTTTAGGGTTGAGATTAGTGTCTCAACCAATGTGTTTATGTTTCTTGGATGACTTAAAATGAAGCACATAATGAAATTAATAATGGATTGGTAAATTTAAATGCTAAGGAAGAAGGACTAAATGAATGAACTATGAACTAGGTGTATGATGCTATCTAGATATGTTAGTTGATGTCTACATGCGTTGCTTTGTGACATGAGCTGTTTGAGCCACTTGAATTGAATTAATGGATGATTTAGATATTGTTTGAAGATGATTATATGATTGAAATAGTGCTAAATGTTTTCTGGAAATTTGATTGAGCATGGCTTGAATGTGCACAATGTAAACATGATTGAATGTGTACATGAATTTGTGATATGTGTTTGATAAACAAGTAAAATGAACTTGTTAGACATAAAAGATCCTTGGTTATTAGTGTCTATAGGTAGAAGGGCATGCCTTAGAGTCATTGAGCTCCTCTGATCTTTGTTATAGGATGATGGTTAGTCACCTATAAACCTGATAAGGTGGTTAGTCACCTTGATAATTGAATGGTGGTAAGTCACCATTGATGCCTATGCATCCTCTGTTATATGTTGAAATGAGAAATTGATACTTTGAGTATCTAAAGTTACATGATACATGAAGACTTGATTACCTATTTCATTAATCATCCAAGCCAAAACATGTATAAATCAATGATATTGTGTAAATGAATAAGTTGAATAATGACCTTAAAGAATTGACATGAATCATGTGCATTGTTTGTTGCTAATACGACTTGATTTATATGTGTTACTTGTTGCCAAGATGAAAATGTTTATATGAGTTGCTTACTGCCAAGTTTAGTATGATTTACATGTATTGGTTGATGGCCAATTTTTATATAACTATGAACATTGCTTGCTGCCCAATTTGACAAGAATTGTATAAGTTGCTTACTGCCCAAATTGGAGTGAATTATGTGAGTTGGCTGTGGCCCAAATTGATATGTTTCATATGAATGATTGTTGCCTTGTTTGATTAGCTTATGAAACTAGTTAAGTTAACTTGATTTTGATGGATTAGCTAGGTGAACTTATATATCCTAAGCCTAGCTAAGTAACCTTGAAGATATGAATAAGACTTTAAAAGATTGAAACTAGTAAATTTTTAGGGCTGCCTCACTAAGTACATTATGTGTACTTATCACTCTCTTTGTTTCCTTCTTCCAAAATAACAAGTTCGTTGATATCCGAAAGTCATTCGTTTTGTTCCGAGAGCTTTGCAAGCCAAGAACAAGTATGATATAATCTTACTTAGTCTCCTAGTTGGTGGCATAATCTAAATTAGTTTGTCATGCATTATTGAACATGTAATTGATAAGTTTGGTTTGTATAAGACTAAGGCATGTTATATTATGTAATGACTTGATGACTGTTTATGTAAATATGGATTTGATGAGGTGAATGATCTATGTTTAAAGTTAACTAAGCTTAGTTTGAATTTGAATAATTTAAGGGGTTCATATGTTTGTAGGATTTGAATGTTTGAGTATTGAATTGATATTAAGCTTGAATATACTTATATGATATATATAGGCATGATGAATTCGGATGAATTAGCATGAGTAAGTTGAGTTCTATGTTTGATTAGGAGCTTGCATGTAACGCCCCGGTTTTGGGCTTAGGAGTTTGGGCGTTGACCGGTTTGGTTAAAGTGATGTTCGAATCTAAAGAGGTGAAATTAGGAAAGCCTAGTTCGGGTTGCATTAAAAATATGGAAAAATGTTCTAAAATCATCTTTTAATATAATTAAGTGAACTGTGAAATCAATTTTGGAAAATGAGTTTTGGAAGTGTGACATTTTGGCTAGTGACCAAAATGTAATTTTCGAAAGTTTGGTGACTGTTTTATAAAGGGTTGAAACTTTGAATCTTTAAGGAGCTATTTACCCAAATGGAGTTTCTCCAGATTTTTCTAAGATATTTTAAGACTAAATTCTGATTTTTAAATGATATTAAAAGTGGAGGGAAAGCCATTTGGCTATTTTGGATATTTTTGCAACCAACTTTTCTCAATTTTCTTTCTCCCATTTTCTCTCAACCCAAACACTTTCTCTCCAAGGAATTTGATCTGATTTTCTCACCTAAATCCCTCCTTTCAACTCTCTTTTGATTCCTAATCAACATATCTTCAAAACCTCTTCAATTGCTACTTCATTCAACAAGGTTTTTGATTCCAAAAAGAGGAGAAACTCAAGTTTGGAGGTAAGAACGTCCTTCTCCTCTAAACTATCAGTTCTTTACTGAAATTCCTAAGTTTTCAATCCTTAATTGATGTTTTATTAAAGTTTTTAAGTGGTGAAATGGATCTTGGCTTATAATGCAAGATTTGGTGATTTTTGGTGATTTTCGTTAGATCTGATTAATCTGTGATTTGAGATGTGTTTTTGATGTTAAATGAACTCTAAATTGATAAGGAATTGAGTTTTGATTAATGCAATCCCGGATAGGTTGAGTTTCCTAAGTTTAGCTTGTGATTCAAGGTTGTTTTTGAGGTGATCTTGTGGATCTGATGTTGCTGGAGGTATAAGGATGTTAATAGGTTGTTTTTAGATGTTATATGATGTTAAAGGATGTGTGGTTTTGCTGGTTTTTGGCTGGGCTTTGTTTAGAAGTGGTTTGGATGCATTTTCGGTTGTGTTTGGTGGCCGAAAATGGTGTGTGGATGAGAGCAGCGAGTTTAGGTGCTTTCATTGAAGCAATTAATGCATGATGATGCATTAATCCTCTGCTTTGATGTGTTGAAACAGGGGAGGCATCTTTGGATCCAAGAGTTGTTGATCCGGAAGCTTGATTTGGTGCTTTGGCTTGAAGCAAAGTGGAATCGGTGAGTGCGTGTGTGAAATTGGGTTTTCGGCTTTGAAACCAATGTCTTGGGAGCTTAGTTTAAGTCTAAACAACTTTGCTAAGCTCAAGTGTAAGTTTTCGGAATTACTCTCTAGTGGTGGCCATGATTTTGTTGTGATGCAAAGTGGTTTATTGCATGTTTTAATTACTGTTTTGAAAGCATGATTTAGCATGGTGTTTGCTGATTTTGTAAGCCATATGTTGAAGGAAACTCTAGGTAGGAGTTCCTTGATTTTGTACATTGATTAAATGTGGTTTGATGCTTTGAAATGCATGATGAAAATGGCTTGGTTTAATGCTTTAAAACAGTGGATTAAATGATGAAAATGATGTATATTGGCAAGTGATGTTTTGAAAAAGGTTAAGGTCACTAAGGTGGTTAAAAGTCCTTGAGTGAGCCTTGTTACTTAAGAACATCAAGGTGGTTAAAAGTCCTTGGATGGTTCTTGTTGCGGACACTAAGGTGGTTAAAAGTCCTTAGGTGATCCTTTCCATGGTGTTTAAAAGTCCATGGGGCCATGGTGTTTAAAAGTCCATGGGGCCAAGGTGTTTAAAAGTCCTTGGGGCCAAGGTGTTTAAAAGTCCTTGGGGTGAATCAAGCTATGGACACAAAGGTGGTTAAAAGTCCTTGTGTGGTCCTCTTTCATGGTGTTTAAAAGTCCATGGCCAAGGTGTTTAAAAGTCCTTGGGGCCAAGGTGTTTAAAAGTCCTTGGGAAATTGATGAACTTGTTTTAATGAAATGGAATCTATCACTTGAGCCAATATGACATGTTATGTTATGAAGCATGAGATGCTTGTTTTAAGTATGCTTTTGAGCATGTGCAAAGGTTGATTTAAAGCATGATTTATAAATGTTTTTAATTGCATTATTGAATGGTTTTTAAGAGCATTCCTCACTAAGCTTTTGCTTACGCTCTCTTTCGTTTTCTTAATTCAATAATGCAGAACATTAGGGAACCTTGAGGGCAGCAAGGAGGGCAAGCATTCAAGTTAAAGTAGAGCTCAATGTATGGAAGGTTTTGTTAGTACATTTTAGCTTTTGGTAATTTGGCAATGGGGGACCAATGTGTATGTTTTGGGAGGTGTTTGGAACTCCCTAAGTATGTTGAGTGATGATATGAATGCTGGTTTTTGTATTGGATCATTACATGCTTGTTTTGGAAGTTTGTGCTTGAATAGCTAGCTTGTGTAGGAAGCATGCCTATAGGTTTGGGGCTTTTTGCATATGATGTTAGTTTGTTGATTTGATGATGCTTATAAGTCTTATATATGTTGAATTGCATGCTGGTAAAGTTTGGTGGCATTTGGAGCATGTTTGAATGATCAATTGCATGTTTTGGAATGCATTTTACTGCAATCTGTGCAGGGCGTTTCGGAACAGTGTGCACCGTTTCGGAACGGGTGCCTTGAATGAACCCAGGCGTCCGAAACGGTAGGCACCGTTTCGAAACGGTTTGGCCACTGCCAGCCCATGTTTCGGAACCTGTTGCGGAACGGCCCGTGTTTCGAAACGAGGTCTACCTGTTTCGGAACGGTCGACCGTTGGGGGCTGACATTGGCAGTTATATGTTTTGAATTGTTTGCATTTTGGTCTTGAAACTTGTTTGTGCAATTGTATGAGTTTGGGAAGTCCTTTTGAGCTGAAATTTCACAGTGAAGCATGAAACCTGACTAATGTCAAGTTGGTAAGATTAATTTGGGTTAAGTCCTTATAATTATCAGAAATTACAATTTGGTCCCTAAAGTTGTAATTTGTTCAATTGGGTCCCTGTTTGATCTCTGATGCTTGTGATCTTTGAGTATGATGTTTGTGTGATCACAATTAGGCTAATGTGCATCTAGACAAGATTAAAAAGAAAAAAAGGTCGTTAATCAAGGTTGACTTTCGGGTTGACTTTGGTTTTCCCCGTGTGACTTTCTTAATTCGGGTCAACCGTCTAGGCCGGGTTAAGGGGGTTACATTTGGTGGTATCAGAGCTGAGTTCTCGAGTAATTGGGAATGAATGTATGCATGATTGAAGTATGTTGGCTTGTATGCTTGTTGTGTGAAAGCATGTTCAGTGGCTTGAGATGTTGATGCAGTTGAGTTGTATGCTGTGATGTTGCATGTTGAGGGTACCCATTGCCAAACAAAAGCTAATGAAATGATGTTGATTTTGAATGAAATTGAGCTTGAATACTTGGATTGCTTACCTTGCTGGGCCTGACTTTGTTTTATTTGCATTGTGATTGCATGGTAAAAGTATGGCACCACGTAGAGAGTTACGAGGTAGTGTGCGAGCTACGGCTCCTAATGAGAACGAGAATGAAGAGAACACGGGTAGTGCGGTGTTACCCCCTCCTCCGCCTGGTGGTGGTGCTGGAGGTGAGAGAGCTGAAGCTGCAGCTGGTGCTGGAGCTGCTGGACCAGAGGTTGGTCAGGGGCAAGCTATGCCTGATATGTCTATGTTGGTACAAGCTATTGCGGGTGCTTTTCGAGCAGCAGTAGCTGGAGCTCAAGGAGATGGGCATCAGGGAGATGCTGGAATTAGACTACCTTTGGAGCGTCTGCGCAGTCTTGGTGGGACTGAGTTCAGGGGTATGTCAGCTGAGAGTTCTGAAGCTTGGCTAGAGAGTACCAAGCGTATCTTGGGTCAGATGAGCTGCACGGATGTGCAAAAGCTAGGTTGTGTTGTGTCCTTGCTGCAGGACGATGCGTATACGTGGTGGACGACCACCATAGCTGGGATGGCTGAAGCTGATGTTACTTGGACATTCTTTCAGAATGTGTTCAAGAGGAGATATCTTGGAGTGAGATATCTTGATGAGAAGAAGCGTGAATTCATGTCTCTTACCCAAGGGAGCATGAGTGTGGCTGAGTATGAAGTGCAGTTTGTGCGACTCAGTCAGTATGCACCGGAGTTGATACCTGATGAGCGAGCAAAGTGCGAGAGGTTCCGTTATGGTCTTGTGACGGATGTGAAAATGTATGTGCTGGCCACTGAATATGATGATTTTGATGTGTTGGTGGGCCGAGCCAAGGACATTGAGATGAACTTGGGTTTATCTGCGAAAGGTGCTGGAGCGAGTTCTGGTAAGAGAGCTGCTGAGTTTAGTTCCGGAGGTGGACGGAACAAGAGGGGACGTGATCAGAGGTATCAGTCCTCAGCCAAGAGGGGTGGTGGTGCACCTGCTAGAGGAGGTAATGCTAGAGCTGATCCTAGTGTTTGTTGGATCTGTAGTTCTCGTGGTCACTTGAAGCGTGACTGTCCTCGTGCTGTGAGGGAGGTGCAAGCTCCTGTTGCGGCAGCTGGGAATGGATGCTGGAATTGTGGTTCTGTAGACCATTTGAGGCGAGATTGTCCGAGGCTGGCTGGTGGCCAAGAGCGTGCTCCTATTGTTGCTGCACCGGAGAGAGGTCGTGGGCGCGGCCGTGGTAATTTCCAGAGGAGAGAGGAAGGTGGTCGTGGAGTAGCCCATGTTGTGGCTATTCAGCCTGAAGGTGGAGGCCAAGCGAGGATGTATGCTCAGCGTGAGGGAAGGAATGATGCAGATGTGATTGCAGGTACCTTTACTTTGCAATCCTTGTCATTGCTTTCTTTGATTGATTCTGGATCTACGCATTCATACATTTTGCGTGAGCATGCTGAATTGCTTGGTTTGCCTGTTGAGTCTTTGGATGTTGGTGTTCGTGTCACTAGTTCTTTTGGTGAAACTGTTGTGACTCGAAAGCTTTATAGAAGGTGTCCTTTGGTTGTTCAAGAACATGTTTTTCATGTTGATCTTATGGAGTTGCCCTTCTATGGTTTTGATGTGATCCTTGGTATGGATTGGCTTGCTGAGCATCGTGCTGTGGTAGATTGTGAAAATAAGCGAGTTTCGTTGAAGCTTGCGGATGATTATGAAGTTTTTGTGGTTGGTGAGAATGTGAAGTTTCTTGCCAATGTGGTGTCTACCTTGGAGGCGAGTAGGATGCTGAGGCAAGGTTGCGAAGCTTATCTAGCTTTTGTGATGAATCCTAGCTCTAAGGAGTTGAGGGTGCAAGATATTAGAGTTGTGAAGGAGTTTCCTGGTGTTTTTCCTGAGGAGTTCCCTGGTTTACCTCCTAATCGCGAGGTGGAGTTTGGAATTGAGCTGTATGAAAATACAACTCCTGTGTCCATTACTCCCTATAGAATGGCGCCTAAGGAGCTGAAGGAGCTGAAGACGCAGTTGCAAGAGTTGCTTGATCGTGGTTTCATCCGGCCGAGTGTGTCACCTTGGGGTGCACCAGTCTTGTTTGTGAAGAAGAAAGATGGCACAATGAGGATGTGCATTGATTACCGTCAGCTGAACAAGTTGACTATCAAGAATCGGTATCCTTTGCCGAGGATTGATGATCTCTTTGATCAATTTCGGGGAGCTGCTGTGTTCTCTAAGATTGACTTGAGGTCAGGGTATTATCAGTTGAAGGTGAAGGATGTGGATGTGCCTAAGACAGCTTTCAGGACAAGGTATGGGCATTATGAGTTTCTTGTGATGTCGTTTGGTTTGACAAATGCTCCTGCTGCTTTCATGGACATGATGAATCGTGTGTTTCATGAATACCTGGATAAGTTCGTTGTGGTGTTCATTGATGATATCCTCGTGTACTCGCGTACTGAGGAGGAGCACGTAGAGCATTTGAGGATTGTTTTGCAAGCTTTGTTGGAGAATCAGCTTTATGCTAAGCTGAGCAAGTGTGAGTTCTGGCTTAAGGAGGTGGTGTTTCTTGGGCATGTGGTCTCAGCTGAAGGGATTCGTGTTGATCCTCAGAAGATTGAGGCAGTGATGAACTGGAAAGTTCCTAAGTCTGTTCATGAGGTCCGTAGTTTCCTTGGTTTGGCGGGATACTATCGGAGGTTTGTGGATGGTTTTTCCAAGATTGCTGCTCTTTTGACGAAGTTGTTGCAAAAGGATGTTAAGTATGAGTGGACGGAAGCGAGACAGCAGGCTTTTGAGAAGCTGAAGGCGGCTTTGACGCAAGCTCCTATCTTGATTCAGCCTGAATCAGGGAAAGAGTTTGTGGTCTATAGTGATGCATCCTATGTTGGTTTGGGATGTGTGCTGATGCAAGAGGGTAAGGTTGTGGCTTATGCATCGCGGCAGTTGAAAGTGCATGAGCGCAACTATCCTACGCATGACATTGAGCTGGCTGCAGTGGTTTTTGCTCTCAAGATCTGGAGACATTATCTGTATGGTGAGAAGTGTACTGTGTACACGGATCACAAGAGTTTGAGGTATTTGATGTCTCAGAAGGAGTTGAATCTTAGACAGCGGCGTTGGTTGGATTTGCATAAGGATTATGATCTGACGATTGAGTATCATCCTAGAAAGGCTAATGTTGTTGCAGATGCCTTGAGTAGGAAGGTAGTTGTTGAGCTGAGGGCTATGTTTGCTAGCTTGAGCATATCGCGAGATGGTGGTCTTGTTGCTGAGTTGCAAGTTAAGCCATCGTTGGTTCAGTTGATCAAGGAAAAGCAGTTGTTGGATGATTCCTTGGTGTCTCATGTTCAAGATATCACGGAGGGTAGACCTTCGGATTTCTGCTTTAATGAGGATGGTGTGTTGTGTTTTGGTAGTCGGATAGTAGTGCCAGCTGATGTTGAGTTGAGGCGTGCTATTCTGACTGAAGGTCATAGTAGTCCTTTTGCTATGCACCCTGGTAGTACTAAGATGTATCGTGATCTTCGTGATGAGTACTATTGGGTGGGTTTGAAGAAGGATGTTGCTGAGTTTGTGAGCAAGTGTTTGGTGTGTCAGCGAGTTAAGGCTGAACATCAGGTTCCTTCTGGGTTGTTGCAACCGTTGAAAATCCCTGAATGGAAGTGGGAAAGGGTTACCATGGATTTTGTATCTGGTTTACCTTTGTCTCCTTCGAAGAAGAATTCTGTTTGGGTGATTGTGGATCGCCTGACGAAGTGTGCGCATTTCTTGCCTGTGCATACTACGTTTTCTTTGGATAAGCTGGCAGAGCTGTACATTGCTGAGATTGTGAGGCTGCATGGTGTGCCTAAGTCGATTGTGTCGGATAGGGATCCGAGGTTCACATCGCGTTTCTGGCAGTGTTTGCATCAAGCTCTGGGTACAAGGTTGCATTTCACTACATCCTATCATCCTCAGTCGGATGGTCAGTCTGAGCGGGTTATCCAGATTTTGGAGGATATGTTGAGGTGCTGCGTGATTGAGTTCCAAGGTTCTTGGGAGAAGCATCTGCCTTTGGTTGAGTTCGCTCTAACAATAGTTATCAGGCGAGTATACAGATGGCACCTTATGAGGCTCTGTACGGGAGGAAGTGTAGGACTTCTCTTTGTTGGGCTGAAACTGGTCAAAAGTTGGTTTCGATGCCGGCTTTGTTGAAAGGGACCACCGAGAAGGTGAAGCTCATTTGTGAACGGTTGAAGGTTGCCTCTGATCGGCAAAAGTCTTACGCGGATTTGAAGCGTAAGGAGATAGAGTATGTGGTGGGTGACCGTGTGTTCTTGAAGGTTTCGCCTTGGAAGAAGGTGATGAGGTTTGGCCGGAAGGGTAAGTTGAGCCCTAGGTACATTGGACCATATGAGGTGGTTGAGCGTGTGGGTCCTGTTGCGTATCGGTTGAGGTTACCTCAAGAGTTGGAAAAGATTCATGATGTGTTCCATGTTTCTATGCTCCGGAAGTATAGATCTGATCCTTCGCATGTGATACCTGTGGAGGAAGTGGTTTTGAATCCGGATTTGACCTATGATGAGGAACCGGTGAAGGTTCTGGATTCGGATAGCAAGGTTCTTCGTGGCAAGACCATTGAATTGGTGAAGGTGTTGTGGAAGCATCGAGGTGTTGAGGAAGCCACGTAGGAGCGGAAGGAAGACATGCTGAAGCAGTTTCCTTGTCTCTTTCCTTCAGGTAAATTTCGAGGACGAAATTTCTTAAGGGGGGGAGAGTTGTAACGCCCCGGTTTTGGGCTTAGGAGTTTGGGCGTTGACCGGTTTGGTTAAAGTGCTGTTCGAATCTAAAGAGGTGAAATTAGGAAAGCCTAGTTTGGGTTGCATTAAAAATATGGAAAAATGTTCTAAAATCATCTTTTAATATAATTAAGTGAACTGTGAAATCAATTTTGGAAAATGAGTTTTGGAAGTGTGACATTTTGGCTAGTGACCAAAATGTAATTTTCGAAAGTTTGGTGACTGTTTTATAAAGGGTTGAAACTTTGAATCTTTAAGGAGCTATTTACCCAAATGGAGTTTCTCCAGATTTTTCTAAGATATTTTAAGACTAAATTCTGATTTTTAAATGATATTAAAAGTGGAGGGAAAGCCATTTGGCTATTTTGGATATTTTTGCAACCAACTTTTCTCAATTTTCTTTCTCCCATTTTCTCTCAACCCAAACACTTTCTCTCCAAGGAATTTGATCTGATTTTCTCACCTAAATCCCTCCTTTCAACTCTCTTCTGATTCCTAATCAACATATCTTCAAAACCTCTTCAATTGCTACTTCATTCAACAAGGTTTTTGATTCCAAAAAGAGGAGAAACTCAAGTTTGGAGGTAAGAACGTCCTTCTCCTCTAAACTATCAGTTCTTTACTGAAATTCCTAAGTTTTCAATCCTTAATTGATGTTTTATTAAAGTTTTTAAGTGGTGAAATGGATCTTGGCTTATAATGCAAGATTTGGTGATTTTTGGTGATTTTCGTTAGATCTGATTAATCTGTGATTTGAGATGTGTTTTTGATGTTAAATGAACTCTAAATTGATAAGGAATTGAGTTTTGATTAATGCAATCCCGGATAGGTTGAGTTTCCTAAGTTTAACTTGTGATTCAAGATTGTTTTTGAGGTGATCTTGTGGATCTGATGTTGCTGGAGGTATAAGGATGTTAATAGGTTGTTTTTAGATGTTATATGATGTTAAAGGATGTGTGGTTTTGCTGGTTTTTGGCTGGGCTTTGTTTAGAAGTGGTTTGGATGCATTTTCGGTTGTGTTTGGTGGCCGAAAATGGTGTGTGGATGAGAGCAGCGAGTTTAGGTGCTTTCATTGAAGCAATTAATGCATGATGATGCATTAATCCTCTGCTTTGATGTGTTGAAACAGGGGAGGCATCTTTGGATCCAAGAGTTGTTGATCCGGAAGCTTGATTTGGTGCTTTGGCTTGAAGCAAAGTGGAATCGGTGAGTGCGTGTGTGAAATTGGGTTTTCGGCTTTGAAACCAATGTCTTGGGAGCTTAGTTTAAGTCTAAACAACTTTGCTAAGCTCAAGTGTAAGTTTTCGGAATTACTCTCTAGTGGTGGCCATGATTTTGTTGTGATGCAAAGTGGTTTATTGCATGTTTTAATTACTGTTTTGAAAGCATGATTTAGCATGGTGTTTGCTGATTTTGTAAGCCATATGTTGAAGGAAACTCTAGGTAGGAGTTCCTTGATTTTGTACATTGATTAAATGTGGTTTGATGCTTTGAAATGCATGATGAAAATGGCTTGGTTTAATGCTTTAAAACAGTGGATTAAATGATGAAAATGATGTATATTGGCAAGTGATGTTTTGAAAAAGGTTAAGGTCACTAAGGTGGTTAAAAGTCCTTGAGTGAGCCTTGTTACTTAAGAACATCAAGGTGGTTAAAAGTCCTTGGATGGTTCTTGTTGCGGACACTAAGGATAACAACTAAGCTTGGAAGTATTTGTGAGTGTAGCTCGTTTAGGGTTGAGATTAGTGTCTCAACCAATGTGTTTATGTTTCTTGGATGACTTAAAATGAAGCACATAATGAAATTAATAATGGATTGGTAAATTTAAATGCTAAGGAAGAAGGACTAAATGAATGAACTATGAACCAGGTGTATGATGCTATCTAGATATGTTAGTTGATGTCTACATGCGTTGCTTTGTGACATGAGCTGTTTGAGCCACTTGAATTGAATTAATGGATGATTTAGATATTGTTTGAAGATGATTATATGATTGAAATAGTGCTAAATGTTTTCTGGAAATTTGATTGAGCATGGCTTGAATGTGCACAATGTAAACATGATTGAATGTGTACATGAATTTGTGATATGTGTTTGATAAACAAGTAAAATGAACTTGTTAGACATAAAAGATCCTTGGTTATTAGTGTCTATAGGTAGAAGGGCATGCCTTAGAGTCATTGAGCTCCTCTGATCTTTGTTACAGGATGATGGTTAGTCACCTATAAACCTGATAAGGTGGTTAGTCACCTTGATAATTGAATGGTGGTAAGTCACCATTGATGCCTATGCATCCTCTGTTATATGTTGAAATGAGAAATTGATACTTTGAGTATCTAAAGTTACATGATACATGAAGACTTGATTACCTATTTCATTAATCATCCAAGCCAAAACATGTATAAATCAATGATATTGTGTAAATGAATAAGTTGAATAATGACCTTAAAGAATTGACATGAATCATGTGCATTGTTTGTTGCTAATACGACTTGATTTATATGTGTTACTTGTTGCCAAGATGAAAATGTTTATATGAGTTGCTTACTGCCAAGTTTAGTATGATTTACATGTATTGGTTGATGGCCAATTTTTATATAACTATGAACATTGCTTGCTGCCCAATTTGACAAGAATTGTATAAGTTGCTTACTGCCCAAATTGGAGTGAATTATGTGAGTTGGCTGTGGCCCAAATTGATATGTTTCATATGAATGATTGTTGCCTTGTTTGATTAGCTTATGAAACTAGTTAAGTTAACTTGATTTTGATGGATTAGCTAGGTGAACTTATATATCCTAAGCCTAGCTAAGTAACCTTGAAGATATGAATAAGACTTTAAAAGATTGAAACTAGTAAATTTTTAGGGCTGCCTCACTAAGTACATTATGTGTACTTATCACTCTCTTTGTTTCCTTCTTCCAAAATAACAAGTTCGTTGATATCCGAAAGTCATTCGTTTTGTTCCGAGAGCTTTGCAAGCCAAGAACAAGTATGATATAATCTTACTTAGTCTCCTAGTTGGTGGCATAATCTAAATTAGTTTGTCATGCATTATTGAACATGTAATTGATAAGTTTGGTTTGTATAAGACTAAGGCATGTTATATTATGTAATGACTTGATGACTGTTTATGTAAATATGGATTTGATGAGGTGAATGATCTATGTTTAAAGTTAACTAAGCTTAGTTTGAATTTGAATAATTTAAGGGGTTCATATGTTTGTAGGATTTGAATGTTTGAGTATTGAATTGACATTAAGCTTGAATATACTTATATGATATATATAGGCATGATGAATTCGGATGAATTAGCATGAGTAAGTTGAGTTCTATGTTTGATTAGGAGCTTGCATGTAACGCCCCGGTTTTGGGCTTAGGAGTTTGGGCGTTGACCGGTTTGGTTAAAGTGATGTTCGAATCTAAAGAGGTGAAATTAGGAAAGCCTAGTTCGGGTTGCATTAAAAATATGGAAAAATGTTCTAAAATCATCTTTTAATATAATTAAGTGAACTGTGAAATCAATTTTGGAAAATGAGTTTTGGAAGTGTGACATTTTGGCTAGTGACCAAAATGTAATTTTCGAAAGTTTGGTGACTATTTTATAAAGGGTTGAAACTTTGAATCTTTAAGGAGCTATTTACCCAAATGGAGTTTCTCCAGATTTTTCTAAGATATTTTAAGACTAAATTCTGATTTTTAAATGATATTAAAAGTGGAGGGAAAGCCATTTGGCTATTTTGGATATTTTTGCAACCAACTTTTCTCAATTTTCTTTCTCCCATTTTCTCTCAACCCAAACACTTTCTCTCCAAGGAATTTGATCTGATTTTCTCACCTAAATCCCTCCTTTCAACTCTCTTTTGATTCCTAATCAACATATCTTCAAAACCTCTTCAATTGCTACTTCATTCAACAAGGTTTTTGATTCCAAAAAGAGGAGAAACTCAAGTTTGGAGGTAAGAACGTCCTTCTCCTCTAAACTATCAGTTCTTTACTGAAATTCCTAAGTTTTCAATCCTTAATTGATGTTTTATTAAAGTTTTTAAGTGGTGAAATGGATCTTGGCTTATAATGCAAGATTTGGTGATTTTTGGTGATTTTCGTTAGATCTGATTAATCTGTGATTTGAGATGTGTTTTTGATGTTAAATGAACTCTAAATTGATAAGGAATTGAGTTTTGATTAATGCAATCCCGGATAGGTTGAGTTTCCTAAGTTTAGCTTGTGATTCAAGGTTGTTTTTGAGGTGATCTTGTGGATCTGATGTTGCTGGAGGTATAAGGATGTTAATAGGTTGTTTTTAGATGTTATATGATGTTAAAGGATGTGTGGTTTTGCTGGTTTTTGGCTGGGCTTTGTTTAGAAGTGGTTTGGATGCATTTTCGGTTGTGTTTGGTGGCCGAAAATGGTGTGTGGATGAGAGCAGCGAGTTTAGGTGCTTTCATTGAAGCAATTAATGCATGATGATGCATTAATCCTCTGCTTTGATGTGTTGAAACAGGGGAGGCATCTTTGGATCCAAGAGTTGTTGATCCGGAAGCTTGATTTGGTGCTTTGGCTTGAAGCAAAGTGGAATCGGTGAGTGCGTGTGTGAAATTGGGTTTTCGGCTTTGAAACCAATGTCTTGGGAGCTTAGTTTAAGTCTAAACAACTTTGCTAAGCTCAAGTGTAAGTTTTCGGAATTACTCTCTAGTGGTGGCCATGATTTTGTTGTGATGCAAAGTGGTTTATTGCATGTTTTAATTACTGTTTTGAAAGCATGATTTAGCATGGTGTTTGCTGATTTTGTAAGCCATATGTTGAAGGAAACTCTAGGTAGGAATTCCTTGATTTTGTACATTGATTAAATGTGGTTTGATGCTTTGAAATGCATGATGAAAATGGCTTGGTTTAATGCTTTAAAACCGTGGATTAAATGATGAAAATGATGTATATTGGCAAGTGATGTTTTGAAAAAGGTTAAGGTCACTAAGGTGGTTAAAAGTCCTTGAGTGAGCCTTGTTACTTAAGAACATCAAGGTGGTTAAAAGTCCTTGGATGGTTCTTGTTGCGGACACTAAGGTGGTTAAAAGTCCTTAGGTGATCCTTTCCATGGTGTTTAAAAGTCCATGGGGCCATGGTGTTTAAAAGTCCATGGGGCCAAGGTGTTTAAAAGTCCTTGGGGCCAAGGTGTTTAAAAGTCCTTGGGGTGAATCAAGCTATGGACACAAAGGTGGTTAAAAGTCCTTGTGTGGTCCTCTTTCATGGTGTTTAAAAGTCCATGGCCAAGGTGTTTAAAAGTCCTTGGGGCCAAGGTGTTTAAAAGTCCTTGGGAAATTGATGAACTTGTTTTAATGAAATGGAATCTATCACTTGAGCCAATATGACATGTTATGTTATGAAGCATGAGATGCTTGTTTTAAGTATGCTTTTGAGCATGTGCAAAGGTTGATTTAAAGCATGATTTATAAATGTTTTTAATTGCATTATTGAATGGTTTTTAAGAGCATTCCTCACTAAGCTTTTGCTTACGCTCTCTTTCGTTTTCTTAATTCAATAATGCAGAACATTAGGGAACCTTGAGGGCAGCAAGGAGGGCAAGCATTCAAGTTAAAGTAGAGCTCAATGTATGGAAGGTTTTGTTAGTACATTTTAGCTTTTGGTAATTTGGCAATGGGGGACCAATGTGTATGTTTTGGGAGGTGTTTGGAACTCCCTAAGTATGTTGAGTGATGATATGAATGCTGGTTTTTGTATTGGATCATTACATGCTTGTTTTGGAAGTTTGTGCTTGAATAGCTAGCTTGTGTAGGAAGCATGCCTATAGGTTTGGGGCTTTTTGCATATGATGTTAGTTTGTTGATTTGATGATGCTTATAAGTCTTATATATGTTGAATTGCATGCTGGTAAAGTTTGGTGGCATTTGGAGCATGTTTGAATGATCAATTGCATGTTTTGGAATGCATTTTGCTGCAATCTGTGCAGGGCGTTTCGGAACAGTGTGCACCGTTTCGGAACGGGTGCCTTGAATGAACCCAGGCGTCCGAAACGGTAGGCACCGTTTCGAAACGGTTTGGCCACTGCCAGCCCATGTTCCGGAACCTGTTGCGGAACGGCCCGTGTTTCGAAACGGGGTCTACCTGTTTCGGAACGGTCGACCGTTGGGGGCTGACATTGGCAGTTATATGTTTTGAATTGTTTGCATTTTGGTCCTGAAACTTGTTTGTGCAATTGTATGAGTTTGGGAAGTCCTTTTGAGCTGAAATTTCACAGTGAAGCATGAAACCTGACTAATTTCAAGTTGGTAAGATTAATTTGGGTTAAGTCCTTATAATTATCAGAAATTACAATTTGGTCCCTAAAGTTGTAATTTGTTCAATTGGGTCCTTGTTTGATCTCTGATGCTTGTGATCTTTGAGTATGATGTTTGTGTGATCACAATTAGGCTAATGTGCATCTAGACAAGATTAAAAAGAAAAAAAAAAGGTCGTTAATCAAGGTTGACTTTCGGGTTGACTTTGGTTTTCCCCGTGTGAGTTTCTTAATTCGGGTCAACCGTCTAGGCCGGGTTAAGGGGGTTACATTGCATATATGTTTGTTTTGTTTCTTGTTATAATTCAAATGGTAAGGTTGATAGCATCAATGTATGTATACATAATTAGGAAGTAAAATGATAGTTATGTTGATATATATAGGTTGTATTTCGAATGGATCACGTGTATATAAGATTACTAGTCGAATGTTTAAATGAGATTAGTTAGGTTGTTTTAGTTCCTATATGAGATATAAGCATGTAATTAGGTTCTATTGAAGTGTAGTTGAATGTATACAAACATATAATCGATTGATTGTTTGTTCTTAATTGTTTAAATGTATACACGATTGAGTTATGTAATAAGTCATGTTATATGTTAAGTTAAGAAGCTAAGTTATATGATAAGAAAATTTTAAAATAACCCACTTTTGTTTAAATGATTTTGTGTATATGTTTTGATTACTTGGTTGTATGATCACTTGTAGAAAATCATATAGTGGATTGGTTGATATGTTTGCCAAGCATGTGTATTTTGTTATATGTTTCTTATTGTTGGAATGTGACATCTCTCGTTCTTAACCGGGCGAGGGGTGTTACACCAACTCCGATGATGTCCACTTCCAAGTTGATTCAAGAAGCTGGAAGTCCTACACTTGACCCACATGAATATCGAAGTCTTGTTGGGGCTTTGCTCTACATCCGCCACACTCAACCCGATATTGCCTTCAGTGCCAATAGAGTTGCGCAATTCATGCACAAACCATGTGAAAGGAACCTTGTTGTTGTTCAACAAATTCTTTGGTACCTTGCTGGTACCCTTACGTTTGGCTTGTTGTTCACTACATCAGACTCATGCCTTCAAAATGTTGTTGCCCATACTGATGTCGATTGGGGCAGTGACTTGGATGATCGTCGCTTAACAACTAGGTATTGTGTATACATTGACAATTATTTAGTAGCTTGGAGTTCCAAGAAGCAAAAGTCAGTTTCTTGCTCGACAACTGAAGCTGAGTATCGTTGTATTGTGGATGCTACCTCCGAAGTTATATGGGTCATTGTTGTTTTACATGATATAGGTATGTGTTCGTCTACGGTTCCGGTTATATGGAATGTCAATACAAGTGCTGTTGCAATTTCTGCCAATCCAGTGTTGCATTCTCGGTCCAAGCACGTCGAATTAGACATTCATTTTGTTAGGGAAAGAATTTCGGAAGCACAGTTGCAAGTGAACTATGTTCCAGCTGAACATCAAGGTGATGATGGTCTCACTAAGCCTTTGTCCAAGTCCTACTTTCAAATGTTTCGTCACAAGATGGGTGTCCATGAGACCCTTTACTGATTGGTTTCTACCGGAAGGGGAGCGGGGAGAATGTTGGATTTAATATCAGTCGTTGGGTTTTGCCTTGTAAAAATTCAGGCTTGCTAGCCCACCTTGTGGATTGTTATAACTTCTTTCTATTTTAACAACCAAGCTCATTTTAGCCTAACCGATTTGGTTAAGTTTTACCACAATTCGGGTATGGTCTGCTGAGAAATATAAATAAGAGTCTATTGACTCTGGCCCAATCGTTGAGATAGAGGCCTACATTCCATTCTTGGTCCTCAGACCATTTTTTCAGTTTCTCTTGTTTTTCTGTTTCGAATAACAAACAAATATCTTTTCTTTTCTTCTAAGAGAACATTCTAGGGTTTTACCATTTAACAGGGAGGAAGGGGGTGATTCATTGAATATCCTCCACCAAAACCGACCCCTTCTACAAGTGCCTTCCTTCATGGATGGCGCATGTACTCATCCTTGTAATGAGGAAGAGTTTACATGCAAGCATCCTTTTTTTCAAGGTTTTCGATTTGATCCTCTAAAAAAAGACTAACAAAGTTTCCATGTTTCTGTTTTGGGTCCATCATCTATTCAATTGGCTATTTCATAAGTACTTAAATTCAATTCAAGACGTCTTCGAATACGTGACATACTTCTAGGCTATATTTCGGGGTATTTCAAAATTTAATTTGATCAATTGAGGATGGAAATCCTCTACCCTTTTCGGTGCCCTACTTATGTCCCACACTCAAAATTAGCTTTAAGGTTTAGGGTTTAGGGTTTTAGGTTAGGGGTTTTGGTTAGGGTTTAAGGAATTTAGGGTAGGGTGTAGGGTGTATGGTTTAGGATTTAAAATTTAAGGTTAGAACTTAGAATTTAATTTTGTTGTGTTTTTTAGTGTTGGGGCATAAGTAGGGCACCGAAAAGGACAGATGATTTTTATCCTTCAATTGATATGAAAATAATTTGGTTTATTTAATAATTATGTTAAACATAGAGGATTTTTATCCTTCAAGGTTTTCGATTTGATCCTCTCAAAAAAGACTAACAAAGTTTCTATGTTTCTGTTTTGGGTCCATCATCTATTCAATTGGCTATTTCATAGGTACTTAAATTCAATTCAAGACGTCTTCGAATACATGACATACTTCTAGGCTATATTTCGGGGTATTTCAAAATTTAATTTGATCAATTGAGGATGGAAATCCTCTACCCTTTTCGGTGCCCTACTTATGTCCTACGCTCAAAATTAGCTTTAAGGTTTAGGGTTTAGGGTTTTAGGTTAGGGGTTTTGGTTAGGGTTTAAGGAATTTAGGGTAGGGTGTAGGGTGTATGGTTTAGGATTTAAAATTTAGGGTTAGAACTTAGAATTTAATTTTGTTGTGTTTTTTAGTGTTGGGGCATAAGTAGGGCACCGAAAAGGGCAGATGATTTTTATCCTTCAATTGATATGAAAATAATTTGGTTTATTTAATAATTATGTTAAACATAGCGGATTTAATTGAAAGACTTTTAATAAAGCCAATTAGGATTTTTTTTATTGGAAAAGTGGCTACTTTATAAATGTTTTACAATAAATTAGATGACTAAAATAGAAAGAGGAACAAGTTAAGAAACCTTAAGGAATAATCAACTATTTTGTATTTTATTTCTAATTTCCCTCTTATTTTACAATACTAATTAATGTTAGTCATTTTCTTATGGAAGAATATTTTCTCAATATTTTCTATCATCTTTGATTTTATTTTCCTATCTACCAAGGTTAACTAAAGTTTCTTATTGAAATTCCACATGTTTTGTATCTCTAATCTATTGTTATTTATGGCTTTTGAAGTTAAAACATGATTTAATTGAGTAAATTGCATTTTGGTTGATTCATTGGTGGATTAAGTTATTCTTTATTAAACCTTGAGTTTTGATATAATCTTAATGTTTGTTAATAACCTAATATCAATTTATTGTATTTTATTATTATTATTATTATTATTAAACAAAATTGAAAAAACTAAAAATACTAATTAAATAAATAAAGGCATGTGTTTATTAATATATAAAAGAGTCCATTTACATAAACACCAAAAAATTATACATATATGTGGCACGTTTTGAGCCTAAATAATCTTAAAGTCTAATCTGACAACAAAATCCCTAATACTTTCATTCTTCCACAGCCGAATCTGGTGCGTTGGATCGAAGACGATCGTGCGACCCATATTGCTTCACCAAAGGAAACCCTAACAAGCCCACTTTTTGGTACCGCGCTGCAATACTCATGGCCGTTGGATAGGGAATGAAACGAACGGTCCAGATCACACCAATGGGAGAATCCCTAGCTACTCCATTGATGGTATGGCGCCGTACCACCTACAACCGCCAAATCTAGGGCACATCAAACGACCATGATTGCTCCTTGTGCGTGTGCAATCCACGCGCAACTCTTCGACTACCTCACGCGCGCGTGCAAGGACGACACGTCCATCTTTTCCTCTTTCGACATGCACCCACGTGCCTGACCGCTCAACTCCTACACACCATCTATCGCTCTCGTCGTCATCTCCCTCCCAATCGAGAAAACCGACGACATGCAGACTAAAAGAGTCAGAACATCAAAAAACTTAAAACGACAAAAAGAAAAAAGACAAAAAGAAAGAGAAAGCTAATCAGAACCACAATCGGATACAAACAAAATACATGGAGCAACCGATAGCTTTTTACTTAGGATTTCTTTTTTTCTTTTGAGATCATGAAATATTTCGGCAATTTTAGAGCAATAATCCTTTTTTAATTATTATTTGGGAAAATGGCTCCCAAAAAATATTATTTGGCAAAATGACCTCCAAACTTGCCATGTCGGTGGACCTCGCGTTGTGTAGGGTGCGAGGTCGGATATCGCGTTCTGCACAACGCGATTTCCGTCTACGTGGCCTTGTTGTTTGTGTTAACGGTTTTACAGGACCTCGCGTTCTGCAGAACGCGAGGTCCACGAGAATTTGAAAGGGCGGCTAAATATATCGCACAGACCTCGCGTTCTGCAGGACGCGAGTTCTGTGCAACAGTGGCCTGAAGAACAGGGGAAAACAAGTGTGGGTAAGCATGTTCGAGCCCAATTTCGGGCGTGTAAATCGTATATTTTTAGCGATCATCGAGTTTGGGGTCGCAGTACTGGAAATTCTCTATCGTATGATACCAACATGGTTAATTTCTGTCCATTCTACAATGGTTTAAAATGAATTTGAAAACCCTATGTTATCATCCTTTTTATAATGAAGTTGCATTTGAACAAATGTCGATTTTCGGTTTAGTAATCCCATAAAATTTATTTAAAACTGAAATTAAATAAACATTTTAAAGTTTAATTATAATAGGTAAACAAAATTATAATACGGCATTATAAAAATCAAATGTGTGGAATATAAATATTAAAAACATAAGTACAAAGCAGTAAAAGAAAAGACTAAAAATGCCTATGTCCACCCGTTCCGCAGTCGGGTGGATGACGATCACGAGCCGGATACCTCCGTCCATCGTGTGGTGGTCCCTGGTCCCCATCATCCTGAACATCGTGTGCGATATGCGGATCTGTGCTGGACCTAGGCGGGGAGTAAAACAAGCTACTCATCGGCGTACTCTCCACAATGCGAAAGTCATACAGGGATTGCAACTGTGGATAATCTATAAGCTGAAGGTCAGTCATGGGCGTATGGGGACGATAGGCATCGGAGGAGCCAGAAGATGATGCCCCAGCAGTGTCATGTCGTGGTCTCGGACTACGCTGCGTCGACTGCCTCTAGCTCTGGCTCTGGGTCGCTCGACGGGTGCCGCGTGGGCGGTTTTGGGGTTGCTGGGAAGCCCTGCATCGCGCTCGGCCTGAGCAAGGATATGCGGCAGCCAATTGAGCCTATACCACTGGTCATAATTGAAAGCGACCAAATCAGCCCCTTCCATAATTTGTTGGAGAAGCAGCGGGCGTTGGGCAAATCGATTACCCCAAATCGCTATCCAGGGAGCGTGGTACTCGGACTAGTCAACCTTCGTCTTCCCATGGCGCGTAAGATTGTAGAAGCGGTCCATATTTTGCGGAACGGCTGGAACATTTTGGAAGAACCTGAACTGTCGAAGAACCCTATCCGTAGCATGCCACACGCAGATTTTGTAGTTGAGCAGCGGCACGACGGAAATCCAGAGGTGTTGGTCAAGCGGAATATCCGGTGGAGTAATCTTCCGAATCTCCTCTGAATCGTAGGGCCTCCACACGAACTAAAAAGAATGAAAACATTTGTAACGATTATATGAAATATTATTGGAAAATAGTATGAAAAAATTCAAATTAATTTTCGAATTACCTCTTCCTCTGTCAAGCCATCGAAAGCATGCCTGAATTCTTATTGGGAATTCGGCAGGCCGGTGTGGGTCAGTGTGCCGCTCCACCTATAATTAATGAAAAAAAATCGTTAAATAAAATAATTTAAAAATAAAAAATATAGTAGATTACGTAGTACCTCCGTAGAAGCAGAAATAACATAGCAGTGGGCTGTCTAAGCTGTGGTCTCAAAATAGGCATCCGAAATCAAACCCAAGCCTGTAGGAGTAAACAACATCCTCCCATCGATGATCTTGAGGCGTCAATGTTTCTGCAGAGCTCTCTGTAAAGAAACACCAAGACAGCTGATCCTCAAGATTTTCTTCCAGGCTCATTTAAATCTGTAAGATGATGAAGCCATATCACGTGCACCTTTGTGCGGGATTTTTCTGGCATTAATATCCCGCCAATAATGTGCAAGATGTGGGCACACGCACACCGCTGTGAAAATAAAGATTTAATGAAGACATCCTAACTAAAAAAATTGTAAGTTCATCCTAAATTTAATAAAGGCATCCAAAAAAATTAGTAAAGGCATCCTAATTTGCAAATAAATATTTCTAACTTCATCCTAAATATTTAATGAAGGCATCCTAAATATTTAATAAAGGCATCCTAATTTTTAACTAAATATTTGTAATTGCACCCTAAATTTATTAAAACGATCCTAAATATTTAATGAAGCCATCCTAAAAATTTCATAAACCATCGTAATGTTCAAATAAATATTTTTAGTTTCATCATAAATTTAATAAAAGCATACTAAATATTTAATAATGACATCCTACTTTTTAAATAGAAAAATTACCTGAAGTGTAACTTCATCCACATCGGGGGGAGGGGTTCCAAAGTGAGCCTCCAAATATGATAGGTCGATTTTTCCACCGTCCCACACTTCCTCACGGGGCATCACACCCATTTGTTCAGCAAATAGAGTTGGCCAATCAGCCAACGCTACACCAGTAATAACGCTGCCGTCTGTAGGCAACCCCAGAAGGTAGGGAACATCCTCTAGCGTGATTGTTGCCTCGCCAAATGGAAGATGAAACGTGTGCGTCTCGGGCCTCCACCGTTTTGTCAGTGCGCTGATCAACGATGGTTTTACCTTCACCCCCTATATACCGTGCTATGTGGCCAAAATCGGCGCGCTGAATCCACTCCATAATAGCATCAACGGGTGGGGTGTTGATACGGTTAAGGTAACATTGTAAATTACGTTCGTATCCCTTCAAAAAAAAGTTAGTAAAATAAAAAATATAATTTAAAAAATTAAAAAAATAATATGGAAAAGCAATACCGATGGATCTCTTCTTCAATATTGATTGCAGTGAGTCACCTTGTTGCATAATAAAGGCTCCATTATATCGAATGAAATATAAAAATTGCCGATAATTTGTTGTAAAAAAGCTGAAGAACTCGCGTTCTGTGGTTGATATGGGGGGTAGGGCCTCCAATTTATAGAAGACCTCGCGCTCTTTGGGATGCGATGTAAATGAACCTCGCGTTCTGTAGAACGCGATATCCATATACCTCGCATCCTATAGAACACGAGGTTCATTGAAAAGGTGCGTCACGGAACAGACGCGTGAACTGAACGGTCAGAAGTGACCTCGCGTCCTATAAAACGCGAGTTTCTAAAGACCTCGCGTTCTACATGACGCGAGGTCGTGGGGTTTTTTAAAAGATAACTTCTCAGGCGGGAAAGTCATTTAATAATCTTAATAATAATATCAATAATAATAATAATAATAATAATAATAATAATAATAATAAAACTAATAATAATAAAAAGCAGAATAAAATTATTATTATTAATAATAGTAAATATATAATAATAATAATAATAATAATAATAAACATAATGATAAAAGTATTTAAATATATAATAATAATAACACACAATATGTTGTCATTAGTAACTACAAATAACGACATAGCGCAATATTTGGGAAATTAGTTTGAAAAAAACTTCCCAAATACGCGCTATGTTGCCATTAGTAGCTGCAATCAAAAATTGCTTACGTGAATATGATGACGTATATACGCAACTACAAAAACTGCAAATATTTAGACATGATTTCTGTGGGTGCTCCTTGCCTCCCAAAGAGTTTGCTATTTATAGAGGGAGGTGAATCTGCTGACGTGGCAATCTCGCGTTCTGTAGGACGCGAGGTCCTTTGAACCTCGCGTTGTACAGAACGCGAGGTCATTTAGATGTTGGTATATATATATATATATATGCACGACAATGGAATTTCTTAACCAGTGAAGTTTTTCTCAGTTGAATATGAGTTCGTGTCATGCTGTGTTTTTTGTAGTTGAAATTTGTTTATCAGAAATATTGTTCCTTTATGATAGTTGGAGTTCACTTAAAGATTTGTGTTCCGCGAGGTTCATTGAATAATATTTACCGACATATCGCAATATTTGGGAGGTTGTGGGCGGCTGCGTCCCCTTCAATGGAAGCTTCTGTAGCCAGCGTCGAGAGGATCCTCGGGTACAGTTTTGAAACGAAATGACTTTTAGAAGCGAGGGCGGATTCAGATCGACCATGTTGCATATGTAGCCCTATTTTGAAAATGCGGCCGGTGCCAATTACATTTGCTAATGTGGATCAAAGCTGCTACCATTTCAGAAGAAATCTGATTATCGCGCTCTGCTTCTTTCACTCGGGACCTCCGATCACATTTGCCCACCAACATATCGCAATATTTGGGAGCTTGTGGGCGGGTGTCATTCACCACAAAGTAGTGCCTTGAGAGTTTCCAGGAAAACTTTCGAGTCACTTCTTGGGGACTCTTCTCTGAAATTCGCAGCTTGCCCGCACAATCTACAAAAAGTCCAGAGTTCAAGAAGTGATTAGAAAGACTAGACCTTTGCTTTCTTTTCTAAGCATACCTCCAATCACATTTGTCCACCGAACTATTTTGCATATACTGTTTCGACTTTTGTAGATATTTTATCGAGTTGTCTCAATTTACTTATTAAAGAATACATGTTGAACGTTTTGTTAAATGAAATGTGAATTAAAGTTTTCATTCGAGTTAAATTTACTTATGTTGTGTTTTTTCTTTACTATAAATACCCATCATTTAATATAAATATCGAACAATTCCACCATCATTTCGAATGAACGATAACATAGACAATGTCACTTATGTTGGGAGCTAGCGTTAAATGACTTACGGACATCTCCAAATGTCTGAAATATTCAAACATGTTTTCAATTATTCAAACATAACACGTGTATACAGTAGGACTATTATTAACTCTGAGAAAAGGGACCTCGCGTTTCATAGAACGCGAGGTCTGAAGAACCTCGCGTTTTACAGAACGCGAGTTCACTTTGATTCTGTTGAGATCAGCACGCGAGTTTGATCTATATATATGCATGCGGATGGATTTTCGTAACCAACATAAGTTTTTCATGATTTCCTGCATATGCTGGAATTATGAAGTTGTAATTTTTTTGTATTTGCTCTTCGTTCATGATTTAATACAGTTCAATCATGATTTTGTGTTCAGTTAGGTTGAGACCCCCGCATGATCCGTTGATTGAAGAATACTTACCGACATATCGCAATATTTGGGAGCGTGTGGTCGTCTATCGTTGTTCGTCAAGAAGTGCCTAGAGAGTTTCCAGTAAAACTTTTCTAGAGCCTCTTGAGCAATATTTTTTGAAATTCTCCGCTTCCCCTAACCATCTAGGAGACTCTTGGTGACTCTTTTCTGAAGTCCAGGGTCAAAGAAGCAAGGGCAGATTCAGATCGACTAGAGTGAAAGAAGCCGGTGCCGATTATATTTCTCCACCTGGATTTTTTTCATATAATTTTTTGTAAATATTGTATCTAGTTGTCTCAATTTAGTGATTAATGAATACTTGTTGAAAGTTGAAAGTTTTGTTAGATGAAATGCGAAATAAAGTTTTGATTCAACTTAAATTTACTTATGTGGTGTTTTTCCTTTACTATAAATACCCACGAATTCCACCATCATTTACTCATTCCAAATTCTCTCTAAACACCCAATCTTTGTTCCCTTTATGGCAAAATTTCAGGCAACAATTTATTTTCTCGATACTTATTTTGAGTCAACAATCATCGGCAAAATGTCACTGAAAGATTTAATACAGTTGACAACAATCGAGGTTAATAAACACACCGAAAAACAAATTTCTTCCTTGGAATGCCGAATCCCAACACCGACAGTAAACGAAACGCACTACGTTATGAAGCTTACGAACGAAACAGACGTTCGTAACATGTATGACCGGCTCAATTCCGTTGGAGCTAGAGATGTCGATTTAAATGTTAAGTTTGATGAGGTCAACGCCGACGAAGGTAGTACGTATGCACCCGTACAACCTGTTCCGAACACTGAGCACGCACCGTCTTCACCGGATGTTGATGCGGCTGCGGACGAGCTGCAGCTTTTTATGTACAGGCGTAGACAAAGAAAACAACAGCTGATCGAAGAACTAAACCTAAGTTCAGACATGTCCACTGACTACGATGATTCGGATTAACCATAAACTTCTGAAATTATCTTCCAATTATGTTATATGACGTCTTATTTCATCCTTTATTAACGTTCAACGGACCTCGCGTTATGTAAAACTACTAGTATTCAATTACATTACTAAACTACAATTGTCTAAGTTATTCAAACATAAATCGAGTTCATAGTACGAGTTTTATTAACTCTGACGTAATCTCTGTCTCAATATATAAAAAGGACCTCACGTTATGCAGCACTTGTAGTATTCAATTACATTACCAGACTACAATTGTCTCAATTATTCAAACATGTTCTCAATTACACAAATAGACAATGAGTACACAGTACGGTTATTATAACTTCTGACGGAATATCTGCGATAAAACAATTAAAGCGACCTCGCGTTCTACAGAACGTGATATTTATAAGACCTCGTGTTGTGTAAAACGCGAGGTACTGCTTATCGCGTTGTGTAGAACGCGATGTTCGTTAAACCTGCCTCCCGGTTACTTTATCCCTTACTTGTCCAAATTTAGGGGACTGCCTCCCGGGCACCATTATTCCTGACTTGTCCATTATTTGCCTGCTTATCGGTTTTAGGAAATGGACAAGCAAAGTTACCTCTTGGAACCATTATTTTCCTTACACAACCAGATTCTCCGGGATTTCAAGGGGCAATAATTTTGCCTATATATGAAGCAGAACCATAAAACGTAAATATATGTTTCAATTGCCAAAACAATTCCTAAAATTTTTCAAGTATCAAAAATTCAGAAGTCTTTCACAAAATATTCAAATGGCCAGACGAGGCGTTACTACTCTAGTTTACTACGATGGGCAGATATTCGAGGGTACCGAACTCGGCATCGTTTTTCACTGCGAAGATCCGGTAATGCTAAAGCTTCCGAGGAGATTATCGTTCAAGAAGTTGGTAAAGGAACTAGAGGCAAATGTCCCTCATTTCGATAACAACCGTTTGTCTGACGTGAAGTATCGAGTGCTAACATTCATAGCCCCTTTAAGGTACTTTGTATGCCAAATTGTGGAAAATGCTGATGTGGACATGATGCTGGAAACCCACTTCGACTATTCATTGGGGGGGTCCTCGAGCAGTATGCATCGTTCTCCGAGTCTAATCCAGTTATCCAAATACCAAGCTGGGGCCCGGAGAATTTCGACTTCGATCCGAATGCCAACGTTGATAGCCCGACCGCAAGTCTACGACGTTATTTTAACCTATTGTGCCAAGACAACGAGTTTGGTGCATCATCATTTGCTCCTCCAAGGCAGCCGTGCGTAGCTAGTATCGGGTTCGACCTGAACCAACCCCCAAAAGATGAATTCGATGCACCAACAAATATATCGTACAATCCATACAATCCTTATAGTTTTGGGGGGAAGGAACATCGGCTCCTTACATTGCGCTCGACCATGAAGCATCATATGGCCGACACTCAATGTATGTCCTTGGCACCGACTACGATCAACCATCTATGGGGAGACATTCTTCTTTTGGAGGTGAGGGAGCATCGTCTTCTAGCGCTATGCACGACCATGATTCCTCATATGAACGACACTTAATGTATGTCCCTAGCACGGAGTACGTTCAACCATCTATGGGGGGACATTCTTCTTATGGTGATCTTGATTTTGGTCTTGGAAATGCGGTTCGTGAGCGATCTCGTGAGAGGTCTCCCGATCATCGACTCCCATCCTCACCTCCAAGGGTAGTGACCGACGAAGCTCTACTATTCCAGCTCCCGGAGGATGCTTCTGACGAAGAACCGATTAGAGAACTCGGGCACGACGGAGACGAGCTGGGGCCATTCTATGATGAACCAGAAGACTTGACAGTTCTACCGGAAGACACTACCGTTCCACCACTAGATTTCGACGAACAACCGACTGCCACCAACTTTCCTTTAGACGCAACACCAATTTCTATGTTCCAGCCACCATCCCACTTCATAACGGTTGATATGGATGCAATGTGTAACCCTCTTAGCCCGGCCTAGACGGTTGACCCGAACTACAAAGATTATACGTGGAAAACCAAAGTCAACCTGAAAGTCAACCTTGATTAACGACCCTTTTTTTTTCTTTTTAGTCATATCTAGATGCACATTAACCTTAAGCGTACCCTTGAAAAACACATACTTGAAAAGCTCAGCAATCGTAATGCAATAAGGGACTCAATTGCACAATATACGAAAGTTAGGGACTAAATTGTAATTTTTGAAAAGATGGAGGACTTAACTGATTTTTAAGTTACCAATATCAAATTAATGATATTACATGCTTCCCTGTCAAATTTCACCTTAAACAGACATCTCAAACTCAAGCAATTGCAAAAACAATATTCAGGACTAAAATGTAAAACTTGCAAACCTTAAACCATTCAAATCAGTGCCCAACGGTCGTCAGTTTTGAAACGGGGTTGACCATTTCAAAACTCGGGTTTGTTTCGAGACCTGTTTCGGAATACGGCCTGGCAGTCGACAAATCGTTTCGAAACGGACTCTATATGTTTCGATACTCGAAGACCATTACAGGCCCCCGTTTCGAAACGATAGTGCCCGCTCTGATACGGATTGCCCAAAACGTGCAGAATTTGCTGGTTTAACATACATTTATCCACTCAAACACATCCTAATGACTTCCTAATCATGCTAACAAGTCAACATACGTATAAGGTACATGTTTGCAACATCAAAACACATTCATGGCATCAATCAAGGAAAACCACAAGTCTATAGGCATGCATCCTAATATCCCAAAGCCAAGCAACCATCAAAGCACCAAACAAGCATCAAAATGGCCATTTACAAATCCAAATCATTTAAGGCATCATGCCACAACTAGGGATTCCAAAACATCTCCCAAATCACATCCTAGGTTCCCATTGCCAAATATCAAAAGCTAATAATGTTGTGAAAACATCACCATACATGAGCTTAGCTTTCCCTTGGATTCTTAGCCTCCTTGCTGCCCTCAAATACCTTAATGATATACATTATTGGTTCAGGAGAGAGAGCGTAAGCACAAATGCTTAGTGAGGCATGCTCTAAAGAAACAACACAATAATGCATTTTATAAAAACACTTTCCACAAAGCCTCTTAACACATAAAAATCATTATTCATGCAACAATGCATACACATCAAGCATCTCATGCTTCATTAACATCAAAATGTCATATTGGCTTCCAAGTGATAAACCATAACCATTTACAACATAAAACACAATCAGATACGCGGATTACAAGCATTGTCCCATACGCTTCATACACACTACCGAACACACAAGGTGGAGTTTACCGGTATAATCACAACCCCTCAACACCCGTGATGGAGTTTAATGGTACAATCACAACCCCTCAACATCAGTCACCGGTGCACACACGGGACACACAACACAAGATGCACACATGGACTTTTAACCACCATTGTGATCTTAACCATCTCGTTAGTGTACTTGGATGGAGTTTACGATAAAATTACAGCCCCTCAACATCCAAGGCGACTTTATTCACGGTGTACCCAATCCTATAGCCGGCTAACTATATTCGATTCAAGTACTTTAACACCACACATCACTTGCCAATATACATCATTTATCATCAATAATCCACTATTTTAAAGCATTAATCAAAGCCATTAAACCATCATGCATCACTATTGTGAAACCGATATTTTAATTTTGATATAACTAAAGAACCTAAGGACTAAATTGAAAATTTCAAAACGAATTTTTAAGTCCTCAAACATCCCCATATGATTTTAAGATTATGCCAAAGTTAAAAACAAAGTTTTTCAAATATTTTCTAAGTGTTTTAAAGCTGAAACGGTGTTTTTCAAGTCCCTGTTTCGAAACGGCCTAAGGCGTTTCGAAACGATTTCACCACTACCAAACCCTGTTCCGAAACGCGTATCGAAACAGCTTTAGAACATATGCACCCGTATCGAAACGACTTCAAGCATTTCGAAACGGTTCTTCATTTTGATTTGAAAATTATGACTGTTGCAGTGTTTTTAACTGAATTTTCAGAAACCGTTAGGGTGTTTCGAAACAGGCTCAAGCTGTTTCGAAACGACCCTTGACAGTGGCAAAAGTGTTTCGAAACGAGTTCAATCCATTTTGAAACGGGCTCTTAAATGCACCCAACGGCTCTTTCTAATTTGGTCTGTTTCGAAACAGGTCCCCGCATTCTGAAACGGGTAGCTGCAGAAGTGTATTTATGGTGGTGAGAGAGGGTTCGAACGGCTCTATTCAAATTCCCAACCATCCAAACGGCTAGAATTAATAGAGGAGATATAAATTGAAGTTCTTTGAAGGTCAGCAACAACTATTCAACCTACAAGCATCATCAAAGCAAAAAATCCAAACAGTTGAGCTATTCAAAGTCAAATTCTTGTACCCAACTCTAGTATTTTCAATTGTCATTTTGTATTGTGAGTTTGGGGTGATCAAAATTGTAATTGGGTAGACAATTATCCTTTGAAAGGAATCATTTGAGTTTACCACAACTTCTCTTTGTAATTTGAGTGTATTAAGCTTTGGGTAGAAAGCTTAATCGAATTTGTAAGGTTACCTCCTCATCCAAGAAAAGGGGAAGAATTCAAGTAGTGAATTGGTTGAAAATCCTTAGTGGGAACTAAGGTAGTGGATGTAGAGTTCATTTGGAGAACTTGAACCACTCTAACTACTTATGTCAATTTTATTTTTCACTCATTCTTCCCACCAAAATTTTAATTGCCAATTCACCCCCCTCTTGGCCATTTGCAATTGTTTGATCAACTCAACAATTGGTATCAGAGCTACACTCATTGGAAGGATTACAACCCTCTTGAGTCGATTCTAGGAGAGTTTGATCAACAACTAGTCAAGCAATGGCATCCACCGCCAACTATGAGTCCCAATCCACCACCAAGCCACCATTCTTCAATGGGGACAACTACCCATATTGGAAGAATAGGATGAGGCTTTTCATCAAGTCTACCGACTACATGGTGTGGGATGTGGTTGAAGAAGGTCCATACATTCCCATGAAGAGAGATGGAGAAAGACTCGTCCCAAAGGTAAAAGCCGAGATGGCGGATGATGAAAGAAGAAGGATGCAAGTGAATGACAAAGCTCTCTATGTGATATTTTGTGCACTTGGTCCGGATATCTACTCCAAGGTGTCTTCAATCGAAAATGCCAAGGAGGTTTGGGACACCCTCGAGACAACATATGAGGGAACTAGTGATGTCAAGGAGACAAATATTGGGCTACTAAATCTAAGCTATGAAAACTTCAAGATGGATCCCGATGAAAGTGTCTCCAAGATGTTTGATCAATTCTCGGTCATTGTCAACGGATTGAAGGGGTTCGGCGAGATCATCCCCGAAGACAAACTAGTGAGAAAATTGTTGTACTATCTTTTGGAGTCATGGGATGGCAAGAGAACGACTATTATTGAAGCTAGAGATTTAAAAACTCTCAAGCTTGATGCTCTTGTTGGATCTCTACTCACCCATGAGATTATGAGGAAGGGAAGAGAAGAAGAGAAGAAAATAGTTGAGAAGAAGGAGGTTGAGAAGAAGAAAGTGGGAATCGCTCTAAAAGCTTCACATCAAGAAAGCGATTCAAGTGAGGATGAAGATAAGGACATGGCTATGTTGGCCAAACGGTTTACTCGATTCATGAAGTCAAATCGTGGAAGAAAGTTCATTAGAAAGGGAGACTTCAAGAATAAGAGTAAGGAAAAGGAGAAGGACGAAATCACTTGCTATGAATGCAAGAAATCGGGTCATATCCGTTCCGAATGTCCTCAATTGAAGAGAAAGAGCTTTGGGAAGAAGAACAAGCTCAAAGCTCAAATAGCAACTTGGAGTGACGATGAGTCATCCGAGGAAGAGGAGGAAGTGGCCAATCTATGTCTTATGGCCATTGATGATGAACCAAAGGTAAATTCTAACTTATCCAATTTCGATTTTACTTTTGATGAACTTCAATATGCTTATGATGAATTGCAAGAGGTTTACGATGAGTTAGTAGGAAAATACAAGGAATCCATTTTGAAAAACAAGAAAACCATTTCCGATTTGAAAAATCAAAATGAGACATTTTCTAAAGCTAACTCCGAATTGGAAAAGAAAGTTTTGTTTTTAGTAAATCTTTCAAATGATCTTAAAACAAAAAATCTTGAACTTGAAAAACTTCTTTCCGATTTTCAACATTATCACACAAAGGAAGTGGATAATCTTAAAACATTCATTGCTATTGGGAAAAACAGTTTTGAAAAAGGAAATCATTCTAAATCCCAATATGTGAAAAGAAAACCCTTTATTCCTAAACAAAGAAATTTTAATAAGCAATCTAGAGGTCAAAGAGTTAGGAGTGTTTGGGTTCGTAAGGACTCATTGTTTCTAATAACTTGAATGCTATTGCTTCTTGGATTCCTAAGGGAACCAAAATTTTGAAGGCTAACACTCATGGACCCAAAACGATTTGGGTACCAAAAATCAAGGCCTAATTTCTTTGTTTGTAGGGGGAGCATTGCTACAAGGCTAAAGCTTCAAGCAAAAATTCTTGGTACCTTGATAGTGGATGCTCAAGACACATGACCGGTGACAAGAGTAGATTTGTGGAACTAAAGCCAAAGAGTGGTGGAGTGGTAACTTTCGGTGACAACTCCAAAGGCCACATTGAAGGAATAGGCTCCATTGGTAATCACTCTTCTATTTTCATTGAAAATGTTTTGTATGTCAACGGTCTTAAGCATAACTTGTTGAGTATTAGTCAATTATGTGACAAGGGTTTTAATGTTTTATTTGATAAAAGTGGTTGCAAAATTGTAAACATTAAAACAAATCAACTAATGCTCATTGGTCATCGCATAGGGAACATATACATGGTGCATCTAGATGACATTCATTCATCTCATACATGCTTAGTTGCACATGATGAACATGACTCATGGCTTTGGCATAGAAAATTAGGACATGCTAGCATGAGTGTCTTAGAAAAATTAATTTCCCTTAATCTAGTTAGAGGTTTACCCAAACTTAAATTTTCTAATGATAAAATTTGGGATGCATGCTCAAAGGGTAAACAACATAGAACCTCTTTTAAATCCATTAATGATGTCTCTACTAGTAGATGTTTACAATTGATTCATATGGATCTTTTTGGGCCTATTAGAACTATGAGCTTGGGTGGAAAATCATATGTTTTTGTGCTTGTAGATGACTATTCTAGGTTTACTTGGGTTCTATTCTTAAGTGCAAAGGATGAGGCTTTAGAAAAATTCATCACATTTTCTAAAATAACTCAAAATGATCTTGAACTTAAAATTTCTCACATTAGAAGTGATCATGGAACCGAATTTCAAAATCTAGGTTTCGATGAGTTTTTAAATGAAAATGAGATTAGCCACAATTTTTCCGCACCTCGCACTCCTCAACAAAATGGGGTGGTTGAGAGGAAAAATCGAACTTTAGAAGAAATGGCTAGAACCATGCTTTGCGAAAATAATTTACCTAAATATTTTTGGGCAGAAGCCACAAATACCGCTTGCTATATTATAAATCGAGTAATGATTAGGCCAATTTTGAAGAAAACACCTTATGAGATTTTAAAATCTAAGAAGCCTAACATTAGCTATTTTCATCCTTTTGGTTGCAAGTGTTTTGTTTTGAATAATGGTAAAGAAAACTTAGGTAAATTTGATGCTAAAAGTGATGAAGCTATTTTCTTAGGGTACTCTTTAAACTCTAAAGCCTATCGTGTATTTAATAAAAGAACTCTAGTAGTTGAAGAGTCTATACATGTTGTTTTCGATGATAACATCCTTCCAAGGAAGGAATCTTGTGATGATGATGATGTAGGAATCCTTGATGCCATTGATGGAGGACAAACATCAAAGGTGGATGAGGTTCCAACTAAAGATGAGGATGCACAAGATCCACCTCTTGAAGCCTTGAAGGACTTGGCTCTTGAGGAAAGGGAGGTGTCTTACCCAAGGGAGTTAAACTATGTCAAAGGTGGTGAAATCATTGGTGATCCATCCAAGGGGGTAACTACTAGATCCTCTCTCAAATTAATGAATCATGTTGCATTTCTTTCATGCGTTGAGCCTAAAAATATTAAAGAAGCTTTAAAAGATGATTTTTGGATTTTGGCCATGCAAGAAGAATTAAATCAATTTGAGAGAAGTAAAGTTTGGACATTAGTTGAAAGGCCTAATAATCAATCTACTATAGGTACAAAATGGGTTTTTAGGAATAAATTAGATGAAAGTGGTAATATAGTGAGAAACAAGGCTAGGCTTGTTGCTCAAGGCTATACACAAGAAGAGGGAATTGATTTTGATGAGACTTATGCACCTGTAGCTAGAATGGAAGCTATTAGGATGTTGCTTGCATTTGCATGTTATCATAATTTCAAGCTTTTTCAAATGGATGTGAAAAGTGACTTTTTATATGGTTTTATAAATGAAGAAGTGTATGTTGAACAACCACCGGGTTTTGAGGATTCAAAATTTCCAAACCATGTGTTTAAACTTACAAAAGCTCTCTATGGTTTAAAACAAGCTCCTAGAACTTGGTATGAGAGACTTTCAAATTTCTTAATTGAAAAGGGTTTTGAAAAAGGAAAGGTGGATACTACACTCTTTGTAAAAAGATATAACAATGACATCTTAGTAGTTCAAATTTATGTTGATGATATCATTTTTGATTCTACTAATGAGTGTTATTGTAAAGAATTTTCTAAGCTAATGCAAGGTGAGTTCGAGATGATCATGATGGGGGAGCTCTCATTCTTTTTGGGACTCCAAATCAAACAAAGGAAAGATGGCACCTTCATAAATCAAGTTAAGTACGTGAATGATATGCTAAAAAAGTTTGGCTTGGAGAATGCAAAACCTCAAGCCACTCCTATGAGTTCTTCCATAAAGCTTGACAAAGATGAAGGAGGTAAGTGTGTTGATTCTAAGCTTTATAGATCCATGATAGGTTCTTTGCTTTACCTTACCGCAAGTAGACCGGATATTATGTTTAGTGTTTGCTTGTGTGCTAGGTTTCAAGCTAGTCCTAGAGAATCACACTTAGTTGCCATTAAGAGAATTTTTAGATACCTTAGAGACGCACTTACTTTAGGCCTTTGGTATCCTAAAGATTCTTCCTTTAGCCTTCATGCTTATTCGGATGCGGATTATGGGGGATGTAAGATAGATAGGAAAAGTACTTCCGGGACATGCCAATTCTTAGGTAGTATGCTCGTATCTTGGTTCTCTAAGAAACAAAATAGTGTAGCCTTATCTACCACCAAAGCGAAGTACATATCCTTAGGGAGTTGTTGTGCTCAAGTCCTTTGGATGAAGCAACAACTCTTAGATTATGGTGTTGAAGTAGAAACCATACCCCTTAAGTGTGACAACACTAGTGCCATTTGTCTCACTAAGAATCCCATTCAACACTCTAGAACTAAACACTTAGAAATTAGACATCATTTCATTAGAGATCATGTTTTGAAAAATGATGTTGTTATAGAATATGTTGACACCTTGAACCAATTAGCGGATATATTTACAAAACCTTTAGATAAAGAGCATTTTTGGTCCCTTAGGAGAGAGTTAGGTCTAGCTAGCCTATCTTAACCTTTTAGGACCTCTTTTATGATTAAAATTGCTTGATCTTGTGAAATGCCATGTTTATGTGTTTTGACTCCTAATTTCAACCATGGTTATAGCTAGGGGGAGTATGTTTATGATTGCATATGTTTTGTCTGCTCATTCATGTCATTCATGCATGTTAGGCCTTAGAAAAACTCAATTTTTTGCACTTTTAGAACCTCATCTGCACTTCCAGGCCCAGGTGTATCGAAACGGGTGAACCAGTTTCGATACAGATGCCTTAAAATCATGTCTGAGAGAAGGGCGTTTCGAAACGCCTAAAAAGGGTTTCGAAACGTTTTTGCTACAGCCAAAGGGTGTATCGAAACGCGTTTCGATACGAGTCAACGGGGCTTCGATACGGTCAACACCGTATCGAAACGATCAGCTGAAATTCTGAAAACGGTCAAACCCTCGTGCTCGCGTTTCGTAACGGTCAAGACCGTTCCGAAACGGTTTCACGGACAACTTTAAGTAGGGCTTTTAATGTTAAAATTTACTTTAAACTAAAACTCTTCAAAACCCTAACCCGACTTTTTCCCTATAAAAACCCTCTAAACCTCTTTGTTTTTCACAAAATCTTGAGAGGTTTTTCTCTAAAACTCTAGCCTAAGCAAGTTTCATCAACATTGTGCAAGGATTTTCATCCATTCATCCAAAATCCCAAATTAAGGTATTTTTCCTCTTTTTCTTTTTCCTTCAATTTATGTTCGAATCATAGGTTAGAAAATTTTATTTTTGTATAGCTTATATGTTTTTATGCTTGGGTTTTCCATATCTTGTAAAAAAATCCAAATCTTATTTTTTTTATTCGAATATAAAAATTTTCAGTCATATTTTCTTTTACTATTTTTTTTATTTTTCATTGTTTTAATTTTTCTTTAAAACCTAAGTGGGATTTATCATTGGATTGAATTTAGAAATCTATGCATACACTTAATTTTTAAAACAAAACTTGCTTGCTTAATGTTTTTATGATGTCGGAGAATGCTAGCAAAAAGCGTAAGTCCGTTCAAACAGGTGAGTCGAGCATGCGTCTGAATCTCGCTCAGCTCTTTCAGAAATCCCTTCGAACTACAGAGATGCGAGCTTGTTTCAAATATGTTCAGGATTTCGAAGTCCGTCGTGAACGTGTCATTGATCTCGACTTCCTTAATTCCAAGCGATTCCTTTTCCGTTACCTTGAGCGTTTGAGTGAATGGGATCTTCTTCCTTTGTTGAGCATCCCTGACATTCGCTACAAACATATGGTAGTCATCTTTTACTCCAATGCTCGTCTTATTAATGATGAAACAAATACCGAGGTTGTAGGGATTGAATCTTTTATCTTAGGGAAAAAGTTTATTGTTGATGTTGCTCTCTTAGAGTCCACTTTTTCCCTTAAGAATGTAGGAATTGAGAATGAACGTCACTTTGGTACTAACATCGGTCCGGTGCTTGCCTTGGATGTGCACGATCGTTTTCTTCACTTGATGGTATCATGGTTCCTTCGCCCCTCCGGAGGTAAATACTCTCATATCTGTCAAGTTGATTACTTTTGGCTTGAATGTTTCCGTCGTGGTGAGCGCCCTAATGTGGCTAAGATCATTTTTTCCGAGATGGTTAATAATGTTAAGCTTATTGACACCGATGGCTTGAAATCTTTCACTTATGGCACGATCTTAAGCTACATCTTCGGCACGATTGGTCTCGATTGCACCTATGACTCCTCGGAACCTTGCAAGTCCAAGATTGGTGAGTCTTCTCTTCGCAAGTCCGGGTTTCACTATGTGAACAATGTTTGGGAACATGTTGATAGAGAAGCACCTCCTCCTCCTCCCGTTGAACCTCAACCGCAAGCTCAAGTTGGAAACAATGAAGCTCTTACGGCTCTCATTACCGAGCGGTTCAATGCTATGGATACTAACATAGCTTCGGGTTTTGGTGCCATCAACACTCGCTTGCAAAATGTAGAGGATCACCTCCTATCTCTTGAGACTTCCCACTCAAACTTGGATTTGTCCTTCTCTACCCTATATGGCCAATGGACGAAGTTTTGTCGTTCTCAAGTCAAGAGCGATGATGAAACTTCGGATGATGATGATAGTGGTGACGAGGCCTAGGATTTTCATATCATATCATATTATCTATGCATTTTAGGTTTAAGTTTGCATCTTTATGTTTCATTATGTTTTAGGAACCTATGCCTTTGATCTTTTTTTTGGATTTTATTTTGAACTTAATGTTGATTTATGCTTTGGATATTTTAATTTTATGGATTGATATTATTGTTGCTTATTACTTAATGCTTATTGGTACTAATATTTTGTCTTCTCTATGAGCCTTATTTATTGTTCTTGATCTAACAAAAAGGGGAAGAAGAAATTTAAGAGCCAAAACAAAAATTCGTTTTAAATGTTTAAAGTGTTTTTAAGTTTTAAACTTGAATTTCAAAGTTAAAATATTTTTAAAACTTTAAAAACCTATCTTAAATTAAGGGGGAGTTAGAATGTGTTCAAAATTTTCAAAACTCTTAAAAATTCTAACTTTGGTTTTGTTATATCAAAAAGGGGGAGATTGTGAAACCGATATTTTAATTTTGATATAACTAAAGAACCTAAGGACTAAATTGAAAATGTCAAAACGAATTTTTAAGTCCTCAAACATCCCCATATGATTTTAAGATTATGCCAAAGTTAAAAACAAAGTTTTTCAAATATTTTCTAAATGTTTTAAAGCCGAAACAGTGTTTTTCAAGTCCTTGTTTCGAAACGGCCTAAGGCATTTCGAAACGATTTCACCACTGTCAACCCTTGTTTCGAAACGCGTATCGAAACAGCTTTAGAACATATGCACCCGTATCGAAACAACTTCAAGCTTTTCGAAATGGTTCTTCATTTTGATTTGAAAATTATGACTGTTGCAATGTTTTTAACTGAATTTTCAGAAACCGTTAGGGTGTTTCGAAACGGGCTCAAGCTGTTTCGAAACGACCCTTGACAGTGGCAAAAGTGTTTCGAAACGAGTTCAATACGTTTCGAAACGGACTCTTAATTGCGCCCCAACGGCTCTTTCTATTTTGGTCCGTTTCGAAACAGGTCCCCGCATTCCGAAACGGGTAGCTGCATAAGTGCATTTATGGTGGTGAGAGAGGGTTCCAACGGCTCTATTCAAGTTCCCAACCACCCAAACGGCTAGAATTAATAGAGGAGATATAAATTGAAGTCCTTTGAAGATCAGCAACAACTATTCAACCTACAAGCATTATCAAAGCAAAAAATCCAAACCCTTGAGCTATTCCAAGTCAAATTCTTGTACCCAACTCTAGTATTTTCAATTGTCATTTTGTATTGTGAGTTTGGGGTGATCAAAATGGTAATTGGGTAGACAATTATACTTTGAGAGGAATCATTTGAGTTTACAACAACTTCTCTTTGTAATTTGAGTGGATTAAGCTTTGGGTAGAAAGCTTAATCAAATTTGTAAGGTTACCTCCGCATCCAAGAAAAGGGGAAGAATTCAAGTAGTGAATTGGTTGAAAATCCTTAGTGGGAACTAAGGTAGTGGATGTAGAGTTCATTTGGAGAACTTGAACCACTCTAACTACTTGTGTCAATTTTATTTTTCACTCATTCTTCCCACCAAAATTTTAATTGTCAATTCACCCCCCTCTTGGCCATTTGCAATTGTTTGATCAACTCAACAACTATGCATCAAAACCACATTTACTAATATCAAACCAAGGATCTCTTACCTTGAGCATCCTTCAACACATGGCTTTCAAAACCAGCATTAATCATGCTAAAACATGCTTTCAAAACAGAATTTAAACATGCAAATTAACTACATTGCATCCAACCATCGCATGGTTCATCCACTGTTTTAAAGCATCTAAAACAAAGCCATTTAACAACATGCATCACTATGCATCAATCCACATTTTTAAGAAATCAAACCAAGGATCTCTTACCTTGAGCATCCTTCAACAAATGGCTTTCATAACCAGCATTAACCATGCTAAACATGCTTTCAAAAACAGAATTTAAACATGCAATTATCAACAAATGCATTGAACCAATTCATGGCTCATCCAAGAGAGTTTTTCCGAAAACTTACTCTTGAGCTTAGTTAAGTTGTTTAGACTTAAACTAAGCTCCCACACCTTCAAACATTCATTACAAAGCTGGAAATCCTAACTTCACTCACCAATTCCGTTTCGCAAGCTTGCCGAAACGCTGTTCAAGCCTCTGGATCAACACCACAAGAATCCGAAGATGCCTCCCTTGTTTTAAACACATCAAAGCAGAAGATTAATGCATCATCATGCATTAAAATCTTCAGCTATTACACCTAAACTCGTTGCTCCAACCAAATCTAACATTTCGGCTACCAAACACAACCGAAATCACCTCCAAACTCTACCACAACATAACCCAGCCAAGATCCATCACTTCTAACCATTCCTAAACATCAATTAACATCCAAAAAGAACCTAAACTCGTCCTTATACCACCAGCTATAACAGAACACCAAGATCACCCCAAAAACCACCATTTTCATAAGCAAAAACTTAGGAAATTCAACCTATTCGGGATTGCATTGATTAAACTTCAATTACACATCATTAAACATCCAAAATACATTTAAAATTCATCTCAAAACAGAGCCCAAACAATCGCCATGAATTTCTTCAAGATTTCTTCCAAATCTTGAGTTTTAAGCCAAAATAAGTTCATAACATTAAATCCATTTATAAAACTTAATTTAAGGATTGAGAACTTGGGAATTTCAGTAAAGAACTAAGTATTTAGAGGAGAAGAAAATCCTTACCTCTAAATGTAGATTTCTCCTTGATTAGAGGCAATTTCCCTGAAAATCCAATAAGCAAAACAATAGAATTTGATGTAGAAAGGATTAGGAATCAAATGATGATTGAAACCTCATCATTTGGTGTGAAAATCAAAAGAAATGTTGCTATAGAAATGTGTTTGGCTGAGGGAATTTTGAGAGAAAATGGGATGAGAAAGTTTTAACAAAAGTTAGTTATGAAATCTAAAAATTGGTTGTCCACTTTTCCTTTAATTAATTAAACATTAATTAAATCATTAAAATCTAAGAAAAATCTGGAGAAATCCTTTCTTGGGTAAATTAGCTCCTTAAAGATTCAAAGTTTCAATCCTTACAAAACAGTCACCACTGAACTTTTTAAAAATTACATTTTAGTCACTATTTCGAAATGTTGCACTTCCAAACCTTATTTTGTAAAATTGATTTCACCACTCTTTTATATATATTAAAAGAGGATTTTTAGATATTTTCCATATTTTTAAAGCATCACGAACTAGGCTTTCCCTAAAACCACCTTTTATATTCGAACCGAAAATCAGACCGGTCCGGTTCAGACCCTAAACTTCCAAGCCCAAAATTGGGGTGTTACAACTCTCCCCCTCCCCCTTAAGAAATTTCGTCCTTGAAATTTACCTGGAGGAAAGAGGTACGAAAACTGCTTCTTCATGTCATCCTTTCGTTCCCACGTGGCTTCCTCAACACCTTTACCAACTCAATGGTTTTACCTCGAAGTACTTTACTGTCTGAATCCAGAATTTCGATCGGCTCCTCATCATAGGTCAAGTCTGGATTCAACTCCACTTCCTCCACAGGCATAACATGCGAAGGATCCGATCTATACCTCCGAAGCATAGAGACATGAAACACATCATGAATCTTTTCCAACTCTTGCGACAATCTCAGCTTGTACGCAACAGGATCCACACGTTCAATCACCCCGTATGGTCCAATGTACCTAGGGCTCAACTTACCCTTTCAGCCAAACCTCATCACCTTTTTCCAAGGCGAAACTTTCAAAAACACACGGTCACCTACCGCATACTCAATCTCCTTACGCTTCAAATCCGCGTAAGACTTATGTCGATCAGAAACTGCCTTCAATCGCTCACATATGAGCTTCACCTTCTCGGTGGTTCCTTTCAACAAAGCTGGCATTAAAACCAACTTCTGACCTGTTTCAGCCCAACAAAGAGGAGTTCTGCACTTCCTCTCGTACAAGGCTTCATAAGGTGCCATTTGAATACTTGTCTGGTAGCTATTGTTATAAGCAAACTCCACCAAAGGCAAATGCCTCTCCCAAGAGCCTTGAAACTCAATCACACAACACCTCAACATATCCTCCAGCACTTGGATAACACGCTCAGACTGTCCATCCGACTGTGGATGATAAGAAGTACTGAAATTCAGCCGTGTACCCAAAGCCTGATGTAAACACTCCCAGAAACGCGATGTAAACCTCGGATCTCTAACCGACACGATCGACTTTGGCACACCATGCAGCCGCACAATCTCAGCAATGTACAGCTCTGCAAGCTTATCCAATGTGTACGTAGTGTGCACAGGTAAGAAATGCCCACATTTCGTGAGGCGATCCACAATCACCCACACCAAATTCTTCTTCGATGGCGACAAAGGCAAACCAGACACAAAGTCCATGGTAATCCTTTCCCACTTCCACTCAGGAATCCTCAACGGTTGCAACAACCCAGAAGGAAACTAATGCTCAGCCTTAACTCGCTGACATACCATGCACTTGCTCACATACTCAGCAACATCTTTCTTTAATCCCACCCAATAGTACTCATCTCTTAGATCACGATACATCTTAGTACTACCAGGGTGCATAGCAAAAGGACTACTATGAGCTTCAGTCAGAATAGCACGCCTCAACTCAGCATCAAAGGGCACTACTATCCGACTCCCAAAACATAAAACTCCATCACCATTAAAGCAGAAATCTGATAGCCTATCCTCAGCAATATCCTGAACATGTGGCAACAAGGAATCATCCAACAGCTGCTTATCCTTTATCAACTGAACCAAGGATGGTTTCACTTGCAATTCAGCCACAAGACCGCCATCTCGCGAAATGCTCAAGCTGGCAAACATAGCCCTGAACTCCACTGCCACCTTCCTACACAAGGCATCTGCTACAACATTAGCTTTTCCCGGGTGATACTCGATCGTCAGATCGTGATCTTTAAGCAACTCCACCCAACGTCGTTGCCTAAGATTCAACTCTTTCTGAGACATCAGATACTTCAAACTTTTGTGATCCGTGTACACAGTACACTTCTCACCATACAGGTAGTGTCTCCAAATTTTCAAAGCAAAAACCACCGTAGCTAACTCAATGTCATGCGTAGGATAATTGCGCTCATGCACCTTCAACTGTCGCGATGTATAAGCCACCACATTACCCTCTTGCATCAACACACACCCCAAACCAACGTAGGATGCATCACTCTGTACACCACAAACAATTTCCCTGATTCAGGCTGAACCAAGATAGGAGCTTGCGTTAGAGCTACCTTAAGCTTCTCAAAAGCCTGTTGTCTTGCTTCCGTCCACTCATACTTGACATCCTTCTGCAACAACTTCTTCAAAGGTGCAGCAATTTTCAAAAATTCATCCACGAACCTCCGGTAGTATCCTGCCAAACCAAGGAAACTACAAACCTCATGAACAGACTTAGGAGGCTTCCAATTCATCACTGCCTCAATCTTCTGAGGATCAATACGAATCCCCTCAGCAGAAACCACATGACCAAGGAACACAACTTCCCTAAGCCAGAATTCACACTTGCTTAGCTTAGCATAAAGCTTATTCTCCAACAGAGCCTGCAACACAATCCTCAAATGTCCCTCATGCTCCTCCTCAGTACGAGAGTACACAAGGATATCATCAATGAACACCACAACAAACTTGTCCAAAAACTCATGGAACACTCTATTCATCATGTCCATAAAAGCAGCAGGAGCATTCATCAAACCAAGCGGCATCACAAGGAACTCATAATGCCCATACCTCATTCTGAAGGTTGTCTTTGGCACATCCACATCCTTCACCTTGAGCTGGTAATAACCTGACCTTAAGTCAATCTTAGAGAACACAGCCGCTCCCCGAAATTGATCAAAAAGATCATCAATCCTCGGCAATGGATACCGATTCTTGATGGTTAACTTGTTCAGCTGACGGTAATCGATGCACATTCTCATAGTGCCATCCTTTTTCTTCACAAACAAGACCGGTGCACCCCAAGGTGACACACTCAGCCGAATGAAACCACGATCAAGCAACTCCTGAAGTTGCATCTTCAGCTCCTTCAACTCCTTAGGTGCCATTCGATAAGGTGTAATGGACACTGGAGTTGTGTTTTCATACAGCTCAATTCCAAACTCCACTTCTCGATTAGGAGGAAATCCAGGTAACTCCTCCGAAAACACCAGGAAACTCTCGCACAGTCCTGATATCTTGAACTCGCAACTCCTTAGAGCTAGGATTCATCACAAAGGCTAGGTAGGCTTCACAACCTTGCCTCAGCATTCGGCTCGCTTCCAATGTAGACACCACATTGGCAAGAAACTTCACATTCTCACCAACCACCAATACCTCATAATCATCTGCAAGTTTCATCGAAACTCGCTTGTTCTCAAAATCCACCACAGCTTGATGTTCAACAAGCCAATCCATACCAAGGATTACATCAAAATCATAGAATGGCAATTCCATGAGATCAACATGAAAAACATGGTTTTGCACAACCAAAGGACATCTTCTATACAATTTCCGTGTCACAATGGTCTCGCCAAAAGAGCTAGTTACACAAATACCAATATCCAAAAACTCAACAGGCAAACCAAGCAATTGAGCATGTTCACGCAACATGTATGAGTGTGTAGACCCAGAATCAATCAAGGAAATTAATGACAAGGATTGCAAAGTGAAGGTACCTGCGATCACATCCGTGTCATTCCTCCCCCTCTCGCTGAGCATACATACAAGCCTGGCCGCCACCCTCAGGTTGGGCAGCCTCCACATGAGCCACATTCCTTCCACCCTCATCTCTGCGCTGGAAGTTACCACGGCCGCGCCCATGACCTCTCTGTGGTGCAACAACTCCAAGAGCACGTCCCTGACCACCACCGGCCAACAAAGGACACTCCCTCCTCATGTGGTCTGCCAAACCACAATTCCAGCATGAATTACCGGTCACTGCCACAGGAGCCTGCACCTCTCTCGCTGCCCGAGGAAAATCACGCCTCAAATGACCACGCGATCCACACGCCCAGCACGTGTTCTGATCAGCTCTCACCCTGTCTCCCTGAATAGGCGTACCATGCCCTCCACTACCACGCCTAGCAGAAGACTGATACCTCCTATCTCGTCCTCTCTTGTTCCGTCCACCACTGGAACTATACTCAGTAGCCCTTTTGCCTGAACCTGATCTAGCACTCCTGGAAGACAAACCCAGATTCTGCTCAATGTCCTTCGCCCTACTAACCAGCACATCAAAATCAGTATACTCAGCTGCAAGCATAAAGGTCTTTACGTTCGTCACTAAACCATATCGGAAACGTTCACACCTCTCACGCTTATCAGGGATAAGCTCAGTTGCGTACTGAATGAGATGGACAAACTGGATCTCGTACTCAGCCACCGTCATGCTCCCTTGTAAAAGAGACATGAATTCTCTTTTCTTTTCATCCAGGTACCGCACACCTAGATACCTCTGCTTGAACGCGTTCAGAAAGAACGCCCAAGTCACATCAGCTTCCTCCATTCCGGAGACAGTGGTCGTCCACCAGGTATACGCATCATCATGTAACAGCGATACCACACAACCTAACTTATGCACATCATTGCAGTTCATTCGTCCCAATATCCTCTTGGTACTTTCCAACCAAGATTCGGAACCCTCAGCAGATAAACCTATGAACTCAGTCCCTCCCAGACTGCACAGACGTTCCAAAGGTAATCTCGCATTAGCATCACCCTGATGCCCAGCTCCGTGAGCTCCAGCTACTGTCGCCTGAAAGGCTCCAGCAATAGCTTGAATCAAAATTGTCATGTCAGGAGCAGCTTGCCCCTGCACAGTGTTGCGTGTAAAAGAGTCTATCGCAATTGTAGTGCAAGTGTACACGACGCAAGTAGTAAAGTGATACGAAGTATCGGATATCGTCTCCACAGGGACTGGGCTAATAGCTTCACCTTGTTTACTGCACGAAAGTAAAGGAAATAATTAAGAGTTGTCACGAGAATAATAAGATAAAAACGTAAATAAAAGGATTGGAATATCAAGATAGAGAGAATGGGCTGGTATTGAATTGTTCGGTAGTGCAGGTATTGAATTGCTTAGGATCTCCAGTTCTGTCGTCGTGCCCGTCGTTGACAGCACCTGTCGCGGCGGCTGTTCGTTAGCTGTCGCGGCAGCAGACACACCAACTCCGTACTTCAAGCTTGGCAAGAATCCCAAATCTGCCTTGGCCTGTCCCTAGGTCCAAGTCTGTCGATGATCACGTCTTTGATGATACCTCCCGGCGTGAATCGAAGGATGAACACCGATGTGTATGAATTCTTCCTTAGCCACTTAACCTCGCCCTATCCCTAGGCACGAGATGGTTCAACTATAAACTAGAGAACGCGCTCTTATTTCTTTCGTATACTTAACTCTCCCGATGCTAAGTAAATGGATAACCTCACAATGCTCTCCCGATGCTCTTGCAAGATGTTAAAACCAAAATAAGAGAACTTGAAGTTTATTTTATTGAACTGAAAAATCCTAAAACAAAGCAACCCTTGCAACTACTTTACAAAACAACCCGTAGCCCTAGGGGGAATTTAGAACATGTCGGTGACGGGTAGAAGGCAGGGGTTTGGTTTCGGTTATGGGGTAATCGGTTGTGCCTCCTAGGTTAAATCTATGCCCTTATATAAGCTTTGGGCTCAAGTCATCTAAGGTAACAAGGATTACCACTTCAATTAAAAGTAAGATTCTAATAAAGACTAAATCTCTAAAGACTCCTACTTTCCAGCCGCATCCTTGCTTTTAGGAATTTCCTCTCCTTGAGCTTTGGCTTGACATATCTTTTGATCCGGGGCTTGGAAAAATATGTGACTTTCACACGACAGACGAGCAGATTTTTCTCTATCTATCGAGGTCCACTTTGCTTTTCATCTTCATAAGTCTGCTGTCATCGTGCTGTCACGACAGGTCCATGACAGCTTCGTCTTCTTCGTCTGCTTGTCCAGTTCAGCTTTCCTGCTTCTCTGCCCTGCGCCTGCCTTCAACATCTACTATGGCAGATACCTGCAAAAATAGCCATCTTTCAGTAGAATCCGTGCTTTTAATCCTTTTGTGATGTTTTACTAAAAACTAACCTAAATGCAATGCAATGATGCTTGAATGCAGCAGAAAGATGGGTCAAAAAGGGTGTAAATAATAGAACTTTTACACACTCAACACACCCCCAAACTCAAGTTTTTGCTTGCCCTCAAGCAATTTAAACCTAAAAGAAAAATGAAAATTTTTGTGTTGGCTGTCAAACAGTGAACTGTCCCTTACCCGTCGCTCATTCTCTATGGCGGCAGCAACCTGTCGGAAAGGTTAGGATCTGTCCGGAATCTCCCTATAGCTCTCGTGCAGTGTGTGCATGCTTGTGAACAGTTATATGCTAAGATTCTCTTAGTTTCACTAGAATATTCAACTTCTTAACTCGAATTTTTATGCCAAAGTTTATTTTTTTAGAAAGCACATTTTCATGCTTCTTTTCTTCTATTTTCAAGCTAAGTTTTTCTAGAGCCAGTTTCGGGCACCTCTAGTTAGCTTCCTAGAGCCGGTTTCGGGCACCTCTAGGTTTTTTATTTTCTTTTGCTAAACTTCTTTCCTAGAGCCAGTGTTAGGCACCTCTAGGGGCTATTCAAGTTCTAAGATTCCTATTCTAGTTTTGCTAAAAGAAATCTAAGCAATATAGCAGTCACAAAGGTGTTTAAATTTTCAGAACTATAGAAAGGCTCTAAACTTCTCCTTAACCTGTCCTAAAGATGCTGCCACGACAGAGCCGTCATGACAGGTAAGCTAACTTCACAGTTTTAAGCCAACAGTTTTATATTTTCTGATTTTTTTTAGAGAAAATAAATAAATAATAAGACACAACAAATAATAAAGAGATGTGCTAAAGACTCCATTAATGATGGAGGGTTGCCACCCCCAAACTCAAGGGTTGCATTGCCCTCAATGCAAAATGACATGAAAAATAAAAGAAAGAAAAAGTGCATCACAAAATATAAAGGCAGGCAGCAATAAGAGGAAAAAAATAAAAACTTAAATTTTAGTCGCTGTCCTCGCTGCTGCTGCTAACACGGATCTGCCGGCGGCGTCTGGGCTGAGGAGGCGGCTGGGCAGGTGCAGGGGCAGGTGCTGTGGCAGGCTGCTCGACAAGTTGGACATCAGAACTGCTGCCACTGTCCCAGCTGCTGCTAGTGGTGGTGCTGGCTTTGGGCAGCCGTTTCTTGTCTGCCACGTGCTTAATTCTCTTGACCCGCGTAAAATCCCTCTCCAAATTCCTCCGGAGAAGAGGGCTGTCATCAGTGGCAGGTCTCTTGGTTCCTCGAGGGGAGGTATCTGCCGGAGGGCTGCCTGCTGCCGTCGGGGCAGGGGATGGTGTGGAAGTGGCAGAATGTGTATGGGGAGAGACAGGTGGTGTAGGTGTGGGGGAGGGGATATGGAAATACTGGGCGGGGAAGGTGGGGAAGATGACATCCGAATAATGTAAAGTATTAGTAATGAAATTTACCGTTGCATTGGTGAAATCGCGGATGAAAGTCATCAAACCCATTTGCCGCTCCTCTACCCGTAGGATTGCAGCAAGGATGTGTGCCGACTGGTATGTCGGAGCGGTGGCGGTGGCAGCTTCAGGGGCAGGCTCGGTGGCAGGTTCCTCATCCGAGTCTGCAGGTGGTGCACTTGGATCGAAGGCGTTGATGGGTGTTGCAGCTACGACCTCCATGAGGCTGGAGATGTTATTGTCAGTCCAGCCATGACCTTGGTGTAGTTTAACGGAGGGTGCTTCGGGTACAGCAGCACATCGGCAGAGGGAAGTGATGGTGAATGGCAGGCAGAGGCGCGAGTCAGAGCGGAAAGCACAATCGAGGATGTTGTCCCTCATATATCTGCCCACATTGATGGGCCGGTCGTGCATAATGGAGTGAATAAGGGCTAGCCGCTGTCGGTTGACTGTCGTGTGGTGGGAAGAGGGCAGGATACGCTTTTTGATGAAAGCGTTCCAAAGTTTTGCCTCGGGGAGGAGTTTCCCCCTATTGACGGAGTGGGGGTTCTTCTTGCTAGTAGTCCATGATGTACCAGCCTCTGTCAGCTCCACCATGACAGCATCATAGGCAACAGCATCGAGGGTGTCCAGAAATTGTTGGTGAGCATCGTCATCGGGGCCAAAGAAGAGGCCAAACATATGATTGATGCTGTTGGCAGTGAAGGGCACTTCCACTCCTCGGACAGTGACAGATGTCGCTGTTTTGCTGTCGATGGCCTCGTAAAACTCCCGGACCAAGGTATCATTTAGCTCTGCCGGCTATTCGGCAAAGTCCTCCCATAGCTGTGCCGTGATGGCCTTTACAATGAACGGCCGGAGTCCCACATGGGGAGCATTTCTGTTGTATATGAAGCCACGCTCCTCCCATAACTCCTTGTTGGCGAAGGGTGACGCCGCTGCTGAAGAAGAAGCGGCAGCAGCGTTACGACGGGTTTGTCTCGACGACATTTTAGTTGCAAGGGCTGTGAAAGAGAGAAAACAAATAAAACTAGAGGAGAAAGCAAGAGAGAAAAATTAGAAGTGATGAAAAATGAAAGGGGAAAACGGGGTTATATAGTTGTCGGCTATCTGCCCATTTAATGTTGCAACGGCAGGCGGGAATAACGGGGCGGCAGATTGGATGTAGCGTGTCTGACGCGTCTGACACGCATTTATGCGTCTGCTGTGCGTCTGCCGCACGCTTCTGCTTCTGCAATGTCAGTCTGTTGACAGCATGTCAAGTCCGTCTGCGGCGGCAGCCGAAACGACAGGTTACAATAAATGGGCTTTATTGGGCTGATGGATGGGCGGTGGGCTTGGGCCACTTCTTCTTTCCTTCTTGACTCCTTTATTTCCTAAAAACTGAAATTATAAAAACAAAAAATTATTTAAATAAAATAAACCTAATTCCTAATAAATAATAATAATAATAAACTAAAAATAAAAAATGAAACTTAGGTTAAATTAGGGGTGCCTTGTGGGGCATCTCCTAAAGTAACCACTTCCTGAATTCCTGGGGCTTCAGTCCCCTGATAGTGCTTGAGGCGTTGTCCATTGACTTTGAATTGGTGCCCGTCTTTTAATGATTGAATTGTGATGGCACCATGGGGAAAAACTTGAACCACTTGGAACGGACCAGACCATCTAGACTTTAGCTTTCCTGGGAAGAGTTTAAGTCTAGAATTAAATAGCAACACAAGCTGCCCTGGGTAGAACTGTCGTGGCAGCAGTTTCTTGTCGTGCCACCTCTTAGTCTTTTCCTTGTAAATCCTTGCGTTGTCGTAGGCCATTGTCCGTAATTCTTCAATCTCGTTCAGATCTAATAACCTTTTCTGGCCGGCCTTGTCCAAGTCCATATTCACTGCCTTGATTGCCCAATATGCCTTATGCTCGATCTCGACAGGCAAGTGACAGGTTTTCCCATAAATTAGTCGGTATGGAGACATGCCCAATGGAGTCTTGAAAGCTGTCATGTATGCCCATAATGCATCATTCAGAAGTAAAGACCAATCTTTCCTAGTTGGTTTAACCTTCTTTTCAAGAATGTTCTTCACTTCCCTATTAGATATCTCAGCCTGTCCATTGGTCTGTGGGTGGTATGCTGTCGCAATCCTGTGCTTGACACCATATTTCTTCAAAGCGGCAGCAATTACCCTATTATCGAAATGTCTCCCTTCATCACTGATAATCGCCCTAGGGATGCCAAATCTAGAAAAAAATGTTTTTGTGCAAAAACTTTTGGACCGTCTTGGCATCATTCTTTTGAGTGGCGATGGCTTCAACCCACTTGGAGACATAATCCACTGCTAGGAGGATGTAAAGGTTTCCACATGAAGATGGGAATGGTCCCATAAAATCAATCCCCCAAACGTCAAAGATCTCGACTTCCAAAATATTCTGCAGTGGTATCTCGTTTCTCCTCGAGATGTTACCTGTCCGCTGGCACCTGTCACAGTTTTTGTAAAATTCCTGTGCATCTTTATAAAGTGTCGGCCAGTAGAACCCTGACTGCAGCACCTTGGCAGCAGTCTTATTGCCTCCTAAGTGACCTCCATATTGTGAAGCATGACAGTGATGGAGAACGTCTTCTTGTTCTTCTTGTGGTACACACCTCCTTATAACCTGATCTGCGCACATTTTGAAAAGAAGAGGTTCATCCCAATAATAATGTTTAACATCATTTTGGAACCTCTTCCTGGCTTGATAATTAAGATCAGAGGGTAATATTCCGCTAACTATAAAATTAACGAACTCAGCATACCAGAGAAGGTTAGAAGACTTACCTGCCGCCATGGCTGTCGCGACAGCGATTGCGGCAGCAAAGAGCTGCTCGTCTGGGAAGGTCTCCAGTATATGTGTCTCATCTAGTGGTAGACTCTGTCCCGTCTCCAACCTCGACAAGTGGTCTGCAACCTGATTTTCTGTCCCCTTTTTGTCTTTAATCTCAAGGTCGAACTCTTGTAATAGCAAGATCCATCGTATCAACCTAGGCTTTGCATCCTTCTTTGCGAACAAATACTTGAGGGCAGAATGGTCGGTGTGTATTATTACTTTTGTTCCAAGTATGTAGGGACGAAACTTGTCGATGGAGAACACCACAGCTAACAGCTCCTTTTCTGTGGTGGTGTAGTTCACTTGGGCGTCATTTAACGTCCTGCTGGCATAGTATATGACGTGAAACAGCTTATCTATGCGCTTCCCAAGTGCTGCCCCGACAGCATAGTCACTAGCATCACACATGATCTCGAATGGTTGTGTCCAGTCTGGTGGCTGTACTATGGGGGCTGTCACTAACTTTTCTTTCAGAACCTTGAATGCTTCAGTACATTCCTCATTAAAGTCAAAGGGTCGGTTCTGCTCTAAGAGGTGGCATAGGGGCTTCGTGATTTTTAAGAAATTTGCAATGAATCTCCGATAAAAACCCGCATGCCCTAAAAAACTTCTAATACACTTGACTGTGGTCGGCGGCGGCAGCTTCTCTATGACTTCAATCTTAGCCCTGTCGACTTCTATCCCACGGCAGCTAATCTTATGGCCAAGGACTATCCCTTCGTCCACCATAAAATGGCATTTTTCCCAATTTAGAACAAGATTAGCTTTTTCACATCTTTCAAGTACCTTTTGAAGATTGTCGAGGCAGCTTTCAAAATCGTCTCCAAAGACGGAAAAATCATCCATGAAAATCTCAAGGAAATCCTCTACCATGTCGGAGAATATTGCCATCATACACCTTTGGAAGGTGGCAGGTGCGTTACAGAGGCCGAACGGCATCCTCCTAAATGCGTAAGTTCCGTAAGGGCATGTGAAAGTCGTCTTCTCTTGATCCTCCGGTGCAATAGCAATTTGGTTATAACCTGAGTAACCATCAAGAAAACAATAGTAAGGCTTACCCGCTAATCTATCAAGCATTTGATCAATAAAGGGTAAGGGAAAGTGGTCCTTTCGGGTAACTTTGTTAAGCTTCCGATAGTCCATACAAACCCTCCAACCGGTCACAGTCCTGGTTGGGATTAGCTCATTGTTCTCGTTGGTTATTACTGTCATTCCTCCTTTCTTTGGAACACATTGCACCGGGCTTACCCATTTGCTGTCGGAGATGGCGTAAATAATACCAGCATCTAACCATTTAATTATCTCTTTACGTACTACCTCTTTCATCGCAAGGTTTAACCGCCTTTGGGCATCAATGGTCGGCTTATGATCTTCCTCTAAGAGGATTTTGTGCATGCAAATCGCTGGACTAATGCCCTGAATGTCTGCTATCGTCCATCCAATTGCCTTTTTGTGCTGCCTTAGCATGTCGATCAGCTGTCGTTCCTGTTCCTGCGGCAGCTTAGCAGAGATGATTACGGGCAGTGTGTCATCACAACCAAGATAAGCATATTTAAGCTGCCCTGGCAGGGGCTTAAGTTCTAAGACAGGTGGTTCAACAGTAGATGGCTTTTAGATTAAATGGTTATCCGAAGTGTAATTCAAAGGTTTGAATAACTTACCTGGACGATGGTCTAACCAGTTTACCTCCTCATGACCTTCAGTATCTGATGTATCGGATTCAGAGGAGTCGCTGTGGTCGGTGCTGTCGTCGTTACTGTCGTGACAGGCCTTTAGGTGGCTGTCGCAGCAGTGACCAAATTTTATATCACGGCAGCCCGACCTGATGCAAGGGTAATCAAAGGTCACCTCAATGATGGCTTTGCATTTCTCGTCCACATCGGCATGTTTCATTGCTTGGAGAACATTCAACTTAATTTCTTGATCGTTCACGCGCATGGTGAGTTCTCCTTTCTCCACATCAATCAATGATCTTCCCGTGGCTAAGAAGGGTCGCCCTAGGATGACTGGTGCGTTTTCATCTGCCTCGCAATCTAAAATAAGAAAGTCAGCAGGAAAAATAAGCTTATCTACTCTTACCAAAATATCTTCAATTTTTCCCTCGGGGTGAACGTAAGAGCGGTTGGCTAGCTGTAGGGTAACTGTCGTGGGCCGCGCTTTCCCAATACCTAATTTCTGAAAAACAGATTTGGGCATTAGATTAACACTAGCTTCAAGATCACAAAGTGCCTTACCCACAAATTTGTCGCCGATTACGCAAGGTATGATGAAGCTCCCCGGATCCTTCTTTTTCTGGGGTGGCTGCCGATGAAGAATACTCATGCAACCTTCTTGCATCCTTACCGTTTCAAATTCCCCAAGTTTAGATTTTTTCGACATAACATCCTTGAGAAATTTAGCATAACCGGGCATCTCCCTAACAGCATCTAACAACGGATTATTAATATGAACCTGTTTAAAAATATCATAAATCTTTTTAAGTTGAGATTCATGCTTAGCTTGCTGTATCCGTTGAGGAAAAGGTGGTGGGGGACGATAATCAGCAATGCGTCCTTCCCACTGCATGCGAATCTGAGGACGATAATCTTCTTTTTTCTCCTCTGTCGCTTCTGCTGTCGTGACAGGCTCATTGGCAACAGTCTGTTTATCACCTGTCGGGGCAGCTTCCTCGGCAGGTTTATCCAAAGCAGGGTCCTTTTCTGTTTCAGCTTCTTTTTCCGGCCCTGGTAGTATCTTCCCACTCCTAGTAGTAATCGCCTTACATTGCTCATGTGGGGGTGGTCTAGCATTTTCAGTATTGCTAGGGAAACCTCCATTCTGCCTCAGCTTAATATGTTGTGACACCTGACCCATTTGTGTCTCTAGAGATTTTAATGTAGCTTCATGGTTTGTCATCCTCATCTCGGTTTTATCTATAAAATTTTCTGTCTTCTTGACAAACTGATTTATATTCTCCATATACGTACCGGTCTGAGACATAAAAGTGGCCAGAGTTTGTTCCAATACACTACTCGTGGCAGGTGGTGGCTGCTGTTGCTGCGGCGGCAGGTGCTGCGGCAGGTTCTGCGGCGGCAGTTGCTGTCGCGTCAACAATCTAGGACCCCCCTGATTCTGATTATATGCTTGCGGATTCAGGGCATTGTTAGGGTTACTCCAGGAAAATTTGGGATCTTTCCTCCAATTGGGATTATAGTTGTTGGAGTTATAATTTGGCTTGTAATTTCCAACATATTTTCCCTAAATTGAGATGTGTTTTTGATGTTAACAATCTGTGATTTGAGATGTGTTTTTGATGTTAATTGAACACTAAATTGATAAGGAATTGAGTTTTGATTAATGCAATCCCGGATAGGTTGAGTTTCCTAAGTTTAGCTTGTGATTCTTGGTTGTTTTGAGGTGATCTTGTGGATCTGATGTTGCTGGAGGTATAAGGATGTTAATAGGTTCTTTTTAGATGTTAATTGATGTTAATAGATGTTTGGTTTTGTTGGTTAATGGCTGGGCTTTGTTGAGAAGTGGTTTGGATGCAATTTCGGTTGTGTTTTGTGGCCGAAAATGGAGTGTGGATGAGAGCAGCGAGTTTAGGTGCTTTCATTGAAGCTATTAATGCATGATGATGCATTAATCCTCTGCTTTGATGTGTTAAAACAGGGGAGGCATCTTTGGATCCAAGGGTTGGTGATCCGGAGGCTTGAATTGGTGCTTCGGCAAGAGGCGAAGTGGAATCGGTGAGTGAAAATGGGTTTTCAGCTTTGAAACCAATGTCTTGGGAGCTTAGTTTAAGTCTAAACAACTTTGCTAAGCTCAAGTGTAAGTTTTCGGAAATACTCTCTAGTGGTGGCCATGTTTTGATTGTTGTGCAATGTGGTTTATTGCATGGTTTAAAATCTATTTTGAAAGCATGATTTAGCATGGTAAATGCTGTTTTTGTAAGCCATATGTTGAAGGAAGCTCAAGGTAAGAGTTCCTTGTTTTTGAACATTGATTAAATGTGGTTTGATGCTTTTAAATGCATGATGAATATGGCTTGGTTTAATGCTTTAAAACAGTGGATAAATTGTTGATAATGATGTATATTGGCAAGTGATGTTTTGAAAAGGTTAAGGTCACTAAGGTGGTTAAAAGTCCTTGAGTGAGCCTTGTTTACTTAAGAACATCAAGGTGGTTAAAAGTCCTTGGATGATTCTTGCTACGGACACAAAGGTGGTTAAAAGTCCTTGTGTGATCTTTTCCATGGTGTTTAAAAGTCCATGGGGCCATGGTGTTTAACAGTCCATGGGGCCAAGGTGTTTAAAAGTCCTTGGGGCCAAGGTGTTTAAAAGTCCTTGGGGTGAAACTTGATGTGGACACAAAGGTGGTTAAAAGTCCTTGTGTGGTCCTCTTTCATGGTGTTTAAAAGTCCATGGCCAAGGTGTTTAAAAGTCCTTCGGGCCAAGGTGTTTAAAAGTCCTTGGGGTGAAAGTTGATGAACTTGTTTTAAAAGAAATGGAACTTATCACTTGTGGCCAATATGACATGTATAATATGAAGCATGAGATGCTTGTTTTAAGTATGCTTTTGAACATGTGCAATTGATGATTTGAAGCATGATTTATAAATATTTTATAAATGCATTATTGAATGGTTTTATGAGCATTCCTCACTAAGCTTTTGCTTACGCTCTCTTTCGTTTTCTAAAATCAATAATGCAGAACATTAAAGTACTTTGAGGGCAGCAAGGAAGGCAAGCAATCAAGTGGTGATAAAGCTCAAAGTATGGAAGGTTTTCTTAAGTACATTTTAGCTTTTGGTAATTTGGCAATGGGGGACCTATGTGTATGTTTTGGGAGAGGTTTTGAACTCCCTAAGTATGTTGAATATTGTTGAGAATGCTGGTTTTTGTGTTTGCCTTTCCATGCTTGAATTGGAAGTTTATGCTTGAATGGTTTGCTTGTGTAGGAAGCATGCATATAGATTTGGGGCTTTTCACATATGTTGGTGTTTTGCTGGATTGTTGATGCAAGTATGTCTCTTATATGTTGAATTGCATGCTGGTAAAGTTTGGTGGCATTTGGAGCATGATTGGATGTTTAATTGCATGTTTAAGTATGCATTTTGGGGCAATCTGTGCATGGTGTTTCGGAACAGTGCCTACCGTTTCGGAACGGGTGCCTTAAACAAGCCCAGGCGTCCGAAACGGGAGAGACCGTTCCGAAACGGAAAGGACACTGCCAGCCCGTGTTTCGGTACGCGTTGCGGAACGGCCCCGCGTTTCGAAATGGGCTCTGCCTGTTTCGGAACACGTGACCGTTGGGGGCTGACATTGGCAGTTAAATGTTTTGAATTATTTGCATTTTGGTCCTGAATCTTATTTGTGCAATTGTATGAGTTTTGGAAGTCCTTTTAAGCTGAAATTGTACAGGGAAGCATGAAACCTGATTAATTTTAAGTTGGTAACTTCAATTTGGGTCAAGTCCTCCTAATTATCAGAATTTACATTTTGGTCCCTAAAGTTGTAAATTGTTCAATTGGGTCCCTGTTTGATCTCTGATGTTTATGATCTTTGAGTATGATGTTTGTATGATCATATCTAAAGTTAATATGCATCTAGGCAAGTTTAAAAAGAAAAAAAAAGGTCGTTAATCAAGGTTGACTTTCGGGTTGACTTTGGTTTTCCCCGTGTGACTTTCTTAATTCGGGTCAACCGTCTAGGCCGGGTTAAGGGGGTTACATTTGGTGGTATCAGAGCTGAGTTCTCGAGTAATTGGGAATGTATGTGTGCATGATTGAAGTATGTATGCTATGTGTGCTTTGTTGATTGAAGGCATGATCAGTGGTTTGTGATTTTGATGCAATTGAGTTGTATGCTGTGATGTAGCATGTTGTGGGTACCCATTGCCAAATCAAAGCTAAGTGATGATGTTGATTTTTAAATGAAATTGAGCTTGAATACTTGGATTGCTTACCTTGCTGGGCCTGACTTCGTTTTATTTGCATTGTGATTGCATGGTAAAAGTATGGCACCACGTAGAGAGTTACGAGGTAATGTGCGAGCTACGGCTCCTAATGAGAACGAGAATGAGGAAAACACGGGTAGTGCGGTGTTACCTCCTCCTCCACCTGGTGGTGGTGCAGAGAGAGAAAGAGCTGAAGCTGCAGCTGGTGCTGGAGCTGCTAGACCTGAGGTTGGTCAGGGGCAAGCTATGCCCGATATGTCGATGTTGGTACAAGCTATTGCGGGTGCTTTTCGAGCAGCAGTGGCTGGAGCTCAAGGAGCTAGGCATCAGGGAGATGCTGGAGTTAGACTACCTTTGGAGCGTTTGCGCAGTCTTGGTGGGACTGAGTTCAGGGGTATGTCTGCTGAGAGTTCTGAAGCTTGGTTAGAGAGTACCAAGCGAATCTTGGGTCAGATGAGCTGCACGGATGTGCAAAAGTTGGGTTGTGTTGTGTCCTTGCTGCAGGACGATGCATATACGTGGTGGATGACCACCATAGCTGGAATGGTTGAAGCTGATGTGACTTGGACATTCTTTCAGAATGTGTTCAAGCGGAGATATCTTGGAGTGAGATATCTTGATGAGAAGAAGCGTGAATTCATGTCTCTTACCCAAGGGAGCATGAGTGTGGCTGAGTATGAAGTGCAGTTTGTGCGACTCAGTCATTATGCACCTGAGCTGATACCTGATGAGCGGGCAAGGTGCGAGAGGTTCCGCTATGGCTTAGTGACGGATGTAAAGATGTATGTGCTGGCCACCGAGTATGATGATTTTGATGTGTTGGTGGGCCGAGCCAAGGACATAGAGATGAACTTGGGTTTATCTGTTAAAGGTGCTCGAGCAAGTTCTGGAAAGCGAGTTGCTGAGTTTAGTTCCGGTGGTGGACGGAACAAGAGGGGACGTGATTAGAAGTATCAGTCCTCAGCTAAGAGAGGTGGTGGTGCACCTTCTCGAGGAGGCAATGCTAGAGCTGATCCGAGTGCTTGCTGGATCTGTGGTTCACGTGGTCACATGAAGCGTGACTTTCCTCGTGCTGTGAGAGAGGTGCAAGCTCCTGTTGCGGCAGCGGGTAATGGGTGCTGGAATTGTGGATCCGCAAACCATTTGAGGCGAGATTGTCCCATGTTGGCCGGTGGCCAAGTGCGTGCTCCTGTTGTTGCTGCACCGCAGAGAGGTCGTGGGCGCGGCCGTGGTAATTTCCAGAGAAGGGAGGAAGGTGGCCGAGGAGTGGCCCATGTTGTGGCTATTCAGCCTGAAGGTGGCGGTCAAGCGAGGGTGTATGCTCAGCGTGAAGGGAGGAATGATGCGGATGTGATTGCAGGTACCTTTACTTTGCAATCCTTGTCATTACTTTCCTTGATTGATTCTGGATCTACGCATTCATACATTTTGCGTGAGCATGCTGAATTGCTTGGTTTGCCTGTTGAGTCTTTGGATGTTGGTGTTCGTGTCACTAGTTCTTTTGGTGAGACTGTTGTGACTCGAAAGTTATATAGAAGGTGTCCTTTGGTTGTTCAAGAACATGTTTTCCATGTTGATCTTATGGAGTTGCCCTTTTATGGTTTTGATTTAATCATTGGTATGGATTGGCTTGCTGAGCATCGTGCTGTTGTGGATTGTGAAAATAAGCGAGTTTCGCTGAAGCTTGCGGATGATTATGAAGTTGTTGTGGTTGGTGAGAATGTGAAGTTTCTTGCCAATGTGGTGTCTACCTTGGAGGCGAGTAGGATGCTGAGGCAAGGCTGCGAAGCTTATCTAGCTTTTGTGATGAATCCTAGCTCTAAGGAGTTGAGGGTGCAAGATATCATGGTTGTGAAGGAGTTTCCTGGTGTTTTTCCTGAGGAGTTGCCTGGTTTACCTCCTAATCGCGAGGTGGAGTTTGGAATTGAGCTGTATGAGAATACAACTCCTGTGTCCATTACTCCCTATAGAATGGCACCTAAGGAGCTGAAGGAGCTGAAGACGCAGTTGCAAGAGTTGCTTGATCGTGGTTTCATTCGGCCGAGTGTGTCGCCTTGGGGAGCACCGGTATTGTTTGTAAAGAAGAAGGATGGCACTATGAGGATGTGCATTGATTACCGTCAGCTGAACAAGTTGACTATCAAGAATCGGTATCCTTTGTCGAGGATTGATGATCTCTTTGATCAATTTCGGGGAGCTGCTGTGTTTTCTAAGATTGACTTGAGGTCTGGGTATTATCAATTGAAGGTGAAGGATGTGGATGTGCCTAAGACAGCTTTCAGGACAAGGTATGGGCATTATGAGTTCCTGGTGATGCCGTTTGGTTTGACAAATGCTCCTGCTGCTTTCATGGACATGATGAATCGTGTGTTTCATGAATACCTGGACAAGTTTGTTGTGGTGTTCATTGATGATATCCTCGTGTACTCGCGTACTGAGGAGGAGAATGAAGAGCATTTGAGGATTGTTTTGCAAGCTTTGTTGGAGAATCAGCTTTATGCTAAGCTGAGCAAGTGTGAGTTCTGGCTTAAGGAGGTGGTGTTTCTTGGGCATGTGGTCTCAGCTGAGGGGATTCGTGTTGATCCTCAGAAGATTGAGGCGGTGATGAACTGGAAAGTTCCTAAGTCTATTCATGAGGTTCGTAGTTTCCTTGGTTTGGCAGGATACTACCGGAGGTTTGTGGATAGTTTTTCTAAGATTGCTGCTCCTTTGACGAAGTTGTTGCAGAAGGATGTTAAGTATGAGTGGACGGAAGCGAGACAGCAGGCTTTTGAGAGGCTGAAGGCGGCTTTGACGCAAGCTCCTATCTTGGTTCAGCCTGAATCAGGGAAAGAGTTTGTGGTCTACAGTGATGCATCCTATGTTGGTTTGGGATGTGTGCTGATGCAAGAGGGTAAGGTGGTGGCTTATGCATCGCGGCAGTTGAAAGTGCATGAGCGCAATTACCCTACGCATGACATTGAGCTGGCTGCAGTGGTTTTTGCTCTAAAGATCTGGAGACATTATCTGTATGGTGAGAAGTGTACGGTGTACACGGATCACAAGAGTTTGAGGTATCTGATGTCTCAGAAGGAGTTGAATCTTAGGCAGCGTCGTTGGTTGGAGTTGCTCAAGGATTATGATCTGACGATTGATATCATCCTGGAAAAGCTAATGTTGTTGCGGATGCCTTGAGTAGGAAGGTAGCTGTTGAGCTGAGGGCTATGTTTCCTAGCTTGAGCATATCGCGAGATGGTGGTCTTGTTGCTGAGTTGCAAGTGAAGCCATCTTTGGTTCAGTTGATCAAGGAAAAGCAGTTGCTGGATGATTCCTTGGTGTCTCATGTTCAGGATATCGCGGAGGGTAGACCTTCGGATTTCTGCTTTAATGATGATGGTGTGTTGTGTTTTGGGAGTCGGATAGTAGTGCCTGCTGATGCTGAGTTGAGGCGTGCTATTCTGACTGAAGGCCATAGTAGTCCTTTTGCTATGCACCCTGGTAGTACTAAGATGTATCGTGATCTTCGTGATGAGTACTATTGGGTGGGTTTGAAAAAGGATGTTGCAGAGTTTGTGAGCAAGTGTATGGTGTGTCAGCGAGTTAAGGCTGAGCATCAGGTTCCTTCGGGGTTGTTGCAACCGTTGAGAATCCCTGAATGGAAGTGGGAGAGGGTTACCATGGATTTTGTATCTGGTTTACCTTTGTCTCCTTCGAAGAAGAATTCTGTTTGGGTGATTGTGGATCGCCTGACGAAGTGTGCGCATTTCTTGCCTGTGCATACTACGTTTTCTTTGGATAAGCTGGCAGAGCTGTACATTGTTGAGATTGTGCAGCTGCATGGTGTGCCTAAGTCGATTGTGTCGGATAGGGATCCGAGGTTCACATCGCGTTTCTGGCAGTGTTTGCATCAAGCTCTGGGTACAAGGTTGCATTTCAGTACATCCTATCATCCTCAGTCGGATGGTCAATCTGAGGGTGTTATCCAGATTTTGGAGGATATGTTGAGATGTTGCGTGATTGAGTTCCAAGGTTCTTGGGAGAAGCATCTGCCTTTGGTTGAGTTTGCTTATAACAATAGTTATCAGGCGAGTATACAGATGGCACCTTATGAGGCTTTGTATGGGAGGAAGTGTAGGACTCCTCTTTGTTGGGCTGAAACTGGTCAAAAGTTGGTTTCGATGCCAGCTTTGTTGAAAGGAACCACCGAGAAGGTGAAGCTCATTTGTGAGCGGTTGAAGGCAGCCTCTGATCGGCAAAAGTCTTACGCGGATTTGAAGCGTAAGGAGATAGAGTATGCGGTGGGTGACCGTGTGTTCTTGAAGGTTTCGCCTTGGAAGAAGGTGATGAGGTTTGGCCGGAAGGGTAAGTTGAGCCCTAGGTACATTGGACCATACGAGGTGGTTGAGCGTGTTGGTCCTGTTGCGTATCGGTTGAGGTTACCTCAAGAGTTGGAGAAGATTCATGATGTGTTCCATGTTTCTATGCTCCGGAGGTATAGATATGATCCTTCGCATGTGATGCCTGTGGAGGAAGTGGAATTGAATCCGGATTTGACCTATGATGGGGAATCGGTGAAGGTTCTAGATTCGGATAGCAAGGTTCTTCGTGGCAAGACCATTGAGTTGGTGAAGGTGCTGTGGAAGCATCGAGGTGTTGAGGAAGCCACGTGGGAGCGGAAGGAAGACATGCTGAAGCAGTTTCCTTATCTCTTTCCTTCAGGTAAATTTCGAGGATGAAATTTCTTAAAGGGGGGAGAGTTGTAACGCCCCGGTTTTGGGCTTGGTAGTTTTGAGCGTTGACCGGTTTGGTCAAAGTGTTGGTCGAATCTAAAAAGGTGAAATTAGGAAAGCCTAGTTCGGGTTGCATTAAAAATATGGAAAAATGTTCTAAAATCATCTTTTAATATATATAAGTGAACTGTGAAATCAATTTTGGAAAATGGGTTTTGGAAGGGTGACATTTTGGCTAGTGACCAAAATGTAATTTTCGAAAGTTTGGTGACTATTTTAGAAAGGGTTGAAACTTTGAATCTTTAAGGAGCTATTATTCCAAAAGTAGTTTCTCCAGATTTTTCTAAGATATTTTGAGATTTATTCTGATTTTAAAACATATCAAAAGAGGAGGGAAAGCCATTTTGGCCATTTTGATAACTAACTTTCCAATTTTCTTTTCTCTCATTTTCTCTCAACCCAAACACTTTCTTTCCAGAGAATTGTTTCTGATTTTCTCACCTAAATCTCTCCTTTCAACTCTCTTTTGATTCCTAATCAACATATCTACAAAACCTCATCATTTGCTACTTGATTCATCAAGGTTTTTGATTCCAAAAAGAGGAGAAACTCAGGTTTGGAGGTAAGAACGTCCTTCTCCTCTAAACTATCAGTTCTTTACGGAAATTCCTAAGTTTTCAATCCTTAATTGATGTTTTATTAAAGGCTTTTAAGTTGTGAAGTGGATCTTGGCTTATAATGCAAGATTTGGTGATTTTTGATGATTTTCGTTTGATCTGTTAAATTTGTGATTTGAGATGTGTTTTTGATGTTAATTGAACACTAAATTGATAAGGAATTGAGTTTTGATTAATGCAATCCCGGATATGTTGAGTTTCCTAAGTTTAGCTTGTGATTCTTGGTTGTTTTTGAGGTGATCTTGTGGATCTGATGTTGCTGGAGGTATAAGGATGTTAATAGGTTCTTTTTAGATGTTAATAGATGTTTGGTTTTGTTGGTTAATGGCTGGGCTTTGTTGAGAAGTGGTTTGGATGCAATTTCGGTTGTGTTTGGTGGCCGAAAATGGAGTGTGGATGAGAGCAGCGAGTTTAGGTGCTTTCATTGAAGCTATTAATGCATGATGATGCATTAATCCTCTGCTTTGATGTGTTAAAACAGGGGAGGCATCTTTGGATCCAAGGGTTGGTGATCCGGAGGCTTGAATTGGTGCTTCGGCAAGAGGCGAAGTGGAATCGGTGAGTGAAAATGGGTTTTCAGCTTTGAAACCAATGTCTTGGGAGCTTAGTTTAAGTCTAAACAACTTTGCTAAGCTCAAGTGTAAGTTTTCGGAAATACTCTCTAGTGGTGGCCATGTTTTGATTGTTGTGCAATGTGGTTTATTGCATGGTTTAAAATCTGTTTTGAAAGCATGATTTAGCATGGTAAATGCTGTTTTTGTAAGCCATATGTTGAAGGAAGCTCAAGGTAAGAGTTCCTTGTTTTTGAACATTGATTAAATGTGGTTTGATGCTTTTAAATGCATGACGAATATGGCTTGGTTTAATGCTTTAAAACAGTGGATAAATTGTTGATAATGATGTATATTGGCAAGTGATGTTTTGAAAAGGTTAAGGTCACTAAGGTGGTTAAAAGTCCTTGAGTGAGCCTTGTTTACTTAAGAACATCAAGGTGGTTAAAAGTCCTTGGATGATTCTTGCTACGGACACAAAGGTGGTTAAAAGTCCTTGTGTGATCCTTTCCATGGTGTTTAAAAGTCCATGGGGCCATGGTGTTTAACAGTCCATGGGGCCAAGGTGTTTAAAAGTCCTTGGGGCCAAGGTGTTTAAAAGTCCTTGGGGTGAAACTTGATGTGGACACAAAGGTGGTTAAAAGTCCTTGTGTGGTCCTCTTTCATGGTGTTTAAAAGTCCATGGCCAAGGTGTTCAAAAGTCCTTGGGGCCAAGGTGTTTAAAAGTCCTTGGGGTGAAAGTTGATGAACTTGTTTTAAAAGAAATGGAACTTATCACTTGTGGCCAATATGACATGTATAATATGAAGCATGAGATGCTTGTTTTAAGTATGCTTTTGAACATGTGCAATTGATGATTTGAAGCATGATTTATAAATATTTTATAAATGCATTATTGAGTGGTTTTATGAGCATTCCTCACTAAGCTTTTGCTTACGCTCTCTTTCGTTTTCTAAAATCAATAATGCAGAACATTAAAGTACTTTGAGGGCAGCAAGGAAGGCAAGCAATCAAGTGGTGATAAAGCTCAAAGTATGGAAGGTTTTCTTAAGTACATTTTAGCTTTTGGTAATTTGGCAATGGGGGACCTATGTGTATGTTTTGGGAGAGGTTTTGAACTCCCTAAGTATGTTGAATATTGTTGAGAATGCTGGTTTTTGTGTTTGCCTTTCCATGCTTGAATTGGAAGTTTATGCTTGAATGGTTTGCTTGTGTAGGAAGCATGCATATAGATTTGGGGCTTTTCACATATGTTGGTGTTTTGCTGGATTGTTGATGCAAGTTTGTCTCTTATATGTTGAATTGCATGCTGGTAAAGTTTGGTGGCATTTGGAGCATGATTGGATGTTTAATTGCATGTTTAAGTATGCATTTTGGGGCAATCTGTGCAGGGTGTTTCGGAACAGTGCCTACCGTTTCGGAACGGGTGCCTTAAACAAGCCCAGGCGTCCGAAACGGGAGAGACCGTTCCGAAACGGAAAGGCCACTGCCAGCCCGTGTTTCGGTACGCGTTGCGGAACGGCCCCGCGTTTCGAAACGGGCTCTGCCTGTTTCGGAACACGTGACCGTTGGGGCTGACATTGGCAGTTAAATGTTTTGAATTATTTGCATTTTGGTCCTGAATCTTATTTGTGCAATTGTATGAGTTTGGGAAGTCCTTTTAAGCTGAAATTGTACAGGGAAGCATGAAACCTGATTAATTTTAAGTTGGTAACTTCAATTTGGGTCAAGTCCTCCTAATTATCAGAATTTACATTTTGGTACCTAAAGCTGTAAATTGTTCAATTGGGTCCCTGTTTGATCTCTGATGTTTATGATCTTTGAGTATGATGTTTGTATGATCATATCTAAAGTTAATATGCATCTAGACAAGTTTAAAAAGAAAAAAAAAAAGGTCGTTAATCAAGGTTGACTTTCGGGTTGACTTTGGTTTTCCCCGTGTGACTTTCTTAATTCGGGACAACCGTCTAGGCCGGGTTAAGGGGGTTACACTACCTACTGCAATACAAGAACCGTGATGAACGTCAAATGGTTCTCGATATGGGTACGTCCTTTATGTCATTTTCATTTACTATATTACTTGTTACTCGCTTTCATTTACGACCTTTTTGCATGTGTTTTTCGCCCATAACTATTCAACTGTCATCCCGTAGGCAACTCGCACTACAAACAAGAGGTGGCTGACCTGCTCGAGGAACTGAGAGCGAGAAACAAACATGGCGCAGAATACCTTGAAAAAATCCCATAGGAAAAATGGCTTCGATCGTATGACGAGGGTAAACGTTATTGTCACATGACAACGAACTTGGCTGAGGCAGTGAACTCATCACTGAAGGGAGTGCAGCAGTTACCTATCACTTCCATTGTCAAAGCGACCTATTATCGTTTGGCTACCCTTTTTGCAACCTTGGGAAGGCAAGCAACTGAGTACATGGCAGGTTGACACAAAGTCCATCCGGATTTCTGCACAAAACTACATACTCAATTGGGCCAATCAAGACAGATGACTGCAACTCTCTTCTAGCGAGAAGGACACATGTTTTGTGTTGCAGAATTTTCCAGGCAGTTGGAAGGCATTCAGCACAACGCGTACGTGGTAAATCTGAGGGAAAGAACCTGCGAGTGCGGAATTTTCCAAACATTCAAATACTCGTACGCACACGCCATTGCTGCTTGCACTAACCAACGGATACAATACATGCATCTGGTTGATCTGGTATACTTACTCGAAACAGTGTTTAAGGTTTACGAAAAAGAGTTTCCTCTAATCGAAAATGAGGTTGATCCGAATTTTGTGGACACTGAACCGATCATACGCCCAGATCCAGCACTACTACGAGCCAAAGGACGTCCACGTTCTACAAGAATCTACTGTGCCGAGGATATGGTCGAACATCGAGAAAAAACCGGACAAAGGAAGCATTGTATTGTGTGTAAAAATCCTAGACACACAGCTCCTAAGTGTCATAATCACTCAGCCCCTCGTCTTAATTAATTATTTTTAATTTGTATATGCAAGTTCGCCCATGAAAATCGAATCAATAAAGTCAGTCTACTTCGATTTATACAGTACGCCATCTTATATTTTCAATCATTCAAAAAAATATGTTATGACAGTGTTTTCGAAGCAACTTTAAGTCAGTGTAAGATGGACGAAAATTGACCGTGTCAGTTTCATACGATAGACAATTTCCAGTACTACAACCCCAAACTCGATGTTACTTAAAAATTTAAAATTTCTACGTATGAAATTATGCTCGAACATGCCTATCGACATTTGTTGAAATGCAACTTCATTCAAAAAAAGATGATAGCATAGGGTTTTCGAATCCATTTTAAACCATTGTATACGGAAATTAACCATATTGGTATCATACGATAGACAATTTCCAGCACTACAACCCCAAACTCGAAGATCGCTAAAAATATACGATTTACACGCCCGAAATTGGGCTCGAACATGCCTACCCACACTTGTTTTCCCTTGTTCTTCAGACCAGTATTGCACAGAACTCACGTCCTGCAGAACGCGAGGTCTGTGCGATATATTCAGTCGCCCTTTCAAATTCTCGTGGACCGTTAACACAAACAAGAAGGCCACGTAGACTGAAATCGCGTTGTGCAGAACGCGATATCAGACCTCGCTTCGTACACAACGCGAGGTTCACCGACGTGGCAAGTTTGGGGGTCATTTTGCCAAATAATATTTTTTGGGAGCCATTTTCCCAAAAAATAATTAAAAAGGATTATTGCTCTAAAATTGCCTAATATTTCGATATAAAAAGCCGAAAATTTAACTCGCTATAAAAGAAGAAAAGAGGATATTTTCAGAGAATCAATAGAAAGAAAAAACGTTTTTGATGTACTTTTCTTCATATTCCAGTGCATGCATAGAAAGAAAAAAAGGGTAGGATTTCGAGGGGTTTTATCATTGTAATTATTTCATTTCCACACGTCGTTGCTCCACTTCTCTCCGATGATATGTCTTCTACCTTCGAGGTTAACAGGGGTGAATCAGATGTCTAGGGTTTCATTTTTTAAGAATAAAAAAGGGGACGGGGACTAGTTTTATGGTTCGCCGGCCGGCGGCGTTTACCCTTTGTTTCAAAGAAAACGGGGAGAGTCTTTTTTAGGCGAATGTTTAGAAATAAAAAAGGGGTTGAGTTCTTTCTAAATGTGATTTATACTCAACCCTCCTTTTAAAATAGGGTTATTCACATTATGAGTCCCTCTGCGTTTTGGAAACCACGTGTGGAGGGCTTTCGGCTGTTTTAAATACACTCCTAGTCCTTGTATGTTTTTATAATTTTCGATCTCACCCTTTAAGTGCTGAATTAAATAAAAATAGATTTATTAGCCAGTAGTCCCTCCATATTTTTTGAGTAAGTTTTTTAACCATTTTGTCTTTATAAATTGCGCACCTAGCCCCTCCTTGTTTCCAAAATGTTACAATTTCATCCGTTTGCAAGTCAAATCTATCCTTAAAATTTTTAATCCCTTATTTTAGTCCTCAAAACTTCTGATTTCATCTATTTCAGTCTTAAATCTAGGCTCAAAACCCTAAATTACCCCTTTGTTCATGCATATGTAATTCCCATACCCTTTTATTTATGTTGTTCATGTTTCATTGTGAATATGTTTATTTTGCATGCCATACAATAGATACATATACATAGCATATAGTATAATGTATAGTTTATACGTATCACACAGCATACAACTATTATATGTATATAGTACACGGTGTTTCTACATTATATCATACCTTCTTTAAGCATGTAGTATATGGTGGTGTTACTTTATATATACGTACGTGTTTATAATAAGACATATAATACTAATATATATACATAGTATGTGCACGACATTAGGTTATATGCTTGCATCTATATTACGCATTATATATCCAAACATATATATATAGCTTATAGTTTGGAAGTCATGTACATACATATATTATTGCCGAAACTACAGCCTTCCCTTTCTTTTTTTATATATAAATATATGTACAGTCCTTATTATATGTATATTATATGTCATGGTAGTATTATAATAAGTTTGAATCATACTTTTTATTCATTTGCTTATGTTCATACTTGCTCATGCATCTAAATGCCACATTTATTTATAGTTTCATTTTTGTTTCGTACTCAGAGTCCCAATATTTTAGTGGGAGTGTCATCCCGAGTCTCCAGGTGTCATCTCCTTTGGTATTGTGGGCTACGAGTTAGGTTGCTCGACTTGTATGGCCATGCATTCATGCATTTTTAGGGGTTAAAATTAAGTTAGGTCGAATTCAAATTTCCTCTTAGTCAAATGTGATACGAACCCTTAGGTACCAATTTTGGGCGTGACGGGGGTGCTAACCCTTCCTTGCACGTAACCAATTCCCGAACCCATTTAAATCTTTGGTTTTATTTTACGGTGTCCAGTCTACCCTTTTTTAAAAATGATCGGTGGCGACTTCAGTTTTCACAAAAAAGATTTATACGAAAAAACTTCCTAGAAATAAAGTTTAAATAAAAGTGGGTAATATACACCTAGTAGATTTTTTTAGTCGATACAGCATGGCGACTCCGATGGGGAAGATATTTTTGTTTTCAAAAACAAAAAATAGAGGGTCAAGCCTTAGTTGGGTTCGTATCGCATTTATTGAAAAAAATTAGAATTCGATTTAATTTAATTTTTAATCCCTAACCTTGTTTGTTTACTGTTTTATTTTGCACGGTGTTTGATATAAATTTTCATCATACATTAGTTTTGGCACCGTTAAGTGGGAGTGGTCACTTTCTTTCGTGGGGTGTTCACCTCCGTATGAGATTATGATCCGCTTCCGAGATTTGACCCTTATATTTCGTGGGGCCCACGCCCTCGTATGGTATAATGACTCAAATCCTCCCGAATTGATGTCCTAGCGACAGTTCGAGTACCCATTACTTTAGATCCAAACCGCATATAGTGAACTGTGGAGCTCACCTTTTAGAGCTATGTCGGAACTCTGTTCGTTTAGCGGTAACCCTCTTAGGTCTTGATTGATATATTTGTTTGATACATACATGTTATCTATGTGTTGTTAAATATTTTAATTTATTGCTTTATTTATTGTTCAACATTTAATTTATTTATTTGACTATATATCATTATACTAACTTGGTTTTTGCCGGTGTTTGTTCATTTTTCTTTCATGTATTTTTCCCGCATTCATTTGTGCATACCATGTCATAACACATTGTTTATTCAAGAACGGTCTAATTTAGAGGGCATTAGAGGTAGAAGGGAAGTTGGTGATGCCAAGAGCGATAATGCTACAGTATCGAGTTGGGTCAACGAAGACCAATCGAGGAAAGAGAATATTGACAAGGAGACACGTGCTGACGGCATGGATGACACATCTTGGATACCTAGGCGAACCATCATTGAAGCCAAAGTTTGAGATTTTCACACTTAACCTCTTAAAATTTTAGGAAATTTTAATTTTTCCCATGCATTTTAAAAAATATATTTTTATACCTCGAAGTTTTAAATAATTCCAATTAAATCACTGTCTATTTTTTTCAAAAATTTTAGTTTAGTTCCTACATTTTATGTAAACTTTAATTTGAGCTTACAAAATTTTCAACACACAAAAAAAAATTATTATAGGCCCTTTCAAATTGGATTGTCGAGATTCGCCCTTGAAGAAAAGACTTTTATCCACATTCTTCCCGAAAGCCCCTGGGTCCCAAGAACACTGTTGTGAACCTTTTGAGCAATAGAATAAGAGATGGGTGGCATCGTCCTCCATTCCAAAAACAATGTCAAGACATGGAGTGCGAGCTCTACTTCATGAAGTCGAGATGTCAAGACGAGAAGCTAACAACTATAGGTAATTTATTATCTCAACTTCTTGCAATCGGACATCTTCTTTGTTAAACGAATGTCTTTCTAAGGATTGTTCATGAATCAACACCTTTGTTTGCACGCATCTGTATTTTGTGACATCGGTAATGTTTATTTTGTGCATTTCATAACATAATTATTCACGACACTAAAATTGTTTAAATCTTTAAATAATACATTCATTGCATCATACCCATTGCTAATTGGGGAGAATACTCATCTCAGAGAGGAGGAAGAATGGACAAGGGAATGATTTCTTGCCAGTACAGCTTCAGAAATATGAACGACCTAGTAGCGAGGGTGGATAAGCTCGAACAACTTCACAAACAGTTAGTTTGGAATCAAAGGGAGATGATATCATATGTGAAAAAGTTCCAAGAAGAAACTAGGTGGCAAATCAATGGATTGATGGGTATAATGGCCATCATGATCAAAAGAAAAGGGCGTGATGGAAGACTCCCTGCCAAAGGAAAGTGAGAATAGGGACCGTAACTTCACAATAAAGAACATTTTGTCAGATGAAGACCGGGCCATCATCAACCAGTATGAGGTGGATTGTACCGCTTCTGGATGCCTTGTTGAGTTGGTGTTAGAAAAGATTGAAGATTCTCTTTAGAAAATCTTATCTTCTCCAATGAATAAAGACTTAATTTAGAGGCAAAGGGATCATAAGGAAGCCCCAAAGAACATCACAGCCTTGCAATCCCAAGCTATAGCCGAGAGCACTCAAGGTTTGAAGAAAAAGAAGGGACTCGAGAGCACTCAAGATTGAAGATGTATTCACGGCTATACCAGGCAGATTTGGTTTGGCCCTTATCATATGGATCATTTTAAACCACCCTACCCATCTTTGTACGATGCCAATGCTCATTGCAAGTATCATGCCAATGTTCAAGGACATTTTGTTGAAAAATGTTTGGCATTTAAGAAGCTAGTCCAAAATATGTTAAGAGTCCTAGGTAATACAGTTAGGTGAACCAAGCTCAACCGCTTAGAGGGGGCATGAATACCCAGTTTGTAGGAATATTTCTCATCCAAGAACTCAGTTTCATGACCGCTTCCATAGTCAATCACCCATGTTTTCAAAGCCTCCAAAGGTTCTTCATCCGATTCTGGTGATGTACACATACTCGCTCCCAACACATGTCAAAAGGGAAAGTTATGAGTCCAATACAGTCCAAACCAAAGGGTTCTCCCTATCTCGATGTTTATGATGTTAATGTCGTGTGTGACTGCCATGTGGGAAGTACGAGCCACTCCGTGGAGAACCGTGGAGCCCTGAAAATTAGAGTTTAAAGGTCTGATTCAGAACGGTCTTTAGAAGCTTTAAGAAGAACGAATCGTGAACGTGACTTAGAGAAGGTGTTGATCCCCAGTTTTAGTTTTTAGGAGTTCATGTTTGAATTTCCTTGCATGTTGCATTTCCTTTTAATATACTTTGCTATTGTTTGCCCGAAGATAGCAAGGACTTTTGTAAGGGCTTATGTTATGTTTGCTTGTTTCAATTTCAATGAAAGAGACATTCACATGCTTTTCACTTGGCAAGCATTTTATATTCTTTGATTTCTTTTAAACATTTCATTTGTTCTTTATTATTATAACCTTATTTTTGTTTTCCCGAACATATATGTATATACCTTTTGCAAGAATACTTTAATTCAAATTTTAAAAATCGAAAGTTGTGAGGGTACTACAAATGTGAACACCATTTGTTCTATTTAGGCCGATGGAAGGACAACAAAGAGTGTTCAGGAATAATGAGAAAATCCCATAGAGTGAATTTTCCTCTCAGACATTATCGTTCAAGGTCCTTGAATGAAGTGATAACCCTAAAACATCTACCACCTGAAGACTATTTTTGATATCCATGTGTGGGATGACATTTGGCATTCCTTCATTTCCCTTCACAAAGTAAGAAAATAAGAAAAATATACATTGGTGTCCCCTTTTGAGCCTGACAATTTTCTTTCGATTGGACTCAAACAAAGGATCACCCATACACCGAGGGTAAAGGAGATGAAAGTTCATGGATAAATGAATGACAGGAGATCCTTATATGCTATGAAGATGATGCCTTATGAAATAGGAGGCAATAAAGGAGAATAAATGCACAGAATGCAACATTCAGTTTTAGCAATGGAGATAGTAAAAGAAAACCGTGAAAGAAAGGTTGGTGCTCAAAGAGCCAACCCAAATCAAGTTGAAAGTTGCCAACATAGAAATTGAAAAAATCAATAGTGAAAGCACTAAATCAAAAGAGAGAGTGAAAGAGAGAAAGGGCTATATGAATTCTCCATCTAAATGAATCTCTGTTTAAAATAGCCTCGAAAGATTGATTACTTTAAACAGAAGCATGTATCAACATAGTACGAAGACACAAGTTGATCCGAATCAAAACTAGATGAAAAGAAATGAACTCTAGGGTGAAACCCCAAAATGGGCTGTCTCGAGCGATCCAAAAAATAAAAGAGAAAATAGTATTTCATATGTGTATATCCATATCAGATAGTACATGATTGAGATTTTTTCAGTTGGAAGAAGTGATCATTTGTTTTATCACCCTTAAACACTTATTTGGGCCTACATTCCCTTTCTTTCATAACCATGATCCATGACCTCAATTACAAGCCTTGAAAGACCATTTTGATCATATATGGATATCTGAGTTATATGAGTTCATTTCCAGATTACATCCGGCCTATCAGGGTTAACATTTCTTCAAGGATTGCCACACTTCTAATGCCTGATTGAGATCAAAAAAGAGGGAAAGATGGGGCACGGTGAGTTAGTGAGTTAAAGAGAGCCACCTTAAATTGGGTAGGAATTAGGTATGGGGGTTGTCCAGTAAGGATTTCACGTGTGTATTGTTGTCAATAGATTTTTCACCCCGCCAAATTAAATAATCTAAAAAATAAAAATAAAAAAGAAATCTTTTTTCCTTAAATAAAAGGCCCACCCTTCCTAAATAAAACAACATCAAAAAAATCCATCTCAAAAACTCATTTTTGTAAAGCCCAATTCAAAAGAAAAAAAAAACCAAAGCCCACCTTAGAATATAAGCCCATTCTTTTAAAAGAAAGAAAAAAAGGAAAATAAATAAAATATGATATAAATAAAATAAATAATGATGGTGGTTTTAAATGAAAAAAAGGAAATAAAATAACAACCAAAAAATAATAAAAATGTAATAAAAAATAGCAAAAAGAAAAGAGAAAAACAGCAATAAAAGGAAAAAAAGGGGAACCAGCGCGCGTGAGCTGCACGCACGCAGGCTGGTTACTAGCAAACCCTCCCCTCGAATGATGATGGTGACTGTCCGGCTTCTACCGGCCACGTCTGTCGTCATCGTTGGTGTCGGTCGACGCGTCTCGTCGTCGCCGACCCAACTGTTCCAACGCCGTTCGTTGCCGCCGCCTGTGGACGCCGGAATCTGCAAAAAACCGAGACAAATGGTCAAACCCTAGGCTCGAATCAAGGGGAAAATTCAGCTTCAACTGAACCAAATCGGATAAGATTTGAGGGGTTTTTTCGAGAATCATGTTTCTTGTCTGATTTTGGCTTCGATTCGGGGATTGAAATCCAAATTTGACTTGAATTTGAAGCTGAAATTCAAGTATAAATACCCCCTAAACTTCACTTGTTTAACACACCCAAATTCAAGAGAAAGTACACTTGAAAAAGACAAAAGGCTTAGAAGAATTCTGAAGAAAAAAAATCCCTAAAAATTCTCAAGAGTTGCTGGAAATTTTGGAGTTAAAGTTCGAGTTTGGAGGCAATTTTCTAGAGGCAATTAGGAGCATTTCGAGAAGTTCATATTCGAGTTCTTCGTTCGTTGTTTCGGTAAAATTTCTGTCTTTCCTTTTAATTTTTATTTAGTAATTTTCATGCTTGTTCTTGGTTGAATTTTTGTTTTTGTGTTTGTGTTTTGGTGGGTTTTAGGTTGTGTTCTTGAATTTTTGGGTTTGATCTTTAAAAAATTACATGCTTTTAAAAAATGTTGTTAGGAATGTTTTGATCTTTAGAAATGTAGGAATGAATTTTTAGAAGTGTTTGATGTTAAAATACAAGAATAAATGAGTTAATGTGGTTTTATTAAAAAAAACTTAAAGTTATGGATTTAATTAGGAAAAATAATAATGCATGGTGAAAATAATAAAAGGGTGGTTTTTTTAAAAACATAAATAAAAGGTTTTTTCTTGAAATTTAGTTTTAATATTAAAGTAGGTTAAGTGATTTAAAAAAGGTAAATAAAGATTTTTTTAGAAAAAATAAAAAAAGTAATAAGTTTTCAAGAAAAAGTTTTCAATAAAAAGGTTTTAAATGAAATTTTGGGGTTTCAGGAAGAAATAAAATTTTGAAAAAAGGCTTAAAGAGAATTTTTTTTAAAAAGATTTATTTTAAAGTCATATTTAAAAGAAAAGCTTTTTAAAAAATGAAAAAGAAGTCTAAAAAGAGATTTTTTTGAAATAAAAAAAACATATAAAAGGTAAAAAAAATATAAAAATGAAAAAAAAACTTAAAAATGTAAAAAGGGGTCTTGGCTTAAAAAAGTAAAAAGTAAAAAAGAAGAAATAGAGGTTTTTCAAAAGAAATAATAAAAGGGAAAAAAACAAAAAAAAAATTGAGTTTCTTGCTTGTTCTTTAGAAATAGGTTAAAACTTAGGACTGTGTTCTAAAGCTTAGATAGAGACGTGTTTGTTGAAAAATTACTTCACAAAAATAATAAGACACACTTAAGCAAACTTAAACCTTAAATTAGGAATAAAAGATTTAGACATTTTTTAGGATTTTTAAATAATCAAACTTAGAATAAATATGAAATGCTCAACGCACTAAATTTCTTTGTTGTCTGAAAAAGTGAAATTAATTTTAATATGGTGTTTTATCAAACGGGAATGACGGGTTAGCGCCATAAATGTTGGCGGTGATTAAAGTTCATCTCCCGGGCAATAAGGCTGTTACAATATACTAATATTCATTAAACGAACAAATAAAGTCGAACCTTTGAAAACTTGCGAATTCCAGTTTTGAAAACGATTTTAAAATCAATTAGGTACCAATTTTGAGCATTGTGTGGGTGCTAACCCTTTCCCTCGCGTAACCGACCCCCGAACCTATTTTCGTAGACCAAAATCGTTGTTTTATTAAAACAAAACGTTTTATTAAAATAACCCCGTTTTAAAGTGATCCAATCACACTTTTCAAAAAGATTGGTGGCGACTTCGTGTATTTTTTTTTTAGTTTCCAAAAAGTGGAAGCCCTCCTAAAAAAGGGGCTGGGACAGCTTGGAGACTCCGTTGGGGATGTGTTTTTTTAAATAAAAACAAAAGTGGGTCATGCCACAAATTGGTTTTAGATGGTTTTCCAAAAAATATTTTTTTAATATGGAATTTGCAAGTTCAAGATAGGTTCTATTTATTTGTCTGTTTAAATGAATGTAACTCTATTTTACGCATTTAAGACTTAATTCCAAGCTGTATTCTCGAGCTTTGTCTCGTTCATTTAAGTGGGGGAATTACGCTTTGCTCATGTTAGAATATTGATTCTTTGTATGAGCCTAGCAAGTACCTTCGGGACTCATTCCCTTGTCTTCGTAAGGATATTGATTCTTCGAGAAGGCAATGGTGGAGAGTCCTCCTGAGTTGAACTCGATTTGTTTGAAGCCTATAATGGGTGAGAATCGATGGCCTTGCTACCCTTAGTAGGGGACAGCAAGGACAACTCAGGTACCATTTTAGAACCAAACCAAGTATGAGAATTTAGAGCCTACCCCTAATAGAGCCATGCGGAAAAGCCTAGGGTGTTGAGTCGCAGGAATAATCCGTGGAGACATATCCTGAAATGTTGGAATGTCGACCCAAAATTATCGTGCATTTAATTTGCTTTTGACTATTTTATTTCTCTTGAGAAGACACAGCTTCAGAAACCATTGGATCGAGGATTCATTCGGCTCAGTATCTCACCTTGGGTTGCACCAGTGTTGTTTGTGAAAAAGAAAGACGGTAGCTTGAGGATGTGTGTAGATTACCGACATTTGAATAAGTTGACAGTGAAAAATAAGTATCCTTTACCACAGATTGACGATCTATTTGATCAATTGAGAGGTGCTTCTGTGTTTTCCAAGATAGATTTGAGATCCGGTTACTACCAGTTGAAGGTAAAAGATCAAGATGTACCGAAGACAGCTTTTCGCACTCGCTATGGACATTATAAATTCTTGGTGATGCCCTTTGGTTTGACTAATGCACCAGCTGCTTTTATGGATATGATGAATAGGGTATTTCATGAGTATTTAGATCAGTTTGTGGTAGTGTTCATTGATGATATTCTGATTTACTCTCGTACCGAGGAAGACCAAGATAAGCATTTGCGGTTGGTGTTACAAACTTTGCTAGACAATCAGTTGTATGCTAAGTTGAGCAAGTGTGAGTTTTGGACTAGGGAAGTGGTGTTCTTAGGACATATAGTATCAGCTGAAGGAATCAGAGTGGATCCTAAGAAGGTTGAGGCAGTCATGAATTGGAAGCAACCGAAGTCAGTGACAGAAATTCGCAGTTTCTTGGGATTGGCAGGTTATTATCGACGTTTTGTAGAAGGGTTTTCAAAAGTTGTTGCTCCTTTGATAAAATTACTACAAAAGGATGTTCGTTTTGAGTAGATAGAAGCGAGACAACAAGCTTTTGTTAAATTGAAAGAGGCCTTGACAAAAGCTCTCGTTTTTGTTCAGCCTGTGACAGGGAAAGAATATGTGATCTATAGTGATGCGTCATATGTTGGTTTAGGTTGTGTGCTAATGCAAGAAGAAAGAGTGGTAGCATATGCATCAAGACAGTTAAAGACACCTGAGCGCAATTACCCTACACATGACATAGAGTTGGCAACGGTGGTGTTTGCTTTGAAAGTTTGGAGACATTATATCTACGGTGAAAAATGTACAGTCTATATGGATCATAAGAGTTTGAAATATTTAATGTCACAAAAGGAGTTGAACCTTAAAAAGCATAGATGGGTCGAATTGCTCAAAGATTATGATCTTACGATTGAGTGCCATTCGGGTAAAGTCAATGTAGTGGCTGATGCTTTGAGTAGAAAAGTGGCAGTTGAGTTGTGAGAAATGTTTGTTAGGCTAAGTCTGTCACATGATGGTGGTCTAGTGGCGAAACTACAAGTTAAACCTTCATTGGCTCAGATGATCCGAGAGAAACAATTGCATGATAGAACATTGGCACATCGTGTGCAAGATATTCTGGAAGGTAAACCGTCAAACTTCAGTTTTGGTGATAATGGAGTTTTATGTTTCAAAAGTAGGATAGTTGTACCAGATGATATTGAGTTAAGGCGCACAATTTTGACCGAAGCACATAGTAGTCTGTTGATAACTTGCCAAAATACTTATATTTTACACCTTCTTACTTAGGTATTTGTTTGCTCTCAAGATCATTTCATAGCATATAGGTGCATTTAGAGCATATAATTGCATACATCTTTGCCTGTTGATGGTTTGGCTTAATTTCACAAGATTGGATAATGGTTGAAGGGTATGTGCTGGTGTTGTGATGTGCAGGTTGAAGCAGGTGTGAAGCTGGAAAAGGAGGAAAATGTTGCAGCATTTTGGACAGCATTTCTAGGCACATAAAAGGACAAAGCAACATGTACATTCTTAGAGCCCACATGTGCGAGCCCTTTTTTTCTAATTGTGCCCCACATACAGAGAGAATATTCCCCAGGACATTAGAGAATATTAGGACACAAAACCCTATGAGCCCCCACTATATAAAGGACATGAGGACATCATTAAGAGAGAGCAAAAAAAGGTGACTAAGGCTAGGGAGAAAAGAAAAAGGTGGCTCTTTTTCCATCTTCTTCTTCCTCTACATGGTGTCCTCCATTGTTGAAGCTCTGATGGGTGACCTTGCAGGCCTTGGGAAAGGCAGCAAGCCTATGGTGGTTCATGGTATTGCAGTCCAACACAGACCGGGAGTTTCTTTTTCCTTTTCTCTTGCTTTGGCATTTCTTTTATACTCTGGAATGGGTTGTACAAACAAAGTTACTTTGGATGTTCATTGCCTAGCCATGAACTAATTTTAGGTGGCTTGGATTGTTTGGATGGTTTATGTTTTTAGTTTCTTTAATGCATGCTTATTTCTCTCAGTTTCATTCTATGTTTTGTTTATGTTAGTTAAATGCTTAGGGTTGTAAGAGCTTTCGAGAGTTTGCCTTTCCTTAGGTGTGAGTTAAAGTTAGTAATCGAGAGAGCTACCTTTGACCTTTATAGGCAATGGACTTGGCTACTGAGAGGCACAACTCTAACCCACCTTAGAGATAAGTGATATGTTTCAACCGCTAAAAAGGATAGAAATTCACGGGTAGGGGAGTATTAGAGTTTACGCTGAGAAGTATTGTTGTAGTATTTCCTACTCCCAGACTCCTTGCTAGGGATAGTTGATGAGCAACCTTAGCATATACTGCCGAGCATAGAATAAGCTAATGAGATAAGTCTTAGTTGAGAGATAAAACATTGTTTAACCAGGCAACCCGACCGGTCATTCCCAAGTGAGTTTTGCATACGTAAGAGGACCTGTTAAGCCTAATGATTTCAACATGTTATTTTTATCTTTCTTGCCCCAACATTTATCCCTCTGTCCCTCTTTTCCAAAGCATTCTCTATTTACAATTCGTGATTTGTGTGCTTAAACTCAACTCGAGACACCACCAATCCCCATGGAGACAATACTCACTTATCATTGTATTACTTGTTCGACGTGTATACTTGCACCATATTTGTGTATCATTTATAGTACACTACACAGCGCAAACAAGTTTTTGGCGTCGTTGTCGGAGATTGGCAATTGATTGTTTTAGGTTTAGTCTTTGCACTAGTTTTTTTCTTTTGTATATATTTTCTTAAGTTGTTTTTGTTCGTCTTTTTAGGTATTGTGCTATTGTATGCCCCGAAGGAGACATCACGAGCGTATACTACCATACATTCCTGAAATCGAACATCTTTTTCGCCAATGGAAACGTATACAAGAAGCACTTAGAATCATGAATAGAGCTCATAATCAATGGGACCCAGCTGCAGTAATTGGAGACCATGAAGAAAATGCTCCAGCAAGACCCAGAGCTATTAGAGATCACCTACATCCTATCTTGGATGATCTTAATCCAGGGATTGTAGCTCCTGAAATTCAGGCAGCCCACTTTGAGCTTAAACTCGTAATGTTCAACATGTTGAACTCAATCGGTCAATTTGAAGGCTTGCCTCATGAAGATGCTAGACAGCAGATTCGTACTTTCTTAGAAGTGTGTGACTCTTTCCATCAACAAGAGGTGCACGAAGATGTGTTGAAACTCAAACTCTTCCCTTATTTTCTGCGTGACCGAGCACGAGAATGGTTGAGTGGTGTGCGAGCTGGATCATTGGAAACATGGACAGATTTGTGCAAGAGCTTTCTGTTGCAGTATAATCCACCAAATAGGAACACTCAGTTGAGGAATTATTACGCAAGTGCACTAATCACGGATTTCATGATTTGAAACAAGTGGTTCTGTTCTATATTGGTGTTAACGCTCCCACCATAATGATGATAGATGCCTCAGCAAATAGGACATTGCTAGACAAGTCACTCGAGCAAGCTTTTGACATCCTTGATAGAATAGCCAACAACGATTATCAATTTCCCTCATCAAGACTTGGAACAGGGCAGACAATTGAAGTATCACATGACAATGATATGGATGCCTAGTAACAGCCCAATTAGCCACCATCACTACCATGCTAAAGAATCTAATGAGGTGAAGGAAGTAAAAGTGGCATCAACTTGCCTTCGTTGCAATGAGAACCACCACTTGAGCGAGTGCTCGGACAATCAAGAATTTGTCAACTATGTAGGGAATTCCAAGCAGAATAACAATCCATAATCGAACACCTATAATGCAAGATGGCGACAACATCCTAACCTCTCTTGGGGGAATCAAGGAAACAACAACTATGGCAATTCAAATCAGCAATAGAATCTGCCAGAACCACACGGTTCATAGCAGAATATGTCATGGCAAAACAACAAGGGTTTTTCATCTTCATCCAATAGCAATTCGTTGGAAGCTACACTCAAGGATTTCATGACATCTACTAAGGAATTTATGGCATCTACTAATACATTGCTCCAAGATCACTCCATGACTATTAAGAATCAAGGAGCTTTGCTACAAAGTCATAGTTCATCCTTGCGATCTTTGGAAACCCAATTGGGTCAAATTGCTCAAGCATTACATGTGCGACCCCAATGAAATCTGCCTAGTGATACTAAAGTCACTAAAAATCATGGCAAAGAGCAATGTAGTGCTCTCACATTGAGGAGTGGTACCCAACTTAACACCGAAGATAAGTTTAGAGGAAGAAGAAAGAAGACTTTGTTCCTAAGGAAGTGCAAGAGGAACCAGAATTGCAAGCTGAAACATCTTGTGAGAAGGAGAAAGATGGGGATTTAGTGAATGAAACTATCGAAGATAGGCAAAATGCTACATCAAAAGAGAAATCTGCAACGATAGAGGAAGAAGTTAGACCCCCCACCCCCTTCCCTCAACGATTGAAGAAACACAATGAGAATCTCAAATTTAGGAAATTTGTGGATGTTTTAGACCAGGTGCATATTAAGGTTTCGTTCTTAGAAGCCATTGATCAGATGCCCACTTATGCTAAGTTTCTCAAGGACGTCATCACCAAGAAAAGAAAGGTTGAGCGGTATGCGACAGTTGCTATAGCAAGTGAATGCTATTTTGTGTGGAGCAAACTGCCTCCTAAGTGACAGGATCCAGATAGCTTCATTATACCATGTTCAATAGGCGATAATTATGTGAGAAAAGTCTTGTGTGACCTTAGATCTAGTGTAAATCTCATGCCAACGTTAGTCTTCATGAAGCTCTGCATAGAAGATGTAAGGCCAACTATAGTTATCTTGCAATTGACCGACCGATCTCATGTACGCCCAGAAGGAAGAGTAGAAGATGTAGTGGTGAAGGTGGACAGGATCATCTTTCCAATCGACTTCCTTATTCTTGATTGCGAGGGGAATGATAACGCACCCATTATTTTGGGGAGGCCATTTCTAGCAACCGGTAGAATTCTGATAGATCCATCAAAGGGTGAGTTTACTATGGGGGTGGATGAACATGAAGAGTGTCAGTACATGGATGCTATAGCAGAAAGGGAGACTGCAGACTTTTGCTGCAGCAATTTCTTAGAAATGGATGAATATGAGCAGATTCAAGAGGAAGACAACAAGGAAGACTACGAGATCAGGTACGAGGAATTTCCTGAAGAAGTGGAACAATCGAGCTTGCTCAAAGCTAAACCAGGTACGCACTTTGAACCTCTTGATTTTTCAAAATTTATTCCTCTTAAGCCTTCACTTGAGCATGCTCCAACATTAGAGTTAAAGCCCTTGCCATCTCATCTTAAATATGCTTATTTGGGAAGAAATGAAACTTTTCTTGTGATAATCTCAATTAGTCTTACACCTAAACAAGAGTCTAGTTTAATAAATATGTTGTCGCAACATAAAAGAGCTTTAGGTTGGACTATGACTGACTTAAAGGGGATAAGCCCTACTATTTGCATGCGCAAAATTTTGCTTGATGATTGTCACAACAATTCTATTGAACACCAAAGATGGCTCAACTCCATAATGAGGAAGGTGGCGATGAAGGAGATAATCAAGTGGCTTGATGCTGGTGTAGTCTATCCCATATCAAACAGTTCGTGGGTTAGTCTAGTTCAATGTGTGCCTAAAAAATGAGGCATCACCGTGGTGAGTAACGATGAGAATGAATTATTTCCAACAAGGACTGTAACGGGATGGAGGATTTGCATGGACTATAGGAAGCTCAACAAAGCAACCAAGAAGGACCATTTCCCTCTCCCATTCATTGATCAAATGCTAGAGAAATTGGCGGGCAAAGCATTCTATTGTTTCCTTGACAGATACTCAGGGTACAATCAGATTGCTATAGCACTTGAGGACCAAGAAAAGGCGACATTCACATGTCCGTATGGTACCTATGCTTTCAGAAGAATACCCTTTGGACTCTACAATGTCCCAGCAACTTTTCAAAGGTGTATGTTGGCCATTTCTCATATATGGTTGAGGATTTTTGGAAGTCTTCATGGATGATTTTTTTGTCTCCGGGGAAGATTTTAATTCATGCTTGGGAAATTTTGCCAAGGTGCTAAAGTGATGTGAAGAAGCTGATGTGGTGCTCAATTAGGAGAAATGTCATTTTATGGTGACCGAAGGAACGGTCTTGGGCCATGCTCCCACCAATGTGAAAAGCATCAAGAGTTTCTTGGGCCATGTTGGCTTCTATAGAAGGTTCATCAAAGACTTCTCCACACCACTGTGCAATTTGCTACAGTAAAATCAACTTTTCATATTCGATGAAAAATGCCTCAGCACATTCAAAGAACTAAAGGAGAAACTTACCTCGTCACCTATTGTTGTTCCACCTAATTGGAGCTCACCTTTTGAGTTTATGTGCGACGCAAGTGACTACGCAATAAGAGCAGCTCTCGAGCAACACCGAGGTAAACTCTTTTATGTTATTTATTATGCTAGACGCACATTGAATGATGCACAAATCTACACCACAACTGAAAAGGAATTGTTGGTTGTTGTATTTGCCTTTGATAAGTTTATGTCATATTTAATAGGCACTAAAGTTATTGTTCAATATGATCACTCGGCTATTAAATACTTAGTGACCAAAAAGGATGCTAAACCTAGACTTATTAGGTGGACACTACTCTTGCAAGAATTCGATTTGGAAGTTTGGGATAGAAAGGGGTGTGAAAACTAAGTAGCCGACCATCTTTCTAGGCTAGAAAACAATAAAGAAAAACACGATGAAATGGAAATTAAGGAGGAATTCCCTGATGAGAAAATATTATATGTTGCAGCAATCCCTTGGTATGTTGATATTGTTAACTTTCTCGTTAGTGGTATTTTCCTCCTGATTTGAATAAACAAGGGACAAAGGAAATTCAGGCATGATGCAAGATCCTATTTTTGGGACGAACCATATTTGTTCAAGCAAGGTGCTGACCGGATCATTAGATGGTGTGTCCCCGAAGAAGAGCATAAGGAGATACTCTTCCATTGTCATTCATCTTCTTGTGGCGGACATTTTGGAAGAACTATGACTGCTGCAAAGGTCTTACAATCGGGATTCTATTGGCCCACTCTCTTCAAAGATGCACACGCATTTTATCAATCATGTGATCGTTGCCAAAGGACGGGTAACATTTCAAGGAGGCATAAAATGTCATTGCAAGGAATCTTGCAGGTGGAACTTTTGGATGTATGAGGAATAGACTTCATGGGACCATTTCCTTCATCTTGTGGAGACTTATACATTCCTTTATTTGTGGACTACGTATCTAAATGGGTTGAAGCAATTGCTACTCCAAGGAATGACTCCAAGACCGTCATGAAATTCCTTCACAAGAATATCTTCACAAGATTTGGGACACCAAGAACAATTATCAGTGATGAAGGAACCCACTTTGACAACAAGTTGATTGCTAAAGCATTACAAAGGTATGGTGTGAGGCATAAGATTGCTACAACATATCATCCTTAGACTAACAGTCATACTGAAGTTTCAAATAGAGAAATCAAGCAAATACTTGAGAAAGTGGTCAACCCAAAAAGGAAGGATTGGTCTCCTAAGCTTGATGAAGCTCTTTGGGCTTACCGTACAACTTACAAGATACCTTTGGGAATGTCACCATTCAAGCTAGTCTATAGGAAATCTTGTCATCTACCCGTTGAACTCGAGCACAAGGCCTATTGGGCCATTAAGAAGCTCAACATGGATGCCCAACTGGCTGGAGAAAGAAGGCTCTTAGAGTTGAATGAAATGGAAGAATTCAGATCGTAAGCCTATGAGAATGCGCGCTTATACAAGGAGAAAACAAAGAAGTGGCATGACAAACATCTCTAGCCGCAGCATTTCTCAGAAGGGCAACAAGTGCTCCTTTATAACTCCAGACTTAAGCTTTTTCCAAGCAAGCTGAAGTCACAATGGTCAGGTCTTTTCCTAGTCTACAAGGTCTATTCCCATGGTGTGGTGGACATCAAGAAGCTTGATGATGATACAGTATTCAAGGTAAATGGACAACGTCTGAAGCTTTACAATGGAGCCCAAGTTTTGCGCAATAAGTCCTCCTTAACCTCCCATGATGCTTAAGAGTTTGAACCCCTCCTTCTTTTCTATTTTGCTACAGCATTTTTATGTTTTTATGTTCATAAATAATGTAGTTTAATCTTTATCCTTATTTCGTACTCTAGGCTTTAATCCCTTTTGTCTTTTTGCTTTATTATGCTTTAAGGTCAGGTTTGTTTGTTTTCATCTGAGCAACCCCAGGGACGCAAGTGCCAAGTCAGGGTGTAACGGTGTATCAGGCTTTTGTCTTTATAATGATGCAAAGAATGGAAAATTAAACTTTTCCAGCATGAGAGGAAACAGGCTCAAAAAGGGAAAAAGAGAGGAAATTAATTAACCCTTTCACCTTTTCCTTTAAAGAAAACTCTAGCAATTATTACCTAGGTATTTTCTCTTTCTTCCTTTTCACCTTGTCAATTAATAATCTCTTGTCTCTATCCTACACAAACGCCGCCCAACACCCCCCAACATTCTCTCCCCTTCACATCGTGTTAGTTACCTCCCTTAACTCTCATCACCCTCATCATCAACTCCTACTAACTCTCTTTCATCAAATCAAAAAACACCTTCACCTTCATCTTCTCCAACCAGCGAAACCCAAAAACCCAAACAAACTTTTTCCTCCCATCTCACCCACATTTTCCTTCTTTTTGCTCAACAATGGTGCGATGTAAAAGAGTTGAAGGCGCCTCTGGAAGTAGCCAACCAAAGTTTGTGCTTATCAAAAAATTTCTGGACGATAAAGCAAAGGAGTGCTTCCAAACCCTCCAAGACTGGAAGTTGCTACCGGAGCAAAGGTTTAAGTTTCCCGCTGAAGGGGAACTAGGGTTTGACAAAGATATCCTGGACATCATCGTAAACCATAGATGGGCCACTTTCGTTCCTCACGAACATCTGCATCCCTATCGTCCATGAGTTATATGCGCATCTCACTAGCCCCACTCAATCCAGCGTATATGTGCGTGCCGACCAAATCAAATTTACAGCGGCCAAGATCTACAAGTTCTTCAGCCTTAAGAACTCAGAAGACCACCACACACCCTTCGCTAAAAATGCTGACCCACAAACCATCAAAGAAGTGCTAGAAGATTTATGCTTTGAAGGCACGAACCTGGATGCATCCAACAAGGTAGTAGAGCGCGCACATCTTAAGCCAGAGGCCAAGCTCTGGATTCATTTTGTCAAGAACAAACTCATGCCAACCTCTCATACAACTACTGTTAACACCCCAAGGCTCCTTCTCCTTCATTCAATCTTAAATGGCAGGTCTATTGATGTCGGGAAAATCATTGTGGACGAAGTATACGCGTGCTTGAAGAGAAAGTTCAGCCCGCTGATCTTCCCAAACCTCATTACTACCCCGTGTCATGAAAAAATAATATTTGAATACCACATTGTTGATGCCAAGAATTCGGGAAAAGGTCCTATTGCACCAGAGATGGTTCCCTCGATAAAAGGATTCGACGAGGATGCCCCCAGCAGAAACACTGGCTGGAGGAGCAAAAACTTTTGCTGCATCAAGAATTGATGCACTGGTTGCCTCTACCACTCGTCTCCGAGAAGACATGGGCAAAATGCGCGAGGACCTGACTGCTTTCTTTGGGTATATCAAGGAGAGGGATGCGGTCATGAACAATCACTTCAAGAAAATCCTACCACACATCAACATCGATTTCCTAGCCTTCCCTGAATACCTTAAGGCACATGAGAAGGACCCTCCCCCACTACCCAGAAAACACCAGTCTCCAGCAAAAGCCCTACCCAAACCCAGCCTTCCTCCCAGAATCAAGAAACAGATGTTACAGCAAGTCCCCTACCAAAGAAGAGAAAGCGAACAACCAAAGCTCCCAAAGCTGCCCCAGCACAAGAGTCGCCTGTTGATCCTGTCAACATTGTGACAGTTGAATCAGAATAAGATGAGCCCTTGCACTCCATCCTAGCACAATCACCTGCACAGACCCTAAGCACTGCCCCGTCAACAAGAACGTGAAGCAAACGCACCGCCGACAGAGTTTGGAACACACCAGTTGAGGAGAATGGATCAGATACCATCTCCACCAATCAAGAGACTCTGGTCGAGAGAGAACCTACCCCACCACCAGAACGGGATGAGGTTGACCCTCCTATCGCCTCATTCAAGTCCTCCAGCATCAAACACAAAGCCACCAAGTCAGCCACCTCCAAGAAGTAAGGTACTTCTCACTTTGCATTGCATTTAGATTAGTTGCTTTTCATTTTATTTTGTTGCATTGAGGATACTGCATTATTCAAGTTTGGGGTGTTAGTGCCCTTTTGTTAGTCATTTGCATTGCATCAGTAGGTAGAAACAGAAATTATGTTATGGCATTTTGTTTAACTCTATGATAATTTTATGAATAAATTAATTGGTCCTTTGTTTGCTTTCAATTTTGGTTCCTTCTTTTGTTTCTTTATTTTTCAATCCTTATTATATTATTATATTGTTCCTTATATTATCATGTTATATATTTTTATATTATATTATTATATGTTTATAATTACATTAGTATAATAAATAATAATATATTATATTAAATAATATTTATATTTACATTTTAATTATGTTCTTGTATTCATTAGTATTATTATTGTAATTTAATATTAGATTTATTGTTCATATTTAGTAGCTTTGTAATTTGGTCCTTTGTTCTTGTTGCATATAGTGTTAGGCTTTATTGTTCTAGTATTCTATTGGATTTGGGAGTGGCATCCGACCTCCGGGCATTATCTCCTTTGAATGCCGTAAGTTCGAGGCAAATTTTATACTATCATGCATACATGTATTTTTAAAAATTTAAATTTAAATTAACATTTTTAAATTTAAATTAACTAGTATTATTATTTTTTTAATAAATGATAACCTTTAGGTATCTATTTTGAGCATTGTAAGGGTGTTAATCTTTCCGCCTACATAACCAGCTACCGACTCTAATTTTCTACGAGTTTTACAAAATTCCACTTTTAAATTAAATCTTTTATACGTTTCATAAAAAATAGTCGCTACAATTTGCAATCTAACTAATCTTATAAATCAAGGGAACAATTTATAACGCATTCTTTTGCTTTCAGTCATTGTATGCTAACAAAAGCTGGTTAGCAAATTGAAAGAAACAATACTCGATTCTAAATTAGGATAAAACACAAATAAAGATAACATAAACCATATAGGCTTCAGCATTTCGGTGAGTTGAAAACCTGTTTCTCAGTAAAAACTCAAGAATTTGACCCAAGAAAATCCATCGGCAAACTACAAGTCTAGGTTACAAACATATACCACATACTAAACATTTGGAGGCAATCATAAGATCCTCATAATTAACTCTCCCACTTGTATCCAATTTGAGACCCCAAATGATTTATTTCCTCTTTACTCGGTCCAAAGGTTCTCATATAGCAACTCCATAGAACAGGGAACAGGTAATTAAAACCAAACCAACCGGCCATAAATAATCGAGTCTATAGCATACTAAAAGCACAATCAGTTTGTTTCTCTTCTCTAGCGTTTTACCGCCATAGCTTTGACAGAAGGATTTCATTCATGATAAACCAGCTGATCTGAGAGCGGCTTTGAAGTCTTCCTCGTTCCTCCAGTCAGGAACCTACAAATCCAAGATCAGATGAATATCAAAAGGCCAAAGGACAATTGACTAGATGTGCACCAACATTACACACAGGGAAGTCTGACCTCTGCTATTTTGGTGCCAAAATGATTTTCGATTTTGGACATTATCATTTGGTCCATATCACCACAGAGTAAGTTGAACACGGCTCCTGCAAATCAGACAGATATAACCCTGGATAACGTGTTCTTCAACTAATGTTCACATACACAAAAACAACTGTTGTATGCCATCAACACAAACAATGGGATATCTAGCTACCAGTCAGGTTTATCAGGCAGCAGGAAGCAATGCTTAACATCCTAATGAGATGAAAATGAGCTCAATTCCAGCATTATCCTTTAAAGTGAAATGACATTTTCATTGGGAAACATACCCTTGCGGCCAAAACGCCCTGCTCTGCCAATTCTATGCAAGTAAACCTCACAATCAGGCTCCATACGGGTGTCATGTTTCACAGGAAGATCATAGTTGATTACCAAATTAACCTGCAGAAAAATACAATATCAGGATGATATACACCTTGTACATAGTAAGATAACTTGAGAGTAAGGGAGAGAAATACCTGTTGCTGGTCAAAACCCCGGGCAAGAAGGTCCGTTGAAATGAGGACTTGAGTCAAACCATCTTTAAACTCTTTGACTATCTTGTCTCGGTCACCTTGATTGAGAGCACCTTGAATTGTGGTAACATCATAACCAAGCTCAACAAGTGATTTATGCAATGTACTAGCACTGTTCCTTGTGCGTACAAATATTATCGTCTGCCCTAAGCGTTCTCCAAATTCAAAAATCCTCTCTTTAATCACCATAACCTTAGAAAGTTCATCCGGAACATTCACCTTGTACTGCTTCACCGACTCCAATGATAGTTCTTCCTTCTTGACAAAAAGTTGATTATGATCTCTCTTGACTGTCTTTGATACAAAATTCTTTACAGTCTCGCTAAATGTTGCAGAGAACAAGAGAACCTTGAAATTGGTTAAAGAAGAGGTATTCAATCAGTCAATGATCCCCAATACTAAGAAGGCAAAAAAAGAAAGAAATCAAAGGTATTCATCATTCAGTTTTCCCCAATACTAAGCATGCAACTAATTTGTGATAGAAACCCTCCTTTCTTACCCCATAAAGGCAAGGGTATTCTTAAAAAATTGGACCAGCAGAATTAATCATTTATAATCAATGTCAAGCTTCATTTTCAACCATGTCCAAGTATAGGCTTATTTTATAATAGTACATTGAACCGTTAGTCATTGTTCAATGATATTAGGCACTTCATTTATCTGAATTGATAAAGCAACTATAAGGGGCATTCTCAAGATAAAGAACTGTTAAGATACTGTATAGAAAATATTGATAAGTATAAAATCTTTCCCACAGTCGCTGGATAAAGAAAATTTAAGACGGTATATAGAAAAAGGTTGGCATGCGATATCCCACATCCAAATAAAATTTATACCACATCCTTCATATACAAACCTGGCAGTGAGAACTCGTCCTTTCAATATCCCTCATTATTCTCAAGGAGTCATCTTTAAATCCATCCTGCACAAAAGAAACGTACCTCTAAGCATGACATCTAGTGAAGCTGTTAGATCATATGATTGCACTAGATAATTCGAAGAGGTCCATCCTTCCAAAATCATTCCAATCCTCCTCAATGCTCCCTCACAAACACTTCCCGGAACAGCGAATTTAGTGAATACAATAAACAAAGATCTTTTCAATTGATAGCAAAGTGGAAACGTCTTTTAGAACTTTAATTGACATGTCAATCCTACCACTTACAAAATTTAAATTCTAATCACCCCTCGCAATTATTTACTTGAACCCTATTCTGGTCATCATGCTTTTCATTCTTCATTACAGTGCCAGAAAAACCCATCGAAGCAACTCCCACAACCATGTTCGAAAGCCATAATATTCAAATAAAATGAATAACCAAAAAAGATTTTAGTAAAAGTTCTATAACCTAGACCTAAAATCCAAAGGGCTCCATGCTGGACGTTGCATATCAACTGAAGATGCTTCAGTAATAAACACAAACAAAGCATTATTATCTCTAACCATACAGCTGACCCAACCAAACTAAGATATAGTCACGTATAGACAAATACCACAATGTTCCATAACTAACTGCATTAACCATTAATTCTAAAACTTGCAACAAAGCTCCCTCCCTTCCTTGTACTGAGAAAATGGGGACTACAAATTCTAATTTCCATCAAAACAAAATGCAAATAAACCAGCAAAGGTTACCTCAGCCAGCATGTGATCAGCTTCATCAAACACGAGAATCTTCACATTACTCACACCCAATTTCTTTGCCGACATCCACTTCTTAATAGTGCCAGGAGTACCAATAACTACTTGGGCTGTAACAGGTGGCCGTTTATTTATGGGAATATAATTAGAACTATCCATTGGAATAGCACATTCTGATGTTATCCCAGTATGTTTCCCCATCTTCCTAAGCACTTCCAAATTCTGCAAGAAAAAAGAGCTAAATTCCATCATCAAACCTAAAGCCCAGATATCAATAAAACATCGAATATTCAAACTTTCAGAAGCTTAACCTGAATAGCCAATTCTCTCGTGGGACAAATACAAACTGCTTGAGGAGCTTTTAGGTTCGGATCTACACGAGATAGCATTCCAAGAGTAAAGCAAGTGGTTTTCCCAGAACCATTATGTGCTTGAGCAATTAAATCCATGAAAGGAGGCGTCAAAATCATTGGCAAACTAATAGCTTGAATTTTACTAGGCTTTTCAAATTTCATCTCAACATATAACCCTTTCAACAATTCAGGGGACAGATTCAATTCCTCGAATGTAAATGCTGATGTGTACGGTGTATCCCCTGATGTAACCTAAAAAAATAAGACAAAAAGATACGGAATTTCAAAACCCTAAATCTCAGTCGAATTAAAAAGGCAAAAAAAGGCTAAAGTATTAAGATGCAGGGAACTAAACGGCTTTGATGTTGGAGTCCTCCGGTTCATCGAGGAACTTGTTGATCTTTTTATTCTCGTCGATTGTTAGGCTTTCAACTCCCAGCTCCGACGCAGTTTTTTCATCCGATGTTGAGGAAGCATTCGGTTCTTCTGAAGCATCGTCTTCAATATCGGCCCATCTAACTGGGGCCTCGGTGGACTTTTTGGTTTGTTGAGACGGTGGTGCCTCCGCGGAGGTAGTAATAGAAGTGGCGGCGGTTTCAGCCATGAAGTTGTAGAAATGGATAGAACAAACGGGAAATGGGAAATGGGTTTCTTTTTCTTGTCAGGAAGGTATGACGGACCGTTTAACCGACTTTTAGCTCGAGGTACTTTCTAAATGTGGGTAAATTTTACCGGAGGTACTTATATTTAAGATTTGTTCTATTTTGGTCACCAAATTTAAAAAATTATTCTTCAACCGTTACTGTTTTAGTCACTCGAACGTTAATTTCCGTTAACCCCGTTAATACGATGATATGTCATATTAATAAAAAAACATTAATTTTAAATTTGACCCTCATACTTTAAAAACTCAATTCTTTCACCATCTTTAAAAAAACCTCTATCTAATTATTATCTAACTCAAATTCTAACTCCCTCCTAAAAGAACCTCCCTATGTAATTACAGGGAGGAGAAGAAGAAGAGTTCAAAACCATTTCTTCTGTATGTATCTGTATTTGAAATATTTTGTTTTTGTTTTACTTATTTTAATTGTTTCACTGATTTGTGTTTTTTCGTAATTATTGGTGGGAATTCATGTTTTAATTAAAGAATTAGAAATCTTTTGGCTTCAGTATCATCACAAATCCTCAAGTAGATTTCACTATTCGGAAACGTTCTAGACAAGATTTCAAAACTCGATGCTTTTGTTAAACGATTGGAAGAAAAAATTAGAAATTTCGATGGTTTTAAACGTGAACTTCCTCTTTGCATGCTACTTTCCAATGATAGTTCATTCTTCAACCAATTTAAATCAAACCTTTTTTCCCTTATTAATGGATTCTCTTTTGATTTTGTTGTTTGGAAAAAAACCCAGCTCTCGATTGAGAGTTTTAATGGAAAACATTTGCCTTTAGCTTTGTTTTTGGTATTTTTGTATCGCTTTGGTTAAAATCTATAGACTATGTATCTTTGGGTTTTGGTTGTTTTGAGATTGTAATCAATGTGTTGAGTGCAGTTCTGATTTTTTGTTTGATTGTAGCCATTGTAACTTTGAAAGAGGAGTCGATGCAATGTATGTCGAGAAACATTGAGCCAGTTTTAGAAGAATTTATTCCATTGAAGGGATTTCCATTGAAGCTGTTCTTAGATCTTTTTCTTGTTGATTTGATTGTTTATAGTCATCTTAGATAAGGTTTAAGAAGTTTGATCAGAGGGAGGGGTTAGGGTTTGGGTTAGAGAAAGGGAGTTTTTGTGTGAATATGATAAAAAATGAAGTTTTGAAAGTTTGAGGGTCAAATTTTAAATTAACGTTTTTATTAGCCTGTCATATCATCATATTAACGGAACTTAACGTTCGTGTGAGCAAAATAGTAATGGTCGAAAATATAAGTGGCAACAATAATTATTTTTCAAATTGAATGACTAAAATAGAACAAACCCTAAACATAAAGGACTTTCGATTAAGTTTACCCTATAAATATTAATAGGGTGAGATAGTGAGTATTGTATAGATAAAAATCATCAACCTTTTTTCAGTGCCCCTACTTATGCCCCAACATTAAAAAACACTACAAAATTAAATTACAAGCCCAAACCCTAAATTCTAAACCCTAAACCCTAAAAATACACCATATCCTAAATTTCTTAAACCCTAACTATAAACCCTAAACCTAATTTTGAGCATAGAGGCATAAGTAGGGGCACCGAAAAGGGGCAGAGGACTTCCATCCGTAGTGTAACCTCCTCGACCCGGCCTAGCCGATAGACCGAACCGAACGGGTCACACGGGAAATATTAGAGTAAACCAGGAAGGTTTATCTCAATAAACGACCCTATTTTTTTCTTTTTATCTTGACTAGATGCAAGTTACATTTCTATGTGATCAACAAGCAGCGGATTGAAAGACAACGCGAGCATTCATCAATTATTACCAAATCCAGATGTAGGGACCATTTTGTAAACTTAACAAATTGCAAAGATTTTCCCCAAAGTTAGATTACCAATCTTTAATTAAGTTTATTACATGCATCTCTACCTAAACTCAGTTCGGATTAACCAAAAGGACTCACTTAATTGCATACAAGACAAACAATGACCAACTTATAAAAAAGCAGAACCTCAAAATTTTCCAAAAACCGAATTAACAGCCAGCCGTTTCGGAACAGCAAGTCCCGTATTGGAACAGGCGTATCGAAACAGAGACACATATTTCGAAACGCGGGCTCGTGCTGAAACCACCCAAGACCCATTTCGGAACAAGGGTTTACAGTTTTAAAACATACCGAAACGGATCTCCCCGTTTTGATACCCCAAGGCATTTTCGAACACCCGTTTCGAAACAAGCAAGTGTGTTTCGAAACACCTAAGCCTGCAATGTTTAATTTTGCTGGTCTAACTCGAGTCTAATCATCCAAAACTAATCCAACATATACATAAACATGCTTGCAACTCAAATGCACTTCAACAATCATAATTTCATGGCAGCGATATCATCAAAACATCACTATCAACATCAATGATGTCTAAAGGCATGCTTCCTAAGATAAACAAGCACCAAAAGGTCAATTCTCAAATTCAAGCATAAACCAACATCTAAAGGCCATTTACATACCCAAATACGCATACCAAACTTGTAGCAAAACTGAAAATACCAGAACAACCAACATTCATAGCATTGGACACCCTCATTGCCTTTATTATCCAAGTTCAAGACCAAAACATACTTTCAATGGAGTCACTTGGAAATATCTTGAAGTTGCTGCCTCCAAACCTCTAATTATCTGCATTGATGAGCAAAAGAGAGCATAAGCATACTAGCTTAGTGAGGAATGCTAAAAAATCAAAAGCACCATCAATGCACAAAATCATCTTTCGCTCTTTTTAAAACCATCATGCCTTCTTTGAAAAATCCATGCACTTCATCATTAAAATCAGCATGTAAACATCATGCAACAAGTATCAATTACTTCACAACAATTAAACCATTGCTAGACAAAATCAAGCCTTCCGTGCATATTCACCAATATGCAAAGCTTAAGGTAAAACATGCATTTTCCAAATTATGCATCATCAATGTTTCCATAACATATCAATCCATTATATTGGCTTTCAAGTGATTAACAACATTCTCATTTCTCAAAAATATATCGGATACACGAATTACCAAGGGTTGTCCCAAACCCTTCATACACTCTATCGGCATCTCAAGGCTCACACACGTGAGCAACCCTCCACCGTTGTGACACTCGTGGTAGAGTATTCGGTACAATTACAGCCCCTCAACACCACTCATCGGTAGATGTATAACCCACTAACGAGAGACGGGACACACACAAGGTTCGCTCCTGGGAGCTACCCTCTACCGTTGCAACCTTAAACATTCCTCAATCGTTAGGGTACTTCGATGGAGTTTTCGGTACAATCACAACCCCTCAACATCCAAGGCGACTTTTTTATAGTGCACTCAATCCTATAGCCGGCTAACTATATACGATTTCATTAAAAAAACACTTTACACAACATCACTTGCCAATATAATCCACATTTCATGCATACCTCACTGTTTTTCCAAAGCATTCATTTCAAGCCATATTTCAAGCATTAAACCATGCTTCAAAACTCATGCATCAACACATACATACAAGGATCACTTGCCTAGTGCATCCTTAAACCATATGGCATCATCAACCACATTTTATAAACTCAAAACATGCTTTAAAACAGTAGGTAAACACTATTTAAGTCAAGTGCAACCAAAGGCTCATAATAGCACAAATCGAAAGAGAAATTCACTTTACTTACTTCCGAACTTAGTAAAGTGTTTCAAGCTCTTACTAAGTTCCCAAAACCTTTTCTAAAACCTTTTCATGTTGGAAAATCAATTTCCACTCACCGACTTGCGAAACCACACTCGTCGACACAACAATCAACCGCCCGAAGCCTCCAAAACTACTTCATTCGATTTTGGAACACAATCCCCCGTTTTTAACACATTAAAAACATAGATTCAATGCATCATAATGCATCCAAACACCAACACTCAAAAGGAAACCCGCAGCCCTGCTCTAAAGCATCAAATTACCCATCCGAAGCAACCAAAAACTCAATCGATTGATCTCTAGACTCAGTCAAGCCATCAACCAACACATGCAACACATTTTAAGCATATATCAACATCCAAAACCAACCTAAAATCATCCTTATACCTCCAGCAACTCAGATCACACATAAAACCCTAAAAACCCAACCAAAAACACCTTAAAAACTAAAGATCTCAAGGATTTTGAGATTAATATGATTAAGACTCTAATTCAACATCACAAACCTTTCAAAACTCAATTAGAAACCATCCCAAACAAATCAAATGAAAACAACTCCGAAAATCATATTAAATCATCTTTTTCAACAAGATTTCATAATTTTATCAAAACCACAATGAAACCTCAATAAAAAAACATATATAAAGAGTCAAATATCTTTGGAATTTCATTAAAGAACCTTGATTATAGGGTTAGCACGAATTTTACCTCCAGTCCTTGCTTCTCTTCTAATTTGGCAAGTTTGCTTCCAAGAAACTTGATGAAATTTGAGAGAAATCACAAAGGAGAAGTTGAAAATTAAGTGAGGAAAAGAGAGTGAAGGAAATCTGGAAATTGAGAGAAAATGGAGAGTGTTTGGCTGAAGTGAAAAGGAGAGAATAAAAATGATAGTCAAAATCTCTTAACCAAAATAACTACCACTTTAATCAAACCAATAAAATGCCAAAACACATGCCAAAATAGAGAAAATGCTTAATTTATTAGCTTCCTAAAGATTCTAAGATTTGACTCTTTTTGAAAAGCACTTTTTTCCACAGTTTTCAAACTTTACATTTTGGTCACTACCCAAAATGTATACTTCCCAAAACTTGTTTTGCCAAATTGTTTTAACCAACCTCATAAATATAATTTTAGAAGATTTTAGGAATTTTTATCACATTTTTATCCCATCCCGAACCTTAATTTCCCTAAACCACCTTTTAACGTTTCGAACAGTCGATTACCGGTTCCACTAGCCTAACCCGACACGCAAAACACCTAGGCCCAAAACCGGGGAGTTACACGTATTGTATAGGTTTATCTCAAAATAAGGCCTAAACTATATTTTTATAAGTGTTTAATGTTTTTTTAAGTAAGTGTGTAAAATTTCATTCCGATGGTGTTTTAAGGTAACACCGTTAAAAAATTCATCACCCAATCAGAATTTAACAAGTGTCTTAATTTTTATTTTTTTTATAAAAAACTAAAAAAACACAATAATTTAAAAAAATCTAAAAAGTCTTAAAATCTCTAAAAAATCTCAAATCCCTAAAACATCAAACCTCAAAAATCCCAAAAAAATTGACACAATTACCGTCTTCGGCAGCCTCGTCGGATCCCGTTGCCGCCATCGCTTGAGGCCACCGCTTATTTCTCTCAATCACCCATCACCAGTAACCGACAAGATGTGTGTCAATCGAATGTCGAATGACTAGAGCCTTCCGTGTTCAACATTCGACGTCCATTTGAAGCCCATCTCGCCGGTTACCAGCGATCGGTGGTTGGGGGAAATGGACGGTGACCTCAAGTGACGACAACGGCGGGACTGACAACACTATCAAGAGCAGTTGTGGCATTAATTTTGGGTTTGAGGTTTTGGGGGTTTAGAGATTTGGGATTATTTTGTGATTTTTGAAAATTTTAGGATATTGTTTAATTTATTTAATTTTCAATTTAATTTAAAAAAAAATAAAAGCCACATATCAATCTATTATTTGGTGATGAATTTTTTTAACGGTGTTACCTTAAAACAATAATAGAATGAAACTTTAAGCACCTATTTTAGTAAAAAAATATTAGGTACCTATCTCGGAAAAAATGTATAGTTTGAGCACCTATTTCTAAGTTAAGCATACTCTATATGATTCGAGTAAAAGTTTAGTTAATTGATTTGACAATTTTTAATTTTATTATTCAAAATCTTGACTTAAGTTAAATTTATAAAATGTAAGTTAAGTTATTTTAATTTATTTGTAAATATATATAATGGTATGAGAAATTTATAATATATTTTTTAAAGGAGAGTGTATGGAAAATTTATTCATGGGTATAAAAGAGCAATTGATGAAAAGGAAAAATATATATAGTTATAGTCATACAACTAAATTAAACTCAATGCAAAGTTGAGAGACTAAACTACAAAAATAGAAAATTATTTTAAAAATGAAATAAAATAACATAAATATTCTAATTATTCAAGATTTATTTTATCATTCAAACTTTATTTGATTTTTTTTTCAAATTAAAATTCATAAAACTCGTACAATTACATAGCGACAATTATCTCTAAGGTGCAACAAATCAGTCGGAGGAGCAGGAAATCGATACACTTCAAAACATGAAAAACTTGTCATCTTGGTCATTCTATCCGCAACACAATTCAATTATTTATAATTTAAAACTTGTACAATTTAATTATTTATAATTTAAAAAGAATAGATAAAATTTTCTAACCTATTTAAACATGGCATCTTTTATATTATTAGTTAATACTCTTTTTTTTGTTATATGCATGTCTGGAATTTTCACTCAGGATACATGTCGGTTACAGTCTACAAGGTCCAACCCTTGTAACTTGTTTTTCGCTCCGGTAAACCGATAATCTAAAATCAATTTTTAGATTTTAGTTTTCTGGTTAGACTAACCACAACTATCGTCGTTAGATTAAAACAGTTTTTTAAAGTTTTGAAAAACCCGACCCAAACTATGTTATCTCAATGAGAATCGAATCTGATCTCAATTTCCCTTAGCGAATCCGTCACTAAGTGTGTTCATAGGAAGTTGAAACCACGACTATCTTCGATCCTTCCTCCCAACTGTAAATCTTAACAACAATGAAGTCAACGCTAGCTTTTTGAAGTCAAAGCGAAAAGATTTTAATAGAAAGGCCGATTGCCGATCTAGGTTTTCAGAAAATTGAGAATGTAAAACGAATTTGTTAAGTGCTTTTTAATTCTCACAAGGTGAATCGAAGCTTTTCTTTTAGCCTTTTGTTAATCGAAGAATTTAGCTAAGCATGATTATGGAAGAAATTAAACTTAGCATTTTTTAAATAAATAAAATGTAAAAACAAAAAAAGTAAAGAAAAAGAAACTTTGTTTCTAGCTAAGCATGATTAAACTTCGAAAGATAAAACAAAGACTAAGAATGGAGGATGATGTTTCTAGTTTACCCCAAAGAGGGTATTTATAGTATCTTAAAATCCTAAAAATAACCTAAAAAGATAAAAGATAAATCTTAAACATATTTAAATTAAATACAAAGGATAATTCCAAGTTTGAATTTAAAATCCGCCCATAAGATATCAAAATGCGGCTAATAAGCTATCACCACTGCTGACGTCATCTTTTAAAATTGCTGACGTGGTGTCCCGTTAGCTTTTCATACCCAGATTCATGCCCACTAGCCCAACCTTAACTCCAGAAAATAAAATTGCAGAACTTTACCCTTTTTAGCACAATTTTTGAAATCCAATGTCCTACACAGAAAATAAGAGAAAACGCCCAAATTAGCACCATAAACCGACAAACAAGGAGTAATTAATAACAAAATAATAACTATTTAAATCACTCATCAAATTCCCCCTCACTTATTCGATGCTTGTCCTCAAGCATTTCTCAATCAATGTATCAAAAAGCTCAAGTTGCCAAGTCTATCAAGTAAATCAAAATCAAAGCTGTGAAACCAAAATTGATTTTAATATAACAATTTAACTTATGGACTAAATTGTTAGGATTTGAGTTTGGATTTGAGTATTTGAACTATTGGCTGCTTTAAATTCTTAAGTTTGCAATTGGATTTAATGATATTATGTGGCTATTATCCTACCTTGTGCTTTTATGTTTGATCTAACAAAAAGAGGGAGAAGTACTATAAAGAGCTAATTTTGAAAACTTGAAACTTAATTTTGAAAACCTATCTTAAATTAAGGGGGAGTGAGCTTTTCAAAGATTTCAAAACTTAAAATTTTATATTTGGTTTTGTTATATCAAAAAGGGGGGAGATTGTGAAACCAAAATTGATTTTGATATAACAATTTAACTTATGGACTAAATTGTAAAATAATAAATTCTTAAGTATTTTCAAAGACTCACATTTTGACAAGCCATTTTAAACCAAACACTATTTCAAGTCAAAACTTATTTAAAAGTTCAATTTTCTCTAAGTCTTTTCATGAGTTTTCAAGCCAAACTTTAACAAAACGCCTAGGCGTATAGATACCCTTATGTGTATCGGTACAGTTTTACAACAATGAAATTTTAATCGTTCATAGCTTACCAATAGGGTCTAATCATGTATCGATACGATATTCATCGGGGCAAGACTTTAAGTTATAACGTATCAATTTCATATTTAAATAGTCTTTTGCTATAGCCTACTGATACGACATGTCACCGTATCGATACGATATGTCACCGTATCGATACGATATGTTGACCTTTGCAAAATCTTTTCATTTAATATTCGAACGCTGGCTTGTCAGTTAATTGGAATCTAGAATTTTAAATGACCGTTGAACGGTATCGATACGCTAAGTTGCATACCGATGCGATTTTTATCAAAACCCAATTCAAGATTCTAATGAGCAAAATCCGTATCGATACGGCTAAACGTATCGATACACCCCTTAATATCGTATCGATGCGCCCTTTAAGCGTATCGATACGTCCTGCTTTTCAGTTACAACGGCTCTTTCTTCTTTGAGACAGGTATCGATACGCCCACGAGCCGTACTGATATGGTAGGTTGTTGAGGAGCATTTATTGCCGGAAATTGCAGCCCAACCGCTCTATTGATGATCTCAATCACCCAAACGGCTAGAAATCAATGTAAGGGTATAAAAACAAGTCTCAAATGCTACAACAACAACTATTGAGCCTTAAAGCAACAACAAAACATTTAAATCAAAACCTTGTTCATTTTAGAGTCAAATTTTTGTATCCAACTCAACTGTGTTTTCATTGTAATTTTTATTGAGAGTTTGGGAAGTGTTTGATTGTATTTGGGTAAACATCAACCTTTGAGAGGTACTATTAAGGTTTACCAAATTCGTTCATTGTAAAGAGTGTGTTGGATTAAGCTTTGGGTAGAAAGCTTAATCGGTATTTTAAGGTTTCCTCCTCATCCAAGAAAAGGGGAAGAATCAATAGTGGATTGGTTGAAAATCCTTAGTGGAGGCTAAGGTAGTGGAGGTAGAGTTTATTTAGGAACTTTAACCACTATAATTGCATTGTGTCAAATTTTCATTCATCCAATTTCCACCCTCAAATTTTTAATCGCCAATTCACCCCCTCTTGGCCATTTGCAATCGTTTGATCAACTCAACAATTGGTATCAGAGCTACACTCATCGGAAGGATTACAACCCTCTTGAGTCGATTCTAGGAGAGTTTGATCAACAACAACTTCAAGCAATGACATCCACATCCGACCCTAACCTCTATGACTCTCAATCCATAACCAAACCACAACTCTTCAATGGGGATAACTACCCATATTGGAAGAATCAGATGCGTCTCTTCATCAAATCCAACGATTACATGGTATGGGACGTTGTAGAAGACGGACCAAGCATTCCTATGAAGAGAGATGGTAAAGGAAGATTAGTCCCAAAGGTCAAAGCCGAGATGACCGATGAAGATAGAATACGATTGCAAGTCAATGACAAAGCCTTGCATATGATCTTTTATGCTCTCGATCATGATATCTACTCAAAGGTGTCTTCCATCGAAAGCACCAAGGAAGTTTGGGATACCCTCGAGACGAAATATGAGGGAACTAACGATGTTAAAGAGACAAAGATCGGGTTGCTCAATTTAAGCTATGACGATTTCAAGATGGATCCCGATAAAAGCATTTCCAAGATGTTTGATCGGTTCTCGGTCATCGTCAAAATTTTAAAGGGCTTCGGTGAAGTCATTCTCGAAGATAAGCTAGGTCAGAAACTTCTATATTCTTTTCCAAAATCGTGGGATGGAAAAAGAACAACCATCAATGAAGCTAGAGATTTGAAGACTCTCAAGCTTGATGCCCTTGTTGGATCTCTACTCACTCATGAGATCATGAAAAAAGGAAGGGAAGAAGGGAAGAAGAAAGAAACGAAGCAAGTTGAGAAGAAGGAGGTTGAGAAGAAGAAGATCGGAATCGCACTTAAAGCTTCATACAATGATAATGATTCGAGTGAAGAGGAAGATGAAGAGATGGCCATGTTGGCCAAAAGATTCACACATTTCATGAAGTCCAACCGGGGAAGAAAATTCAATAGAAAGGGGGACTTCAAGAATAGAAGTAAAGAAGAGAAGGACCAAATCACTTACTATGAGTGCAAGAAAACCATCCATATTTGATCCGAGTGCCCTCAATTGAGAAAGAAAAGCTTTGGGAAGAAGAACAAGCTCAAAGCTCAAGTGGCAACCTGGAGTGATGAGGAGTCATCCGAAGAGGAGGATAAAGTGGCCAATCTTTGTCTCATGGCATTTGAGGAGGAACCAATGGTAAACTCTAACTCATCATCTTTTATTTACAATGAATTATATGATGCTTATGATGAGTTACAAGATGTTTATGATGAGTTGGTTGAAAAGTATAAAGAGTCTATTTTAAATAAGAAAAACATTTCCGATTTGAAAAATCAAAAAGAGTCTCTTTCAAAAACCAATTCAGAATTGGAGAAGAAGGTTTTATAATTGATGAATCTTTCAAATGATCTCAAAAAGAAAAAATTTGATTTAGAAAAACTTCTTTCCGATTTTCAAGATTATCACACCAAGGAGGTGGATAATCTTAAAACCTCTATTACTATTGGGAGAAATAATTTTGAGAAAGGAAATTCTTCTAAAACCCAATATGTAAAAAGAAAACCTTCTTAAACTAAATAAAGAAATTTCTCAGAGCAATCTAAAAATAAAAGAATTAGGAGTGTTTGGGTTCCTAAGAAACTAGTAACTTCTAAGAATTGTGATGCTATGTCTCTTTGGATTCCCAAGGGAACCAAGATTTTGGAGGCTAACACACATGAACCCAAAATGATTTGGGTACCAAAAACCAAAGCCTAATTTCTTTGTTTGTAGGGGGAACATTGCTACAAGGCTAAAGCTTCAAGTCAAAACACATGGTACCTTGATAGTGGATGCTCAAGACATATGACCGGAGACAAGAGTAGATTCAAGGAGCTCAAGCCAAAGTATGGTGGAGTAGTGACATTTGGTGACAACTCTAAAGACCATATTGAGGGTACTGGCTCCATTGGTAAGCACCATTCCATATTCATTGAAAATGTCTTATATGTCAATAGTCTTAAGCATAATTTATTGAGCATTAGTCAATTATGTGATAAAGGTTTTAATGTTCTCTTTGATAAAAATGGTTGTAAAATAATGAACATTAAAACAAATCAATTGATGCTCATAGGGCATAGGATAAGAAATATCTACATGGTGCATTTAGATAACATTCACACATCTCATGCATGTTTAGTTACATATGATGAACATGACTCAAGGCTTTGGCATAGAAAATTAGGACATGCTAGCATGAGTGTTTTAAATAAATTAGTTTCCCTTAATCTAGTTAGAGGTTTACCCAAACTTAAGTTCTCTAATGATAAAATATGTGATGCATGCTCTAAGGGTAAACAACATAGAACCTCATTTAAATCCATTAATGATGTCTCTACTAGTAGATGCTTACAATTGATTCATATGGATCTTTTTGGGCCAATTAGGACTATGAGCTTGGGAGGTAAATCATATGCTTTTGTACTTGTTGATGACTATTCTAGGTTTACTTGGGTTCTATTCTTAAGTACAGAAGACGAGGCTTTAGAAAAATTCATCACATTTTCAAAAATAACTCCAAATGATCTTGAGCTTAAAATCACTCACATTAGAAGTGATCATGGAACTGCGTTTCAAAATTTGGGTTTTGAAGAGTTTTTAAATGAAAATGGGATTAGCCACAATTTTTCCGCACCTCGCACTCCTCAACAAAATGGGGTAGTTGAAAGGGAAATCAAACTTTAGAAGAAATGGCTAGAACCATGCTTTGTGAAAATAATTTACCTAAATATTTTTGGGCGGAAACCACAAATAGCGCTTGCTACATCATAAATCGAGTACTGGTTAGGCCAATTTTGAAGAAAACACCATATGGGATTTTAAAATCTAAGAAGCCTAACATTAGCTATTTTCATCCATTTGGTTGCAAGTGTTTTGTTTTAAACAATGGAAAAGACAACTTAGGTAAATTTGATGCTAAAAGTGATGGAGCTATTTTCTTAGGATATTTTTTAAACTTTAAAGCCTATCATGTATTTAATAAGAGAACTTTAGTAGTAGAAGAGTTTATACATGTTGTTTTTTATGATAACCTCCTTCAGAGGAAGGATTCTTGTGATGATAATGATGTAGGGATTATTGAAGCCATTGATAGAGGACAAACATCAAAGGTGGATGAGATTCCAACCAAATAAGAAGATGCACAAGATCTACCTCTTGAAGCCTTGAAGGACTTGGCTCTTGAAGAAAAGGAGGTGACATGCCCAAGGGAGTTCAACTATGTCAAAGCTGGTGAAATCTTGGGTGATCCATCCAAGGGGGTAAATACTAGATCATCTCTCAAATTAATGAACCATGTTGCATTTATTTCATGCATTGAGCCTAAAAATATCAAAGAAGCATTAAAAGATGATTTTTGGATTTTGGTCATGAAAGAAGAACTTAATCAATTTGAGAGAAGTAAAGTATGAACATTAGTTGAAAGACCTAGTAATCAATCTACTATAGGAACTAAATGGGTCTTTAGGAATAAACTAGATGAGAGTGGTAACATAATGAGAAACAAGGCTAAGCTTGTTGCTCAAGGTTACACTCAAGAAGAGGGAATTGATTTTGATGAAACATATGCACTCGTAGCTAGAATGGAAGCTATTAGGATGCTTCTAGCATTGCCATGTTGCCATGATTTCAAGCTTTTTCAAACGGATGTAAAAAATGCTTTTCAAAATGCTTTTATAAATGAAGAAGTGTATGTTGAAAAACCACCGAGTTTTGAGGATCCTAAATTTCCAAATCATGTTTTTAAATTAACCAAAGCTCTTTATGGTTTAAAACAAACTCCTAGAGCTTGGTATGAAAGGCTTTCAAACTTTTTAATTGAAAAAGGTTTTGAAAAAGGCAAGGTGAACACTACACTTTTTATAAAAAGATATTGTAATGACATCTTAGTAGTGCAATTTTTTTTTGATGAAATCATTTTTGGTTCTACTAATGAATGTTATTGCAAAGAATTTTTTAAGCTAATGCAAGGTGAGTTCGAGATGAGCATGATGGGGGAGCTCTCATTCTTTTTGGGGCTCCAAATCAAACAAAGGAAGGATGACACCTTCATCAATCAAGCAAAATATGTGAACAAAATGCTCAAGAAGTTCGGCTTGGAGAATGTGAAGCCTCAAGCCACTCCTATGAGCTCTTCTATAAAGCTTTACAAAGATTAAGGAGGTAAGTGTGTTGATTCTAAGCTTTATAGATCTATGATAGGTTCTTTGCTTTACCTTACATCAAGTATACCAAATATTATGTTTAATGTTTGCTTGTGTGCTAGGTTCCAAGCTAGTCCTAGAGAATCACACTCAGTAGCCATTAAGAGAATTTATAGATACCTTAGAGAGAGACCTAACTTAGGTCTTTGGTATCCTAAGGATTCTTCCTTTAGCCTTCATGCTTATTCAGACGCGGATTATGGAGGATGCAAGATAGATAGGAAAAGTACCTCCGGAACATGTCAATCCTTAGGTAGTATGCTCGTATCTTGGTTTTCTAAGAAACAAAATAACGTAGCCTTATCTACCACCGATGCAGAGTACATATCCTTAGAGTGTTGTTGTGCTCAAGTCTTTTGTATGAAGCAACAACTCTTAGATTATGGTGTTCAAGTAGATGTCATACCCCTTAGGTGTGACAACACTAGTGCCATTTGTCTCACTAAGAATCCCATCCAATACTCTAGAACCAAACATATTGAAATTAGACATCATTTTATTAGAGACCATGTGTTGAAAAATGATGTTGTTCTAGAATATGTTGATACCTTGAACCAATTAACGGATATATTTACTAAACCTTTAGATAAAGAGCGTTTTTGGACCCTTAAGAGAGAGTTAGGCTAACTAGACTTTCTTGACCCTTTCAGGTCCCAAATGGTCAAATTTTTGCTTTAAATTGGTTGATATTCATGCTTATGTTAAATTGTCTCTTTTTGCTTCTATGCATGTTGCTAGGGGGAGTATGCATTAAGTTTAGTCATAAAATCTTGTTCATATGTCATTCACATGCATTTAGGGACGTTTAAAGTTGGATTTTTGGACATGAAACTGTCAAAATTGCATTATATGGTAAAGGCGTATCGATACGACTAAAAGCGTATCGATACGGCTAAAAGCGTATCGATACGGGTTCGTCAAGGGAAGTGATACAGGTCAAATTGTATCGATACGATCATGCGTATCGATACGATATTAAAATCAAATTTAAAATTAGGGCAAGGCGTATCGATACGCTCTATAAGCGTATCGATACGATTTCAACGGAGAGTTAAAATAGGGTTGTTAAATGAAAAAACACTTTTACACAAACTCTTCCCCTCTTTTTCTCTAAAAACCCTAGCCGCAAATACCTATAAACCCCCTCAATCTCTCAAATTTTTCACATCAAACTTCAAATTTATTGAGAGTTTTTCGTCAACACATCAAAGCCAAGCTTTGTTAGCAATCTTGTGCATTCACATCACCCCATTCATACATTCTCATAAATCAAAGTATAAACTTTTTTCCTTTTTTCTTTTTAATTTTCGTTTGATTTTATTAGTTGCTTTCACATAATTTTTCTATAAAACATATATATGTGATATGTGTTTTCAAGTTTTTACAAAAACTTTTCAAAATTATTAATTTCACTTATTCAAACATCATAGAAATTCAATGTGTTGAGCATTTTTTATTTATTCTAAGTTCAAAATTATTAATCTAAAAAAGTTTAAGTCTTTTATTCCTAATTAAAGGTTTAAGTTTGCTTAAGTATATCTTATTTTTTGTGAAGTAAATTTTCAACAAATACTTCTCTATCTAAGCTTTAGACCCTAGTGCTAAGTTTTAACCTATTTCTAAAAAAACAAACAAGAAACTTCATTTTTTTTCTTTTGTGTTTTTTTTCTTTTTATTATATCTTTTAAAAAAACCTTTATTTCTTTTTTTTTTACTTCTTAAAACCAAGACCCTTCTTTTCCCTTTTTTACATTTTTAACTTTTTTTTTTCATTTTTTTTACCTTTTCACTTTTTATATTTTTTATTTCAAAATAAATTTCCCCTTATTATTTTTTATTTTTTAAAAATTTTTCTTTAAAAATATGTCTTTTTAATAAACCTTATTTTGAAAAGATTTCTCTTTAAGCTTTTTCAAAACTTTATTTTCCTAAAACCCTAAATTTTTATTTCAAACCCTTTTAAAAAATTATTTTCTTGTTTTCTTGAAAACTTATTACTTATTTCTTTTTATTTTTCCTTATTTTCTTTAAAACACTTAACCTACTTTATTATTGAAACTAAATTTCAAGAAAAACCCTTTTTATTATTTTTTGTAAATCAGGTCCCTTTTATTATTTTCACTCATGCATTATTTTTTTCCTAATTAAATCTCAAACTTTAAATTTTTTAAATAAAACCACATTAACTCAAATTATTTTTGCATTTTAATAACAACACTTTTGAAAACTCATTTTTTTATTTTTAAAGATCAAAACACTCCTAAACAACATTTTTAAAGCATGCAAGATTTTAAAGATTAAACCAAAAATTAAACGGAATTTTTTAACGAAAACATTATCGAAATCACGAAACGATTTTCCAACTTCAAGAATACAACCTAAAATCCACAACAAACACAAACACAAAAATTCAACCAAGAACAAGCATGAAAATTACTAAATAAAAATTAAAAGGAAAGATAGAAATTTTACCGAAACGCCGAACGAAGAACTCGAATATGAACTACTCGAAATGCTCCCAATTTCCTCTGAAAATTTCCCCCAAGCTCGAACTTCAACTCCAAAATTTCCAGCAACTCTTGAGAATTTTTCAGAATTCTTTTCTAAGCTTTTTGCTTTTTCAAGTGAGTTTTCTCTTGAAATTGGGTGTGATGAACAATGGAGAAAAGAGGGGGTATTTATACTAGCTTTTGAGCTTGAGGATCAAGCACAATTCAGATTTCAATCTCCAAATTGGAGCCAAAATCAGACAAGAAACTTAATTCTCGGCAGAACCCCTCAAACTCTATCCGATTTGAAGCTGAATTTTCCCCTTAATTCGAGACTAGGGTTTGACCATTTGTTTTTGTTTTTTGCAAATTTCGTCGACCACGGGCGGCGGTGAGGAGCGGCGTTGGTGCCGTTGGGTCGGTGACGGCGAGACGCGTCGACCGACACCAACGACGACAACATCCGTGGCCTGAAGACGGCAGACAGCTACCAACAGTGGCGCGAAGCTGGGGTTTTTGGGGGAGCCAGCCCGCGCGCGTGTTCACACGCGCCAGGCGTGTGATGCGCGTTGGTTCCCTTTTTTCTTTTATTTTTTTCTATTTTTTATTGTTTTTTTGTTGTTTTTTGTTATGTTTTTTTCATTTATTATATTTCTTTTGCTTCCATTTTTATTTTCTTTTTTCCTACACTTATTATTATTTTTTTATTTGTTATTTTTACTCAAATGGGTTTAAAAGGTGGGCTTTTATATTTTAAAGTGAGCTTATTATTTATTTATTATTTTTTGAAATGGGTTTTAATACATGGGCCCTTTGGGATGACTTTTTTTGTTTTCATTTTAGAAGGGGGCCTTTTATTATTTTTAAAAAAATTATTTTAATTTTAAATATTTAATAAGAATATTTAATAAGAGTAGATGAAAATCTAGTGACAACACTAGGCTAAATCAATTTTACAATAATGCATATATCAGTTTCTAATTATTTTTATGCAACTTGTGAAGAATTTTTAAACTTACTTCTCTATAACACTTTGCTTCTAGAAAGATTTCACAACTAATTTTTCTACCTTCGTTTGTTCCACCAAACATGATTTCTACTCAAAAACATGCAACATGCATACAAGCATCACATTTATGGCTTATCAAGAATCATAATGTAATCCTCTTTGCCTAGCTCTCCATGTTTTATTCTTTAGTTTTAGAAGATTTTACACGGGTTGCTAAGTAAAATACTTGGAAGAAGGAAAAATAAAGAACTGTAGAAAAGTAGGAAGAAAAATGATAAGGAAGAAAATGAAATAAGAAGAAAATAGGGACAAAACAATCTCGTTCATGCCTTCTGTATCCAGTTGGCCATACTCGTAAGTTGTCGGAGATTATATATTTTTTTTGAAAAATGAGTAAATTACTCTTGTATCCACCCAACTTTGTAAAATGTTGTAAAATATTAATGATTCGTGTGGATATTTTTCGAGGATCACTACGATAATTTATATGAGTATGATTCAATTATTTTTACGGTTCGAATATAACAGTCTTCGTCTTTATCCCATTTGAACTTCAATGATAAAAATTTTCTCGTCACGGTAAATTAAAGTTATAATTATTTTTCATATCGCCGGTTCAAATTCTCACGATTTTCAGTTATTCTCCCCCAATTGCAACCCTAATGCTAAAGGCATTATAAAAAATAAATGATATATTGAAATATTAAAATCAAGGATTAATATGAAATAAAAAGAATAAGATTAGATGAAGTTGACAAGTTGAGGGTCAAATGTATATTTTTACCCTTTTGCCGTTAGACAAAATATTTAAGCCTTGTATTAATCATATTTTTAAAGTCGGTTAATTAAAGCCGAACCACGGCGGAATCCAAATTATATTACATGGTTGGACGTTGGTCTGCAATTCGGAAACCCTATCCTAATTCCTAATCATGGCAGGAAGTAGTCGAAACAGAAGATCTTACGACGACCGGCCTTCCGGCTTCGAAAGAGAAGAGACCGACAGCGGAGAATCATCTCCTGATAGAAGCTCCCGCAAACGTAGCAAGGATCGAAGCCATCACAGTAAAAGCAAAAGCAGCCGCCATAGCCATAGCCGGAGCCGTCGCGGTCGTAATTCCGATGAAGATTCTTCCGGAGAAGATAGCGGTAGAAGCGATCGAGGCCATAGTAAGAAGAAGAGGTCTTCTAGAAACATCACGGAAGAGGAAATTACTGAGTATATGGCCAAGAGAGCACAAAACAAGGTTTTTCTTGGCTTTCCTTCAATTATTTCGATTATTTTTGGATTTTTTCGTGATTTAATAGTTCAAGTTTTTAATTAGGCATTGCGAGCTGCGAAGAAATTGAGAGCACCAACAGTTTCGGGTTATTCAAATGATTCTAATCCTTTTGGCGATTCGAATCTCAATGAGAAGTAAGTTTCTTTTTTCAACTGTATATTTTTTATGAATGACTTGTCATTAAAGATTTAGAGTGTTCGAATTGTTAATGACAAACTTTAAGAAACTCAAATTGCAGATTAATCGGCGCAATTAAAGTACTTCTTACTCTTATCAATGTCTAGGCAATTTGTTATTAATATTAGTCTTCTGGGATTGCGTACTTCACTAAACTAGTGACAGTATTTGTTTGATAAATGCTAATATCGAATACAAATGGGATTATACGCGGTTTCTAGATTTGTTTGGCGGAAGAAAATTGAGCGTGATGTTTCCCAAGGAGTGCCATTGGACACATTTTCAGTGAAAGCTGAGAAGAAGAGACAAAAAGAGAGAATGGTAAGGTGGTATTGGTTAAGATTATTTTTGTGCAGCATACTAGTATTAACCATATTGAAATTATTGATGTGTGATTGTTACATGGCATCCATTGTTTTGTGAATACTTATTCAAATTCACATTGCAGGCTGAGATTGAAAAAGTTAAAAAGAGAAGGGAGGAAAGGGCACTTGAGAAAGCACAACATGAGGAAGAAATGGTAAAGTTTGGTTCCTTGAGAAGCATGATTGTGACCTATTACATAATTAAGCTTGTCTTGTGCTTTCTTGGTTGATATTAATTATTTTTTTGGTTTATTAACTGTCTTTGCCGGTAGGCTTTGCTAGCTAGAGAACGTGCTCGAGCTGAGTTTGACGATTGGGAGAAGAAAGAGGAGGAGGTATGGTGCTCAGTTGTTTGTGTTGATACTATTCTTTTTTCTGTTTCATTTGAAGTCGGCTAGCATAGTAACATGTGCTATCTACAGTTTCATTTTGATCAAAGCAAAGTCAGATCAGAGATTAGATTGCGTGAAGGCCGTATGAAGCCTATTGATGTTTTGTCCAAGCACCTTAATGGCTCGGATGATATGGATATAGAGTTAAACGAACCATATATGGTTTTCAAGGTATATCTCCCTCCATCATTGTTTATGGTTTATGTTAGACTAGAAACCTTTTCATACCTCTAACTTTCAACTTAGAACATTTTAAATATTCTTTCATTGAAGAATAGTATGCTAAATATCGTTAGACGATGAGAGGTTTCTTTTGTTAGTTTTATTTTAGTTTCATGTTGTTTGACTTATTTTTGGACCTCGCTTTAATAGAACCATAACTGTGTACTGACCCTCAGTATTGTTATCAACATTTTCACACATTCATTTATCTTATTTGTGATTATTTTTGACCTTGGTGTCTGATTCAGGGCTTGACAGTTAAAGAAATGGAAGAGCTTCGTGATGACATCAAAATGCATCTCGATTTGGACAGGGCAACTCCAACACACATAGTTTACTGGGAGGTATTGTATTTTCCTAACTTTATTCCTGCTGGGTGGAGACTACAGAGTACTGTTTTGGATATTCATGTGTCTATTGCAAAGATTCCCATCCCCCAACTTCTAATTTAATTTTGCTTATTTGATTTTTCCGTCTTTTGTACTCATAAATTTGTAAAATATAAGAGCCCTGTGTAAAAGAAAAAGACTGAAAACTGATTCACATTGCTAATTCAATTGATTGAAGGGTTTAATGAATCATGTGTAGTAAGAATATATATTTTCTTCATCCCCAACTTCAACAAAATCTTGGTTTGTTTAATTTTACAGGCACTTATGGTGGTGTGCGATTGGGAGCTAGCTGAAGCCCAGAAGAAAGATGCACTTGATCGAGCTAGGGTGCGTGGGGAGGAACCTCCTACTGAGTTGCTAGCAGAAGAAAGGGGTCTGCATTCTAGTATTGAAGCAGATGTCAAGAATCTCTTGGAAGGGAAGACCCACAGTGAGCTGGAGGCATTACAATCCCAGATTGAGTCACAGATGAGAACTGGAACAGCGAAGGTTGTCGAGTATTGGGAGGCTGTTCTTAAACGCCTTCATATTTTCAAAGCAAAGGTAAATCTGTTAAGATATTCTTCATGGTAATATTGTTTAATTCATGATGCTTATCTGGGACTTATGTGTTAATTTATGCGTCAACAGGCCTGTTTGAAGGAAATACATGCTAAAATGCTGCGTAAACATTTACAACGCCTTGAGCAACCTTCAGAAGGTGAAGATAGGGTGGAATCTGATAGTGGTTTAAGACCTGTGGAGGAGGCTAGTGATCATGATGTGAAAGGTTTGTGTTCAATCAAGGCCTCAAGGGGATATGGTATTTTCTTTTATTAGATTTCTGAACCTATAGGAAGATTTACTAATATTTTTCCCCACTAGATGCTGAAACATTTTCTCCAGAACCGATAATACAAGAAGAGATTCATGAGGTGGAAGAAGAGGCTGGATCCTTTTCACCAGAACTGTTGCATGGTGATGAAAATGAAGAAGCTATTGACCCAGAGGAGGACAGAGCTATATTGGTAACTCAATATCTGTGTTTCCCTTGATTTGAATGCTAGCTAAGGAGTCCTTGTTGTTAAACACTTTTCTCCTTAACAGGAAAGGAAACGTATGGCTTGGTTAGAGGAGCAGCAAAGACGGATGCAAGAAGCTTTGGCGTTGAAACCTGCCCCTTCAGATGATAACTTCGAGCTAAAAGCTATGAAAGCTATGGGAGCAATGGAGGAGGGTGATGTTGTATTTGGCTCTGGCGCTGAAGTTAACTTGGACTCGCAGGTACTGTAGAAACCCAACCCATAATCAAATGAATTTTGGAATTTTGTAGTTTCACTTTCTATTTCTCTCTCCTCGAATCAACTAATATATATTGGCACAGGTGTATTGGTGGCATGACAAATACCGACCTAGAAAACCAAAATATTTCAACCGTGTTCACACTGGATATGAGTGGAACAAGTACAATCAGACCCATTATGATCATGATAATCCTCCTCCCAAAATTGTGCAAGGATATAAATTCAATATCTTCTACCCAGACCTTGTCGACAAGACAAAGGCTCCTGTATACACGATTGAGAAGGATGGTAACAGTGCAGAGACATGCATCATAAGATTCCATGCTGGTCCACCCTACGAGGACATTGTAAGTTCAACTTCATATAGCCTTTTCTCAAGCAAATTACTGATCCTTCTGCAAATGTTATTCCAAGTGTTTTTTCTTTTTTTAGGTAATTACTAACTCATTAGAAATTGCTCTACAGGCATTCCGAATTGTAAACAAAGAGTGGGAATATTCTCATAAGAAGGGATTTAAATGCACATTTGAACGTGGGATTTTGCATGTATATTTCAACTTCAAGCGCTATCGCTACCGTAGGTAATATGTGGCTGATTTTGCAATTTCAACTTTGCAAGCTGCAGGTGCCAGCCATGAAAATTTTCTCATATAACCATTAAGGTAACTTCAGGATTTTGTCACATTACTACGAAAAAACTATGTGAAGGAGAAGTATTCTCATATTTTAGGCTTAAGTGTTCTCAATGCTTTAATTTAATGACTGATATATTTCAAACTCTGGCACTATTGACACTGACATGTTGCCCTTGGAACATTAATGCGATCACTCGTTGTTGGAATTTGTTATTGAATTGGGGCTCTTAGATTGTAGTTACTTGTCTCTCAACATGTCTTTTCTTTGTTTCATGAACTTTGGCTTTGAAATTTAATATTTCCGTTGTTGGTAATGATAAAGGGTAAATAAACATATTATTGTTGAAAGAGTGCCTTTTTGTTAGAACAAATTCTCAGTATCATTTTCGAATTGAGCATGATTTCTGTTTGCCACACTTGGGATGCAGCTGATTTGGTCACTGTAAGTAAGATCGCACTGAAATGTCCATTTGGTGAACATGAGAGTGGATAGAGAGAATTTACCTTACCCCAGATGCAGAACTTAGCTGTTTTTAATTAATGAAATGCCCATAGCGTTTAGGAGTACAACAATTGTGCCCCCCTAGACGTGAAGGTAGTTCTGAAGTGACCGCCTTCAAGATTTTGCAAGACTTGTCGAGTGAATTCAACAGCTATGTCTATAGCATTTGCTCAGGTTTCCTGCTTTTGTTCGATGGGATCATCTTTTTGTATCTTTGTATCCTTCTGCATGTAGCTAATATTTGATAGTGGTGGTGAAACCATTGTACATTGCATTAGGGTAGGGGTAAGGGTAGCTTTGATTTTTTAATTTTAGTGTCTACAAGTCATTTTGGACGAATATTGATTTAAGAGAAAAGGGACCATAAATTATGCCCCTTTTGGTCTCTATATTATGTCCTAACCTTAAAAAAATAAGGTTTAAGATTAGGGTTGGGGTTAAGGTTTATAGTTTAAAGGGTTTAAGATTTAGAATTTAGGAATTAAGATTTGAATGTAGGGTTTTAATTTTTTAGTGTTCATGCATAGATGGAATTTTCTTTCATCACCTGAAAGGCTGGGCTAAAAGAAAATGGTCCATCACTGTGATTTGTGGTCGTACAATCTTAACTCGATCTGAAAAAATTAAATATTTGGATATTCAGATATTATTTGAATACATAATTTAATTTAAATATATTTTTTTGACTTTAGTGGTCGTATTTATGAAAAATTTTGGTTTTTCAAATATAAAAATCAATAAATTTTTAAATATAACAAAATTAGTATCTATAAAAATTATTTTTTTTAATTAAATTACTAAATTTAACAAGATTTATATCTATAAATATTTGGACTTTTAGATTTTTAGATAATCTAAAACTTGAAATATTATAATCTCTATTTGATTAAAAATAAAAAATTAAATTAGATATTTGATCCGAAAATAAAAATCAGATTAAATATTTAAAATTTTTAATCGAATCAACGAATAATCATATTAGATATTTTTTAACACTCCTTCAACGTTACACCAAAAATATAAACCCTTTTCCCTCATGTCCTCATCTCAGATTGTGATAATAGACTACCCGAACCTTTAGCCCAACTTAGGTCCTCAATAATTAGATAATTAATTCTAATTATTATTTTGTGGTGTAAATTAATTAAATATTTTTTATTAAAGATTAATTTAATATTTAAATAGTGTAATACATATTTAAATACTGTTTTAATATTTAATATATTTTTATTAATATTATATTTATAATGTTGTTGAGATTGCATAGTTGTTTGAGAATTAATAAGTTAAGAGTTGATGTTTTAATTTTATTCTTTGATTTATAAGATGTTTATAATTTTATAAAATATTTTAATAGGTTAAACTTATGGTTTAAATTTCTTATCAATGTTTTAAAACTTTTAGATTTGTTTTATTATTCACTTTAATTTTGTTAGCAATCGGTTATAAGTAATAAAAATTAAAAAAGAATTAAACATATAAAGCGTTTAATATTTGAAAATTTACAAAATTATTTTAATAAAGAGTAACGAGTGTATGCAATTATAAAATATATTTTTAAAAAAAATATTTAATATAATAATTATATTAATAATATGATAAATATACAATTTTTACATAACAAAAATAGTTCTATTACTTTGTGTGCATACTTTTTAAGGATTAATATCTTATATACTGGCGGTGGAAATTGAAAGTTTCCACAAGCGCCTTAGTTTTAGGGTATAGGGAGTTAGTTTAGGGTAGAGGGTTTAGGGGTTTAGGTGTATGAGGTTAGATTTTAGGGATAGTTGTTTCAATTTAAGGTTTAGGGTTACAATTTAGGGTTTATATGTTAGGGTTTAGTTTTTAGGGTAATATGGTGAGGATTTATGTTTTAACCTATAAACCCTAAATTATAACCCTAAACCTTAAATTGAAACAACTATCCCTAAATTCTAACCTTATATGTTGAGTGGATCGAATGATCGAAATGAACCAAGAGGGGTGAATTGAATTTTTAAAGGTTTAGGTGGTGGAAATTGCAAATTAAAAAGATAAACAAGGAATTTTAGAGTGGTTCAAGTTCCAAATGAACTCTACATCCACTACCTTAGCTTCACTAAGGATTTGCAACAATTCCACTAATTGCTCTTCCCCTTTTCTAGGCTAAGGAAGTAACCCTTACAATTTTCGTTTAAATTTTCTATCCAAAATTTAACCCAAACCTCACACAAATAGAACAAAGATTTTGATGGTTAAGAAACTATCTCTCAATACAAATTATAGCCCAGTTACAAGCACTCAACCAATTGAAATGATAAGAATAAAAAATACAATTGGGGTTTTTAGACAATATTGGGATTTAGGCACAAATGCTTGGATTTGATGTTTGGATGTTTGCTTTTGGATCAATAGTTGTTGTTGGAGCTTTTAGAGGTCCCTTTTATACTTTCTCATTGATTTCTAGATGTTGGGGTTGTTGCAATCATCAATAGAGCCGTTGGGGGTGTTATCTCACCTCCATAAATGCAGTCTGCAACCACCCGTTTCGAAACGCCCGACCCTGTTTCGAAACGGACCAAAATAGAAAGAGCTGTTGGGGTGCATTTAAGAGCCCGTATTGAAACGGTCTTACCCGTTTCGAAACACTTTTGCCACTGTCAAGGGTCGTTTCGAAACGGCTTGAACTCGTTTCGAAACGCCTTAACGGTTTCTTAAAAGTCAGTTAAAAACTTGCAACAATTATATTTTTCAAATCAAATGAAGAACCGTTTCGAAACACTTGATGTCGTTTCGATACGGGTTCTCTATGTTCTAAAGCCGTTTCGAAACATGGGTTGGTAGTGTTGAAAATGTTTCGATGCCCGTTTCGAAACATGGGTTGACAGTTTCAAAACCGTTTCGAAACGCATTAGGCCGTTTCGAAACAGGGACTCGAAAAACAATGTTTCGGCTTTAAGAACACTTAGAAAATATTTGGAAAGCTTAATTTTTAAGTTAGACATATTCTTTAAATCATATGGGGATGCTTGAGGACTTAAAAATTCGTTTTGACATTTTCAATTTAGTCCTTAGGTTCTTTAGTTATATCAAAATTAAAATATCGGTTTCACAATCTCCCCCTTTTTAATATAACAAAACCAAAGTTAGAATTTTTTAAGAGTTTTGAAAATTTTGAACACATTCTAACTTCCCATTAATTTAAGATAGGTTTTTAAAGTTTTAGAAATGTTTTAACTTTGATATTCAATTTTTAAAAGTTAAAAGCACTTTAAACATTTAAAACGAATTTTTGGCTCTTAAATTTCTTCACCCCTTTTTGTTAGATCAAAAAATAAACAAGGCTCATAGAGAAGAGATAGGGTTAGTAACAATAAGCATTAAGCAATAAGCAATAAGCAACAATAATATTAATTCATAAAATTAAAATATCCAAAACATAAATCTTCAACATAAAATTCAAAGCATAATCCCAAATAAGATCAAAAGCATAGGTTCATAAAACATAATGGAAATAAAAATATAAACTTAATCCTAAAATGCATAGATAATATGATATGTCATGAATATCCTAGGCCTCGTCGTCACCATCATCATCCGAAGTCTCATCATTGCTCTTGACTTGAGAATGGCGAAACTTCATCCATTGGCCATAGAAGGTAGAGAAGGACATGTCCATGGCTGAGTGTGAATTCTCAAGGGATTGGAGTCGATCCTCAACATTTTGCAAGCGAGTGTTGATGGCACCAAAACCCGAAGCCATGTTAGTGTCCATGGCATTGAACCGCTCGGTAATTAAAGTCGTGAGAGCTTCATTGTTTGCAACTTGAGCTTGTGGTTGAGGTTCAACGGGAGGAGGAGGAGGAGGAGGTGCTGCCCTATCAACACGTTCCCAAGCATTGTTCACATAGTGAAAACCGGACTTACGGAGAGAGGACTCACCAATTTTTGACTTGCGGGGTTCCGGAGAGTCGTAGGTGCAATCGAGACCAAGCTTGCTAAAGATGTGACTTAAGACCGTTCCATAAGTGAAAGATTTTAAGGCATCGGTGTCACGAAGCTTAACATTGTTAACCATCTCGGCAAATATGATCTTAGCAAGATTAGGGCGCTCACCACGACGGAAACACTCAAGCCAAAAATAGTCAACTTAACGGATGTGAGAATATTTACCTCCGGAGGGGCGAAGGAACCATGAGACCATCAAATGGAGGAAACGATCGTGCGCATCCAAAGTAAGCACTTGACCGGTGTGAGAACCAAAGTGACTCTCATTCTCAATTCCTACATCCTTAAGAGAAAATGTATACTCCAAGAGAGGGACATTAACAACAAACTTTTTCCCCAAAATATAAGATTCAATCCCAACAACTTCAGAATTTGCTTCATCATTGATAAGGTGAGCATTGGAGTAAAAGAGAAGTACCATGTGTTTGTAGCAAATGTCCGGGATGCTCAACAAGACAAGAAAATCCCATTCTCTCAAACACTCGAGGTAATGGAAAAGAAATCTTTCGGAGTTAAGGAAGTTGAGATCAATCACACGCTCACGACGAACTTCGTACTCCTTGACATATTTGAAACGTTCTCTCAACTCTGTAGTTCGAAGAGATTTTTGAAAGAGCTGGGCGAGATTTGGACGCATACTCGAGTCACCAGATTGAACGAACTTACGCTTTTTGTTAACATTCTCCGTAGCCATCCTAAAATTATAAGCAAGCAAGTTTGAAAAAGAATTAAGTGTATGCATTGATTTCTGAATTCAATCCAATGGTAACTCCCAACTTAGGTAAAAAAAATTTAAAATTAAAACAAAACGAAACATTTTTAAAAGAAAAACAATAAAAGAAAATACGAGTGAAAATTTTTATATTCGAATTAGAAAATTGAAGATTTTGAAAAAAAATTTATAAGTTATGAAAAACCCAAGCATAAAAACATATAAACTATACAAAAACAAAAGTTTCTAACCTAAGATTCGAACATAAATTGAAGGAAAAAGAAAAAGAGGAAAAATACCTTAATTTGGGATTTTAGATGAATGAATGAAAATCCTTGCACAATATTGTTGAATCTTGCTTAGACTTGTGTTTTAGAGAAAAACCCCTCAAGATTTGGTGAAAAACAAAGAGGTTAAGAGGGTTTTTATAGGAAAAATTCGGGCTAGGGTTTTCAGGGTTTTGGATAGTTTTAATTAAAGTGGAACTTTATCATTAAAAGCCCTTCTTAAAGCAGTCCGCAAATCTGTTTCGGAACAGTCTTGACCGTTTCGAAACGCGGGCACGAGAGTTTGACCGTTTTTAGAACTCCAGCTGACCGTTTCGATACATGTTTGACCGTATCGAAACTCGTTTCGATACACCCCTTGGCAGTATCCAAAACGTTTCGAAACCCTGTTAAGGTGTTTCGAAATGCCCTTCTCTCGGATATGAATTTAAAGCATCCGTATCGAAATAGGTTGACCCGTTTCGATACACCTGGGCCTGGAAGTGCAGATGAGGCTCTAAAAGTGCAGAAAATTGAATTTTCTAAGGCCTAACTTGCATGAATGACATGAATGAGCAGGAAAAACATATGCAAACATAAACATACTCCCCCTAGCTATAGGCAATGATGAAATTAGGAGTAAAAACACATAAACATGGCATTTCACAAGATCAAGCAATTTTTAGCACAAAAGAGGTTCTAAAAGGTCAAGATAGGCTAGCTAGACCTAACTCTCTCCTAAGAGACCAAAAACGCTCTTTGTCTAAAGGTTTTGTAAATATGTCCGCTAATTGATTTATGGTGTCTACATACTCTATAACCACATCTTCTTTAAGGACATGATCTTTAATGAAGTGATGCCTTATTTCTATGTGTTTGGTTCTAGAGTGTTGGATGAGATTTTTTGTTAAACATATAGCACTAGTGTTGTCACATTTTAGGGGTATGGTTTCAACTTTAATTCCATAATCTAAGAGTTGTTGCTTCATCCAAAGGACTTGAGCACAACAACTCCCTAAGGATATGTACTCGGCTTCGGTGGTAGATAAGGCTACACTATTTTGTTTCTTAGAGAACTAAGATATGAGCATACTACCTAGGAATTGAGAAGCTCCCAAAGTACTTTTCCTATCGATTTTGCAACCCCCACAATCCGCATCCGAATAAGCATGAAGGTTGAAGGTGAAGTCTCTAGGGTACCAAAGACCTAAACAAGGAGTATCTCTAAGGTACCTAAAGATTCTCTTAACGGCTATAAGGTGAGACTCTCTAGGACTAGCTTGAAACCTAGCACACAAGCAAACACTAAACAAGATATCCGATCTACTTGCGGTAAGTAAAGCAATGATCCAATCATAGAAGGGTAAATCTTAGAGTCAACACACTTACCTCCTTCATCTTTGTCAAGCTTTGTAGATGAGCTCATAGGTGTGGCTTGAGGCTTTGCATTCTCCAAGCCAAACTTCTTGAGCATATCCTTTATGCACTTTGCTTGATTGATGAAGGTGCCATCCTTCTTTTGCTTAATTTGGAGTCCCAAAAAGAATGAGAGCTTCCCCATCATGCTCATCTCGAATTCACCTTGCATTAGCTTAGCAAACTCTTTGCAATGACATTCGTTAGTAGAACCAAAAATAATATCATCAACATAAATTCGAACTACTAAGATGTCATTTTTATACATTTTTATAAAAAGTGTAGTGTCCACCTTACCTTTTTCAAAACCCTTTTCAATTAAAAAGTTTGAAAGTCTTTCATACCAAGTTCTAGGAGCTTGTTTTAAACCATAAAGAGCTTTAGTGAGTTTGAAAACATGATTTGGAAATTTTGAGTCTTCAAAACCCGGTGGTTGTTCCACATACACTTTCTCATTTATAAAACCATTTAAAAACACGCTTTTAACATCCATTTGAAAAAGCTTGAAATTATGATAACATGCATATGCAAGCAACATCCTAATGGCTTCCATTCTAGCTACGGGTGCATAGGTTTCATCAAAATCTATTCCCTCTTCTTGAGTGTAACCTTGTGCTACAAGTCTAGCTTTATTTCTCACAATGTTACCACTCTCATCTAGCTTGTTCCTAAAGACCCGTTTAGTTCCTATGGTAGATTGATTACTAGGCCTATCAACTAATGTCCAAACGTTACTTCTCTCAAATTGATTTAACTCTTCTTGCATAGCCATAATCCAAAAATCATCTTTCAATACTTCTTTTATATTCTTAGGCTCTATGTATGAGATAAATGCAACATGATTCATTAATCTAAGAGAAGATCGAGTGGTTACCCCCTTAGATGGATCACCCAAGATTTCACCATCTTTGACATAGTTGAACTCCCTTGGGTAGCTCACTTCCTTTTCCTCAAGAGCCAAGTCCTTCAAGGCTTCAAGAGGTGGATCTTGTGTGTCCTCTTCTTTTGTTGGAATCTCATCCTTCTTTGAAGTTTGTCCTCCATCAAAGGCAATTTTGATTTCTACATCATCATCATCACAAGAATCCTTCCTTGGAAGGAGGTTATCATCGAATACAACATGTATAGATTCTTCTACTACTAAAGTTCTTTTTTTAAATACTCGATAGACTTTAGATGTTAAAGAGTATCCTATGAAAATAGCTTCATCACTTTTTGCATCAAATTTACCTAAATTGTCTTTTCCATTATTTAAAACAAAACACTTGCAACCAAAAGGGTGAAAATAGCTAATGTTAGGCTTTTTAGATTTTAAAATCTCATAAGATGTTTTCTTTAAAATTGGCCTAATCATTACTCGATTACCAATATAGCAAACGGTGTTTGTGATTTCCGCCCAAAAATATTTAGGCAAATTATTTTCACAAAGCATAGTTCTAGCCATTTCTTGCAAAGTTCTATTTTCCTCTCAACTACCCCATTTTGTTGGGGAGTTCGAGGAGCCGAAAAATTGTGGCTAATACCATTTTCATTAAAAAAATCTTCAAACCCTAAATTTTGAAACTCAGTTCCATGATCACTTCTAATATGTGAAATTCTAAGTTCAAGATCATTTTGGGTTAGTTTTGAAAATGTGATGAATTTTTCCAAAGCCTCATCTTTAGTACTTAAAAATAGAACTCAGGTAAATCTAGAAAAATAATCAACAAGTACAAATGCATAAGACATACCACCCAAGCTCATAGTCCTAATTGGCCCAAATAAATCCATATGGATTAGTTTTAAACATCTACTTGTAGAAACATCATTAATGGATTTAAAGGAAGACTTATGTTGTTTACCCTTAGAGCATGCATCACAAATTTTATCGTTTGAGAATTTAATTTTGGGTAAACCTCTAACTAGATCAAGGGAAACTAGTTTTTTCTAAAACACTAATGCTAGCATGTCCTAGTTTCCTATGCCACAACCATGCATCGTTTTCATTTTGTGCTACTAAGCATGCATGAGATGTATGAATGTCATCTAGATGCACCATGTATATGTTCCCTATGCGATGACCTATAAGCATAATATTATTAGATTTAATGTCTACAATTTTGCATCCATTTTTATCAAATAAAACATTAAATCCTTTATCACACAATTGACTTATGCTTAATAAGTTATGTTTAAGACCATCGACATACAAGAAATTTTCAATGAGAATAGTAGAGTGATTACCTGTGGAGCCAATACCTTTAATGTGGCCTTTGGAGTTGTCACAAAATGTCACCACTCCTCCACTTTTTGGCTTTAGATCCATGAATCTACTCTTGTCTCCGGTCATATGCCTTGAGCATCCACTATCAAGGTACCATGAGTTTTGACTTTGTGCTTTGGCCTTGTAGCAATGCTCCCCCTACAAACAAAGATATTAAGCTTTTGTTTTTGGTACCCAAATCATTTTGGGTCCATGAGTGTTAGCTCCCAAAACCTTGGTTCCCTTAGGAATCCAAGATGACATAGCAATAATGTTATTAGATTTTACAAGTTACTTAGGAACTCATAGACTTCTAATTCTTTTAGTTCTACTATGTCTAGGAAAGCTACCTTGTTTGTAGTAGTTAGTCTTTTTCTTAGGTTGGTTTGTTCTTGAAGATTCACCTATTTCATGCTTGACACTACCAACATTTTTAAAAGACTCTTTGAGCTTATTTAGCTCACCCAACACCTTTTGGTGTTCACTATTACATTGAGATAAAAAATTATTAAGGTCAACATTTTCATCTTGAAAAAACTTTAGTTCATCTTTCAACCCTAATATCTTTTTCTCAAATTTTGAATTAGCTTGAGAGAGTGAGTCATTTTTCTCATTTAGTTCCAAAATGATTTTCTTATTCCTAATGACCGACTCCTTGTATTTCTCAACTAATTCATCATAGACCTCTTGTAACTCATCATATGCATCATTTAATTTATCATAAGTAAAATCTAAAGATGATGAGTTAGAGGTTACCATGGAGGAATCTTCCTCAAGTGCCATGAGGCAAAGGTTGGCCACTTCTTGTTCGTCATCCTCCGATGACTCCTCATAACTCCAAGTAGCAAGCTTGGCTTTGAGCTTATTCTTCTTCTCAAAGCTCTTCTTCTTGAGTTGAGGGCACTCCGAACGTATGTGACCGAGTTTATTGCACTCAAAGCAAATGATTTGATCCCTTGCTTCTTCTTTGTTCTTACCTTTGAAGTCCACTTTTCTTTGGATTTTTCTTCCTCGGTTGGACCTCATAAAGCGTGAGAATCGTTTGACTATCATAGCCAATTCTTCTAGCTCACCCTCCTCACTAGAAGAGCTCTTCTCAAGTAGTGAAGCTTTGAGAGCTATTCACATCTTCTTCTTCTTTTCAACCTCTAGCTTTTCTACTCTCTTATCTTCTTTGTTCTTCTCTTCTTCCCTTCCTTGCTTCATAATCTCATGTGTAAGGAGAGAACCCACTAGCTCATCAAGCTTTAAAGTCTTCAAATTTTTAGCTTCTATGATGGCGGTTCTCTTCCCATCCCAAGATTCGGGAAGTGAATAGAGTAGCTTCCGGACAAGCTTGTCTTCCGGTATTGTCTCTCCAAATCCTTTGAGCCCATTGACTATGGTGGAGAACCGATCAAACATCTTGGATACCATCTCATCGGGCTCCATCTTGAAATTTTCATAACTAAGATTGGAAATTCCGATCTTAGTTACTTTGACATCATTGGTTCCCTCATAGGTAGTCTCAAGAGTGTCCCATACTTCTTTGGCACTCATAATGGATGACACTTTGGAATAGATGTCTGGACCGAATGAACAAAAGAGCATGTGGAGAGGTTTGTCATTTATTTGGATCTTTCTCCTTTCTTCTTCACTCATCTCCACCTTTTTCTTCAAAACCATCTTGCCTTCACTATCTTGCTTCAATGGAATGTAGGGGCCATCTTCAATTACATACCAAACCAAGTAGTCATTGGACTTGATGAAGAGGCGCATTCTATTTTTCCAAAACGGATAGTTGTCACCATTGAAGAAGGGTGGCTTTGTAGTGGATTGAGACTCATACATGCCCGAACCGGAGGTTGAAGCCATCTCTTGGTTTTTGATGATCACACTCTTCCTAGGAACTCCTCTTGTGGTTGTTAATCCTCAAAGAGGTAGGCTCTGATACCAATTGTTGAGTGGATCGAATGATCGAAATGAACCAAGAGGGGGTGAATTGGATTTTTAAAGGTTTTGGTGGTGGAAATTGCAAATTAAAAAGATAGACAAGAAATTTTAGAGTGGTTAAAGTTCCAAATGAACTCTACATCCACTACCTTAGCTTCACTAAGGATTTGCAACAATTCCACTAATTGCTCTTCCCCTTTTCTAGGCTAAGGAAGTAACCCTTACAATTTTCGGTTAAATTTTCTATCCAAAATTTAACCCAAACCTCACACAAATAGAAAAAAGATTTTGATGGCTAAGAAAGTATCTCTCAATACAAATTATAGCCCAATTACAAGCACTCAACCCAATTGAAATGATAAGAATGAAAAATACAATTGGGGTTTCTAGACAATATTGGAATTTAGGCACAAATGCTTGGATTTGATGTTTGGATGTTTGCTTTTGGATCAATAGTTGTTGCTGGAGCTTTTAGAGGTCTCTTTTATACCTTCTCATTGATTTCTAGCCGTTGGGGTTGTTGCAATCATCAATAGAGCCGTTGGGGGTGTTATCTCACCTCTATAAATGCAGTCTACAACCACCCGTTTTGAACGCCCGACCCTGTTTCGAAACGGACTAAAATAGAAAGAGTCGTTGGGGTGCATTTAAGAGCCCGTATCGAAACGGTCTTACCCATTTCGAAACACTTTTGCCACTGTCAAGGGTCGTTTCGAAACAGCTTGAACTCGTTTCGAAACGCCTTAACGGTTTCTTAAAATTCAGTTAAAACTTGCAACGGTCATATTTTTCAAATCAAATGAAGAACCGTTTCGAAACACTTGATGTCGTTTCGATACGGGTTCTCTATGTTCTAAAGCCGTTTCGATACTTGTTTCGAAACATGGGTTGGTAGTGTTGAAAACGTTTCGATACCCGTTTCGAAACATGGGTTGACAGTTTCAAAACCGTTTCGAAACGCCTTAGGCCATTTCGAAACAGGGACTCGAAAAACACCGTTTCGGCTTTAAGAACACTTAGAAAATATTTGGAAAGCTTAGTTTTTAACTTAGACATATTCTTTAAATCATATGGAGATGTTTGAGGACTTAAAAATTCGTTTTGACATTTTCAATTTAGTCCTTAGGTTCTTTAGTTATATCAAAATTAAAATATCGGTTTCACACTATACCATAAACTAACTCTCTATACCCTAAAACTAAGACGCTTGTGGAAACTTTTGTTTCCACCGCCCGTGTATAGGATTTTTATCATTTTTTAAATTTAATATTGAAAGCTTAATAGGTTAAAAAATAGCACATTAACAATTTTGTAAATTTTATTTCTAAGTAATCATATATTTTTTCAACTAAACACAAAAATTTTACATTCATATCAAATAAACCAAATAAGATAATGTAACATTCTAGTAATATATCAAGTAATGTTATATTTCGAGTATTTTATTTAAGAAATAATCTTACATTTTGTGAATCAAACGCACCGAATAACCACATTAGTTCATGCTCCAGTAATATTTTTGTCAGCCATCGAAATTGGTAGGGGTGGATGTGAGCTAGTTTTGCAAATATTTCACTATGCCCTTGATTTTTTCTGAAATTTTAATTAGATCCTCTCAAAATTGTTAAAGAATCAATTAAACTTTTTAAAATTTTAGTCAGGCCCTCACATTTCAAAAATAAATTTCTCATTAGGTCCCTCAAAACTTTTGATGTCTACCTCTAAATTGAAAAAAAAGGATAAATTACACAAATGATCACTAAACTATACCAAGAAATATAAAATGGTCATCAAACTTTCAAAAGTTACATAATAGACATTAAACTTTAGTTTTTGTTACAAATAGTCACTGAGCCGTTAACTGTTGTTAACTGGGTGACATGGCAGTTACGAAAATTTGTATAACATGACATTTATCATAAATATTTACACATTCAATCAATTTAGACATCAATAATGAGGGTTAAACTAGGACTAACTTGATTGAATGTGTATATATGGAGGATTACATGTGTTATTACTGAAATTTTCGTAACTGTCACGTCATTAACTTAACGAAAGTTAACAGCTCAGTGACCATTTTGTAACAAAAACTAAAGTTTAATGCTCATTATGTAACTTTTAAAAGTTTGGTGACCATTTTGTACTTCTTAAAATAGTTTAGTGACCATTTGTGTACTTCTTAAGATAGTTTAATGACCATTTGTGTACTTTACTAAAAAATTAATTAATCCACTTAAACTATACATTCAAGATCCGCCACTAAAAATTAGTACAAAACGACTAAAAGTAAAAGTATGATCGGATAAGTTAAATGTCAGTTAAAGATATAATGTCACATCTTGTAAAATTCGAAATGGAATACATTATAATTTCCAAATGCCTAACCATATGAAAAATTTCTAACAGATAAAAGATTTGAACAATATAAATTGTCGACCGATATTCCTTTCAATTTACCGATGAAAATGCTAAGAGCATATTCATCCTACAAATAAATTTGATTTAAGATACTAATAAACTCTCCATAATAATCCAGTTAGTTAAAGAGCCACTAACTTGGCCATGGGATCTTCAAACTCTCATTACTTACAAATACTGCGGCTGATGTCACTGTAACGCTTTACCCTTCAAGTACAACATCACATGATTAATCTAATTTTGAAATACTCGAGAACTGATTCCATTGCTATAAAAAATGAGGACATTTGAATTTGTAAGCCCAATTGTTTGTCACAACCTCCTTTAACCTAATTTTTCTGTGTAATATTCTTAGCGTCGCAACTTTTTTTTTTGTTGTTCTTTTAGACGTAATTGGTAATTAATTTTAATATTAATTTTCGACAGTTGGTTTCATTATTATATATATATATAATAAAAATTTCTGCCTTTGTAACACGCTTTTTCTTTGTTTTTTGTTGTTTTGTTTCATCTGTCGTTTTGACATGATTTTAACAAATTTCATTGGTCGTTTGGTGCTCGCTCGTACAGAGATCTTTACGGCACTAGTTCATATTATGATTCTGTTGGTGGTCATAGAAAGATAGATCCTCACTCAGTTGATGGTTGTGTGCCGATGAAATCAGTAGCGGAGCAATGTGCCTGATAGTTTGGCTCGTTCACCACTCATTTTTCACCCCTGTAATGCGTCTCGTTTGGATAGAGACAAAGAAATTCTAAAAATCTTATGAATTTTGACGCTATGTTAATCTCTATAGAAATATTACATTACTTTACACTTTTGAATTTTTGTACGATATTCTGGTGGACTAGTCCCTATTATTCTTTTTTTTTTGAATAAAATGCCGGTTATATATTAATTTAAAAAGAAAAAGAGCCATAAGTTAGCTGGCATCCACCCAGCGCAACAAAACAAAAAAGGAAAACTGAAGGGACAAAACACTTAACCCTTCCCCTATGAACCGACACAAACCCCTCTGCCAAAAGAAAAAATAACTTTCCAAAAACCAGAGCAAAAGGGCATAAGCCATTTTCAATATAGAACCTAAAATCCCGTCCGAGCCTAATCATGGCAAATGGCCCGGCGTTCCTCTTCCACAATTTCCGTCACCGACGAAGGAGTCTCCTCCATCCAGAAACTGTCATCGAAATCCCACCGCGAGTCAGCAGCCAAATAGTGCGCCGCTCGATTTCTCTCCCGCGAGACGTGTCCAAACCGCACTGCATGGAAAGATCGGCACCGCTGCTTCGCTTCCTACACCATGGTGCTAATCTCCGACATATCAGCGGCCGGATTAACCATCTTCCGGATCACCGACAGCGAATCGCCCTCGAAAAACACCTGCCGCAAACCCAGGTCAAGAGCAAACTCCACCGCATGGACTAGCGCCGTCGCCTCTGCCGCAAAAGCCGACTGAATCCGGTAAGCTCTCCGACGACAAGCCCCTAAAATTTGATAAAATTCAGTTTGAATTGTCAAAAGAAATATTGTATAATTATTTGTGATATATTGTATAATTATTTAATAAAATGTGTTGTATTTGTGATATATTGTATAATTATTTAATAAAATTCAGTTTGAATTGTCAAAAGAAATATTTGTAAGCCCAATTTTCTATTTCGTACGGAGTAAGCTACTCTAACCGATCATTTTCATTCGATTCGTGAATCAATTTTATAGACATGTTTGAACCAATTTGAATGGAAAGCCTCGAACCGACCTAATATCCAAATCTTTTTTCAGGCACAATAAATTTTCTCCAGGTCCAATACCCAAATCTGTTCTAGCCCCTATACCCAAATCCATATATGATAGCCCATTCCTTATGCCAAATCTGAACAGAGTAACTAGTGGGGTCCAAACCTGCGGTCGGGTCAGTTAACCCGACACTCAAACCTGTCCCGAAAGACTCAGGGTCCATTCAGTAGAGATTTTTGAACGTTTGTTTACTGTCAAACAGTTGTTTTCGAAAAAGCTGATTTTTTTAATTGTGACAGAATACTTATTCGAGTGTTAAATTAGGTGAAAAACGTCTGTTCAGTGTTCGCTCTGTTCCTGTTTGAAATTTTTTCTCTCTTTGACGCTCCAACGCCCGTTGGAGAAGCATTGCTGAACACAACCTTAATAGCCTATATCATATTGTATTGAGAAATTTTCTTGGGGTAAGATCAACCACCCCAATCCAAAAATACAAGACATCATAAATGTAAATCTAATCAGATATGTTGTCATGTTACATTCTAAAAGTTGGGTTAGTCTGAAATTTTAAGAAATCATAGAAATTGAGAAACTAGATTAAAATTAGTCTGAAATTTTAATTTTAAGATTAATTATAAGTTTAAAAATAAAAATCAGAATTATTTTGTTGAAGTCAATTTTAAAAATTATATTTTAATTTAAAAAACAAAGAAAAAATGTATGTTTTATTAAAGGATCAAACTTGAAAATTGTCAAAAGAAAAATTTCCTTTATTTGAAAGTTAGTTATTTTCTCTAACATTTTCTAAACATTTTTTTGTTATATTCTCTCTAGAATTTTCTAATTATTAAGGTAAATTATTCTCTTTATTTCATTTGATGACAAACTTTACATTTAATTCAGCCACACTATTTAATTTTCTCTCGAAATTTAGATTTCTCTTAATTTCTTTTATCCTTTTCTATTATTCTCTCAAGCTCTTTCAAAGAAAAAATTATGGATTTCTTCTCCAAAGCATTTTTCTCCATAATTTTATCCATTATTACCATTGATTAAATCTCTCTTGCTTTTCAAAATAAGTTTTGATCACTTTTATAAGATCTTCAAGGGTCAAACTAATTTTACGTTAATTTTGAGTCAAATAGTAAGTTCCAAATCGATGAGTTAAACTGCTTTCTAAATTAATTTTATCTTATATTGATCTAATTAAATGATCTCTAATGTTAATTTATTGAATCTAATCTTTATTTTAAATAATCGAAGGATTTTCTTGCTGAGTGTTCTTACGTTAAGTTTTCTGAAAAATTAACTTTGTCGAATTTTTATGCCCATAATTATTTCGATCTATTCTAAAATGACACTAGAATTATTTTAATGTTTATTTTAATATTCTTCCACACATCGGATAAACCAAAATCAATTTATCAAACCTTAACAAAATTTCTAGAATTAATTATTTAGCCAAAAGTTCTTATTAATCCAAAACCGAACCCAAACAACTTAGCCGAATCTTCTAACCTTACAAATTCTCACAAGGTTTATACCCAAAACCTTGTCTACACACTCTCCCAAAGAGTAATACAAATAAAGCAAACAAAAGAAAATCTTATTAGGTGTTGTCATTAAATTTTCACCTCGGTTTTAAAAATTTTGAAAAAAATAAAAAAAAATATTTTTCTATTTAAATAATAAAAAACCTACTTTTTAAATTAAATTAAAAAATAATAAAACCCATCTTTCAAAACCCATTTTTAAAGCCCATTTCAAAAGGAACAAGGCCCATTTTATTTCGAAACCCACTTTTAGGAAAAAAAAAGAAAAAAACTAATTTTAATAGTTATGATTCAAAATAATTATGAAGAAGTGAAAAATAAATAAAAATATTAAATGTAAAGAAAAAAAGCAAAAATAGGGGTAAAAAAAAAGAAAAGCGAAAACAAAAACAAAAAAGGGGGGCCTACGCGCGCGGCCACGCGCCCGAGCCAACAACCCAAATCCCAGCAAACCCTTCCCTGTCGCATATTCATGGTGGCCGACCGTCGACGTCGTTGGTATCGGTCGGTTCGCCTCGCTGTCGCCGTCACATGGCCACCAACCTAGCTCGCCGCCGCCGCCTATGCTCGCTGAAATCTGCAAAAAATCGAGATAAGTAGTCAAACCCTAGGCTCGAATTTAGGGGAAAATTCAGCTCGAATATTCAACTAAATCGAATGAGGATGGAGGGCTTTTGTTGTGAATCAAGCTATTGGTCGGATTTAGACTTCAATTTGAGGATTAAATCCCGATTTGGATTTGAAACTCAATTTTAAGTATAAATACCCCTCATGCTTGTTCAACACACAATTTGAAGGAAAAAAAATACTTAAAAAAGGTTTAAGAAAAATTCGAAAAATTCTCTGAATTTTTCAAGAGTTTGCTGGAAATTTTTAGAGTAGAAGTTCGAGTTTGGAGCAATTTTTCGGAGGTGGTTTGGAGCATTTCGAGAAGCTCGGATTCAAGTTCTTCGTTCGTCGTTTTCTCGATAAAATTTCTATCTTCTCTTTGTTTATTTTTTATTTTATTTTTTATGTTTGTTCTTGGATGAATTTTTGGTGTTTGTGTTGTTTGTGAATTTTAGGTTGCTTTTTCGAAGTCGGAAAATCGTTCGCGGATCCGGTAACTTTTCGTTTTAAAATTTCGTTTTAATTTTAGTTTGATCTTAAAAATTTTTGCATGCTTAAAAAATGTTGTTAGGATTATTTTGATCTTTAGAAATGTAGAAATTAATTTAAAAGATGTTTAGAATGCATGAATAAATTAAATAAATGTGGTTAAATTAAAAAACTTAAAATTAGGGATTTAATTAGGAAAAATAATAATGTGAGGTGTAAGACAATAAAAGGGCTTGATTTAAAAAAAATATAAAAAGATTTTTATGAAATTTAGATTTAACTAATAAATGTGCAAAATTATTTTAAAAGAAATAATAATAAAGATGCTTGGTTTTTTTAAAAAAAGAAAAAAAGGAAAAAGAAATAAGTTTTCAAGAAAAAGAAAAATAAAAAGTTTTAGAATAAAAATTTAGGGTATAGGATAATAAACAAATTTTTGAAAAGGAAAAAAAAAATCAAAAAGAAGTTCTTTAGGGAAATTAAAGTTTTTTTTTTAAAATGGACCGTTTTAAATGAAAAACTTAAAAAAATGGAAAATATGAAAATAAATTTAAAAAGAGTGAAAATTCTTTTGAAAAAAGAAAATATAAAATTGTAAAAAAAATAAAAAAATAAAAATGTAAAAAGGGGGTCCTGGATTTAAAAATAAAATAAGTAAAAAGAAATAAGTTGTTTTAAAGGAATAATAAAAGGGTAAAAACTCAAAAAGAATAAAAGTTGCTTGCTTGTTTTAGAAATAGGTGAAAACTTAGGTTTAATGACTAAATCTTAGATAGAGACATGTTTTGTTGAAAAATGTTCTTCACAAAAATAAAATACACTTGAGCATACATAAACCATAACTTAGGAATAAAAGACTTAGACGTTTTTAGGGCTTTTAAATAATCAAACCTAGAATTAAATAAAATGCTCAACACCTAAATCTCTTTGTTGTTTGAAAAGTGAAAACTTAATTAATGCGGTGTCTTATCAAACGGGAATGACGGGTTAGCTCCAGAAATGTTGGCGGTGATTAAAGTTCATCTTCCGGGAGATAAGGCCGTTAAAATAGACTAATATTCATTAAACGGGCAAGTAAAGCCGAACCTTTTTGAACTTGCAAATTCCAGCTTTGAAAATGATTTTAAAACCAATTAGATAACAATTTTTGGCGTCGTGGGGTGCTAACCCTTCCCCACGCGTAACTGACCCTCGAACATGTTTTCCGATTTTCGTAGACCAAAACCGTTGTTTTATTAAAATAAAAAAATGTTTTATTAAAATAACCCTAGTTTTAAAAGTGATCCAATCACTCTTTTTTCAAAAAAAAAATTGGTGGAGACTCCGTTGATTTTTAAAAGTGTTTTTCAAAAATGTCGAAGCTCCTAAAAAGGGTTACGACAGCTTGGCGACTCCGCTGGGGAAATGTTTTTGTTTATAAATAAAAACAAAGAGGGTCATGCCACAAATTAGTTTTAAATGGTTTTCAAACAAATGTTTTTTTAAAAAAATATGGAATTTGCAAGTTCACAATAGGTTCTATTTATTTGTCCGGTTAAATGAATATAATTCTATTTTACGCATTTAAGACTTAATTCCAAGCTCTAATCCCGAGCTTTGTCCCGTTCGTTTAAGTGGGGAAACACGCTTTGCTCATGTAAGAATATCGATTCTTCGTATGACCATAGCAAGTACCTTCGTGACTCAATCCCTTTGCCTTCGTAAGGATATTGATTCTTCGAGAAGGCTTCGGTGGTGAGTCCTTCTAAGTTGAACTCGATTCATTTGTAGCCTATAATGGGTGAGAATCGAGGGCCTTGCTACTCTTAGTAGATGACAACAAGGACAACTTGGGTACCCTTTTAGAGCCAAACCAAGTTTGAGAATTTAGAGCCTACCCCTAATAGAGTCATGCGAAAAGTCTAGGGTGTTGAGTCGTAGGAATAATCCGTGGAGATATGTCCTAGAATGTTTGAATGGCTGCCCATAATTATCATGCGATTAAATTGTTTTGGATCTTTTAGGTTTTGTTTCTGTTTTTTTAAGTTTACTAACCTCTTTTTGTGAGTTTTGTTTTTGTGACATATTTATTACCAACCTTTTTGTGTGTGAGTTTTGTTTTGTAGCATATTTATTTGTTACTAACCTTTTTGTGTTGTTTTTGTAGCATGTTTATCTTTTGTGGGTGAATAGTATATTTATTTATTGCATGCATCTCATATTTAGAAGGGGTTGATTTTGGAAAATTGTTCAAATTATGAATGGAAAGCTCTTTAAAAAGGGAGGAGAACCGAGCACGTGACAATATTGGCGACTGAAGCTGCAACTCTTTGTCAGTACATCAAGCCCGTTGGAGAAGTTGGACCAAGGCTCATGTGGCTAGTTGAAGAAATCAAGGAGTTAAGCGTTCAAACAGAAAGATATTTGTAATTCACAAAAGATGTAATAAAATATTTCGAATTCAATAAAGAGTTTCCTTCCATGAGCAGATTTTCAGTGGAATTGATGGCCATTTGACTGCATTCATGCATTTGCACTGTTTTGCTTGCTTCGTTGTTTGCTTTTGTGAATTCGTTTGTGCACACATATATTTTCTTCCGTGAATTTGTTTTTTTTGCATTAAATAATGTTTCAATCATTGCATTCATTCATGTATAATAAAAGATTAATTTTGAAAAAATTCATTTAAGTAGTAAAGATCCCGCACAAACACGACTCGAGCCATGAGCATTGAGGAAAGATTGACAACTCTGGAAGCAAATCAGAAGAGCATTTGTGACAAGCTTAAGAAGATGGTAAATAATCTGAAGAAAGAGATTGAGATGTCACACAAGGAAACAGTCAGCCAAATCACAACCATGCTTGGGTTCAAGGACCCAGAAGCGAGAGAAGACACCAACCCTTTCCCGGGGATGGCTTTCGTACAAAAGGAAGTGGCTTCACCTAAAGTCAAGATCTCAGAATCTTCTGCACATACTGAAGACAACATCGAAGAGGTTTGTAGCCCCGAGATGCCTAACCTTATTGAAGAAATTGACATGACAAAGGTTGACAAGAAATGAGAAGACCGCTACAAGAAGCTGGTGGAAATGTTTAAAGTTTATCAAGAAAGAAGCATTTATGGTGGCAAGGATGTTAGAGACTTGAGTCTAGTTTTAGACTTGGTGGCACCTCCAAAGTTCAAGGTCCCTAACTTCGAGAAGTATGATGGAACTACATGCCCATTGGCACACTTGACTATGTACTGCCGGAAAATGTCACCACATTTAGAAAACGAGAAGTTGATGATTCATTGTTTCCAAGATAGTCTATCTGGGTCTGCTATCCGATGGTATGCTCAACTGATTTGGGTCAACATACGCACTTGGAGAGATCTGTCGAAAGCCTTCCTCAAACAATACGAGTATGTAACAGACATGGCCCTAAGCATGATTGTGCTACAGAATATGGAACAAAAGCCCAATGAAAGCTTCCGTCAGTATGCTCAGAGATGGCGAGATGTGGCAACCCAAGTTCAACCTCCACTGTTGGAAAATGAGGTTACTCTAATGTTTATGGAGACTTTAAATGGACCTTTCTATGACTACATATTAAATCACGCCACTAAAGGTTTCACAGACATAGTCATGAATAGAGAGTTGATATTGGAAGCTATCAGAAATGGAAGATTTGAGAGAGAAGAAGATGACGAGGACGAGCGCGTTTAGAGTTTTGTCACGAAATCGTCGGAGGCAAGTTTGGCCGAGATTTGTGCTTTCATGGAATAAAACTTAATTTTCTCTAGACATTTGGGATCATGCTTAGAGCCAACCCTCTTGATTTTTCCCGCGAGCATTAGGGATCTTTTGTAAGGGCTTCTATGTCAATTTATTTGTTTAAAGATGCATTTTTTACTTCAAATGGCAAACGTTTCCCATTTTTGTCATTTTCCCTTCTTTGCATTTTTATCCATTTTAAGCATACATCTTCTTTGTAGAGTCCCAATTATTGATTGTATGAATGATTCTTGAAACTAATCCCGAGATAGAGGGGCAACATGTGTGTTCATGTTTAATATACATATTCTGAGTGAATTTACCTCTCAGACATTGCTGTTAGAGTCCTTGAATGAAGTGATAACTCTAAAACATCTACCAACTGAAGACAACTTTTCTTCGACGATATTTATGTGTGAAATGACATTTGGCATTCATTCAATTCCCTTTACAAATAAGAAAAATCTATTTGTTGTCCCCCTTTGAGCATGATATTATTTTTCTTGTGATTTAACCCTAACTAAGGATCACTCCCCACACTGGGGGCAAAGAAAATGAAAAGTTGTTCGAAAGAAATATGTTAGATTAAGTTGAATGTCCTAAACTGTAAATGAAAAGGACACAAAAAGGAAAAACAACAAAAAAGAAGAAAAAGAAGAAAAGGAAAGAAAAGAAAGAGAGAAAAGAAAAGAAAAGAAAAGAAAAGAAAAGAGAAGAGAATAGAAGAGAAGAATGAAGAAAAAAGTTGAGGAGTGAAGGAAAATTTGAAACAAATCCTTCAAATGAGATATGTATAGGAAATGAACTCTAGGGTGAAAACCCAAAATGGACAGTCTAGAGTAATCCAAAGAATAAAAGAAGAAAAATAGAGATTTCATCAGGAAAAGTTGATCCTTGGTTTAATCACCCTTAAAATATGAATTTGAGCCTTTATATCCTTTCTTTGGCAATCCGAGCCTAGCCTACGTTACAAGCCTTAAAAGACCATTTGGATCACACATGAGTATTTGAGAAAAAAGGAGTTCGTCTTTAGGGACCTCGAGCTTCTAATGTCTGATCGAGATTAGAAAAGTGGGAAAATTTATATTTGGGGAGAGTGTGAGGAAAAGAGAGCCACAAAAAATATGGCACTATCCAGTTGATGGATTCTTGAATCATTCATGCTTTGAATTTTGGGGCATCTGACTTTGCCCTTTTCTTGTGTTTGCTATGACCTTTTTTTTAAAAGATCCACATTTCTAGCCTTTTCTTTCGTTTGTTATGACTTTTTCCTTTGAACTATTATTTCTAGCCTTTTCTTGCATCTTACAAGTAGGCTGACCTAGATTAATGAAAAGCAAAAGATTTCTTTGTATTGATCTCAATTGTAGGAGACCATGAATGAATGTTTTCATCACTTCTGAAAACAACTGAACCTTAGTTTGAATAGGGGCATCGCCTTGCATGAGAAGGTAAAAATAAAAATAAGAAGCACATGTGTTGAAGGGTTTGAAGTGGGTCGTGCTGTCAAGAAAGATCCGCATATAAAATGAAAAAGCTCAAAAACATGAAAAGAGATAGAATTGCACTTGATAAGCAAATGATGCCATCAGATTGAGGCAGTCTATATGACCTCAATATTAATAGGCATGAGAAGAAGAGATTGAAGCACCAACATCATTCGAAGATATTCAAGGTAGAAATAAGCTTTGCTGCAAGGATTTACACGCAAGCAATTCAAGATGTCTTGTAGGGGCAAGAATTTGAGAATTCATAGGAAAGCATTGAAGATGCTTAATATTTTGAGGGGCATATGTAGAGTTGAAGCTTTTCACTCAGCATTGATGTATCAACAGCAATGATGGTAGACCTTGAGACATTTGCCTACAAAGATCGAATGTTTTCGACGAAGCAAAGAGGTATAAAGAATGAGAATGACAGTTGAAGCAATCTGTGTGTCCAACTAGGAATACAAGATCACTGGGTTAAGTGAGGAAGCTTGCAAAGATTGAATGTTTTTCCATAAGTCAGAAAAACAATGAAAAAGTTTAACTGCTTATTTGGAGTAAGCGAGTAAATGTGCAGAAAAATTAAATCTGAGAAACAAAATTCAAAAAATAAGAAATGAGACATGCATTCATGTTTTAGGCATCCCTAGGGGCATGTACATCATAATTGTAACACCCCCAACCCAGGTCGGAAGCCGGGGGCGTTGCCGGAAAGCGGAAAGCGGACAAACTGAACATATCAGACAAAAGCGAAAGCATTTCAGAAAACAAGATATCATTTTTAATCAGTTAATCATATTAATGCGCACGCAGAAAATGGGCTAACAAAAACTTTTCTTAACTTCTGATGATCAAACATAAACTTAGACATACTTTCTTTTAATCTTGTTACCAAATTTCAAGGCAATTTAAAACTTTTATTTTCTTTATCGAATTACTATTACAATTAGGTCAAACAAGTCGAATACTTAAAGCTATTCAAATTCATGCCATTAAAAAATTTAATTAAATGGTCTAGGTGATTTTCGAATTAATCCAAATTACCAATAATTAATCAATTCAATTTTCATACAAGACATAATAGATTTCAATTTCATGGCATTCGATTTCCTTTACTTAGAACCTTACAAAATATCATGATTTATATGCCCCTAAACCATGTATGGACAACAAAAAGAATCGACACAACCACTAGCTTGACTTACATTTTTATACAAAAAAATAATGAGGCTACCTACTTAAATACAAAACATGATTCTAGCCTCCTAACCAAGCATCACAGAGCATATAATTTCAAACACCATTTCAAACTTAAGTTGCGACCAAACACAACAAAACGAATTCTTAAACAGACTTCAAAGCCACCATCTAGGAGTCTAAAGATAAGACTTAGATCGTACATATTTCAGAACTGTGAACTTGAGAACTTGATAATTTGATCCAAACGAATGTTAGCTTTAAGGTCCGAGCTATCCTGCTAAGGTTGGGAAGAAGAAAAACAACGGAGCGATAAGTACAAAAAGTACTTAGCGAGGTAATGCTAAATCTAATTCATTCTTGAGCTTTAATGTGATCAAGCATTGAGTTTACTTAGCTAGGTTTATTAACAATCCAATTGCACCCAACTAAGCTCATGTAAAATTCATACACATAGCATACGTCATATAACCATTCATAGCACATGCTCGAATACATAACATATCACAATGATTTATCACATGCTTGCATATAATTCATTCAATATCATAACTCAATTCAATTTCAGCATACTCAATCTCATGCTTAACAATTGAATTAATCAAAATCTCATGCTAATCCATACATAGCATTTTTAACTTATCAAATCGAAATCACAAATTTCACCATAGGCATGTCATTCGAATGATCTCAAAATATCATCCAAAAATTAGAATTTTCCATTTCTTAATTCCATGTATTCGAATAGGGTCATTACCCAATTTCACATAATCGAACTTATAAGCAATTCATATGCTTCATATCATAATCGGAAGGACCAATGTCCACATATCATAACATTTCATATCCATATGCTTCATATCATAATCGAAAAGGATCAATGTCCACATATCATACCATACCATACCATACCATACCATACCATACCATACCATACCATACCATACCATACCATACCATACCATACCATACCATACCATACCATACCATACCATACCATACCATACCATACCGTACCGTACCGTACCATACCGTACCATACCGTACCATACCGTACCATACCGTACCATACCGTACCATACCGTACCATACCGTACCATACCGTACCATACCATACCATACCATACCATACCATACCATACCATACCATACCATACCATACCATACCATACCATACCATACCATACCATACCATACCATACCATACCATACCATACCATACCGTACCGTACCGTACCGTACCGTACCGTACCGTACCGTACCGTACCGTACCGTACCGTACCGTACCGTACCGTACCGTACCGTACCATACCATACCGTACCGTACCATACCGTACCATACCGTACCATACCGTACCATACCGTACCATACCGTACCATACCGTACCATACCGTACCATACCGTACCATACCGTACCATACCGTACCATACCGTACCATACCGTACCATACCGTACCATACCATACCATACCATACCATACCATACCATACCATACCATACCATACCATACCATACCATACCATACCATACCATACCATACCATACCATACCATACCATACCATACCATACCATACCATACCATACCATACCATACCATACCATACCATACCATACCATACCATACCATACCATACCATACCATACCATACCATACCATACCATACCATACCATACCATACCATACCATACCATACCATACCATACCATACCATACCATACCATACCATACCATACCATACCATACCATACCATATCATATCATATCATGCTAAGTCACACAATCATTTATCCACTTCATAAGCTATATTTAACTTAGCAAATTCCATTCAATTCATATAAATCATGTCACATTATCATTCATTTCGTTACTTTTAATTTGACTTCATAACCCAAGCATTTTATTTAATATCTTTGCCCAAGGTAGAGTAGTCTTATCATATATTCAAGCCATCAGAAGGGTAACATGTAACGCATATAGTTTCTCAATAGCAACATCAAGAGTCGCACAAAGCAACATCAAGGGATGCCCATAGCATCATGTGTCTCGAACAGCAATCAAGAACAATATCTTATAATCAAGAGTACACAAAGTACTATCAAAGATTGCACAAAGCAATATCAAACGGTGAGCTCAGACTCTAGGCATGCCGTTCTTATCTAAAACTTCCAATCGACCAAGGGCGTATTCTTGTTAATTAATTAATTCGTTATTTAATTTAACATATATATATATATATATATATATATATATATATATATATATTTCAGAATTCACTTTGCATGCTCATTCAATCATAACCTCATGCATGGAAGCAATATCATACATACATAATCACATGCATTTTTAAGCATAGCATAAACTTACCATAGGGCAGTCCACATATTCATTTTATCAAGTATCATCAAGAATCCAATTCATGCATATTCATCATACAATTAACCACATGGGCAGTCCACATTTGCGCATACTCAAGCATTATCAAAATCCAAATCGAACATATAATTCATGGCAATTAACATCATATAAAGCAGCCCATATTTTGCACACAATCAAACATAAATCACAAGTTTCAAATCATGCATCCAATTTCCTTTTTATCTCCTTCCCTTACTAAACACATTACCGAATATCAATTAGTCCAATTTCATGCATAGAAAACATAAATTACAAATAATAAAGTGGTTCGGGCACTAGTCCCAACCCTAATACAAAATTACACTCACGAATCCTTAAGCTTGATCTCGAATTGAGATGTCTTTGTTTCTTCCCTTCGAATGATCGATCCTAGCTTCCTCCAAAGTTTCTTCGCAATTTCGATCTTAATTCTTAACATAAAACGAACATACACTAAATTAGGAAGCAATTCAATCATAATTACTTTTCAATTTCAAGCATGAATTCATATTTTCAAATCTGACTTTTCATTAAACTAGTTGGAGGACTAGTTAGCGTTTTAATCATATCTTTTTAATTAATAATCCAAATTAACTTATCATATACAGTTGGAAAGGTATTAAACTCAATTTTACACTCATGTGAACCTCATATTTTTATCTTATTCGAATCAATACAGTTTATTGTTTAATTACACACCTTTCGGTAAATCTGGGCAGCACAAGCTGTTCAACTTTAAAAATTCATATCTCTTAATTTACATACTGAAATTGAGTTCCGTTTTCTCTCAATGATTCTAGACATATCAAGGTTTATACAATAAAAATTTCAGCTTGAAATATCTTATATTATATTTTTGGTGAATTTTCAAAGTTACTGTTTTTACATTGTACACCACTGGACAGCTTTCTTAGCTCATACTTTAACTTAAAAATACACTTAATCACACACTTGAATCTAAAATTCCTTCATGGTATGACTTATACTCACACACTTGAATCTAAAATTCCTTCATGGTATGACTTATACTATTTTTCCATGAAATTTCACAGTCCATATTAATTTTTAATTTCAACAATCAAGTACTCCATTTTACCGATTTTCCAGATCAGTCCCTAATCTCCATAACTTTCGATTTCATATCCATTTTTAGTTCTAATCGAAATTCCATCTTTTTAATCCATTTTTCCAGCAACCAATAGTCATTTATAACAAAATATTCATTTCTTCACAACTTTCTCCTAGTGAGAATTTTCTGATTTTAAATCCCTAAGTATAGAAATTTTCCCAAATATTCAAGACTTTACATTTTCTTTCAAAACATCCCCCTTATGACTATTCATATTTTCTCAAGAAATTTTCAAAGACTTCATTAGTTCATCTTGTTATTTCCTTCAAGATTCATATAGTTTCATGTTCATACAAGTTTTAGGTTTGCATGCATGGCTTTAAACTTAACCGAATAGTTACAAGGAGTAGGAAACTTACTTTTTAATTTCTTGACAACACTAGCTATCTTCTTCGATTTCCTAGCTTAAATCTTCCACCATGCAAGCATAAACCTCACCATTTTTAGCTCTCAAATTTTCAGACTTTAGAGCTTCTCTTCACCCCATTTTTCTCTTTTCTTCACGGCAAAGGAGAAGAAAATGATGAAGGAAGATAAGCTTCCATAATCTAAGTGATTTGATGGCCTTAGTAATTACCTTAGTATCCTTTTGCCTATCTCTTTTATTTTTATTTTACTAAGGGCAGCCCTAAGGATATTTTATCTTTAACATGCAAATTTTATTCTTTATAAACATTTTAATTTGGTCATCAATTTTCCCTTGTTACATGCTTTCTTGAATTTTCTCAATTTCATCCGATTTGCTCAAGGAAATGTAACATTATTTAATTTCTTTTTGTTCTTTTATTTTCACACTTTAGATCTTGTTATCACTAATTCTAATTCACTAATGTACCAATCGGCTAAACTCCTTGATTCAAATCTAATTTTCTTTCTAATCCGAATTGGTGCACTAATTGCCCAATTAAGAACTTTGGGGACCAAATTGCAAAATTCACAAATTTGCAAACTCAATTTCTTCTAAAAATAAATAAATAATTTAATTTTACGGCTTTAAATTCTAGGACGGAAATGTGGGTGTTACAATAATTGCATTGAATATCGGATTTTTTTAGGTACACGAAGGACCTTTCAGCAAAAGAACCTGCCTATCCGTTCAGGTATTTGGAGAATGGAACCCGCTTATTCATCCAAGCGTAAGGTGGATGAAACACTTTTTGGAACATGCTTTTTCATCCGAGCATGAGAAGGATGGAACCCCTTTTAAGAGCCAGCTTATTCATCCAAGCGTAAGGTGGATGAAACACTTTTTGGAACTTGCTTATTCATCCGAGCATGAGGAGGATGAAATCCCTTTTAGGAGCCACCTTATTCATCCAAGCGTAAGGTGGATAAAACACTTTTTGGAACCTGCTTATTCATCTGAGCATGAGAAGGATGGAACCCTTTTTTAGAACCCGCTTATTCATCCAAGCATAAGGAGGATGAAGTTTTTTAGAAGATTCCCCTATCCGTTTGGGCGCAAGTAAGATAGAGTTCACTTATTCATCCAAGCATAAGGAGGGTGAAAGATTTTGAAGTCTGTTTGCTTATTCATCCAAGCATAAGGAGAATTAAATTTTTCAGAAGATTCACCTATCCGTTCGGGAGGAAAGAGAGTGTTTGCTTATTCATCCAAGCATAAGGAGGATGGAATTTTTTGAAGTTTGTTTGCTTATTCGTCCAAGCATAAGGAGGATGAAGTTTTTCAGAAGAATTTGCCTGTTTGAGTATCTAGAAGAATAGAACCCAACTCAACAATTCGAGCACTTGGGAGAATAAAACCCAACTCAGCTATTCGAGCATAAAGAGAATAGAATCAACCTATTTGTTTGAGCGTGGAACCTAGCTCAACTATTCAAGCATTTGGGAGGATAGAACCTAGCTTAGCTATTTGAGCGTAAGGAGAATAGAACCGGCCTATCCGTTCGGGCGTTTAGAGATTTGAATCCACTCATCTATTCGGGAAAAAGGAGAATAGAACAAGCCTATCTGTTCGAGCATTTGAAGAACGGAGCCAATTTGGAAAGTCGGTGAAAATTAGTGCCTTTTGGTCTTTTCTTTATCTCTGTTGCACATAAATAAGCAAAGAGGGGCACTTGTTGTCACTAAATTTTCACCTCAGTTTTAAAAATCTAGAAAAAAACAAAAAAAAACCATTTCCCCTTTAAATAATAAAAGGCCCACCTTTTTTAAATTAAATTAAAAAACAATAAATGTAACCCCTTAGCCCGACCTAGACACCCAACCCGAACTAAGAAGATTACACGGGGAAAACTGAAGTTAACTCATAAAAGTCAACCTTGATTAACGACCCTTTTTTCTTTTTATCTTCTCTAGATGCACATTATTATCTCATGTGTTCAGCAAGATACTTAGAAGAAAACGACGCAACGATCGGAGTTCAATTAGGGGTTTAATTGCGTACATTTGTCTTTTAGAGACTAAAATATAATTTCTAGAAAATACAGGGACTTTACAGATTTTAAAGATACCAATAAAAAATTAACCATATAACATGCCAGCATGTTAATTTTCATCACAAACAGACCATCCAAACTCAACCAATTGAACAATCATTACTCAAGGACCAAAATGCAACATTTCAGAACTTAAAAGATTCCATTAATAGAAAATAACGAACTCGTATCGATACGCCTCTCCCCGTATCGATACGCAAATTGACAGTAGCGACCTTTGGGAAAAGGGTATCGATACGCCCAAGCCCGTATCGAAACAACCTTCAAACATATTCCTAGGTGTATCGATACGTGGGCAAATCGTATCGGCACACCTAAGCTAAAATGCCTGAAAATGGCCTTGGCGTATCGATACTCAACCTCATGTATTGATACGCATACCATAGATACACTTTCAAAAGCGATTTAAACACATTTAACAGCACCAAAACATACTTAAAACATCCATACATGCTATAAACAACTTACTATACATATAAACATCAACAAACATTATAACATACTCATCAAGCACATCAAACCATGGTGAAATATTAGCTACTCAAGCATGCTTAAGAAAATAAGCCATAGCATAGTCAAAACACTATAAGCAAAACCATAAACCGAATAGAGGCCATTTACAAGTCCACAAACATAAACCAAACATGCTCCAAGTGTTTAACATCACCAACAAAACCAAGAGTAGAAATCCCACCCATTGCCTCTTATTACACTAAGGTAAAACCACATACATTGCTTAGTAAAAAATTATTGGATTCCACTTGCTTTCTTGTTGCCTCAATTGCTTAATTTTGTGCATTGATGAAGCAAACGAGCGTAAGCATAAAGCTAAGCGAGGATCACTGAAATCAAACATCAAGATATCATCATTTGCAACCTCATGTTTTCCTTTAAAACATGCTCTCTAAAGCATCAATGCACTTTTAAAACCACATGCTCATAGCATCATTAAAACAACAATAAAATCCTTTGCTCATGCTTAAACCAAGCATCACATGCATTCTAGCATAATTCCCAAGCATCCCATGCGTAGTCATTAATCATCAATATTATATTGGCTCGCAAGTGATTAATCTCAAACCATATCAAAACCAACACAAATGACACAATCGGATACGTGGATTACAAGCGTTGTCCCACACGCTTTATACACACTACCGAACTATACAAAGCTCACACACGAGATTAGACCTTCAACCGTTGTGACACCCGTGGTGGAGTTTAGCGGTACAATCACAACCCTCAACACCACTCATCGATAGTTGTATAATTCCACTAACGAGAGCACATGACACATACCACAAGATCCACACACGAGATTAAACCATCCACTGTTGTATTATTAGCCTCAATCATTAGGGGTACTTGGATGGAGTATACGGTACAATCACAACCCCTTGACATCCAAGGCGACTTTATTCATGGTGCACTCAATCCTATAGCCGACTAACTATATCCGATTAAAGTAACCAAAAACCATTTCCATCACTTGCCAATATAATCATTTAACATCATTATTCCGCTATTTTACAAGCATAAATCACAATGCCATTTTCATTAGCTTAAACATGCTTAAACTCAAATGCATATATCTCATAAATCTAAGGATCACCTACCAAGTGCATCCTTAATAAAATGACATTAAAACTAGCATCCTCAATGCTCAAAAACATGTTTTAAAATAGTAATTAAACCACATTCAATTCAGGTGCATTTCCAACGAAAACATAGCACATTCTGAGAGAGACTTTCGAATCACTTACTCTTGAGCTTAGCTAAGTGTTTCAAACTTACACTAAGCTCCCAAGACCATGCTCAAAGCATTACAAAGCTGGAAAATCCATTTCCACTCACCGATATGCGAAACTTCGCTTGCCGACGCGAAGATCACCCCTCCGAAGCCTCTAAAAATGCTTCGTTTGCTTCCGGATCAAGATCCCCTATTTTTAGATCACCAAAATAGAGATCCAAGTGCATTAAAATGCATTTCAGCACTAGCAACTAAACACAAACTCGTTCCTCACCAAAACTACACCAATTTACCCATCAGAAACAATCTAAAACTCAATTGATTGCTTCCTAAACCAAGCCAAGCCAACATACATCACTTCCAACCATTATTAATCATCAAAACACATCTAAAACAACCTAAACCCTTCCTTATACCTTCAGCAAGCATAACACCATCATTACACCTAAAAAACCTAACTAAAACCATCAAGAAACTCAAGGATCTCAAAGATTTCGGGATCTATATTATCAAAACCCTTTTTCAACATAATAATCAACTCAAAACTCAATCAAAACAAATCCAAAACAGAGCTCATCAATACCAATCCGAAAATCAAGATTTAAATAATAATTTTGCAAGATTTTGGTCTTAAATCAAAACTATTATCAAAACTCAGCCAAAAACAACATTTAGAAGTCAAAGATCTTGAGAATTTCAATAAAGAACCTAGATTGAAGGTTGAGAACGGGATTTACCTCAAATCCTTGCCTTCCTTAATGTTCGACAAGTTTTTCATTCACAAAGCTTGAAGAATTTGAAGAGAACTCTTGAAAATGGTTTAGAAATCAAAGAGAGAGTGTTTGGGAGAAAAAAATTCTGGAGAAAATGTTGAGAAGATGATTTTTCTGAATAATGAAAGTTATTTACGTGAAATACTTCTTATTATTCTATTTTAGCATTCTAATTAAATAAAATCCTTTTTATTTAATTATCTAAAAATCCTTTTAAAACACATGTCAATTTAAGGAAAGTGTAATTGCACCATAGCTCCATAAAGATTCTAAGATTTTTGACTCCTCTTTGCAAGTTACATTTTCCACAGTTTTGAAACTTTACATTTTGGTCAGAACCCAAAATGTACCTCTTCCAAAGCTTATTTTGTAAAATTTATTTGACCAACCCCTTAAACATGATTTTATAGGATTTTAGAATTTTTTACCATATTTTTATCCTTTCCCGATCCTTGATTTCCCTAAACCTCCTAATACGATTCGAACCGTTTCCGACTGGTCCGATCCGACGTCTAAAACATCTAGACCCAAAACTAGGGCGTTACAATAAAAATCCATTTTTAGAGCCCATTTCAAAAGGAACATGGCCCATTTTTATTTTAAAGCCCACTTTTAGAGAAAAGAAAAGAAAAGAAAAATTAATTTTAATAATTTTGATTCAAAATAATTATGGAGAAGTGAAAAAGGAAATAAAAATATTAAAGGGTAAAGTACACAGACGGTCACTAAATTATACCCGAAAAAACAGAATGGTAACCAACCTTTCAAAAATCACAAAATGGCAATTAAACTTTATGTTTTATAACAAAACAGTAACTAGACGTTAAATTCCGTTAAATTTCTGTTAAAATTTTGGTATAATAACATATTTAGTCCTTCAACTTTATATAGTCAATTAATTTAGTCCTAATTTGAAACAATTCACTAAATTTAGCCCTTTTTATTTAAGCATTCTTTCAAATTGGTCATTAAAGCAAAATTTCAAAGTATGGTACATGATAAATAATTACAATTAAATTCTTATAGGAACTCGAAAACTCGACTCGACTTGGCTCAAATCGAAAAAATTCAAATAAAGTTTGAGTTGTAAAATATGACGTGTCAACTCGAATAACTCGAAATTTTTTGACTCGACTCGATCAAACGCTCACCTCTATCTTAAGATATGACGTGTCATGTTGAATAACTCGAAATATTCTTATATTTTAAATCATTTTTTCTTTTAATCGAATATTTTTTAAAATATAATATTTAATATTTTCATATTTAAATCACATCGAATATTTAATAACTACTTTAAATATTTGATTTAATTTAAAAATATTCAATTGAAAAGAAAAAAGTTGATTTAAAATATTCGAATATTTAATTAAATTTTTATAGGAACTCGAAAACTCGACTCTACTTGATTCGATTCGAATAAAAAAATTTCAAATAAAGTTTGAGTTGTAAAATATGATGCTTCAACTCGAATAACTCGAAAATTTTGTACTCAAATCGATCGAACGCTCACCTCTATCTTAAGATATGACGCGTCAACTCGAATATTCGAATATTTTAAATCATTTTTTTCTTTTAAATCACATTGAATATTTAATAAATACTTTAAATATTTGATTTAATTTAAAAATATTCGATTTAAAAGAAAAAATTAATTTAAAATATTCGAATATTTAAAGTAGTTATTAAATATTGGAATATTTAAAAGAAAAATATTTAATGTAGTTATTAAATATTTGAATATTTTAAATCTATTGTTTTTTAAATCGAATATTTAAAGAAGTTATTAAATATTCGATGTGATTTAAATATGAAAATATTAAATATTCTATTTTAAAAAATATTCAATTTAAAAGAAAAAAAATGATTTAAAATATTCGAATATTTCGAGTTATTCGAGTTGATGCATCATATCTTAAGATAGAAGTGAGCGTTCGATCGAGTTGAGTCAAAAAAATTTCGAGTTATTCGAGTTGACGCATCATATTTTACAACTCAAACCTTATTTGAAATTTTTTCGATTCGAATCGAGTCAAGTCGAGTTTTCGAGTTCCTATAAAAATTTAATTAATTATTCGAATATTTTAAATCAATTTTTTTCTTTTAAATTGAATGTTTTTAAATTAAATTGAATATTTAAAGTAGTTATTAAATATTCAATGTGATTTAAATATGAAACATTAAATGCTCTATTTTAAAAATATTCGATTTAAAAGAAAAATATAATTTAAAATATTTGAATATTTCGAGTTATTCGAGTTAACACGTCATATATTAAGATAGAGGTGAGCGTTCGATCGAGTCGAGTAAAAAAATTTTGAGTTATTCAAGTTGACACGTCATATTTTACAACTCAAACTTTATTTGAAATTTTTTCGATTCGAGTCGAGTTTTCGAGTTCCTATAAAATTTAATTGTAATTATTTATCATGTTACCATACTTTGAAATTTTGCTTTAAGGGCCAAATTGAAAGAATGCATAAATAATGAGGGCTAAATTTAGTAAATTATTTCGAATTAGGACTAAATTTATTGATTGTATAAATATGAAGGATTAAATGTGTTATTATACCAAAGTTTTAACAGAAACTTAACGGAATTTAACGTCTAGTTACCGTTTTGTTATAAAACATAAAGTTTAATTGCTATTTTGTGATTTTTGAAAGGTTGGTTACCATTTTGTTTTTTCGGGTATAGTTTAGTGACCGTCTGTGTACTTTACCCAATATTAAATGTAATGAAAAAAGCAACAAAAAAAGGTCAAAACTAACAAAAAAAAAAGAAAAGGGAAAAGAAAAGCAAAAAATGGGGCATATTCATGGTGGTCGGCCGACGCCTACAGGCCATGCCCACCGACGCCGTTGGTACTGGCCGGTCCGCATCGCCGTCGTCGTCACGTGGCCACCAACCCTGCTCGCCGCCGCTGCCTGCTCTCGTCGGAATCTGCAAAAAATTGAGATAAGTAGTCAAACCCTAGGCTCGAATTAAGGGGAAAATTCAGCTCGAATATTCAACCAAATCAGATGAGGATATAGGGATTTTGCCGAGAAACAAGCCATTGGTCGAATTTAGGCTTCAATTTGGGGGTTAAATCCCGATTTGTCTTGAATTTGAAGCTCAATTTTAAGTATAAATACCCCATCATGCTTGTTCAACACACAATTTGAAGGAAAAAACACTTGAAAAAGGTTTAAGAAAAATCCGAAAAATTCTCTGAATTTTTCAAGAGTTTGCTGGAAATTTTTGGAGTAGAAGTTCGAGGTTGGAGCAATTTTCTGGAGGTGGTTTGGAGCATTTCGAGAAGCCCGGATTCGAGTTTTTCGTTCGTCATTTTCTCGATAAAATTTCTATCTTTTCTTTGTTTATTTTTTATTTTATTTTTTATGTTTGTTCTTGGATGAATTTTTGCTGTTTGTGTTGTGTTGTTTGTGAATTTTAGGTTTCTTTTTCAAAGTCGAAAAATCGTTCGCGGTTCCGGTAACATTTTCATTTTAAAATTTTGTTTAAATTTTAGTTTGATCTTAAAAAAATTTGCATGCTGAAAAAATGTTGTTAGGATTATTTTGATCTTTAGGAATGTAGAAATTAATCTAAAAGATGTTTAGAATGCATGAATAAATTAAATAATTGTGGTTAAATTGAAAAACTTGAAATTAGAGATTTAATTAAGAGAAATAATAATGTGACGTGTAAGACAATAAAATGGCTTGATTTAAAAAAAATATAAAAAGATTTTATGAAATTTAGTTTTAACTAATAAATGGGCAAAATTATTTTAAAAGAAAAAATAATAAAAATGTTTGGTTTTTTAGAAAAAGAAAAAAAGAAAAAGAAATAAGTTTTCAAGAAAAAAGAAAATAAAAGGTTTTAGAATAAAAATTTAGAGTCTAGGATAATAAATAAATTTTTGAAAAGGAAAATATTAAAAAAGAAGTTCTTTAGAGAAAATAATTTTTTTAAAAGGGATCGTTTTAAATGGAAAACTTAAAAAATGGAAAAATGAAAATAAATTTGAAAAGGGTGAAAATTCTTTTAAACAAGGAAAATATAAAATTATACAAAACATAAAAATGAAAAAATGTAAAAAAGGGTATTGGCTTTAAAATAAAAAAAGTAAAAAGAAATAAGTGTTTTTTTAAAGGTATAATAAAAGGGTGAAAACTCAAAAAGAATAAAAGTTGCTTGCTTGTTTTAGAAATATGTGAAAACTTAGGATTAGAGACTAAAGCTTAGATAGAGACATGTTTTGTTGAAAAATGTTCTTCACAAAAATAAAATACACTTGAGCATACTTAAACCTTAACTTAGGAATAAATGACTTAGACGTTTTTAAAGCTTTTAAATAATCGAACCTAGAATTAAATAAAATGCTCAACACACCTAAATCTCTTTGTTGTTTGAAAAGTAAAAACCTAATTAATGAAGTGTCTTATCAAACGGGAATGACGAGTTAGCACCAGAAATGTTGGCGGTGATTAAAGTTCATCTCTCGGGCGATAAGGCCGTTAAAATAGACTAATATTCATTACACGAACAAGTAAAGTTGAATCTTTTTGAACTTGCAAATTCCAGTTTTGAAAATGATTTTAAAACCAATTAGGTACCAATTTTGGGCGTCGTGGGGTGGCTAACCCTTCCCCACGCGTAATCGACCCCTGAACCTGTTTTTTGATTTTTGCAGACCAAAATTGCTGTTTTATTAAAACAAAAAACGTTTTATTAAAATAACCCTATTTTTAAAAGTGATCCAATCACACTTTTTTTTCAAAAAATATTGGTGGCGACTCCGTTGATTTTTAAAAGTGTTTTCCAAAAACGTCGAAGCTCCTAAAAAGGGTTGCGACATTCGGCAAGTGTTTTGCAAATTGAAGTTCTCACCCAAAATAAAACACTTGAGCTAAAATGACAATGAATGCTCACAAGTGTTTTTACAAATGAAAATAAACTTTAAAAGCTCAAAAACAAATTTATTTGCATTTGAATGTTGGTATAAGCTTTCTTGTTGTTCTTGATCAGCTTGGATATCATTTTTATGTCATCTAATAAGTTTGCGGCCATTTTTAGATGTAACACCCAAAACTCGACGTCATATTTGGGCCTCAATCCTAACCCACGAACATAAAAATTTTGAGCTCATTTAGCCCAATCCACATTAAAATTTTATAAAATCCATCAACATTTAGATTACAACGATAGAAAATAATTAAATCGTTTACAAAGGGAGCTCCAATTTAAAAAATTAAAACATTTGACATAATCAAATAAATCCAAATAAGAGTTGCAGACATAAAATCAAGGTCCTATGAATACATTGCCCGAAAAATCTAAGTATTGTACTCTTGAACATGTCGATGAGCTGAAGTCATATTCCGATGGGGCTCTTTCGATGCAACGCAACAACCTAAAAACCCGCAAAAGAAAACAACGATTCCGAACGACGAGCTCATAAAGCTCTGTGGATACGCCTCTACTCTAGTATGCTTTATGCATATCATAAACATAAGCATGTAGCTAGAAAAGATGACATAACAATATATATATATATATGACGCTACGATATTCGCCTAAATCATGCTCGACAACAAACATGTCATGCCATCATCAAATACATCATATCGATCAATCCACAAACCTGGCGCGAGGCTCGAGTCACACATCATTGGGACATACACTCATACTCGGAATCCCCCTCGAATATCTTTGAATGAGGCCTGTTTCACATAACATCGAGACTTACATTCGTTTAGCTTACCATTGTGTTGCAACACGTCTCTGGGTATCTAGATCCCAACACTCAAGGTGACTCTATCACATTAGTGCTCACACATCACACATCGACATTATAATAATTAACAGGAGCTATATAACCATTGTCATTATCGACTCACCTATCCATATTTCAAGTTTTTACTCATTATGTTCGAATAAGTGTGCAAAATCCCACATTCTCATTTTACCACTCATTTTATATCATCAGGGTCTATTGGATCTAATCCCATAATTTTTTAGCCCCAAAGGCAAAAATCAACATTTTTGGGCATAATGCCTAGTGGGTACTGGTACTGGCCCTTGCGTACCGGTATGGCACCCTTGGGTACTAGTACTCATAACATACCAATACCAAAATGGCTTACTAGAATTTTCTTAAGCCTTAGCGTACCGGTACGGTGCCTATTGGTACTGGCTGCATGCCGTATCGGTACCCCTTTCTTACTTCATCTCAATAAACATTTTCCTTAAATACAGAACACTAGGGTACCGGTACGAGCTCCTAGTGTACCGGTACCGAAGCCTAGAAACGGTTTTCTAGGCTCGAGAAATCATCCCCAAATCCTTTAACTTGAGCCTAACAACCCCTTAAATTGATCCTACAGTTTATGGAAGTCATTTAGGGTGGTTGATCGGTGTGAAAATGTCACACTATAAGTGCAAGCAACACTGTCGATGCAAGAATAGAAACAAGGGAATATTTTTTGAATATCAATCCCATGAGGATGATGTATTTAACTTATATAATATGTAGCCACAAGTAATTATGTAAAAGTGGATATTATGAGTGTAATGGTGGTTGCAATAAAGGAATAAAGTAATGAATAATGGATAATTGTGATAGCAACAACATAATATATAAAGACTAGGGAAATATAGGATAAGGCCTGGATCTCCTTGGTTTAGCTCAAAATAAAGCTCAAGTACACTTCGAGGAAGTATGATGGCTTAATTGCAAAATAGAAGGCGAGCTTGAGTACTAGCTTTCGTTTAACCTTCAACTGTTGGCTTAGGGACATAGATCAGCTACAACTTTCATTATGAGTCGAAACTATAACCATTTGAACGAGTGGATCAACTCTCATTGTATCCGTTCAACTCTCGTTGTAATAATCGTTAACCTGACTTGCCACTGCATCCATCGATGCCAGTGGCTAGTTTAACATTCTCATGCAAACGATAATCAGATCCAACAATTAAAGTTTAAGAAAAAACTAATACACTATATATTAAACTGAAGAGAAGGTTTCAACAAGTTTATAAAGCTCAAAAGTTTAAACCATCATCAAATAAGCACAAAATACAAAAGTAATCTCCAACAAACACCTAAATAAAGTAGAGTTTAAGAAGATAACAAAGTATTTTCCTCGATCCAACACTTGATTCCTCTTATCCACGGATAATTCTACCTCACTTCACCTCGAATCTCCAGAAATGAGCTTAAGCTTCTATGGAAGGATAGAGAAAGCTCGGAGGTTGAAGATGATATGAAAGTAGAAAATTGTGTGACTCTCTCTCTCTTCCCAAATTCGCCCTTTTATAGGCTGCCCAAGAAAGGATACCTATCCTACAAGTGTTTTGCGTGACCAAGAGCCATACCAAATCTATTATAACAAATAATACAGCTGGCAGAGTCGTCCCTATCTTTTAGCAAACTGGACAGCTGACAGCTGCAGTGGTGAAACTTCCTCTGTAGGGACATTATAAATGCAACGAAAACAATGAAAAATAGGCAGAAATATATGAAATAAGAGCAATCAAGTCTAAGTTAGATAAAATGTAGGAAATAGACATGAAAATGCAGAAATGGATGCAATAAACACTAATGTAAGGACAATTAAATCTATAAACCGAGGAAAATTCATGTTTTTTAACGAGCTATCACACCCCTAAACTTGAGTTTTTACTTGTCCTCAAGTAAAATTTGAAGTAACAAGGTTCAACAATAGTTTAAAGATATTCTAGATACTTGAATCATTCCAACCAACAAATAGGTTGCTTTCAACCAAGAATGTTGGGTCACGCAGGTACACCCGTTGGCACAACATAAAAATTTCCAATGATCACCTTTAGAGATCCATGTACGAGTAATGAATTTGGTGAATAAGGGTGAAGGATTACTTGTTTAAAATCTAGAATTCTTAATTTAGAGAATATAGATATCCAATCACGATGTCGATTCCTAGTTCGCAATGATAATGCTCCGACCTCTACTTATTTCACACAGCTGAAATGAGCATATAAAACTCTCTAAACTATTTAGAGGATTTTTTTGAAAAGCATTAATGACTGCTAGATCTCTCATGCCTTTATATAGCCTTTGTAATCCTACTTCAACTATATATATATATATTAATATATGTAATCTCAGTTAAATTTTAATTAGGATTTCAATATATATATATATATATATATATAATCTCAATTCAACTTAATTAAGATTTCAATATATATATATATATATATATATATATATATATATATATATATATATAATACCAATTCAACTTAATTAGGATTTCAATATATATATATATATTAATATATATAATACCAATTCTAACTTAATTAGGATTTCAATATATATAATCCTAATTCAACTTTAATTAGAATTTTAATATATATATATATATATATATATTAATATATATGATCCATATTTAACTTAATTAGAATTTTAATATATATATTAATTTAAATCGAATTATATTATTTATTTATTAAAAGAGTTATAGTTACAATAATTATTTTCTTTTAATATTTATCCAATAGTTAAATTATATATATATATATATCAAACATATATTAATTTAACTAAATTCGTGTACAACAAATTTGTACATATATAATTCTTTTAATATATGCCCATTCAACCGTGGGTGTGACCATTTAGGTTCTTGTAACTTTAGTAGTAAATATTTGAACATTTATAATATTACAAACAATGAGTGACATCTAGAAATATGTTACTATTACCTAAGTTACAAGAAATCATGATTCAACATAACCTCTTCGTGATTAACTCTTTTCATGTATTACATCATTTTGTCTTTTATATCTAGATTGGACAGGAGTTATGGAACAATCACACTTGTAGAGTCCATCTAATATTTCTTAATATCTTGAGTAAACTATAATAAACGAATAACTATGATATCTCATATCAACTTATTCGAGCATGGCCATGCATTTCTAGTCTAACTCAATCAAGTGGCTTATGATATTACTCCTATTATGTAAGAGGGACAAATCTTATCTTGATGACCATATCCCACTACATAGATTATGACATATACAAGATCAGTCTTTATAGTGTAGTAAGTTACGACACACATTTGACTATGTCAAAATATGTCACTCAAGATGTTGAAATAATGATAATATCAAGTCTGAGAATCATACATGTAGTTATTACTATGAGAAATGTTGTGACTATCATATAATGATCCAAGAAACATGCTCATAGCAGGTCAGTCCAATATGTCGTTCTCTAACACATACTTATGTATTGATTTTGACATCTTCATGTCAATGACAACTCTTTGTCATCAATCAAGTACATATTAGTCTTAATACATTATTGTTGTTCATGCCCACAATAATACTCGACTAAGGACGTTAAGAATAACCCTATTATTTTAAAGACTTTATTATAATGCAGTTTATTTATGCACGCGTAATTGTAACTGAAAAAAAATAATAATGGTAATGCCTCTTTATGAATAAACAAGGTAAAACAAATGTCATTTACAATCATCTTATGATTGGTCTTTGCGCATACTCTAACAATTTCCCACTAGCACTAAGACCAATCACTCATGTATCTATTACCAAGTGACTTAGTGTGACGATCATGCTTCTGTTGCATTAGAGGATTTGTTAGTGGATTAGCAATGTCATCATCTGTTGGTACTCTACATATTTCCACATCTCCTCGATCTATGATTTCTCGAATAAGATGGTGAAGCCTAAGTATGTGTTCGGATTGTTGGTGAGATCAGGGTTCTTTTTCTTATATAATGGCTCCGTTGTTATCACAATGTAGATCTATATCATTCGATATGCTAGGCACAACCCCTAGTTCAAATATGAACTTCTTGATCTAAACAACCTCTTTCGTAGCATCACTTGCTGCAATATACTCGGCTTCTATTGTAGAATCAACTACTTTATCTTGCTTTGAACTTTTCCAACTTGCAGCGCCTCCATTAAGGTAGAACATAAAACCCGATTACGATCGTGAATCATCCTTATCGGTTTGAAAACTGGCATTGGTATAACCTTTTATACTTAGCTCTTCCTCACCTCCATATACAAGGAATGCATCTTTAGTTCTTCTTAAGTACTTAAAGATGTTTTCAACTGCGACCTAGTGACCTTCACTGAGATCTAACTTGTACTGACTTATCATACTTAAAGTGTATGATACATCTAGACGAGTACATAACATGATATACAAAAGAGATCCAATTGCTAAAGCATATATAATCTTACTCATGCACTCTCTTTCTTGAGGTGTTGAAGGACACATTTCCTTCGAGAGTGAAATTCCATGTTCATCATATCCATGAAAGCATTCAGGGCATTAGTCAAACAAAACGACATCACCAAGAACTCATGATTCTCATATCTAGTGTGAAAAGAAATTTTCAGCACATCTGCTTCCTTAACCTTCAACTGATAGTACCCAGATCTCAAATCAATCTTCGAGGACACCACCGCACCACAAAACTAGATAAAAAAATCATTAATCCACAATAATGGGTACTTATTCTTGATCGTCAACTTGTTAAACTACCGATAATCTATACACATTTGCATGGTCTCATCCTTTTCCTACACAAACAACACCGATGCACCCCAAGATGAAACACTCGGTCAAATGAAACCATGATCCAACAACTCCTAGAATTGAGTCTTCAACTCTTTCATCTCTTTCGGTGCCATGTGATAAGGAGCAATGGACATCGGAGCCATACCTGAGTATATCTCAATACCGAACTCAACTTTCCTGTCAGACGGTAATCCAGGTAACTCTTCAAGAAAAACCTCCAGAAAATCACACATTGTCTGAATATCCCGTACTCGAACACCCTTGATACCTGGGTTCATCATAAATGCAAAGTAGGCTTCGAAACCCACTCACATCATCTTTTCATATTGTATCGCCGAAACAACATTATACAATAACCTATTATTCTCGACTACTACAACAATAACATAATCATCCGCAAGCTTTAAAGAAATCCTCTTGGTCTCTATTAACACTTCAAAAGTACTAAAATTTATTCCTATTTAACATTTCATTTTCTTGCTTTTAAGAACATTTAGTTGCATTTAGCCTTAAAATTCATGCATTTGCATAAGAAGTTAGGAATTGTGTTTATGCCAGTGTGAAGGTTTGCTTTGTTGGCATTATTGCTGGTTTGGCAAATCAGGATAAGGCTTGACAAAGCAAAGTAGCACAAAAAGAAGAAATGCTAGAGATAATGTCGAGTTGCTATTGGCAGCGATGGACCAAAAATTGTCGAAGCACATGTTGGCAGAGAAGATGAGTTTGATGCCCGGCCAAGTAGATGTATGACCTTGTACACGTCAGCCCTAGGATTTAAATATAGGATAAGGTGATCACATCCCTTATCCTTTGTGCATTAAAAATTCAAATTCAAGGCTTATCCTAGGTCACTCACGCATGCCTATTTAAAGAACTCGAGCAAGCACTTGAGAGATGAGAATCGATGATCAGATTAAGGAGGCTACACCGAGGAAATGTGGTTTGACCAGCTTGACAGAGAGCCTCAATCTTGAAAGGATGCATTGACATACCCCTTCTTGCCCATTCTCTTTGTTTAGTTATTTTTATTTTTAAATAATGATGTTGTTAAAAAACGATGAAGGTTTTTGTTGGATACCCTCACCATGAACTAAATTTACAGTTGGTGGGAATTGTTTTCGTTTGAACGCTGCTTTTATGTTTACTTTCTAATAATTAAAAATGTCTTGGCATTATTTCCTCATGATCTGTTGCCAGATACTAAAGCGAGATGCTTCGACAAAAGATGTTCAAGTAGATGAACTTACTTTGGGTTGTTCAAGTAGGTCAAAGAAGTCAGAATTAAAGGATGCATTCAATGCAAAAGCTACTTTATCATAAAGAAGACTTCTACTCCAAGGAGGACTTAACCTAGGCCATGCCCTATATATACCCAATCTTACCTTGTATTTTAAAAGAGAGATCTCTTGGCATAGCTTAGTTTCTCTTGTGTTTTCTTGCCTCCACTATGTTCTAAATTCTCTAGGGTTTGGGTTATGTTGTAAAGTAGTTGTGAGAACGGTTGTTTAGGTTTAAGTTTGTTTTTGCAATAAATTCAAGGTTTGCTTATTTCATGTTTTGCATTGTTTTCAATTGAGTTCGAAAGATCGATTGTGAGCAATCCATTTGTTTGGCATCGAGAGAGTCAAACTCACAAAAGAAGTAAGAACGATCTCATCCATACCAGAAGTTGATCAATCCAGTCTAGATATAGGTTAGGGTTTAAGGCGGCTAAAAGAGGATGAACCAAAATTTGTTGTTCATTGCAAGATTCACACCGACAAGTATTATCTGCAGCGGGCATCAACAATATTCTGACTTAGACATAAGCTGAATCATCATCGAAGCGTTCTGTCGAGCCTTGAAGGTCTATCGAGTTTGCCACCGAGCCAATTGTCCGTTGCACCTGCCAAGGCAGCGAAAGCGTAGAAGCACTAATCTGCCATCTTCCACCTAGGCAGCGGAGTCTGATAGCGCAATACAACTTTACATATTCAACGCAGTTTCACACTACGGGACAGCATACCCTAACCCAATCAATCAATCTGATCTTTTTTTAATTACTTGCATTTATTTATTTTAAACAAACTAAAATTTACTTGTGCATTTAATTATTCTTTGTGCATGAATTTACATTCGAGTTAGCTGTCCAATCCTTGTGGGAGATGATATCTTTTATATTATAACTTGACAAGAGTGTGCACTTGTGCTCATATTTAGAGAACACCCAATCACTCTACAACTACACATAAAATTCGGTCTACTTGTGGTAAGGTAAGCAAAGAACCTATCATAGATCTATAAAGCTTAGGATCGACACACTTACCTCCTTCATCTTTGTCAAGCTTTATGGAAGAGCTCATAGGAGTGACTTGAGGCTTCACATTCTTCAAGTCGAACTTCTTGAGAATTTCATTCACGTACTTATCTTGATTGATGAAGGTTTCATCCTTCCTTTGTTTGATTTGGAGCCCCAAAAGAATGAGAGCTCCCCCATCATGCTCATCTCGAACTCACCTTGCATTAGCTTAGAAAATTCTTTGCAATAACATTCATTAGTAGAATAAAAAATGATATCATCAACATAAATTTGTACTACTAAGATGTCATTACAATATATTTTTATGAAAAGTGTAGTATCCACCTTGCCTTTTTCAAAACCTTTTTCAATCAAAAAGTTTGAAATCATTTCATACCAAGCTCTAGGAGCTTGTTTTAAACCATAAAGAGCTTTGGTTAATTTAAAAACATGATTTGGAAATTTAGGATCTTCAAAACCTAGTGGTTGTTTTACATACACTTCTTCATTTATAAAACCATTTAGAAAAGCACTTTTTACATCCATTTGAAAAAGCTTGAAATCATGGTAACATGCAAATGCTAGAAGCATCCTAATAGTTTCCATTCTAGCTACGGGTGCATATTTTTATCAAAATCAATTCCCTCTTCTTGAGTGTAACCTTGAGCAACAAGCCTAGCCTTATTTCTTACTATGTTACCACTTTCATCTAGTTTATTCCTAAAGACTCATTTAGTTCCTATAGTAGATTGATTACTAGGACTATCAACTAATGCTCATACTTTACTTCTCTCAATTGATTAAGTTCTTCTTGCATGGCCAAAATCCAAAAATCATCTTTTAATGCTTCTTTGATATTTTTAGGTTATATGCATGAAATAAATGCAACATGGTTCATTAATTTAAGAGAAGAGCGAATGATTACCCCCTTAGATGGATCACCTAAGATATCACCACTCTTGATATAGTTGAACTCCATTGGGTAGGTGACCTCTTTTTCCTCAAGAGCCAAATCCCTTAAGGCTTCAAGAGGTGGATCTTGTGGTTCCTTTTCTTTAGTTTGAATCTCATCCACCTTTGATGTTTGTCCTTCATCAACGGCATCAATGATTCCTACATCATCATCATCACAAGAATCCTTCCTCGGAAGGAGGTTATCATCGAAAACAACATGCATAAACTTTTCTACTACTAAAGTTCTCTTATTAAATACACAATAGGCTTTAGAGTTTAAAGAATATCATAAGAAAATAGCTTCATCACTTTTAGCATCAAATTTACCTAAGTTGTCTTTACCATTGTTTAAAACAAAACATTTGCAACCAAATGGATGAAAATAGCTAATGTTAGACTTCTTAGATTTTAGAATCTCATATGGTGTTTTCTTTAAAATATGCCTAATCATTACTCGATTTGTAATGTAGCAAGTGGTATTTGTGGCTTCCGCCTAAAAATATTTAGGTAAATTATTTTCGCAAAGCATGTTTCTAGTTATTTCTTCTAATGTTAGATTTTTCCTCTCAACTAACCCATTTTGTTGAGGAGTGCGAGGTGTGGAAAAATTATGCCTAATCCCATTTTCATTTAAAAATTCTTCGAAACCTAAGTTTTGAAACTCGGTTCCATGATCACTTCTAATGTGAGTAATTTTAAGCTTAAAATCATTTTTGGTTATTTTAGAAAATGTGATGAATTTTTCTAAAGCCTCATATTTTATACTTAAGAATAGAACCCAAGAGAACGTAGAATAGTTATCTACAAGCACAAAAGCATATGATTTACCACCCAAGCTCATAGTTCTAATTGGTCGAAAAAGATCCATGTGAATCAATTGTAAGCATCTACTAGTAGAAACATCATTAATGGATTTAAATAAAGTCATATGATGTTTACCCTTAGAGCATGTATTACATATTTTATCATTAGAGAACTTAAGTTTGGGTAAACCTCTAACTAGATTAAGGTAAACTAATTTGTCTAAAACACTCATGCTAGCATGTCCTAATTTCCTATGCCAAAGTCATGAATCATGTTCTTCGTATGCAACTAAGCATGCATTGGATGTTTTTATTTCATCTAAGTGCACCATATAGATATTGCCTATCCTATGCCTTATGAGCATCAATTGATTTGTTTTAATGTTCATTATTTTACAACCACTTTGATCAAAGAGAATATTAAAACCTTTATCACACAATTGACTAATGCTCAACAAGTTGTGTTTTAGACCATTTACAAGCAATACATCTTCAATGAGTACGGTTGAGAGATTACCAATGGAGCCAATACCCTCAATATGGCCTTTGAAGTTGTCACCAAATGTCACTACTCCACCATGCTTTGGCTTGAGCTCCTTGAATCTACTCTTGTCTCCAGTCATGTGTCTTGAGCATCTACTACCAAGGTACCATGTGTTTTGACTTGAAGCTTTGGCCTTGTAGCAATGTTCCCCCTACAAACAAAGATTAGTTCTTTGATTTTGGTACCCAAATCATTTTGGGTCCATAAGTGTTAGCTTCCAAAAGTTTGGTTCTCTTAGGAATCCAAGAAGCAATGGCATTTACATTATTAGAAACAATGAGTTCATTAGGAACCCATACACTCCTAATTCTTTTTACTTTAGATTGCTTTTGAAAGCTTCTTTGTTTAGGGTAAAAATGTTTTCTCTTTACATATTGGGTTTTAGAAGAATTTCCTTTTTTAAAATCATTTTCCCAATAGCAAGAGAAGTTTTAAGATTATCCACCTCCTTGGTGTGATAATCTTGAAAATCGGAAAGAAGTTTTTCTAAATCAATGTTTTTCTTTTTAAGATCATTTGAAAGATTAATCAAATACAAATCTTTTTTTCCAATTCGGAATTGGTTTTTGAAAGAGACTCATTTTGATTTTTCAAATAAGAAATGTTTTTCTTATTTTTCAAAATAGACTCTTTGCATTTTTCAACCAACTCGTCATAAACATCTTGTAACTCATCATAAGCATCATATAATTCATTGTAAGTAAGAGATGATGAGTTAGAGTTTACCATTGGTTCCTCTTCAAATGCCATGAGGCAAAGGTTGGCCATTTATTCCTCCTCTTCGGGTGACTTCTCGTCACTCTAAGTTGCCACTTGAGCTTTGAGTTTGTTCTTCTTCCCAAAACTTTTCTTTCTCAATTGAGAGCACTCGGATCGGATATATCCGGTCTTCTTGCACTCAAAACAAATGATTTGGTCATTCTCTACTTCTTTACTCATATTCTTGAAGTCCCATTTTCTATTGAATTTTCTTCCTCGATTGGACTTCATGAATCATGTGAATCTTTCGGAAAACATGACCATCTCCTCATCTTCCTCTTAACTAGAATCGCTATCGGTGTATGAAGCTTTAAGTGTGATTCCAATCTTCTTCTTTTCAACCTCCTTCTTCTCAACTTTCTTCTCTTCTCCCCTTCCTTGTTTCATGATCTCACAAGTGAGTAGAGATCCAACAAAGGCATCAAACTTGAGAGTCTTCAAATCTCTAGCTTCGATGATGGCCGTTCTTCCCTTCCTTGAAAATGCTTTCATCGGGTTCCATCTTGAAATTTTCATAACTTAAATTGAGCAGCCCGATCTTCATTTTAATCTTGTCTAGAAGAGTATTAAAGTTCTAAGTGATCAAACAGCGGAACAACATCCACGAAACAATCAAACGAACCCATCACAATATTTAACAGCCCAATTTTAAACTTAACTGCAGGCGATATCGATACACCTAAGGGGTGTATCGATACACCTTGATTAGGTCAAAAGGTCCGAGTCAACCCGTGGAGACCATATCGATACGCCCAAAGAGTGTATCGATACTCTCCCCAACGGTCAACTTCCCACGGTCAACGCTAAAAGACCGTATCAGTACGCCAGAGGCCATGTAACCCCCTTAACCCGGCCCAGACGGTTGAACCGAATTAAGAAGTTTACACGGGGAAAACCAAAGTCAACCCGAAAGTCAACCTTGATTAACGACCCTTTTTTTTCTTTTTAATCTTGTCTAGATGCACATTAACCCTAGATATGTTCACCAGATCAGCATACTCAAAGTTCTGCGCAATTAGAAGACATTCAGGGACTTAATTGCACAAAACATGAATTTAGGGATCAAATTGTAAATTCCGAAAATTATAGGGACTTTACCAAATTAAAAGTTACCATTATGAAATTAATCATCTTTCATGCTTCTCTGCCAAATTTCAGCTCAAACGGACATCTCAAACTCATTCAATTGCATAAACAAGATTCATGACTAAAACACAAACATTTCAAAACATATAACCGTCTCAGTGCCCAACGGTCGGGTGTTTCGAAACAGGGAGGACCTGTTCCAAAACTGGTTCCGGAACAGGGCTTGACAGTGGCCAAACCATTTCGGAACGGTTCTACCCGTTCCGGAACACCAAGGCCATTTCAGGCCCCCGTTCCGATACGGTAGCACCTGTTCCGAAACAGGATGCCCAGATTGCAGAAAATTTGCTGTTTAAACACATAATTGACCCATCAAACATGCTCCAAATGCAATCAAAATAAACCATCAAGTCATATCATGCATAAGGAACATAATTGCATCAACCATACTCAAACATGGTATCAATTAAACAAATCCCCAATTCTATAGGCATGCATCCTACCTAGAAAAACCATTCAAGCATCATTATACCAAAACCACCTCACAAAGGCCAATTAAATGTTCTAACAACATTAACAACATAAAACCAACTTAGGGAGTCCAAAACATCTCCCAAAACAACAACATAGGTCCCCCATTTCCAAATGCCCAAAAGCTAATAGTTTTAGGAAAGTGTTCACCATACATGAGCTTAAAACTTCACTTGGATTCTTGGCTTCCTTGCTGCCCCAAATGCCCTTCAATGCTCTGCATTATTGGTTTAGGAAAAGAGAGAGCGTAAACAAATAACTTAGTGAGGAATGCTCATTTAAAACAACTCAATAATGCATTTATAAAACACATTTATAAACCTTTGTTCAAACCATCATTTGTACATGCACATAAGCATTTAAAACAAGCAATTCATGCTTCAAGTTTATAACATATCATATTGGCCACAAGTGATACAATCAACATAAGATCCACACATGGACTTTTAAACACCATTGTGATCTTACAATTCTCAAGGACCACACATGGACTTTTAAACACCATTGTGTCCTTAGCACAAGAATCATCCATGGACTTTTAAACACCATGATGTTCTTACAATTCACAAGGACCACACAAGGACTTTTAACCACCTTGTGTCCTTAACAAGAAACACCCATGGACTTTTAACCACCATGGTGTTCTTAAATAAACAAGGCTCACACAAGGACTTTTAACCACCTTTGTGACCTTAACCAAGAACCAACCATGGAATTTTAACCACCATGTTGTTCTTAAAATAAACAAGATCCACACAAGGACTTTTAACCACCTTTGTGATCTTAACCAAGAACCAACCATGGAATTTTAACCACCATGTTGTTCTTAAAACAAGAACCACCTATGGACTTTTAACCACCATAGTGTTCTTAATCTCTCAAAACATCACTTGCCAATATGCATCATTAAACAACAACATTCCACTGTTTTAAAGCATTTATCAAGCCATAAACATCATGCATCATTAAGCATTAAAACCACATTGAACAATGTTCAAAAACAAGGATCTCTTACCTTGAGCATCCTTAAACACATGGCTTATAAAATCAGCAAATAACATGCTAAAATATGCTTTCAAAACAGAATTTAAGACATGTAACAAATCACATTGCATTCAACCAACCATGGTTCATCATCAAGAGAGTTTTACCGAAAACTTACTCTTGAGCTTAGCTAAGTTGCTTAGACTTAAACTAAGCTCCCAAACCTTCAAAACATTGTTTTCCAAGCCGAAAACCAAAATCCACTCACCGATTCCGTTTCGCCACTTGCCGAAACACCAATCAAGCTTCCGGATCACCACCACAAGGATCCAAAGATGACTCCCCTGTTTTAAACACATCAAAGCAGAGGATTAATGCATCATCATGCATTAATATCTTCAATGAAAGCACCTAAACTCGCTGCTCTCAACAACACTCTCATTTCGGCTACCAAACACAACCGAAATCACCTCCAAACAACTCCACAACACTACCCAGCCATGATCCATTAATTCTAAACATTCATAAACCTCAATTAACATCCAAAAAGGATCTAACCACGTCCTTATACCTCCAGCTATAACAAATCATCAAGATCACTCCAAAAACAACCAAGATCTCAAGCAAAACTTAGGAAAATCAACCTATTCAGGATTGCATTGATTAAACCTCAATTTCTCATCAATTAAACATCCATTTAACATAAAAAAGACACCTCAAAACAGTGTCCAATCAGATCATACGAATTTTATCAAAAATCAACCAAATCTTGCATTTAAAAGCCAAGATCAAGAATACAATTGTAAAACCTTTAATAAAACACAAATCAAGGATTGAGAACTTGGGAATTTCAGTAAAGAACTGAGAATTTAGAGGAGAAGGACGTTCATACCTCTAAACTTGAGTTTCTCCCTTTTTGGAACCAAGATTCTTGAAAATCCAAATAGCAAATGATAAAGTTTTGTTGAAGAGGTGATTAGAGATCAAAAGAGGATTGAAATCTCATATTTGGATGTCAAAATCAGAGGGAAAATGTGCTGGAGAATGTGTTTGGTTTGAGAGAAAAGATGAGAGAAAAGGAAAATGGGAATTTGGAAAAGTTAGTTGAAAATGCCAAAAATATCTTTCCCCCCCTTTTACTTTTAATTAAAATCATTAATTAAACCTTTAATATTTAAGAAAAATCTGGAGAAACTCCTATTGGGTAAATAGCTCCTTAAAGATTCAAAGTTTCAATCCTTTTTAAAACAGTCACACAGTTTTCGAAAATTACATTTTGGTCACTAACCAAAATGTCACACTTCCAAACCTTATTTTGTAAAATTGATTTCACCATTCTCTTATATATAATAAAAGAGGATTTTAAGACATTTTTCCATATTTTTAATGCAACACGAACTAGGCTTTCCTAAATTCACCCTTTTATATTCGAACCGCACTCCGACCGAACCGGTCCAAACCCAAAACTTCTAAGCCCAAATTTGGGGCGTTACAACTCTCCCCCCCTTAAGAAATTTCGTCCTCGAAATTTACCTGAAGGAAAGAGGTACGGAAACTGCTTCAGCATGTCATCCTTCCGTTCCCACGTGGCTTCTTTAACACCACGATGCTTCCACAACACCTTTACCAACTCAATGGTCTTGCCTCGAAGAACTTTACTATCCGAATCCAGAACCTTCACTGGTTCCTCATCATAGGTCAAATCCGGATTCAATTCCACTTCTTCCACAGGCATCACATGTGAAGGATCCGATCTATACTTCCGAAGCATAGAAACATGAAACACATCATGAATCTTTTCCAACTCTTAAGGTAACTTCAACTTGTACGCAACAGGACCCACACGCTCAATCACCTCGTATGGTCCAATGTACCTAGGGCTCAACTTACCCTTACGGCCAAACCTCATCACCTTTTTCCAAGGCGAAACCTTCAAAAACACACGGTCACCCACCGCATACTCAATCTCCTTACGCTTAAGATCCGCATAAGACTTTTGCCGATCAGAAGCTGCCTTCAAACGCTCACAAATGAGCTTCACCTTCTCGGTGGTTCCTTTCAACAAAGTCGGCATCACAACCAACTTCTGACCCGTTTCAGCCCAACAAAGAGGAGTCCTACACTTCCTCCCATACAAAGCCTCATAAGGTGCCATTTGAATACTTGCCTGATAACTATTATTATAGGCAAACTCCACCAAAGGCAAATGTTTCTCCCAAGAGCCCTGGAACTCAATCACGCAGCACCTCAACATATCCTCCAAAACCTGGATAACACGTTCGGACTGACCATCCGACTGAGGATGATAAGATGTACTGAAATTCAACCGTGTACCTAAAGCTTGATGCAAACACTGCCAGAAACGCGATGTAAACCTCGGATCCCTATCCGACACAATCGACTTAGGCACACCGTGCAGCCGCACAATCTCAGCAATGTACAGCTCCGCAAGCTTATCCAAAGAGAACGTAGTATGCACAGGCAAGAAATGCGCACACTTCGTCAAGCGATCCACAATCACCCACACCGAATTCTTCTTCGATGGTGACAAAGGTAAACCAGATACAAAATCCATGGTAATCCTTTCCCACTTCCACTCAGGGATTCTCAACGGTTGCAACAACCTCGAAGGAACCTGATGCTCAGCCTTAACTCGCTGACACACCATACACTTGCTCACAAACTCAGAAACATCCTTCTTCAAACCCACCCAATAGTACTCATCACGAAGATCACGATACATCTTAGTACTACCAGGGTGCATAGCAAAATGACTACTATGACCTTCAGTCAGAATAGCACGCCTCAACTCAGCATCATTGGGCACTACTATCCGACTCCCAAAGCACAACACTCCATCATCATTAAAATAGAAATCCGAAGCCTGTCCTCCGCAATATCCTGAACATGCGGTACCGAGGAGTCATCCAACAACTGCTTTTCCTTAATTAAATGAACCAAAGATGGTTTCACTTGAAACTCAGCCACAAGACCACCATCATGCGAAATACTCAAACTAGCAAACATAGCCCTCAGCTCAACAGCTACCTTTCTACTCAAGCCATCCGCTACAACATTAGCTTTTCCAGGGTGATACTCAATCGTCAAATCATAATCCTTGAGCAACTCTACCCAACGTCGTTGCCTAAGATTCAACTCCTTCTGAGACATCAGATACTTCAAACTCTTGTGATCAGTGTACACAGTACACTTCTCACCATACAGATAATGTCTCCAGATCTTCAAAGCAAAAACCACCGCAGCCAACTCGATATCATGTGTAGGATAATTGCGCTCATGCACTTTCAACTACCGCGATGCATAAGCCACCACCTTACCCTCTTGCATCAACACACATCCCAAACCAACATAGGACGCATCACTGTAGACCACAAACTCTTTCCCTGATTCAGGTTGAACCAAGATAGGAGCTTGCGTCAAAGCTGCCTTAAGCTTCTCAAAAGCCTGCTGTCTCGCTTCCGTCCACTCATACTTAACATCCTTCTGCAACAACTTTGTCAAAGGTGCAACAATCTTTGAAAACCCATCCACAAACCTCCGGTAGTATCCCGCCAAACCAAGGAAACTACGAACCTCATGAACAGACTTAGGAACCTTCCAATTCATCACTGCCTCAACCTTCTGAGGATCAACACGAATCCCCTTGGCAGAAACCACATGCCCAAGAAACACCACTTCCCTAAGCCAGAACTCGCACTTGCTCAACTTGGCATAAAGCTGATTCTCCAACAAAGCTTGCAACACAATCCTCAAATGCTCTTCATGCTCCTCCTCAGTACGCGAGTACACGAGGATATCATCAATGAACACCACAACAAATTTGTCCAGGTATTCACGAAATACACGATTCATCATGTCCATGAAAGCTGCCGGAGCATTTGTCAAACCAAACGGCATCACAAGAAACTCATAATGCCCATACCTTGTTCTGAAAGTTGTCTTAGGCACATCCACATCCTTTACCTTCAACTGATAATACCCTGATCTCAAGTCAATCTTAGAGAACACAACTGCTCCCCGAAATTGATCAAAGAGATCATCAATTCTCGGCAATGGATACCGATTCTTGATAGTCAACTTGTTCAGCTGACGGTAATCAATGTACATTCTCATAGTGCCATCCTTCTTCTTCACAAACAAAACCGGTGCACCCCAAGGCGACACACTCGACCGAATGAAACCACGATCAAGCAATTCTTACAATTGCATCTTCAGCTCTTTCAACTCCTTAGGTGCCATTCGATAAGGGGTAATGGACACATGAGTTGTATTTTCATACAGCTCAATCCCAAACTCCACTTCACGATTAGGAGGTAATCCAGGCAACTCCTCAGGAAACACACCAGGAAACTCTCGCACAATCCTGATATCTTGCACACGTAACTCCTTAGAACTAGGATTCATCACAAAAGCGAGATAGGCTTCACAACCTTGCCTCAGCATCCGGCTCGCCTCCAATGTAGACATCACATTCGCAAGAAACTTCACATTCTCCCTAACCACAACTACCTCGTAATCATCCGCAAGCTTCAACGAAACTCGCTTATTCTCACAATCCACTACAGCACGATGCTCAACAAGCCAATCCATACCAAGGATTACATCAAAACCATAAAAAGGCAACTCCATAAGATCAACAGAAAAAACATGACCTTGAACAACCAAGGGACATCTTCTATAAAGCTTTCGAGTCACAACAGTCTCACCAAAAGAACTAGTGACACGCATACCAACATCCAAAGACTCAACAGGCAAACCAAGCAATTCAGCATGCTCACGCATTATGTATGAGTGCGTAGATCCAGAGTCAATCAAGGAAAGTAATGACAAGGATTGCAAAGTAAAAGTACCTGCGATCACATCCGTGTCATTCCTCCCCTCCCGCTGAGCATACACCCTAGTCTGGCCACCACCCTCAGGCTGAACAGCTACAACATGGGCCACATTCCGACCACCTTCCTGTCTACGCTGGAAGTTACCACGGCCGCGCCCACGACCTCTCTATGGTGCAACAACTACAGGAGCACGCACTTGGCCACCAGCCAACATAGGACACTCTCTCCTCATGTGATCCGTAGATCCACAGTTCCAGCATGCATTACCAGTCGCCACAACAGGTGCTTGCACCTCCCTCACAGCTCGAGGACAATCACGTTTCATATGGCCACGCGAACCACATGTCCAACATGCGCTCGGATCAACTCTTGCCTTGCCTCCCTGAGCAGGTACACCACCACCTCGCTTAACTGAAGACTGATACTTCTGATCACGTCCCCTCTTGTTCCGTCCACCACTGGAACTATATTCAGCAACTCGCTTACCAGCACCAGAACCAACACTTCTAGAAGATAAACCCAAGTTCATCTCAATGTCCTTTGCCGACCAACCAGCACATCGAAATCATTATACTCGGTAGCCAGCACATACATCTTTACTTCCGTCACCAAACCATAACGGAACCTTTCACACCTCTCCCGCTCATCCGGGACAAGCTCAGGTGCGTACTGACTGAGTCGGACAAACTGTACTTCATACTCAGCTACAGACATGCTCCCCTGGGTAAGAGACATGAATTCCCTTTTCTTTTCATCTAGGTACCTCACACCCAGATACCTTCTCTTGAACGCGTTCTGGAAGAACGTCCAAGTTACATCAGCTTCCGCCATCCCAGAGATAGTGGTTGTCCACCAAGTGTATGCATCATCTTGCAGCAATGACACCACACACCCCAGCTTCTGCACCTCAGTGCAACTCATCTGCCCCAAGATTCTCTTGGTACTCTCAAACCAAGACTCCGAACCTTCAGCGGACAAACCCCTGAACTCAGTCCCTCCTAGACTGTGCAAACGTTCCAAAGGTAGTCTAACGCCAGCATCTCCCTGATGCCCAGCTCCTTGAGCTCTAGCTACCGCTGCTCGAAAAGCACCAACAATAGCTTGAACCAACATTGTCATGTCAGGAACAGCTTGCCCCTGACCAGCTTCAGATCCAGCGACCCCAGCACCAGCTGCAACACCAGCTCCTTCACACTCAGCACCACCACCACCAGGCGGAGGAGGTAAATCCATAGCATTCTCAGCGTTCTCTTCATTTTCATTTTGAGCCATAGCTCGCGTATTAACTCTCAACTCTCTACGAGGTGCCATACACTAACAATGCAATCACAATGCAATAAAACAAAGTCAGGCTCAGCAAGGTAAGCAATCCAAGTACTCAAGCTCATTTCCACTTAAAAACAATATCATTACATTAGCTTTAATTTGGCAATGGGTACCCACAACATACATTACAATTGTAACATTTTTACAATTCATTCAACATGCTTTCACTCAACAAGCATACAAAGCATACATACTTTAATCATCCACATGATCATTCCCAATTACTCGAGAACTCAGCTCTGATACCACCAAATGTAACCCCCTTAACCCGGCCCAGACGGTTGAACCGAATTAAGAAGTTTACACGGGGAAAACCAAAGTCAACCCGAAAGTCAACCTTGATTAACGACCCTTTTTTTTCTTTTTAATATTGTCTAGATGCAATTAACCCTAGATATGTTCACCAGATCAGCATACTCAAAGTTCAGCGCAATCGGAAGACATTCAGGGACTTAATTGCACAAAACATGAATTTAGAGACCAAATTGTAAATTCCGAAAATTATAGGGACTTAACCAAATTAAAAGTTACCATTATGAAATTAATCATCTTTCATGCTTCTCTGCCAAATTTCAGCTCAAACGGAAATCTCAAACTCATTCAATTGCATAAACAAGATTCAGGACTAAAACGCAAACATTTGAAAACATATAACCGTCAATTTCAGTGCCCAACGGTCGGGTGTTTCGAAACAGGGAGGACCTATTCCGAAACGCGGGACCGTTCTGAAACTGGTTCCGGAACAGGGCTTGACAGTGGCCAAACCGTTCCGGAACGGTTCTACCCGTTCCGGAACACCAAGGCCATTTCAGGCCCCCGTTCCGATACGGTAGCACCTGTTCCGAAACAGGATGCCCAGATTGCAGAAAATTTGCTGTTTAAACACATAATTGGCCCATCAAACATGCTCCAAATGCAATAAAAATAAACCAGCAAGTCATATCATGCATAAGGAACATAATTGCATCAACCATACTCAAACATGGCATCAATTAAACAAATCCCCAATTCTATAGGCATGCATCCTACCTAGAAAAACCATTCAAGCATCATTATACCAAAACCACCTCACAAAGGCCAATTAAATGTTCTAACAACATTAACAACATAAAACCAACTTAGGGAGTCCAAAACATCTCCCAAAACAACAACATAGGTCCCTCATTGCCAAATGCCCAAAAGCTAATAGTTTTAGGAAAGTGTTCACCATACATGAGCTTAAAACTTCACTTGGATTCTTGGCTTCCTTGCTGCCCCAAATGCACTTCAATGCTCTGCATTATTGGTTTAGGAAAAGAGAGAGTGTAAGCAAATAGCTTAGTGAGGAATGCTCATTTAAAACAACTCAATAATGCATTTATAAAACACATTTATAAACCTTTGTTCAAACCATCATTTGTACATGCACATAAGCATTTAAAACAAGCAATTCATGCTTCAAGTTTATAACATATCATATTGGCCACAAGTGATACAATCAACATAAGATCCACACATGGACTTTTAAACACCATTGTGATCTTACAATTCTCAAGGACCACACATGGACTTTTAAACACCATTGTGTCCTTAGCACAAGAATCATCCATGGACTTTTAAACACCATGATGTTCTTACAATTCACAAGGACCACACAAGGACTTTTAACCACCTTTGTGTCCTTAACAAGAAACACCCATGGACTTTTAACCACCATGGTGTTCTTAAATAAACAAGGCTCACACAAGGACTTTTAACCACCTTTGTGACCTTAACCAAAAACCAACCATGGAATTTTAACCACCATGTTGTTCTTAAAATACACAAGATTCACACAAGGACTTTTAACCACCTTTGTGATCTTAACCAAGAACCAACCATGGAATTTTAACCACCATGTTGTTCTTAAAACAAGAACCACCTATGGACTTTTAACCACCATAGTGTTCTTAATCATTCTCAAAACATCACTTGCCAATATGCATCATTTAACAACAACATTCCACTGTTTTAAAGCATTTATCAAGCCATAAACATCATGCATCATTAAGCATTAAAACCACATTGAACAATGTTCAAAAACAAGGATCTCTTACCTTGAACATCCTTCAACACATGGCTTATAAAATCAGCAAATAACATGCTAGAATATGCTTTCAAAACAGAATTTAAGACATGAAACAAATCACATTGCATTCAACCAACCATGGTTCATCATCAAGAGAGTTTTACCGAAAACTTACTCTTGAGCTTAGCTAAGTTGCTTAGACTTAAACTAAGCTCCCAAACCTTCAAAACATTGTTTTCCAAGCCGAAAACCAAAATCCACTCACCGATTCCGTTTCGCCACTTGCCGAAACACCAATCAAGCTTCCGGATCACCACCACAAGGATCCAAAGATGACTCCCCTGTTTTAAACACATCAAAGCAGAGGATTAATGCATCATCATGCATTAATATCTTCAATGAAAGCACCTAAACTCGCTGCTCTCAACAACACTCCCATTTTGGCTACCAAACACAACCGAAATCACCTCCAAACAACTCCACAACACTACCCAGCCATGATCCATCAATTCTAAACATTCATAAACCTCAATTAACATTCAAAAAGGATCTAACCACGTCCTTATACCTCCAGCTATAACAAATCATCAAGATCACTCCAAAAACAACCAAGATCTCAAGCAAAACTTAGGAAAATCAACCTATTCAGGATTGCATTGATTAAACCTCAATTTCTCATCAATTAAACATCCATATAACATAAAAAAGACACCTCAAAACAGTGTCCAATCAGATCATACGAATTTTATCAAAAATCAATCAAATCTTGCATTTAAAAGCCAAGATCAAGAATACAATTGTAAAACCTTTAATAAAACACAAATCAAGGATTGAGAACTTGGGAATTTCAGTAAAGAACTGAGAATTTAGAGGAGAAGGACGTTCATACCTCTAAACTTGAGTTTCTCCCTTTTTGGAACCAAGATTCTTGAAAATCCAAATAGCAAATGATAAGCTTTTGTTGAAGAGATGATTAGAGATCAAAATAAGATTGAAATCTCATATTTGGATGTCAAAATCAGAGGGAAAATGTGCTGGACAATGTGTTTGGTTTGAGAGAAAATATGAGAGAAAAGGAAAATGGGAATTTGGAAAAGTTAGTTGAAAATGCCAAAAATATCTTTCCCTCCCTTTTACTTTTAATTAAAATCATTAATTAAACCTTTAATATTTAAGAAAAATCTGGAGAAACTCCTATTGGGTAAATAGCTCCTTAAAGATTCAAAGTTTCAATCCTTTTTAAAATAGTCGCACAGTTTTCGAAAATTACATTTTGGTCACTAACCAAAATGTCACACTTCCAAACCTTATTTTGTAAAATTGATTTCACCATTCTCTTATATATAATAAAAGAGGATTTTAAGACATTTTTCCATATTTTTAATGCAACCCGAACTAGGCTTTCCTAAATTCACCCTTTTATATTCGAATCGCACTCCGACATAACCGGTCAAAACCCAAAACTTCTAAGCCCAAATTTGGGGCGTTACAGGCCGACATCGATACCAAGTTGGATAGTAACTTCAGTGACTAAAAAGGTATCGATACGCCTCCCCGCGTATCGAAACGTGTGGCCTGGAGCAAGAAGGTCGTATCGTTACAGGTCTAACCGTATCGATACCCCTACTCTGCAATTCCTCAATTCCAAACTTGGTAACCTCACATACGATTCTAGATGCACTTTTGGACACTCCTAAGCATATACAAACATACATACATCAAACCACAATCGGGATTTAGCTTACAAGGCATTGAATCTAACATGGATCATACATCAAGACCTCGTGCAATTTCACAAAGAAGCATACTTAGCAAGCATAAGGAATCATGCACAAGGTAGTCAAGCATAAAGCATACATAGGCCAACAACATACATGTTTAGGCATGTACAAATAAACGACACGAGAATCATAGGCCACAATCCAAGAAGCAAGCACATCACAACATGAATTTAACATATTCAAACATAATCTCCTAAGGAGTTTGACCCCAACTCCCAAAACTCTATACCCCATTGTCTAGGCATTATTACAAAAGCAAACCATACTTAAACTTGCTTGAGAACTCCAAAAACTTCTCCCTCGCCCGCTCGCCTCCCGAACTCTAACGATCTGCATGTTGGAAACAAAAAGAGCATAAGCCAACTAGCTTAGTGAGAGAGGCTCTACAATTCATAACATGCAGTTTTCCAAAACACGATTTATATGCAAGAAAGCAATGGATGCACAAGGGTCTATCTCAACCACAACACATGGTTTGCACAAGTACAACCAACATACACGTACGGTGGGACTACACATCACTGTTTCGACTAGTGGATTTCCAATGGGACTACACATCAAAGTACTACCCTACTAGTCACTACCGGTGGGACTACACATCACCGTAGTTTAGACCCCATCACGTGAGGCATGAACTCAACACGACTACAACATTAACAACTTAAAATGCATTCAATAATCACAACGTATACACAATCAACATATCACAATTACATGAGAGTAGAAAGGCTTATACACGGGTTTAGGTGACCTCTCAAGGTTCCACCAAAACCCAAAAGAATCCATATCGAGCTCAATGTAAAAACCAATAATTCTACTCACTGTTGTTACCCAAGAGAAGATCGAAGACCAAGCTCAAGACTCCGAAATCCCCGGATTTGTCCCCAAAGCTCCTCCAACCAAATTTCTCGTTTCTAAACATTCCAACACCAAGCAAACAATCCCAAATCAGTCCATATTCTAAAATAATCAACCCGAATTACATACCAAGCACAAGGCATCAATTTTTCCATTGAAAACAAGCTCAAAATTCCAAAATCCGAGCATCCCTTAAGCACCCCTCAAAACCATTGATTTCAACCCTCAAATTACTCCCTAAAGCCTTAAAAAAAATACTTACATACACCCTAACCATCAACCCTCAAGATTCCACCTAAAACACCCCCAAAACTCAACTTAAACCTCCCAAAACCCCATTTCGGGAATCACCCCAAACCTTGTAAAAATCATACCCATTGGACCCCTTTGGACTCAAAACAACTCATATAACATTTATAAATCGAAAACCTAAGTTAAGGATGTTAAAAATGAAACTTTTAATCAAAATTTCAAAACACCCAAATTACTAAAATCATGAGTTTTCTAGAAAATAAAGGTATGTGCTAGTAGAGGATAATGAGAGCAAGTCAAAAACGACCTCACCTTTGAAAAACCTTCAAGAATGGGTGAGTTATGAAATGGAATAGTAACAAGGGGAGATGGTTTCTTTTTGTCGATGGAATGAATAGTAGAGGGGAAGAAGATGACTAAAAAACATTATTTAGGTTGGTTTAAAATTAAAGGTCCAAATACCTAAATGCCCTTAATGAAAAAGGAAAACCACAATAGGTGCCACCCATGGCCATGTGGGCTTGTTTAAAAATATGGTCCAACTTAATTTTATTTGTCTTAAAACCCGAGGCCCAAGCCATTATTTTATTATTTAAAATTTGGAACTGAAACCTGAACTATTTTTAAATTATTAATTTCACCTGACCCCCGAACCCGGGTGTTACAAATCTCCCCTACTTAAGTAATTTCGTCCTCGAAATTTACCTGACGGAAATTGCTCAAGCATGTCAGCTTTCCTCTCCCACGTGGCTTCCTCCACACCTCTATGTCTCCTTAAGACTTTGACCAACTCTATAGTCTTGCCACGCAACACCTTGATATCAGAAGCAAGTATCTCAACTGGTTCCTCATTGTAAGACAAGTCCGGATTTAACTCTATTTCTTCCACTGGCATAACATGGGACGGATCCGATCTATACCTCCTAAGCATCGACACATGAAATACATCATGAATCTTCTCTATCTCAACTGGGAGTCTCAATCTATATGCAACCGGACCAATTCTTTTAACTATCTCATAAGGCCCTATGTACCTTGGGCTCAGCTTGCCCTTCCTCCCAAACCTCATCACCTTCTTCCAAGGTGAGACCTTCAAGAACACTTTATCCCCCACGGAGTATTATACATCCTTCCTCTTTAAGTCGGCATAGGACTTTTGTCGATCCGAAGCTGCTTTCAAGCGATAATATATCAACTTCACCTTCTCGGTGGTTCCTTTAAACAATTCGGGCATCGGCACAAGTTTCTGTCCGGTCTGGGCCCAACAAATCGGGGTCCTACACTTCCTACCATACAAGGCCTCATAGGGAGCCATCTGAATGCTCGACTGAAAGCTGTTGTTATACGCAAACTCCACTAATGGTAGGTGTTTCTCCCATGACCCCTGAAAGTCAATGATACAACACCTCAACATATCCTCCAATATCTGAATTACCCTCTCAGACTGCCCATCTGACTGTGGATGATACGAAGTGCTGAAGTTCAACCAAGTGCCCAAGGCTAGATGCGAACACTCCCAAAATCTAGAGGTAAATATCGGATCTCGATCTGACACAACCGACTTCGGTACCCCATGTAGTATGAACCAGTATGAAATGAGCACACTTGGTGAATCTATCTACAATCACCCACACTGAATTTTTCTTCGTAGGGGTCAACGGAAGTCCTGACACAAGGTCCATAGTGATTCATTCCCACTTCCACTTCGGAATTTTCAACGGTTACAACAACCTTGAGGGAAACTGGTGTTCAACCTTGACTCTCTAACAAACCATGCATCTACTTACGAACTCGGCTACATCCTTTTTCAAACCAACCCAATAATAATCTTCCTTCAATCCTCGATACATCTTCGTGCTACCCGGATGCATAGCAAAAGGACTATTGTGAGCCTCACTCAAGATCGTACACCTCAACTCGGCATCCTCTGGAACCACTATCCTATCCTTGAAACATAGGATCTCATTCTCTCCAAAACAATACTCGGTAGGCCTATCTTCGGCTATGTCTTGCACGTGAGGTGCCAAGGACTCATCTCGCAACTACTTCTCACGGATCAACTAAATCAATGATGGCTTAGCTTGAAGCTCGACCACTAACCCACCATCCGTAGACACACTCAACCTTGCAAATATCGCTCGCAACTCAACGGCCACCTTCCTACTTAAGGCATCAACCACCACATTTTCCTTGCCCGGATGATACTCTATGGTAAGGTCATAATCCTTAAGGAGCTCTAACCACCTTCGCTGTCTAAGGTTCAACTCCCTTTGAGACATCAAATATTTCAAACTCTTGTGGTCGGTGTACACAGTGCACTTCTCACCATAAAGATGGTGTCTCCAAATTTTCAACGCGAACACCACTGCAGCCAAATCTATGTCATGTGTGGGGTAATTCTTCTCATGGACCTTCAACTGTCGTGAAGCATATGCCACTACCTTACCTTCTTGCATAAGCACACAACCTAGCCCCACGTAAGATGCATCACTATAAATCACAAACTCTCTCCCGGCTCGGGCTGAATCAAAATAGGAGCTTCGGTCAAAGCTTTCTTCAATTTCTCAAACGCTTATTGTCTCGCATCTGACCATTCATACGGAACATTCTTCTGTAGTAACTTGGTCAACGGAGCCACTATCCTCGAGAACCCCTCAACAAACCTTCTATAGTATCCCGCCAAGCCTAGGAAACTATGTATTTCTGTCACTGATTTCGGTTGCTTCCAATTCACAATGGCTTCAATCTTCTTGGGATCTACACTAATCCCACTAGCTGAGATCACGTGACCAAGGAAGACCACCTCTCTAATCCAAAACTCACACTTACTTAGCTTGGCATACAACTGATTCTCAAGTAGGGTCTGAAGCACTAACCTTAAGTGTTCATCGTGCTCCTCTTCGGTCCTAGAGTACACTAGGATGTCATCAATAAACACTACCACAAACCTGTCCAAGAACTTATGAAACACCCGGTTCATCATATCCATAAAGGCTGCTGGAGCGTTGGTCAACCCAAAAGGCATCACCAAAAACTCATAATGCCCGTAAGGTGTACGAAAAGTTGTCTTCGGTATGTCCACATCCTTTACCTTTAAATGATAATACCCAAACCTTAAGTCAATCTTTGAAAACACGGATGCACCCCTCAACTGGTCTAGCAAGTCATTTATCCTTGGCAAGGGATATTTGTTTTTCACTGTCACCTTATTCAACTGTCTATAGTCTATGCACATTCTCATGCTACCATCCTTCTTTTTCACAAACAAAACCGGAGCACCCCACGGGGAAACACTAGGCCTAATAAAGCCTCTGTTAGTCAACTCCTGAAGCTGTGTATTCAACTCTTTCAACTCTTTCGGTGCCATTCTATACGGAGCAATCGACACTAGTGCAGAATCAGAATATGTCTCAATAGCAAACTCAACTGTTCTATATGAAGGCAAGCCTGATAGCTCTTCCGGAAAAACACTCGGAAAGTCACATACAGTCCTGATGTCCTTAGGCCTCACCTCACTCATATCCGGGTTCATTACGTAAGCCAAGTAAGCCTAGCACCCCGAACCCAACAACCTCTGAGCTTCCAAAGCCGAAACCACATTGGACAAAAACTTGACATTCTCCCCAACTACCACAACCTCAAAGTCATCGGTAAGCCTCAAAGAGACCCTCTTAGTCTCGAAGTCAACCCTAGCTCTATGCTCTACAAGCCAATCCATGCCCAAAATCACATCAAAGCCATAAAAGGGTAGCTCCATCATGTCGATCGGAAATACGTGGCCCTGAATCATCAAGGGACACCTCCTATACACTTTTCTAACTACCACTGTATCACCAAAAGAGCTAGTGACATTTACACCTACCTCTAGCCAATCACAAGGCAATCCTAATGACTTTGCATGCTCGCCCAAAATATATGAATGCGTTGACCCCGAATCTATTAGAGAAAGCAAATTCAAAGATTGTAATGTGAAATTACCTGCAATGACATCAGTGTCATTCCCAACCTATCGCTGAGCGTACACCCTAGCCGGTACTCCACCCTCGGGCTGGACTGCTACCACATGAGCCAAGTTCCTCTGACCCTCATTCCTCGGCTAGAAGTTCCCACGGCTGCGCCCACGACCTCTCTGATGCTCAAAACCCCTCACGGGAGCCGGTCCTTCTCTAACTCGGTGTGGACAATCACGCCTCAAATGGTCTCGGGAGCTAAAGTTCCAGCACACCCCAAACATACCCATGCACTCACCTGGGTGGCGTCTCCCGCACCTAGTGCACTCCGAAATGTGCCCAACGGCCCCTTGGCCCTGACGACCCTGACCATGGTTACCACCCCTAGGCCTCGTATCTGGCTGGTACCTCCTATCCTTATGCCTCTTGGCATGATCTCTATCCCAGTTTGCATGTCTCTTCCCGGAGTCAGACCCACCAGCACGTGCTCTAGAGCTCAAGTTCTGCTCTATATCATTGGCTCTAGAAACCAAGACATCAAACTCAGTGTAATCGAAGGCCAACATGTAGGTCTTCACATCGGTAGTCAACCCATATCTGAAACGTTCACATCGCTCCTTCTCATCCTGAATCAACTCTGGCGCGTACTGGCTCAATCTCACAAACTGGATCTCATACTCAGACACGGTCCTATTGCCTTGAACCAAAGCCATGAACTCCCTTTTCTTTTCATCTAAGTACCGAACCCTGAGGTACTTCCTCTTGAAGGCATTCCTGAAAAACTCCCATGTGATATCCGCCTCGGCCATACCGGAAATAATAGTGGTCCACCAAGTATAAGCGTCTCCCTGAAGCAATGAGACTATGCATCCTAACTTACGGGCATCCAAACACTCCATCTGACCCAAGATGAGAGTAGTGCTCTCAAGCCACCCTTCCAAACCCTCCGGAGACAACCCACGAAACTCAATTGCCCCCAGATTACGAAGCCTCTCTAGGGGTAATCTTGTCCCCGCACCCTGAGGTGGTGGTGCAGCTTGCATACCGGCCAAAGCTGTCTGAAAAGCTCCGGCTATAGTCTGAATCAAATGAGCCACATCTGGACCTGCCTGACCTTGGCCCACTTGAGCCCCATTACCTCCCACATTAGCCTCGGCCTGAGGCCCATTACCATCACCTCCGACGTTCCCTCCATTACCATCGGGAGCATTAAGAGCAGGAGGCGCGTTCTCGGGTGCCTGGTCACCCGCCCTAGGTCGTCCCCTCGGTCTTACCATAGCAATTAAAGTAATCTAAAACAACAAACACACAACAACAAAGAAACGTTAGGTTAGCAAGAGGCAAAGGACTCCGGTTCTCAAGCTCTTTAAACCAAACAATTTCCCCTTTTTATTTTGACAACAATGCCTAACAATAGGGACTCGAACCAACACTCAAACAACAACAAGGTCACTATAGCATGCATTCATACACCGTGCTAGAGACAAAATTTAGACATTCATGACAAAACACTCATAATACCTTAACTCACCTCACTTACCTGCCCGAGGTCTCAGAAACCTCAGGCTCTAATACCAATAAATGTAACCCTCTCGTTCCGATCTGGCCAGATGACCGGTCCGAATGGGCTACACGGGGAAAACCGAAGTGAAACCCGTTAAGGCTCCCCTTCGGTTAGCAACACTATTTTTTTCTTTCATTTTAATCTTGTCTAGAGGAGTATTAAAGTCCTAAGTGATCAAACAGCGGAACAGCATCCACGAAACAATCAAACGAACCCATCACAACATTTACAACCCAATTTTAAACTTAACTGCAGGCGGTATCGATACACATAAGGGGTGTATCGATACGCCTTGACTAGGTCAAAAGGTCTGAGTCAACCCGTGGAGACCGTATCGATACGCCTAAAGAGTGTATCGATACTCTCCCCAACGGTCAACGCTAAGAAGACCATATCGGTACGCCAGAGGCTGGCATCGATACCATGTTGCACAATAACTTAAGTGACCAAAAAGGTATCGATACGCCTCCCCGCGTATCGAAACGTGTGGCATGGAACAAGAAGGCCGTATCGATACAGGTCTAATCGTATCGATACCCCTACTCTGCAATTCCTCAATTCCGAACTTGGTAACCTCACATACGATTCTAGATGCACTTTTGGACACTCCTAAGCACATACAAACATACATACATCAAACCACAATCGGGATTTAGCTTACAAGGCATTGAATCTAACATGGATCATACATCAAGACTTCGTGCAATTTCACAAAGAAGCATACTTAGCAAGCATAAGGCATCATGCACAAGGTAGTCAAGAATAAAGCATACATAGGCCAACAACATACATGTTTAGGCATGTACAAATAAACGACACGAGAATCATAGGCCACAATCCAAGAAGCAAGCACATCACAACATGAATTTAACATATTCAAACATAATCTCCTAAGGAGTTTGACCCCAACTCCCAAAACTCTATACCCCATTGTCTAGGCATTATTACAAAAGCAAACCATACTTAAACTTGCTTGAGAACTCCAAAAACTCCTCCCTCGCCCGCTCGCCTCCCGAACTCTAACGATCTGCACGTTGGAAACAAAAAGAGCATAAGCCAACTAGCTTAGTGAGAGAGGCTCTACAATCATAACATGTAGTTTTCCAAAACACGATTTATATGCAAGAATGCAATGGATGCACAAGGGTCTATTTCAGCCACAACACATGGTTTGCACAAGCACAACCAACATACACGTACGGTGGGACTACACATCACCGTTTCGACTACTGGATTTCCAATGGGACTACACATCAAAGTACTACCCTACTAGTCACTACCGGTGGGACTACACATCACCGTAGTTTAGACCACCATCACGTGAGGCATGAACTCAACACGACTACAACATTAACAACTTAAAATGCATTCAATAATCACAACATATACACAATCAACATATCACAACTACATGAGAGTGGAGAGGCTTACACACGGGTTTAGGTGACCTCTCAAGGTTCCACCCAAACCCCAAAAGAATCCATATCGAGCTCAATGTAAAAACCAATAATTCTACTCACTGTTGCTACCCAAGAGAAGATCGAAGACCAAGCTCAAGACTCCGAAATCCCCGGATTTGTCCCTGAAGCTCCTCCAACCAAATTTCTCGTTTCTAAACATTCCAACACCAAGCAAACAATCTCAAATCAGTCCATGTTCTAAAATAATCAACCCGGATTACATACCAAGCACAAGACATCAATTTTTCCATTGAAAACAAGCTCAAAATTCCAAAATCCGAGCAGCCCTTAAGCACCCCTCAAAACCATTGATTTCAACCCTCAAATTACTCCCTAAAGCCTTCAACACAATACTTACATACACCCTAACCATCAGCCCTCAAGATTCCACCTAAAACACCCCCAAAACTCAACTTAAACCTCCCAAAAACCTCCCCAAAACCCCATTTCGGGAATCACCCCAAACCTTGTAAAATCATACCCATTGGACCCCTTTGGACTCAAAACAACTCATATAACATTTATAAATCGAAAACCTAAGTTAAGGATGTTAAAATGACATTTTTAATCAAAATTTCAAAAAACATCCAAATTACTAAAATCATGAGTTTTCTAGAAAATAAAGGTATGTGCTAGTAGAGGATAATAAGAGCAAGTCAAAAACGACCTCACCTTTGAAAAACCTTCAAGAATGGGTGAGTTATGAAATGGAATAGTAACAAGGGGAGAGGGTTTCTTTTTGTCGATGAAATGGATAGTAGAAGGGAAGAAAATGACTAAAAAAACATTATTTAGGTTGGTTTAAAATTAAAGGTCCAAAGACCTAAATGCCCTTAATGGAAAAGGAAAACCACAATAGGTGCCACTCATGGCCATGTGGGCTTGTTTAAAAATATGGTCCAACTTAATTTTATTTGTCTTAAAACCCGAGGCCCAAGCCATCATTTTATTATTTAAAATTTGGAACCGAAACCCGAACTATTTTTAAATTATTAATTTCACCCGACCCCCGAACCCGGGTGTTACAGCTCTGATACCAATTGTTGAGTTGATCAATCGATTGCAAATGGCTAAGATGGGGTGACTTGGCGATTAAAATTTGAAGGGAGAAAATGAATGAATGAAAAATTGGACACAAGGCAATTTATAGTGGTTCAAGTTCCTAAATGAACTCTACCTCTATTACCTTAGCTCCCACTAAGGATTTTCAATCAATCCACTAATTGATTCTTCCCCTTTTCTTAGATGAGGAGGAAACCTTACAAGACCGATTAAGCTTTCTACTCAAAGCTTAATCCAACTCACTCTTTACAAAGAAGAAGTTTGGTAAACCTTACACTTACCTCTAAAAGGTTGATGTTTACCCAAATACAATTAATCAAACCCCAAACTCTCAATAAAATTTACAATAAAAGACTCAATTGAGTTGGGTACAAAGATTTGACTCTAAAATGCTCAAGGTACAATAACCAATAGTTCGATAGCAATAGTTTCATAGAAATGATTCAATAACAATAGCTCAATAATCATATAGTCATAGCGATAGGTAATAGCAATAAACACATGTCAATGACTCAACGATAAAGAACATATTTCAATATTTTGGTAACTATATGCAATGATCAATACTCAATACCCTACTTACTTTTTCTTACCAACAAAGCTTTCAATGATGTTTATGTAAAATCCCTCAACACAATGGTTAATCTCACAATAAACAATAATCAATGATTCGAGGTGGCACCTAGCCAACTCTCGAGACTCTGACTACACTCACCTTGATATTAAGGCTCTTAGATAATGATTCCTTTATTCCTAGCCTTTGTTGGAGATGATGATTTAGTCTTTTCCAATTCTTGAGCTAGGAAGAACAGTAAAGGATTATTAGGATTAATAGGACAATATTCAAATCCCATGCTTAAAAGGTTTACTTATGGTTTATAGCTCGAGATCGAATCTCCAAAGATTCACGAAATTAACAATTGATTTGGGAGTTTTACTTACCCAACTGGTAGCTATAAAATAAGACTTTTGAATCAAAGAAAACTTAAGCTTATGAAGTCCAAATAGGGAGGTGTATGCTTAAGCTTGATGGAGAAGATGACAATGGTGGTGCTTCTTATTTTCTTTAAACAAAAGATGAGTTTGGTCTCGGTGGAACTCAAAACAAAGGATATGAGTTTTTCTCTTTATTCATTTAAGGAAACTATAACCTTTATTATTTACCACCTCACCAAGGACCAATAGAAAGGTTTCCCTTGACCAAGGGTAAGCTTAAACTATTCTTTTCTAACATTTCTTATCTACACTAGTCATAAAAATGACTATAAGTCATCCTTCTGGGTTACTTCCACGTGGGGAGGGGCAACTATAAGTAGGTGAGTCATCACCAAGCCTCAATCTTGGCAATTTGGGCACAACATTTAATTTTTGCAAGGACCTGTTTTGAAACATGTGAAGCTATATCGAAACGTCTAAGAAAAAGTCCAAAAGTTAGTTAAACTTGTTAGAACTATATCAGAACGCTCTATAGTTGTTTCAAAATGGTTTGCCTAGCCAGTTTTGGTACAAGTCCTATGCATCGAAACACCTAGTTCAAAAAAATATTTTAAGAATTTTCAAGGAGGTCCTTAACTAATAATAAGTTCATTTAGGGTCCCTTAATAATGTAATCTATAATTAAGACAGTAAAGACACGACATTTGAGCATGTTAATATCAATATTCTGATCACCGAAACCCAATTCTGACTAGCTCGATTTTTGGGATGTTACAGGTGTATCGGTACACATTGGCATTTTTTGTTAGTTTGAGTGTGAAACACTTAGAGAATTTTGGGGTTTAAAGTTTTTTACTTAGAAACAAATTTAGGTTCAAAATCTTTGTCATTTTGTGAGACTTTTGAGTAATTAAAAATTTATTTACTTTTACAATTTGGTCCTTAAACATTTTGTTATATCAAAATCAAATATAGGTTTTACAATATTTAATCTTGATTTTCATCCCTAGATTTATGTTTTAGTTACCGTTTCAACCCCTACAAAGTTGTAATTCGATTTACAACTTGTGTAGTTAAAGTGATTAGAGAATCTTCCAAGGAGCAAGGGAAGACGAAAGCTTGAGGATTGAGAGCAAGAAGCCCGTTTTCAGCTGTGGGAGTAAAGTTAGTACACATGTAACTCTTTTGTTTCATGCACATCCTAAGGATGATGCCTTGTTGCTTAGATTTGGTGTTTATGATTATTTGGGGTGCTTTTGGGTGGGTGAGACACTTAAATGGTGTTAATAATGCGTAAAAATAGTAGTAAATCACCCTAAATAACTCCTATAAGATGTAAGATCGAGTTAAGGTGTCGTTGGTTGTGATTTGGGAGCTATGTGGATGATTTCTTGAGCCTAGGAAGCCTTTTCAGGGCTTCAGTTCTGGTACGCGAGGAGCCCGTATCGGTACCCTAGTGTCCTAGGTTGAAGAACACCACTCAAGGCAACATCGATATGGGTCAACCCGTACTAGTATGCGCAGGCTTTGGAAAATTGCATTGAGCTATTTTGGTATCGGTACGTAGGAGAGTACCGGTACCCAGGGTATCATACCTGTATGCGAGGGCCAGTACCGGTACCAACTGGCATTCTGCTAAAAAATGTTGAGTTTGAGCCAAGGGGACTGAAAAATTATAGTATATGGTTTAATGGTCTTCTAATGAGATAATATGAGTTATAAAATATAGAATTGGGATTCTACCCCTTCGTCGAACATAATGTTTAACAACTCGGTAAACTTAATTGGGTGACTTGTTAATAATAGGAACCAAAGGGTTATGATAATCATGATGATGTTGTGATGTGATGTGTGGACACTTATTTGGTCGAGTCACCTTTGGTTGATGGGATCCAGATACCCAAAGAGTGTGTTGCAACACCATGAGATGAGACACTGAATGTACATTCTCGAGGTTGTGTGACACCGGGCCTCATTCAAAGATACCGGGGGAGATCTTGAGTATGAGTGTATGTTCCCGAGGTTGTGTGACACCGGACCTCACTCCAAATTTGTGGTATGATGCTTATGATTGTTGTGTGAGATCTGATGCATCCATTGATTATTTTGCTATGTGTTTAAGCGACTAGAGGTAGCGTCGAATGTTGATGTATATGACATTTCATCATTTCTAGCAACATGCTCATAATTATGATTTGCATGAAGCATGGTAGAGTGGAAGTGTATCCACTAAGCTTATTAGCTCAACGTTCAGAATTGTTGTTTCCGTTCGCAAGTTAGTAGGTTAGGTTTGGCACGTTCCTTTGTAGGAGCACCATCAGAGTAGGATTTCAGCTTCGTTTCATCAGAGTACAACACTTAAATTTATTTGAGCTATGTATTTGTAGGACTATGTGGTTTTGTATTGTAACTCATATTTTAGATTTTAATGTGAGTCGAATGCTTTATGATATAATTTTAAATGGAGCTCCTTGTAAACGTTTTCAAAAATTTATCTATGTTTAAGTCCCAATGTGACATACTATATGGTTTTATGGAAATATGAATTGTGGATTGAGCTAAACTAGGTTGGAATTTTATGGTAGCGAGTTGAGCTTGAGGCCCAATGTGATATCCGGATTAAGGGTGTTACATAATGCATTCTTAGGTATAGACTTTGATGTGTTTTATTTTCATCCGATCGAGATATGAATTTAATTCAACTGAAAAATAAAATAAAAGGCTACAAATTATTAGGCTTATTAGTTATTACTGCAATTTTAAGAGGCAAGGCAATGAGTTATTATTGAAAAAATAAAATAAAAGGTTACAATCTAATGTTAACTTCCTTTTCTAGAATTATTGAATTCTATTGGGTCCTAAAATTGTTAAATGATATTATTATTAATTTTTGAAATTTATAGTTTTATGGTGTTTTTTTTTTTAAATTATGATTTAAAAATAATAATAAATCGAGTACTCTGTGACTCAATTAACAAGTATCGGATTTTGATAGATCGAATATGAGTCACTTTTTTAATATTCGAAAAATTGGATATCCGATTATGAACACCCTTATTATATCCGTGAGTATAGGGTGCGACACCTTAATTTTAAGCTAAAACCGGCACAACTAAAATGTTAGAAAATACGAAACCTAAAATGTTACTCAAAATACTTTTTCATGACAAGTTTCGAAACATGTCTATGAGTTTCAAAACTTACCACCAACCTAAAATGTTATAAAAAATATAACATTTTAGATAGCAACTTGAAATGATAACAAATATTTTTTCACCATAATTTTCGACACTTGTCTTTGAATATCGAAACTTGCCACCAACTTAAAATAATATAAAAAAATATAATATTTCAATTGCGTGGATAACATTTTATGTTATGTATTTCTAACATTTTTATTGTGTCTCTCTTTAAGCCATAAATTAGGTTGATATAGACTCACCCTACTTATACAACCTAAGTGTTGGAGTAGTTCTAGGGTGAGGCCCCTAGGGTGTATCTAAAATAAGGCGAACTTTTACACAAATTTTTATCTAATATTTAATTTTACACAAAATTTTACCTAATCATAACATAAAAATTTATGTAATTACACAAAATTTTATCTAATATAAAATCAACACAAATTTTTATTCAATTAATAAGAAAATCAGTTATATCAAAAATCCTCATTTAATCCTCGTACACCGCCGCAACTTAGCCTTGCTCCTAAGTGTTGCGTTACCTACACGATGGGGCATTCTCTTATAGTCTTATAGGATCCATTTGTTTAACTCTAAAATTGCGCCAAAAGAACAAAATCCCTACTCCGTCCTCCTATAAAACGCAAAACCGCCCTGAAGCCTTAGGAAGAAGTCACCTCCAACGCGCTTTTGTACTTTTTATTTTCTCGAAAGAAATATTAAACTGATGGAGGCTTTCCGCCTAGCGCCACCTCAGCCGCCACTACTCCGCGGCCGCTCAGAGATGGTGCTACGTACATCATTTACTGGGCCCCACATTACAAAGAAATGTATCCCCCCGTGTATCAGGGCCTCTGTATCGAAACCGACGGCTGAGATCTCTTCTCCGACCGAAGACTCCGTCCCTTCCTCGTCGTCGCCTACTTTTTTGGTAGCTCCTCCTTCGCGGCCGAAGGTGTCTGCTAATTCCCTGCAATATCCGTCAGGGTACTTAGGTGCGGTGCCGGAACGTTCAATAGACGAAGGAAACGGCGACGCGATGAATGCGATGGGGTATTTAACGAATATATTGTCGTCCAAAGTTTATGATGTGGCGATAGAGTCACCGTTGCAATTGGCGACTAAGTTGTCTGAACGATTGGGTAATCAAGTTTGGCTCAAGAGAGAAGATTTACAGCCGGTAAGAAAACTTTCCACTTCTTTACAGGATGGAATTGGAACCTTTTTGGGTATTATTTAATGATTTCAATGTTTTAGATATTATTTGGTTGCAATCTATATGTTTATTGAAATGTGATGACTTCTTTATCTTTATGTGTTTTCGATTTTTCATTTAGAATGACTTCGCTTCTATGATTGATCGGGTCTTGAGAGATTAGAGCATGTTGTATTCTATGATTTTGCTATTGCTTTACTTATTTTAAGCCTAATGGAGTCCTTATTTCAAGCGTGGATTACGGCCTTCTGTTTTTAATTTATGTGCCCTGAGATACTTGGTGTTATGAGTAAATATTCACATTTTTACTTGAATTTTAGTTTCTATTGTTGGTATCCGTTAATGAATTGCCAAAATGGAAACACTTTCCTTTTCTAGTTCATTAGTAATTTGAAATAGACACCTGACATATTTTTGCAGTGCATTATTTTCCATATTCTGATAAAAGTGTTTGCCTGTTTGATGTTTGGCATTTTCAGGTATTCTCGTTTAAGCTTCGTGGAGCTTATAATATGATGGCTAAGCTTCCAAAGGGGCAGTTAGAAAAAGGGGTTATTTGCTCATCAGCAGGAAATCATGCCCAAGGAGTTGCATTAGCTGCCAAGGAGCTTGGTTGCAATGCTGTTATTGCTATGCCTGTTACCACTCCTGAAATTAAGGTACTCGTTTGCTATGTTGCACTGATACACGGATATAGGTGCAGAAACTGGGACTAGAAATGGCAATTTCCAAAATTACAGCGTACGAGTACGGCAAAGATACATCAAATATAAAATAAATTTTAATTCTAAAAAATGTAAAAATAAAAAGTCATAAAAATCACGTGGACAAAAAAAAAGGTGGGAGAATAGAAGAAAAAAATAGGGAGATCCAAGTATGTCCCCGGTACGGGGATGTATACCTTAGCTTCATAGTAGTTGTTTGTGACGTTTCTTGTATCAATTGTGCCAGTCGCTGGTTTCTTAATTTGAATGGTGGGTTTCATGTTTTGCAGTGGCAATCTGTTGAGAGGTTGGGTGCTACTGTTGTTCTTGTTGGAGATTCATATGATGAGGCACAAGCATATGCTAAGAAACGGGCCAAAGAAGAAAGTCGAACATTTATACCCCCCTTTGACCATCCAGATGTTATCATGGGACAGGGAACCGTTGGGATGGAGATTGTGCGCCAAATGCAAGGTCCATTGCATGCAATCTTCGTACCTGTTGGTGGTGGGGGGCTTATAGCTGGCATTGCTGCCTACGCCAAGAGGGTTTCCCCGGAGGTATATGGTTTCTTCTTATAAACATTGCTATTGCATAATATCGTGTGGGAGCTTAGAGTTCTTTAATTATTATTAGATAAAAAGTACTTGCCACTTCATCATATTCGGTTTCTTATTCTGCATCAATTAGTGTGTTTTTCACAGAATGGTTTAGAACGTAGTTTTTGCTATTTTGTTTGAATCATATTTTGTGCTTGTTCCTTGCTGTATGACTTTAATATATCTACATCACTTGTTACATTACTATCCAGGTGAAGATTATTGGAGTGGAGCCTTCTGATGCAAATGCGATGGCATTGTCACTACATCATGGTGAAAGAGTGATGTTGGACAAAGTTGGAGGATTTGCAGATGGAGTAGCTGTTAAGGAGGTTGGTGAAGAAACCTTCCGTCTATGTAAAGAATTGGTTGATGGTGTTGTTCTTGTAAGCCGTGATGCGATATGTGCCTCCATAAAGGTATGATGTCCATGTCCCAAAGTTAAAATTGATTTGCTTTGGTTGATATCATTTTTTTGTCTCAATTGTTAGATGATAAAACAACACAATCAGTTATAACAGCTTAAGTTTCTCAAACTTTATTTTAGTACTTATCAAATGGATTGCTGACATGACAATACATGAAATCGTAATTTGAGACAAAGTGTCTAGTTTTAAGTTCAAATGTAGTGTACCTTTGGTTTAATTTGGATTCTAGATGTTGTGTTTTGGGAATCGGGATTTTCCTTTGGTTCTTCTTGTGAAGGTAACCTGGTCTTTGGTTAGTTCCATCATATTTTGTGTGTTCAACTTGAATTATTCAATTCTAAATACAGTTTGCTGATGTACCATTTCCCTTTTTGGGATGCAAAATTGTTTTTCTTTCCTTGTTTCTCTTTTGTCCGTTATGACGGTTTTTGTTGGGTGAGTGATGGTCTTCAATATTCATTTAATTAAGACATCTTTGATTGAATGGTCAGGATTGACTGCTGTAGTGTTCATGTTATAGGACATGTTTGAAGAGAAGAGGAGCATTTTAGAACCAGCAGGCGCCCTAGCGCTTGCAGGAGCTGAAGCATATTGCAAATATTATGGCTTGAAGGGAAAGAAGATTGTGGCAATAACTAGTGGTGCAAACATGAATTTTGATAAGCTTCGAGTGGTTACCGAACTAGCTAATGTGGGTAGACAACAGGAGGCAGTGCTTGCAACCATTTTGGCAGAGGAGCCTGGAAGCTTCAAACAATTTTGTGAACTAGTATTTCCTTGCAATTTTAGGAACTTTTAACTTCTATACAGTTTTTATTTATTTATTAATTTGTGTGGCTAACTCCTGTAAGGTTATTAACAATTGGGATTGACAGGTCGGGCCTATGAATATCACAGAGTTCAAATATAGATGTAGTTCTGATAAAGCGGCTGTTGTCTTGTACAGGTTAGTTGTCAACTTTTTTATGACAAACATGATACAAAAAAGATCACATGTTTCTATTTTAGTTTTTATGATGTTTGCATTTTAATAGTTGAAGGGATTTGATGCAGTGCCACCTATACTTGCCTATTTTAGAATATTGCCACAAAAGCTGGTTGATATGCATTAGATGTGATTTGATTTAACCCTTGATCCTATTGAAAAGACTGCGACTGAAATAGTGGGACAATTCACTCTAGAAGTCCAACATGTATCTATCTATCTTCTCTTTAGTTCATGGCTTAATTTTAGTTTTGATACCTTCTCCTTATTTAGTGGTTTAATTGTAATTTTTTCCCATTGCTAATTACATAATCTCTTAGGTTGTCATAAATACACCAAGAGCTTCTGGACTTTTATATGTATTAGGAGAGTTATTCATCCATATGAACTTATTGCAGAAATAGTTTTTAAGACTCTTGCATTATCTTCAATATTTTTTCTCCTCTCTTTGTTTACCTCCGTGTGCTACATTCCAATCTTTTATGAGCTCAATCTCACACGAAATCTCAAGAAGGCTCCATGCGATGCGAGTTCTGATTTGAGATTGGCTTGATTGTAGTTTTGGTATCTAATCCTTTGCTAATGGCTTAATTGTTCTTTTCTTTTCTTGCAAATAGCTTAATCCCTTAGGCTGTCATGCCTCTTTTCTCTTTTCCCTTTTTGATTTCTTTGCTGTTTATATATCAGTTGAGAGAAATCCAGTCCTCATCAGAGGATGATTTGGTAGTCAGAAATATGTGAATTGAGGTGCATTATGTTGTCTGACATGGCTGTTGTTTGCAGTGTCGGTGTTCACATGGTTTCAGACCTCGAAGCAATGAAGCAGAGGATGGAATCAGCTCAGCTTAGAACTTACAACCTTACAACAAGTGATTTGGTTAAAGATCACTTGCGTTATTTGGTAATTATAACTATTTCTTTTGTCTCTTTTTGTTGGTTGTATACTTGCTGGCTTTGGTAATTCATCTATTCATCTCTTTCAGATGGGAGGGAGATTGAATGTCGAAAACGAGATTCTATGCCGGTTTGTTTTCCCGGAGAGGCCTGGTGCTTTGATGAAGTTCTTAGATACATTTAGTCCACGCTGGAATATTAGTTTGTTCCATTACCGTGGTCAGGTTAGCACTGAAGAGTTAACTTTTGCTGAAAACTTTGATTTCTAATGTTTTGTGCTTAAGAACAAAAATTTAACCCTGATTTTATTCCATCCATCAGGGTGAATCGGGAGCCAATGTTTTGGTCGGAATTCAGGTTGACAAGAGCGAGATGGAGGAGTTTACACATCGAGCTGAAAGTCTAGGATACGACTATGTAGTGGTAACGAATGACAACAATTTCCAACTTTTGATGCATTAGTTAAGAGTTAGCTTCCCATTATGTAGTTCCAAGAAGAAGGAATTAAGGTTATTGCTATGCTTATAGATGACTTGTATGTTAAAGTAAGCAAATTAGAGGTGAAATCGGTGATATTTTCCATATTTTATTAGTTAGACCAATTGGATTAACGGGTCTAATATTTTAATATAAATTCTGAGCATGTTACTAGAAACAGGGAAAATTGATTTGCATTGTAATGTAAGCTCAAATGTCGCATCTCAAAATCGAGGTTAGAATTTTTATTGGATTAATAAACTTTACTTTGAATTTTCTGTTCAAAAATAAAAGAAACCTTTTTAGAGATTTACTCCCTCCCATAATTTTTTGTCTATTATTGACTCTTTTTGGTCAATTTTTTTTAAAATTTGACTCATTATTATTTAAAATGTGTCATTGATAAAAAAATGAAAAAAATATATTTTAAAAAATTTTAATTGAGTAGTTTTTAAATATGTAATAAAATCTAATTATTTAAAATATTCAATATGATAATTGTAACACACGAGTTTGGGGGTCGGGTGAAATTAAATTATTAAAATATAATTTTGAGCTTGTATCTTCAAAACAAATAAATTTTTGTTGGACTTGTTTTAAATTAAAACCCAAATAGCTATGGATTTCACACTATGGTAATAACTCATTTTCATTAAGGGTAAAAGTGACTTTTAACTTTAAAAATAAATCAAACAATAAAAGATTTATTTCTGCTCATCTTCTTCCCATTCCCCTTCAAAACTAACGACAACTTGCCCTCCCCTTCACTATTTACTATTCTATTTTTTTCTTGCTTCATCTTTGAAGGTTTTTGAAAGGCAATTATATCTTTGAGTTGTCATCATCTTCATCTTTCTCCTCATGTTTTTTAGTTTTTAATGAAACCCATTATTTTGCATATTAGAGTTTAATTGAAACTTTATGGTCTATTGTTAAAGCTTTTGATTCCTTATTATTAAATATGTTATTGGTAGCCCAAATGGTCCAACATAGTTAATTTTCACGAAGTTTTATCAAGAAACTCGGATTTGAGTTTAAATGGGTTTTTAGAGTGCTTTAAAATGGATTTTGGGGTTGTTTTGGATAAGAACTTGAGGGCTGATGGTTAGGTTATGTTTAAAGGTTGTTTTGGGAGCGTTGGATGTTGAATTTGATGTTGGAAATGGGAGTTCCTTGCTGGGTTTTGTGGCTGCACGAAATGTGGGTTTTGAGAGCGTTCTTGGCTTGATTTTGAGCTTGATTGGTGTTCTGAGTTTACAACAGTGGTTTGTGTTTGTTTTGGTGATTAATAGAGTGTATTTGATTGTTTAGAAACAAGGAATCGTGTTGGTGAAGCCTCACTTTCGAATCTGGAACCGTTGGGAGCTTGATCGGTTGTTTGCTTGTGTTTGGAAAGTCCGGTGAGTGGTTCTTTGATTTTAAATTGGTTTTTAAAATGTTTGGTTCGAGCATGTGGACCTAGGTCGAGCTTGGTAAACCCACCTAGAGTTGAGATTAGATTGATAGTCTAATCTCGAGCTTTAGTTTAGAAAACTTTGGTTGAACTTCTAAATGTTGTGTTATGCCTCATGTATTAAATGTGAATGATGTTGCTATGCATTTTGTGCATATGTGTTGTGATGAGGCATGATGATTCATTTATGCATTGTGATATGCATGTGTTTGATGAAATGTGAGTGCATGATGGTGGATCATGGTGTGTACGTGCTAAGCACAGAAATTGGTAAGAATGTTGTGAGGTTGAGCTATGAAATGAGTTAGTATTGGCACTAGTATACTTGGGTACAAATGATCGATCATTAGGATTTTAGTGTGCACACGAGTGTCGAAATGCGCGCGTGGTCTTGGTGATTGTAATCATCAAGATAGAGTCCAGGTATGCCCGAAAATCTTCATTTATATTTTAGTCGGTGATGAGTGGAATCCCATCGACGGGGCGTGAGGATGAGTGGAATCCCCTCCGCGTGAAACGGTGATGAGTGTAATCCCACCATGAGGTAATGTAAAGGTTGATTTGTTGGATGCGAGTTCCAACGGTTATTATCCGCGTATTCGGGTCATAGCTAGGTGCCAATACGTTTTGTTAAATGTGGACATGTTGAGCATGACATGATAATTGATGTTATGTTCATGCATTTCATATATTTGATTCATTTGGTTCCAAAGGTAAGGAAACATGCATTCTTCCTTGGTTTTGTTGCTCGTGCTTGGACCCTACATTGTCGAGGTTTGTTTTATGCGCTTACCCTCACTAAGATTTACGCTTAAGCTCTCTTTTTTTCGGCAACGCAGATCCTTAGTTCGTGGGTTGCTTGTGCAAGGAGAAAGGCCTCCAAGTGTGCTATCTTAACCTTCAAGTATGAACTTTTAAGTTAAAAGATGTAATAGATAAACAATGAGGATTTGTGTATGTTGCTTGTGTTAAGGAGCTTATTTAGACTCCTCTAGTATGTTGATGTTTGGTTGTGGTATGTTCATGCCATGTATGTTGGCCTTATGCCCTTATCGTTATGCTTTTGTGTATGTTTGTCTAAGGCATGAAACCTTGATATGTTATGTATGTCTCTTTTGATGAATGCTTAATTCCTTAAATGCATGCCCTTTTTATATATGTTGTGTGTTGATCATGATTGCAATAGGGTGTATGCCTCTAGAGTTTATGCATGTATGTTTAGAGGTCTTAGTTGGTGTCTTTGAGGCAGCCCTTGTGCCTTAACCAGCTAAACCCTGTGTGATCGAAGCAGGGGTATCGATACGGCTGAGCTCGTATCGATATAGCCTTCTTGCTTCAGGCCAAGCGTTTCGATACACAGGAAAGGCGTATCGATACCATTTTTGTTACTGGAAATCTGAGATTTTGACGAGAAATTGAGGGTATCGGAACGAGCTTAGGTGTATCGAAACGGTCTTCGTAGCGTTGACCACGAGAAGATGATCGTTGAGGGCGTATCGGTATGGTCAAACAGTGTACCGATACGATCTCCTTGTGTTAACTTTGGTTAGTTGACCTAGTCAAGGCGTATCGATACCCTCCTTGAGTGTATTAATACGGTCTGCAATATAAGCTAAAATGGGCGGTTTTTAAACTGTTGTTTGGTTGTTCTCCTCGCTTGTTGCTTTCGCTGTCGTTGTTTCATATAGGATGTATTAAAGCCTTTAGACAAGATAATAATGTAAAAGGAAGTTTTCTAGGGTCGTTAATCGAAGTGGAGCCTTAACAAGTTTCGCCTCGGTTTTCCCCGCGTGTGACCCACTCAGACGGGTCGGACGCCCGAACCTGGACGAGGGGGTTACACTTGTTGGTATCAGAGCCTGAGGTTACCGAGACCTCGGGCAGGTAAGTGAGGTAAGTTTAATTCCTGTATTGCAATTGTACGGTGTTTGCTTGCCACGCAAGTATACTTGCTTGCTTATCAAGTTTGCTTTGATGTTTGCTAACCCAATTCTTGTATGTTGTTGTTGTAGTTGTTATCTGTGAACGGTTATGTCAAGGCCTAAAGGTAGACCCAAGTTGGTTCGTTAGGAACCCCGTGTTGCGGCTCTTGCTGATGAGCCGATGGCTGGAGTAGAGGCTCCTGTGGAAGAGCCTGCTGTTGGAGTCGGAGCTCCACCACCACCACTTCCTCAGCCTGATGTGGAAGGCGAGTCTAGAGCTAAGGGAGCGGGACCTCAGGTTGGCCAGGGTGGCCAAGGTCCCGCAGGGATAGATATGGCTCCGCTAGTTCAAGCTTTAGCGGGAGCGTTTCAGGCTGCAGTTCCCGGAGCTCAGGCTGCAGCACAGTCGAGAGGAGATGATGCTAGCTTACCCTTAGAAAGACTCTGTAGCCTCGAAGCGGATGAGTTCAGGGGATCTACGTCTGAGAGATCAGAGTATGGCTAGAGAAGATAGTTCGTATTTTGGCTTAGATGAGATGTGTTGGGCTGTGTGGTTTTGTTACTTCAGGGTGATGCCTACACCTGGTGGGTCACCATTACTATCGGCGTGCCTGAGGCCGTGATCAGTTGGAATTTCTTTGAGACTGCTTTCAGAAAGAGGTATTTAGGCCCGAGATATTTAGATGAGAAGAAGAGGGAGTTCATGGCTCTTTTTCATGGAGACACCTCCGTGACAGACTATGAGATCTGCTTTGTCCGATTGAGTTAGTATGCTCCGGAGTTGGTTCCTACTAAGAGAGGCGGTTGTGATAGGTTCAGGTATGGACTTCATGAGGAAGTCAAAAGTTACACCTTGGCTACCGATTATTCTGATTTTGATGTCTTTGTCGCTAGGGCCAAGGACATCGAGCATAGCTTGGGGCTGACCAAGCGTTCGGGAGGATCCGGTTCAGGGAAGAGGCACAACAACTTTGATCTTGGTGATGCCAAGAGGCATCGGGGCGGTGGACAGTAGTATGATCATAGGTGTGGCGGTGGCCACCATGGTAAAGGCCATCAGGGCCAGAGAGCTGGAGGGCGTTTGCCCGAGTGTACCCGATGTGGGAGACAACATTCAAGAGAGTGTTAGGGGAACTATCATGCTTGCTGGAACTGTGGATCGAGAGACCACTTCAAGAGAGAGTGTCTGCATCAGGTGACACAAGCACTGATTCAGGCACAAGCTCCTACGAGAGCGATCTACTATCAGAGAGGTCGTGGGCGCGGCCGTGGTTACTTCCAGCCGAGGGCTGATGTACCTAGGATAGAGGCACCGAGGAATCTTGCTCATGTAGTGGTGGTTCAGCCAGAGGCCGGTGGACCAGTTAGAGTCTACGCACAAAGAGAGGCAGGGAATGACACATATGTGATAGCAGGTAATTTCGAGTTACAGTCCATGTCTTTGCTTTCCTTAGTTGATTCGGGTTCCACACATTCTTACATTTTGAGTGAGCATGCAAAGAAGTTAGACATACCTGTTGAGATTTTAGACGTAGAGATGCATGTGACTAGTTCCTTCGGTGAGACAGTTGTAGTTAGACGGATGTATAAGAGGTGTCCGTTGAAGATTCAGGGTCATGTGTTTCCTGTTGATATGATGGAGCTTCCGTTTTACGGTTTTGATATCATTTTAGGTATGGATTGGTTGGTTGAGCACAGAGCTAGTGTAGATTTTAAGACAAAGAGAATTTCGTTGAAGCTTTTTGATGACTACGAGGTAGTGGTAGTAGGCGAGAACGTTAAGTTCTTGTTGAACGTTATGCCGGCTTTAGAGGCTCATAGGTTGATGGACTCCGGTTGTGGGGCTTATTTAGAGTATGTGATGAATCCGAATATGAGCGAGATTAGACCGAAAGATATCAGGATAGTTTGTGATTATCTGGATGTATTTCCAGAAGAGTTACCAGGTTTGCCTCCTGAAAAAGATGTAGAGTTTGTGATTGAGATTGTTTCAGGGTCTACTCCAGTTTCTATTGCTCCGTACCGTATGGCTCCGAAAGAGTTGAAGGAGTTGAAAAGTTAGCTTCATGAGTTGTTAGACCGAGGTTTTATTAGGCATAGTAGTTCGCCTTGGGGTGCTCCCGTGTTGTTTGTGAAGAAGAATGATGGCAGTATGAGGATGTGTATCGACTACAGGCAGTTGAACCAGTTGACAATAAAGAACAAGTATCTTTTTCCTCATATAGATGATCTGTTTGATCAGTTGAGGGGTGCCTCAGTGTTTTCGAAGATAGATTTGAGATCAGGGTACTATCAGTTGAAGGTAAAAGAATGTGATGTTCCGAAGATAGCTTTGGACTAGATACGGTCATTATGAGTTTTTTATGATGTCGTTTGGGCTCACACATGCACCTGCAACTTTCATGGATATGATGAACAAAGTTTTCTGAGACTATCTAGCCCGATTTGTAGTTGTTTTCATAGACGACATCCTTGTGTACTCGAGATTAGAAGAAGAGCATGATGAACATTTGAGACTTGTTTTGCAGAGATTGATAAGTAATAAGTTGTATGTTAAGTTGAGTAAATGCGAGTTCTGGATTAGAGAGGTTGTGTTTCTTGGCCATGTGATATCAGCTGAAGGTATCCGTGTTGATCCGAAGAAGATTGAAGCCATATTTGAGTGGAAAAAACCTAAGTCAGTGACCGAGATCAGGAGTTTCCTAGGACTAGCTGGTTACTATAGGAGGTTTGTTGATGGTTTCTCTAGAGTAGCTGCTCCGTTGACAAAATTTTTACAAAAAAGAGTGAAGTTTGAGTGGTCAGATGTGAGACAGAGTGCTTTTGAGAAGTTAAAAGAAGCCTTGACGAATGGTCTAGTGTTGGTACAACCAGTTTCAGGGAAAGATTTCGTGATTTATAGTGATGCTTCCTACGTAGGTTTAGGTTGTGTTCTGATGCAAGAAAGGAGAGTTGTTGCTTATGCTTCGAGGCAGTTGAAGGTGCACGAGAAGAACTACCCTACACACGACATTGAGTTGGCAACAGCTGTGTTTACATTGAAGATTTGGCGTCACTATTTGTATGGTGAGAAGTGCACGATTTACACTGATCATAAAAGCTTGAAGTATTTGATGACTTAAAGAGAGCTGAACTTGAGACTAAGAAGATAGCTTGAACTGTTGAAAGACTATGATTTGACTATTGAGTACCATCCGAGTAAGGCAAATGTAGTGGCCGATGCGTTGAGCAGAAAAGTTGCTGTTGAGTTGCGAGCTATGTTTGCTAGGCTGAGTGTATCAGAGGATGGTGGTTTGATTACAAAGTTGCAAGTGAAGCCTTCATTGATTCAGCTGATCAGAGAGAAACAATTGCAAGACGTATCTCTAGCTTCACATGTTCAGGACATTGCAGAAGGTAGACCGACAAAGTACCGTTTAAGTGACGGGAATGTGTTGTGTTACAGAGATAGAGTGGTAGTACCTGAAGGTGTTAAGTTGAGGCGTGTGATTCTGAGCGAAGCACATTCGAGTCCTTTTTCTATGCATCTGGGTAGTACTAAGATGTACCGAGATCTGAAGAATGATTATTTCTGGGTTGGTTTGAAGAAGGATGTAGCTGAGTATGTGAGTCGTTGCATGGTTTGTCAAAGAGTAAAGGCAGAACATCAGGTTCCTTCAGGTTTGTTACAACCTTTGAAAATTCCAGAATAGAAATGGGAAAGAATCACTATGGACTTTGTGTCAGGGTTGCCGTTGTCTCATTCGAAGAATAATTCTGTTTGGGGTGATAGTTGATAGATTCACTAAGTGTGCTCATTTCTTAGCAGTGAACACCACAAATTCTTTAGACAAGCTGACAGATTTGGACATGTGCGAGATTGTGAGATTGCATGGAGTTCCGAAGTCTATTGTATCAGACAGAGATCCGAGATTCAAATCGAGGTTCTGAGGTTGTTTGCATAGTGCCCTAGGTAGTCGTTCGCATTTCAGTACTAGAGGATATGCTCCGTTTTTTAGAGCGAGTGATACAAGTATTAGAGGATATGCTCCATTATTTTGTGATTGACTTCTAGGGTTCGTGGGAGAAACATTTACCCTTAGTTGAGTTTGCTTACAACAATAGTTACCAGGCTAGTATCCAGATGGCTCCTTATTAGGCATTGTATGGTAGGCGATGTAGGACTCCGATCTGTTGGGCCGAAACGGGTCAGAAATTGTTACCTATGCCGAATTTTCTTAAGGGGACTACCGATAAAGTGAAGTTGATTTGTGACCGTCTAAAAGCACTTCCGATCGCCAGAAATCTTATGCTGATTTGAAGATAAAAGAGATTGCTTTCTTGTTTCAGGCCAAGCGTTTCGATACACATGAAGGCATACCGATATCATTTTTGCTACTGGAAATATGAGATTTTGATGAGAAATTGAGGGTATCGGAACGTGCTTAGGTGTATCGAAACGGTCTTCGTAGCGTTGACCACGAGAAGTTGATCGTTGAGGGTATATCGGTACGGTCAACCAGTGTACCGATACGGTTTCCTCGTGTTGACTTTGGTCAGTTGACCTAGTCAAGGCGTATCGATACCCTCTTTGAGTGTATCGATACGGTTTGCAGTATAAGCTAAAATGGGCCGTTTTTAAATTGATGTTTGGTTGTTCACCTCGCTGGTTGCTTCCGCTGTCGTTGTTTCACATAGGATGTACTAAAGCCTTTAGACAAGATAATAATGTAAAAAGAAGTTTTCTAGGGTCGTTAACCGAAGTGGAGCCTTAACGGGTTTCACCTCGGTTTTCCTCGCGTGCGACCTACTCGGACCGGTCGGACGCCCGGACCGAGACGAGGGGGTTACAATAATAGTCAAAATTTAAAAAAATTGACTTTTAAAAAGTCAATAAAGGACAATTTTTATGAGACAGAGGGAGTATTTTGGTCACTAAACTTTTAAACATTCAATTTACTCATTAAACTTTATTTTTAACCTATTTTGGTCACTTTGAATTATTTTATTAATACTTGGGTATAATATGACATATATTATTATTATTAAATATAAAAATTAATTTAAAATGAAAATAAATTATATTTTATTATTATTATTAAATAAATTAATTATAACAAAGTCCTCAAATCCCCTAACACCAAAACCACTTTCATCTTAACTGGTCACCCACCCTTCGCCGCCCGTCGTGCACTCTCAACGTCGTCGTTGCTGCCTTGAACAACAATACCTCAGGCAATAAGGGTGATGGATTTGCGTTTTTCCTTGCTCCCAACGGCTCACAAATCCCTCTTGACGCCGAAGATGGTTTTTTGGGGCTTCAAAGTTACTTCTCCGGCACCGACTCTGAATTTGTTACCGTGGAGTGTGTCGGATCACGTCGGCATTGATCTCAACAATGTCACCACTTCTCTTACGGATATCCAATGGTGGTTGAGTGATACTGAATTTGTATGCAAGTGCTTATAATTAATTTGATTTGATTTCCTTAGACTGGAAAACAAAATGTCCACAAATTCCAGCTCATCTTTGTCTTCTGGGGATGACTTCACCGAACTAAACCCTACTTTTGATCCTAAAGTAGTGAACGCACGATTCGATTTGCTGACATTGACTTAATCGATCGAATCGAGACCCAGTGAACAAGGAAATGACGACAGGTTCAACAATGGATCCCTGGATCCGGAGAGAAACACCGGCGACAAAGACGAAGATCAATTACAAGTGGAGGATCGGGAAATGGTTGCCAGTGAAGCGCCTTTGAGTCCAAGCACTAACGTATATGAAGGTGAGAGAGGGAGCATCAGCACCACCAGCGCGTCGAGGATCGATGCAGAGAATGAGACTGATGATAATGAGAGTCTGTTTGAAGATGTTGTTCTACGATGTTGGCTCGCCAGAACGGCGGCGGCGACGTTAAGAGTGCACAGTGCCGACAAAGGGTGTAACCCCCTCGTCCCGGTCTAGCCGACAGATCGGTCCGAACATGTTACACGGGGAAAACCGAAGCGAAGCCAGCTAAGGCCTCACTCCGATTAGAAACTCTATTTTTTAATTATCTTGTATATATGCTTTATTTAATCCTATGCGAGTTAGGCAGACACCGGAGAAACAACCACGAACACAACCCACGCAAACCAACACTTAAAGGTTCATTTTAGCCATTTAACTCTGGCCGCATCGGTACGGCAATGACCGTATTGATACGCCTTTAACGGTCAACCTACCCCAGAGTCAACCCTGGGGACCCCTTTCGATACTTTCCAAGGCAGGTATCGAAATGCCCCCAACGGTCAAATTTCGAAGTCAACATCAGTTGACCATATCGATACGCCTAAGCCCGTACTAATACCCTCAATTTCTCATCAAAATCTCAGATTTCCAGTAGCAAAAATGGTATCGGTACGCCTTCCCGAGTATTGATACACTTGGCCTGAAACAAGAAGGCCGTATCGATACTCCTAACTCAAATTAATAGGTTTTAACAGGTTAAGGCACAAAGGCTGTTCAAAACACCAAATCTAGGACCTCTAAGCATGCATACACTAACTCTAGAGGCATACACCCTACTACAAGCATGTTCGAACACTTAACATACATGTAAGGGCCATTCATATAAGAGAAGCAAGCATTCACCAAAATGCATTACATATCAAGTCTACATGCCTTTAAACAAACACACATAACATTCATGGAATATGGTCCTAAGCCTTCAAGACACAAGCATTTAAGCAACAATATAAACATAGTTTAGAAGCTCACAACATAGAAACATAAACATATTCAAGATAGCATCATCACTCAACATGCTAGAACATCAACAAAATCAAACTAAGGAGTTTGACACCAACTCCATACAAGTCTAGTACCCCCATTGTATAGGCATTATTACAAAGTCTTGAATCATACTTGAGCTACTTGAGAACTCGTAAAAGTTCATCCCTTGCCCACTTGCCTTCCGTAACTCTAGCAATCTGCATGTTGGCAAAAGGAGAGCGTAAGCTTGGAAGCTTAGTGAGCGAAGCTCTAAAACTCATCAAACATGAAGCTTTCAAAACACATTTCATAAATGATAAGTAAACAATTCAAATGCACGAAAAGTAACACAACAACCCAACTACATGGTTTGCACATGCACAACCAAAACACGGTGGGACTACACATCACCGTTTCGACTAGTAGTATTACGATGGGACTACACATCAACGTACTCTTCTACTAGTAACTACCGGTGGAACTACACATCACCGTAGTTACACAACCATCACGTGAGGCTCGACACCAACAATGACTACACGACAACAAACAGAAATAAAGGCAATCCATAATTTACACAACATCACAACAATTGTTCATGCACCAATGCTTAACAAGGTAAAATCTAGAAAACTTACACTTGGGTTTAAGTTAGCCCTAGAGGCTCCACCCAAACCCCTAAGAACCCATTTTGAAATCAAATCAAGTTCAAACCATTTTCACTAACCAATGAAACTAAACTGAAATCTGAAACACCGATCATAAGTCTCCAAATTCCCCGAGTTAGTTCCTGAAGCCTCTCCAATGGTTTCCCTTGATTCTAACCAATCAAAAACAATACATTGCTCATCCAAAATATCACAAAACACTGTCATAACCCCAACCTACAACTACAAGCCAAATTCTCACAATTTCAACCCAAAGCCAATACCCAAAATTCCTATTTTTGTACTCCCCAACAACCCAGCAGAAAACCTTTGATTCCAACACCCGAAACACCTTCAAACCAACCTCCTAGTATCACTATAACACCAGCCCAACTCCCTTTCACAAAACCACACCAAAAACACAAATTTTGACACTTTTAAAATACCCATGAATACCCATTTCGGGATTCTTAATAAAAACCAACCAAATTGAGATATGATACTATTGAGTGTGTAAAAGTTCTATTATTTACACCCTATTTAACCTATATTTATGCTGCTTTCAAGAATTATTCGTTGCATTTAGGTTAGTTTACAGCAAAACATCACAAATATATTAAAAGGCACAGGTTCTACTAAAAATGGTTGTTTTTGCAGGTTTCTGCCGTAGCAGACGGAAAAGGCAGGTGCTGGGCTGTGAAGCAGAAGAGCTGGAACTGGACAAGCAGTCAAGGAGGACGATGTTGCCATGGTTGCTGCCGTGACAGCAGAGGATGACAACAATTTTGAGGAGAAGAAGCAAAGTAAACCTCGATAGATAGAGAAAATTCAGCCCGTCTGTCGTGTGAAAACCCCATATTTTTCCAAGCCCCAGATCAAAAGGAATGTCAAGCCCAAAGTTTAAGGAGAGAAAATCCCAAGCAAGAAAGATGACGGTTGGAAAGTAGATTCCTTGAAGATTTAGTCTTTATTAGAATCATACTTTCATTTAAAGTTGTATTCTTGCTATTTTAGATAACTTGAGCCCAAAGCTTATATAAGGGCATATATTTTGACCTAGGAGGCATAACCGATTACCCTAGCTTCCTTCCCAAAACTCTAGTCTTTTTTCTTCCCCCAACATGTTCTAAATTCCCTCTAGGGCCACAAGTTGATTTGTAAAGTAGTTGCAAGGGTTGTTTTGTTTTAGGAATTTTCAGTTCAATAAAATAAACTTCAAGTTCTCTTATTTCGGTTATTAATATCTTGCAAGAGCATCGGGAGAGCATTGTGACGTTATCTATTTACTTAGCATCAGGAGAGTTAAGTATACGAAAGAAATAAGAGCAAATTCTCTAGTTTATAGTTGAACTATCTCAGACCTAGGGATAGGACGAGGTTAAGTGGCTAAAGAAGAATTCATCCACATTGGTGTTCATCCTTCGATTCACGCCGGGAGGTATCATCAAAGACATGATCATCGACAGACTTGGACCTAGGGATAGGCTAAGGCATATCTGAGATTCTTACCAAGCTTGAAGTGCTGAGTTGATTGTTCGCTGCCGCGAAAAGCAAACCACTGTTTCCGCGACAGGGACGACGACAGAACTAGAGTTCCGAGACTTAGCAATACCTGCACTACTGAGCAATTCAATACCAACCCATTCTCTCTATCTTGATATCTCTACTATGTTATTTACGTTTACTTTATTATTTTCGTGACAACTTCTCAAATATTCTCTTTACTTCCGTGCAGTTAATTAAGGTGAAGCTATTAGCCCAATCCCTATGGAGACGATATCCGATACTTCGTATCACTTTACTACTTGCGTCGTGTATACTTGCACTACCATTGCGATGGACTATTGTACACGCAACAGATACATGTATGGACTAGATTAAAACATAGATAAACTCATCAAATCAAGAGCTAAACTTAGAAACTTGGACAATGGGATTTAAGTAAAATTAGAACCATGAAAACACTAGGAATAAAGATGAGAAGTCAAATATGTAATTACCTTGAAGAGAGCTCTTGAAAGGATGAGGAAGTTTGATGGAATAGTGTTTAGGGGTTAAGGGGGGTTCAACTTGAAAAAAAAAGAAACCAGAGGAAGAAGAAGATGAGTAGCAAATTTTAAAAGTCCCCTTTTCACATCTTATTTTCCCTTATTTTAAAATTACCAAATTACCATTAATGAATTCAAACTCTTTTTAATTAAAATAAAAAAACCCAATTTAATTTAAAACGAGCCCACGACTCAAACCTGATTCACCTGTGTAACATCTGACCCCTAAACCCGGGGCGTTACAACTCTCCCCCACTTAAGGAATTTCGTCCTCGAAATTACCTGACTGAAAGAGGTACGAAAACTATTTTTCCATGTCCTCCTTTCTCTCCCAAGTAGCCTCCTCCACACCCCGGTGTCTCCACAAAACCTTGACTAACTCGATAGACCTTCCACGCAACACTTTCTTATCCGTAGCAAGAATCTCAATCGGTTCTTTGTCATACAACAAGTCGGGGTTCAACTCAATCTCTTCCACTGGCGTTACGTGAGACAAATCCGATCTATATTTGCGGAGCATCGACACGTGGAACACATCATGAATCTTCTCTAGCTCGGTCGGGAGTCTCAATCTATAAGCAATGAGACCAATCCTCTCAACTACCTTATAAGGTCCAATGAATCTCGGACTCAACTTACCCTTCCTACAAAACCTCATCACCTTCTTCCAAGGTGAGACTTTCAAAAACACTTTCTCACCCACGACATACTCTATCTCTTTTCTCTTTAAATCAGCATACGACTTTTGTTGATCTATAGTTTCCTTCAAGTGATCACAAATCAACTTTACCTTCTCGGTAATGCCCTTAAGCAAATCGGGCATCAGTACAATTTTTTGTCTGGCTTCGTCCAACAAATCGGAGTCCTACACCTCCTACCATACAAAGTTTCATACGGTGCCATCTGAATACTAGCCTGATAACTATTGTTGTATGCAAACTCTACTAACAGTAGATGTTTCTCCCAAGACCCCTGAAAATTGATGATACAACGCCTCAACATGTCCTCCAACACTTGAACCACCCTCTCTGTCTGACCATCTAACTGCGGATGATACGAAGTGCTGAGTTCAACCATGTACCCAAGGCTTGATGCAAACACTTCCAAATTATAGCTGTAAACCTCGGACCTCGGTTTGATGCAATCGATTTTGGTACCCCATGCAACCTCACTATCTCCCTGATGTACAAATCGACCAACTTATCTAAGGTATAGGTAGTATGAACGGGTATGAAGTGCGTACACTTAGTAAGTCTATCGAGTATAACCCACACCGAGTTCTTTTTCGAAGGAGTCAACGATAAACCTGACACAAAGTCCATGGTGATACTTTCCCACTTCCATTCTGGAATCTTCAATGGGTATAACAACCCTGAAGGAAACTGATGCTCGACCTTGACTCACTGACAGATCATACACTTACTCACAAACTCGGCCACATCCTTCTTCAATCTAACCCAATAGTACTCTTCTTTTAACCCTCGATACATCTTCGTGCTACCCGGATGCATAGAAAAAGGACTGTTATGAGCTTCGTTTAAGATCTTACGTCTCAACTTGGCATCTTCCGGTACCACTACCCTATCCTTGTAACATAGGATCCCATTCTAACCAAAACAATAATCGGAAGGCCTATCCTTGGCTATATCTTGCACGTGAAGTTCCAAAGACTCATCTCGCAACTGCTTCTCTCGAATCAACTGAACTAACGAAGGCTTAACTTGGAGCTCGACTATCAAACCACCATCCTTGGACACACTCAATCTCGCAAACATAGCTCGCAACTCAACAACCACTTTCTACTCAAAGCATCGACCACTACGTTCTCCTTACTCGGATGGTACTCTATCGTAAGATCATAGTCTTTAAGAAGCTCTAACCACCTAAGCTGTCTGAGGTTCAACTCCCTCTGAGACATCAAATACTTCAAGCTCTTGTGGTCAGCATATACGGTGCACTTCTTACCATAAAGGTGGTGTATCCAGATCTTCAAAGCAAACACTACTGCGGCTAACACTATGTCATGGGTGGGATAGTTATTCTCATAGACTTTCAACTGTCTCGACGTATATGCTACCACCTCACCTTCTTGCATAAGCACACAACCTAAACCTACATATGATGCATCACTGTAAACCACGAACTCTCTTCTCAGTTCAGGCTAAATCAAAATAGGAGCTTCGGTTAAATCTTTCTTCAACTTCTCAAACGCTTGTTGTCTTGCATCTGACCACTCATATGGGACATTCTACTGAAGCAACTTAGTCAAAAGAGCCGCTATCCTTGAAAATCCCTTGACAAATCTTCTATAATATCCCGCCAAACCTGAGAAACTGCGGATTTCTGTTACTGACTTCGGTTGTTTCCAACTCACTATGGCTTCTATCTTATTGGGATCCATACTAATCCCCTTAGTCGAGATCACGTGACCTAGGAAGACTACCTCCCTAATATAAAACTTACATTTGCTTAACTTGGTATACAACTGCTTCTCAAGTAAAGTCTGAAGTACTAACCGCAAATGCTCATCATGTTCTTCTTCGGTCCTAGAGTACACTAGGATGTCATCTATGAACACTACCACAACCTGTCCAAAAACTCGTGAAACACACGGTTCATCATATCCATGAAAGCTGCTGGGGCGTTAGTCAATCCAAAAGGCATCACCAAGAACTCATAGTGCCCATAACATGTACGGAAGACTGTCTTCGGTATGTCCACATCTTTCACTTTCAACTGATAGTACTCGAACCTCAGATCAATCTTCGAAAACACTGAAGCACCCCTCTATTGATCAAGCAAGTCATCTATCCTAGGCAAAGGGTACTTGTTTTTAACTGTCACTTTGTTCAAATGCCTATAATCTATACACATCCTCAGACTACCGTCCTTTTTCACAAACAGGACTGGAGCACCCCACAATGAAATACTAGGCCTAATGAACCCTTTTTCTGACAACTCCTAAAGCTGTGTCTTCAACTCTTTCAACTCTCTGGGTGCCGTTCTATACGGAGCAATAGACACTGGTGCAAAATCAAAATACGTCTCAATAGCAAACTCAACTGCTCTATTTGGAGGCAAACCCGACAACTCTTCCGAAAAAACACTTGGAAAATCACAAACTGTTCTTATGTCTTGCGGTCTAACCTCACTCATATTCAGATTCATCACATAAGCCAAATAAGCCTGACAACCCGAATTCAACAACTTCTTAGCTTCCAAAGCAGAAACAACATTGAATAAGAACCTGACGTTCTCGCCAGCTACCATAACCTTGAAATCGTCTGTAAGCATCAAGGAGACTCTCTTGGTCTCAAAGTCAACCCTAGATCTATGCTCTACGAGCCAATCCATGCCCAAAATCATGTCAAAGCCATAGAACGATACTCAATCATATCAACCAGAAACACATGGCCCTGAACCATCAAGGTACACCTCCTATACATTTTCCTAACGACCATTGTATCACCAAAAGAGCTAGTAACATTTACACCTACCTCTAACCATTCACATGGTAACTTTAATGACCTTGCGTGCTCACCCAAAATGTATGAATAAATCGACCCTGAATCTATCAAGGAAAGCAAACTCAAGGACTATAACGGGAAATTACATGCGATGACATCCGTGTCATTCCCAGCCTCTCGCTGTGCATACACCCTAGCCGGTCCTCCACCCTCGGGCTGAACTGCCACTACATGAGCTAAGTTCCTCTGACCCTCGTTCCTCGGCTGAAAGATACCATGACTGTGCCCACGACCTCTGTGATGCTCGAAAACCCTAGTTGGAGTCGGTTCGCCCCTAGCCGGATGTGGATAGTCACGCCTCAAATGGTCTCGGGAGCTACAGTTCCAACACGTCCCGTAGATACCCATACACTCACCCTGGCGGCGTCTCCCGCATCTAGTGCACTCCGAAGTGTGTACAACAACTTCTTGGCTCTGACGCCCCTGACCATAGTTACCACCCCTATGTCTCGAATCGGGCTGATACCTCTTATCTCTATGCCTCTTGGCATTGTCTCCATCCCAATTCGCATGTCTCTTCCTAGAATCGGACCCACTAGCACGAGCACTGGAACCTAAGTTCTGCTCTATATCCTTGGCCCTAGAGACCAAGACATCAAACTAGTGTAGTCAGAGGCAAGCATATAGGTCTTCACATCTCTAGTCAACCCTTACCAGAAGCGCTCACACCGTTACCTCTCACTAGGAACCAACTGGGGTGCATACTGGCTAAATCTCACAAACTGAACCTCGTACTCGGACACGGTTCCATTACCCTAAACCAAAGCCATAAACTCCCTCTTCTTCTCATCCAAATACCGAACTTCAAGGTACTTCCTCTTAAAGGCATTTCTGAAGAAATCTCATGTAATTTTCGCCTCGGCCATACCCGAAGTAACAGTGGTCCACCAAGTGTATGCGTCCCCCTGAAGCAAAGAGATAATGCAACCCAACTTACGGGCGTCTGAGCACTCCACCTGACCCAATATGCGTGTAGTACTCTCAAGCCACACCTCTGAACCCTCGGGAGTCAAACCACGGAACTCAACTGCTTCCAAGATACGAAGCCTCCCTAAGGGTAGACATGTGCCTGCACCCTAAGGTGGTGCTACAGCTTGTACACCGGCCAAAGCTGTCTAAAAAGCTCCAACTATGGTCTGAATCAAATGGGTCATTCTAGAAATAAGGTTTTGATATAATATTTGAAAAATGTTTTGGACTAAATTCAAAAGAATTTAAAATATGGTTTTAGTCAAAAACAACTTGAAAATATGTCTAAGGGTTTTTAAAGGCTTTTGAATGATTTTAAGGTACATTAAAGTAGTCAAAACCAACCTTTTTAAGTGCCCGTACCGATACGATCTTGGACCGTACTGATACGCTTTAGGGTTTACACTACCTGAACTTTCCAATAGCCAAAACCCGTACCGACACGCTTAGCCGTATCGATACAGAGTGCTTTGAAATAGCCCAACAGCTAGTCGCTACCAATACAGTTGTATCGCGTACCGATACGCCTAACTACCCCAACGGTCATTTTCCCAACGGTCTTTTAAATTGCAGGACCGTACCGATATGCTAGGTAATCATATCGATACGCATCAGCTGAAGAGCACAACGGCTAATTCATCTTCGAGATCGTATCGATACGCCAAGCTGCAGAACTGCATTTATGGTGGGAAATAAAGGCTCCAACGGCTCCACTTCAATTGCAATGGCTAGTAACGGCTACAAACTCAACTGGGAGTATAAAAGGGACCTTCAAGCATCTTGTAATGGTTAATGCTTCAATTGTTACAACATTATGATGTCAAAATTTATCTAGAGCTTAAATTGTAAATTCCTTGCTTAGACAACACTTGTGAGCTTACATTGTTATATTTGCTCAAGTGTTTAGGTTTTGGGCGAGTGCTTAGAATTGCAAACAAACACCTATTAGAGGGATTTCTAGTTTGCTAAGTCTTTCTTTGTACAATAGAGTGTTTCCTCAAGCTTTGGGTAGAAAGCTTTGAGGGTTGTAAAGGTTGCCTCCTTAGCCTAGAAAAGGGGACGAAATTCTTAGTGAATTTGTTTGGAAATCCTTAGTGCGGAGCTAAGGTAGTGGATGTAGACCTTGGTTAGAAGGTTGAACAACTATAAATCCTTGTGTCAAATTGCAAAATTTCTACCTCCCACTAAAACACCCAATTATCCAACTTCTCCACTCTTGGCGATCAAGAACGGTTGATCGAATCGAGCCCCTCACATCTCAACAGTCATGTCCGCTGGACCCTGAGCTGCTTGAGCCCCAACACCCCCAACATTGGCACCGGACTGAGGCCCATAACCATCACCTCCGACTTGCGCCCCAACCTGAGACACGTTACCTTCGCCACCTACTCCATTACCATCGGGAGCAGAAGGAACATGAGGCTCACCCCCGGGTGCCTGGTCACCCGCTCTAGGTCGCCCCCTCGGTCTCACCATATCAAGATAGGATCTAAAACAACAAACACACAAAAAAAAGGTTAGGTTAGCAAAAGGGCAATGACTTAGGTTCTCAAGCTCGTTAAACCAAAACCATTTTTTTGACAACAACACCTAACAATGGGGATATCTGGCTAACTCTTAACCAACAACAAGGCTACTAAAACATGATTTCAAACACCGTACTAGCAAGCAAACTTCAAGCATACATGGCAAAAAACTCACCGAGACATCGGAACAAAATAACACATCAAACTGACCTCACTTACCTACCCGAGGTCTCGGAAACCTCAAGCTCTGATGCCACCAAATGTAACCCCCTCGTTCCGGTCTAGCCAACAGATCGGTCCGAACGGGTTACACGGGGAAAATCGAAGCGAAGCCCGCTAAGGCCTCACTCCGGTTAGCAACCCTATTTTTATCTTGTCTATATGCTTTATTTAATCCTACGCGAGTTTGGCAGACATCGGATAAACAACCACGGACACAACCCACACAAACCAACACTTACAGGTTCATTTTAGCCATTTAACTCTGGCTGTATCGATACGACAAGGACCGTATCGATACGCCTTCAACGGTCAACCTACCCTAGTGTCAACCCTGGGGACCCGTTTCGATACCCTCCAAAGCAGGTATCGAAACGCTCCCAACGGTCAAATTTCGAAGTCCACATAAGTTGACCGTATCGATACACCTAAGCCCGTACCGATACCCTCAATTTCTCTTCAAAATCTCAAATTTCCAATAGCAAAAATGGTATCGATACGCCTTCCCGAGTATCGATACGATTGGCCTGAAACAAGAAGGCTGTATCGATACAGACCTAACCGTATCGATACCCCTGACTTGAATTAACATATTTCAACTGGTTAAGGCAGAAAGGCTGTTCAAAACACCAAATCTAGGACCTCTAAGCATGCATACACGAACTCTAGAGGCATACACCCTACTACAAGCATGTTCGAACACTTAACATACATGTAAGGGTCATTCATATAAGAGAAGCAAGCATTCACAGAAATGCATTACATAACAAGTCTACATGCCTTTAAACAAACACACATATCATTCATGGAATATGGTCCTAAGCCCTCAAGACACAAGCATTTAATAAACAATCTAAACATGGTTTACAAGCTCACAACAGAGAAACATAAACATATTCAACATAGCATCATCACTCAACATGCTAGAATATCGACAAAATCAAACTAAAGAGTTTGGCACCAACTCCATACAAGTCTAGTACCCCCATTGTCTAGGCATTAATACAAAATCTTAAATCGTACTTGACAACTCCGAAAAGCTCCTCCCTTTCCCACTCGCCTTCCGTAACTCTAGCAATCTGCATGTTGGAAAAAGGAAAGCGTAAGCTTGGAAGCTTAGTGAGCGAAGCTCTAAAACTCATCAAACATGAAGCTTTCAAAACACATTTCTTAAATGATAAGTAAACCATTTAAATACACGAAAAGTAACACAACAACACAAGTACATGGTTTGCACATGCACAACCAAAACACGGTGGGACTACACATCTCCGTTTTGATTAGTAGTTTTCTGATGGGACTACACATCAACGTACTCTTCTACTTGTCACTACCGGTGGGACTACACATCACCGTAGTTACACAACCATCATGTGAGGCTCGACACCAACAATGACTACACAACAACAAACGGAAGTAAAGGAAATCCATAATTTATACAACATCACAACAATTGTTCATGCACCAACGCTTAACAATCAAGGTAAAATTTAGCAAACTTACACTTGGGTTTAGGTTAGCCCTCGAGGCTCCACCCAAACCCCCAAGAACCCATTTCGAAATCAAATCAAGTTCAAATCATTTTCACTCACCGATAAAACTCAACCGGAAGCCAAAACACCGATCTCAAGTTTCCAAATTCCCCGAATTAGTGCCCGAAGCCTCTCCAACGGTTTCCCTTGATTCTAACCAATCAAAAACAATACATTTCTCAGCTAAAATATCACAAAACACTGTCACAACTCCAACCTACAACTACAAGTCAAATACCCAAAATTCCTATTTTCATACTCCCCAACAACCCAACAGAAAACCTTTGATTCTAACAATTAAAACACATTCAAACCAACCTCCTAGTATCACTATAACACCAGCCCAACTCTCTTTTACAAAACCACACCAAAAACACAAGATTGACACTTTTAAAATACCCATGAATACCCATTTCAGGATTCTGAATAAAAACCAACCAAATTGAGATATGATACATCTATGGACTAGATTAAAACATAGATAAACTCATTAAATCAAGAGCTAAACAAAAACCCTTAAAGTTTCTCCATTTTCCCTTAAAATTTGAAAACTTAGAAACTTGGAAAATGAGATTTAAGTAAAATTAGAACCATGAAAACACTTGGAATAAAGAGGAGAAGTTGAATATGTAATTACCTTGAAGAGAGCTCTTGAAAGGATGAGGAAGTTTGATGGAATAGTGTTTAGGGGTTAAGGGGGGGTTTTCAACGTGAAAAAAAGAAACTAGAGGAAGAAGAAGATGAGTAGCAAATTTTAAAAGTCCCCCTTTCACATCTTATTTTCCCTTATTTTAAAATTACCAAAATGCCATTAATGAATTCAAACTCTTTTTAATTAAAATAAAAAATCCAATTTAATTTAAAACGAGCCCACGACTCAAACTCGATTCACCCGTGTAACATCTGACCCCTAAACTCGGGGCGTTACAAAGGATCACCCATCCAGTGAAGGTTAAAGTGGTTTGAGTGTTGGGGGATTTGGGATTTTATTTTAATTAATGTATTTAATAACAATAATAAAATATAATTTATTTTATTTTAAATTAATTTTTATATTTAATAATAATAAAATATGTCATGTCATATCCAAATATTAATAAAATAATTTAAAGTGACTAAAATAGGTCAAAAAATAAAGTTTAATGAGTAAATTGAGTTTTTGAAAGTTGAGTGACCAAAATAGGTCCTAAAGCAAAGTTGAGTGATGATTTAAATATTTTACCCTTAAATTAAAAACAAAAAATGTTTTAAAATATATAATAGAAGAACATAATACCTCTTGTTACGAACCGCCACCATGTAAACACATTATTATAACTCTCTGTAAACGTTCTAATGGACTACGATCGTACAAATAATTAATTCCCGATGAACACGTCTCCTCCAAGACACATGACTACACCTCCTCTAAAGCCCTTATAAAAGCCCCCCAAGAACCAAACTAGAGGGAGGGACGATCTCCATGGTAGAAAAGCATCCCTCACTCTAACAGCCAGAAAGGCTCCCTCACCACTGTTCGGACCACCTCCCCCCCTCCGTCTGGGTGTTGCAAATCATGTGATCAACAATGGTGTGGTGAGTGTGGACGAACGCGCGACCTTCAGATACCGGTTTTAATTTTTATTTCATATGAAATAGATAAATAATGTAGTAATAGAGAAGAAGGGTCGATTCACAGGAACTAAAGAGCTTTTGATGTTGAGAGGTTTTGATTTTAATTTTAGCAAGAAAGTAAAGATAATGGGGGTTTTAATTAAGAATGTAAAGTAGAAAATAAAAGTAAAACAATAAAAGCAAATTTGAAAATAAATTTAGAAAAAGCGATGAAAGTAAATTTTGAGTAGAAAATAAATTAAATAGAATAGTCTCAAGTTTCACTTTGCCTCAATATCAACAGATCATCGAAGAAGATTTTGCACCGAATACATGCTGGTTACAACCTACAAGGCTCAACCCTTGGAACTTACTTTTTTCTCCGGTAAACCAACAATCCAAAGTCAATCTTTGGAATTCAGTCTTTACTTGGACTAACCACGACTACCGTCGCTAGTACCAATACAATTTAAGTGTTAAAAAAGCTCGACTCGGGTTCTGTTGTCTCAATGAGAATCGAACACGATCTCAATTTTCCTTAGTGGACCGTCGCTAAGTGTGTTCATAGGAAGTCGAATGTGCTGCAAGACGATCCTTCCTCCCAACTTTAAATTGGAACAACATTCAAGCCAACTAGCTCTTTTTGAATTGAAAGTATAAAGATTTTAAAGGAAAAGGCCGATTGCTTATCTAAGTTTGTAGAAAATTGAGAAGGATATCTGAAGATATTAGGTGCTTTTCAATTCTCACAATCAGATTTGAGTCATCACTTAAGCTTTTGGCTAATTGGAAAATTAGCTAAGCATGATTGAAATTATACTTAGCATATTTTAAAGAAAAAAAATAAGAACTTAAAATAAAACGAAATTAAAAAAGATTTTTTTATAAAAGTAAAACCCCCAAGAACAAATAAAAGCCAAGTACATTCTTCAAGCTTCACCCTAAGGGGTATTTATAGCTTGAGATAATCTGTAATACCCTCAACTCGGTTTAGAAGAAAATCGGAATTAAAGATGTTACTTTCAAGAAGAGCGGAAAACACGAATCAAAATTTTTTAAATTTCTCTAATTTTAACAGGGCGGGTTAACGAAATTACTTTTCAATCTTCTCTTTCAAATCTTTTTTACAACGAGAACATTAATTGAGATGTAAAAATACAACTGACTTTAAAACCGTAACCAATCTTATGTTTTTCTCAGGTTGTCAGACCATAACTCAATTACAAAAAAACATATGCTTCTTGAAATATTCATATTATCAATTTTGGACATGAGACGTTGGTGGTCATACATTCGACTAACATTAACCTTTTTCCCATTATACCATTTAATCTTAATCCCTAAGTATATGTTCAGTTTTTGAGAGTACAAAATTATAAAATTCTTACTCAAACGCATGTTCAGCCACATATATAATCTATGTAATGATCAACAAATCATATCTTGTCTAACATACCTTACTTAGCAAGAATTCATTTGAAATATGTATCTTTTATGGTGGTTTCAAAGAACCACACTTAAGGAAACGTGTGTAACCCAATTAAATTATTAGCAAAACATACTCAAATTATAAAAGACAGAAATTTCAAGGTTACTTCTAATTAAACTTAGCCATATAAGTCTTTAACCTGTGTTCGAGTATAATTTATTTGGATTCCGTTCCAACCAGGGAAACATGTAACACCCTCTAATCGGCCTAGAAGAAAGACCAGCATAGAACGTGTTACTGGACTAGCTACCAACAATTACTCAATTAAACACAAATCATCCGAACGAGACAAAACACTCGACTAAAAATGTGGGTAATTTAAAACTTATAATCCAATACACAAACTTAACTTTGAACAACGATAAAGATTTATCAAACATTCTTGCTTATGCAATGTATAGCCATAACTAAATTCATGAAGCACATATTATATCTTAACATAGGATAACTTGAACTACTATACTAGCTTTATCTACTATAAAGAACTCACAACCACAATCATAAAAGAATAAATGACCCATTACAATACTTGAATAAAAAATAAGCTTAAATGCATCTTAAGCTCAATCATGGAAATCAAATGCTCATCCATATTCAAACTATGTGTCACCCACTAGAAGTTCTAAGGGAGATACTCGGTCAAACATGAATTCTTGAGGTCACGATCGAGCCCAAGAGACAACCGAAAGCTTTAATACCTTTAAACATAGTAAGAGAGAGATGAAAAGAGGTAAGCTAAATCTTAGTGAGGTAGTACAAGAATCCGAGAAGTCAGGGACATTAAAATCTGTTATTCTTATATTCGACTAAACATTGACATAACAAAACTATACTTATTAGGTATTCACACAATCATGGTCGCAAGGTTCGTCATGTACAAATATATATAACATCGTACATTGCTTCTTAATGAGCAAGGCATTAAACCCAAATAGGTCATAAACCATAAAGTAGCCTTGAATATAATTCTGACTATATACTTATTCACGTTCGAATCATGCATACATACTCCATCTTATTCATGATAGACTCCTAATGATAAAAAGTAACTTGACAAATAATTCAGCAGATCATTTCACTTGATAAGCAATATCTACCTTGGTTTGATTATCTATTTATACACTTCTTTTCTCCTTTTTATCAATCCATTATTAACAACTTTTACTATTTGTTTTTTTTGAACAGTTTATTTCAATATAATCGTCTTTCCGTTAGCAAGAGCCTCGTTAAAAAACCTCCCTAAACCTAATTGGAGGAAAAAGAGTGCTACTTGCTAAAAAGATTACACAAAACACATAAACCATACAAAAACACCCATCCATTGCTCGAAGGATTTCATCAAAATTATGATTTCTCTTTCTATCTAAGCTCCCCTTCGATCATGGAGGTTTCTCCTCTTTTTTTGAATGAAGATGGTGAAGTCTTTTTAATCACTTAACTGATTCATCCTTACAAACACACATGGATAATCCTTGTTTTTACAAGTGTAATGACCCTCTTAAGCTTTTGGTTTATCATGCAACTTAAACAATTTACACATCATACAAATTGGTCCTTAGACTTTCGGTTACCTCAATTCAAATTTGTTCATTTTAGCCCTAATTATAGCTTACTTACTTTATTGCATGATAAATTCATTCTCAGAGTTTAAATTGGTAACATTTTCTTCTGGGCCTAGTTTTAAGGGTACTATAATTCTCCCCACTTTTAAAAGAAATTTGTCCCCGAATTTCTTTAATGAAAACAATTTGTATTATAAACTAAAAATATTTTCATATATATCATGAGATTCAAACAAAGTAAACCACTTGTATTGGTTACAAGTTGCCAATACAAAACAAAAACTTTTAACTCCTAGGTGAAATACTGACTTATGAAGACATGACGAGCCCCGATTTAGTCTGAAGATCAACTAAACCATGCTCTGATACCAAATTGTAACAACCTCAACTCGATTTAGAAAAAAACTGGAATCAAATATATTACTATCAAGAAGAGCGGAAAACACGAACAAGTTTTTTTTTAAGTTTCTCTAATTTTAACAGGGCAGGTTAACGATTTTTTTATCTTCTATTTCAAATCTTTATTACAACCAGAACAATATCAATCTCTAATCGAGATGTAAAAATACAACTGACTTTAAACCTTAACTAATCTTATGCTTTTCTCAGGTTGTCAAACCATATCTCAATTACACAGAAAAACAAATGCTTCTTGAAATACTTATACTATCAATTTGGGACAAGATATGTTGGTGGTCATACATTCGACTAACATTAACCTTTTTCTCATCATACTATTTAATCTTAACCCCTAAGTATACGTTCGATTTTATAGAGTACAAGATTATAAAATTCTTACTCAAACGCATGTTCAACAACATATATAATCTATGTAATGATCAACCAATCATATCTTGTCTAACATGCCTTACTTAGCAAGAATTCATTTGAAATATGTATCTTTTACGGTGGTTTCAAAGAACCAGGCTTAAGGAAACATATGTGTAACTCAATTAAATTATTAGCAAAACATACTCAAATTATAAAGCACAAGAATTTCAAGGTTACTTCTAAATAAACTTAGCCATATAAGTCTTTAACTCGCATTCGAATATAATTTATTCTGATTCCTTTCCAACCAGGGAAACATGTAACACCCTCTAATCGGCCTAGAAGAAAGACCATCATAGAACATGTTACTGGACTAGCTATCAACGATTACTCTATTAAACACAAATCATCCAAACGAGACAAAACACTCGACTAAAAATGTGGGTAATTTAAAACCAGGGAAACATTCATGCTTATGCAATGTATAGCCATAACTTAATTCATGAAGCACATCTTATATCTTAACACAGGGATAACTTGAACTACTATACTAGCTTTATCTACTATAAAGAACTCACAACCACAATTATAAAAGAATAAATGACCCATTACAATACTTGAATGAAAAATAAGCTTAAATGCATCTTAAGCTCAATCATGGAAATCAAATGCTCATGCATATTTAAACTATGTGTCACCCACTAGAAGTTCTAAGGGAGATACTCGGTCAAACATGAATACTTCAAATCACGATCGAGCCCAAGAGACAGCCGAAAGCTTTAATACCTTTAAACATAGTAAGAGAGAGATGAAAGGAGGTAAGCTAAATCTTAGTGAGGTAGTACAAGAATCCAAGAAGTTCGCGACATTAAAATCTGTTATTCTTATATTCGACTAAACATTGACCTAACAAAACTATACTTATTAGGTATTCACACAATCATGGTCGCAAGGTTCGTTATGTACAAATATATATACCATCTTACATTGCTTCTTAATGAGCAAGGCATTAAACCCAAATAGGTCATTGACCATAAATTAGCCTTGAATATAATTCTGACTATATACTTATTCACGTTCGAATCATGCATACATACTCTATCTTATTCATGATAGACTCCTAATGATAAAAAGTAACTTAACAAATAATTCAGCAGATCATTTCTTTTGATAAGCAATAGCTACCTTTGTTTGATTATCTATTTATACACTCCTTTGCTCCTTTTTATCAACCCGTTATTAACAACTTTTACTATTTGTTTTTTTTGAAAAGTTTATTTCAATATAATCGTCTTTCCGTTAGCAAGAGCCTCGTTAAAAAACCTCCCTAAACCTAATTGGAGTAAAAAGAGTGCTACTTGCTAAACAGATTACACAAAACACATAAACCATACAAAACACTCTTCCACTGCTCGAAGGATTTCATCAAAATTATGATTTCTCTTTCTATCTAAGCTCCCATTCGATCATGGAGGTTTCTCCTCTTTTTTTTTTGAATGAAGACAGTGGAGTCTTTTTAATCACTTAACTGATTCATCCTTACAAACACACATGGATAATCCTTGTTTTTACAAGTGTAATGACCCTCTTAAGCTTTTGGTTTATCATGCAACTTAAACAATTTACACATCATACAAATTGGTCCTTAGACTTTCGGTTACCTCAATTCAAATTTGTTCATTTTAGCCCTAATTGTAGCATACTTACTTTATTGCATGATAAATTATGCTCAGAGATTAAAGTGGTAACATTTTCTTCTGGGCCTATATTTAAGGGTATTACAATTCTCCCCCCTTTGTTCAAATGCCTATAATCTATACACATCCTCAGACTACCGTCCTTCTTTTTCACAAACAGGACTAGAGCATCCCACGGTGAAATACTAGGCCTAATGAACCCTCTTTCAGACAACTCCTAAAGCTGTGTCTTCAACTCTTTCAACTCTCTAGGTGCCGTTCTATACGGAGCAATAGACACTGGTGCAAAATCAAAATACGTCTCAATAGCAAACTCAACTGCTCTATTTGGAGATAAACCCGACAACTCTTCCAAAAAAACACTTGGAAAATCACAAACTGTTCTTATGTCTTGCGGTCTAACCTCACTCATATTCAGATTCATCACATAAGCCAAATAAGCCTGACAACCCGAATTCAACAACTTCTTAGCTTCCAAAGCAGAAACAACATTGAACAAGAACCTGGCATTCTCGCTAGCTACCACAACCTTGAAATCGTCTGTAAGCTTCAAGGAACTCTCTTAGTCTCAAAGTCAACCCTAGATCTATGCTCTACGATCCAATCCATGCCCAAAATCACGTCAAAGCCATAGAACGGTAACTCCATCATATCAACCGGAAACACGTGGCCCTGAACCATCAAGGTACACCTCCTATACATTTTCCTAACGACCATTGTATCACCAAAAGAGCTAGTAATATTTACACCTACCTCTAACCATTCACATGGTAACTTTAATGACCTTGCGTGCTCACCCAAAATGTATGAATATGTCGACCCTGAATCTATCAAGGAAAGCAAACTCAAGGACTATAACGGGAAATTACATGTGATGACATCCGTGTCATTCCCAGCCTCTCGCTGTGCATACACCCTAGCCGGTCCTCCACCCTCGGGCTGAACTGCCACTACATGAGCTAAGTTCCTCTGACCCTCGTTCCTCGGATGAAAGATACCATGATTCTGCCCACGACCTCTGTGATGCTCGAAAACACTAGTTGGAGTCGGTCCGCCCCTAGCCGGATGTGGATAGTCACGCCTCAAATGGTCTCGGGAGCTACAGTTCCAACACGCCCCGTAGATACCCATACACTCACCCTGGCGGCATCTCCCGCATCTAGTGCACTCCGGAGTGTGTACAACAACTTCTTGGCTCTGATGGCCCTAACCATAGTTACCACCCTATGTCTCGAATCAGGCTGATACCTCCTATCTCTATGCCTCTTGGCATGCTCTCCATCCCAATTCGCATGTCTCTTCCTGGAATCGGACCCACTAGCATGAGCACTGGAACCTAAGTTCTGCTCTATATCCTTGGCCCTAGAGACCAAGACATCAAACTCAGTGTAGTCAGAGGCAAGCATATAGGTCTTCACATCTCTAGTCAACCCTTACCAGAAGCGCTCACACCGTTACCTCTCACTAGGAACCAACTGGGGTGCATACTGGCTCAATCTCACAAACTGAACCTCGTACTCGGACACGGTTCTATTACCCTAAACCAAAGCCATAAACTCCCTCTTCTTTTCATCCAAATACCGAACTCCAAGGTACTTCCTCTTAAAGGCATTTCTGAAGAAATCTCATGTAATTTTCGCCTCGACCATACCCGAAGTAACAGTGGTCCACCAAGTGTATGCGTCCCCCTGAAGCAAAGAGATAATGCAACCCAACTTACGGGCGTCTGAGCACTCCACCCGACCCAATATGCGTGTAGTACTCTCAAGCCACGCCTCTGAACCCTCGGGAGTCAACCCACGGAACTCAACTGCTTCCAAGATACGAAGCCTCTCTAAGAGTAGACATGTGCCCGCACCCTGAGGTGGTGCTGCAGCTTGTACACCGGCCAAAGCTGTCTAAAAAGCTCCGACTATGGTCTGAATCAAATGGGTCATTGTAGAAATAAGGTTTTGATATAATATTTGAAAAATGTTTTTGACTAAATTCAAAAGAATTTAAAATATGGTTTTAGTAAAAAACAACTTGAAAATATGTCTAAGGGTTTTTAAAGGCTTTTGAATGATTTTAAGGTACATTAAAGTAGTCAAAACCAACCTTTTTAAGTTCCCGTACCGATACGGTCTTGGACCGTAACGATACGCTTTAGGGTTTCAACTACCTAAACTTTCCATTAGCCAAAACCCGTACCGACACGCTTAGCCGTATCGATACGGAGTGCTTTGAAATAGCCTAACGGCTAGTCGCGTACCAATACAGTTGTATCGAGTACCGATACACCTAACTACCCCAACGGTCATTTTCCCAATGGTCTTTTAAATTGCAGGACCGTACCGATACGCTAGGTAATCATATCGATACGCATCAGCTGAAGAGCACAACGGCTAATTCATCTTTGAGACCATATCAATACGGGTTGAGAGGGTATCGATACGCCAAGCTGCAGAACTGCATTTATGGTGGGAAATAAAGGCTCCAACGGCTCCACTTCAATTGCAATGGCTAGTAACGGCTACAAACTCAATTGGGAGTATAAAAGGGACCTTCAAGCATCTTGTAATGGTTAATGCTTCAATTGTTACAACATTATGATGTCAAAATTTATCTAGAGCTTAAATTGTAAATTCCTTGCTTAGACAACACTTGTGAGCTTACATTGTTATATTTGCTCAAGTGTTTAGGTTTTGGGTGAGTGCTTAGAATTGCAAACAAACACCTATTAGAGGGATTTCTAGTTTGCTAAGTCTTTCTTTGTACAATAGAGTGTTTCCTCAAGCTTTGGGTAGAAAGTTTTGAGGGTTGTAAAGGTTGCCTCCTTAGCCTAGAAAAGGGGACGAAATTCTTAGTTAATTTGTTTGGAAATTCTTAGTGGGGAGCTAAGGTAGTGGATGTAGACCTTGGTTAGAAGGTTGAACCACTATAAATCCTTGCGTCAAATTGCAAAATTTCCACCTCCCACTAAAACACCCAATTATCCAACTTCTCCACTCTTGGCGAGCAAGAACGGTTGATCGAATCGAGCCCCTCACATCTCAACAGTCATGTCCGCTGGACCCTGACCTGCTTGAGCCCCAACACCCGCAACATTGGCACCGGACTGAGGCCCATAACCATCACCTCCGACTTGTGCCCCAACCTGAGACACGTTACCTTCGCCACCTACTCCATTACCACCGGAAGCAGGAGGAACATGAGGCTCACCCCCGGGTGCCTGGTCACCCGCTCTAGGTCGCCCCCTCGGTCTCACCATATCAAGATAGGATCTAAAACAACAAACACACAACACACAAAAAAAAGGTTAGGTTAGCAAAAGGGCAATGACTTAGGTTCTCAAGCTCGTTAAACCAAAACCATTTTTTTGACAACAACACCTAACAATGGGGATATCTGGCTAACTCTTAACCAACAACAAGGCTACTAAAACATGCTTTCAAACATCGTACTAGCAAGCAAACTTCAAGCATACATGGCAAAAAACTCACCGAGACATAGGAACAACATAACACATCAAACTGACCTCACTTACCTACCCGAGGTCTTGGAAACCTCAAGCTCTGATGCCACCAAATGTAACCCCCTCGTTCCGGTCTAGCCAACAGATCGGTCCGAACGGGTTACACGGGGAAAATCGAAGCGAAGCCCGCTAAGGCCTCACTCCGATTAGCAACCCTATTTTTATCTCGTCTATATGCTTTATTTAATCCTACACGAGTTAGGCAGACATCGGATAAACAACCACGGACACAACCCACGCAAACCAACACTTAAAGGTTCATTTTAGCCATTTAACTTTGGCTGTATCGATTTGACAAGGACCGTATCGATACGCCTTCAACGGTCAACCTACCCTAGTGTCAACCCTGGGGACCCGTTTCGATACCCTCCAAAGCAAGTATCGAAACGCTCCGAACGGTCAAATTTCGAAGTCCACATTAGTTGACCGTATCGATACACCTAAGCCCGTACCGATACCCTCAATTTCTCTTCAAAATCTCAGATTTTCAGTAGCAAAAATGGTATCAATACACCTTCCCGAGTATCGATACAATTGGCCTGAAACAAGAAGGTTGTATCGATACAGACCTAACCGTATCGATACCCCTGACTTGAATTAACATGTTTCAACTGGTTAAGGCAGAAACCCTGTTCAAAACACCAAATCTAGGACCTCTAAGCATGCATACACGAACTCTAGAGGCATACACCATACTACAAGCATGTTCGAACACTTAACATACATGCAAGGGCCATTCATATAAGAGAAGCAAGCATTCACCAAAATGCATTACATATCAAGTCTACATGCCTTTAAACAAACACATATATCATTCATGGAATATGGTCCTAAGCCCTTAAGACACAAGCATTTAAGAAACAATCTAAACATGGTTTACAAGCTCACAACATAGAAACATAAACATATTCAACATAGCATCATCACTCAACATGCTAGAATATCGACAAAATCAAACTAAAGAGTTTGGCACCAACTCCATACAAGTCTAGTACCCCCATTGTCTAGGCATTAATACAAAATCTTAAATCGTACTTGAGAACTCCGAAAAGCTCCTCCCTTTCCCACTTGCCTTCCGTAACTCTAGCTGTAACGCCCCGGTTTTGGGCTTAGGAGTTTTGGGCGTTGACCGGTTGGTCAAAGTGCTGTTCGAATCTTAAGAGGTTAAATTAGGAAAGCCTAGTTTGGGTTGCATTAAAAATATGGAAAACTGTTCTAAAATCATCTTTTAATATAATTAAGTGAACTGTGAAATCAATTTTGGAAACTGAGTTTTGGAAGTGTGACATTTTGGCTAGTGACCAAAATGTAATTTTCGCAAGTTTGGTGGCTGTTTTATAAAGGGGTTGGAACTTTGAATCTTTAAGGAGCTATTAATCCAAAAGTGGTTTCTCCAGATTTTTCTAAGATATTATAAGCTATTTTCTGATTTTAAAGATATCAAAAAGGAGGGAAAAGCTCATTTGGCAATTTTTTCAACTAACTTCTCATTTTCCTTCTCTCATTTTCTCTCAAACCAAACACTACATTTCCAGAGAATTGTTTCTGATTTTCTCACCTAAATTCCTCCTTTCAACTCTCATTTGATTCCAAATCAACATATCTTCAAAACCTCTTCAATTGCTACAAGTTTCAACAAGCATTTTGATTGCAAAAGGTGGAGAAACACAAGTTTGGAGGTAAGAACGTCCTTCTCCTCTAAACTATCAGTTCTTTACTGAAATTCCTAAGTTTTCAATCCTAAATTGATGTTTAATTAATGGCTTTTAAGTTGATTTATGGATCTTGGCTTATTATGCAAGATTTTGATGATTTTTGATGATTTTCGTTAGACCTGAGTAATCTGTGATTTAAGAGGTGTTTTTGATGTTAAATGATCTCTAAAATGATGTGGAATTGAGTTTTGATTGATGCAATCCCGGATAGGTTAAGTTTCCTAAGTTTAGCTTGTGTTTCAAGGTAGTTTTTGAGGTGATCTTGGTGATCTGATGTTGCTGGAGGTATAAGGTTGTTAATAGGTTGTTTTTAGATGTTATATGATGTTAATGGAAGTGAGGTTTTGCTGGTTTATGGCTGGGCTTTGTTTAGAAGTGGTTTGGATGCATATTCGGTTGTGTTTGGTGGCCGAAAATGGAGGTTGGATGAGAGCAGCGAGTTTAGGTGCTTTCATTGAAGCAATTAATGCATGATGATGCATTAATCCTCTGCTTTGATGTGTTGAAACAGGGGAGGCATCTTTGGATCCAAGATTGGTTGATCCGGAAGCTTGATTTGGTGCTTTGGCTTGAAGCAAAGTGGAAATCGGTGAGTGCATTTGTGGAAATTGGATTTCAGCTTTTAAAACCAAGGTTTGAAGGTTTTGGGAGCTTAGTTTAAGTCTAAACAACTTTGCTAAGCTCAAGTGTAAGTTTTCGGATTTTCTCTCTAGTGGTGGCCATGACTTTGATGTGTTGCAAAATGATGATTTGCATGTTTTTAATTACTGTTTTGAAAGCATGTTTTAGCATGGATTTTGCTGATGTTGTAAGCCATATGTTGAAGGTAACTCTAGGTAGGAGTACCTTGCTTTTATACATTGAAATGATGTGGTTTGATGCTTTGAAATGCATGATGAAAATGGCTTGGTTTAATGCTTTAAAACAGTGGATTAAATGATGAATATGATGTATATTGGCAAGTGATGTTTTGAAAAGATTAAGGTCACTAAGGTGGTTAAAAGTCCTTGAGTGAGCCTTGTTACTTAAGATCATCAAGGTGGTTAAAAGTCCTTGGATGAGTCTTGTTGCGGACACTAAGGTGGTTAAAAGTCCTTAGGTGATCCCTTCCATGGTGTTTAAAAGTCCATGGGGCCAAGGTGTTTAAAAGTCCTTGGGGCCAAGGTGTTTAAAAGTCCTTGGGGTGATTCAAGCATTGGACACAAAGGTGGTTAAAAGTCCTTGTGTGGTCCTTATTCATGGTGTTTAAAAGTCCATGGCCAAGGTGTTTAAAAGTCCTTGGGGCCAAGGTGTTTAAAAGTCCTTGGGAAAGTTGTTGAACTTGTTTTAAGAAATGAAATGTATCACTTGAGCCAATATGACATGTTAAGTATATTATGAAGCATGAGATGCTTGTTTTAATGTTTATGTTGAAGCATGGGATTGCTTGTTTTAAGTATGCTTTTGAGCATGTGCAAGGATTGAATTTAAGCATGGTTTATAAATGGTTTTAATTGCATTATTGAATTGTTTTTAATGAGCATGCCTCACTAAGCTTTTGCTTACGCTCTCTACGTTTTCTTAATTCAATAATGCAGAGCATTAGAGTACCTTGAGGGGCAGCAAAAAGGGGCAAGCAATCAAGTTCAAGTGAAGCTCAATGTATGAAGGTTTTATAAGTACATTTTAGCTTTTGTGTGATTTGGCAATGGGGGACCAATGTGTATGTTTTGGGAGATGTTTGAGATTCCCTAAGTATGTTGAATATTGTTAAGATTGCTGGTTTTTGAATTGGAACCTTATATGCTTGTTTTGGAAGTTTGGTGTTTGAATAGCTAGCTTGTGTAGGAAGCATGCCTATAGAATTGGGGCTTTTTGCATATGATGTTAGATTGATGTTGTGATGGTGCCTATAAGTCTTAAATATGTTTAATTGCATGCTGGTAAAGTTTGGTGAAATTTGGAGCATGTTTGATTGATCAATTGCATGTTTTGGTATGCTTGTTTGCTGCAATCTGTGCAGGCGTTTCGGAACAGTGTGCACCGTTTCGGAACGGGTGCCTTACATGAACCCAGGCGTCCGAAACGGTATGCACCGTTTCGAAACGGTTTGGTCTCTGCCAAGGCCGTGTTTCGGAACGGTGTCGATCGGTTTCGGAACGGCCCGTGTTTCGGAACGGGGTTGATTGGTTTCGGAACGGCCGACCGTTAGGGGCTGACATTGGCAGTTATATGTTTTGAATTGTTTGCGTTTTGGTCCTGAATCTTGTTTGTTCAATTGTGTGAGCTTGGAAGGTCCTTTTGAGCTGAAATTTCACAGAGAAGCATGAAACCTGATTAATTTCAAGATGGTAACTTTAATTTGGGTTAAGTCCTTTTAATTATCAGAAATTACAATTTGGTCCCTAAAGTTGTAATTTGTTCAATTGGGTCCCTGTTTGATCTCTGATGTTTGTGATCTTTGAGTATGATGTTTGTGTGATCACAATTAGGATTAATGTGCATCTAGACAAGATTTAAAAGAAAAAAAGGGTCGTTAATCAAGGTTGACTTTCGGGTTGACTTTGGTTTTCCCCGTGTGACTTTCTTAATTCGGGTCAACCGTCTAGGCCGGGTTAAGGGGGTTACATTTGGTGCTATCAGAGCTGAGTTTGCGAGTAATTGGGAATGAATGTATGCATGATTGAAGCATGTTTGCCTTGTATGCTTGTTGTGTGAAAGCATGATCAGTGGTTTGAGATGTTGATGCAATTGAGTTGTATGCTATGATGTTGCATGATGAGGGTACCCATTGCCAAACAAAAAGCTAATGAAATGAAGTTGATTTTGAATGAAATTGAGCTTGAATACTTGGATTGCTTACCTTGCTGGGCCTGACTTGTTTTATTTTGCATTGTGATTGCATGGTAAAAGTATGGCACCACGTAGGGAATTAAGAGGTAGTGTGCGAGCTACGGCTCCTAATGAGAATGAGAATGAAGAGAATACGGGTAGTGCTGTGTTACCCCCTCCTCCGCCTGGTAGTGGTGGTGCTGGAGGTGAGCGAGCTGAAGCTGCAGCTGGTGCTGGAGCTGCTGGACCAGAGGTTGGTCAGGGGCAAGCTATGCCTGACATGTCTATGCTGGTACAAGCTATTGCGGGTGCTTTTCGAGCAGCAGTAGCTGGAGCTCAAGGAGCTGGGCATCAGGGAGATGCTGGAGTCAGATTACCTTTGGAGCGTCTACGCAGTCTTGGTGGGACTGAGTTCAGAGGTATGTCTGCTGAAAGTTCGGAAGCTTGGCTGGAGAGTACCAAGCGTATCTTGGGTCAGATGAGCTGCACGGATGTGCAAAAGTTGGGCTGTGTTGTGTCCTTGCTGCAGGACGATGCATATACGTGGTGGACGACCACCATAGCTGGGATGGCTGAAGTTGATGTTACTTGGACATTCTTTCAGAATGCGTTCAAGAGGAGATATCTTGGAGTGAGATATCTGGATGAGAAAAAGCGTGAATTCATGTCTCTTACCCAAGGGAGCATGAGTGTGGCTGAGTATGAAGTGCAGTTTGTACGCCTCAGTCAGTATGCACCGGAGCTGATACCTGATGAGCGAGAGAGGTGCGAAAGGTTCCGTTATGGCTTGGTGACGGAAGTAAAGACCTACATGTTGGCTGCTGAGTACAATGATTTTGATGTGTTGGTGAGCCGATCCAAGGACATTGAGATGAACTTGGGTTTAGCTGCGAAAGGTGCTGGAGCGAGTTCTGGCAAGAGAGCTGCTGAGTATAGTTCCGGAGGTGGACGGAACAAGAGGGGACGCGATCAGAAGTATCAGTCCTCAGCCAAGAGAGGTGGTGGTGCACCTGCTAGAGGTTGTTTTGCTAGAGCTGAACCAAGTGCTTGTTGGATCTGCGGTTCTCGTGGGCACATGAAGCATGACTGTCCTCGTGCTGTGAGGGAGGTGCAAGCTCCTGTTGCGACAACTGGTAATGGATGTTGGAACTGTGGTTCTGTTGATCATCTGAGGCGAGATTGTCCGAGGTTGGCTGGTGGCCAAGATCGTGCTCCTGTTGTTGCACAGCAGAGAGGTCGTGGGCGCGGCCGTGGTAATTTCCAGAGGAGAGAGGAAGGTGGTCGCGGAGTAGCTCATGTTGTGGCTATTCAGCCTGAGGGTGGTGGCCAAGCGAGGGTGTATGCTCAGCGCGAGTGAAGGAATGATGCAGATGTGATTGCAGGTACCTTTACTTTGCAATCCTTGTCATTGCTTTCTTTGATTGATTCTGGATCTACACATTCATACATTTTGCGTGAGCATGCTGAATTGCTTGGTTTGCCTGTTGAGTCTTTGGATGTTGGTGTTCGTGTCACTAGTTCTTTTGGTGAAACTGTTGTGACTCGAAAGCTTTATAGAAGGTGTCCCTTGGTTGTTCAAGAACATGTCTTCCATGTTGATCTTATGGAGTTGCCTTTTTATGGTTTTGATGTGATCCTTGGTATGGATTGGCTTGCTGAGCATCGTGCTGTTGTGGATTGTGAGAATAAGCGGGTTTCTCTTAAGCTTGCGGATGATTATGAAGTTGTTGTTGTTGGCGAGAATGTGAAGTTTCTTGCTAATGTTGTGTCTACCTTGGAGGCGAGTAGGATGCTGAGGCAGGGTTGCGAAGCTTACCTAGCTTTTGTGATGAATCCTAGCTCTAAGGAGTTGAGGGTGCAAGATATCAAGGTTGTGAAGGAGTTTCCTGGTGTTTTTCCTGAAGAGTTGCCTGGTTTACCTCCTAATCGCGAGGTGGAGTTTGGAATTGAACTGTATTAGAATACAACTCCTGTGTCCATTTCTCCCTATAGAATGGCACCTAAGGAGCTGAAGGAGCTGAAGACGCAGTTGCAAGAGCTGCTTGATCGTGGGTTCATCTGGCCGAGTGTGTCGCCTTGGGGTGCTCCTGTCTTGTTTGTGAAGAAGAAAGATGGCACTATGAGGATGTGCATTGATTACCGTCAGCTGAACAAGTTGACTATCAAGAATCGGTATCCTTTGCCGAGGATTGATGATCTCTTTGATCAATTTCGGGGAGCTGCTGTGTTCTCTAAGATTGACTTGAGGTCAGGGTATTATCAGTTGAAGGTGAAGGATGTGGATGTGCCTAAGACAGCTTTCAGGACAAGGTATGGGCATTATGAGTTCCTTGTGATGCCGTTTGGTTTGACAAATGCTCCTGCTGCTTTCATGGACATGATGAATCGTGTTTTTCATGAATACCTGGACAAGTTCGTTGTGGTGTTCATTGATGATATCCTCGTGTACTCGCGTACTGAGGAGGAGCACGAAGAGCATTTGAGGTTTGTGCTGCAAGCTTTGTTGGAGAATCAGCTTTATGCTAAGTTGAGCAAGTGTGAGTTCTGGCTTAAGGAGGTGGTGTTTCTTGGGCATGTGGTCTCAGCTGAGGGGATTCGTGTTGATCCTCAGAAGATTGAGGCGGTGATGAACTGGAAAGTTCCTAAGTCTGTTCATGAAGTCCGTAGTTTCCTTGGTTTGGCGGGATACTACCAGAGGTTTGTGGATGGTTTTTCCAAGATTGCTGCTCCTTTGACGAAGCTGTTGCAAAAGGATGTTAAGTATGAGTGGACGGAAGCGAGACAACAAGCTTTTGAGAAGCTGAAGGCGGCTTTGACGCAAGCTCCTATCTTGATTCAGCCTGAATCAGGGAAAGAGTTTGTGGTCTACAGTGATGCATCCTATGTTGGTTTGGGATGTGTGCTGATGCAAGAGGGTAAGGTTGTGGCTTATGCGTCGCGGCAGTTAAAGGTGCATGAGCGCAACTATCCTACGCAGGATATTGAGCTGGCTGCAGTGGTTTTTGCTCTGAAGATCTGGAGACATTATCTGTATGGTGAGAAGTGTACTGTGTACACAGATCACAAGAGTTTGAGGTATCTGATGTCTCAGAAGGAGTTGAATCTTAGGCAGCGACGTTGGTTGGAGTTGCTCAAGGATTATGATCTGACGATTGAGTATCATCCTGGAAAGGCTAATGTTGTTGCTGATGCCTTGAGTAGGAAGGTAGCTGTTGAGCTGAGAGCGATGTTTGCTAGCTTGAGCATATCGCGAGATGGTGGTCTTGTTGTTGAGTTGCAAGTGAAACCATCTTTGGTTCAGTTGATCAAGGAAAAGCAGTTGCTGGATGATTCCTTGGTGTCTCATGTTCAGGATATCGCGGAGGGTAGACCTTCTGATTTCTGCTTTAATGAGGATGGTGTGTTGTGTTTTGGTAGTCGGATAGTAGTGCCTGCTGATGTTGAGTTGAGGCGTGCTATTCTGACTGAAGGCCATAGTAGTCCTTTTGCTATGCACCCTGGTAGTACTAAGATGTATCGTGATCTTCGTGATGAGTACTATTGGGTAGGTTTGAAGAAGGATGTTGCAGAGTTTGTGAGCAAGTGTTTGGTGTGTCAGCGAGTTAAGGCTGAACATCAGGTTCCTTCTGGTTTGTTGCAACCGTTGAAAATCCCTGAATGGAAGTGGGAGAGGGTTACCATGGATTTTGTATCTGGTTTGCCTTTGTCTCCATCAAAGAAGAATTCTGTTTGGGTGATTGTGGATCGCTTGACGAAGTGTGCGCATTTCTTGCCTGTGCATACTACGTTCTCTTTGGATAAGCTGGCAGAGCTGTACATTGCTGAGATAGTGAGGTTGCATGGTGTGCCTAAGTCGATTGTGTCGGATAGGGATCCGAGGTTCACATCGCGTTTCTGGCAGTGTTTGCATCAAGCTCTGGGTACAAGGTTGCATTTCTGTACATCCTATCATCCTCAGTCGGATGGTCAGTCTGAGAGGGTTATTCAGATTTTGGAGGATATGTTGAGATGCTGCGTGATTGAGTTCCAAGGTTCTTGGGAGAAGCATCTGCCTTTGGTTGAGTTCGCTTATAACAATAGTTATCAGGCGAGTATACAGATGGCACCTTATGAGGCTCTGTATGGGAGGAAGTGTAGGACTCCTCTTTGTTGGGCTGAAACTGGTCAAAAGTTGGTTTCGATGCCTGCTTTGTTGAAAGGGACCACCGAGAAGGTGAAGCTCATTTGTGAGAGGTTGAAGGCTGCCTCTGATCGGCAAAAGTCTTACGCGGATTTGAAGCGTAAGTAGATAGAGTATGCGGTGGGTGACCGTGTGTTCTTGAAGGTTTCGCCTTGGAAGAAGGTGATGAGGTTTGGCCGGAAGGGTAAGTTGAGCCCTCGGTACATTGGACCATATGAGGTGGTTGAGCGTGTGGGTCCTGTTGCATATCGGCTGAGGTTACCTCAGGAGTTGGAGAAGATTCATGATGTGTTCCATGTTTCTATGCTCCGGAAGTATAGATCTGATCCTTCGCATGTGATGCCTGTAGAGGATGTGGTTTTGAATCCGGATTTGACCTATGATGAGGAACCGGTGAAGGTTCTGGATTCGGATTGCAAGGTTCTTCGTGGCAAGACCATTGAGTTGGTGAAGGTGCTGTGGAAGCATCGAGGTGTTGAGGAAGCCACGTGGGAGCGGAAGGAAGACATGCTGAAGCAGTTTCCTTATCTCTTTCCTTCAGGTAAATTTCGAGGACGAAATTTCTTAAGGGGGGGAGAGTTGTAACGCCCCGGTTTTGGGCTTAGGAGTTTTGGGCGTTGACCGGTTGGTCAAAGTGCTGTTCGAATCTTAAGAGGTTAAATTAGGAAAGCCTAGCTCGGGTTGCATTAAAAATATGGAAAAATGTTCTAAAATCATCTTTTAATATAATTAAGTGAACTGTGAAATCAATTTTGGAAAATGAGTTTTGGAAGTGTGACATTTTGGCTAGTGACCAAAATGTAATTTTCGCAAGTTTGGTAGCTGTTTTATAAAGGGGTTGGAACTTTGAATCTTTAAGGAGCTATTAATCCAAAAGTGGTTTCTCCAGATTTTTCTAAGATATTATAAGCTATTTTCTGATTTTAAAGATATCAAAAAGGAGGGAAAAGCTCATTTGGCAATTTTCTCAACTAACTTCTCATTTTCCTTCTCTCATTTTCTCTCAAACCAAACACTACATTTCCAGAGAATTGTTTCTGATTTTCTCACCTAAATTCCTCCTTTCAACTCTCATTTGATTCCAAATCAACATATCTTCAAAACCTCTTCAATTGCTACAAGTTTCAACAAGCATTTTGATTGCAAAAGGTGGAGAAACACAAGTTTGGAGGTAAGAACGTCCTTCTCCTCTAAACTATCAGTTCTTTACTGAAATTCCTAAGTTTTCAATCCTAAATTGATGTTTAATTAAAGGCTTTTAAGTTGATTTATGGATCTTGGCTTATTATGCAAGATTTTGATGATTTTCGTTAGATCTGAGTAATCTGTGATTTAAGAGGTGTTTTTGATGTTAAATGATCTCTAAAATGATGTGGAATTGAGTTTTGATTGATGCAATCCCGGATAGGTTGAGTTTCCTAAGTTTAGCTTGTGTTTCAAGGTAGTTTTTGAGGTGATCTTGGTGATCTGATGTTGCTGGAGGTATAAGGTTGTTAATAGGTTGTTTTTAGATGTTATATGATGTTAATGGAAGTGAGGTTTTGCTGGTTTATGGCTGGGCTTTGTTTAGAAGTGGTTTGGATGCATATTCGGTTGTGTTTGGTGGCCAAAAATGGAGGTTGGATGAGAGCAGCGAGTTTAGGTGCTTTCATTGAAGCAATTAATGCATGATGATGCATTAATCCTCTGCTTTGATGTGTTGAAACAGGGGAGGCATCTTTGGATCCAAGATTGGTTGATCCGGAAGCTTGATTTGGTGCTTTGGCTTGAAGCAAAGTGGAAATCGGTGAGTGCATTTGTGGAAATTGGATTTCAGCTTTTAAAACCAAGGTTTGAAGGTTTTGGGAGCTTAGTTTAAGTCTAAACAACTTTGCTAAGCTCAAGTGTAAGTTTTCGGATTTTCTCTCTAGTGGTGGCCATGACTTTGATGTGTTGCAAAATGATGATTTGCATGTTTTTAATTACTGTTTTGAAAGCATGTTTTAGCATGGATTTTGCTGATGTTGTAAGCCATATGTTGAAGGTAACTCTAGGTAGGAGTACCTTGCTTTTATACATTGAAATGATGTGGTTTGATGCTTTGAAATGCATGATGAAAATGGCTTGGTTTAATGCTTTAAAACAGTGGATTAAATGATGAATATGATGTATATTGGCAAGTGATGTTTTGAAAAGATTAAGGTCACTAAGGTGGTTAAAAGTCCTTGAGTGAGCCTTGTTACTTAAGATCATCAAGGTGGTTAAAAGTCCTTGGATGAGTCTTGTTGCGGACACTAAGGTGGTTAAAAGTCCTTAGGTGATCCCTTCCATGGTGTTTAAAAGTCCATGGGGCCAAGGTGTTTAAAAGTCCTTGGGGCCAAGGTGTTTAAAAGTCCTTGGGGTGATTCAAGCATTGGACACAAAGGTGGTTAAAAGTCCTTGTGTGGTCCTTATTCATGGTGTTTAAAAGTCCATGGCCAAGGTGTTTAAAAGTCCTTGGGGCCAAGGTGTTTAAAAGTCCTTGGGAAAGTTGTTGAACTTGTTTTAAGAAATGAAATGTATCACTTGAGCCAATATGACATGTTAAGTATATTATGAAGCATGAGATGCTTGTTTTAATGTTTATGTTGAAGCATGGGATTGCTTGTTTTAAGTATGCTTTTGAGCATGTGCAAGGATTGAATTTAAGCATGGTTTATAAATGGTTTTAATTGCATTATTGAATTGTTTTTAATGAGCATGCCTCACTAAGCTTTTGCTTACGCTCTCTACGTTTTCTTAATTCAATAATGCAGAGCATTAGAGTACCTTGAGGGGCAGCAAAAAGGGGCAAGCAATCAAGTTCAAGTGAAGCTCAATGTATGAAGGTTTTATAAGTACATTTTAGCTTTTGTGTGATTTGGCAATGGGGGACCAATGTGTATGTTTTGGGAGATGTTTGAGACTCCCTAAGTATGTTGAATATTGTTAAGATTGCTGGTTTTTGAATTGGAACCTTATATGCTTGTTTTGGAAGTTTGGTGTTTGAATAGCTAGCTTGTGTAGGAAGCATGCCTATAGAATTGGGGCTTTTTGCATATGATGTTAGATTGATGTTGTGATGGTGCCTATAAGTCTTAAATATGTTTAATTGCATGCTGGTAAAGTTTGGTGACATTTGGAGCATGTTTGATTGATCAATTGCATGTTTTGGTATGCTTGTTTGCTGCAATCTGTGCAGGCGTTTCGGAACAGTGTGCACCGTTTCGGAACGGGTGCCTTACATGAACCCAGGCGTCCGAAACGGTATGCACCGTTTCGAAACGGTTTGGTCTCTGCCAAGGCCGTGTTTCGGAACGGTGTCGATCGGTTTCGGAACGGCCCGTGTTTCGGAACGGGGTTGATTGGTTTCGGAACGGCCGACCGTTAGGGGCTGACATTGGCAGTTATATGTTTTGAATTGTTTGCGTTTTGGTCCTGAATCTTGTTTGTTCAATTGTGTGAGCTTGGAAGGTCCTTTTGAGCTGAAATTTCACAGAGAAGCATGAAACCTGATTAATTTCAAGATGGTAACTTTAATTTGGGTTAAGTCCTTTTAATTATCATAAATTACAATTTGGTCCCTAAAGTTGTAATTTGTTCAATTGGGTCCCTGTTTGATCTCTGATGTTTGTGATCTTTGAGTATGATGTTTGTGTGATCACAATTAGGATTAATGTGCATCTAGACAAGATTTAAAAGAAAAAAAAGGGTCGTTAATCAAGGTTGACTTTCGGGTTGACTTTGGTTTTCCCCGTGTGACTTTCTTAATTCGGGTCAACCGTCTAGGCCGGGTTAAGGGGGTTACACTAGCAATCTGCATGTTGGAAAAAGGAAAGCGTAAGCTTGGAAGCTTAGTGAGCAAAGCTCTAAAACTCATCAATCATGCAGCTTTCAAAACACATTTCTTAAATGATAAGTAAACCATTTAAACGCACGAAAAGTAACACAACAACACAAGTACATGGTTTGCACATGCACAACCAAAACACGGTGGGACTACACATCTCCGTTTCGATTAGTAGTTTTCTGATGGGACTACACATCAACGTACTCTTCTACTAGTCACTACCGGTGGGACTACACATCACCGTAGTTACACAACCATCATGTGAGGCTCGACACCAACAATGACTACACAACAACAAACGGAAGTAAAGGAAATACATAATTTATACAACATCACAACAATTGTTCATGCACCAACACTTAACAATCAAGGTAAAATTTAGCAAACTTACACTTGGGTTTAGGTTAGCCCTCGAGGCTCCACCCAAACCCCCAAGAACCCATTTCGAAATCAAATCAAGTTCAAATCATTTTCACTCACCGATAAAACTCAACCGGAAGCCAAAACACCGATCTCAAGTTTCCAAATTCCCCGGATTAGTGCCCGAAGCCTCTCCAACGGTTTCCCTTGATTCTAACCAATCAAAAACAATACATTGCTCAGCTAAAATATCACAAAACACTGTCACAACCCCAACCTACAACTACAAGTCAAATTCTCACAATTTCAAGCCAAAGCCAATACCCAAAATTCCTATTTTCGTACTCCCCAACAACCCAACAGAACACCTTTGATTCTAACAATTAAAACACATTCAAACCAACCTCCTAGTATCACTATAACACCAGCCCAACTCCCTTTTACAAAACCACACCAAAAACACAAGTTTTGACACTTTTAAAATACCCATGAATACCCATGTCAGGATTCTGAATAAAAACCAACCAAATTGAGATATGATACATCTATGGACTAGATTAAAACATAGATAAACTCATCAAATCAAGAGCTAAACAAAAACCCTTAAAGTTTCTCCATTTTCCCTTAAAATTTGAAAACTTAGAAACTTGGACAATGAGATTTAAGTAAAATTAGAACCATGAAAACACTTGGAATAAAGAGAAGAGTCGAATATGTAATTACCTTGAAGAGAGCTCTTGAAAGGATGAGGAAGTTTGATGGAATAGTGTTTAGGGGTTAAGGGGGGGGGGGTTTAACGTGAAAAAAAGAAACTAGAGGAAGAAGAAGATGAGTAGCAAATTTTAAAAGTCCCCCTTTCACATCTTATTTTCCCTTATTTTAAAATTACCAAAATGCCATTAATGAATTCAAACTCTTTTTAATTAAAATAAAACCCAATTTAATTTAAAACGAGACCACGACTCAAACCCGATTCACCCGTGTAACATCCGACCCCTAAACTTGGGGCATTACAAAGGATCACCCATCCAGTGAAGGTTAAAGCAGTTTGCGTGTTGGGGGATTTGGGATTTTATTTTAATTAATGTATTTAATAACAATAATAAAATATAAATTATTTTATTTTAAATTAATTTTTATATTTAATAATAATAAAATATGCCATGTCATATGCAAATATTAATAAAATAATTTAAAGTGACTAAAATAGGTCAAAAAATAAAGTTTAATGAGTAAATTGAGTTTTTGAAAGTTGAGTGACCAAAATAGGTCATAAAGCAAAGTTGAGTGATGATTTAAATATTTTACCCTTAAATTAAAACAAAAAATGTTTTAAAATATATAATAGAAGAACAAAATACCTCTTGTTACGAACCGCCACCATGTAAACACATAATTATAACTCTCTGTAAACGTTCTAATAGACTACGATCGTACAAACAATTAATTCTCGATGAACACGCCTCCTCCAAGACACATGACTACACCTCCTCTAGCCCTTATAAAAGCCCTCCAAGAACCAAACTAGAGGGAGGGACGATCTCCACGTTAGAAAAGCATCCCCTCACTCTAACAGCCAGAAAGGCTCCCTCACCACTGTCCGGACCACCTCTCCCCCTCCGTCTGGGTGTTGCAAATCATGTGATCAACAATGGTGCGGTGAGTGTGGACGAACGCGCGACCTTCAGATACCGGTTTTAATTTTTATTTCATATGAATTAGATAAATAATGTAGTAATAGAGAAAAAGGGTCGATCTACAGGAACTAAAGAGCTTTTGATGTTGAGAGGTTTTGATTTTAATTTTAGCAAGAAAGTAAAGATAATGGGGGTTTTAATTAAGAATGTAAAGTAGAAAATAAAAGTAAAACAATAAAAGCAAATTTGAAAATAAATTTAGAAAAAAACGATGAAAGTAAATTTTGAGTAGAAAATAAATTAAATAGAATAGTCTCAAGTTTCACTTTGCCTCAATATCAACAGATCATGGAAGAAGATTTTGCACCGAATACATGCCGGTTACAACCTACAAGGCTCAACCCTTGGAACTTACTTTTTTCTCCGGTAAACCAACAATCCAAAGTCAATCTTTGGAATTCAGTCTTTACTTGGACTAACCACGACTACCGTCGCTAGTACCAATACAATTTAAGTGTTAAAAAAGCCCGATTGGGGTTATGTTGTCTTAATGAGAATCGAACCCGATCTCAATTTTCCTTAGTGAACCGTCGCTAAGTGTGTTCATAGGAAGTAGAATGTGCTACAAGACGATCCTTCCTCCCAACTTTAAATTGGAACAACATTCAAGCCAACTAGCTCTTTTTGAATTGAAAGTATAAAGATTTTAAAGGAAAAGGCTGATTGCTTATCCAAGTTTGTAGAAAATTGAGAAAGATATCTGAAGATATTAGGTGCTTTTCAATTCTCACAATCAGATTTGAGTCATCACTTAAGCTTTTGGCTAATTGGAAAATTAGCTAATCATGATTGAAATTATACTTAGCATATTTTAAAGAAAAAAAATAAGAACTTAAAATAAAAACGAAATTAAAAAAGATTTTTTTTATAAAAGTAAAACCCCCAAGAACAAATAAAAGCCAAGTACATTCTTCAAGCTTCACCCTAAGGGGTATTTATAGCTTGAGATAATCTGTAATACCCTCAACTCGGTTTAGAAGAAAATCGGAATTAAAGATGTTACTTTCAAGAAGAGCAGAAAACACGAATCAATTTTTTTTTTTAAATTTCTCTAATTTTAACAGGGCGGGTTAACGAAATTACTTTTCAATCTTCTCTTTCAAATCTTTTTTACAACGAGAACATTAATTGAGATGTAAAAATACATCTGACTTTAAAATCGTAACCAATCTTATGTTTTTCTCAGGTTGTCAGACCATAACTCAATTACAAAAAAACATATGCTTCTTGAAATATTCATATTATCAATTTTGGACATGAGACGTTGGTGGTCATACATTCGACTAACATTAAACTTTTTCCCATTATACCATTTAATCTTAATCCCTAAGTATACGTTCGGTTTTTGAGAGTACAAAATTATAAAATTCTTACTCAAACGCATGTTCAACCACATATATAATCTATGTAATGATCAACAAATCATATCTTGTCTAACATGCCTTACTTAGCTAGAATTCATTTGAAATATGTATCTTTTATGGTGGTTTCAAAGAACCACACTTAAGGAAACGTGTGTAACCCAATTAAATTATTAGCAAAACATACTCAAATTATAAAGGACAGAAATTTCAAGGTTACTTCTAATTAAACTTAGCCATATAAGTCTTTAACCTGCGTTCGAGTATAATTTATTTGGATTCCGTTCCAACCAGGGAAATGTGACGCCCCGGTTTTGGGCTTAGAAGTTTTGGGCTTGGACCGGTTCGGTCAAAGTGCTGTTCGAATATAAAAAGGTGAAATTAGGAAAGCCTAGTTCGGGTTGCATTAAAAATATGGAAAAATGTTCTAAAATCCTCTTTTAATATATATAAGTGAACTGTGAAATCAATTTTACAAAATGAGGTTTGGAAGGGTGACATTTTGGCTAGTGACCAAAATGTAATTTTTGAAAACTGCGTGACTATTTTAAAAAGGATTGAAACTTTGAATCTTTAAGGAGCTATTTACCCAAAGGGAGTTTCTCCAGATTTTTCTAAGATATTTAATGATTTAATTCTGGTTTTTAAACAAAATAAAAGTGGAGGGAAGTTATTTTCCTATTTTTCAACTAACTTTCCATATTTTCCAATTCTTCTTTTCTCTCATTTTCTCTCAAACCAAACATCTTTCTCCAGAGATTTTTCCTCTGATTTTGTCACCTAAATATCTCTTTTCAATTTTCTTTTGATTGCTAATAATCTCATCAACAAAACCTCACCATTTGCTAATTGGATCTTCAAGCTTTTTGATCCTAAAAAGGGAGAAACTCAAGTTTGGAGGTAAAAACGTCCTTCTCCTCTAAACTCTCAGTTCTTTACTGAAATTCCTAAGTTCTCAATCCTTAATTGATGATTTATAAATGGTTTTAAAGTTGTGTAATGAATCTTGGCTTTAAATGCAAGATTTGGTGATTTTTGATGGATTTTCGTATGATCTGATTGGGCTGTGTTTTAAGGTGTTAATTTGATGTTAAATGAATGTTAAATTGATAAGGAATTGAGTTTTAATTAATGCAATCCCGGATAGGTTGAATTTCCTAAGTTTAGCTTGTGATTCTTGGTTGTTTTGAAGTGATCTTGTGGATCTGTTGTTGCTGGAGATATAAGGATGTTGTTAAGTCCTTTTTAGATGTTAAATGATGCTAAAGGATGTTTAGTTTTGATGGATCTTGGCTGGGCAATGTTGAGGAGTTGTTTGGATGCATTTTTGGTTGTGTTTGGTAGCCGAAAATGGAGTGTGGATGAGAGCAGCGAGTTTAGATGCTTTCATTGAAGCTATTAATGCATGATGATGCATTAATCCTCTGTTTTGATGTGTTTAAAACATGGGAGTCATCTTTGGATCCAAGTGGTGGTGATCCGGAAGCTTGATTGGTGTTTCGGCAAGAGGCGAAACGGAATCGGTGAGTGGAATTTGGTTTTCGGCTTTGAAACCAGTGTTTTGGAGGTTTGGGAGCTTAGTTTAAGTCTAAGCAACTTAGCTAAGCTCAAGAGTAAGTTTTCGGATAAACTCTCTTAGTGATGACCATGGTTTTGGTTGTATGCAATGTGGTTTGTTTGCATGATTTTAAATCTGTTTTGAAAGCATATCTAGCATGTTTATTTGCTGAGATTTTAAGCCATGTGTTGAAGGAAGCTCAAGGTAAGAGTTCCTTGTTTTTGAACATTGTTATAATGTGGTTTGATGCTTAAAGATGCATGATGTTTATGGCTTTGTAAAATGCTTTAAAACAGTGAGATATTGATGATATTGATGCATATTGGCAAGTGATGGTTAAGGTCACAAAGGTGGTTAAAAGTCCTTGTATGAGCCTTGTTTATTTAAGAACATCAAGGTGTTTAAAAGTCCTTGGATGGTTCTTGGTTAAGATCACAAAGGTGGTTAAAAGTCCTTGTGTGAATCTTGTAAATTTTAAGAGCAACATGGTGTTTAAAAGTCCATAGTTGGCTCTTGGTTAAGGTTACAAAGGTGGTTAAAATTCCTTGTGTAAGCCTTGTTACTTAAGATCATCAAGGTGTTTAAAAGTCCTTGGATGATTCTTGTTAAGGACACAAAGGTGTTTAAAAGTCCTTGTGTGGTCCTTGCCATGGTGTTTAAAAGTCCATGGGTCCATGGTGTTTAAAAGTCCATGGGGTTAAGGACACAATGGTGTTTAAAAGTCCATGTGTGGTCCTTGGTTGTTGTAAGATCACAATGGTGTTTAAAAGTCCATGTGTGTATCTTATGTGAAATGTATCACTTGTTGCCAATATGACATGTAATGAAATGGAAGCATGTATTGCTTGTTTTAAAGGTTAAAGAGCAGTGTAATGTTGCTTGAAGAATGATTTATAAATGAGTTTTTATAAATACATTATTGTATGGTTTTAAATGAGCATTCCTCACTAAGCTTTTGCTTACGCTCTCTCTCTTTTCTTAAACCAATAATGCAGAGCATTAGAGTGCATTGAGGGCAGCAAGGAGGGCAAACAACCAAGTGGATAACTAAGCTCAAGTATGGGAAGGTTTCTTAAACACTTTTAGCTTTTGGCATTTGGCAATGGGGAACCTATGTGAATGTTTTGGGAGATGTATTGAACTCCCTAAGTTTGTTTTATGTTGTCAATAATGCTGGAACATGTAATTGGACATTATGTGGTTGGTTTGGAGATTTAATGCTTGAATGGTTTGCTAAGTAGGAAGCATGCCTTTAGATTTGGGGCTTTTCATATTTGATGCTATGATGATGATTGGGTGATGCATTTATGCTCCTTGCATGTTGTATGTCTTGCTGGTAAAGTTTGGTTGCATTTGGAGCATGTTTGGTAAGTCAATTGTGTGTTTTAGCAGCCAATTTTCTGCATTCTGTGCAGGCCGTATCGGAACGGGAGCTACCGTTTCGGAACGGGGGCCCTGTAGTGGCCCAGGCATTCGAAACGGAAGGTACCGTTCCGAAACGAAAATGCCACTGCCAGGCCTCGTTTTGGAACCCGTTGCGGAACGGTCCCGCGTTTCGAAACAGGTTCTCCCTGTTTCGGAACACCTGACCGTTGGGGGCTGACATGGGCAGTTATATGTTTTAAAATGTTTGCATTTTGGTCCTGGATCTTGTTATTGCAATTGTATGAGTTTGGGATGTCCGTTTGAGCTGAAATTTGGCAGTGAAGCATGAAACCTGATTAATTATAAGTTGGTAACTTTAATTTGAGTTAAGTCCTTATAATTTGCAGAATTTACAATTTGGTCCCTAAAGTTGTAAATTGTTCAATTGGGTCCCTAAATGTTCTCTGATGGTTATGATCTTTGAGTATGATGTTAGTATGATCATATCTAGGGTTAAAGAGCATCTAGACAAGTTTAAAAAGAAAAAAGGGTCGTTAATCAAGGTTGACTTTCGGGTTAACTTTGGTTTTCCCCGTGTGACTTTCTTAATTCGGGTCAACCGTCTTGGCCGGGTTAAGGGGGTTACATTTGGTGGTATCAGAGCTGAGTTCTCGAATAAATGGGAATGTCTGTGTGCATGATTGAAGTATGTATGCTATGTATGCTTGTTGAGTGAAAGCATGTTGAGTGGTTTGTGAATATGGTGCAATTAAGATGTATGCTGTGGTGAAGCATGTTGCGGGTACCCATTGCCAAATCAAAGCTAATGTAATGATGTTGATTTTAAGTGAAAATGAGCTTGAGTACTTGGATTGCTTACCTTGCTGGGCCTGACTTTGTTTATTTGCATTGTGATTGCATTGTTAGAGTATGTCACCTCGTAGAGAATAAAGGAGTAATGTGCGAGCTACGGCTCAGAACGAGAATGAGAATGAGGAGAACGTTGAGAGTGCGGTTTTACCTCCTCCACCTAGTGGTGGTGATGCTGGGGGTGAAGGAGCTGGAGCTGCAGCCGATGCTGGGGTCGCTGGACCTGAGGCTGGTCAGGGGCAAGCCATGCCTGACATGACAATGTTAGTGCAAGCTATTGCTGGTGCTTTTCGAGCGGCAGTAGCTGGAGCTCAAGGAGCTGGGCATCAGGGAGATGCTGGTGTTAGACTACCCTTGGAACGCTTACGCAGTCTAGGCGGGACTGAGTTCAGGGGTTTGTCTGCGGAAGGTTCTGAATCTTGGATGGAGAGTACCAAGAGGATCTTGGGTCAGATGAGTTGCACTGACGTGCAAAAGCTGGGGTGTATTGTATCCTTGCTACAGGATGATGCTTATACGTGGTGGACGACCACTATTGCTGGGATGGCGGAAGCTGACATAACTTGGACATTCTTCCAGAATGTGTTCAAGAGAAGGTATCTAGGTGTGAGGTACCTAGATGAAAAGAAGCGGGAGTTCATGTCTCTTACCCAAGGGAGCATGTCTGTGGCTGACTATGAAGTGCAGTTTGTTCGACTCAGACAATATGCGCCTGAGTTAGTCCCTGATGAGCGGGCAAGGTGCGAAAGGTTCCGTTATGGTTTAGTGACGGATGTGAAGATGTATGTGCTGGCTACCGAGTATGATGATTTTGATGTGTTAGTGGGCCGAGCAAAGGATATTGAGATGAACTTGGGTTTATCTGCTAGAGGTGCTGGAGCAAGTGCTGGTAAGCGATCAGCTGAATATAGTTCCGGTGGTGGACGGAACAAGAGGGGACGTGATCAGAAGTATCAGTCCTCGGCTAAGCGAGGTGGTGGAGCACCTGCTCGGGGAGGCAACGCTAGAGTTGATCCGAGTGCGTGTTGGATTTGTGGGTCACGTGGTCATATGAAGCGTGATTGTCCTCGTGCTGTGAGGGAGGTGCAAGCTCCTGTTGCGGCAGCTGGTAACGGGTGCTGGAATTGTGGATCTACGGATCACATGAGGAGGGAGTGTCCGATGTTGGCTGGTGGCCAAGTTCGTGCTCCTGTTGCTGCTGCACCGCAGAGAGGTCGTGGGCGCGGCCATGGTAATTTTCAGCGTAGAGAGGAAGGTGGTCGAGGAGTGGCCCATGTTGTGGCTATTCAGCCTGAGGGTGGAGGTCAAGCTAGGGTGTATGCTCAGCGGGAGGGGAGGAATGACGCGGATGTGATTGCAGGTACTTTTACTTTGCAATCCTTGTCATTACTTTCCTTGATTGATTCTGGATCTACGCATTCATACATATTGCGTGAGCATGCTGAATTGCTTGGTTTGCCTGTTGAGTCTTTGGATGTTGGTGTTCGTGTCACTAGTTCTTTTGGTTAGACTGTTGTGACTCGAAAGCTGTATAGAAGGTGTCCTTTGGTTGTTCAAGATCATGTTTTTCATGTTGACCTTATGGAGTTGCCTTTCTATGGTTTTGATGTAACCCTTGGTATGGATTGGCTTGCTGAGCATCGTGCTGTTGTGGTTTGTGAAAATAAGCGAGTTTCGTTGAAGCTTGCGGATGATTATGAGGTTGTTGTGGTTGGTGAGAATGTGAAGTTTCTTGCCAATGTGGTGTCTACGTTGGAGGTGAGCAGGATGCTGAGGCAAGGTTGTGAGGCTTACCTAGCTTTTGTGATGAATCCTAGCTCTAAGGAGTTGCGTGTGCAAGATATCAGGGTTGTGCGAGAGTTTCCTGGTGTGTTTCCTGAGGAGTTGCCTGGTTTACCTCCTAATCGCGAGGTGGAGTTTGGAATTGAGTTGTATGAGAATACAACTCCTGTGTCCATTACCCCTTATAGAATGGCACCTAAGGAGCTGAAGGAGTTGAAGACGCAGTTGCAAGAGTTGCTCGATCGTGGGTTCATTCGTCCGAGTGTGTCACCTTGGGGTGCACCGGTCTTGTTTGTGAAGAAGAAGGATGGCACTATGAAAATGTGCATTGATTATCGTCAGCTGAACAAGTTGACTATCAAGAATCGGTATCCTTTGCCGAGAATTGATGATCTCTTTGATCAATTTCGGGGAGCTGTTGTGTTCTCTACGATTGACTTGAGGTCAGGGTATTACCAGTTGAAGGTGAAGGATGTGGATGTGCCTAAGACAGCGTTCAGGACAAGGTATGGGCATTATGAGTTCCTTGTGATGCCGTTTGGCTTGACAAATGCTCCTGCTGCTTTCATGGACATGGTGAATCGTGTGTTTCATGAATACCTGGACAAGTTCGTTGTGGTGTTCATTGATGATATCCTCGTGTACTCGCGTACTGAGGAGGAGCATGAAGAGCATTTGAGGATTGTGCTGCAAGCTTTGTTGGAGAATCAGCTTTGTGCCAAGCTGAGTAAGTGTGAGTTCTGGCTTAAGGAGGTGGTGTTTCTTGGGCATGTGGTTTCTGCTGAGGGGATTCGTGTTGATCCTCAGAAGATTGAGGCGGTGATGAATTGGAAGGTTCCTAAGTCTGTTCATGAGGTTCGTAGTTTCCTTGGTTTGGCAGGATACTACCGGAGGTTTGTGGATGGGTTTTCTAAGATTGCTGCACCTTTGACGAAGCTGTTGCAAAAGGATGTTAAGTATGAATGGATGGAGGCGAGACAGCAGGCTTTTGAGAAGCTTAAGGCAGCTTTGACGCAAGCTCCTATCTTGGTTCAACCTGAATCAGGGAAAGAGTTTGTGGTCTACAGTGATGCGTCCTATGTTGGTTTGGGATGTGTGTTGATGCAAGAGGGTAAGGTGGTTGCTTATGCATCGCGGCAGTTGAAGGTGCATGAGCGCAATTATCCTACGCATGACATTGAGCTGGCTGCGGTGGTTTTTGCTTGGAAGATCTAGAGACATTACCTGTATGGTGAGAAGTGTACTATATACACGGATCACAAGAGTTTGAGGTATCTGATGTCTCAGAAGGAGTTGAATCTTAGACAGCAACGTTGGGTGGAGTTGCTCAAGGATTATGATTTGACGATTGAGTACCATCCTGGAAAAGCTAATGTTGTAGCGGATGCCTTGAGTAGGAAGGTAGCTGTTGAGCTAAGGGCTATGTTTGCCAGTTTGAGTATTTCGCGAGATGGTGGTCTTGTGGCTGAGTTGCAAGTGAAACCATCTTTGGTTCAGTTGATCAAGGAAAAGCAGTTGCTGGATGATTCCTTGGTGCTGCATGTTCAGGATATCGCGGAGGGTAGACCTTCGGATTTCTGCTTTAATGATGATGGTGTGTTGTGTTTTGGGAGTCGGATAGTTGTGCCTAATGATGCTGAGTTGAGGCGTGCTATTCTGACTGAAGGTCATAGTAGTCCTTTTGCTATGCAACCTGGTAGTACTAAGATGTATCGTGATCTTCGTGATGAGTACTATTGGGTGGGTTTGAAGAAAGATGTTGCGGAGTTTGTGAGCAAGTGTATGATGTGTCAGCGAGTTAAGGCTGAGCATCAGGTTCCTTCAGGGTTGTTGCAACCGTTGAGAATCCCTGAATGGAAGTGGGAAAGGGTTACCATGGATTTTGTATCCGGTTTACCTTTGTCACCATCGAAGAAGAATTCGGTGTGGGTGATTGTGGATCGCCTGACGAAGTGTGCGCATTTCTTGCCTGTGCATACTACGTTTTCTTTGGATAAGCTTGCGAAGCTGTACATTGCTGAGATTGTGCGGCTGCATGGTGTGCCTAAGTCGATTGTGTCGGATAGGGATCCGAGGTTCAAATCGCGTTTCTGGCAATGTTTGCATCAAGCTTTGGGTACAAGGTTGAATTTCAGTACATCTTATCATCCTCAGTCGGATGGTCAGTCTGAGCGTGTTATCCAGATTTTGGAGGATATGTTGAGGTGCTGCGTGATTGAGTTTCAGGGCTCTTGGGAGAAGCATTTGCCTTTGGTGGAGTTTGCTTATAACAATAGTTATCAGGCAAGTATTCAAATGGCACCTTATGAGGCTTTTTACGGGAGGAAGTGTAGGACTCCTCTTTGTTGGGCTGAAATGGGTCAAAAGTTGGTTTCGATGCCGACTTTGTTGAAAGGAACCACCGAGAAGGTGAAGCTCATTTGTGAGCGGTTGAAGGCAGCTTCTGATCGGAAAAAGTCTTACGCGGATTTGAAGCGTAAGGAGATTGAGTATGCGGTGGGTGACCGTGTGTTTTTGAAGGTTTCGCCTTGGAAAAAGGTGATGAGGTTTGGTCGAAAGGGTAAGCTGAGCCCTAGGTACATTGGACCATACGAGGTGGTTGAGCGTGTGGGTCCTGTTGCGTACAAGTTGAGGCTACCTCAAGAGTTGGAGAAGATTCATGATGTGTTTCATGTTTCTATGCTCCAGAAGTATAGATCTGATCCTTCGCATGTGATGCTTGTGGAGGAGGTGGAATTGAATCCGGATTTGACCTATGATGAGGAACCGGTGAGGGTTCTGGATTCGGATAGCAAGGTTCTTCGTGGCAAGACCATTGAGTTGGTAAAGGTGCTGTGGAAGCATCGTGGTGTTGAGGAAGCCACGTGGGAACGGAAGGATGACATGCTGAAGCAGTTTCCTTATCTCTTTCCTTCAGGTAAATTTCAGGGACGAAATTTCTTAAGGGGGGGAGAGTTGTAACGCCCCGGTTTTGGGCTTAGAAGTTTTGGGCTTGGACCGGTTCGGTCAAAGTGCTGTTCGAATATAAAAAGGTGAAATTAGGAAAGCCTAGTTCGGGTTGCATTAAAAATATGGAAAAATGTTCTAAAATCCTTTTTTAATATATATAAGTGAACTGTGAAATCAATTTTACAAAATGAGGTTTGGAAGGGTGACATTTTGGCTAGTGACCAAAATGTAATTTTTGAAAACCGCGTGACTGTTTTAAAAAGGATTGAAACTTTGAATCTTTAAGGAGCTATTTACCCAAAGGGAGTTTCTCCAGATTTTTCTAAGATATTTAATGATTTAATTCTGGTTTTTAAACAAAAGAAAAGTGGAGGGAAGTTATTTTCCTATTTTTCAACTAACTTTCCATATTTTCCAATTCTTCTTTTCTCTCATTTTCTCTCAAACCAAACATCTTTCTCCAGAGCTTTTTCCTCTGATTTTGTCACCTAAATATCTCTTTTCAATTCTTTTTTGATTGCTAATCATCTCATCAACAAAACCTCACCATTTGCTAATTGGATCTTCAAGCTTTTTGATCCTAAAAAGGGAGAAACTCAAGTTTGGAGGTAAGAACGTCCTTCTCCTCTAAACTCTCAGTTCTTTACTGAAATTCCTAAGTTCTCAATCCTTAATTGATGATTTATAAATGGTTTTAAAGTTGTGTAATGAATCTTGGCTTTAAATGCAAGATTTGGTGATTTTTGATGGATTTTCGTATGATCTGATTGGGCTGTGTTTTAAGGTGTTAATTTGATGTTAAATGAATGTTAAATTGATAAGGAATTGAGTTTTAATTAATGCAATCCCGGATAGGTTGAATTTCCTAAGTTTAGCTTGTGATTCTTGGTTGTTTTGAAGTGATCTTGTGGATCTGTTGTTGCTGGAGATATAAGGATGTTGTTAAGTCCTTTTTAGATGTTAAATGATGCTAAAGGATGTTTAGTTTTGATGGATCTTGGCTGGGCAATGTTGGGGAGTTGTTTGGATGCATTTTCGGTTGTGTTTGGTAGCCGAAAATGGAGTGTGGATGAGAGCAGCGAGTTTAGATGCTTTCATTGAAGCTATTAATGCATGATGATGCATTAATCCTCTGTTTTGATGTGTTTAAAATAGGGGAGTCATCTTTGGATCCAAGTGGTGGTGATCCGGAAGCTTGATTGGTGTTTCGGCAAGAGGCGAAACGGAATCGGTGAGTGGAATTTGGTTTTCGGCTTTGAAACCAGTGTTTTGGAGGTTTGGGAGCTTAGTTTAAGTCTAAGCAACTTAGCTAAGCTCAAGAGTAAGTTTTCGGATAAACTCTCTTGGTGATGGCCATGGTTTTGGTTGTATGCAATGTGGTTTGTTTGCATGATTTTAAATATGTTTTGAAAGCATATCTAGCATGTTTATTTGCTGAGATTTTAAGCCATGTGTTGAAGGAAGCTCAAGGTAAGAGTTCCTTGTTTTTGAACATTGTTATAATGTGGTTTGATGCTTAAATATGCATGATGTTTATGGCTTTGTAAAATGCTTTAAAACAGTGAGATATTGATGATATTGATGCATATTGGCAAGTGATGGTTAAGGTCACAAAGGTGGTTAAAAGTCCTTGTGTGAGCCTTGTTTATTTAAGAACATCAAGGTGTTTAAAAGTCCTTGGATGGTTCTTGGTTAAGATCACAAAGGTGGTTAAAAGTCCTTGTGTGAATCTTGTAAATTTTAAGAGCAACATGGTGTTTAAAAGTCCATAGTTGGCTCTTGGTTAAGGTTACAAAGGTGGTTAAAATTCCTTGTGTAAGCCTTGTTACTTAAGATCATCAAGGTGTTTAAAAGTCCTTGGATGATTCTTGTTAAGGACACAAAGGTTTTTAAAAGTCCTTGTGTGGTCCTTGCCATGGTGTTTAAAAGTCCATGGGTCCATGGTGTTTAAAAGTCCATGGGGTTAAGGACACAATGGTGTTTAAAAGTCCATGTGTGGTCCTTGGTTGTTGTAAGATCACAATGGTGTTTAAAAGTCCATGTGTGTATCTTATGTGAAATGTATCACTTGTTGCCAATATGACATGTAATGAAATGGAAGCATGTATTGCTTGTTTTAAAGGTTAAAGAGCATGTGTAATGTTGCTTGAAGAATGATTTATAAATGAGTTTTTATAAATGCATTATTGTATGGTTTTAAATGAGCATTCCTCACTAAGCTTTTGCTTACGCTCTCTCTCTTTTCTTAAACCAATAATGCAGAGCATTAGAGTGCATTGAGGGGAGCAAGGAGGGCAAACAACCAAGTGGATAACTAAGCTCAAGTATGGGAAGGTTTCTTAAACACTTTTAGCTTTTGGCATTTGGCAATGGGGAACCTATGTGAATGTTTTGGGAGATGTATTGAACTCCCTAAGTTTGTTTTATGTTGTCAATAATGCTGGAACATGTAATTGGCCATTATGTGGTTGGTTTGGAGATTTAATGCTTGAATGGTTTGCTAAGTAGGAAGCATGCCTTTAGATTTGGGGCTTTTCATATTTGATGTTATGATGATGATTGGATGATGCATTTATGCTCCTTGCATGTTGTATGTCTTGCTGGTAAAGTTTGGTTGCATTTGGAGCATGTTTGGTAAGTCAATTGTGTGTTTTAGCAGCCAATTTTCTGCATTCTGTGCAGGCCGTATCGGAACGGGAGCTACCGTTTCGGAACGAGGGCCCTGTAGTGGCCCAGGCGTTCGAAACGGAAGGTACCGTTCCGAAACGAAAATGCCACTGTCAGGCCTCGATTCGGAACCCGTTGCGGAACGGTCCTGCGTTTCGAAACAGGTTCTCCCTGTTTCGGAACACCTGACCGTTGGGGGCTGACATGGGCGGTTATATGTTTTAAAATGTTTGCATTTTGGTCCTGGATCTTGTTATTGCAATTGTATGAGTTTGGGATGTCCGTTTGAGCTGAAATTTGGCAGTGAAGCATGAAACCTGATTAATTATAAGTTGGTAACTTTAATTTGAGTTAAGTCCTTATAATTTGCAGAATTTACAATTTGGTCCCTAAAGTTGTAAATTGTTCAATTGAGTCCCTGAATGTTCTCTGATGGTTATGATCTTTGAGTATGCTGTTAGTATGATCATATCTAGGGTTAAAGAGCATCTAGACAAGTTTAAAAAGAAAAAAAAGGGTCGTTAATCAAGGTTGACTTTCGGGTTGACTTTGGTTTTCCCCGTGTGACTTTCTTAATTCGGGTCAACCGTCTAGGCCGGGTTAAGGGGTTACAGGAAACATGTAACACCCTCTAATCGGCCTAGAAGAAAGACCAGCATAGAACGTGTTACTGGACTAGCTACCAACAATTACTCAATTAAACACAAATCATCCAAACGAGACAAAACACTCGACTAAAAATGTGGGTAATTTAAAACTTATAATCCAATACACAAACTTAACTTTGAACAACGATAAAGATTTATCAAACATTCATGCTTATGCAATGTATAGCCATAACTAAATTCATTAAGCACATATTATATCTTAACATAGGATAACTTGAACTACTATACTAGCTTTATCTACTATAAAGAACTCACTACCATAACTACTTGAATAAAAAATAAGCTTAAATGCATCTTAAGCTCAATCATGGAAATCAAATGCTCATCCATATTCAAACTATGTGTCACCCACTAGAAGTTCTAAGGGAGATACCTGGTCAAACATGAATTCTTGAGGTCACGATCGAGCCCAAGAGACAACCGAATGCTTTAATACCTTTAAACATAGTAAGAGAGAGATGAAAGGAGGTAAGCTAAATCTTAGTGAGGTAGTACAAGAATCCGAGAAGTCAGGGACATTAAAATCTGTTATTCTTATATTCGACTAAACATTGACCTAACCAAACTATACTTATTAGGTATTCACACAATCATGGTCGCAAGGTTCGTCATGTACAAATATATATAACATCGTACATTGCTTCTTAATGAGCAAGGCATTAAACCCAAATAGGTCATAGACCATAAAGTAGCCTTGATATAATTCTGACTATATACTTATTCACGTTCGAATCATGCATACATACTCCATCTTATTCATGATAAACTCCTAATGATAAAAAGTAACTTGACAAATAATTCAGCAGATCATTTCACTTGATAAGCAATATCTACCTTGGTTTGATTATCTATTTATACACTTCTTTTCTCCTTTTTATCAATCCATTATTAACAACTTTTACTATTTGTTTTTTTTTCGAAAAGTTTATTTCAATATAATCGTCTTTTCGTTAGCAAGAGCCTCGTTAAAAAACCTCCCTAAACCTAATTGGAGGAAAAAGAGTGCTACTTGCTAAAAAGATTACACAAAACACATAAACCATACAAAAACACTCATCCACTGCTCGAAGGATTTCATCAAAATTATGATTTCTCTTTCTATCTAAGCTTCCCTTCGATCATGGAGGTTTCTCCTCTTTTTTTGAATGAAGATGGTGAAGTCTTTTTAATCACTTAACTGATTCATCCTTACAAACACACATGGATAATCCTTGTTTTTACAAGTGTAATGACCCTCTTAAGCTTTTGGTTTATCATGCAACTTAAACAATTTACACATCATACAAATTGGTCCTTAGACTTTCGGTTACCTCAATTCAAATTTGTTCATTTTAGCCCTAATTATAGCTTACTTACTTTATTGCATGATAAATTCATTCTCAGAGTTTAAAGTGGTAACATTTTCTTCTGGGCCTAGTTTTAAGGGTACTACAATTCTCCCCCCTTTTAAAAGAAATTTGTCCCCGAATTTCATTAATGAAAACAATTTGTATTATAAACTAAGAATATTTTCATATATATCATGAGATTCAAACAAAGTAAACCACTTGTATTGGTTACAAGTTGCCAATACAAAACAAAAACTTTTAACTCCTAGGTGAAATACTGACTTATGAAGACCGGTCGTTCATGATCGAATGAATGAGGGTGAGCCTCTGCTGGTCCACCGTCGTGTGATGGGAGGACGACAGGATACGCTTCTTGATGAAAGCGTTCCATAGCTTAGCTTCTGGAAGCAGCTGCCCCCTTTTGACATAGTTGGGGTTCTTTTTGCTCGTGTTCCACTCTGTTCCTTCTTCTGTCACCTTTGCCATGACAGCATCGTAGGCGGCAGAGTCGAGGGTGTCCAAGAACTGCAGGTGGGCATCATCGTTGGGACCAAAATAGAGGCCATACATATGGTTGATACTATCGGCTGTGAATGGTACCTCTACCCCTCGAACAGTTACTGATGTTGCTGTCCTGTTGTCGATGGCAGCATAGAACTCCCTCACCAACGTGTCATTTAATTCTGCAGGTTGTTCTGCGAATTGCTCCCATAGCTGAGCCCTTATCGCCTTCGCGTTGAATGGTCTGAGCCCCATGTTTGCTGCCTTGCGGACGTAGATGAATCCTCTTTCCTCCCATAATTCGTTGGTGGCAAATGGCGACGGTACGGATGCTGCTGATGAAGTGGTTGAAGCAGCATTGCGGCGGGTCTGTCTGGAAGACATTTTAGTTGCAGGGGTTGTGAAAGTAAAGAAAACAAATAAAACGAGAGGAGAAAGCAAGTAAGAATAAGCAGAAGTGAGGAAAATGAAAATGAGAACGGGGTTTTATAGCGGTCGAGTTGCTGCCCGTTTAATGCTGTAACGGCAGGCGTGAATAACAGGGTGACAGTTGAGATTTTGTGTGTCTGACGCGTCTGACACGTAATTATGCATCTGTTACGCGTCTGTCACACGCTTCTGCGTCTGCTGTGTCAGTCTGTTGACAGCCTGTCTTATCCGTGTCTGCGGAGGCAGCTGGAACGACAGGCTTTAATAAATGGGCTCTGTTGGGCTGATGGATGGATGGTGGGCTTGGGTCACTTCTCCTTTTCTTCTTGACTTCTTTATTTCCTAAAAAAAGAAAATATAAAAACATTATTCGAATAAAATAAACCTAATTTCCTAATTTCCTAATAAATAATAAAAATAAATAAAAATAAAAATTAGGTTAAAGTAGGGATGCCTTGTGGGGCATCTCCTAAAGTAACCACTTCCTGTATTCCTGGGGCTTCAGTCCGCTGATAATGCTTGAGGTGCTGTCCATTGACTTTGAATTGGTGCCCGTCTTTTAATGATCGGATTGTGAGGGCACCATGAGGAAAAACTTGTACAACTTGGAACGGGCCAGACCATCTAGATTTCAGTTTCACTGGGAAAAGTTTCAACCTAGAATTGAACAACAACACATGCTGCCCTGGGCAGAACTGTCGTGGCAGCAACTTTCTGTCATGCCACTTCTTAGTTTTCTCCTTGTAAATTCTTGCATTGTCGTAGGCCATTGTCCGTATTTCTTCAATCTCGTTCAAATCTAATAGCCTTTTCTGGCCTGCCTTGTCCAAGTCCATATTCACTGCCTTGATTTCCCAATATGCTTTGTGCTCTATCTCGACAGGCAAGTGACATGTTTTTCCATAAATCAGTCGGTATGGAGACATGCCCAATGGAGTCTTAGAAGTTGTCCTATATGCCCATAATGCATCATTAAGAAGTAAAGACTAATCTTTCTTAGTTGGTTTGACCATCTTCTCAAGAATGTTCTTAACTTCCCTATTAGATATCTCAGCTTGTCCATTGGTCTGTGGGTGGTATGCTGTCGCGATCATGTGCTTGACACCATATTTCTTCAAGGCGGCAGCAATAACCCTATTGTTAAAATGTCTCCCTTCATCACTGATAATCGCCTTAGGGATGCCAAACCTCGAAAAAATGTTTTTGTGCAAAAACTTTTGGACTATCTTGGCATCATTCTTTTGAGTGGCGATGGCTTCAACCCACTTAGAGACATAATCCACTGCTAGGAGGATGTACAGATTTCCACATGAAGATGGAAAAGGTCCCATAAAATCAATCCCCCAAACGTCGAAGATCTCGACTTCTAGAATGTTCTACAGTGGAATCTCGTTTCTCCTCGAGATGTTACCTGTCCGCTGGCACCTGTCACAGTTCTTGTAGAAGTCCTGTGCATCTTTATACAATGTCGACCAGTAGAACCCTGACTGCAGCACCTTGGCAGCAGTTTTGTTGCCTCCTAAGTGACCTCCATATTGTGAAGCATGGCAGTGATGGAGAATGTCTTCTTGCTCTTCTTGTGGTACACACCTCCTTATGACTTGATCTGCACATAGTTTGAAAAGAAGAGTTTCGTCCCAATAATAATGCTTAAAATCATTTTGGAACCTCTTCCTGGCTTGATAGTTAAGATCAGAAGGAAGTATTCCGCTAACTATAAAATTAACGAAATCAGCATACCATGGGAGTTCAGAAGACTTACCTGCCGCCAAGGCTGTTGCGGCAGCGATTGCGGCAGCAAAGAGCTGCTCATCTGGGAAGGTCTCCAGTATGTTAGTCTCATCTATTGGCAGACTCTGTCCCTTCTCCAACCTTGATAAGTGATCTGCCACTTGATTTTCTGTCCCTTTTTTGTCCTTGATCTCAAGGTCGAACTCTTGCAACAGCAGGATCCACCGTATCAATCTAGGCTTTGCATCCTTTTTTGCGAACAAATATTTCAGGGCAGAATGGTCTGTATGCACTATTACTTTCGTTCCAAGTATGTAAGAACGAAACTTGTCGATGGATAATACCACAACTAATAGCTCCTTTTCTGTGGTGGTGTAGTTTACTTGGGCGTCATTTAATGTCTTGCTGGCATAATATATGACGTGAAACAGCTTATCTTTGCGCTGCCCAAGTGCTGCCCCGACAACATAGTCACTGGCGTCACACATAATCTCAAATGGCTGTGTCCAGTCTGGTGGTTGTACTATTGGGGCTGTTACTAGTTTTTCCTTCAGAACCTTGAATGCTTTAGTACATTCTTCATTAAAGTCAAAGGGTCGGTTCTGCTCTAAAAGATGGCATAGGGGCTTGATGATTTTTGAGAAATTTGCAATGAATCTTCGATAAAAACCAGCATGCCCTAAAAAACTTCTAATGCCCTTGACTGTGGTCGGCGGCGGCAGCTTCTCAATTACTTCTATTTTAGCCCTGTCGACTTCTATCCCACGGCAGCTAATCTTATGGCCAAGGACTATCCCCTCATCCACCATAAAGTGGCATTTTTCCCAATTCAAAACAAGATTAGCTTTTTCACATCTTTCAAGTACCTTTTGTAGATTGCCGAGGCAGCTCTCAAAATCGTCTCCAAAGACGTGAAAATCATCCATAAAAATCTCAAGGAAGTCCTCTACCATGTCGAAGAATATGGCCATCATGCACCTTTGGAAGGTGGCGGGTGCATTGCATAGTCCAAACGACATCCTCCTAAAAGCATATGTTCCGTATGGGCATGTGAAAGTCGTCTTTTCTTGATCCTCCGGTGCTATAGCAATTTGATTGTAACCTGAATAACCATCAAGAAAACAATAGTAAGGTTTACCCGCTAATCTATCAAGCATTTGATCAATAAAGGGTAAAGGAAAATGGTCTTTTCGGGTAGCTTTGTTAAGCTTCCGATAGTCCATACAAACCCTCCAACCGGTCACAGTCCTGGTTGGGATTAACTCGTTGTTTTCATTGGTTACCACGGTCATTCCTTCTTTCTTGGGAACATATTGCACCGAGCTCACCCATTTGCCGTCGGAGATGGCGTAAATAATACCAGCATCTAACCACTTAATTATCTCTTTACGCACCACCTCTTTCATCGCATGGTTTAGCCGCCTTTGGGCATCTATAGTCGGCTTATGATCTTCCTCGAGGAGGATTTTGTGCATACATAATGCCGGACTAATGCCTTGTATATCAGCAATCGTCCATCCAATCGCCTTTTTGTGCTGCCTTAGAATGTCGATTAGCTGCCGTTCCTGTTCCTGCGGCAGCTTAGAAGAGATGATTACGGGTAGTGTGTCATTTGAACCAAGAAAAGCATATTTTAACTGCCCTGGCAGGGGTTTAAGTTCTAAGGCAGGTGGCTCAACAGTAGATGGCTTTTGGATTAAATGGTTATCTGAAGTATAATTCAAAGGTTCGAATAACTTACCTGGACGATTGCCTATCCAGTTTACTTTCTCCTGATCTTCAGTATTAGATGTATCAGATTTAGAGGAGTTGCTGTCGTCGGTGCTGTCGCCAGTGCTGTCGTGACAGTCCTGTAGGTGGCTGCCGCGACAGTGCCCAAATTTAATATCGTGACAGCCCGACCTGATGCAGGGTTGATCAAGGGTAACATCAGTGATAGCCTTGCATTCCTCATCCACATCAGCATGTTTCATTGCTTGGAGAACATTCAACTTAATCTCTTGATCATTCACTCGCATGGTGAGTTCTCCTTTCTCCACATCAATCAATGATCTTCTCGTGGCTAAGAAGGGTCGCCCAAGGATGATTGGTGCGTTTTCGTCTGCCTCACAATCTAAAACAAGGAAGTCAACATGAAAAATAAACTTATCCACTCTTACAAGAATATCTTCAATTTTTCCCTCTGGATGAACGTAAGAGCGGTCTGCCAGCTGCAGAGTTACTGTCGTGGGTCGCGCCTTTCCAATACCTAATTTCTGAAAAACAGACTTTGGCATTAAATTAACACTAGCACCAAGATCACAAAGTGCCTTACCCACAAATTTATTGCTGATTACGCAAGGTATGATGAAGCTCCCCGGATCCTTCTTTTTCTAGGGTGGCTGCCTATGAAGAATACTCATGCAACCTTCGGTCATCTTTACCGTTTCAAACTCCCCAAGTTTAGATTTTTTTGACATCACATCCTTGAGAAATTTAGCATAACGGGGCATCTCCCTAACGGCATCTAACAACGGAATATTAATATGAACTTGCTTAAAAATATCATAAATCTTTTTAACTTGAGATTCATGCTTAGCTTGCTGTATCTTTTGAGGGAAAGGTGGTGGAGGACGATAATCAGCAATACGTCCTTCCCACTGCATACGAATCTGAGGACGAATATCATCGTTTTTCTCCTCTGTCGCTTCTGCTGTCGTGACAGGCTCATCAGCAGCAGTATGTTTATCGCCTGTCGGGGCAGCTTCCTCGGCAGGTTTATCCAAGGCAGGTTCCTTTTCTGTTTTAGCTTCTTTTTCCGGCCCTGGTAGTTTCTTCCCACTCCTAGTAGTAATTGCCTTACATTGATCATGTGTGGGCGGTCTAGCATTTTCAGTATTGCTAGGGAATCCTCCATTCTGCCTCGGCTTAATATGTTGGGAAATCTAACCCATTTGTGTCTCCAGATATTTCAAAGTAGCTTCATGATTTGTCATCCTCATCTCTGTTTTATCCATAAAATTTTCTGTCTTCTTGACAAACTGATTCATATTTTCCATATACGTACCGGTCTGAGACATAAAGGTGGCCAGAGTCTGTTCCAATATACTGCTTGTGGCAGGTGGTGGCTGTTGTTGCTACTGCGGCGGCAGTTGCTGCGGCAGTTGCTGTCGCGTCAGCAATCTAGGTCCTTCCTGATTCTGATTATGTGCTTGAGGATTCAGGGCATTGTTAGGATTACTCCAGGAAAATTTGGGATCCTTCCTCCAATTGGGATTATAATTGTTGGAATTGTAATTCGGCTTGTAATTTCCAACATATTTTCCCTCTTCTATTTGTATTGGGCACTCATCTCGACTATGATTTCCCTCACAGATGTTACAAACTTCCTTAACAGCAAATCCTTGTAATCCATCATCATTCAATAACCTTTTCATTGCTTTAGTAAGGAATGCTACCTGTGATTTCATAGTGTTGTCGGCTTCATAATCCTTGACAGCAAGTACCCGTTTACCCCCTCTTCTTGCAGTCGAAAACTGCTCCTCATTCTTAGCTAGATTTTTCAAAACTTGCAATGCCTCGTTTGGATATTTATCTAATAATAGTCTGTTTGCTGCAGAACCAATTTGAATACGAGTTTGTAAGTTGGCAGCATTATAAAACTTAGTTACCTGATTCCAGACGGGGAATCCATGCATTGGGCAGTTTCGAAGAAGAGTAGTAAATCTGTCCCAGGCCTCATGCATCGGCTCGTCATCTTCCTATTGAAAAGTAGCAATTTCATTACGTAATCACTCAGATAAATGCGAAGGATTAAAACGAGATAAAAATTCACGAGATAAATCTGCCCAAGTTCTAATTGAACCCGGCGTAAGTTTATTCCACCAAGTTTTAGCTCTGTATCTCCGGAATAACTCCTGGCAGTCTAAACGAACCACAAATCTCCTGGAACGTCATGAGATGCTCTCTAGCATCATCTGTCACAGCGCCACTAAACTGCCCGGCATTGTTGATCATACTAAACATGACAGGATTAAGCTCAAAGTTATCAACTTCAATATCCGGCAGCGTGGTCTTCAGCTCTACATGATCGTTCAACATGTAGTAACGGCAGGATCGTCGTCTGTCGGTGGCAGGGTTATCGACAGGTTGTATAACTTCGCCGACAGGCGGGTCGTTTCCAACATGGGCCATCTTCTCTAGCTGTTCCTCAAGGTACTCGTTCATGGCTAGAAGGTGACGAAGTTGTTTCTTGATATTGAAGGAACGTTCGATTTTCAGATCTAATGGATACTCAAGATCTTCACCTCTTTTAGATATGCGGATAAACAAGAGAACCTTGTGAAAAGCAAGAGTTGAAAGCACCAAAGAAAAATAAAAAAAAAGAAAAATTAAAAGAAAAACAAAAAACAAAAACTAAAAGTGCAATAAAAGAAAGGTGTAGTTATGTTACCAATCCCCGGCAACGGCGCCAAAAACTTGTTGCGTGTAAAAGAGTCTATCGCAATTGTAGTGCAAGTGAACACGACGCAAGTAGTAAAGTGATACGAAGTATCGGATATCGTCTCCACAGGGATTGGGCTAATAGCTTCACCTTATTCCATTGCACGAAGTAAAGAAAATAGTTTAGAAAGTTGTCACGAAAATATTGAAGAAAACGTAAATAAAAGAGTATGAATATCAAGCTAGAGAGAATGGGCTGGTATTGAATTGCTCAGTAGTGCAGTGCTTAAGAACTCCAGTTCTGTCGTTGCGCCTGTCGCGGCAGCTGTCCGTTGGTCGTCGCGGCAGCAAACACACAAACTCAGTACTTCAAGTTTGGCAAGAACCCCAAATATGCCTTGGCCTATCCCTAGGTCCAAGTCTGTCGATGATCACCTCTTGATGATACCTCCCGGCGTGAATCGAAGAATGAACATCGATGTGTATGAATTCTTCCTTAGCCACTTAACCTTGCCCTATCCCTAGGCACAAGATAGTTCAACTATAAACTAGAGAACTTGCTCTTATTTCTTTCGTATACTCAACTCTCCCGATGCTAAGTAAATGGATAACCTCACAATGCTCTCCCAATGCTCTTGCAAGATATTAATAACCAAAATAAGAGAACTTGAAGTTTATTTTATTCAACTTGGAAAATCCTAAAACAAAACAACCCTTGCAACTACTTTACAAAACAACCCGTGGCCCTAGGGGTTTTTTAGAACATAACGACGGCGGGTAAACGGTGGAGGGATTTTATTATCGGTTATGGGGTATATTTTTCCTAGGTTAAAATCTATGCCCTTATATAAGCTTTGGGCTTCAAGTATTCTAAGTTAACAAGGATTACAACTTTAATTAAAAGTAAGATTATAATAAAGACTTAATCTTCAAGTATCCTACTTTTCAGCCGCCTTCCTTGTTTCTTGGGATTTCTTCTCCTTGAGCTTTGGCTTGACATATCTTTTGATCCGGGGCTTGGAAAAATATATGGTTTTCAAACGACAGACGAGCATAATTTTCTCTATCTATCGAGGTCCATTTTGCTTTTTTCTCCACTAACTTGCTGTCGTCCTCTGCTGTCACGGCAGCACCATGGCAGCATCGTCCTTTCCGTCTGCTTGTCCAATTCAGCTCTTCCGCTTCTCTGCCCTGTGCCCGCCTTCTCCATCAACTACGGCAACAACCTGCAAAATCAGCCATCTTTTAGTAGAATCCGTGCCTTTAATATATTTGTGATGTTTTGCCATAAACTAACCTAAATGCAATGCAATGATGCTTGATTGCAGCAGAAATATGGGTTAAAAAGGGTGTAAATAATAGAACTTTTACACACTCAACAGTTAGCAAGAATTCATTTGAAATATGTATCTTTTATGGTGGTTTCAAAGAACCACACTTATGGAAACGTGTGTAACCCAATTAAATTATGAGCAAAACATACTCAAATTATAAAGGACAGAAATTTCAAGGTTACTTCTAATTAAACTTAGCCATATAAGTCTTTAACCTGCGTTCGGGTATAATTTATTCGGATTTCGTTCCAACCAGGGAAACATGTAACACCCTCTAATCGGCCTAGAAGAAAGACCAGCATAGAACGTGTTACTAGACTAGCTACCAACGATTACTCGATTAAACAGAAATCATCTGAACGAGACAAAACACTCGACTAAAAATGTGGGTAATTTAAAACTTATAATCTAATACAGAAACTTAACTTTGAAAAACGATAAAGATTTATCAAACATTCATGCTTATGCAATGTAAATGCATCTTAAGCTCAATCATGGAAATCAAATGCTCATGCATATTTAAACTATGTGTCACCCACTAGAAGTTCTAAGAGAGATACTCGGTCAAACATGAATTCTTCAGGTCACGATCGAGCACAAGAGACAACCGAAAGCTTTAATACCTTTAAACATAGTAAAAGAGAGATGAAGGGAGGTACGCTAAATCTTAGTGAGGTAGTACAAGAATCCAAGAAGTTTAGGACATTAAAATCTATTATTCTTATATTAGACTAAAAATTGACCTAACAAAACTATACTTATTAGGTATTCACACAATCATGGTCGCAAGGTTCGTCATGTACAAATATATATACCATCGTACATTGCTTCTTAATGAGCAAGGAATTAAACCCAAATAGGTCATAGACCATAAATTAGCCTTGAATATAATTCTGACTATATACTTATTCACATTCGAATCATGCATACATACTCCATCTTATTCATGATAGACTCCTAATGATAAAAAGTAATTTAACAAATAATTCAGCAGATCATTTCACTTGATAAGCAATAGCTACCTTGGTTTGATTATATATTTTTACACTTCTTTGTTCATTTTTATCAATCCATTATTAACACCTTTTACTATTTGTTTTTTTGAAAAGTTTATTTCAATATAATCGTCTTTCCGTTAGCAAGAGCCTCGTTAAAAAACCTCCCTAAACCTAATTGGAGGAAAAAGAGTGCTATTTACTAAACATATTACACAAAACACATAAACCATACAAAAACACTCTTCCACTGCTCGAAGGATTTCATCAAAATTATGATTTCTCTTTCTATCTATGCTCCCATTCGATCATGAAGGTTTCTCCTCTTTTTTGAATGAGGATGGTGAAGTCTTTTTACTCACTTAACTGATTCATCCTTACAAACACACATGGATAATCCTTGTTTTTACAAGTGTAATGACCCTCTTAAGCTTTTGGTTTATCATGCAACTTAAACAATTTACACATCATACAAATTGTTCCTTAGACTTTCGGTTACCTCAATCCAAATTTGTTCATTTTAGCCCTAATTATAGCTTAATTACTTTATTGCGTGATAAATTCATTCTCAGAGTTTAAAGTGGTAACATTTTCTTCTGGTCCTAAATTTAAGGGTATTACAATTCTCCCCCCTTTTAAAAGAAATTTGTCCCCGAATTTCTTTAATGAAAACAATTTGTATTGGAAACTAAGAATATTTTCATATATATCATGAGTTTCAAACAAAGTAAACCACTTGTATTGGTTACAAGTTGCCAATACAAAACAAAAACTTTTAACTCCTAGGTGAAATACTGACTTATGAAGACATGACGAGCCCTGATTTAGTCTGGAGATCGACTAAACCATGCTCTGATAACAAATTGTAACAACCTCAACTCGATTTAGTAAAAAAAACCGGAATCAAATATATTACTGTCAAGAAGAGCAGAAAACACGAATAATTTTTTTAAGTTTCTCTAATTTTAACAGGGCATGTTAACAAATTTTTTTACCTTCTCTTTCAAATCTTTATTACAACGAGAACAATATCAATCTCTAATCGAGATGTAAAAATACAACTGACTTTAAACCCTAACCAATCTTATGCTTTTCTCAGGATGTCAAACCATATCTCAATTACATAGAAAAACAAATGCTTCTTGAAATATTTATACTATCAATTTGGGACAAGATATGTTGGTGGTCATACATTGGACTAACATTAACCCTTTTCTCATCATACTATTTAATCTTAACCCCTAAGTATACGTTCGCTTTTGAAGAGTACAAGATCATAAAATTCTTACTCAAACGCATGTTCAACAACATATATAATCTATGTAATGATCAACCAATCATATCTTTTCTAACATGCCTTACTTAGCAAGAATTCATTTGAAATATGTATCTTTTACGGTGGTTTCAAAGAACCACACTTAAGGAAACGTGTGTAACCTAATTAAATTATTAGAAAAACATACTCAAATTATAAAGGACAGAAATTTCAAGGTTACTTCTAATTAAACTTAGCTATATAAGTCTTTAACCTGCGTTGGAGTATAATTTATTCGGATTCCGTTCCAACCAGGGAAACATGTAACACCCTCTAATCAGCCTAGAAGAGAGACCAGTATAGAACGTGTTACTGGACTAGCTACCAATGATTACTCAATTAAACACAAATCATCCAAACGAGACAAAACACTTGACTAAACATGTGGGTAATATAAAACCAGGGAAACATTCATGCTTATGCAATGTATAGCCATAACTAAATTCATGAAGCACATCTTATATCTTAACACAGGGATAACTTGAACTACTATACTAGCTTTATCTACTATAAAGAACTCACAACCACAATCATAAAAGAATAAATAACCCATTACAATACTTGAATGAAAAATAAGCTTAAATGCATCTTAAGCTCAATCATGGAAATCAAATGCTCATGCATATTTAAACTATGTGTCACCCACTAGAAGTTCTAAGGGAGATACTCGGTCAAACATGAATTCTTCAAGTCACGATCGAGGTAAGCTAAATCTTATTGAGGTAGTACAAGAATCTAAGAAGTTCGGGACATTAAAATTTGTTATTCTTATATTCGACTAAAAATTGACCTGACAAAACTATACTTATTAGGTATTCACACAATCATGGTCACAAGGTTTGTCATGTACAAATATATATACCATCGTACATTGCTTTTTAATGAGCTAGGCATTAAACCCAAATAGGTCATAGACCATAAATTAGCCTTGAATATAATTCTGACTATATACTTATTCACGTTCGAATCATGCATACATACTCCATCTTATTCATGATAGACCCCTAATGATAAAAAGTAACTTAACAAATAATTCAGCAGATCATTTCACTTGATAAGCAATAGCTACCTTGGTTTGATTATCTATTTATACACTTCTTTGGTCATTTTTATCAATCCATTATTAACAACTTTTACTATTTGTTTTTTTTTGAAAAGTTTATTTCAATATAATCGTCTTTCCGTTAGCAAAAGCCTCGTTAAAAAACCTCCCTAAACCTAATTGGAGGAAAAAGAGTGCTACTTGCTAAATAGATTACACAAAACACATAAACCATACAAAAACACTCTTCCACTGCTCAAATAGCTCACGTAAACTGCTTGCCCTTAGAAATCTTCCTGCTCCTGTGTCCTTATCTCATGTCCTTATGCACCCATCGAAATGCTATTTCTCTCGAAATGCCCTTCTTTGCCAACTTATCTGCAGTGGAGTTTGCTTCTCTCGGGGCCCATTTAATTTTCCAATCTACATCAGAGCTGCCATTGATGATTTCTCTAACTATACTCTCAAATATTGTCGGGGCTGCCTTCGGCTTTTGTAACCATTCCACACACCATGCGCAATCCGTCTCCACTATTATTTTATGCTCCCTTGCTCGATGTAGACCTTTGAATTCAGACAACGCTTCCTTCACTTCCACTAACTCTGCTGAGGTCGCATCCATAACTCCAATCCTTTTAGAAAATATACATATCGAAACATTATCCCAATTCCTTAGGATGCCTCCAATCCCCCATTTACCAAAACCGCCTTCCACAGCCCCATCGATGTTGAATTTTAGGGTATTTGTAGGTGGTTTACTCGACTAGCATTTCTCCTTTACCTGCCTCTCAACTCTAACCGACTTTAGCACCAATGGGTCTAACAAACATACTTCGGACGACTGAAAAACTTGCGGCCACTTGATCTTGCACCACCAACCCAGAGTAGAGACACATGTATCGAATAACCTCTTCTCATCGACTTTGTCTCCACGAAATATTGCATCGTTCCTGTGTTTCCAAATGGACCAGCACATACATGCCAAGCTTAGGTACCAAATCATGCCTGATTTAATTGGGACTTCGATTGACATCCATAATAGTAAGAGGTCTGGAACAATACCCGGCATCACAAACTCCATACCCCATTTATGCAACCATTTCATCCATACTCTCCAAGTGAGTTCACAGAAGCAAAAAAGATGAGATATTGTTTCCAATTCCTTAGAACAGAAGGGGCATGCTAAGTTGTCAATATTTTTAATTCCCCTATTATCTAATTCGTACATGGTTGGTAGTCTCCCATGTATTAATCTCCACATAAATGCTTCTACCTTAGGCGGTGCGACATTAGACCAAACAAAATCCCATATTCTTCCTTTCTCCTCATTACTGACACTTACTATGTCATAATAATTTTTGACAGTGTAAATTCATGTTGCATTGCCACTCCATCTAACTCCATCTTCTTGAAATCTCCCTAATCTTTCTCTATTTAGAGTTTCATAAACTCTTCCCATATCAACACTTCCCAGTCAAAAAGATTTCTGCGTAAGTGGATTTTCCATTCCCAAGTATTGTTTGAGAAACTACCAAACTCGTGAATGGTTTCCGATTTACCCTAAGCCAAAGCAAAAATTCTACGAAAGGATGCATTAAGTGGATTCGACCCTGTCCAAAGATCCGTCTAGAACTGTATGTTCTTACCATTTCCAACTATAAGCCGAAAATTTTGTGACTCCGGGCTGTCTATGCTTGCAAGTGGTGCCACTATGTTTTTCCACACCCATGATTTGCAACCCCGCGCCACATTTCTCGAACGAATCGCTTCCTCGGTTTCCTTATACTTTGCATTTATCACCCTTCTCCACATGGACTTCTTCTCGACCCCAAATCTCTAAATCCATTTATTAAGTAGGGATCTATTTCTAACTTTCAGACTCACCATCTCAGGCCCTCTTTTCCTTTTGGTCTTAAAACATTATTAGAAAATTCCAATTAACAGAGTCATATGCCTTGTAAAAATCTACCTTAAACACCATACCTTCTATACCCCTCTTATTCGCGTGGTCTATTGTTTCATTGAAAATTAGGAAACAATCGACCAATTGTTTCCCTGAGCAGAATGTGAATTGATGTTCCCCGATGATCTGATCTGCCACTTCACCTAGCCTTATCGCCAGTACCTTGGCCAACAATTTATAAATGCACCCACTAGGCTAATAGGCCTATAGACTTCAATGGAGGTTGGGTTTTGCGTTTTCGGAATCAACACCAGAAAAGAATGGTTGAAAGTGAACTCCCTCAACTAACCTTTAAACACCGAGATGAACAAATCCATAATTTCCGTCTTCAAACTCTTCCAGAACTTCTTCAGGAAACCCATATTAAAATTGTCCGGTTTGGGTGCTTTGGAAGATTCGAACGTAGCCAAAGCCTTAGAAATTTCCTCCTCTATGAATGGTTGTTCGAGTCTTGCTGCCTCCTTTGTTCCAATCTTCCTCAACTCCCAGTTTGAGATATCATCAGGTATGGTGTTCGTATTCTTGTACATCTCTTTAAAATGTTTCCAATCGCCTTCTTGATTTCTGTCTTCCCAGTTAATTCTTCATCTCCAATTTTAATTTTCCCAATGTAGTTTCCCTCTGTCGTGCCGACACATATGCGTGAAAGAAACTGGTATTTCGATCTACTGTTGTTGCCCATTTTAATCACGACTTTTGAATTCATTCTCGCTCTTCTCTCCTAATTGCTTCCCACAGCTTTGCTTTTTTGGTTTAGAGCTCATCTCTAATAGCATTATTTGGCTGTCCAGCCATCAATTTTGACTCCAATTCCCCGCATTGTTTTTCAAGAACGCTAACTGAGTGTTCCTTCATATTGTTCTTTATAGCCACCCACTCCAATTTCTACAACATCTGTCTGTCGTCGGCAAGATGATCAAACCACTTAAAATGTCTATTGTCCCCTAACATCTCCATCTTTACCAACGCAATCGGATTGTGATCATAAATGTTTTTGGGATACAAGAGTTGTAAAATACATGTCCATACCCTCAGTAACTCAGGGGATATAATAAACCTGTCAGGCCTGCTAAAGGAAGGAACCTCCCTGAAATTAGACCAGGTAAATTTTCCCCTTGTAGCGGTAGATACATCATTTCCAAATTGTCAATAAACTCATTGAAAACCTCCATTGCTTTCTTATTGCAGCTAGCCCCAATTCTTTCTTCTTTAAATCTTACCACGTTGAAATCTCCTCCGATAACAACCGACAAATCCATCTCCCTAATTAACTGCATCAATCGACCGAAAAAATCTTGTCTTTCCCTTGCGTAATTTGGGCCATAGACGTTGATAATAAGACACCTTAAATCATTGTCTGCCAACTTACCAATCAGAGCAATGAAATTTTGTTCGATTATATCTCTTTCACACACAAACACCCTGGGATCCCAACACGAAAGCCCTCTTGCCGCACCATTTGCCGGTGAGAATTTGAACTTAAACTGTCCTCTACGCTCACAAATTTGATGCATTAATTTATCATCAACCATTCTCAATTTAGACTCTTGTAAGAACAAGAATTTGGTGTTTGATTTGGACACAATTTTCTTCACCGCGACCTTTTTCTCCCATCTGCCCAAACCTCTGATATTCCATGAGATAAAGAAAGACTTATTCATCGGCAAATTAAAAGAAACTCACCATGAAACCCCCTCCCAAACCTTCAAGCTTCTCTCAATCTCTTCCAGCCTTTTGATTGTAATCTCCTTGTTTGATTCAAATTTTAGCCCAACCATATCGCATACTTCCAATGTGTCCTTTGCTTCTAAAAACAGTTCTTCGCCCAATTTCTTGATATATTCTTCCTGTTTCTCATCCCTCAGATTCTTACTCGACTCTATCTATCTAATATTCCTCTTTACAGAAAAATTTACTCTGGACGGAGACCTCGAGGAACAACTCTTGAGTCTTGGGCCATATAGAAGATCTCCTTTTTTTAGGCATTTTGGTCTTACCGAGACAAGGCTCGATATTGGATCAAGAATCGGTTCTATAGAAATTCACTGGCTGGATGATGAAAATGATTCATATGCCTCTTTTATTGAGACCTCAAATAATTCATTTTCTAAATCCTCCTTAGAGAGGCCCACTGGCCCACTTGTGGTAGCCTTGACAAATGAAGCCTGCCCACATCCCTTACTCTCAGTCTCCTGATTCATCTGTGGGTTACTATATTCTGGAATATTCTCAGTCTCCGCTCCTCGACCCATCGATTCCCCACAACTGCCACCCCCCATTATCTGGTAACCTCAAAATGGGGTGCTCTCTGGAGGCTGCATTAAAACAACGTCCGGCTCCACACTATTAGGAAACGCATTGTTCAACACTAGAAACTTTGCATGGCCATCCCTGTAACCCGAAACGTCAGGTGACCGGTTCGAGTGCCCATTTATTCTCTCATCGTCGATCCATCGGTGATCGTCTTCAAATGCAGCAACGAATACTCTAAGGTTGAACTTTCGATTATTTATAAAAAGTTTTGCGTATGGAGGTATTGACGACAAGCTTTTCACTCCCATTAGGAGCCTTGCTACATCTAACCTTCTCCTAGAATCCGTGTCTGGGTCTAACTTGATCACCATGCCCCAACTCTCCCATATGGCCTTCAGACTTTTCTCATTCCAAGCTTCAAACGGAACACCTTCAATATTGACCCATATGATCATCTTCTCCCCCTTATTGTAATTGTCCAGGGTGTCAATATCATCGAACCATTTCTTAAGGGATGAATCCATCATGTCCCAAAAAAATTCCACTTGCTCCACTTCCTCGAAACATATGATGACGAAATACCCATGCCATCGCAGGACAATAACTTTGAAACCTTCAGAGGTCAGGACTTGTTGGATGAATTCAGCGTTATACATCAGTGAAATTAGTCCCACCAAGGAATCCTTGAAACAGTCGCTATTCATCATCTTATTTTCAATATGTATCACCTTTTTTGAAAATCCACCCACTACTTTTTTATGTTCATTCACCGTCGTTTCATATGTTTGCTTTGACACGCAGTCCCTCTTCATTGCTTTTGTTCTCTCCGATACTGTTAATCATTCCCCCGTGAGCTTGTGGGCGATATTTTTGAGCAACACCTCCTTATATGATCGATTATCTCTTCCTTTTGAGCAATCTGCTTTGCTGGCTGCCCTTTTCTCAGCTTCTGCGGGTTTCTTTGATCATGAGACCTGGTTCCTGTCTAGGAAAACCGTAATATGATAACCGTCCATTCTCCTATTATTTGCTTTATCCGCCGTTGTCATTGCTTCCCACAGGTTCGAAAATCTGATGACCGCAAATGTGTAGTCTGTAACCCTCTTAGCCTGGCCTAGACGATTGACCCGAACTACGAAATTACACGGGGAAAACCAAAGTCAACCCGAAAGTCAACCGTGATTAACGACCCTTTTTTCTTTTTAATCTTGTCTAAATGCTCGCTAACCCTAAGCGTACTTTTGAGAAAAGCATACTTCAAAAACACAGCCAACGGAACGCAACAAGGGACTCAATTGCACAACATACAAATTTAGGGACCAAAATGTAAATTCTAGAAAGATGAGGGACTTAACCAATTTTAAGGTTACCAACATCAAATTAATCATATTGCATGCTTCCCTGTCAAATTTCACCTTAAACAGACATTTCAAACTCAAGCAATTGCATATACAACATTCAGGACTAAAACGTAAAGCTTGCAAAACACAAACAATTCAAACCAGTGCCCAACGGTCTAGTGTTTCGGAACGGGGGTTGACCGTTCCGAAACGCGGGTTCGTTTCGAAACTCGTTCCGAAACAGGGCTTGGCAGTAGCAAAAGTGTTTCGGAACGGCCTCTACCCGTTTCGATACACAAAGGCCATTACAGGCCCATGTTTCGAAACGGTAGTGCCCGTTTCGATACGGACTGCCCAGAAAAGGCAGATTTTGCTGGTTTATCATCCAATTGACCACTGAAACACAACCCTATGACCTCCTAATCATGCCAACAAGTAATCATACATTTAATGAACATATTAGTATAATCAAAACACATACATGGAATTAATTACGAAAAACCGTAATCTTTATGCATGCAACTTAATACTCAAAACCAACCAAACATCAAATCATCAATGCAACACCAAATGGCCATTTACAACTCCCAAACATCAAAAGGCTTCATGCCATACTTAGGGAGTCCAAAACCTCTCCCAAAATCACAACCTAGGTCCTCATTGCCAAATACCAAAAACTAATAACGTTGTAAAAATAGTCACCATACATGAGCTTAGCCTTCCCCTTGGATTCTTAGCCTCATTGCTGCCCTTAAAGCACTTCAATTCTTTGCATTATTGGTTCAAGAAAGAGAACATAAGCACATATGCTTAGTGAGGCATGCTCTAAAGAAACAACACAATAATGCATTTATAAAACACCTTTCAAAGGCTTTTAATTTTATAAACATCATTTCTCATGCAACAATGCATACACAACAAGCATCTCATGCTTCTTTAACTACAACATGTCATATTGGCTTTCAAGTGATAATTCATAACCATTTTTCAACACAAAACACAATCGGATAGGCAGATTACAAGCGTTGTCCCATACGCTTCATACACACTACCAAACACACAAGATGGAGTTTACCGGTACAATCACAACGCCTCAACACCTGTGATGGAGTTTAATGGTACAATCACAACCCCTCCACATCACTCATTGGTAGTTGTATAACATCACTAATGAGAACACAGGACATACAATACAAGATCTTCACATGGCATTTTAACCACCATTATGATCTTAGACATCTCGTTAGTGTACTTGAATGGAGTTTACGGTACCATTACAACCCCTCAACATCCAATGTGACTTTATTCACGGTGCACCCAATCCTATAGCCGGCTAACTACATCTGATTCAAGTACTTTTAAACCAACACATCACTTGCCAATATACATCATTTACCATCATCAATCCACTGTTTTAAATCATTAATCAAAGCCATTAAACAATCATGCATCACTATGCATCAAAGCCACATTTATCAATGTCAAACCAAGGATCTCTTACCTTGAGCATCCTTCAACACATGGCTTTCAAAACCAGCATTAATCATGCTAAAACATGCTTTCAAAACAGAATTTAAATATGCAAATTAAACACATTGCATCCAACCATCTCATGGTTCATCAAAGAGAGAGTTTCTATGAAAACTTACTCTTGAGCTTAGTTAAGTTGCTTAGACTTAAACTAAGCTCCCAAACCTTCAAACATTGGTTTCAAAGCTAAAAACCAAACTTCACTAACCAATTGCATTTCACAAGCGTGTTGAAACGCCGTTTAAGCCTCCGGATCAAAACCACAAGGATCGGAGAATGTCTCCCCTGTTTTTAAACACATCAAAGTAGAGGATTAATGCATCATCATGCATTAAAAGCTTCAGCCATTACACCTAAATTCGATGCTCTCACCAAAACTCACATTTCAGCTACCAAACTCAACCGAAATCACATCCAAACACTTCCACAACATTACCCAGCCAAGATCCATCACTTATAAACATTATTAGACATCAATTAACATCCAAAAATAACCTAATCTCGTCCTTATACCTCCAGCTATAACAGAGCACCAAGATCACCCCAAAAACCACCTTTTTCACAAGTAAAAACTTAGGAAAATCAACCTATTCGGGAATGAATTGATTAAACCTCAATTACACATCATTATTCATCCAAAATACATTAAAAAGACATCTCAAAACAGAGCCCAAACATTCATCACGAATTTCTTCAAGATTAAATCCAAATCTTGAGTTTTAACCCAAAAATCAAGATCACAACATTGAAACCTTTAATAAAACTTAATTTAAGGATTGAGAACTTGAGAATTTCAGTAAAGAACTGAGTATTTAGAGGAGAAGGACATCCTTACCTCTAAATGTAGATTTCTCCTTGATTAGAGCCAAAATCCTTGAAAATTCAATAAGCAAATCAAGAGGATTTGATGTAGAAATGATTAGGAATCATTTGAGGATTGAAATCTCATCTTTTAGTGTGAAAATCAAAAGAAAAGCTGTTGTGGAAATGTGTTTGGCTGAGGGAATTTTGAGAGAAAACATATGAGAAAGTTTTAGCAAAAGTTGTTTATGAAAACTAAAATATGGTTTCCCTCTTTTCTTTTAATTTAATTAAACATTAAATGAGTTATTAAAATTAAGAAAAATCTGGAGGAATCCTTCCTTGGGTAAATTAGCTCCTTAAAGATTCAAAGTTTCAATCATTACAAAACAGTCATGAACTTTTCAAAAATTACATTTTAGTCACTATTTCAAAATGTCACACTTCCAAACCTTATTTTGTAAAATTGATTTCACCACTCTCTTATATATATTAAAAGAGGATTTTTAGATATTTTTCCATATTTTTGAAGCATCCGGAACTAGGCTTTCCCTAAAACCACCTTTTATATTCGAATCGTAAATCTGACCGGTCCGGTTCAGACCCTAAACTTCCAAGCCCAAAATTGGGGTGTTACAACTCCCCCCCCCCCTAAGAAATTTCGTCCTCGAAATTTACCTAGAGGAAAAAGGTATGGGAACTACTTCTCCATGTCATCCTTTCGTTCCCACGTGGCTTCCTCAGCACCACGATGCTTCCACAACACCTTTACCAACACAATAGTCTTGCCTCGAAGAACTTTACAGTCTGAATCCAGAATTTCCACAGGTTCCTCTTCATAGGTCAAATCTGGATTCAATTCCACCTCCTCCACAGCCATAACATGCGAAGGATCCGATCTATACCTCAGAAGCATAGAGACATGAAACACATCATGAATCTTCTCCAACTCTCGTGGAAATCTCAACTTGTATGCAACAAGACCAACACGCTCAATTACCTCGTATGGTCCAATGTACCTAGGGCTCAACTTACCCTTTCGGCCAAACCTCGTCACCTTTTTCCAAGGCCAAACTTCCAAAAACATACGGTCACCTACCGCATACTCAATCTCCTTACGCTTCAAATCCGCGTAAGACTTATGTCGATCAGAAGCTGCCTTCAATCGCTCACAAATGAGATTCACCTTCTTGGTAGTTCCTTTCAACAACGCTGGCATAGAAACCAACTTCTGACCTGTTTCAGCCCAACAAAGAGGAGTTCTGCATTTCCTCCCGTACAAGGCCTCATAAGGTGCCATTTGAATACTTTCCTGGTAGCTATTGTTATAAGCAAACTCCACCAAAGGCAAATGCTTCTCCCAAGAGCCTTGAAACTCAATCACACAGCACCTCAACATATCCTCCAGCACCTGGATAACAAGCTCAGACTGTCCAACCGACTGTGGATGATAAGAAGTACTGAAATTCAACCGTGTACCCAAAGCCTGATGTAAACACTCTCAGAAACGCGATGTAAACCTCAGCAATGTACAACTCTGCAAGCCTGTCCAAAGTGTACGTAGTATGCACATGTAAGAAATGCGCACACTTCCTAAGGCGATCCACAATCAGCCATACCGAATTCTTCTTCAATGGCGACAAAGGCAAACTAGACACAAAGACTATGGTAATCCTTTCCCATTTCCACTCAGGAATCCTCAACGGTTGCAACAACCCAGAAGGAAACTGATGCTCAGCCTTAACTCGCTGACAAACCATGCACTTGCTCACATACTCGGCAACATCCTTCTTTAAACCCACCCAATAGTACTCATCTCTAAGATCACGATACATCTTAGTACTACCAGGGTGCATAGCAAAAGGACTACTATGAGCTTCAGTCAGAATAGCACGCCTCAACTCAGCATCATTGGGCACTACTATTCGACTCCCAAAACATAAAACCACATCATCATTAAAGCAGAAATCCGATGGCCTATCCTCAGCAATATCCTTAACATGCGGCACCAAGGAATCATCCAACAGTTGCTTATCCTTTATCAACTGAACCCAGGATGGTTACACTTGCAATTCAGCCACAAGACCGCCATCTCGCGAAATGCTCAAGCTGTAAAACATAGCCATCAACTCCACTGCTACCTTCCTACTCAAGGCATCCGCTACAACATTGGCTTTACTCGGATGGTACTCGATCGTCAGATCGTAATCTTTAAGCAACTCCACCCAACGCCGTTGCCTAAGATTCAACTTCTTTTGAGACATTAGATACTTCAAACTCTTGTGATCCGTGTACACATTACATTTCCCACCATACATGTAATGTCTCCAAATTTTCAAAGCAAAAACCACTGCAACTAACCCAATGACATGCGTAGGATAATTGCGCTCATGCACCTTTAACTGGCGTGATGCATAAGCCACCACCTTACCCTCTTGCATCAACACACACCCCAAACCAACGTAGGATGCGTCACTATACACCACAAACTCTTTCCTTGATTCGGGTTGAACCAAGATAGGAGGTTGCGTCAAAGCTGCCTTAAGCTTCTCAAAAGCATGTTGTCTCGCTTCCGTCCACTCATACTTGACATCCTTCTGCAACAACTTCGTCAAAGGTGCAGCAATTTTTGAAAATCCATCCACGAACCTCCGAGAGTATCCCGCCAAACCAAGAAAACTACAGACTTAATGAACAGACTTAAGAGGCTTCCAATTCATCACTGCCTCAATCTTTTGAGAATCAACACGAATCCCCTCAGCAGAAACCACATGACCAAGGAACACAACTTCCCTGAGCCAGAACTCACACTTGCTCAGCTTAGCTTAAAGATGATTCTCCAACAAAGCCTGCAACACAATCCTCAAATGCCCCTCATGCTCCTCCTCAGTACGAGAGTACATGAGAATATCATCAATGAATACCATAACAAATTTATCCAAGTATTCGTGGAACACTCTATTCATCATGTCCATAAAAGCAGCAGGAGCATTCGTCAAACCAAACGGCATCACAAGGAACTCATAATGCCCATATCTTATTCTGAAGGCTGTTTTTGGCACATCCACATCCTTCACTTTCAACTGGTAATACCCTGACCTTAAGTCAATTTTAGAGAACACAGCCGCTCCCCTATACTGATAAAAAAGATCATCAATCCTCGATAATGGATACCGATTCTTGATAGTCAACTGGTTCAGTTGACGGTAAACATTGCACATTCTCATAGTGCCATCCTTCTTCTTCACAAACAAGACCGGTGCACCCCAAGGTGACACACTCGACCAAATGAAACCACGATCAAGCAACTTCTGAAGTTGTGTTTTCAGCTCCTTCAACTCATTAGGTGCCATTCGATAAGGAGTAATGGACACTGGAGTTGTGTTTTCATACAACTCAATTCCAAACTCCACTTCACGATTAGGAGGCAATCCAGGCAACTCCTCCGGAAACACACCAGGAAACTCTCGCATAGTCCTGATATCTTGCACTCGCAACTCTTTAGAGCTAGGATTCATCACAAAGGCTAGGTAGACTTCAAAACCGTGCCTCAGCATTCGGCTCGCCTCCAATGTGGACACCACATTGGCAAGAAACTTCACATTCTCACCAACCACCACTACCTCATAATCATCTGCAAGCTTCAACGAAACCCGCTTGTTCTCAAAATCCACCACAACTCGATGTTCAACAAGCCAATCCATACCGAGGATTACATCGAAACCATAAAAGGCAATTCTATGAGATCAACATGAAAAACATGGTTTTGCACAACCAAAGGACATCTTCTATAAAGCTTTCGTGTCACAACGGTTTCACCAAAGGAACTAGTTACACGCATACCAACATCCAAAGACTCAACAGGTAAACCAAGCAATTTAGCATGTTCACGCAAAATGTATGAGTGTGTAGATCCAGAATCAATCAAGGAAAGTAATGACAAGGATTGCAAAGTGAAAGTACTTGCGATCACATCCTTGTCATTTCTCTCCTCCCGCTAAGCATAGACTCGAGCTTGGCCACCACCATCAGGTTGGACAGCCACCACGTGAGCCACATTCCTTCCACCATCATCTCTGCGCTGGAAGTTACCACGGCCGCACCCACAACCTCTCTGTAGTGCAACAACACCAGGTGCACGTCCCTAACCACCACCGGCCAACAAAGGGCACTCTCTCCTCATGTGGTCTGCCGAACCACAATTCCAGCACGAATTACGAGTCACTACGACAGGTGCCTGCACCTCTCTCGCCGCCCGAGGACAGTCACGCCTCAAGTGACCACGCGATCCACACGCCCAACATGTGTTCTAATCAGCTCTCGCCCTGTCTCCCTGAACAGGCGCACCATGCGCTCCACCACCACGCCTAACAGAAGACTGATACCTCCTATCACGTCCTCTCTTGTTCCGTCCACCACCGGAACTATACTCAGCCACTCTCTTGCCCGCGCTAGAACCAACACTCCTAGAGGTTAAGCTTAGATTCAGCTCAATATCCTTCACTCTACTAACCAGAACATCAAAGTCAGTGTACTCAGCAGCAAGCATAAAGGTCTTTACATCCGTCACCAACCCATACAAAAAATGCTCACACCTTTCCCGCTCATCAGGAACAAGCTCAGGTGCGTACTAATTGAGACGGACAAACTGAACCTCGTAGTCAGCCACTGTCATGCTCCCTTGAGTAAGAGACATGAACTTTCTTTTCTTTTCATCCAGGTATCGCACACCCATATACTTCATCTTGAACGCGTTCAGAAAGAACGTCCAAGTTACACCAGCTTCCTCCATTCCGGAGACAGTGATTGTCCACCAGGTATACGCATCATCATGCAACAGCGATACCACACAGCCTAGCTTCTACACATCATTGCAGTTCATTTGTCCCAAAATTCTCTTGGTACTTTCCAACCAAGACTCGGAACCCTCCGCAAACAAACCTCTGAACTTAGTCCCTCCCAGACTGCGCAGACGTTCCAAAGGTAGTCTAGCATTAGCATCTCCCTGATGCCCAGCTCTATGAGCTCCAGCTACGGCCGCCTGAAAGGCTCCAACAATAGACTGTATCAACACTGTCATGTCAGGAGCAGCTTGCCCCTGCCCAGTTTCAGGTCCAGCGACCCCAGCACCAGCACCAACACCAGCTCCATCACCTCCAGCACCACCACAACCAGGTGGAGGAGGTAAATCCACTACATTCTCAGCATTATTCTCATTCTCATTATGAGCCATAGCTCGCGTGTTAATCCTCGTCTCTCTACGAGGTCCCATTCACTAAACAATGCACTAACAAAAATGCAATAAACATAATCAGGCTCAGCAAGGTAATAAATCCAAGTACTCAAGCTCATTTTGAAATAAAAACAATTCATTACATTAGTTTTGATATGGCAATGGGTCTCTCTAACATGCTTCACCACAACATACATCACAATTGCAACATACTTACAATTCACACATCATACTTTCATTCAAAAAGGTACATCATGCATTCATACATACATCACCCACATAATCATTCCCGTTTACTCGAGAACTCAGCTGTGATACCACCAAATGTAACCCCCTTAGCCCGGCCTAGAAGATTGACCCGAACTACGAAGATTACACGGGGAAAACCAAAGTCAACCCGAAAGTCAACCTTGATTAACGACCCTTTTTTTCTTTTTAATCTTGTCTAAATGCTCGCTAACCCTAAGCGTAATTTTGAGAAAAACATACTTGAAAAACACAGCTAACAGAACGCAACAAGGGACTTAATTGCACAACATGGAAATTTAGGGACCAAAATGTAAATTCTGGAAAGATGAGGGACTTAACCAATTTCAAGGTTACCAACATCAAATTAATCATATTACATGCTTCCCTGTCAAATTTCATCTTAAATAGACATTCCAAACTCAAGCAATTGCATATACAACATTCAGGACTAAAACGTAAAGCTTGCAAAACACAAACCATTCAAACCAGTGCCCAACGGTCAAGTGTTTCGGAACGGGGGTTGACCGTTCCAAAAACGCAGGTTCGTTTTGGAACCCGTTCCGAAATAGGGCTTGGCAGTAGCAAAAGTGTTTCGGAACGTCCTCTACTTGTTTCGATACACAAAGGCCATTACATGCTCCTGTTTCGAAACGGTAGTGCCCGTTCCGATACGGACTGCCCAGAAAGTGCAGATTTTGCTAGTTTATCATACAATTGACCACTCAAACACAACACTATGACCTCCTAATCATGCCAACAAGACATTTAATGAACATATTAGTATAATCAAAACACATACATGGCATTAATTAGGAAAAACCTTAATCTTTATGCATGCAACCTAATACTCAAAACCAACCAAACATCAAATCATCAATGCAACACCAAATGGCCATTTAAAACTCCCAAACATCAAAAGGCTTCATGACATACTTAGGGAGTCCAAAACCTCTCCCGAAATCACAACCTTGGTTCCCATTGCCAAATACCAAAAACTAATAACGTTGTAAAAGTAGTCACCATACATGAGCTTAGCCTTCCCCTTGGATTCTTAGCATCCTTGCTACCCTTAAAGAACTTCAATTCTCTGGATTATTGGTTCAAGAAAGAGAGCGTAAGAACATATGCTTAGTGAGGCATGCTCTAAAGAAACACCACAATAATGCATTTATAAAACACCTTTCAAAGGCTTTTAATTTCATAAACATCATTTATCATGCAACAATGCATACACAACAAGCATCTCATGCTTCATTAACTACAACATGTCATATTGGCTTTCAAGTGATAATCCATAACCATTTTTCAACACAAAACACAATCGGATACGCGGATTACAAGCGTTGTCCCATACGCTTCATACACACTACCAAACACACAAGGTGGAGTTTACCGGTACAATCACAACCCCTCAACACCCGTGATGGAGTTTAACGGTACAATCACAACCCCTCCACATCACTCTCTTATATTATTAAAATAGGATTTTTAGATAGTTTTCCATATTTTTAAAGCATCCCGAACTAGGTTTTCCCTAAAACCACCTTTTATATTCGAACCGTAAATCTGATCGGTCCTGTTCAGACCCTAAACTTCCAAGCCCAAAATTGGGGTGTTACATAGTCCTTCTTTGCTCTCTGATGATTATGGTATGCTATGTATACGTCTACCACCCTCCCATACTCCTGGAACGCCTCTTTCAACGAGCTAGGGTGTATCCTTTTGCTTACCAAATCAACAAAGACTGTGACGCCTTCTCTACGCCTCTTCCTCGCATGCCCTTTGACTTCTTTTCTTCTGTTGTACCCTTTTCCATCGTTCTCCACCTTCCGCCATTTCTTCACTTCATATCGTCGCCCCTCGCCTCTCCTGCTTTCGTTTCTGCCGATCTAGTTCCGTCTTCCGAAACCCATATGAATGTTTTAACTTTTACTATTTGTAATTAGTAACAAGTTCCTTACGTTCTATTTTACGAGATCCCTTGCGTACAATGTACCAATCATAGATTGACAAGTTCCGAAACCCATATGAATGTATGTATGTATGTATGTATGTATGTATGTATGTATGTATGTATGTATGTATGTATGTATGTATGTATGTATGTATGTATGTATGTATGTATGTATGTGCGTACAATGTACCAATCATAGATTGACAAGTTCCGAAACCCATATGTATGTATGTATGTATGTATGTATGTATGTATGTATGTATGTATGTATGTATGTATGTATGTATGTATGTATGTATGTATGTATGTATGTATGTATGTATGTATGTATGTATGTATGTATGTATGTATGTATGTATGTATGTATGTATGTATGTATGTATGTATGTATGTATGTATGTATGTATGTATGTATGTATGTATGTATGTATGTATGTATGTATGTATGTATGTATGTATGTATGTATGTATGTATGTATGTATGTATGTATGTATGTATGTATGTATGTATGTATGTATGTATGTATGTATGTATGTATGTATGTATGTATGTATGTATGTATGTATGTATGTATGTATGTATGTATGTATGTATGTATGTATGTATGTATGTATGTATGTATGTATGTATGTATGTATGTATGTATGTATGTATGTATGTATGTATGTATGTATGTATGTATGTATGTATGTATGTATGTATGTATGTATGTATGTATGTATGTATGTATGTATGTATGTATGTATGTATGTATGTATGTATGTATGTATGTATGTATGTATGTATGTATGTATGTATGTATGTATGTATGTATGTATGTATGTATGTATGTATGTATGTATGTATGTATGTATGTATGTATGTATGTATGTATGTATGTATGTATGTATGTATGTATGTATGTATGTATGTATGTATGTATGTATGTATGTATGTATGTATGTATGTATGTATGTATGTATGTATGTATGTATGTATGTATGTATGTATGTATGTATGTATGTATGTATGTATGTATGTATGTATGTATGTATGTATGTATGTATGTATGTATGTATGTATGTATGTATGTATGTATGTATGTATGTATGTATGTATGTATGTATGTATGTATGTATGTATGTATGTATGTATGTATGTATGTATGTATGTATGTATGTATGTATGTATGTATGTATGTATGTATGTATGTATGTATGTATGTATGTATGTATGTATGTATGTATGTATGTATGTATGTATGTATGTATGTATGTATGTATGTATGTATGTATGTATGTATGTATGTATGTATGTATGTATGTATGTATGTATGTATGTATGTATGTATGTATGTATGTATGTATGTATGTATGTATGTATGTATGTATGTATGTATGTATGTATGTATGTATGTATGTATGTATGTATGTATGTATGTATGTATGTATGTATGTATGTATGTATGTATGTATGTATGTATGTATGTATGTATGTATGTATGTATGTATGTATGTATGTATGTATGTATGTATGTATGTATGTATGTATGTATGTATGTATGTATGTATGTATGTATGTATGTATGTATGTATGTATGTATGTATGTATGTATGTATGTATGTATGTATGTATGTATGTATGTGTGTGTCTCTCTGTGTGTGTGTATGTAAATACCCAAAGGATCACAAATATATTATAGAGAAAAATCTTGTTTGTTTCACACATATCACTTTGTTTACTAAACTCAACTTGAATATTCCTTATTGTTTAACTTATCATAGTACTTTAGTGAACAAGTCATTGATACATGTAATTATATTCATCCCTTTGAGTGATATCATAAGAATGTATAAGTTTCGATTGATTCTAGGTTTAACAATCTATGTAACCCCCTTAACCCGGCCTAGACGGTTGACCCGAATTAAGAAAGTCACACGGGGAAAACCAAAGTCAACCCGAAAGTCAACCTTGATTAGCGACCCTTTTTTTTCTTTTTAAACTTGTCTAGATGCGCATCAACCCTAGATATGATCATACAAACAGCATGCTCAAAGATCATAGCCATCAGAGATTAAACAAGGACCCAATTGCACAAATTACAACTTTAGGGACCAAATTGTAATTTCTGCAAATTATAAGGACTTAACTCAAATTAAAGTTACCAACTTGTAATTAGTCAGGTTTCATGCTTCTCTGTCAAATTTCAGCTCAAACGGACATTCCAAACTCATACAATTGCAATAACATGATCCAGGACCAAAATGCAAACATTTCAAAACATATAACCGCCCATGTCAGCCCCCAACGGTCAGGTGTTCCGAAACAGGGATAACCTGTTTCGAAACGCGGGACCGTTCCGCAACGTGTTCCGAAACGAGGCCTGGCAGAGGCATTTCCGTTTCGGAACGGTACCTTCCGTTTCGGACGCCTGGGCCACTACAGGGCACCCGTTCCGAAACAGTAGCTCCCGTTCCGATACGGCCTGTACAGAATGTAGAGAAATGGCTGCTAAAACACACAATTGACTTACCATAAATGCTCCAAATGCAACCAAACTTCACCAGCAAGACATATAACATGCAAGGAACATAATTGCATCAAACAATCATCATCATGGCATCAAATATGAAAAGCCCCAAATCTAAAGGCATGCTTCCTACTTAGCAAACCATTCAAGCATTATATCTCCAAACCAACCACATAATGGCCAATTACATGTTCCAACATTATTAACATCATTTAACAACTTAGGGAGTTCAAAACATCTCCCAAAACATCCACATAGGTCCCCTATTGCCAAATGCCAAAAGCTAAAAGTGTTTAAGAAAACCTTTCCATACTTGAGCTTAATTTCCACTTGATTGCTTGCCCTCCTTGCTGCCCTCAATGCACCCTAACGCTCTGCATTATTGGTTTAAGAAAAGAGCGAGAGCGTAAGCAAAAGCTTAGTGAGGAATGCTCATTAAAACCATACAATAATGCATTTATAAAACTCATTTATAAATCATACTTCATGCAACATTACACATGCTCCTTAGCCTTTAAATCATGCAATACATGCTTCCATTTCATTACATGTCATATTGGCAACAAGTGATACATTTCACATAAGATTCACACATGGACTTTTAAACACCATTGTGATCTTTCAACAACCAAGGACCACATATGGACTTTTAAACACCATTGTGTCCTTACCCCCATGGACTTTTAAACACCATGGACCCATGGACTTTTAAACACCATGACAAGGACCACACAAGGACTTTTAAACACCTTTGTGTCCTTAACAAGAATCATCCAAGGACTTTTAAACACCTAGATGTTCTTAAGTAACCAAGGCCTACACAAGGAATTTTAACCACCTTGAGCCTTAACCAAGAACCAACCATGGACTTTTAAACACCATGTTGTTCTTAAAATTCACAAGATTCACATAAGGACTTTTAACCACCTTTGTGATCTTAACCAAGAACCATCCAAGGACTTTTAACCACCTTGATGTTCTTAAATATACAAGGCTCACACAAGGACTTTTAACCACCTTTGTGACCTTAACCATCACTTGCCAATATGCATCAATATCACCAATAACTCACTGTTTTAAAGCATTTTACAAAGCCATAAACATCATGCATCTTTAAGCATCAAACCACATTTAAACAATGTTCAAAAACAAGGAACTCTTACCTTGAGTTTCCTTCAAAACATGGCTTATAATCACAGCAAATATACATGCTAGATATGCTTTCAAAACAGATTTAAAATCATGCAAACAACCACATTGCATTCAACCAAAACCATGGCCATCACCAAGAGAGAGTTTATCCGAAAACTTACTCTTGAGCTTAGCTAAGTTGGTTAGACTTAAACTAAGCTCCCAAACCTCCATAACACTGGTTTCAAAGCCGAAAACCAAAAGTCCACTCACCGATTCCGTTTTGCTTCTTGCCGAAACACCAATCAAGCTTCTGGATCACCACCACTTGGATCCAAAGATGACTCCCCTGTTTTAAACACATCAAAGCAGAGGATTAATGCATCATCATGCATTAATAGTTTCAATGAAAGCACCTAAACTCGCTGCTCTCATCCACACTCCATTTTCGGCTACCAACACAACTGAAAATGCATCCAAACAACTCCTCAACATTGCCCAGCCAAGAACCATCAAAACTAAACATCCTTTAACATCATCTAACATCTAAAAAGGACCTAACAACATCCTTATACCTCCAGCAACAACAAATCCACAAGATCACTCCAAAACAACCAAGAATCACAAGCTAAACTTAGGAAATTGAACCTATCCGGGATTGCATTAATTAAAACTCAATTCCTTATCAATTTAACATTCATTTAACATCAAATTAACACCTTAAAACGCAACCCAATCAGATCAAACGAAAATCCATCAAAAATCACCAAATCTTGCATTTAAAGCCAAGATCCATTAAACAACTTTAAAACCATTTAAAAATCGTCAATTAAGGATTGAGAACTTAGGAATTTCAGTAAAGAACTGAGAGTTTAGAGGAGAAGGACGTTCTTACCTCCAAACTTGAGTTTCTCCCTTTTTAGAACCAAAAAGCTTGAAGCATCAACTAGCAAATGGTGAGGTTTTGTTGATGAGATGATTAGCAATCAAAAGAGAATTGAAAAGAGATGTTTAGGTGATAAAATCAGAGGAAAAGGCTCTGGAGAAAGATGTTTGGTTTGAGAGAAAATGAGGGAAAGGAAAATTGGAAAAGTTAGTTGAAAATAGGAAAATATCTTCCTTCCACTTTTCTTTTGTTTAAAAATCAGAATTAAATCATTTAATATCTTAGAAAAATCTGGAGAAACTCCCTTTGGGTAAATAGCTCCTTAAAGATTCAAAGTTTCAATCCTTTCTAAAACAGTCACGCAGTTTTCAAAAATTACATTTTGGTCACTAGCCAAAATGTCACCCTTCCAAACCTCATTTTGTAAAATTGATTTCACAGTTCACTTATATATATTAAAAGAAGATTTTAGAACATTTTTCCATATTTTTAATGCTACCCGAACTAGGTTTTCCTAATTTCACCTTTTTATATTCGAACAACACTTTGGCCGAACCGGTCCAAGCCCAAAACTCCTAAGCCCAGAACCGGGGCGTTACAACTCTCCCCCCCTTAAGAAATTTCGTCCCCGAAATTTACCTGAAGGAAAGAGATAAGGAAACTGCTTCAGCATGTCATCCTTCTGTTCCCATGTGGCTTCCTCAACACCACGATGCTTCCACATCACCTTTACCAACTCAATGGTCTTGCCACGAAGAACCTTGCTATCCGATTCCAGAACCCTCACCGGTTCCTCATCATAGGTCAAATCCGGATTCAATTCCACTTCCTCCACAGGCATCACATGCGAAGGATCAGATCTATACTACCGGAGCATAGAAACATGAAACACATCATGAATCTTCTCCAACTCTTGAGGTAACCTCAACTTGTACGCAACAGGACCCACACGCTCAACCACCTCGTATGGTCCAATGTACCTAGGGCTCAGCTTACCCTTTTGACCAAACCTCATCACCTTATTCCAAGGCGAAACCTTCAAAAACACACGGTCACCCACCGCATACTCAATTTCCTTACCCTTCAAATCTGCGTAAGACTTTTGCCGATCAGAAGCTGCCTTCAACCGCTCACAAATGAGCTTCACCTTCTCGGTGGTTCCTTTCAACAGAGCCGGCATCGAAACCAACTTTTGAACCGTTTCAGCCCAACAAAGAGGAGTCCTACACTTCCTTCCGTACAAAGCCTCATAAGGTGCCATTTGAATACTCGCCTGATAACTATTGTTATAAGCAAACTCCACCAAAGGCAAATGCTTCTCCCAAGAGCCCTGAAACTCAATCACGCAGCACCTCAACATATCCTCCAAAATCTGGATAACACGCTCTAACTGACCATCCGACTGAGGATGATAAGATGTACTGAAATTCAACCTTGTACCTAAAGCTTGATGCAAGCATTGCCAGAAACGCGATGTAAACCTCGGATCCCTATCCGACACAATCGACTTAGGCACACCATGCAGCCGCACAATCTCAGCAATGTACAGCTCCGCAAGCTTATCCAAAGAAAACGTAGTATGCACAGGCAAGAAATGCGCACACTTCGTCAGGCGATCCACAATCACCCACACAGAATTCTTCTTCGATGGTGACAAAGGTAAACCAGATACAAAATCCATGGTAACCCTTTCCCACTTCCACTCAGGGATTCTCAACGGTTGCAACAACCCTGAAGGAACCTGATGCTCAGCATTAACTCGCTGACACACCATACACTTGCTCACAAACTCCGCAACATCCTTCTTCAAACCCACCCAATAGTACTCATCACGAAGATCACGGTACATCTTAGTACTACCAGGGTGCATAGCAAAAGGACTACTATGACCTTCAGTCAGAATAGCACGCCTCAACTCAACATCACTAGGCACTATTATTCGACTCCCAAAACACAACACACCATCATCATTAAAGCAGAAATCCGAAGGTCTACCCTCCGCGATATCCTAAACATGCGGTACCAAGGAATCATCCAGCAACTGCTTTTCCTTGATCAACTGAACCAAAGATGGTTTCACTTGCCACTCAGCCACAAGACCACCATCATGCGAAATACTCAAACTGGCAAACATAGCCCTCAGCTCAACAGCTACCTTCCTACTCAAGGCATCCGCTACAACATTAGCCTTTCCAGGATGGTACTCAATCGTCAGATCATAATCCTTGAGCAACTCCAACCAACGCCGCTGCCTAAGATTCAACTCCTTTTGAGACATCAGATACTTCAAACTCTTGTGATCCGTGTACACAGTACACTTCTCACCATACAGATATTGTCTCCAGATCTTCAAAGCAAAAACAACCGCAGCAAACTCAATGTCATGCGTAGGATAATTGCGCTCATGCACCTTCAACTGCCGCGATGCATAAGCCACAACCTTACCCTCTTGCATCAACACACATCCCAAACCAACATAGGACGCATCACTATAGACCACAAACTCTTTCCCTGATTCAGGCTGAACCAAGATAGGAGTTTGCGTCAAAGCCGCCTTAAGCTTCTCAAAAGCCTGCTGTCTCGCCTCCGTCCATTCATACTTAACATCCTTTTGCAACAACTTCGTCAAAGGTGCAGCAATCTTAGAAAACCCATCCACAAACCTCCGGTAGTATCCTGCCAAACCAAGGAAACTACGAATCTCATGCACAGACTTAGAGACCTTCCAATTCATCACTGCCTCAATCTTCTGAGGATCAACACGAATCCCCTCAGCAGAAACTACATGCCCAAGAAACACCACCTCCTTAAGCCAGAACTCGCACTTGCTCAGCTTAGCATAAAGCTGATTCTCCAACAAAGCTTGCAGCACAATCCTCAAATGCTCTTCATGCTCCTCCTCAGTACGCGAGTACATGAGGATATCATCAATGAACACCACAACGAACTTATCCAGGTATTCATGAAACACACGGTTCATCATGTCCATGAAAGCAACAGGAGCATTTGTCAAACCAAACGGCATCACAAGGAACTCATAATGCCCATACCTTGTCCTGAAAGCTGTCTTAGGCACATCCACATCCTTCACCTTCAACTGGTAATACCCTGACCTCAAGTCAATCTTAGAGAACACAGCAGCTCCCCGTAATTGATCAAAGAGATCATCAATTCTCCCAAAGGATACCGATTCTTGATAGTCAACTTGTTCAGCTGACGGTAATCAATGCACATTCTCATAGTGCCATCCTTCTTCTTCACAAACAAGACCGGTGCACCCCAAGGTGACACACTCGGCCGAATGAACCCACGATCGAGCAACTCTTGCAACTGCGTCTTCAGCTCCTTCAGCTCCTTAGGTGCCATTCTATAAGGGGTAATGGACACAGGAGTTGTATTCTCATACAGCTCAATTCCAAACTCCACCTCGCGATTAGGAGGTAAACCAGGCAACTCCTCAGGAAACACACCAGGAAACTCTCGCACAACCCTGATATCTTGCACACGCAACTCCTTAGAGCTAGGATTCATCACAAAAGTTAGGTAAGCTTCACAACCTTGCCTCAGCATCCGGCTCGCCTCCAACGTAGTCACCACATTGGCAAGAAACTTCACATTCTCACCAACCACAACCACCTCATAATCACCCGCAAGCTTCAGCGAAACTTGCTTATTTTCACAATCCACAACAGCACGATGCTCGGCAAGCCAATCCATACCAAGGATTACATCAAAACCATAGAAAGGCAACTCCATAAGGTCAACATGAAAAACATGATTTTGAACAACCAAAGGACACCTTCTATACAACTTTCGAGTCACAACAGTCTCACCAAAAGAACTAGTGACACGAACACCAACATCCAAAGACTCAACAGGCAAACCAAGCAATTCAGCATGCTCACGCAAATGTATGAATGCGTAGATCCAGAATCAATCAAGGAAAGTAATGACAAGGATTGCAAAGTAAAAGTACCTGCAATCACATCCGCGTCATTCCTTCCCTCCCGCTGAGCATACACCCTAGCTTGACCTCCACCCTCAGGCTGAATAGCCACAACATGGGCCACCCCTCGACCACCTTCCTCTCTCCGTTGGAAATTACCACGGCCGCGCCCACGACCTCTCTGCGGTGCAACAACAACAGGAGCACGCACATGGCCACCAGCCAACATAGGACACTCTCTCCTCATGTGATCTGTAGATCCACAATTCCAGCACCCGTTACCAGCTGCCGCAACAGGAGCTTGCACCTCCCTCACAGCTCGAGGACAATCACGTTTCATATGACCACGTGATCCACAAATCCAGCATGCACTCGGATCAACTCTAGCGTTGCCTCCCAGAGCAGATGCCCCACCACCTCTCTTGGCCGAGGACTGATACTTCTGATCACGTCCCCTCTTGTTCCGTCCACCACCGGAACTATATTCAGCTGGCTGCTTACCAGCACTTGCTCCAGCACCTCTAGCAGATAAACCCAAGTTCATCTCAATATCCTTTGCTCGGCCCACCAGCACATCAAAATCATCATACTCGGTAGCCAGCACATACATCTTCACATCCGTCACTAAACCATAACGGAATCTTTCCCACCTCGCCCGCTCATCAGGGACCAACTCAGGCGCATATTGACTGAGTCGAACAAACTGCACTTCATACTCAGCCACATATATGCTCCCTTGGGTGAGAGACATGAACTCTCGCTTCTTTTCATCTAGGTACCTCACACCTAGATACCTTCTCTTGAACACATTCTGGAAGAATGTCCAAGTTATGTCAGCTTCTGCCATCCCGGCTATAGTGGTCGTCCACTATGTATAAGCATCATCCTGTAGCAAGGATACAACACACCCCAACTTCTGCACATCAGTGCAACCCATCTGACCCAAGATCCTCTTGGTACTCTCCATCCAAGATTCAGAACCTTCCGCAGACAAACCCCTGAACTCAGTCCCACCTAGACTGCGTAAGCGCTCCAAGGGTAGTCTAACTCCAGCATCTCCCTGATGCCCAGCTCCTTGAGCTCCAGCTACTGCCGCTCGAAAATCACCAGCAATAGCTTGCACTAACATCGACATGTCAGGAATAGCTTGCCCTTGACCAGCTTCAGGTCCAGCGACCCCAGCACCAGCTGCAGCATCAGCTCTTTCTCCCTCAGCACCACCACCACCAGGTGGAGGAGGTAACACCGCACTTCCCGCATTCTCCTCATTCTCATTCTCATTCTGAGCCGTAGCTCGCACATTACTCCTTAACTCTCTACGAGGTGCCATACTCTAACAATGCAATCACAATGCAAATAAACAAAGTCAGGCCCAGCAAGGTAAGCAATCCAAGTACTCAAGCTCATTTTCACTTAAAATCAACATCATTACATTAGCTTTGATTTGGCAATGGGTACCCACAACATGCTTCACCACAGCATACATCTCAATTGCATCATATTCACAAACCACTCAACATGCTTTCACTCAATCAAGCATACATAGCATACATACTTCAGTCATGCACACAATCATTCCTAATTACTCGAGAACTCAGCTCTGATACCACCAAATGTAACCCCCTTCACCCGGCCTAGACGGTTGACCCGAATTAAGAAAGTCACACGGGGAAAACCAAAGTCAACCCGAAAGTCAACCTTGATTAACGACCCTTTTTTTTCTTTTTAAACTTGTCTAGATGCGCATCAACCCTAGATATGATCATACAAACAGCATGCTCAAAGAACATAGCCATCAGAGATTAAACAGGGACCCAATTGTACAAATTACAACTTTAGGGACCAAATTGTAATTTCTGCAAATTATAAGGACTTAACTCAAATTAAAGTTACCAACTTGTAATTAGTCAGGTTTCATGCTTCTCTATCAAATTTCAGCTCAAACGGACATTCCAAACTCATACAATTGCAATAACATGATCCAGGACAAAAATGCAAACATTTCAAAACATATAACCGCCCATGTCAGCCCCCAACGGTCAGGTGTTCCGAAACAGGGAGAACCTGTTTCGAAACGCGGGACCGTTCCGCAACGTGTTCCGAAACGAGGCCTGGCAGAGGCATTTCCGTTTCGGAACGGTACCTTCCGTTTCGGACGCCTGGGCCACTACAGGGCACCCGTTCCGAAACGGAAGCTCCCGTTCCGATACGGCCTGCACAGAATGTAGAGAAATGGCTGCTAAAACACACAATTGACTTACCATACATGCTCCAAATGCAACCAAACTTCACCAGCAAGACATATAACATGCAAGGAACATAATTGCATCAAACAATCATCATCATGGCATCAAATATGAAAAGCCCCAAATCTAAAGGCATGCTTCATACTTAGCAAACCATTCAAACATTAAATCTCCAATCCAACCATATAAAGGCTAAAAGTGTTTAAGAAAACCTTTCCATACTTGAGCTTAATTTCCACTTGATTGCTTGCCCTCCTTGCTGCCCTCAATGCACCCTAACGCTCTGCATTATTGGTTTAAGAAAAGAGCGAGAGCGTAAGCAAAAGCTTAGTGAGGAATGCTCATTAAAACCATACAATAATGCATTTATAAAACTCATTTATAAATCATACTTCATGCAACATTACACATGCTCCTTAGCCTTTAAATCATGCAATACATGCTTCCATTTCATTACATGTCATATTGGCAACAAGTGATACATTTCACATAAGATTCACACATGGACTTTTAAACACCATTGTGATCTTTCAACAACCAAGGACCACATATGGACTTTTAAACACCATTGTGTCCTTAACCCCATGGACTTTTAAACACCATGGACCCATGGACTTTTAAACACCATGGCAAGGACCACACAAGGACTTTTAAACACCTTTGTGTCCTTAACAAGAATCATCCATGGACTTTTAAACACCTAGATGTTCTTAAGTAACCAAGGCCTACACAAGGAATTTTAACCACCTTGAGCCTTAACCAAGAACCAACCATGGACTTTTAAACACCATGTTGTTCTTAAAATTCACAAGATTCACATAAGGACTTTTAACCACCTTTGTGATCTTAACCAAGAACCATCCAAGGACTTTTAACCACCTTGATGTTCTTAAATATACAAGGCTCACACAAGGACTTTTAACCACCTTTGTGACCTTAACCATCACTTGCCAATATGCATCAATATCACCAATAACTCACTGTTTTAAAGCATTTTACAAAGCCATAAACATCATGCATCTTTAAGCATCAAACCACATTTAAACAATGTTCAAAAACAAGGAACTCTTACCTTGAGTTTCCTTCAACACATGGCTTATAATCACAACAAATATACATGCTAGATATGCTTTCAAAACAGATTTAAAATCATGCAAACAACCACATTGCATTCAACCAAAACCATGGCCATCACCAAGAGAGAGTTTATCCGAAAACTTACTCTTGAGCTTAGCTAAGTTGCTTAGACTTAAACTAAGCTCCCAAACCTCCATAACACTGGTTTCAAAGCTGAAAACCAAAAGTCCACTCACCGATTCCGTTTCGCTTCTTGCCGAAACACCAATCAAGCTTCCGGATCACCACCACTTGGATCCAAAGATGACTCCCCTGTTTTAAACATATCAAAGCAGAGGATTAATGCATCATCATGCATTAATAGCTTCAATGAAAGCACCTAAACTCGCTGCTCTCATCCACACTCCATTTTCGGCTACCAACACAACCGAAAATGCATCCAAACAACTCCTCAACATTGCCCAGCCAAGAACCATCAAAACTAAACATCCTTTAACATCATCTAACATCTAAAAAGGACCTAACAACATCCTTATACCTCCAGCAACAACAAATCCACAAGATCACTCCAAAACAACCAAGAATCACAAGCTAAACTTAGGAAATTCAACCTATCCGGGATTGCATTAATTAAAACTCAATTCCTTATCAATTTAACATTCATTTAACATCAAATTAACACCTTAAAACACAGCCCAATCAGATCAAACGAAAATCCATCAAAAATCACCAAATCTTGCATTTAAAGCCAAGATCCATTAAACAACTTTAAAACCATTTATAAATCATCAATTAAGGATTGAGAACTTAGGAATTTCAGTAAAGAACTGAGAGTTTAGAGGAGAAGGACGTTCTTACCTCCAAACTTGAGTTTCTCCCTTTTTAGAACCAAAAAGCTTGAAGCATCAACTAGCAAATGGTGAGGTTTTGTTAATGAGATGATTAGCAATTAAAAGAGAATTGAAAAGAGATGTTTAGGTGACAAAATCAGAGGAAAAAGCTCTGGAGAAAGATGTTTGGTTTGAGAGAAAATAAGGGAAAGGAAAATTGAAAAAGTTAGTTGAAAATATCTTCCCTCCACTTTTCTTTTGTTTAAAAATCAGAATTATCATTTAATATCTTAGAAAAATCTGGAGAAACTCCCTTTGGGTAAATAGCTCCTTAAAGATTCAAAGTTTCAATCCTTTCTAAAACAGTCACGTAGTTTTCAAAAATTACATTTTGGTCACTAGCCAAAATGTCACCCTTCCAAACCTCATTTTGTAAAATTGATTTCACAGTTCACTTATATATATATTAAAAGAAGATTTTAGAACATTTTTCCATATTTTTAATGCAACTCGAACTAGGTTTTCCTAATTTCACCTTTTTATATTCGAACAGCACTTTGACCGAACCGGTCCAAGCCCAAAACTCCTAAGCCCAAAACCGGGGCGTTACAATCTATATTCCCAATGGTAAACATCTCTAATAGTAATAGATCTTTCCAATCAATCAAACAATCCATTTTACTATCCCACACATAGTTATCAATATTCAAAATAAATTCCTCAATATCGAACAAACCATTCTCCATTTGTATAACTATAAGTCATTCATTGTTTAATTATATATTCTTTCTAGAGTGGTTAGTTTCTTTCATAATCATTTAATATTATAGCCTTGTGAATCGAATTCTCAGTCTAGATACACGAGTCCCCAACCAACTATTGCCCGTAAAACATATGGTACTCGCAATACCGTGCAATTATTCCTACCATCATTAAGTGACCATACACATACTTCCCTCTCACTGTCTTCAAATAGGGACCACTGTCCCAGACTGTTGTCCACCCCAACACTGAGCTCTATGGACTCTATGGCATGCCAACTATATCTATGGCTGACTCGAGACCAAGGCTTACAATTAAATTATTAATCTTATCAATATTAGAGCAAAGCTCTATTCGAATTGCACTTTGTGTGCCAATATTTTCCCTTAATCAAATAAGTACTCAAAACTAATACCAATATCATTGTCTCAATGAAAATATCAATATTCAATGGTTCAATGTTGAATATCAATATTTATTGTTCAATATCATTGATTAATTTTCCAATATTAATGTTTGGATGACAATAACAATGTCAATAATTAATGGTCTATATCAATTGTAGTAAGATTCATTTGTATCTTTTTCCCTTATCGTATTTAGGGTTTAATCATATATGTTTAAGGACCATTGACCCACTGTTTAAAATCGAAGGCCTATGGTCAAAATATATATAAGCTTATCATTATAATTTCTTTGCCTCCAATGATAACTTTTCATAAAAATCAAGTATACATGTTCATTCTTTGCATAATTCAATCGAATTCAACCCCAACCATTTGTGAATTAATAAGAGATTAACATCACATAAGTTAATCACAACCAATGGTGATTCATCATTTCTCAAGTAACCACTTTTAATCTTAAATATATTCTTTCAATCGAAGCAATAGATAGTTGTGTATCAAACACACTATATTTTTAACTAACTATCAAGAATAGTATCCTTGCAAGCAATTTCAACATACTCCATCATAAATGGCTTCCAACTTAACAAATTTTCATGGCATATCTTGCTTATTTACTCATAAAATTTCTAATCAATTTCATATCATAGTTTACTTGTCTATGAGTACTTACCTGGAGTCCAATCTTAGTGAAACCATAGTGTTGAGATATTTGTTTTGATATAATAATTGAAAAATTGTTTTGAACTAAATTGAAAAGATTTAAAAATGTTTTTAAGTCCAAACAACTTGAAATTATGTTTGATGAAGTTTCAAAGGTTTTAAAATGTTTTAAAGAGGTTTTAAAGTAGCCAAACCCAAGTTTCCAGCTTGACTGTATCAAAACGACTTACCACGTTTCAAAATGCCTTAGGGTTTCAGCTACATTTCTTTTGAAATTGTCAAAACTCGTTTTGATACAAGGCTTACTGTTTCGATATAGATAGGGGTTGTTTTGAAATGCCCCCGTGAATTTCGATACACCTATGTGGCAAAGATCCCAATGGCTAAAATCCCCAATGACTATTTCCTAATGGCTATTTAAATTGCAGGTTGTTTCGATACGACACTAGACATTTCGATACGGCCCAACGTGTTTCGATACGACATACTACATCAGACTCCAACGACTAGTTCTAAAGAAGGGCATTCCGATATGGCTTTGAGCGTATCGAAACGTACATCACTAAAACTGCATTTATTGCGGAAAATAAAGGCTCCAACAGCTCAATTCAATCACAACAGTCTCCAGTGGCTACAAACTCATTTGGGAGCATAAAAGGGACCTTCATGCATCTATGGAAGACTAATGATCCACAAGACAACATGTCTATCATTAAAATCACAATGGTCTCATTCTTTGTATAGACAAACACTTGTGAGCTCCAATTGTCAATGTATGCTCATGTGTTCTAGGATTTGGGTGAGTGCTTTAGTGTGCAAACACATACCTTTTAGAGGGATTTCTTGTTTGCTTTGAATTTCTCTTTGTACAATAGGGTTTACTCACTCTTTCGGTTAGAAAGCTTTGAGTGTGTAAAGGTTTCCTCCTTAGCCTAGAAAAGGGGAAGAAATTCAAGAGTGAATTTGTTGAAATCCTTAGTGGGAAGCTAAGGTAGTGGATGTAGGCTTTGGTTAGAAAGTTGAACCACTCTAAATCCTTGTCCGAATTCTTTCAATTTTTGCTTCCACAAAAAAACACGGAAATATAAATCTTCTCCACAGTTGGCAAGCAATTCAGTTGGAATCAGAGCGAGGTTCAATCAAAAGGGATTAACATCCTATTGAGGCGATTCAGCTAGCCAGACAAACAATACAATCAATCGGCAAAATGACGCAATCCATCGATAAGCCACCTTTCTTTGACGAGACTAATTATTCCTATTGGAAGACTAGAATGATATTCTTCATCAAGGCTAAAGATTACAAGCTTTGGGATGTTGTTGAAGATGGCCATACATACCTCAAAGATGCAAGGTGGAATGGAATAAGGATGATCGCAAGAAGATAAAGCTAAATTGCAAGGCTTTGAACATTCTCTTTTTTGCATTTGGTCCAAATATCTATGGGTAGATGTCTTCTTGTGAGAGTGTCAAGGAGGTATGGGATAAGCTTGAAGTCATGTAACCCCCTTAACCCGGCCTAGACGGTTGACCCGAATTAAGAAAGTCACACGGGGAAAACCAAAGTCAACCCGAAAGTCAACCTTGATTAACGACCCTTTTTTTTCTTTTAAACTTTTCTAGATGCACATTAACCCTAGATATGATCATACAAACAACATACTCAAAGATCATAACCATCAGAGAACATTCAGGGACCCAATTGCACAAATTACAACTTTAGGGACCAAAATGTAAATTCTGTAAATTATAGGGACTTAACCCAATTAAAAGTTACCAACTTGTAATTAATCAGAATTCATGCTTCACTGCCAAATTTCACATCAAACGGACATCTCAGACTCATACAATTGAATAAACAAGTTTCAGGACCAAAATGCAAACATTTCAAAACATATAACCGCCCATGTCAGCCCCCAACGGTCAAGTGTTCCGAAACAGGGAGAACCTGTTTCGAAACGCGGGACCGTTCCGCAACGTGTTCCGAAACGAGGCCTGGCAGAGACATTTTCGTTTCGGAACGGTACCTTCCGTTTCGAACGCCTGGGCTACTACAGGGCCCCCGTTCCGAAACGGTAGCTCCCGTTCCGATACGGCCTGCCCAGAATGCAGAAAAATGGCTGCTAAAACACACAATTGACCTACCAAACATGCTCCAAATGCAACCAAACTTTACCAGCAAGACATTCAACATGCAAGGGACATAATTGCATCAACAAAACATTAACATGGCATCAAACATGGAAACCCCCAAATCTAAAGGCATGCTTCCTACTTAGCAAACCATTCAAGCATCAAATCTCCAAACAAACCACATAAAGGCCAATTACATGTTCCAACATTATTAACAACATTAAACAAACTTAGGGAGTTCAATACATCTCCCAAAACATCCACATAGGTCCCCCAATGCCAAATGCCAAAAGCTAATAGTGTTTAAGAAAACCTTCACCATACTTGAGCTTAGTTATCCACTTGGTTGCTTGCCCTCCTTGCTGCCCTCAAAGCACCTTAATGCTCTGCATTATTGGTTTAAGGAAAGAGAGAGAGCGTAAGCAAAAGCTTAGTGAGGAATGCTCATTTAAAACCATACAATAATGCATTTATAAAACTCATTTATAAACCATTCTTCAAGCAACATTTATACATGCTCATAAACATTTAAAACAAACATTTCATGCTTCCATTTCATTACATGTCATATTGGCAACAAGTGATATATTTCACATAAGATTCACACATGGACTTTTAAACACCATTGTGATCTTACAACAACCAAGGACCACACATGGACTTTTAAACACCATTGTGTCCTTAACCCCATGGACTTTTAAACACCATGGCCCCATGGACTTTTAAACACCATTGTGTCGTTAACCCCATGGACTTTTAAACACCATGGCAAGGACCACACAAGGACTTTTAAACACCTTTGAGTCCTTAACAAGAATCATCCAAGGACTTTTAAACACCTTGATGTTCTTAAGTAACAAGGCTTACACAAGGAATTTTAACCACCTTTGTAACCTTAACCAAGAACCAACCATGGACTTTTAAACACCATGTTGTTCTTAAAATTCACAAGATTCACACAAGGACTTTTAACCACCTTTGTGATCTTAACCAAGAATCATCCAAGGACTTTTAAACACCTTGATGTTCTTAAATAAACAAGGCTCACACAAGGACTTTTAACCACCTTTGTGACCTTAACCATCACTTGCCAATATGCATCAATATCATCAATATCTCACTGTTTTAAAGCATTTTACAAAGCCATAAACATCATGCATCTTTAAGCATCAAACCACATTAAAACAATGTTCAAAAACAAGGAACTCTTACCTTGAGCTTCCTTCAACACATGGCTTATAATCTCAGTAAATAAACATGCTAGATATGCTTTCAAAACAGATTTTAAATCATGCAAACAAAACACATTGCATACAACCGTATCCATGGCCATCACCAAGAGAGTTTTTCCGAAAACTTACTCTTGAGCTTAGCTAAGTTGCTTAGACTAAAACTAAGCTCCCAAACCTTCAAAACACTGGTTTCAAAGCTGAAAACCAAAATCCACTCACCGATTCCGTTTCGCCTCTTGCCGAAACACCAATCAAGCTTCCGGATCACCACCACTTGGATCCAAAGATGACTCCCCTGTTTTAAACACATCAAAGTAGAGGATTAATGCATCATCATGCATTAATATCTTCAATGAAAGCACCTAAACTCGCTGCTCTCATCCACACTCCATTTTCGGCTACCAAACACAACCGAAAATGCATCCAAACAACTCCTCAACATTGCCCAGCCAAGATCCATCAAAACTAAACATCCTTAAGCATCATTTAACATCTAAAAAGGACCTAACAATATCCTTATACCTCCAGCAACAACAGATCCACAAGATCACTCCAAAAACAACCAAGAACACAAGCTAAACTTAGGAAATTCAACCTATCCGGGATTGCATTAATTAAAACTCAATTCTTTATCAATTTAACATTCATTTAACATCAAATTGACACCTTAAAACACTGCCCAAACAGATCATACGAAATTTCATCAAAAATCACCAAATCTTGCATTTTAAAGCCAATATCATGAACACAACCTTAAAACCATTTATAAAACACAATTTAAGGATTGAGAACTTAGGAATTTCAGTAAAGAACTGAGAGTTTAGAGGAGAAGGACGTTCTTACCTCCAAACTTGAGTTTCTCCCTTTTTAGAATCAAAAAGCTTGAAGATCCAACTAGCAAATTGTGAGGTTTTGTTGATGAGATGATTAGCAATCAAAAGAGAATTGAAAAGAGATATTTAGGTGACAAAATCAGAGGAAAAAGCTCTGGAGAAAGATGTTTGGTTTGAGAGAAAAATGAGAGAAAATAGAAAATGGAAAAGTTAGTTGGAAATAGGAAAATATCTTCCCTCCACTTTTCTTTTTTTTAAAAACCAGAAATAAAACATTTAATACCTTAGAAAAATCTGGAGAAACTCCCTTTGGGTAAATAGCCCCTTAAAGATTCAAAGTTTCAATCCTTTTTAAAACAGTCACGTAGTTTTCAAAAATTACATTTTGGTAACTAGCCAAAATGTCACCCTTCCAAACCTCATTTTGTAAAATTGATTTCACAGTTCACTTATATATATTAAAAGAGGATTTTAGAACATTTTTCCATATTTTTAATGCAACCCGAACTAGGCTTTCCTAATTTCACCTTTTTATATTCGAATCGCACTTTGACCGAACCGGTCCGAGCCCAAAACTTCAAAGCCCAAAACCGGGGCGTTACAACTCTCCCCCCCTTAAGAAATTTCGTCCCCGATATTTACCTGAAGGAAAGAGACAAGGAAACTGCTTCAGCATGTCATCCTTCCGTTCCCACGTGGCTTCCTCAACACCACGATGCTTCCACAACACCTTTACCAACTCAATGGTTTTGCCACGAAGAACCTTGCTATCCGAATCCAAAATCCTCATCGGTTCCTCATCATAGGTCAAATCCGGATTCAATTCCACTTCCTCCACAGGCATCACATGCGAAGGATCAGATCTATACTTCCGGAGCATAGAAACATGAAACACATCATGAATCTTCTCCAACTCTTGAGGTAACCTCAACCTGTACGCAACAGGACCCACACGCTCAACCACCTCGTATGGTGCAATGTACCTAGGGCTCAGCTTACCCTTTCGACCAAACCTCATCACCTTCTTCCAAGGCGAAACCTTCAAAAATACACGGTCACCCACCGCATACTCAATCTCCTTACGCTTCAAATCCGCGTAACACTTCTGTCGATCAGAAGCTGCCTTCAACCGCTCACAAATGAGCTTCACCTTCTCGGTGGTTCCTTTCAACAAAGCTGGCATCGAAACCAACTTTTGACCCGTTTCAGCCCAACAAAGAGGAGTCCTACACTTCCTCCCGTACAAAGCCTCAGAAGGTGCCATTTGAATACTTGCTTGATAACTATTGTTATAAGCAAACTCTACCAAAGGCAAATGCTTCTCCCAAGAGCCTTGGAACTCAATCATGCAGCACCTCAACATATCCTCCAAAATCTGGATAACACGCTCTGACTGACCATCCGACTGAGGATGATAAGATGTACTGAAATTCAACCTTGTACCCAAAGCTTGATGCAAACATTGCTAGAAACGCGATGTAAACCTCGGATCCCTATCCGACACAATCGACTTAGGCACACCATGCAGCCACACAATCTCAGCAATGTAAAGCCCTGCAAGCTTATCCAAAGAAAACGTAGTATGCACAGGCAAGAAATGCGCACACTTCGTCAGGCGATCCACAATCACCCACACCGAATTCTTCTTCGATGGTGACAAAGGTAATCCAGATACAAAATCCATGGTAACCCTTTCCCACTTCCACTCAGGGATTCTCAACGGTTGCAACAACCCTGAAGGAACCTGATGCTCAGCCTTAACTCGCTGACACACCATGCACTTGCTCACAAACTCCGCAACATCCTTCTTCAAGCCCACCCTATAGTACTCATCACGAAGATCACGGTACATCTTAGTACTACCTGGGTGCATAGCAAAAGGACTACTATGACCTTCAGTCAGAATAGCAAGCCTCAACTCAGCATCATTAGGCACTACTATCCGACTCCCAAAACACAACACTCCATCATCATTAAAACAGAAATCCGAAGGCCTACCCTCCGTGATATCCTGAACATGCGGTACCAAGGAATCATCCTGCAACTGTTTTTCCTTGATCAACTGAACCAAAGATGGTTTCACCTGCAACTCAGCCACAAGACCACCATCACGCGAAATACTCAAACTGGCAAACATAGCCCTTAGCTCAACAGCTACCTTCCTACTCAAGGCATCCGCTACAACATTAGCTTTTCCAGGATGGTACTCAATCGTCAAATCATAATCCTTGAGCAACTCCACCCAACGTCGCTGCCTAAGATTCAACTCCTTCTGAGACATCAGATACCTCAAACTCTTGTGATCCGTGTAAACAGTACACTTCTCACCATACAGATAATGTCTCCAGATCTTCAAAGCAAAAACCACAGCAGCCAACTCAATGTCATGCGTAGGATAATTGCGCTCATGCACTTTCAACTGTCGCGGTGCATAAGCCACCACTTTACCCTCTTGCATCAACACACATCCCAAACCAACATAGGACGCATCACTATAGACCACAAACTCTTTCCCTGATTCAGGTTGAACCAATATAGGAGCTTGCGTCAAAGCCGCCTTAAGCTTCTCAAAAGCCTGCTGCCTCGCTTCCGTCCATTCATACTTAACATCCTTTTGCAACAACTTCGTCAAAGGTGCAGCAATCTTAGAAAACCCATCCACAATCCTACGGTAGTATCCTGCCAAACCAAGGAAACTACGAACCTCATGAACAGACTTAGGAACCTTCCAGTTCATCACCGCCTCAATCTTCTGAGGATCAACACGAATCCCCTCGGCAGAAACCACATGCCCAAGAAACACCACCTCCTTAAGCCAGAACTCACACTTGCTCAGCTTGACATAAAGCTGATTCTCCAACAAAGCTTGCAACACAATCCTCAAATGCTCTTCATGCTCCTCCTCAGTAAGCGAGTACACGAGGATATCATCAATGAACACCACAACGAACTTATCCAGGTATTCATGAAACACACGATTCATCATGTCCATGAAAGCCGCGGGAGCATTTGTCAAACCAAACGGCATCACAAGGAACTCATAATGCCCATACCTTTTCCTGAAAGCTGTCTTAGGCACATCCACATCCTTCACCTTCAACTGGTAATACCCTAACCTCAAGTCAATCTTAGAGAACACAGCAGCTCCCCGAAATTGATCAAAGAGATCTTCAATTCTCGGCAAAGAATACCGATTCTTGATAGTCAACTTGTTCAGCTGACGATAATCAATGCACATTCTCATAGTGCCATCCTTCTTCTTCACAAACAAGACTGGTGCACCCCAAGGTGACACACTCGGCCGAATGAAACCACGATCAAGCAACTCTTGCAACTGCGTCTTCAGCTCCTTCAACTCTTTAGGTGCCATTCTATAAGGGGTAATGGACACAGGAGTTGTATTCTCATACAACTCAATTCCAAACTCCACTTCACGATTAGGAGGTAACCCAGGCAACTCTTCAGGAAACACACCAGGAAACTCTCGCACAACCCTGATATCTTGCACACGCAACTCCTTAGAGCTAGGATTCATCACAAAAGCTAGGTAAGCTTCACAACCTTGTCTCAACATCCGGCTCGCCTCCAACGTAGACACCACATTGGCAAGAAACTTCACATTCTCACCAACCACAACAACCTCATAATCATCCACAAGCTTCAGAGAAACTCGCTTATTTTCACAATCCACTACCGCACGATGCTCAGCAAGCCAATCCATACCAAGGATTACATCAAAACCATAGAAAGGCAACTCCATAAGGTCAACATGAAAAACATGATCTTGAACAACCTAAGGACACCTTCTATACAGCTTTCGAGTCACAACAGTCTCACCAAAAGAACTAGTGACACGAACACCAACATCCAAAGACTCAACAGGCAAACCAAGCAATTCAGCATGCTCATGCAAAATGTATGAATGCGTAGATCCATAATCAATCAAGGAAAGTAATGACAAGGATTGCAAAGTAAAAGTACCTGCAATCACATCCGCGTCATTCCTCCCCTCCCGCTGAGCATACACCCTAGCTTGACCACCACCCTCAGGCTGAATAGCCACAACATGGGCCACACCTCGACCACCTTCCTCTCTACCCTGAAAATTACCACAGCCGCGCCCACGACCTCTCTGCGGTGCAACAGCAACAGGAGCACGCACTTGGCCACCAGCCAACATAAGACACTCTCGCCTCATGTGATCCGTAGATCCATAGTTCCAGCACCCGTTACCCGCTGCCGCAACAGGAGCTTGCACCTTCCTCACAGCACGAGGACAATCACGCTTCATATGGCCACATGAACCACAAATCCAACACGCACTCGGATCAACTGTAGCGTTGCCTCCCCGAGCAGGCGCACCACCACCTCGTTTAGCCGAGGACTGATACTTCTGATCACGTCCCCTCTTGTTCCGTCCACCACCGGAACTATATTCAGCTGCTCGCTTACCAGCACTTGCTCCAGCACCTCTAGCAGATAAACCCAAATTCATCTCAATATCCTTTGCTCGGCCCACCAGCACATCAAAATCATCATACTCGGTAGCCAGCACATACATCTTCACATCCGTCACTAAACCATAATGGAATCTTTCGCACCTCACCCGCTCATCAGGGACCAGCTCATGTGCATATTGACTGAGTCGAACAAACTGCACTTCATACTCAACCACAGACATGCTCCCCTGGGTGAGAGACATGAACTCCCGCTTCTTTTCATCTAGGTACCTCACACCTAGATACCTTCTCTTGAACGCATTCTGGAAGAATGTCCAAGTTATGTCAGCTTCCGCCATCCCAGCGACAGTGGTTGTCCACCATGTATAAGCATCATCCTGTAGCAAGGATACAACACACCCCAGCTTTTGCACATCAGTGCAACTCATCTGACCCAAGATCCTCTTGGTACTGTCTATCCAAGATTCAGAACCTTCCGTAGACAAACCCCTGAACTCAGTCCCGCCTAGACTGCGTAAGCGTTCCAAGGGTAGTCTAACACCAGAATCTCCCTGATGCCCAGCTCCTTGAGCCCCAGCTACCGCCGCTCGAAAAGCACCAACAATAGCTTGCACTAACATTGTCATGTCAGGCATAGCTTGCCCCTGACCAGCCTCAGGTCCAGCGACCCCAGCATCGGTTGCAGCTCCAGCTCCTTCACCCCCAGCATCACCACCACCAGGTGGAGGAGGTAAAACCGCACTCTCAACGTTCTCCTCATTCTCATTCTCATTTTGAGTCGGAGCTCGCACATTACTCCTCAACTCACTACGAGGTGCCATACTCTAACAATGCAATCACAATGCAAATAAACAAAGTCAGGTCCAGCAAGGTAAGCAATCCAAGTACTCATGCTCATTTTCACTTAAAAACAACATCATTTCATTAGCTTTGATTTGGCAATGGGTACCCACAACATGCTTCACCACAGCATACATCTCAATGGCCATATATATACAAACCTCTCAACATGCTTTCACTCAACAAGCATACATAGCATACATACTTCAATCATGCACACAATCATTCCCATTTACTCGAGAACTCAGCTCTGATACCACCAAATGTAACCCCCTTAACCCGGCCTAAACGGTTGACCCGAATTAAGAAAGTCACACGTGGAAAACCAAAGTCAACCTTGATTAACGACCCTTTTTTTTTCTTTTTAAACTTGTCTAGATGCACATTAACCCTAGATATGATCATACAAACAACATACTCAAAGATCATAACCATCAGAGAACATTCAGGGACCCAATTACACAAATTACAACTTTAGGGACCAAAATGTAAATTCTGTAAATTATAGGGACTTAACCCAATTAAAAGTTACCAACTTGTAATTAATCAGGTTTCATGCTTCACTGCCAAATTTCACCTCAAACGGACATCTCAGACTCATACAATTGCATAAACAAGTTTCAGTACCAAAATGCAAACATTTCAAAACATATAACCGCCCATGTCAGCCCCCAACGGTCAAGTGTTCCGAAATAGGGAGAACCTGTTTCGAAACGCGGGATCGTTCCGCAACGTGTTCCGAAACGAGGCCTGGCAGAGACATTTTCGTTTCGGAACGGAACCTTCCGTTTCGAACGCCTGGGCCACTACAGGGCCCCCGTTCCGAAACGGTAGCTCCCGTTCCGATACGGCCTGCCCAGAATGCAGAAAAATGGCTGCTAAAACACACAATTGACCTACCAAATATGCTCCAAATGCAACCAAACTTTACCAGCAAGACATTCAACATGCAAGGGACACAATTGCATCAACAAAACATTAACATGGCATCAAACATGGAAACCCCCAAATCTAAAGGCATGCTTCCTACTTAGCAAACCATTCAAGCATCAAATCTCCAAACAAACCACATAAAGGCCAATTACATGTTCCAACATTATTAACAACATTAAACAAACTTAGGGAGTTCAATACATCTCCCAAAACATCCACATAGGTCCCCCAATGCCAAATGCCAAAAGCTAATAGTGTTTAAGAAAACCTTCACCATACTTGAGCTTAGTTATCCACTTGGTTGCTTGCCCTCCTTGCTGCCCTCAAAGCACCTTAATGCTCTGCATTATTGGTTTAAGGAAAGAGAGAGAGCGTAAGCAAAAGCTTAGTGAGGAATGCTCATTTAAAACCATACAATAATGCATTTATAAAACTCATTTATAAACCATTCTTCAAGCAACATTTATACATGCTCATAAACATTTAAAACAAACATTTCATGCTTCCATTTCATTACATGTCATATTGGCAACAAGTGATATATTTCACATAAGATTCACACATGGACTTTTAAACACCATTGTGATCTTACAACAACCAAGGACCACACATGGACTTTTAAACACCATTGTGTCCTTAAGCCCATGGACTTTTAAACACCATGGCCCCATGGACTTTTAAACACCATGGCAAGCACCGCACAAGGACTTTTAAACACCTTTGTGTCCTTAACAAGAATCATCCAAGGACTTTTAAACACCTTGATGTTCTTAAGTAACAAGGCTTACACAAGGAATTTTAACCACCTTTGTAACCTTAACCAAGAACCAACCATGGACTTTTAAACACCATGTTGTTCTTAAAATTCACAAGATTCACACAAGGACTTTTAACCACCTTTGTGATCTTAACCAAGAATCATCCAAGGACTTTTAAACACCTTGATGTTCTTAAATAAACAAGGCTCACACAAGGACTTTTAACCACCTTTGTGACCTTAACCATCACTTGCCAATATGCATCAATATCATCAATATCTCACTGTTTTAAAGCATTTTACAAAGCCATAAACATCATGCATCTTTAAGCATCAAACCACATTAAAACAATGTTCAAAAACAAGGAACTCTTACCTTGAGCTTCCTTCAACACATGGCTTATAATCTCAGTAAATAAACATGCTAGATATGCTTTCAAAACAGATTTTAAATCATGCAAACAAAACACATTGCATACAACCGTATCCATGGCCATCACCAAGAGAGTTTTTCCGAAAACTTACTCTTGAGCTTAGCTAAGTTGCTTAGACTAAAACTAAGCTCCCAAACCTTCAAAACACTGGTTTCAAAGCTGAAAACCAAAATCCACTCACCGATTCCGTTTCGCCTCTTGCCGAAACACCAATCAAGCTTCCGGATCACCACCACTTGGATCCAAAGATGACTCCCCTGTTTTAAACACATCAAAGTAGAGGATTAATGCATCATCATGCATTAATATCTTCAATGAAAGCACCTAAACTCGCTGCTCTCATCCACACTCCATTTTCGGCTACCAAACACAACCGAAAATGCATCCAAACAACTCCTCAACATTGCCCAGCCAAGATCCATCAAAACTAAACATCCTTAAGCATCATTTAACATCTAAAAAGGACCTAACAATATCCTTATACCTCCAGCAACAACAGATCCACAAGATCACTCCAAAAACAACCAAGAACACAAGCTAAACTTAGGAAATTCAACCTATCCGGGATTGCATTAATTAAAACTCAATTCTTTATCAATTTAACATTCATTTAACATCAAATTGACACCTTAAAACACTGCCCAAACAGATCATACGAAATTTCATCAAAAATCACCAAATCTTGCATTTTAAAGCCAATATCATGAACACAACCTTAAAACCATTTATAAAACACAATTTAAGGATTGAGAACTTAGGAATTTCAGTAAAGAACTGAGAGTTTAGAGGAGAAGGACGTTCTTACCTCCAAACTTGAGTTTCTCCCTTTTTAGAATCAAAAAGCTTGAAGATCCAATTAGCAAATTGTGAGGTTTTGTTGATGAGATGATTAGTAATCAAAAGAGAATTGAAAAGAGATATTTAGGTGACAAAATCAGAGGAAAAAGCTCTGGAGAAAGATGTTTGGTTTGAGAGAAAAATGAGAGAAAATAGAAAATAGAAAAGTTAGTTGGAAATAGGAAAATATCTTCCCTCCACTTTTCTTTTGTTTAAAAACCAGAAATAAAACATTTAATATCTTAGAAAAATCTGGAGAAACTCCCTTTGGGTAAATAGCCCCTTAAAGATTCAAAGTTTCAATCCTTTTTAAAACAGGCACGCAGTTTTCAAAAATTACATTTTGGTAACTAGCCAAAATGTCACCCTTCCAAACCTCATTTTGTAAAATTGATTTCACAGTTCACTTATATATATTGAAAGAGGATTTTAGAACATTTTTCCATATTTTTAATGCAACCCGAACTAGGCTTTCCTAATTTCACCTTTTTATATTCGAATCGCACTTTGACCAAACCGGTCCGAGCCCAAAACTTCTAAGCCCAAAACCGGGGCGTTACAAGTCACATACGAAGGAACCAACGTTGTAAAGGAGACCAAAATCGGTCTTCTCAACCTTGAGTATGAAAACTTCAAGATGGAATTAGTCAAGAGGATGTTCGACTGATTCTCCATAATCGTAAATCAACTCAAAGGTCTTAGAGAGGAGATTCTGTAAGACAAACTCATTTGAAAGTTGATTTACTCACTTCTCGAACTGTGGGAGTCCAATAAGACGACCATTGTAGAAGAAAATAACTTGAAGGAGCTCAAACTTGACGAGCTCATTGGATCTTTGCTCACCCATGAGATGATGTCTCTACCCTTGAAGATGTAGAAGGAGAAGAAGATCAAAGAGCAAGGGATTGATGTGAATGTTATTGCTCTTCCATCCTCCACATGCCAACATGAAGAATCAAGTGAGGTGGACAGTGAAGATGAATAGATGGTTCATCTCTTCAAGAAGTTCATCCGGTTCATGAAGAGCAAAATGGAAAAATCCAAACATGAATCGAAGAAGAAGATGAAGAATTCCCAAAAGAGCCTTGAATGCAAGGAGACGAGGCACACCAAATAGGTTTTTCCTCACTTCAACAAAAAGGGATCATCTTCAAAGAAAGCATATGCGGCGACATGTAGTGATGAAGACTCCACCGATGATGAGGTAGCCCACCTGTGCTTTATGGCCCTCCAAGAGGGTGAGGTAACTCCTAATTCATCGACTTCTACTTCCTATTCTTTTGATGAATTAAAAGATGCCTATTATGTTTTGGTTTTAAAGTTGTTTAAAATTTGAAAATTCAAAATGATTTGATTTCTAAAAGCAAAATTGAACTTGAAGCAAAACTTAATGAGTTTGAGCAAAAATTTGTTTATTTACAAAATATGCTTCATAAAGTTCAAGAAGAAAAATATTTGATTTCCCAAGAGCTTGAAAAGAAAACAAATTTTGGAAAACCATTTTTTTATCAAAGACAGTCTAGTGCCCCTAGATTTTTAAATGGCAAATGTTTTAGAAGTGTTTGAGTCCCAAAAGGACTAATCACTTCAACTAAAAAGGATGAAATTGAAAAATGGATTCCTAAGGGGACTAAAATTTGTGCTACTAATGTTTATGGATCGAAAGCAATTTGGATACCAAAAGTTACTTGATTGTCTTGTTTTAGGTGTGATGGGGAATGATCAATAAAGTACAACATTAAGGGGGAGATCCATACACACAAAGAAGGTCACTTGAAGAAAGAAGGCTTCACATCCTACCTTTGGTTCAAGTGGTAAATTTCTAGCTTAATTTATTTTCTTTGTTTTGATTTATTTTTAATTCAACAAGTTTATCATATATTTGTTGGACTAACCATTATATGATGCTCTGAGTAAGGGGGAACCTATTTTTAATAAAAACAATATTTTTGTCATTTTTTAACTCTCCATTGTTATGGATTTCAAAATTTCCAAACTTTATTTGAACCATTTTTGATATAACAAAAAGGGGGAGAATGTTTTGAAAATTTGAATTTTCAATTGAATAAGGGGGAGCTTTAATTGCTTTCTAATCTTTAGTCTCTTATTCAAAACTTATTTTACAAAGGGGAAAAATCCCAAACACAATTTTTCAAGTTGGTTTTATTATATGAAAATGGAGAGATTGTTGAGATATTTGTTTTGATATAATAATTGAAAATTTTCTTTAGACTAAATTAAAAAGATTTCAAAAATGTTTTTAAGTCCAAACAACTTGAAATTATGTTTGGAGATGTTTCAAAGGTTTTAAAATGTTTTTAAAAGGTTTCAAAGTAGCCAAACCCTAGTTTACAGCTTGACTGTACCGAAACGCCTTACCCCATTTTGAAATGCCTTAGGGTTTCAGCTACAGTTCTTTTGAAACTGCCAAAAACCCTTTTCGATACAAGGCTTACCTGTTTCGATATGGATAGGGGTTGATTCAAAATACCCCCATGTGTTTCAATACACCTATGTGGCAAAGATCCTAACGGCTAAAATCCCCAACGACTATTTAAATTGCAGGCTATTTCGATATAGCACTAGACGTTTCGATACGGGTATTCTGATACGACCCAACGTGTTTAAATACGACATACTACACCAGACTCCAACGACTAGTTTTGAAGAAGGGGGTTTCGATACGGATTTGAGCATATCGAAATGGGCATCACCAGAACTGCATTTATTACGAGAAATAAAGGCTCAAATGGCTCCAATTCAATCCCAACGGTCTTTAACGGCTTAAAACTCATTTGGGGGTATAAAAGGGATCTTCAAGCATCTATGGAAAACTAATGATCTACAAGCCAACATGTATACGATTAAAATCAAGTCTTAGTGCTAAATTCCCATTCTTTGTGTAGACAAACACTTGTGAGCTCCAATTGTCAATGAGTGCTCAAGTGTTATAGGATTTGAGTGAGTGCTTTAGTGTGTGAACACATACCTTTCACAGGGATTTCTTTTTTTCTTTGAATTTCTCTTTGTACAAGAGGGTTTACTCAAGCTTTGGGTTAGAATGCTTTGAGTGAGTAAAGGTTGCCTCCTTAGCCTAGAAAAGGGGAAGAAATTCAAAAGTGAATTTGTTGAAATCATTAGTGGGAAGCTAAGGTAGTGGATGTAGGCTTTGGTTAAAAAGCCTTTAACACCCCGACTTTGGGCCTAGAAGAATTTGAAGTCAATTCTAGGTTTGTAAAGCGTTTACTAGAGATTCGAGTTTTCGAGAGCGGTTAAGGGAAATCAAGGTTCGGGTTAAGATAAAAATAAGAGAAAATTCAAAAAAAAATATTAATTATATAAATGATTTTTGTAAAATCAATTTTAAGAAAAGGATTTTGGAAGTGCGACATTTTGAGTTAGTGACCAAAATGTGATTTTTACAAAGTTGATTTAGTGATTGTTTTGTAAAAGGATTGAAACATTGAATATTTAAGGAGCTATTTTACCTGATTTTTTTATCATATTTCTCTCTTAATTAAGAGCATTTTAAAAGGTTTTAATTAAGGATTAAAAGGGTTTATTAAAAGGAGAGTTGATTATTTCATTAAAAACACATTTTACGTCATTTTCTCTCATTCTATTTTCTCTCAAAGTTTTCCTTCAACCAAACACTCTCCATTTTCAAGAAACTTGAGGTAATGCTCTTGATTTGCTGAGTTTTTGATTTCTACAAGATTATTTGATCTTGATTTGCAAAACCATATTGTTTTCCTTTGATTTCTCAAGAAAAACACATCTAATTGAGAGAGATTTCACCCATTAGAGGTAAGGTTCATTTTCCTCCTCTAATGATAAGTTCTTTTATGAAATTCCCAAGTTACCAATCATTTTCATATGTATTCTCAGTTGTTTTGATGGATTAATCACGGAAATTTGGTCAAATTGAAGATTATTGTTGTGATCTTGTGATTTTCATAATATTATTGGTTTATTTGATTTGAAACTGATATTAATCATGATTTGGATATTAAATGGTGATGAAATAAAGGTTTTATGATGATCTAGTGTTGATGGAGATTTATGGATGAAATTAGATTGTTTTTGTATGCTAATATATGTTTAAAGGTTGATAGAAGTGTTAGGTTTTGGCTCGATTGAGTTTGGAGAGTAATAGAATGTGTTTTTGGTTGTTTCGAATAGCCGTTTTGGTGTTTTTGGGCAGAGCAACGAGTTATCTTTGTTTGCTGGTGGTTTTAATGCATTTAGATGCATTAATCTTCTGTTCTTGTATGTTATAAACATGGGAGAGCATATTAGAAGAGATCAGTGAGTTGAATTAGTTTTAAAAGTATTTCAAAGATTTGAAAGCAAGGTTTGGGGGTTGAGGTTGAGTTTAAAACACTAACCTAAATCCGGAAGTAAGTATGAGATGTTTCACTCTTGTTTCTAAGTTATTATCCTATTGGTTCTATGATCATGCTCTTGTTTTGAAGATAGAATTACACCTACTATTTTATACATGTTTTAAGAAATGATATGATGATTTTAATGATCCCATAAGATATAATTGATATTTCAATGAGATAGAACTATTTGTGAAATGCTATGCATTGTATATGTTTTTGAAATGTGATGGGAATGATTTAGAAGGATGCATTGAAAAACAGTAGGTAATGATGTTTAAATGAGTATATTGGCATGATATGAGATTGTTGTTACCGGATATAATTGGTCGACCAATAGGATGAGAAGTGCACTATAATATACAAAATTCGTACGTTCTCTTTGGTTCGGACAATGGGGGTAGTGTCATCATGTTCCAAAGTGAAAGTGTGGTGATAAGAGATTCTACCACGGTAGGTCTTGATGATGAGAGATTCCATCAAGCTTTGTGGCGTTGAGAGATGCCGCCATGAGAGTCTGGTGATGTGAGATTCCACCGGGGTAGGACTTGGCATTTAGTCAAGCTATCCACATGTCTGAGTAATGTTGCTAAATGCCAATATATGAGATACACATATACCTTGATTATAAATGATTTTATGCATAGTGTTTTGCATATGAGAATAGGATTTGAGAAATGCTTTATGAAATATAAGCATATAAGGCTATGCCTATAGATTTTGCATTTTGATGAATGCATGAGATAGATGGTACATGTGGTTTAAATAATGTAGTTTTGATTTGAAAATGATTTCATGCATGAGATAGAAAGAGCATGATGAGATAGATATTTCTAAATGATAAATGGTTTTAAAATGCATTATTGTGGTTGATTTGTTTTGAGCACACCTCACTAAGCAATTGTGCTTACACTCTCTTTTTCCAACAATGCAGAGATTTAGCTGGTTTGGGCAGCAAAGAGGCAAGAAGGAATTCCAAGAAGTGTGGTTAAGCTATAATATGGTTTTACATTTGCTTATTAGTAATAATAGTTGGCAATGGGAGAGTACCTTGTTGTTTTAGGAGATGTGTTTTGAAACTCCTTGGTTTGTGGGAAGTTTGAAATGCCCATAATGACTTGTAAATGGCATTTAATTATTGGTTTATGCATTGGTTTGTTTTTTGACTCTTAAGTGGCTATTTTTCTTAGGTTGCATACCTATAAACCCCATTGATGCTTATGGACATGTACGATGTTGTTTCTGCCATGTATGTTTGTGGTTTGATGTCTTAAATATTTTGTATGCATGTTGGAATGGTTTTTTATGGATTAAAGTGTGAAAACCAGCAAAAAGTATCATTACTGACCCAGGTGTTTCGGTACACTCGAGCCTGTACCGAAACAGTGAGCTTGAAATGGCCTAAGGGTTTCAAAATAGGGAGGTATGTTCCGGTACATTTAACCACTAGAAACCTCTGTACTAAAAGACCACAAAGCGTGTTTCGATACGGGCCCGTGTTCCAAAACATGCTTTGTATTTGCTGGTTTTTTAGCATCTTATAAGTTTCGAAAAAGAAGATCAAGAAGATTAGAAAAGCAGGGTGAATGTTAGAATATATTAGTGGGTTAAATAGTTGTTAATTAGTTGTAATTGGTGTTTGTTAAATTCTGTTATAGGGTTAGTTTTAACCATATTATATTGGGCTATATAAGCTAGCTTGTTGTATTGGGCTCAACACCCTTTTCTGATATTAGAATCATATATTGAATAAAAATCAAATATCCTTTCTCCACCGTTGTTCTTTACATCTCCAGCCACCATGCCGCCATTTTCACAACATAAGTGTAAAAACAGTCCCTTTTTTATGTAATATAGAAATAGTTTATAAGTTGCTACAAAACATTCATGTTTTAGTTCAATGTATTCCTTATTTAAGCTTTTTCAAAACAATCCAGCTTATTTTAAATTTTCATTCCAAGCAGTTCATTATACTTAAGTTTATATTCTACAACATTATAAAAACCATTAGCCATTAGTACCAACTCTAACAATCTCTAGTATTGGTTTAACCATCCAATATCATTATAACATTAAAAAGCATACCTGCTTATTCCTTTAATTTAAACGCATAATTGGCCTTGATTCTGGCCTATTCGAACAGTTCACCATGTGAATGTTTACATACATATTTTAATTTCTCCTAGTTAAAAAAATTCCCATTCAATAATTCATATAGTTATAGCCTTCTAATTCAGCTTTCTAATCTATTCATATTCTCTTCTAAGTTCCAATTTCAGCAAACTGCTGAATCAAGACAAAACACCACATTCTTAGAGCATAACAAGACACTAAGTCAGCCCTTTGTTTGTCTATATCTACATAAATAGTCCATTTCTTTTAAAAAACCAGTCCCTAAGTTATGTAATATAATCCTTTTATTTTTTCAACAAAATAGCAACAACATTATCTATGCATGCATTCAATTATCCAATTGCTAAAACATCCATTTCGCTTCAACACTCATACTATTAACATAACATTTTACCAAACATCTAAAGAAAAACATAACAGCATGCTTCATTCGGAAAAAAATATGCTTAAAGTTTTCCTATATCATAATCGATCCATAAATAGGGCTAGATATAATCACATTGTCTATTAAATCAAGGAAGAAAAAAATAAAGTTACATTGCTCACTATTCTACTCACGATTCACACCACAAATTAGAAGGATTTCGTCAAAATTATTATGCTTTCTCTTCCTATCTAATCTCCCCTTCGATCATGGAGGTTTCTCCCTTTTTATAATGAAGATGGTGAAGTCTTATTAATCACTTAATCGATTCATCCTTACAAACACACATGAATAATCCTTATTTTTACAAGTGTAATGACCCTCTTAAGCGAGTAAAAATCTCCTGCCCCCTAATCAGGCCTCCTTATATGCCCCTACTAAAAAACGCCTAAAAATAAAATTCTAAGCCCTAAACCCTAAACCCTAAAAATATACCATGTCCCTAATTCTCTACACCCTAAGCCCCAACCTTAAACCATAAACCCTAAACTCGCTATTTTAAAGTAGAGGCACCAATGGGGGCATAATTAAGGGGTAGATGATTTCTGTCCCTCTTAAGCTTTTGGTTTATCACGCAACTCAAACAATTTACACATCATACAAATTGGTCCTTAGACTTTCGGTTACCTCAATTCCAATTTGTTCATTTTAGCACTAGTTATAGCTTAATTACTTTATTCCATGATAAATTCATTCTTAGAGAATAAATTGGTAACATTTTCTTCTAGGCCTAAAGATAAAGAAAATATTTAAAATAAAATGCCTAAAGATAATCCTAAAAACATTCAAATTAAATCCTAAATAATAAAGTTATAATTCTCAAATATTTAAATTCAAATTTATTCTTAATTCCTAAGTAATTGTTGTTTGCTCGTTTTTCTTGAAAATGCTGACGGGATCACCTTCTGGACGCCGCCACTGACTGGACTGCCAGAATCTACCACATCTGACATCGTCATACCCCAAGTCATGCCCATGTGTCCAGTCTTGATTCTAGAAAATAAAAAAATTGCAAAACATGTTCTTTTAATGTTGTCCTGTTCGTTTTTCTAGAAATTGAAGTCTTGTGCAAAAGCGAATAAAAACAACCCAAATCAACAATATCAAGGAATCAACAAGGAGTAATTAACAATAAAATAATAACAAAATAAAACACTCATCAGTTCGCCTCTCCAGGTTGCACTTACCATAAATTGAAAGAGGTGTTCACCGCTTCCAAATAAGTGCATTATACAACAACAACAACACAATAATAATAATAATAATAAATTCAAGTGGGAATAAGTATATAACTATCAAAACCATCTTACCCGGGGGACAAGAATCCTCCCAACACAAGATAACTATGTGAATACATATAATTTGATTCTGAGCAACTATCCTTCCAACTAAGCGAACATTAATATGCGAACACACATGAAAATAAAGTTCACTACCTATTCGAATTCACATAAAATTAAAAGAGGAGAAACAATAAGTTTCATTCATATAAAAATAAATTGCGGATTATAAAGCATTCTAAAGGAAAATAAAGTCATGTGCGAAATAAAAGTTTCCCATAATGGCCTCGTAGATTCAATATACTAAAGTTTATGTTCGCATATTCTTTGGATAGAGACCTAAAACTTGCAAGCGAACGATGAAAGATCGAGATGTCAGCAAAATATTCCCAAACTCTTTATAGTAACCTCACTCTAGTTCTTATGCTTGTGAAGGTCACTTTATAACCTTCCACGTATGGGGGGCAATTGTTAGTACGTACGAACCGCCACCAGGTAAACACACAATTACAACTCTCTTTAACTATGACCGTGTGAACGCCCAATCGTGGTCCTTTGCAAACTCAACATGTGAATGCCACCCAGACCACGTGATGATGCACGTGGTACATACCGATAGCCAAGCCACGTCAACTCCCTATGAACACTTGTCAGCTTCAACGACGCGTGTCCACGCCTCCTCCAAGACACATGTTCATACCTCCTCTAAAGCCTTTATAAAGGCTCTCCAAGAACCAGAGGGAAGGATGATATCCACGGTAGAAAAGCATTTCTTAACTCTATGAGCCAGAAAGGCTCCCTCACCACCGTCCGTACCACCTCTCTCTTTCCGTCTAAGGGTGTTTCACAATCACGTGATTAACACCTCTCTACCATCTCCTATTTATTTTTCTTCTCTCAATATGAAACCCTTAAGTCTTAATCCTTTACTTCGCAATTCCAAAGACTCATATTTTCAAAGATTACGAAAGTTGTTCTTTTCCCCTCCAAACCCTTCACGCCTTAACAATATCAGTTGCTCACAGTTTTCTCTTTTTTTTGAAAAGGGTTATTGTTACCACGTGCCTTGATAAAAAAACATCCCTAAACCTATTGGAGAAAAAGAGTACACATGATAACAATTTATAACACATAGACAATAAATCATAAAATAGAAACCAAACTATCCACTTGCAAGAGGTGGACAATAGCTAACGGAGGATCACCAAAGGAACCAGAGAAAGACTCGAAGTATTTTTCAATTTAGCCAATGCGTCAGTAACTTTATTGCCATCCTTGGAGACATGATGGAATGTGATCCTCGACTCTTGATTACACAAGCTCCTAATACATCAAACTAAAGCAAGCGGAAAGGCATGATGAACATCATGTTGGATCAACGTAATGGCTTCCAAACTATCCTATTCAACCTTGATATTTCGGTACCCTAAGTCCCATGCCAAAGGTAACCCCAAATAAATACCCCAAAGCTCAGCCTCAAGAACCAAGCAACGTCCAATAAACTTTTCAAATCGTTGAATCCACTTACTCGTATGGTCTCGAAACACTCCTCCACAAGGCATGCTTCCATCAGATGCTTTACGAGAACCATTTGAATTAAGCTTAAACCAAACACTCAGTGGAGGCGACCAAGGCAGACAAATTGGAGGCAACTCCTCACCCTACATCAAAAAGATCTTTTACCAACAATCGCCGCACAAGTTGTGTTCGCAAGCCATTTGCTACGAGTTAGGATCGTGCCCCTCTTCTAAACCAATCTACCAAAGATGATCGCATTCTATTGGCACAAAGAATTCCATATTACAACTGTAAACATCAGATTGTTAAACTGATATTTTGATATAACAAATTAAAATAATTTTTTTGAACTTAATCGAATATGTAGCACCCCCTTCGCAGCCTGGTCGAGAACCGATTCAAAACATGTTACCGATAGACACAATGAAGATCGGTGCAATAATTTGTATTTAATGATCGATGACTAACGATGTCATGCTTTACAAATAATAAAATAAAGGTACAAAGATTCAAAGATTCCTTACAAAGTTACAATTATCAATTTAGGGTCAATTTTAAACTTTTACAAGTCTTGGGGGCTAATATGTAAATTTAGTATATTAGAGGTTCTTTATTGAAACTAACAATACCATAATGTAATTCGACCTATAATTAAAGGGCATGCAAATTTTCAGAACAATCAAAATTCATTTACTGCTTCGTTTAAGCTAAGCAATAATCAATGACCAAAATGCATATTTTCAAGTTTATTAACTGAATTACCTACCTCTTACCGATACTCGAGGAATTCATATCGACACGCTATGCATAACTCATAAAACCTATAATTACGTTGACCCAAACTCGAATCGGTACAATTGGGGTTGTATCAGTATGAGTTGACCAAGTTGACTCGTTCTGGTACTCTCTAAGGTCGTACCGATGCAATTAATTTTCCAAATTCCAGTGTTGGCTTTTCGTATCGATACACCCCTTTGACATATCGATACACCATGTTCACCATGCCTAATTATGCTTATCTGTATCAACAAACCATCATCCGTATCGATACGCCCTGCACTATAATGACATAATTTGTCTGGTTTTTAATCAATTTAACCTATCAAACGATATCCAAAAGCAATAAAATTTTACAACAAGTTTTAATCACTATAATCTACCAGCCTGCTAAATTTCATAACTATACGAATATGTTTACTAATATTTTACCTTTTAGGGCCAAATATGCTAGTTTCATCACTTCTAGCCAAAACCAAAATGTCATTTAGGGCTTCTAAGGCCTATACATACCACAAACAATATGCACATAGCAAAAAAGCCAAAAGTGACTATTTTGACTACTTTTCCAGCATTCTAGTTGTTTATAAGGGCGATAAACATTACTTGTGGGCTAGTAGCGACTTGCGAAAACTTCAAACTTCTCCGATCTCGAACAAACAAATTGATTAACCTGAAATTCTTGAGATGAAATGCGTTAGGCATACGTTGCCTAGTGATGTAGTCATAAACAATGCAAATAACAATGGGATGTATAACAACTTATGCTTTTTCAATGTCAATGTCATGTTTCATGTTCAATGTCAATTATATCACATTTCATTATAAATCCTTGGATCGATTCAAGATAGTGGATACACAATTTCCCACGCCTCGCTAAATCAATGTATGGTCTAGTCCCTCCGCCTCACCAATGACCAATATTCTAACATCCCTCTACCTCACCATAATGAAGGTCATTGCCAAGGATCGTAGTCCTCCCGTACCAATGAGACCATGAATTCTATTTCATGCTAATTGTATTCAATGTCCTTTCAAATCCAAGGTTTGGTAATGATATCAATATTCAATATTTCAATAAAAACATCAATGATCAATATCAATGGTCTATGTTCAATATCGATGTCAATGAGCAATGTTTCGATGTCAGTGCCTTAATGTTTATGCCAATATCAATGATCAATATCAATGATCAATATCAATGAAAATAGTGTTACCTATAACAATGGTTATCCTCAATAACATTATCGATGTTCAATATCTCAAGGGTTCAATGACAACAATAATGATTCAATATAGTACTTACGGATGCTTACAAATATTATCTTCAATGAGATTCAATGTAATTCCTTTAAACAAAAGGTTAGCTATATGATTTTCAATAATAATGGAATCAGAAAAGCACCTAGCTTAATTCCGAGACTCTAACTACACTCACCTCAATTTCGAAGTTCCTACGGCTATCAAATTGTGATTCCTTTGTCCCTATATTTTTTTTGGAGATGATGGAATAACTTTCTCCAATTCTTAACCTAGGTAACATCAATAGGAAATGATTAGATTCGATAATATGATACTGAAATCAATACAACATTATCAAATTCAATATCTAAGCTCGAAATAGCAATTAGCTATTAGATCGATGGGTTTCCATGGAATATCCTAGGTGTTCAATAACTTCAAGTTGAAATCAAACTCAATATATCCATGGATTCAAGCAATTCTTTGGGGGACTCTTCTTACCCAATCGATAACTTCACAACATGACTAATAAACTGAAGGAAACTTAAGTTTCACAACCTCAATATGAAGGTGCTTACTTGTTCAAGGGGAAAGGTTGAAGATGAAGATGGTGTTTGCTAAAGGAATAATCGAGTAAGTTATATTTAATCCTTTTTACTTCACACTTCAATTGGGAGCTTTCGTCCTGGTGAAATTCAATTTCCATAACCCACGTGTGTGGTGACTATAATTGGAGAGGGGCTAATCACAAGGTTAGTCCCTCAATTTCCTATATTATATAATGTTACCCCAAACTTTCTATTTTTCACAATTTAGTCATTGAGAAGTGTTTCAATAAATTCAATAAGGTCCTCAAACACAAAATTGACTCCATTAGATTCCAATATCGATGCAATTGATCAAACGGTCGAAGTTAATACAATATTTGGACCTTTATGGTGTAAGTTTTCCGATTTCCGAAAACCAATTCTAACTAGACTGATTTTAGGGATGTTATAGGTCTCCCGTTTAAGAAAAACTCGTCCACGAATTTTACCTAAATCAAAGAGATGAGGGTATTAATTCTTTATCGTCTCTTCTAGTTCCCATGTTTCTTCCTCAATGGTGTGGCTCCTCCAGAGCACTTTAACTAGCGGTATAGATATATTACGAAGCTTTTAAACTTCCTTTGAAAGAATCTGAATAGGTTCCTCTTTGTAGGACAAATTAGATTGAATCTCAACAAATTCTGGCTCAAGGATATGCGAAGGATCGAAATGATACTTCTGGAGTATTGATGTGTGAAACACATCATGGATCTTGCTTATTTATGAGGGCAACGATAAGCGATAAGCCATTGGGCCAACTTTCTCGATGAATTCAAAAGGTCCAATGAATCAGGGACTCAGATTCCCCTTTTTGTCGAATCTCATAACTTTCTTCCACGGTTAGACTTGAAGAAAGGCTTTCTCACCAACTTTATATTGTACACCACTTCGCTTAAGATCAATATAAGCCTTCTATCGATTAAAGGTAACTTTTAAGCGATCATGGATGCTGATTACCCGTTCTTCAGTTTCCCAAAGTAGATTAGGGCCCAACATCTTGCCTTCACCGAGTTCAGACAAACACAATGGAGTTCTGCAACGTCTGCTATACAATGCTTCATACGGAGCCATCTTAATGAAAGATTAATAGCTATTGTTGTAGGAAAACTCAATAAGAGATAGGGATTTCTCCCATGATCCACCAAAATCGATGATAAATGTACGTAGCATGTCCTCTAGTATCTGAATGGATGGATTCAATAATTGTACACATTTTAAAAAATTTAAAGGAAACGATTTTCAATGTTTACCTGAATTACCCTTTCTGACTTGTCGTCAGATTAAGGGTGGAAAGCAATGCTAAGTTTAACTATGGTGCCTAGAGCTCCTTGCAATGTCCTCCAAAATCGAGAAGCAAAGCGGGGATCTCGATCAGAGATGATACATTGTGGTACTCTATAGAGTCGAATGATTTCCTTGATGTACGTAACACCCTGGTTTTGGTCCAAGATGTTTTAGACATCGGACTGAACCAGTCGAGAATGGTTCGAATCGCGTAAGGTGATTTAAGGAAATCAAGGATCAAGATAGGATAAAAATGTGTTAAAAAATCCTTTAAAAATATGTTTAAGGGGTTGGTCAAATCAATTTTACAAAAAGAGTTTCGGGAGTGGTACATTTTGAGCAGTGACCAAATTGTAAAGTTTCAAAATTGTGGAAATATGATTTTTAAAGGGGAAGCAAAATTCTTAGAATCTTTAGTGGGCTTTATGGAAATTTAGTCTTTCCTCTATATGACATGTGTTTAAAATGGTTTTAATTAAATAGCTTTAATTGGTTTTTATTTTATTTAATTAATTGGGTGGTTAATTTGTGAGATTCCATCACGTAACTATCATCCTCTCCTCACTTTCAGCCAAACACAATTTTCATTCATTTCTCTCAATAATTATTTTCTCCCAAACACTCTCTTAACATTTCCTAAACAATTTTCAAGAAATCCTTTAAGGTTCTTCAAGATTATGCTAAGGAAAACTTGTCATTCATTGAGGAAACAAGGATTGGAGGTAAATCCGTTCTCAACCTCTAATCAAAGTTCTTTATTGAAATTCCCAAGATCTTTGGCTTCTAAATAATGTTTTTGGTTGAGTTTTCATTATAGTTTTGATTTGAGATCAAAATCTTGTAAAAATATGGTTGAAATCTTGATTTTCATATTTGTTTTGTTAAGCTCTGTTTTGGATTGGCTTTAATTGAGTTTTAAGTTGGTTGTTATGTTGAAATGTGGTTTTGATAACAAAGATCCCAAAATCCTTAAGATCGATGAGTTTCTTGATAGTTTTAAGTGAGTTTTTAAGGTGAAATGGTGGAATCATGCTTGTTGGAGGTATAAGGATAGGTTAGGTTGTTTACTAGATGTGTTTTGGTGTTTATATTTGTTTGGAAGTGATGTATGATGGCTGGGCTTGGTATAGAAAGCAATCGATTGAGTTTTCGGTTATTTTGGATGGGTATTTTGGTGTAGTTTGGGTAAGCAACGAGTTTGTGATTAGTTGCTAGTGTTGATATGCATTTTAATGCATTTAGATCTCTGTTTTGATGATGCGAAAACATGGGATCTTGATCCGAGAGCAAACGAGGCGTTGTTGGAGGCTCTAGAAGAGTAATTTTCGTGTCGGCGAGCGAGGCTTCATGTATCGGTGAGTGGAAATGGATTTTCTAGCTTTGTAACGATTTGAGCGTGGTCTTGGGAGCTTAGTGTAAGTTTGAAACACTTAGCTAAGCTCATGAGTAAGTGATTCGAAAGTCTCTCCCGAAAATGTGCTATGTTTTGATGGTAATGCACTTGAGTTAAATATGGTTTTGGTTACTGTTTTAAAGCATGTTAGAAGCATGATTAATGCTGGATTTTAATGCCATTGTGTTAAGGATGCACTAGGTGAGTGATCCTTGGGTTTTATGTGATAAATGCATATGATGTTAAGCATGTTATGTTCGTGGTGATGACATTGTACTATGCTTGTAAAACAGTGGATTATTGATGTTAAATGATTATATTGGCAAGTGATGAAAGTGGTTTTTGGTTCTTGTAATTGGATATAGTTAGCCGACTATATGATTGGGTGCATCGTGAATAAAGTCGCCTTGGATGTCGATGGGTTGTGAATGTGCCGTAATCTCCATCCAAGTACCCTAACGATTGAGGCTAAGATCACAACGGTGAATGGCTTAATCTCGTGTGTGAGTCTTGTGGTATGTGTCTCGTACTCTCGTTAGTGGAATTATACAACTATCGATGAGTGATGTTGAGGGGGTTGTGATTTTGCCATTAATCTCTATCATGAGTGTTGAGGGGTTGTGATTGTGCCATTAATCTCCACCTTGTGTAGTCCGGTAGTATGTATGAAGCGTGTGGGACAACTCTTGTAATCCGCTTATCCGATTGTGTCTTTGAGTTGGTTTTGGTATGGTTTGGGAATTGATCCTTGTAAGCCAATATAATGATGATAACTAATGGTTTAAGCATGAGATGCTTGTGGTTTATGCTAGAATGCATGTGATGCTTGGTAAAGCATGAGCAAAGGTTTATTTGTTGTTTTAAAATTATGCATATGAGCATGTGTTTTAAAAAGTGCATTGATGCCATGAGAGTGCATGTTTTAAGTAAACACATGTGTTGATAAATGATGTTTTGCCGGTTATGTGAAATGCATGGATGAATGTTGTTTTAGCAAACCTCACTAAGCTTTGTGCTTATGATCATTTGTTTCATCAATGCAGAGAATTAGGCTTTTGGGCAGCAAGTAAGCAAAGGGAATCCAAGCACTTTGGTCTAGCAAAGTATGTGGTTTTACTTTGGTGTAATAAGAGGCAATGGGTGGGAGTTATACTCTTGGATGTTTGAAGATGTTGTTATTTACCTTGAGCATGTTTGGTTTCTTATCTTGGGTTGTAAATGGCCTTTGAGGATTGATTTTTGTTTGAATGTTGATTTTGGCTTTGTATGGCTTTGGAAGACTAGGGAGGATGCCTATAGTTCTAATGCTTGCATGAATGATGCCATGTTTTAGCTTGTGCTTCGTAATGTTGATCTTTGATGCTTATACATGTTGTATGTATGCTATGACATGAATTGGAATGTTTTCGCGGGTGTTTTGAGTGAAAAACCAGCAAATTGTGAAGTTGTAGGGCAAGGCGTATCGGAACTCCCTTACTTGTTTCAGAACGGTGGCCTAGAATGGTCATGAGGTTTCGGAACGGGTAGGAACGTCCCATAACGATTTGCTACTGGAAAGTTGTGTTTCAATACGGGTTTCAGAACACACTCGCGTATCGAAACGGTCAAGCTGGTTTCGAAACGACCGTACCGATGCAGGGTCTTCTGTTTTGAAACACCCGACCGTTGGGGTTGAATTTGAATTGTTTTAGGATTCTATTTTCTTACACTTTGGTCCCGGGGTCTTGAATGCTTAATTAAATGAGTTTGATGATCCGTTTAAGATGAAATTTGACTTGTGGGCTTATTGTATGTTTAATTTTGAATTGGTAACCTTAAAACTTGGTTAGACCATAAAATTCTACAAATTTTCATTTTAGTCCTTAAAGGATGTAGGTATGCAATTGAACCCCTAATTGAGCTCCATTTGCAGTGATGCTTCCGTTAAAATGTTTTGCTATTCACATAGGTTAATAATGTGCATCTAGAAAAGTTTAAAAGAAAAAAAAGGGTCATTAATCAAGGTTGACTTTCACAAGTTGACTTTGGTTTTCCCCGTGTAATCTTCTTAGTTCGGGTCAGACGTCTAGGTCGGGCTAAGGGGTTACAATGTACAAGTTAGCTAACTAGGAAGTCCGTAGTTCATCCTATCCGGTAAGAAATGTGTTGAATTGGTGAATTAGTCCACAATGACCCAAATTGCATCGTCTTTTGCTTGAGTTAAAGATATACCACTAACGAAATCCATAGTAATATTCTCTCATTTCCACTACGGTAATTCAATGGGTTGTAATAATCCGGTAGGGACACGATTCTCAGCCTTGACATGTTGGCACGTGAGATACTTGGAAACGAATTCAATTATAGCATGCTTCATGTCCGACCACCAATAGTGTAACACCCACTTCCCGGCCTGGTAGGGAACCGGGTCAGAGTATGATACTGGTGAACAATACAGTAAATCAAAGAAACCTTTAATCAGCAACTAAGAACACATTACGATACTAGGCAATAAGGACAGGTCGGTAACTCTATGCGAAGCTATGATTGCCAATTTAGGGCCTATTTTAAACTTTTATAATGTTTAGGGGACTAATATATAATTTCAATATTTTAAGGGCCCCTTTCTGGAATTATCCTTGCTACGAAGAAATTAAACCTGATATGAGGAGGCATGCAAAATTTCATGTCATTCCGAGTTCAACTACTCATTCAATTAAGCCAATTAACAATCAGTTTCCGATATGCAACATCTCCAGAAGTTAACATCAAATTATCATCCGAGTTACCTGTTATGAAAAGAAAAACAGTTGATAAACACAAAAACTAGTTGGAAACCAAGAAAACAGGTTGGTGACCAAGATAACATGTTGGTAATCCAGAAAACTGGTTGGTAACCAAGTAAACAGGTTGGTAATCCAGAAAATAGGTTGGTAATCCAGAGAACATGTATTATATGGTTTTTATCCAACTTGACCTTACATCTGATGTCCGATTCAATGAAACTTTACCAACTAGTTATAACAATATAATCTACTAGCATGTCAATTTTCATAAGCATACGATTCCATTTACCATATTTTTCCTGATTTAGGCCAAATATGCATTTTAGTCACACTTAATAACTTCAACCATACCATAACTTGGTACATGACCAATTCAACACATTGAGCATAATATACACACAAAATGCGGCTATACTAACATGTCTATGCCTTATGCCACCCTTCTAGGAGTTCAAAGTCTATATTAACTTGGTACCTGAAATTGCATGGAAATGAGATGCATTAGTCTTACTTAGCCTAGTGAGGTAGTCATAAACAATAATATGAAAATCAATGGAAGCAATGGCACTTGTGTCAATGTAGATGCATCTCAAATCACATTTTAACAATACATGCAATACTTATTCACTTATTTTCCTTGGATCAACATGTAGTGAGGTTACGCGAATTCCCAACCAACATCCCCAACAATGAATGGTCAATATCCTCCAACATTGCCAATAAGACCAACACAATCACATCTCGCCAACATCGCCAAATAGAGCCTTAGCTCAAGGACCGTAGTTCCACACTAATGAGCTCATGAATTCTATGGTATGACAATTGTATCCCAAGTCCATTCGTATCCAAGGAATTCAATGCTTACCAATGCCAATGACAATGTTAATAACAATAACGATAGCAATAACAATATGGTAACAATAACAATAGTCACATGGTATGTTCAATATAGCCTTTTTCAATACTTAATTATATCAATGATCGTACAAAAATTCGATAATCAACTTGGGAATGTAATGGGCTTACCAAAGCTTACCGATAGCACCTCTCATGAGGTTTTAATGCAAAAATATCTTGGTCAATGATGATGGTGCAATAATTAAACAATGATGATCTTAGGAGAGGCACCTAACCAATCCCTTGACTACGACTACACTCACCGATACTTTTGAGGCTTTCAAGGCTCCCGGATAACAACCCCTTTGTTCTTGGGCTAGGTGGAATTGAAATGATTTGGTGATTCTTCACCTTGATTTTCTTGAGCTGCAATGAAACAAGGATTTACATGGATTTCAATATCGATAACAGATTCATTGCAACTCAATAGCTATGAAAAGCAATAACAATTAAGCTATGATATCTCTAAATAATTTCTAGGGTTCCTCGATTCTTAAACTTCATATTAAACATGATCTTGGCCTTGGAATCATTGAACCAATTGAGGGAAAAAGCTTACCCAATCGATAGCTACAATCTAGGATTAAGGAACTTTAGTAGCTCAAAGCTTGGTTCACTCTCCAATGGAGGTGTTTGCTTAAGGTAGCTAGAGGAAAAAGGTGATAATGGTAAAGCTTGCTCAAGACATTTTTATCTGGCAAGTTTCTATCTACACACTTCTTTTCATTTAATCTCCTTAGCATTCTTTCTCTAGAAGGTATTGAACTCCCTTCTCCCACGTGGGCAATGGCAAGACTTAGAAGGGGCTAATCTCAAGGTTAGTCCCTCAATTTTCTACTCTTTACATCTTTACCCCAAACTTCAAATTTCCACAATTAAGTTGCTAAAACAATTTTAAAGCTTACAATGGGGTCTTCAAACAATATCGATGCTTAATTGGGATATGACAATTGACCACCTCGTCAAAGATCAATTATATAACTTTTAACTTTCCCTTGTAAGTTTTCCAGTTGCCGAAATTAAATTCCAACTAAGCTCGGTTTTGGGGTGTTACAAATAGAGTTCACAAAGGTCCTTATACATCTTCACGGACCCCAGTTGTACAGAGAAAGAACTCGAATGAGCTTCCTTAAGGATATCAGTACGAAGATATTGATCATTGGGGTACACAAACCCGATCACAAAAACATAAAAGACATTTTGAATTAATTCCGAAGTTGGGATTGTCTCGAAGCATAGAAACAATATATTGATGTTATTAGTCTTGATCTTGCAATGTTAGAACCCCTTTGACTCGATCTAACTGTTTACCGACTTGAGCGATTTACATGAGGAATGTTGAAAGAAACTGGTGAAGTTTTACCTCAATAAACGAGCCTTTTTTTCTTTTGTCTTGTCTATATGCTCTTATAAATCCTAAGGTGATCATGCTCACAGCAGATAAAGATACAACTTAGACGAGATCAATTGATCATTCGGTTAAGACTGAACATGCTTTAGGGACCATTTTGTAAAACCTAAAAAATTTAGAGTCCTAATATGAAATTAAATTTACCGATATTCAATTACATAGGTTTCATGCTCACATGTCAATTTTCAGCTCATTTCGCTCATCCAAACTCATTCAATTGAATATCCAAATATTCAATGACCAAAACGTAAGAAAATAGAACATCAAAAAGCTTCAAATAACCAACATAACAGCTAAGAGTATCGATACACTTGTGCATGTATCGATACGCTATTATCTCATCAATTTCTTAGATTTCCAGTGGCACAAAAGGGTATCGATACGGTCTCGTGTACTGATATTGTTCCTAATTTTGCCCATTAGATGTATCGACAAGGTCTACCATGTATTGATACGGTATGCCTGATTTGGCTATATTGTACCGATACAGTATCCCACATATCGATATGCTTGGGCCTGTAATATCATATTTTGCTGGTTTTACATGTCAAAACACATCCGATATCAATCCATCATGTTATCAAAGCATAATTAAACTCTTAGATCATGATTCTAAAGGCAAATAACACCAAATTTGGGCCTAGATGTTTAGAGTCTGAACCAGATCAGTCTGGGAAACGGTTCGAATCTAAAAGGGGGTTTTAGGGAACACCTAGTTCGAGATGCTTTAAAAATATGGAAAAATGTCTGAAAATCCTCATTTAATATATAAAAGAGAATGGTGAAATCAATTTTACAAAATAAGGTTTGAAAATACTACATTTCAGTGTAGTGACCAAATCGCAGATTTTGCAAAGTGAAGTAGTGACTGTTTTGTAAAGGATTGAAACTTTGAATCTTTAAGGAGCTAATTTTACCAAAAATATTTTCATCAGATTTTTCCTTAATTTGGGTGATTTAATTAATATTTTAATTAAAGAAAATGAAAGTTATTAAATGAGAAAACCACATTTGACTTTTCATAACCATTTTCACAAATTTTCCCTCATTTTGTTTTCTCTCAAGTTCCTTTCAACCAAACACTTTCTCTCCAGAAAATTTACTTTGATTTCTACTTCATTTGATGAGATTTTAATCACTCTTTGATTCCTAATCAATTCCTCATCAAAACCACATGATTTCTACATTGAATTTTCAAGAAAACTTGCCCAAATCAAGGAGAAATCATCCATTAGAGGTAAGCATCATCCTTCTCCTCTAATGATCAGTTAGTTAATGAAATTACCAAGTTATCAATCCTTTATTAATGATTTTTTAGAGGTTTTAATGTTAGAAACAAGAAATTGGCTTCAAATTCAAGATTTTGGAAGACATCTTGATGATTTTCTTGGTGATTGATTGGGCTCTGTTTTGAGATGGTTTTCAAATGTATTTTGGATGCTAATTGATGTTATAAATGAGGTTTTATCAATCCAATCCCGAAAAGGTTTGTTTTTCCTAAGTTTTGCTTGTTAAAATGATGGTTTTTGGGGTTATTTTGGTGTTTTGCTATAGCTGGAGGAATAAGGACGTGGTTGTGTTAGTTTTTCATGTTAATTGATGTTTAGAAATGATTATAAGTGATGGATCTTGGTTGGGTTTGGTTTTGGAAGAGTTTGGAGGTGATTTCGGTAGTGTTTGGTAGCCGAAATGTGGTTTTTGTGTAGAGCATCGAGTTTAGGTGTGTAACTGATGATTTCAATGCATGATGATGCATTAATCCTCTGCTCTTATGTGATTAAAACAGGATAGACATCTTTGGACACCTTTGGAGTTGATCTAGAAGCTAAGATAACGTTTCGACAAGCAAGCGAAACGTAATCGGTGAATGCGTATGGTTTTATATGTCCTTGATGGACAAAGAATCAAGGTTTGGGGATTTAGGAAAGGTTTGAAACATCTTCCTAAGTCTGGAAGTAAGTATTGGCTAGATTGCTCTCTAGAATGTGGTGATTGCCCCTTAAATGCTTTTACATGCTCATGGTTTTAAATTGATAAATTCGTATTGTTTTATGCATGAATTATAGCATGAGATGATGCTTGAAATGATTTTATAAAGTAACATGTTGCATAATGGAGATTTGAGCTTTTATGTTAAAGCATATCAAATGTTATGATTTTTAAATGAGATGAGAATGTTGTGTTTTAATGCATGAAAAACAGTAGGTGAGATGTTGATTTGACATAATATATTGGCATAGATGTTGAGATACTTACCGAATATAATTGATCGATCAATAGGACGAGAGTGCGCTATTAACCAAAAATCCATACGTGCTCTTTGGTTAAGCCAAAGGGAGAGAACCGATGATGGGCATTCCATCGGGTAGGACTTGGTGAAATACCCAAGCTTTGTGGCGATGAGAGATTCTGCCATGTGAGTACGGTGATGTGAGATTCCACCGGAAACTATGTTGCTAGACGAGTGAGTACGGTGATGAGAGATGCCACTGGAAGTGTTTAGTGAGATGTCAGCATATCCGAGTAATAAAGAGATGTGGAATGTCAATATAAAATATGTTATGGTTTTTGATTCACATGTACCTTTGATGAAATGGTTTATGCTATGAGAAATGTATATGAGGTTTGTTTATGAAATGCTTTAGAGTACAAGCATGAATTTGGCTTTGCCATGAGTTTTGCATTGGTTTAAATGCATGAGATAGAAGGAAGGTACATGTGGTTTCAATGAGAAATTGATTTGAAAGGTTTCCAAGCATGAGATAGAATGAGCATGTGGTTTAAAAGCTTTTGAGAAAGTGTTTTCAAGATGTGCATTATTGTGTTGATTTTCTTTAGAGCATGCCTCACTAAGCATTTGTGTTTACGCTCTCTCTTTTAACAATAATGCAGATAATTGAGGTGTTTTCGGGCATCAAGGAAGCTAAGTTCATCCAAGGAAGTCTAAGCTCATGTATGGTGAAGTTTTCACACACTTTAGTTTTGATATATTGGCAATGGGAAACCAAGTTTTGTATTTGGGAGACATGTTGAACTCCCTAAGGTTGTGGCATGATTGTGTTAGCTTGCTTGAGTTGTAAATGGCCTTAATTGTTGTTTTGAGGTTGGATTGCTCATTTTTGGTTTGTGATAGGAAGCATGCCTCGAGAATAATGAGATTTTGTGTTTGATGCTATGATTGTGCTTGAATGTCGCAAATATGTTCCTTGTATGTATGATGACCTGATGGTATGATTTGGGAGTCTTTGGGGCATGTTTGAGTATGTGCTTGAGTGAAAAACCAGCATTTGCTGCTGTTTCTAGGGAGGGTGTATCGAAACACCCTATGGTTTTTCGGAATAGGGGCCTGAAATGGCCTTGGCGTTTCAAAACGTAAGGGGCTGTTTCGATACAATTTGGCTACTAGAATGACATGTTTCAGAACTGGTCTCAAAGCATATCTGCGTACTGAAACAGTCAACACCATTTTGATACAGCGTTTCGTTACGGTGAGTAGGCGTTTTGAAACGGGTTACCGTTGGACCCATATTTGAATTGTTTTGAGTCTGCATGTTTTATATTTTAGTCCTAAATGTTGAGATTGCAATTGCTTGGGCTTGAGATGCCTTTTTAAGATGAAATTTGGCAGAGAAGCATGTAACATGACTAATTTCATAATGATAATCCTAAAATCAATGAAGTCCCTCTAATTTACAGAAATTACATTTTGGTCCCTAATCTTGTATGAAGTGCAATTGAGTCCCTATATGTTATCCGATCGATGTGCCTTTCTCAATTGTGTTTCGTGAGTACTCACTTATGGTTAACAAGTATCTAGACAAGATTAAAAAATGTAAAAAAAAGGGTCTTTAATCAAGGTTGATTTCGGTTTGACTTTAGTTTTCCCAATGTAATCTTCGTAGTTCGGGTCACGCGTCTAGGTCGGGCTAAGGGGGTTACATTTTTTGGTATCAGAGCTTGGTTATCGAATAATTGGGGTTTGGTATGTGGTTGTTGTATGTGTTATGCATGATGGTGACTCTTTGGTGAAAGTTTGATGTATGAATAGTGATGTATGATTTAATTGGGATGATTTTCTGATGCCATGCTACGTTGGAGTGTGGTAGGGGATCCCATTGCCATATCAAAACTAATGAGAGGAATTGTTTTCGAAAATGAGCTTGAGTACTTGGATTACTTACCTTATTGTGCCTAATTGTGTTTATTGCATTTTTTGCAGTGCATTGTTTTCTTTATAATGGGGCCACGTAGAGAGCTGAGAATCAATACTAGATCGATGACCGATAATGAGAATGCTAAATATGTTGAGGATTTACCTCCTCCCCCTGGTGGTGGTGGTGATAGATCTGGTAATGCTGGTGTTGGGGTCGCTGGACCCGAGGGTGTACATGGGCAAACTGCTCTTGACATGACCGTGTTAATTCAGGCTATTGTTGGAGCTTTCCAGGCAACAGTAGCTGGAGCTCTTGGAGCTGCGCATCTGGATGATGCTAATGTGGGGTTGCCTTTGGAACATCTTCGTAGTCTGGGAGGGACTGAGTTTAAAGGCTTATCTCCGGAAGGATCTGAGTGTTGGTTGGAGAGCACCAAGAGGATTCTGGTTCAGATGAACTGCAACAATGTGCAGAAGTTGGGTTGTGTTGTATCACTGTTGCATGGTGATGCTTATACGTGGTGGACGACCACTATCTCTGGAATGGAGGATGACGAGGTGACTTGGACATTCTTCTTCAATGCATTCAAGCGGAAGTATATGGGTGTACGTTATCTAGATGAGAAGAAAAGAGAGTTTATGTCTCTCGTGCAAGGCAACATGTCTGTAGCTGAATATGAAATTCATTTTGTTCGCCTCAGTCAGTATGTGCCTTAGCTAATCCCTAGTGAGCGGGAGAGGTGTGAACGATTCCGTTATAGGCTAGTAGCGGATGTCAAGACTTATATGCTTGCGGCTGATTATACGGATTTCGATGTCTTGGTCACTAGAGCCAAGGACATTGAATCAAATCTTGGTTTGGCAAGTCGAGCTGGAGGATCTAGCTCTAGAAAGTGAGCGGCTTAACGCGACTATAATAGAGATCACAATAAGAGGCATAAGGATAGGAGGTCATATTATGATGCTAGGCGTGGGGGGTGGTAACCCTGGTAGAGGTTAGGGAGGACCTAATGTTGTTCTATGGACTCCTGAATGTACCCATTGTGGTAGAAGGCATGGTGGTGAGTGTTGGGGTAACCTTGGGACATGCTGGAATTATTGTAACCGAGGGCATTTGAAGAAAGATTGTCCTCAGCCGATGAGGGAGGGACAGGCTCCGGTGAGAGCAGTTGAGCCACAAAGAGGTTGTGGGCACGGCCGTGGTAATTTTCAGCGTAGGGATGATGGTGGCAGGAACGTAGCACATGTTGTGGCCGTTCAACCTGAGAGTGGCGGTCAGACTCGAGTGTATGCCCAGCGTGAGGGAAGGAATGATACGGATGTGAACGTAGGTACCTTACTTTGCAATCCTTGTCATTACTTTCTTTGATTGATTTTGGATCTACACACTCGTACATATTGCATGAACATGCTCAAATGCTTGGTTTACCTATTGAGTCTTTGGATGTTGGTATGCGTGTGACTAGTTCCTTTGGTGAGACGGATTTAACGCGGAAGTTGTATAGGAGAGGTCCCTTGAAAGTGCAAAATCATGTTTTTCTTGTTGATCTCATTGAATTGCCATTCTATGGCTTTGATGTAATCCTTGGCATGGATTGTCATGTTGAGCATAGAGCTGTGGTGGATTTCAAAAGCAAGCGAGTTTCGTTGAAACTTGTGGGTGATTATGAGGTGGTGGCAGTGGGCGAGAATGTGAAGTTTCTTGCCAATGTGGTGTCTACTTTGGAAGCAAGTTGAATGTTGTGGCAGGGTTGCGAGGCTTACCTAGCCTTTGTGATGAATCCTAGTTCAAAGGAGTTGCATGTTCAGGATATAAGAGTTGTACGTAAATTCCCTAGAGTGTTTCCGGAGGAGTTACATGGATTGCCGCCTAGTCGAGAGGTAGAGTCTGGGATTGAGTTGTATGAGAACACAACTCTGGTGTCCATTGCTCCCTATCGCATGGCACCTAAAGAACTGAAGGAGTTGAAGACGCAACTTCAGGAGTTGCTTGATCGTGGTTTCATTCGGCCTAGTGTGTCGCCTTGGGGTGCACCGGTCTTGTTTGTAAAGAAGAATAATGGCACGATGAGAATGTGCATCGATTATCGTCAACTGAACAAGTTGACCATCAAAAACAGGTATCCTTTGCCGAGGATTGATGATCTTTTTGATCAATTTCAGGGAGTGGCTGTGTTTTCAAAGATTGGCTTGAGATCAGAGTACTATTAGCTTAAGGTGAAAGATGTGGGTGCACCAAAAATAGCCTTTAGAACGAGGTGTGGGCATTATGAGTTCCTTGTAATGCTGTTTGGCTTGACGAATGCTCCTGCTGCTTTCATGGACATGATGAATAGAGTGTTCCATGAATACTTGGACAAGTTCGTTGTAGTGTTCATCGACGATATCCTTGTGTACTCTCGTACTAAGGAGGAGCATGAAGGCCATTTGAGAGTTGTCTTGCAAGCGCTTTTGGAAAATCAGCTTTATGATAAGTTGAGCAAGTGTGAGTTTTGGCTAAAGGAAGTTGTGTTCCTCGGTCATGTGGTTTCGTTTGAAGGGATTCGAGTTGATCCTCGGAAGGTTGAGGCGGTGATGAATTGGAAGCCTCATAAGCCTGTTCATGAAGTCCGTAGTTTCCTTGGGTTGGCAGGATATTACCGGAGGTTTTTGGATGGATTTTAAAAGATTGTTGCCCCTTTAATGAAGTTGTTGCAAAATGATGTTAAGTATGAGTGGACGGAAGCGAGATAACAAGATTTTGAGAAGCTTAAGGTAGCTTTGACGCAAGCTCCTATCTTGGTTCAACCTGAATCAGGAAAAGAGTTTGTGGTGTACAGTGACTCATCCTACATTGGTTTGGGGTGTGTGCTAATGCAAGAGGGTAAGATGGTGGCTTATGCATCACGACAATTGAAGGTGCATGAGCGCAATTATCCTATGCATGATATTGAGTTAGCTGCATTGGTTTTTGCTTTGAAAATTTGGAGACATTATCTTTATGGTGAGAAGTATACTGTGTACACGGATCACAAGAGTTTGAAGTATTTGATGTCTCAGAAAGAGTTGAATCTTAAGCAACGGTGATGGGATGATTTGCTTAAAGATTACGATCTAACGATCGAGTAACACCCGTGAAAGGCTAATGTTGTGGCTGACGCTTTGAGTAGAAAAGTGGCGATGGTGTTAAGGGCGATGTTTGCTAGCTTGAGTATTTCGCGAGATGGAGGTCTTGTTGCTGAGTTGCAAATGAAACCATCTCTAGTTTAGTTGATAAAGGATAAGCAGTTGTTGGATGATTCTTTGGTGCCACATGTTCAGGATATTGCTGAGGAGAGACCATTGGATTTTTGTTTTAATGATGATGGAGTTCTATGTTTTGGAAGTCAGATAGTAATGCTGAGTGATGTGGAGTTGAGGCGTACTATTCTGACCGAAGCTCATAGTAGTCCTTTTGCTATGTACCCTGGTAGTACAAAGATGTATCGTGATTTGAAGGATGAGTACTATTGGGTGGGTTTGAAGAAAGATGTTGCGGAATATGTGAGCAAGTGCATGGTTTGTCAGCGAGTTAAGGTTGAGCATCAGTTTCCTTCGGGGTTGTTGCAACCGTTAAGGATCCCTGAATGGAAATGGGAGAGGATCACCATGGATTTTGTGTCTGGTTTCCCTTTGACGCCATCAAAGAAGAATTATGTGTGGGTGATTGTGGATCGCCTTACGAAGTGTGCGCATTTCTTACCTGTGCATACTACGTATACCTTGGATAAGCTTGCAGAGCTGTACATTGCTGAAAATGTACGTCTGCATGGTGTACCAAAATCTATAGTGTCAAATAGAGATCTGACGTTCACGACAAGGTTTTGGGAGTGTTTACATCAAGCATTGGGTACGCGGTTGAATTTTAGTACTTTTTATCATCCGCAGACGGATGGACAGTTTGAGCGTGTTATCCAAGTGCTTGAGGATATGTTGAGGTGCTGCGTGATTGAGTTTTAAGGCTCTTGGGAGAAGCTTTTGCCTTTGGCGGAGTTTGCTTATAATAACAACTACCAGGCAAGTATTCAAATGGCACCTTATGAGGCCTTGTATGGGAGGAAGGGCAGAACTTCTCTTTGCTGGGCTGAAACGGGACAAACGTTGGTCTCGATGTCGGCATTGTTAAAAGGAACCATCGAGAAGGTGAAGCTCATTTGTGAGGGGTTGAAGGCAACCTCTGATCGGCAGAAGTCTTACGCGGATTGAAGCGTAAAGAGATTGAGTTTGCGGTGGGTGACCGTGTGTTCTTAAAGGTTTCACCTTGGAAGAAGGTGATGAGATTTGGTCGGAAGGGTAAGTTGAGCCCTAGGTATATTGGACCATACGAGGTGATAGAACGTGTGGGTCCTGTTGCTTATAAGTTGAGGCTACCTCAAGAGTTAGAGAAGATACATGATGTGTTTCATGTATCCATGCTTCGGAGGTATAGATCGGATCCTTCACATGTTATGCTCGTGGAGGAAGTTGAGTGGAATCCAGATTTAACCTATGATGAGGAGTCCGTTGAGATTTTGGATTCGGACAGTAAGGTTCTTCGAGGTAAGACCATTGAGCTGGTTAAGGTGTTGTGGAGGCATCGTGGTGTTGAGGAAGCCACATGGGAAAGAAAAGATGATATGAAGAAGCAGTTTCCTTACCTTTTTCCTCCAGGTAAATTTCGAGGACGAAATTTCTTAAGAGGGGGAGAGTTGTAACCCCCCAAATTTGGGCCTAGATGTTTAGAGTCTGAACCGGATAAGTCTGGGAAACGATTCGAATCTAAAAGGGAGCATTAGGGAACACCAAGTTCAAGATGCTTTAAAAATATGGAAAATATCTAAAAATCCTCATTCAATATATAAAAGAGAATGGTGAAATCAATTTTACAAAATAAGGTTTGGAAATACTACATTTCGGTGTAGTGACCAAATTGCAGTTTTTGCAAAGTTAAGTAGTGATTGTTTTGTAAAGGATTGAAACTTTGAATCTTTAAGGAGCTAATTTTACCAAAAATATTTTCATCAGATTTTTCCTTAATTTGGGTGATTTAATTAATGTTTTAATTAAAGAAAACGAAAGTGATTAAATGAGAAAACCACCTTTGAATTTTCATAACCACTTTTCTTAAATTTCCCCTCATTTTGTTTTCTCTCAAATTCCTTTCAACAAAACACTTTCTCTCCAGCAAATTTACTTTGATTTCTACTTCATTTGATGAGATTTCAATAACTCTTTGATTCCTAATCAATTCCTCATCAAAACCATTTGATTTCTACATTGAATTATCAAGAAAACTTGCTCAATTCAAGGAGAAATCATCCATTAGAGGTAAGCTTCGTCCTTCTCTTCTAATGATCAGTTATTTACTGAAATTCCCAAGTTATCAATCATTTATTAATGATTTTTAGAGGTTTAAATGTTAGAAACAAGAAATTGGCTTAAAACTCAAGATTTTGGAAGAGATCTTGATGATTTTCGTGGTGATTGATTGGGCTCTGTTTTGAAATGGATATCTAATGTATTTTGGATGTTAATTGATGCTATAAATGAGGTTTTATCAATCCAATCCCAAATAGGTTTGTTTTTTCTAAGTTTTTCTTGTTAAAATGACGGTTTTGGGGTGATTTTTGTGTTCTGCTATAGCTGGAGGTATAAGGACGTGGTTGTGTTAATTTTTCATGATAATTGATGTTTAGAAATGATTAGAAGTGATGGATCTTTGCTGGGTTTGGTTTTGGAAGAGTTTGAAGGTGATTTTCCGTAGTGTTTGGTAGTCAAAATGTGGTTTTTGTGTAGAGCAGCGAGTTTAGGTGTGTGGCTGATGATTCCAATGCATGATGATTCATTAATCCTCTGCTCTTAAGTGTTTAAAACAGGGGAGACATCGTCGGACACCTTTGGAGTTGATCCGGAAGCTTAGATAGCGTTTCGGCAAGCAAGCGAAACGTAATCGGTGAGTGAGTATAGTTTTAGAAGTCCTTGAGGGATAAAGAATCAAGGTTTGATGATTTAGGAATGGTTTGAAACACCTTTCTAAGTCCGGAAGTAAGTATTGGCTAGATTGCTCTCCAGAATGTGGTGATTGCCCCTTAAATGCTTTTACATGCTCATGGTTTTAGATTGATAAATTCCTACTGCTTTTATGCAAGAATTCTAGCATGAGATGATGCTTGAAATGATTTCATAAAGTAACATGTTGCATATTGGAGATTTGAGCTTTTATGTTAAAACATAGAAAATGTTATGATTTTGAAATGAGATAAGAATGTTGAGTTTTAATGCATGAAAAACAGTAGGTGAGATGTTGATTTGACATAATATATTGGCATAGATGTTGAGATACTTATCGGATATAATTGATCGATCAATAGGATGAGAGTGCACTATAAACCAAAAATTTGTATGTGCTCTTTGGTTAAGCCAAAGGGAGAGAACCGGTGATGGGCATTCCATCGGGTAGGACTTGGTGAAATACCCAAGCTTTGTGGCGATGAGAGATTCTGCCATGTGAGTACATTGATGTGAGATTCCACCGGAAACTATGTTGCTAGACGAGTGAGTACGATAATGAGAGATGCCACCGGAAGTGTCTAGTGAGATGTCCGCATATCCGAGTAATAAAGAGAAGTGAAATGCCAATATATGTTATGGTTTTTGATTCACATGTACCTTTGATGAAAAGGTTTATGCTCTGAGAAATGCATATGAGGTTTGTTTATGAAATGCTTTAGGGTACAAGCATGAATTTGGCTTTGCCATGAGTTTTGCATTGGTTTAAGTGCATGAGATAGAACGAAGGTACATGTGCTTTCAATGAGAAATTGCTTTGAAAAGTTTCCAAGCTTGAGATAGAATGAGCATGTGGTTTAAAAGCTTTTGAGAAAGTGTTTTCAAGATGTGCATTATTGTGTTGGTTTTCTTTAGAGCATGCCTCACTAAGCATTTGTGCTTACGCTCTCTCTTTTAATAATAATGCAGATAATTGATGTGTTTTCGGGCATCAAGGAAGCTAAGTTCATCCAAGGAAGTCCAAGCTCACGTGTGGTGAAGTTTTCACACACTTTAGTTTTGATATATTGGCAATGGGTAACCAAGTTTTGTATTTGGGAGACATGTTGAACTCCCAAGGTTGTGGCATGTTTGTGTTAGCTTGCTTGAGTTGTAAATTGCCTTAATTGTTGGTTTGAGGTTGGATTGCTCATTTTGGGTTTGTGATAGGAAGCATGCCTCTAGAATAATGAGATTTTGTGTTTGATGCTATGATTGTGCTTGAATGTCCCAAATATGTTCCTTGTATGCATGATAACTTGATGGTATGATTTGGGAGTCTTTGAGGCATGTTTGAGTATGTGTTTGAGTGAAAAACCAGCATTTGCTGTTGTTTCTGGGCAGGGTGTATCGAAACACCCTATGATGTTTCGGAACACGGGCCTGAAATGGCCTTGGCGTTTCGAAACGTAAGGGGCTGTTTCGATACATTTTGGCTACTAGAATGACATGTTTCGAAACTGATCTCGAAACATACCCGCGTACCGAAATGGTCAACACCGTTTCGATACGGCGTTTCGGTACGGTGAGTAGGCGTTTCGAAATGGGTTACCGTTGGACCCAGATTTGAATTGTTTTGAGTCTGCATGTTTTACATTTTAGTCCTAAATGTTGAGATTGCAATTACTTGGGCTTGAGATGCCTTTTCAAGATGAAATTTGGCAAAGAAGCATGTAACATGAATAATTTCATAATGGTAATCCTAAAATCAATGAATACCCTCCAATTTATAGAAATTACATTTTGGTCACTAATCTTGTATGAAGTGCAATTGAGTCCCTATATGTTATCCGATCGTTGTGCCTTTCTCTATCATGTTTCGTGAGTACTCACTTCGGGTTAACAAGTATCTAGACAAGATTACAAAAAATGAAAAAAAGGGTCGTTAATCAAGGTTGACTTTCGGGTTGACTTTGGTTTTCCCCGTGTAATCTTTGTAGTTCGGGTCATGCGTCTAGGTCGGGCTAAGGGGGTTACACTTTCAACATCAACACAACATGTTTATCAATCTATAGGCATGCTTCCTAAGCAAAATAGCCATTTAAGTACCAAAATGCAAACCAAACCAAATACCAGCAATAAAAGGCCATTTACATGTCATAATAGGCATATAAAACTTGCCACAAACCAGGGAGATTCTAAACACACTCTCCCAAAACGTAAAGGCATCCTCTTATTGACAATTATTACTATTAAGTAAACAAAAATCCATACTTGAGCTATGTGTCTTCTCTTGGATATCAACTTGCTTCCTTGCTGCGCTCAAATGCTAATTCTCTGCATTGTTGTAAAAAGATAAAGTAAGCACAATTTCTTAGTGTGGGATGCTCAAATTTAAACCAACAACAATGCATTTTAAAAACCATTTCTCAAATAGAAATCTCTTTCACATCATGCTCATTTATTATCATGCTTTAAACCACTTTCAAAGCAAATCAACAATTTTTAAACCACGTGTATCATAAGTCTCATGCATTAACCTTAATGCAAATATCAAGTCGAAGCTTCTCATGCTTGTTTCTCATAAAGTATTTCTCAAAATATAATCTCATGTGTAAAAACATTATGCATAACATTTATAAACCAAGATACATGTGAATCTCATATATTGGCATTCAAGTGATCCAGATGGATACACTCCATCAAAAAATACATGGTTTGACTGCTCCCACCATAAATTAACTTGTATATGCGGATACACCTCATTGTGTGGCTGCTCCCACCATAAGAATGACATAACACATGGTGTGGTTGTTCCCACCAAAGTGTTCACAAGGTGTGGCTGCTCCCACCTTAATGCTCGTAAAGTGTGGTTGCTCCCTCTTTATGGCTCACATGATGCATATGTACTCATCATGTTTTTTTCTCACGTACGTACGTGCAAATTTTTCTTATATTTTATAGTGCACTCTCATCATATTGGTTCTTCAATTATATCTGTTTATAATAAGCATCATCACTTGCTAATATACTTCTTAAAACAATGTTACCCTACTGTTTTAAATGCATAAACACAAACCATATATCATCCCATTTTTGTAACGCCTCGATTTTGGGCCTAGATGTTTTAGAGTTTGAATCAAACCGGTCGAGAACGGTTCGAATCTTTTAAGGGTGATTTAGGGAACACCTAGTTCGGGATGCTTTAAAATTATGGAAAATATACAAAAATCCTCATTTATTATATGAATGATTATGGTGGAAACAAATTTACAAAATAAGGATTGGAAATACTACATTTCGGTGTAGTGACCAAATCGTAGTTTTTGCAAAAGTGGAATAGTGATAGTTTTGTAAAGGATTGAAACTTTGAATCTTTAAGGAGCTAATTTTACCAAAATGTTTTTAATCATATTTCTCTTTATTTTGGGTATTTTTATTAATGTTTTAATTAAGGGAAATAAAGATTATTGAAAAGAAAAACTATATTTGACTTTTCATAACTACCTTACGTTAGTTTTCTCTCATTTCATTTTCTCTCAATTTCTTTTCAGCCAAACACATTTCCTCCATCAATTAGCCTCTTATTTTCATTCCTTTTGATGAGATTTCAATATCCTTTTGATTCCTAATCTTTTCCTCATCAAATCCTCTTCTTTTTACTTTGGATTTTCAAGAAAACTTGCCCAAATCAAGGAGAAATCAACCATTAGAGGTAAGCTTTGTCCTTCTCCTCTAATGATCAATTCATTACTGAAATTCCCAAGTTATCAATCCTTTGTTAATTATTTTTGAGTTACTTTAATGTTAGAAACATGTAATTGTGTTAAAACTCAAGATTCTTGGAGAGATTTTGATGATTTTCGTGGTTATTAGTTAGGCTCTGTTTTGAGGTTTTCTTCTAATATATTTTGGATGGTAATTGCGGATATAAATAAGATTTTATCAAACAAATCCCGAATAGGTTTGGATTCCTAAGTTTTGCATGCTAGAATGGTGGATTTTGGGGTGGTTTTGGTGTTCTGTTATAGCTAGAGGTATAAGGAAAAGTTTATGGTGATTTTTGGTGTTGATTGATGTTTAGAAATTATTAGAAGTGATAGATCTTGGCTAGGTTTTGTTTTGGGAGATTTTGGAGATGATTTCGGTTGTTTTTGGTGGCCGAAATGAGGTTCTTGTGTAGAGCAGCGAGTTTAGATGTGTGGCTGATGATTTCAATGCATGATGATGCATTAATCATCTACTCTTATGTGTTACGAACAGAGGAGACATCTTCGGACGTCTTTGGTGTTGATTCGGGAGTGCCGGGAGCTTAGATAGCGTTTCAGCGAGCAAGCGAAATATAATCGGTGAGTGCAAATGGTTTTAGAAGTCCTTGAGGGCAAAGAAACAAGGTTTGGGGATTTAGGATTGGTTTGAAACACCATCATATGTCCGGAAGTAAGTATGCCTAGATTTGCTCTCAATTATATGGTTGATGCCCCAAAACTGTTTTTACATGCTCTTACTTTGAGATACACAAATTCCTACTGTTTTTATGCATGATTTGAAGCATGAGTTGATGCTTGAAGAGATTTCATGGGATAGCATGTTGCATTGATGAGTTTTGAGATTTTGATTTAATGCAAGCATGTGTTTTGATTTTGAAATGAGATGAGAAAGATTTGAGAAATGTTGCATGAAAAATAGTAGGTGAGATGATGTTTTGACATAATATATTGGCATAGAAGATGAGATACTTACCGGATATAATTGATCAATCAATAGGATGAGAGTGCACTATAAACTAAAAATTTGTACATGCTCTTTGGATTAAATCCAAAGGGGAGACCGATGATGGGCATTCCGTCGGGTAGGACATGGTTAAACACCCAAGCTTTTTGGCGATGAGAGATACCGTAATGAGAAACTGATGATGGGCATTCCATCGGGTAGGACTTGGTGAAATACCCAAGCTTTCCGGTGATGAGAGATTCCACCGGGGTCGGACTTGACTTGGGTCAAGCTAATCCACATATCCGAGTAATGATGAAATGTGAAAAGCCAATATAAAATATGGAAATGTATTTTGATTCACATGTACTAAATGAAGAGATGTTTTATGCTATAAGAAATGCATATGAGATTATGATATGAAATTCTTTTGTTTTCATTTATCATGAGTATGGCTTTGCCATGAGATTTGCATTGGTTAAAATTCATGAGATAGAATAGAGGTACATGTGGTTTCAAATGAAGAATTGCTTTGAAATGGTTTTCAAACATGAGATAGAATGAGCATGTTGTTGAAAATGGCTTTTGAGTAAGTGTTTTGAATAATGCATTATTGTGTTGGTTTTCTTTAGAGCATGCCTCACTAAGAAAACATGCTTACGCTCTCTTTTACCAATAATGCAGATAATTGAGGTGTTTTGGGCAGCAAGAAGGTTAAGAGCATCCAAGGAAGTGCAGAGCTCATGTATGGTGATGTTTTACATACTTTAGTTTTGATATTTGGCAATGGGGCTCCAAGGTTGTATTTGGGAGATGTGTTTTGAACTCCCTAAGTTTGTGGCATGTTTGTGTTGGCTTTTGAAGGTTGCAATTGGTCTTTTATGGTTTGCTTGAGGATTGAAGTTTATATTTGGTTTTGTGACTAGGAAGCATGCCTTTAGTTTGATTGTTCATGTGTTTGATGTCATGCTTTAACTTAAGCTTCTCAAATATGTTCTCTAATGTTTAATCTAATTGCTGGTATGTTATGGAATGTATTGGAGCATGTTTGATAGTGTTAAGATGTGAAAACCAGCAATTAATGTTGTTGCAAGGCTGGGTGTATCGAAACACCCTTATCTGTTTCGAAACAGGGGCCCGAAATGGCCATAGTTTTTCGGAATGGATGAAGGTGTTTCAGAACACTTTGGCTACTGGAGAGGGTTGTTCCGATACTGGTCTCGGAACACACCCGAGTTCCGAAACAGTCAACCCCATTTCGATACGGGCATTTCGGTACGAAGGTCAGTGTTCCGGAACGGTTGACCGTCTGTCTGGGCATTTGAATTGTTTCAGGTTTTCAAGTTTTACAATTTAGTCTTGAATGTTGTGCTTGCAATTTCTTGAGCTTATAATGTCTTTTTAAGCTGAAATTTGGCAGAGAGGCATGTAATTCGACTAATTACATATTGGTAAACTTAATTTCTGAAAAGTCTTTATATTTTCCAAAATTTAAATTTTGGTCCCTAAATGTGTAATTCATGCAATTGAGTCCTTAAATGATTTCCGATCGCTGTACTTTCCTCTCCTATGTTTCCTGAGTAATCATATAGGCTTATTGTGCATCTAGAAAACATAAAAAGAAAAAAAATGGTCGTTAATCAAGGTTGACTTTCGGGTTGACTTTGATTTTCCCTATGTAATCTTCAATGTTCGGGTCAATCGTCTAAGTCGGGCTAAGGGGGTTACATTTGTTGGTATCAGAGCCAAGTTAACGGATAATTGGGGCTTGGTAAGTGGTGATTGTATGTAGTCATGAATGTTTGTGATTTTGCGATGAAAGCATGATATGTAGTTATTGATGTATGGTTCTGTTGAGATGGAATTGTGATGCTATGCTGTGTTTGGGGTATAGTTGGGGATCCCATTGCCATATTCATTACTAATGAGAAGAATTGTTTTAAAAAATAAGCTTGAGTACTTGGATTACTTACCTTATTATGCCTAATTGGATTTATTGTACTTTGTCAGTTGCATTGTTTTATTATGGGGCCACGTAGAGAGCTTAGAATCAATACCCGTTCCATGGCTGAGAACGAGAGTGTGGAGAATGCTGAGGATCTACCTCCTCCTCCCCCTGGTGGACCACCTGGTGGTGGTGGAGCTGGGGTTGGTGCTGCTAGAGTTGGTGTTGGGGTTGCTGGACCTGAGGGAGTTCAGGGGCAAGCTGCTCCTAATATGTTTGTTTTGATACAAGCTATTGTTGGGGCTTTCCAGGCAGCAGTAGCTGGAGGTCATGGAGCTGCACCTCAGGATGGTGTCAATGTGAGATTGTCGTTAGAGCGTCTCCACAATCTCGGAGGGACTGAGTTGAGAGGGTTGGCCTCGGAAGGTTTCGGGTCTTGGTTGGAAAGCACCAAGAGGATACTTGGACAGTTGAACTGCAACAATGTTCAGAAGCTGGGTTGCATTGTGTCACTGTTGCATGGTGATGCATATACATGGCGAACGACCACAATTGCAGGAATGGAAGATGATGATGTGAGTTGGAAATTCTTCTTGAATGCGTTCAAGCAAAAAATTTTGGGAGTTTTCTACCTCAATGAGAAGAAGACGGAATTCATGTCCCTTGTGCAAGGGAGCATGACGGTAACAGAATATGAGGTGCAATTTGTACGCCTAAGCCAATATGCACCTGAGCTGATTCCTAGCGAGCGAGAAAGATGTGAATGATTCTGGTACGGGCTGGCGGCGGATGTGAAAACCTATATGCTCGCAGCTGATTATACTGATTTCGATGTCTTGGTCACTCGAGCCAAGGATATTGAGCTGAACCTTGGTTTGGCGAGTCGAGCAGGTAGATCTAGCTCAGGGAAGCGAGCTGCAGAGCGTGATCTTGGTAGATATTGCTATAAGAGGCATAAGGATAGGAGACAACATGGTGATACTAGACGCGTGGGTGGTAACCTTGGAAGAGGTCAGCAAGGACCGAATGCTTTCTTGAGAACTCCTGAGTGTAACCGGTGTGGTAGGAGACATGCTGGTGAGTGCTGGGGTAATCTTGGTACGTGTTAGAATTGTGGTAACTGAGGCATATGAAGAAAGATTGTCCTCATCCGTTGCGAGAAGGTCAGGCTCCGGTTAAAGCAGCTGAGCCACAGAGAGGTCGTGAGCGCGGTCGTGGTAATTTCCAACGAAGAGATGAGGGTGGAAGGAATCTGGCACATGTGGTGGTTGTTCAACCTGAGGGTGGTAGTCAGGATCGAGTGTACACTCATCGAGAGGGGAGGAATGACACGGACGTGATCGCAGGTACCTTTACTTTGCTATCCTTGTCATTACTTTCTTTGATTGGTTCTAGATCTATACACTCGTACATATTGCGTGAACATGCTCAAATGCTCAGTTTGCCTATTGAGTCTTTGGATGTGGGTATGCGACTGGCTAGTTCCTTTTGTGAGACGGTTGTAACAAAGAGGTTGTATAGGAGATGCCCTTTATTGGTACAAGATCATGTGCTTCTTGTCGATCTTATGGAATTGTCATTCTATGGTTTTGACGTAATTCTTGGCATTGATTGGCTTGTTGAGCATAGAGCCGCTGTGGATTTTGAAAACAAGCGAGTTTCACTAAAACTTGCGGATGATTATGAGGTTGTGGTGGTGGGAGAAAATGTGAAGTTTCTATTTAATGTGGTGTCTACGCTTGAAGCAAGCCGGATGTTGCGCCAAGGATGTGAGGCTTATCTAGCCTTTGTTATGAATCCTAGTACAAAAGAGGTTCGCGTACAGGATATAAATACTTGGTTTGTCGCCTAGTCAAGAAGTTGAATTTGGAATTGAGCTGTACGAGAACACAACTCTGGTGTCAATTGGTCCTTATCGCATGGCACCCAAAGAGTTGAAGGAGTTGAAGACGCAACTTCAAGAGTTGCTTGACCGAGGCTTTATTCGGCCTAGTGTGTCACCTTGGGGTGCACCGGTCTTGTTTGTTAAAAAGAAAGATGGCACGATGAGGATGTGCATTATTTATCATCAGCTGAATAAGTTGACCATAAAAAACAAGTATCCTTTGCTGAGGATAGATGATCTCTTAGATCGGTTTCAAGGAGCGGCTGTGTTTTCAAAGATAGATTTGAGGTCAGGATACTATCAGTTAAAGGTGAAAGATGTGGACGTGCCAAAAACAGCCTTTCAAACGAGGTATGTGCATTATAAGTTTCTAGTGATGCCTTTTGGATTGACGAATGCTCGTACTACTTTCATGGACATGATGAATAGGGTGTTCCATGAATTTTTGGACAAGTTCGTTGTGGTGTTCATCGATGATATCCTTGTGTACTCTCCTATTGAGGAGGAGCATGAAGGTCATTTGAAGATCGTTTTGCAAGCGCTATTGGAAAATCAACTTTATGCTAAGCTAAGAAAATGTGAGTTTTGGCTAAAGGAAAATGTTTTCCTTGGTCATGTGGTGTCGGCTGAAGGGATTCGAGTTTATCCTCAGAAGATTGAGGTGGTGATGAATTGGAAGCCTCCTAGATTTGTCCATGAGGTTCGTAGTTTCCTTGGGTTGGCAGGTTACTACCGGAGGTTTGTGGGTGGATTTTCTAAGATTGCTGCCCCTTTGAGGATGTTGTTGCAAAAGGATGTCAAGTATGAGTGGACGGAAGCTAGATATCAAGCTTTTGAGAAGCTAAAAGAAGCTTTGACGCAAGATCCTATCTTGGTTCAACCTGAATTAGTGAAAGAGTTTGTGGTGTATAGTGACACATCCTATGTTGGGTTGGGGTGTTTGTTAATGCAAGAGGGTAAGGTAGTGGCTTATGCATCACGACAGTTGAAAGTGCATGAGCGCAATCATCGTACGCATGACATTGAGCTAGCAACAGTGGTTTTTGCTTTAAAGATCTAGAGACATTATCTCTATGGTGAGAAGTGTACTGTGTATACGGATCATAAGAGTTTGAAGTATCTGATGTTTCAGAAGGAGTTGAATATTAGGCAACGACATTGGGTGGAGTTGATTAAGGATTACGATATAACGATCGAGTATCATCCGAGGAAGGCCAATGTTGTGGCCGATGCTTTGAGCAGGAAGGTGGTAGTGGAATTAAGAGCGATGTTTGCTAGCTTGATCATATCAGGGGATGGTTGTCTTCTTTTTGAGTTGCAAGTGAAACCATCTCTAGTTCAGTTGATAAAGGATAAACAGTGGTTGGATGATTCTTTGGTGCCACATGTTCAGGATATTGCAGAGGGTAGGCCATCGGATTTCTGTTTCAATGATGATGGTATTTTATGTTTTTGGATTCGGATAGTGGTGTCGAACTATTTTGAGTTGAGGCGCACTGTTCTGACTAAAGCTTATAGTAGTCCTTTTGCTATGCACCCTGGTAGTACAAAGATGTATCGTGGTTTGAAGGATGAGTACTATTGGGTGGGTTTGTAGAAATATGTCGCTGAGTATATCAGTAAATGCATGGTTTCTCAGTGAGTCAAGGTTGAACATCAATTTCCTTCAGGATTGTTGCAGCCGTTAATGATTCCTGAATTAAAGTAGGAGAGGATCACCATGGACTTTGTGTCTTGTTTGCCTTTATCGCCGTCAAAGAAGAATTCTGTTTGGGTGAATGTGGATCGCCTTACGAAGTGTGCACATTTCTTACCTGTGCATACTACGTACACCTTGGATAAGCTTGCGGGGTTTTACATTGATGAGATTGTACAGTTGCATGGAATGCCAAAATCTATAGTATCGGATAGAGATCCGAGGTTCACTGCAAGGTTTTAGGAGTGTTTAGATCAGGCTTTAAGTGCGCGGCTGAATTTCAGTACTTCTTATCATTCGCAGACAGATGGACAGTCTGAGCGTGTTATTCATGTGCTTGAGGATATGTTGAGGTGATGTGTTATTGAATTTCAAGGCTCTTGGAAAAAGCACATGCCTTTGGTGGATTTTTCTTATAATAACAGTTACCAGGAAAGTGTTCAAATGGCACCTTATGAAGCTTTATACGAGAGGAAGTGCATAACTCCTCTTTGTTGGGCTGAAACGGGACAAAAGTTGGTCTCGATGCCAGTTTTGTTAAAAGGAACCACCGAGAAGGTGAAGCTCATATGTGAGCGGTTGAAGCCAGCCTCGGATCGGCAAAAGTCTTACGCGGATTTGAAGCGTAAGGAGATAGAATTTACTGTGGGAGATCGTGTGTTTTTGAAAGTTTCACCTTGGAAGAAGATGATGAGGTTTGGCCGGAAGGGCAAGTTGAGCCCAAGGTATATTGGACCATACGACGTGATAGAACGTGTGGGTCATGTTGCCTACAAGCTGAGGCTACCTCAAGAATTAGAAAAGATACATAATGTGTTTCATGTATCCATGCTTCAGAGATATAGATTGGATTCGTCGCATGTTATGCTTGTGGAAGAGATTGAGTTGAATCTGAACTTGACGTATGATGAGGAACCTGTTGAGATTCTAGATTCGGATAGTAAGGCTCTCCGAGGTAAGACCATCGAGCTAGTTAAAGTCTTGTGGAGACATCATGGTGTAGAGGAAGCCACGTGGGAAAGGAAGGAAGACATGAAGAACCAATTTCCTTACCTTTTTCCTCCAGGTAAATTTCGAGGACGAAATTTCTTAAAAGGGGGAGAGTTGTAACGCCCTGATTTTGGGCCTAGATGTTTTAGAGTTTGAATCTGACCGGTCGAGAACGGTTCGAATCTTTTAAGGGTGATTTAGGGAACACCTAGTTCGAGATGCTTTAAAATTATGGAAAAATATCTAAAAATCCTCATTTATTATATGGATGATTATGGTGAAAACAATTTTACAAAATAAGGTTTTGAAATACTACATTTCGGTGTAGTGACCAAATCGCAATTTTTGCAAAAGTGGAATAGTGATTGTTTTGTAAAGGATTGAAACTTTGAATCTTTAAGGATCTAATTTTACGAAAATGTTTTTAATCAGATTTCTCTTTATTTTGGGAGTTTTTATTAATGTTTTAATTAAGGGAAATAAAGATTATTAAAAAGAAAAATTATCTTTGACTTTTCATAACTACCTTACGTTGGTTTTCTCTCATTTCATTTTCTCTCAATTTCTTTTCAGCCAAACAAATTTCCTCCATCAATTAGCCTCCGATTTTCATTCCTTTTGTTTTTCATTTCCGAATCTTTTCCTCATCAAATTCTTTTGTTTTCACTTTGGATTTTCAAGAAAACTTGCCCAAATCAAGGAGAAATCAGCCATTTGAGGTAAGCTTCGTCCTTCTCCTCCAATGATCAGTTCTTTACTAAAATTCCCAAGTTAACAATCCTTTGTTAATGATTTTTGAGTTGTTCTAATGTTAGAAACATGAAATTGTGTTAAAACTAAAGATTCTTGGAGAGATTTTGATGATTTTCGTGGTTATTGGTTAGGCTTTGTCTTGAGATTATTTTCTAATGTATTTTGGATGGTAATTGATGATATAAATGATATTTTATCAAACAAATCCCGAATAGGTTTGGATTCCTAAGTTTTGCATGCTAGAATGGTGTTTTTGGGGTGGTTTTGGTGTTCTGTTATAGCTGGAGGTTTAAGGACGAGTTCATGGTGATTTTTGGTGTTGATTGGTGTTTAGAAATGATTAGATGTGATAGATCTTGGCTCAGCTTTGTTTTCGGAGAGTTTGGAGATTATTTCGGTTGTTTTTGGTGGCCGAAATGAGGCTCTTGAGTAGAGCAGCGGGTTTAGATGTGTGGCTGATGATTTCAATGCATAATGATGCATTAATCCTCTACTCTTATGTGTTACAAACAGGGGAGACATCTTCGGACGCCTTTGGTGTTGATCTGGGAGTACCGGGAGCTTAGATAGCGTTTCGGCGAGCAAGCGAAACGTAATCGGTGAGTGCGAATGGTTTTATAAGTCCTTGAGGGACAAAGAAACAAGGTTTGGGGATTTAGGATTTGTTTGAAACACCATCCTAAGTCCGGAAGTAAGTATGGCTAGATTTGCTCTCAATTATGTGGTTGTTGCCCCAAAAATGTTTTTACATGCTCTTGCTTTGAGATTGACAAATTCCTATTGTTGTTATGCGTGATTTGTAGCATGAGTTTATGCTTGAAGAGATTTCATGGGATAGCATGTTGCATTGATGAGTTTTGAGATTTTGATTTAATGCAAGCCCTTGTTTTGATTTTGACAAAATCTCATCATTTGGTACATGAGAGATACCGCCATGAGAAATCGATGATGGGCATTCCATCAGGTCGGACTTGGTGGCATACCCAAGCTTTCCGATGATGAGAGATTCCACCGAGGTAGGACTTGACCTTGGGTCATGCTAATCCGCATATCCGAGTAATGATGAAATGTGAAATGCCAACATAAAATATGGAAATGTATTTTGATTCACATGTACCAAATGATGAGATTTTTTATGGTACGAGAAATGCATGAGATTATGATATGAAATGCTTTTGTTTTCATTTATCATGAGTATGGATTTGCCATGATATTTTCATTGGTTAAAATGCATGATATAGAATAGAGGTACATGTGGTTTCAAATTAAGAATTGCTTTTAAATGGTTTTCAAGCATGAGATAGAATGAGCATGTTGTTGAAAATGGCTTTTGAGCAAGTGTTTTGAATAATGCATTATTGTGTTGGTTTTCTTTAGATCGTGACTCACTAAGCAAACATGCTTACGCTCTCTTTTACCAATAATGCAGATAATTGAGGTGTTTTGGGCAGCAAGAAGGTTAAGAACATCCAAGGAAGTGCAAAGTTCATGTATGGTGATATTTTACATACTTTAGTTTTGATATTTGGCAATGGGGCTCCAAGGTTGTATTTGGAAAATGTGTTTTGAACTCCCTAAGTTTGTGGCATGTTTGTGTTGGCTTTTGAAGGTTGTAATTGGTCTTTTATGGTTTGCTTGAGGATTAAAGTTTATATTTTGTTTTGTGACTAGGAAGTATGCCTTTAGTTTGAGTGTTAATGTGTTTGATGCCATGCTTTAGCTTAAGCTTCTCAAACATGTTCTCTAATGTTTAATCTAATTGCTGGTATGTTAGGGAATGTATTTGAGCATGTTTGATAGTGTTAAGATGTGAAAAAGCAGCAATTAATGTTGTTGCAGGGCAGGGTGTATCGAAACACCCTTATCTGTTTCGAAACAGGGCTCCAAAAATGGCCATAGTGTTTCGGAACGGATGAATGTGTTTCGGAACACTTTGGCTACTGAAGAGGGCTGTTCCGATACTGGTCTCGGAACGCACCCGATTTTTGAAATGGTCAATACCGTTTCAATACGCGCGTTTTGGTACCAAGATCAGCGTTCCGGAACGGTTGACAGTTGGTCTCTGCATTTGAATTGTTTCAGGTTTTCAAGTTTTACAATTTAGTCTGAATGTTGTGCTTGCAAATGCTTGAGTTTGGAATGTTCTTTTAAGTTGAAATTTGGCAGAGAGACATGTAATTCGACTAATTACATATTGGTAAACTTAAAATCTGCAAAGTTCTTATATTTTTAAAAATTTACATTTTGGTCCCTAAAAGTGTAATTCATGCAATTGAGTCCTTAAATGATTTCTGATCGCTGTGCTTTTCTCTCCTATGTTTCCTGAGTAATCACATTGGCTTAATGTGCATCTAGAAAAGATAAAAAGAAAAAAAGGTCGTTAATCAAGGTTGACTTTTGGGTTGACTTTGGTTTTCCCCGTGTAATCTTCGATGTTTGGGTCAATCGTTTAGGACGGGCTAAGGGGGTTACAATTTTAAAGCATACTCATTGCATAGCATTTTCTCAACATGAGACAGTCTTTTTAAAAGCATAAATCAACAACATGGGATCCCTTGAATCATTTCACAATTCATAAAAAACATGCACAACAGTTGGTAACAAATCTTTCATCAAAATATGCGCATGATAATCCAAAACAATGGGAAAAGCCAAGAATCGAGAGTGAAACCAATTATACTTACTTTCGAGCTTAGATTAGCATTTCAAACTTAATCTAAACCCCCAAACCTTTCTTTCAAACCTTTGAAAAGCTTTAAAACTAGTTCCACTCACAAATAACGCCTCGCTTGCCTTGCCGAAACGAAATCAAGCCTTCGGATCAACTGAAACTTCACCTAAACTACCGAATCAACATCCCCTACTTCTAACCAAATAAAAACAAAGGATATATTCATAACCATGCATCAAATTCCCCAGCAACACGAAACTACATTATCCTCCATCAATAACCAAGCTTTCGCCCACCAAAAACTACTAAAAACACCGCCGAAACCTTTCTAACTAGTCTTCAGCTATTACCCAGCGAGATTAACATCAAAGCGACATCAATTTACATCTAAAAACACCTTCTCAATACCAAAAACCACCAGCAACCAATCAACCATATAATCAGACCAAAAACTCAAAGATTTCAACCTAAAAATCAACCAACTCACACAGTTTCGAGTTTCCTATGTTTAAATCACTTAATCAACATTTCAATACATCATAATCATTATATAATCGCATTATGAACCCAGCAAAACAGATTTGAAACAAAGATCTCTTGATTTAATCAATTAAACTTCCATTAAACATCACCTAAACCAATTTTCCATAATTGTAACATCAAAACCCATTCGAAAACATTCATAAAAGATTAAGAACTGGAGAATTTCAATAAAGAACCTTACTTTAGAGGAAAAGAATGAAAACTTACCTCTAATGATGACTTTTCCCTTCAAATGTAAAGATTTACATGAGAAAACAAAGATAAAACCATATGATTTTGATAAGAAAACATTAGGAAATTATTTAGTGTTAAAAAGATAAATCAAATCAAGTATTTGCCTCAAATCTTTGAAGAATAAACTAATGTTTGGCTAGAGAGAATTTGAGAGAAAATGATTGTGAGAAAAGGTAGTTACGTGAAATATGTTTTAAGAGACAAATGTCAATTTAATTCCCTCCACCTTGCTTATTTATTAAAACCACTTTAAAATTGACGAATTTAAAGGGACAAAGTCTGAATTAGACTTTGGATCAATAGTTTCTTAAAGATTCAAAGTCCCGATCTTTTACAAATTAGTCACTAAAAACTATTTTATGATCTTTGCATTTTGGTCACGAATTTCCAAAATGTCAAACCTCCAAAATCAATTTTCCAAAATTCGTCCCACCAAAATTATATATATATATATATATATAATGATTTTAAAACATTTTCCCATATTTTACCAACCCCAAAAACCCTTTAAAATAATTAAATCTTAAACTAGTCTAAATTGTTTAAACTGGTTCCCCCGAACCATCTAGCATAAACCCGGTTAACTCATAGGCCTAAAATCGGGGTGTTACAACTCTCCCCCACTTAAGAAATTTAGTCCTCGAAATTTACCTGGTGGAAAAAGATAAGGCAATTGCTTCTTCATGTCATCCTTCCTTTCCCATGTAGCTTCCTCGACACCTCAATGTCGCCACAACACTTTGACCAACTCTATGATCTTACCACGAAGAATTGTACTATCCAAATCCAATATTTGAACTGGTTCCTCATCATAAGTCAAATATGGATTCAACTCAACTTCCTCATTGGACATAACATGCGACAGATCCAATTTATACCTTCGAAGCATGGATACATGGAAAATATCATGTATCTTCTGTAACTCAAGCAGCAACCTCAACCTGTAAGCCACCGGTCCAACGCGCTCAAGTACTTCATATGGTCCTATAAATATTGGACTCAATTTGTCCTTCTTACCAAACCTCATCACCATTTTCCAAGGTGAAACTTTAAAAATCACCTTATCACCAACTTCTTCTTCAATCTCTTTACGCTTAAAATCCGCGTAAGACTTTTGTCGTTCCGAAGCCTCTTTCAAACGATCACTAATGAGCCTTACTTTTTTTGTCGTTCCCTTAAGTAAAGCTGGCAAGGAAACAAATTTTTCCCCCGCTTAAGCCCAACAAAGAGCAGTTCTACAGTTCCTACCATACAAAGCTTCATATAGATCCATTTGTATACTCGCTTGATAGCTATTATTATAAGCAAACTCCACCAAAGGCAATTGTTTCTCCCAAGAACCTTGGAAATCTATAACACAACACCGCAACATATCCTCAAGCACTTGGATAACTTGCTATGACTGACCATTCATCTATGGATGATACAAAGTACTAAAATTGAGTCGTGTACCCAAAGATCCATGCAAACACTCCAAAAACCTCGCTGTAAACCATGGATATCTATCCAAAACTATGGATTTAGGTACATTGTGCAACCTCAAAACTTCTGTAATATATAACATCGCAAACTTATCCAACTTATACGTAGTATGCACAGCTATGAAATGCGCACACTTCGTAAAACAATCCACAATCACCCAAATAGAGTTCTTATTTGAAGGGGTTAAAGGAAAACCTGACACGAAATCCACCATAATCCTCTACCATTTCCATTATGGTATTTTCAAATGTTGAAACATCCCGGAAGGAAACTGATGCTCAGCTTTCACGCGCTGATAAACCATACACTTACTCACTAAATCGACAATATCCTTCTTCAACCTTACCCAATAGTACTCATCCTTCAACCCATGTTACATCTTATTACTACCAGGATGCATAGCAAAAGAAGTACTATGCGCCTGAGACACAATAGTGTGCCTCAACTCAACATCATCCGAAACAACTATTCGTGTAACACCCCAATTTTGGGCTTATGAGTTAGTCGGGTTCAGCTAAGCGGTTCGAGTGATCGGTTAGAGTAGGTTAGGCTAGTTTTGGGAATAATTTGAAATAAATAGTTATTGAGGGAGATAAAATATAGGAAAATATTTTAAAATATTAAAAAATGTTTTTAAGGTTTTGGAGAGTTCAATTTGATAAAATTGGGTTGATTAAAGTGGAATTTTGAAAACGGTGACTAAATCATAAAAATTGCAAAATATGTTTTAATTACTAAATTGAAAAGAGTCAGAGCTTAGAATCTTTAGGGGGTTATTACACCAAGGTGTTATCAGCCTTTTCCCTTGTTCTGGTATCTTTAAAAGATTTTATAAATTGATTTATCAAATGGATTTTGATAAAAGGGATTTTAAAAGGCTAAAACATTTTCTTACGTAACTACTTTTCTCTTAACTTTTTCTCTCAACTTTCTTATCAGCCAAACTATTTTCTCATGAATAAAATCTTAAGAGATTTATCTCTTTTCACCCACTATTGATTTCTAAAAAGTTCTATTGGATTTCTACATCAACTAGCTATGGATTTCTTGGAGGTTTTCATCTAAATCATTCCAATCAATGGAAAAAGCTTGTGTTATAGGTGATCTTTTCTTTTCTCTCCTCTAATCAGGGTTCTTTAATGAAATTCCCAAGCCTTTGACTCTTTAATTGTGTTTATTAATAAGGTTTTATAATCTATTTGATGAAAATGGTTAGATCATGTTTTGAAAGATTATTTCTCAAGATTTTTGTAATGTTACTATTTTGGTTAATTAGAGATTGGTTTTAATCGTGTTTTGGATGTTAAATGATGTTGAAATAAAGAATTTATCATAGTAATCTTGAAATGAGTTGGATTTCTAGTGTTCAAGTTGCTAGATTTGGGTTTTGTGGTGATAATATGGTTTTGATGTTTCTGGAGATATAAGGATGCTATTAGGTTGTTTTTGGATGTTAATTGATGATTAAAATGGATGGAAGTGTTAGGTTTTGGCTGGGTTGAGTTTGTAGAGTAATCGAATGTGTTTTCAGTTGTTTCGGATAGGTGCTGTAATATTTTTGGGCAGAGCACCGTGGGGGTTTTGGTTTCTGGTGAATTTAATGTATTGGGATGCATTAATCCTCTGTTCTTGTGTGGTATAAATAAGGGAGAATATATTGGAAGCAATCGGTGAAGTTTCAGGAGCTTCGGAAGCTTGATTATGCTTCGGCAAAGGGAGCGAGGCGTTGTCGATGAGTGGAATTGGTTTTTAAAGCCTTTTCAAAGACTTGAAAGCAATGTTTGGGGGTTTAGATTGAGTTTGAAACACTAATCTAAGCCTAGAAGTAAGTTTGAGATATTTCGCTCTCGTTTTTCGGTTTTTATCCCATTGATTTATATGATCATGCTCATGTTTTGATGATAGAATTAAACCTATCATTTTATGCATGTTTTGAGAAATGATTTGATAGCTTATATGATCCCATGAGATAGAATTATGCTTTCAAAGAGATAGAAATTGTTGAGAAAGTAACGCCCCGGTTTTGGGGTTGGTAGTTTTGGGCGTTGACCGGTTTGGTCAAAGTGCTGTTCGAATCTAAAGAGGTGAAATTAGGAAAGCCTAGTTCGGGTTGCATTAAAAATATGGAAAAATGTTCTAAAATCATCTTTTAATATATATAAGTGAACTGTGAAATCAATTTTACAAAATGAGTTTCGGAAGGGTGACATTTTGGCTAGTGACCAAAATGTAATTTTTGAAAGTTGCGTGACTGTTTTAGAAAGGGTTGAAACTTTGAATCTTTAAGGAGCTATTATTCCAAAAAGAGTTTCTCCAGATTTTTCTAAGATATTTTAATGTATAATTCTGATTTTAAAGCTTAAGAAAAGTGGAGGGAAATCATTTTACTATTTTGTAACCAACTTTCCATTTTCTTCCAATTTTCCTTTTCTCTCATTTTCTCTCAACCCAAACACTTTCTCTCCAGAGAATTTCTTCTGATTTTGTCACTCAAATCTATCTTTTCAATTTTCTTTGGATTGCTAATCATTTCAACAACAAAACCTTGCAATTTGCTAATTGGATTTTCAAGCTTTTTGGCTCTAAAGAGGAGAAACTCAAGTTTGGAGGTAAGAACGTCCTTCTCCTCTAAACTATCAGTTCTTTACTGAAATTCCTAAGTTCTCAATCCTTAATTGATTTTTTATTAAAGGCTTTTAAGTTGTTTAATAGATCTTGGCTTAAAATGCAAGATTTGGTGATTTTTGATGAATTTTTGTTGGATTTGTTAAAGCAGTGTTTTAAGATGTTAAAATGATGATTAATGAATGATAATTTGATGAGGAATTGAGTTTTGATTAATGCAATCCCGGATAGGTTGAATTTCCTAAGTTTAACTTATGATTCTAGGTTGTTTTTGGTGTGATCTTGTGGATCTGATGTTGCTGGAGGTATAAGGATGTTGTTAGACTCTTTTTAGATGTTAAATGATGTTAAAGGATGTTTGGTTTTGATGTTTTATGGCTGGGCTTTGTTGAGAAGTGGTTTGGAGGCATTTTCGGTTGTGTTTGGTGGCCGAAAATGGAGTGTGGATGAGAGCAGCGAATTTAGGTGCTTTCATTGAAGCTATTAATGCATGATGATGCATTAATCCTCTGCTTTGATGTGTTTAAAACACGGGAGTCATCTTTGGATCCAAGAGTTGGTGATCCGGAGGCTTGAATTGGTGCTTCGGCAAGAGGCGAAGTGGAATCGGTGAGTGAAATTGGGTTTTCGGCTTTGAAACCAATGTCTTGGGAGCTTAGTTTAAGTCTAAACAACTTTGCTAAGCTCAAGTGTAAGTTTTCGGAAATACTCTCTAGTGGTGGCCATGGTTTGATTTTTGTGCAATGTGGTTTATTGCATGTTTTAAATTCTGTTTTGAAAGCATGATTTAGCATGGTTAATGCTGATTTTGTAAGCCATATGTTGAAGGAAGCTCAAGGTAAGAGTTCCTTGTTTTTGAGCATGGTTAAAATGTGGTTTGATGCTTATAAATGCATGATGAACATGGCTTGTTTTAAATGCTTTAAAACAGTGGATTAAATGATGATAATGATGTATATTGGCAAGTGATGTTTTGAAAAGGTTAAGGTCACTAAGGTGGTTAAAAGTCCTTGAGTGAGCCTTGTGGAATCTAAGAACTTCATGGTGGTTAAAAGTCCATGATGATTCTTGTTAAGGTCACTAAGGTGGTTAAAAGTCCTTGAGTGAGCCTTGTTACTTAAGAACATCAAGGTGGTTAAAAGTCCTTGGATGATTCTTGTTAAGGACACAAAGGTGGTTAAAAGTCCTTGTGTGGTCCTTGCCATGGTGTTTAAAAGTCCATGGGCTAAGGTGTTTAAAAGTCCTTGGGGCCAAGGTGTTTAAAAGTCCTTGGGAAGAGCACAAAGGTGGTTAAAAGTCCTTGTGTGGCTCTTGGAAACTATAAGATCACAATGGTGTTTTAAAGTCCATGTGTGAGTCTTATGTTGAACATGTTTTAAAAGTTGAAACTTATCACTTGTGGCCAATATGACATGTATTGATGTGGAAGCATGAATTGCTTGTTTAAGTTGCTTTGAGCATGAGTAAATGTTGATTTGAAGTATGACTTATAAAGTGTTTTATAAAAGCATTATTGGACGGTTTTAATGAGCATTCCTCACTAAGCTTTTGCTTACGCTCTCTTTCGTTTTCTTAAACCAATAATGCAGATCATTAAGGTACCTAAGGGCAGCAAGGAAGGCAAGCAATCAAGTGGAAGTTGAGCTCAATGTATGGAAGGTTTTCTTAAGTACATTTTAGCTTTTGGTAATTTGGCAATGGGGGACCTATGAGTGTGTTTCGGGAGATGTTTTGAACTCCCTAAGTATGTTAAATGTTGTTGAGATTGCTGGTTTTGTAATTGGCCATTATATGCTTGTTTTGGAAGTTTTATGCTTGTGTGGTTTGCTTGTGTAGGAAGCATGCCATTAGAATTGGGGCTTTTCATTCATGATGCTAATACGTTGAATTGTTGATGCAAGTATGTCTCTTATAAGTTGAATTGCATGCTGTAAAGTTTGGTAGCAGTTGGAGCATGATTGGATGTTTAATTGCATGTTTGAGTATGCATATTGTGGCATTCTGTGCAGGGTGTTTCGAAACAGTGCCTACCGTTTCGGAACGGGTGCCCTAAACCAGCCCAGGCGTCCGAAACGGGAGAGACCATTCCGAAACGGAAAGGCCACTGCCAGCCCGTGTTTCGGTACGCGTTGCGGAACGGCCCCGCGTTTCGAAACGGGCTCTGCCTGTTTCGGAACACGTGACCGTTGGAGGCTGACATTGGTAGTTAAATGTTTTGTATTGTTTGCATTTTAGTCCTGAATCATGTTTGTGCAATTGTATGAGTTTGGAATGTCCGTTAGAGTTGAAATTTGGCAGTGAAGCATGAAACCTGACTAATTTCAAGATGGTAACTCAAATTTGGGTTAAGTCCTCATATTTTACAGAATTTACAATTTGGTCCCTAAAGTTGTAAATTGTTCAATTGGGTCCCTGTTTGATCTCCGATGTTTATGATCTTTGAGTATGTTGTTTGTATGATCACAAATAGGGTTAACATGCATCTAGACAAGATTAAAAAGAAAAAAAAGGGTCGTTAATCAAGGTTGACTTTCGGGTTGACTTTGGTTTTCCCCGTGTGACTTTCTTAATTCGGGTCAACCGTCTAGGCCGGGTTAAGGGGGTTACATTTGGTGGTATCAGAGCTGAGTTCTCGAGTTATTGGGAATGAATGTGTGCATGATTGAAGTATGTATGGTATGTATGCTTGTTGATCGAAAGCATGTTAGTGGCTTGTGTTTTTGATGCAATTGAGTTGTATGCTATGGTGAAGCATGATGTGGGTACCCATTGCCAAATCAAAGCTAATGAAATGATGTTGATTTTGAATGAAATTGAGCTTGAATACTTGGATTGCTTACCTTGCTGGGCCTAATTTGTTTATTTGCATTGTGATTGCATGGTAAAAGTATGGCACCACGTAGAGAGTTGCAAGGTAATGTGCGAGCTACGGCTCCTAATGAGAACGAGAATGAGGAAAACACGGGTAGTGCGGTGTTACCTCCTCCTCCACCTGGTGGTGGTGGTGGTGAGAGAGAAAGAGCTGAAGCTGTAGCTGGTGCTGGAGCTGCTGGACCTGAGGTTGGTCAGGGGCAAGCTATGCCTGATATGTCTATGTTGGTACAAGCTATTGCGGGTGCTTTTCGAGCAGCAGTAGCTGGAGCTCAAGGAGCTGGGCATCAGGGAGATGCTGGAGTTAGACTACCTTTGGAGCGTTTGCGCAGTCTTGGTGGGACTGAGTTCAGGGGTATGTCAGCTGAAGGTTCTGAGGCTTGGTTAGAGAGTACCAAGAGGATTTTGGGACAGATGAGTTGCACGGATGTGCAAAAGCTGGGTTGTGTTGTGTCCTTGCTGCAGGATGATGCATATACGTGGTGGACGACCACTATAGCTGGGATGGCTGAGGCTGACATCACTTGGACATTCTTCCAGAATGTGTTCAAGAGGAGATATCTTGGTGTGAGATATCTTGATGAAAAGAAGCGTGAGTTCATGTCTCTTACCCAAGGGAGCATGACGGTGGCTGAGTATGAAGTGCAGTTTGTGCGACTCAGTCAGTATGCACCTGAGCTGGTACCTGATGAGCGGGCAAGGTGCGAGAGGTTCCGTTATGGTTTAGTGACGGATGTGAAGATGTATGTGCTGGCCACCGAGTATGATGATTTTGATGTATTGGTGGGCCGAGCCAAAGACATTGAGATGAACTTGGGTTTATCTGTTAGAGGTGCTGGAGCAAGTGCTGGTAAGCGAGCTGCTGAGTTTAGTTCCGGTGGTGGACGGAACAAGAGGGGACGTGATCAGAAGTATCAGTCCTCAGCTAAGAGAGGTGGTGGTACACCTGCTAGAGGAGGCAATGCTAGAGCTGATCCGAGTGCTTGCTGGATCTGTGGTTCACGTGGTCACATGAAGCGTGACTGTCCTCGTGCTGTGAGGGAGGTGCAAGCTCCTGTTGCGGCAGCTGGTAATGGGTGCTGGAATTGTTGATATGCGGATCATTTGAGGCGAGATTGTCCTATGTTGGCTGGTGGCCAAGTGCGTGCTCCTGTTGTTGCTGCACCGTAGAGAGGTCGTGGGCGCGGCCGTGGTAATTTCCAGAGAAGGGAGGAAGGTGGCCGAGGGGTGGCCCATGTTGTGGCTATTCAGCCTGAAGGTGGTGGTCAAGCGAGGGTGTATGCTCAGCGGGAAGGGAGGAATGATGCGGATGTGATTGCAGGTACCTTTACTTTGCAATCCTTGTCATTACTTTCCTTGATAGATTCTGGATCTACACATTCATATATTTTGCGTGAGCATGCTGAATTGCTTGGTTTGCCTGTTGAGTCTTTGGATGTTGGTGTTCGTGTCACTAGTTCTTTTGGTGAGACTGTTGTGACTCGAAAGCTTTATAGAAGGTGTCCTTTGGTTGTTCAAGGGCATGTTTTTCATGTTGACCTTATGGAGTTGCCCTTTTATGGTTTTGATGTAATCCTTGGTATGGATTGGCTTGCTGAGCATCATGCTGTTGTGGATTGTGAAAATAAGCGTGTTTCGCTTAAACTTGCGGATGATTATGAAGTTGTTGTGGTTGGTGAGAATGTGAAGTTTCTTGCCAATGTGGTGTCTACCTTGGAGGCGAGTAGGATGCTGAGGCAAGGCTATGAAGCTTATCTAGCGTTTGTGATGAATCCTAGCTCTAAGGAGTTGAAGGTGCAAGATATCAGAGTTGTGAAGGAGTTTCCTGGAGTGTTTCCTGAGGAGTTGCCTGGTCTACCTCTTAATCGCGAGGTGGAGTTTGGAATTGAGCTGTATGAGAATACAACTCCGGTGTCCATTACCCCTTATAGAATGGCACCTAAGGAGCTGAAAGAGCCGAAGACGCAGTTGCAAGAGTTGCTTGATCGTGGTTTCATTCGGCCGAGTGTGTCACCTTGGGGTGCACAGGTCTTGTTTGTGAAGAAAAAGGATGGCACTATGAGGATGTGCATTGATTACCGTCAGTTGAATAAGTTAACTATCAAGAATCGGTATCCTTTGCCGAGGATTGATGATCTCTTTGATCAATTTCGGGGAGCTGCTGTGTTCTCTAAGATTGACTTGAGGTCAGGGTATTATCAGTTGAAGGTGAAGGATGTGGATGTGCCTAAGACAGCTTTCAGGACAAGGTATGGGCATTATGAGTTCCTTGTGATGCCGTTTGGTTTGACAAATGCTCCTGCTGCTTTCATGGACATGATGAATCGTGTGTTTCATGAATACCTGGACAAGTTCGTTGTGGTGTTCATTGATGATATCCTCGTGTACTCGCGTACTGAGGGAGAGCATGAAGAGCATTTGAGGATTGTGCTGCAAGCTTTGTTGGAGAATCAGCTTTATGCTAAGCTGAGCAAGTGTTAGTTTTGGCTTAAGGAGGTGGTGTTCCTTGGGCATGTAGTTTCTGCTGAGGGGATTCGTGTGGATCCTCAGAAGATTGAGGCGGTGATGAACTGGAAGGTTCCTAAGTCTGTTCATGAGGTTCGTAGTTTCCTTGGTTTGGCGGGATACTACCGGAGGTTTGTGGATGGTTTTTCCAAGATTTCTGCTCCTTTGACGAAGTTGTTGCAGAAGGATGTTAAGTATGAGTGGACAGAAGCGAGACAGCAGGCTTTTGAGAAGCTGAAGGCGGCTTTGACGCAAGCTCCTATCTTGGTTCAGCCTGAATCAGGGAAAGAGTTTGTGGTCTACAGTGATGCGTCCTATGTTGGTTTGGGATGTGTGCTGATGCAAGAGGGTAAGGTTGTGGCTTATGCATGACGGAAATTGAAAGTGCATGAGCGCAACTATCCTACGCATGATATTGAGTTGGCTGCGGTGGTCTTTGCTCTGAAGATCTGGAGACATTATCTGTATGGTGAGAAGTGTACTGTGTACACGGATCACAAGAGTTTGAGGTATCTGATGTCTCAGAAGGAGTTGAATATTAGGCAGCGGCGTTGGTTGGAGTTGCTCAAGGATTATGATCTGACGATTGAGTATCATCCTGGAAAGGCTAATGTTGTTGCGGATGCCTTGAGTAGGAAGGTAGCTGTTGAGCTAAGGGCTATGTTTGCTAGCTTGAGTATTTCGCGTGATGGTGGTCTTGTAGCTGAGTTGCAAGTGAAACCATGTATGGTTCAGTTGATCAAGGAAAAGAAGTTGCTGGATGATTCCTTGGTGTCTCATGTTCAGGATATCGCGGAGGGTAGGCCTTCGGATTTCTGCTTTAATGATGATGGTGTGTTGTGTTTTGGGAGTCGAATAGTAGTGCCCAATGATGCTGAGTTGAGGCGTGCTATTCTGAATGAAGGCCATAGTAGTCCTTTTGCTATGCACCCTGGTAGTACTAAGATGTACCGTGATCTTCGTGATGAGTACTATTGGGTGGGTTTGAGAAAGGATGTTGCAGAGTTTGTGAGCAAGTGTATGGTGTGTCAGCGAGTTAAGGCTGAGCATCAGGTTCCTTCAGGATTGTTGCAACCGTTGAGAATCCCTGAATGGAAGTGGGAAAGGGTTACCATGGATTTTGTATCTGGTTTACCTTTGTCTCCATCGAAGAAGAATTCGGTTTGGGTGATTGTGGATCGCCTGACGAAGTGTGCGCATTTCTTGCCTGTGCATACTACGTTTTCTTTGGATAAGCTTGCGGAGCTGTACATTGCTGAGATTGTGCGGCTGCATGGTGTGCCTAAGTCGATTGTGTCGGATAGGGATCCGAGGTTCACATCGCGTTTCTGGCAGTGTTTGCATCAAGCTCTGGGTACAAGGTTGAATTTCAGTACATCCTATCATCCTCAGTCGGATGGTCAGTCTGAGCGAGTTATTCAGATTTTGGAGGATATGTTGAGATGTTGCGTGATTGAGTTCCAAGGTTCTTGGGAGAAGCATCTGCCTTTGGTGGAGTTTGCTTATAACAATAGTTATCAGGCGAGTATACAGATGGCACCTTATGAGGCTTTCTATGGGAGGAAGTGTAGGACCCCTCTTTGTTGGGCTGAAACTGGTCAAAAGTTGGTTTCGATGCCAGCTTTGTTGAAAGGAACCACCGAGAAGGTGAAGCTCATTTGTGAGCGGTTGAAGGCAGCCTCTGATCGGCAAAAGTCTTACGCGGATTTGAAGCGTAAGGAGGTAGAGTATGCGGTGGGTGACCGTGTGTTCTTGAAGGTTTCGCCTTTGAAGAAGGTGATGAGGTTTGGCCGGAAGGGTAAGTTGAGCCCTAGGTACATTGGATCATACGAGGTGGTTGAGCGTGTGGGTCCTGTTGCGTATCGGTTGAGGCTACCTCAAGAGTTGGAGAAGATTCATGATGTGTTTGATGTTTCTATGCTCCGGAGGTATAGATCTGACCCTTCGCATGTGATGCCTGTGGAGGAAGTGGATTTGAATCCGGATTTGACCTATGATGAGGAACCGGTGAAGGTTCTGGATTCGGATAGCAAGGTCCTTCGTGGCAAGACCATTGAATTGGTGAAGGTGCTGTGGAAGCATCGTGGTGTTGAGGAAGCCACGTGGGAGCGGAAGGAAGACATGCTGAAGCAGTTTCCTTATCTCTTTCCTTCAGGTAAATTTCGAGGACGAAATTTCTTAAGGGGGGAGTGTTGTAACGCCCCGGTTTTGGGCTTGGTAGTTTTGGGCGTTGACCGGTTTGGTCAAAGTGCTGTTCGAATCTAAAGAGGTGAAATTAGGAAAGCCTAGTTCGGGTTGCATTAAAAATATGGAAAAATGTTCTAAAATCATCTTTTAATATATATAAGTGAACTGTGAAATCAATTCTTCAAAATGAGTTTTGGAAGGGTGACATTTTGGCTAGTTACCAAAATGTAATTTTTGAAAGTTGCGTGACTGTTTTAGAAAGGGTTGAAACTTTGAATATTTAAGGAGCTATTATTCCAAAAAGAGTTTCTCCAGATTTTTCTAAGATATTTTAATGTATAATTCTGATTTTAAAGCTTAAGAAAAGTGGAGGGAAATCATTTTACTATTTTGTAACCAGCGAATTTCTTCTGATTTTGTCACTCAAATCTATCTTTTCAATTTTCTTTGGATTACTAATCATTTCAACAACAAAACCTTGCAATTTGCTAATTGGATTTTCAAGCTTTTTGGCTCTAAAGAGGAGAAACTCAAGTTTGGAGGTAAGAACGTCCTTCTCCTCTAAACTATCAGTTCTTTACTGAAATTCCTAAGTTCTCAATTCTTAATTGATGTTTTATTAAAGGCTTTTAAGTTGTTTAATGGATCTTGGCTTAAAATGCAAGATTTGGTGATTTTTGATGAATTTTCGTTGGATCTGTTAAAGCAGTGTTTTAAGGTATTAAAATGATGATTAATGAATGATAATTTGATGAGGAATTGAGTTTTGATTAATGCAATCCCGGATAGGTTGAATTTCCTAAGTTTAGCTTATGATTCTAGGTTGTTTTGGTGTGATCTTGTGGATCTGATGTTGCTGGAGGTATAAGGATGTTGTTAGACTCTTTTTAGATGTTAAATGATGTTAAAGGATGTTTGGTTTTGATGTTTTATGGCTGGGCTTTGTTGAGAAGTGGTTTGGAGGCATTTTCGGTTGTGTTTGGTGGCCGAAAATGGAGTGTGGATGAGAGCAGCGAGTTTAGGTGCTTTCATTGAAGCTATTAATGCATGATGATGCATTAATCCTCTGCTTTGATGTGTTTAAAACACGGGAGTCATCTTTGGATCCAAGAGTTGGTGATCCGGAGGCTTGAATTGGTGCTTCGGCAAGAGGCGAAGTGGAATCGGTGAGTGAAATTGGGTTTTCGGCTTTGAAACCAATGTCTTGGGAGCTTAGTTTAAGTCTAAACAACTTTGCTAAGCTCAAGTGTAAGTTTTCGGAAATACTCTCTAGTGGTGGCCATGGTTTGATTTTTGTGCAATGTGGTTTATTGCATGTTTTAAATTCTGTTTTGAAAGCATGATTTAGCATGGTTAATGCTGATTTTGTAAGCCATATGTTGAAGGAAGCTCAAGGTAAGAGTTCCTTGTTTTTGAGCATGGTTAAAATGTGGTTTGATGCTTATAAATGCATGATGAACATGGCTTGTTTTAAATGCTTTAAAACAGTGGATTAAATGATGATAATGATGTATATTGGCAAGTGATGTTTTGAAAAGGTTAAGGTCACTAAGGTGGTTAAAAGTCCTTGAGTGAGCCTTGTGGAATCTAAGAACTTCATGGTGGTTAAAAGTCCATGATGATTCTTGTTAAGGTCACTAAGGTGGTTAAAAGTCCTTGAGTGAGCCTTGTTACTTAAGAACATCAAGGTGGTTAAAAGTCCTTGGTCGATTCTTGTTAAGGACACAAAGGTGGTTAAAAGTCCTTGTGTGGTCCTTGCCATGGTGTTTAAAAGTCCATGGGCCAAGGTGTTTAAAAGTCCTTGGGGCCAAGGTGTTTAAAAGTCCTTGGGAAGAGCACAAAGGTGGTTAAAAGTCCTTGTGTGGCTCTTGCAAACTATAAGATCACAATGGTGTTTTAAAGTCCATGTGTGAGTCTTATGTTGAACATGTTTTAAAAGTTGAAACTTATCACTTGTGGCCAATATGACATGTATTGATGTGGAAGCATGAATTGCTTGTTTAAGTTGCTTTGAGCATGAGTAAATGTTGATTTGAAGTATGACTTATAAAGTGTTTTATAAAAGCATTATTGGACGGTTTTAATGAGCATTCCTCACTAAGCTTTTGCTTACGCTCTCTTTCGTTTTCTTAAACCAATAATGCAGATCATTAAGGTACCTAAGGGCAGCAAGGAAGGCAAGCAATCAAGTGGAAGTTGAGCTCAATGTATGGAAGGTTTTCTTAAGTACATTTTAGCTTTTGGTAATTTGGCAATGGGGGACCTATGAGTGTGTTTCGGGAGATGTTTTGAACTCCCTAAGTATGTTAAATGTTGTTGAGATTGCTGGTTTTGTAATTGGCCATTATATGCTTGTTTTGGAAGTTTTATGCTTGTGTGGTTTGCTTGTGTAGGAAGCATGCCATTAGAATTGGGGCTTTTCATTCATGATGCTAATACGTTGAATTGTTGATGCAAGTATGTCTCTTATAAGTTGAATTGCATGCTGTAAAGTTTGGTAGCAGTTGGAGCATGATTGGATGTTTAATTGCATGTTTGAGTATGCATATTGTGGCATTCTGTGCAGGGTGTTTCGAAACAGTGCCTACCGTTTCGGAACGGGTGCCCTAAACCAGCCCAGGCGTCCGAAACGGGAGAGACCATTCCGAAACGGAAAGGCCACTGCCAGCCCGTGTTTCGGTACGCGTTGCGGAACGGCCCCGCGTTTCGAAACGGGCTCTGCCTGTTTCGGAACACGTGACCGTTGGAGGCTGACATTGGTAGTTAAATGTTTTGTATTGTTTGCATTTTAGTCCTGAATCATGTTTGTGCAATTGTATGAGTTTGGAATGTCCGTTAGAGTTGAAATTTGGCAGTGAAGCATGAAACCTGACTAATTTCAAGATGGTAACTCAAATTTGGGTTAAGTCCTCATATTTTACAGAATTTACAATTTGGTCCCTAAAGTTGTAAATTGTTCAATTGGGTCCCTGTTTGATCTCCGATGTTTATGATCTTTGAGTATGTTGTTTGTATGATCACAAATAGGGTTAACATGCATCTAGACAAGATTAAAAAGAAAAAAAAGGGTCGTTAATCAAGGTTGACTTTCGGGTTGACTTTGGTTTTCCCCGTGTGACTTTCTTAATTCGGGTCAACCGTCTAGGCCGGGTTAAGGGGGTTACATTTGGTGGTATCAGAGCTGAGTTCTCGAGTTATTGGGAATGAATGTGTGCATGATTGAAGTATGTATGGTATGTATGCTTGTTGATCGAAAGCATGTTAGTGGCTTGTGTTTTTGATGCAATTGAGTTGTATGCTATGGTGAAGCATGATGTGGGTACCCATTGCCAAATCAAAGCTAATGAAATGATGTTGATTTTGAATGAAATTGAGCTTGAATACTTGGATTGCTTACCTTGCTGGGCCTAATTTGTTTATTTGCATTGTGATTGCATGGTAAAAGTATGGCACCACGTAGAGAGTTGCAAGGTAATGTGCGAGCTACGGCTCCTAATGAGAACGAGAATGAGGAAAACACGGGTAGTGCGGTGTTACCTCCTCCTCCACCTGGTGGTGGTGGTGGTGAGAGAGAAAGAGCTGAAGCTGTAGCTGGTGCTGGAGCTGCTGGACCTGAGGTTGGTCAGGGGCAAGCTATGCCTGATATGTCTATGTTGGTACAAGCTATTGCGGGTGCTTTTCGAGCAGCAGTAGCTGGAGCTCAAGGAGCTGGGCATCAGGGAGATGCTGGAGTTAGACTACCTTTGGAGCGTTTGCGCAGTCTTGGTGGGACTGAGTTCAGGGGTATGTCAGCTGAAGGTTCTGAGGCTTGGTTAGAGAGTACCAAGAGGATTTTGGGACAGATGAGTTGCACGGATGTGCAAAAGCTGGGTTGTGTTGTGTCCTTGCTGCAGGATGATGCATATACGTGGTGGACGACCACTATAGCTGGGATGGCTGAGGCTGACATCACTTGGACATTCTTCCAGAATGTGTTCAAGAGGAGATATCTTGGTGTGAGATATCTTGATGAAAAGAAGCGTGAGTTCATGTCTCTTACCCAAGGGAGCATGACGGTGGCTGAGTATGAAGTGCAGTTTGTGCGACTCAGTCAGTATGCACCTGAGCTGGTACCTGATGAGCGGGCAAGGTGCGAGAGGTTCCGTTATGGTTTAGTGACGGATGTGAAGATGTATGTGCTGGCCACCGAGTATGATGATTTTGATGTATTGGTGGGCCGAGCCAAAGACATTGAGATGAACTTGGGTTTATCTGTTAGAGGTGCTGGAGCAAGTGCTGGTAAGCGAGCTGCTGAGTTTAGTTCCGGTGGTGGACGGAACAAGAGGGGACGTGATCAGAAGTATCAGTCCTCAGCTAAGAGAGGTGGTGGTACACCTGCTAGAGGAGGCAATGCTAGAGCTGATCCGAGTGCTTGCTGGATCTGTGGTTCACGTGGTCACATGAAGCGTGACTGTCCTCGTGCTGTGAGGGAGGTGCAAGCTCCTGTTGCGGCAGCTGGTAATGGGTGCTGGAATTGTGGATCTGCGGATCATTTGAGGCGAGATTGTCCTATGTTGGCTGGTGGCCAAGTGCGTGCTCCTGTTGTTGCTGCACTGTAGAAAGGTCGTGGGCGCGGCCGTGGTAATTTCCAGAGAAGGGAGGAAGGTGGCCGAGGGGTGGCCCATGTTGTGGCTATTCAGCCTGAAGGTGGTGGTCAAGCGAGGGTGTATGCTCAGCGGGAAGGGAGGAATGATGCGGATGTGATTGCAGGTACCTTTACTTTGCAATCCTTGTCATTACTTTCCTTGATAGATTCTGGATCTACACATTCATATATTTTGCGTGAGCATGCTGAATTGCTTGGTTTTCCTGTTGAGTCTTTGGATGTTGGTGTTCGTGTCACTAGTTCTTTTGGTGAGACTGTTGTGACTCGAAAGCTTTATAGAAGGTGTCCTTTGGTTGTTCAAGGGCATGTTTTTCATGTTGACCTTATGGAGTTGCCCTTTTATGGTTTTGATGTAATCCTTGGTATGGATTGGCTTGCTGAGCATCATGCTGTTGTGGATTGTGAAAATAAGCGTGTTTCGCTTAAACTTGCGGATGATTATGAAGTTGTTGTGGTTGGTGAGAATGTGAAGTTTCTTGCCAATGTGGTGTCTACCTTGGAGGCGAGTAGGATGCTGAGGCAAGGCTATGAAGCTTATCTAGCGTTTGTGATGAATCCTAGCTCTAAGGAGTTGAGGGTGCAAGATATCAGAGTTGTGAAGGAGTTTCTTGGAGTGTTTCCTGAGGAGTTGCCTGGTCTACCTCTTAATCGCGAGGTGGAGTTTGGAATTGAGCTGTATGAGAATACAACTCCGGTGTCCATTACCCCTTATAGAATGGCACCTAAGGAGCTGAAAGAGCCGAAGACGCAGTTGCAAGAGTTGCTTGATCGTGGTTTCATTCGGCCGAGTGTGTCACCTTGGGGTGCACCGGTCTTGTTTGTGAAGAAAAAGGATGGCACTATGAGGATGTTCATTGATTACCGTCAGCTGAATAAGTTGACTATCAAGAATCGGTATCCTTTGCCGAGGATTGATGATCTCTTTGATCAATTTCGGGGAGCTGCTGTGTTCTCTAAGATTGACTTGAGGTCAGGGTATTATCAGTTGAAGGTGAAGGATGTGGATGTGCCTAAGACAGCTTTCGGGACAAGGTATGGGCATTATGAGTTCCTTGTGATGCCGTTTGGTTTGACAAATGCTCCTGCTGCTTTCATGGACATGATGAATCGTGTGTTTCATGAATACCTGGACAAGTTCGTTGTGGTGTTCATTGATGATATCCTCGTGTACTCGCGTACTAAGGAAGAGCATGAAGAGCATTTGAGGATTGTGCTGCAAGCTTTGTTGGAGAATCAGCTTTATACTAAGCTGAGCAAGTGTGAGTTTTGGCTTAAGGAGGTGGTGTTCCTTGGGCATGTAGTTTCTGCTGAGGGGATTCGTGTGGATCCTCAGAAGATTGAGGCGGTGATGAACTGGAAGGTTCCTAAGTCTGTTCATGAGGTTCGTAGTTTCCTTGGTTTGGCGGGATACTACCGGAGGTTTGTGGATGGTTTTTCCAAGATTGCTGCTCCTTTGATGAAGTTGTTGCAGAAGGATGTTAAGTATGAGTGGACAGAAGCGAGACAGCAGGCTTTTGAGAAGCTGAAGGCGGCTTTGACGCAAGCTCCTATCTTGGTTCAGCCTGAATCAGGGAAAGAGTTTGTGGTCTACAGTGATGCATCCTATGTTGGTTTGGGATGTGTGCTGATGCAAGAGGGTAAGGTTGTGGCTTATGCATCACGGCAGTTGAAAGTGCATGAGCGCAACTATCCTACGCATGATATTGAGTTGGCTGCGGTGGTCTTTGCTATGAAGATCTGGAGACATTATCTGTATGGTGAGAAGTGTACTGTGTACACGGATCACAAGAGTTTGAAGTATCTGATGTCTCAGAAGGAGTTGAATATTAGGCAGCGGCGTTGGTTGGAGTTGCTCAAGGATTATGATCTGACGATTGAGTATCATCCTGGAAAGGCTAATGTTGTTGCGGATGCCTTGAGTAGGAAGGTAGCTGTTGAGCTAAGGGCTATGTTTGCTAGCTTGAGTATTTCGCGTGATGGTGGTCTTGTAGCTGAGTTGCAAGTGAAACCATCTATGGTTCAGTTGATCAAGGAAAAGCAGTTGCTGGATGATTCCTTGGTGTCTCATGTTCAGGATATCGCGGAGGGTAGGCCTTCGGATTTCTGCTTTAATGATGATGGTGTGTTGTGTTTTGGGAGTCGAATAGTAGTGCCCAATGATGCTGAGTTGAGGCGTGCTATTCTGAATGAAGGCCATAGTAGTCCTTTTGCTATGCACCCTGGTAGTACTAAGATGTACCGTGATCTTCGTGATGAGTACTATTGGGTGGGTTTGAAAAAGGATGTTGCAGAGTTTGTGAGCAAGTGTATGGTGTGTCAGCGAGTTAAGGCTGAGCATCAGGTTCCTTCAGGATTGTTGCAACCGTTGAGAATCCCTGAATGGAAGTGGGAAAGGGTTACCATGGATTTTGTATCTGGTTTACCTTTGTCTCCATCGAAGAAGAATTCGGTTTGGGTGATTGTGGATCGCCTGACGAAGTGTGCGCATTTCTTGCCTGTGCATACTACGTTTTCTTTGGATAAGCTTGCGGAGCTGTACATTGCTGAGATTGTGCGGCTGCATGGTGTGCCTAAGTCGATTGTGTCGGATAGGGATCCGAGGTTCACATCGCGTATCTGGCAATGCTTGCATCAAGCTCTGGGTACAAGGTTGAATTTCAGTACATCCTATCATCCTCAGTCGAATGGTCAGTCTGAGCGAGTTATTCAGATTTTGGAGGATATGTTGAGATGTTGCGTGATTGAGTTCCAAGGTTCTTGGGAGAAGCATCTGCCTTTGGTGGAGTTTGCTTATAACAATAGTTATCAGGCGAGTATACAGATGGCACCTTATGAGGCTTTCTATGGGAGGAAGTGTAGGACCCCTCTTTGTTGGGCTGAAACTGGTCAAAAGTTGGTTTCGATGCCAGCTTTGTTGAAAGGAACCACCGAGAAGGTGAAGCTCATTTGTGAGCGGTTGAAGGCAGCCTCTGATCGGCAAAAGTCTTACGCGGATTTGAAGCGTAAGGAGATAGAGTATGCGGTGGGTGACCGTGTGTTCTTGAAGGTTTCGCCTTTGAAGAAGGTGATGAGGTTTGGCCGGAAGGGTAAGTTGAGCCCTAGGTACATTGGATCATACGAGGTGGTTGAGCGTGTGGGTCCTGTTGCGTATCGGTTGAGGCTACCTCAAGAGTTGGAGAAGATTCATGATGTGTTTCATGTTTCTATGCTCCGGAGGTATAGATCTGACCCTTCGCATGTGATGCCTATGGAGGAAGTGGATTTGAATCCGGATTTGACCTATGATGAGGAACCGGTGAAGGTTCTGGATTCGGATAGCAAGGTCCTTCGTGGCAAGACCATTGAATTGGTGAAGGTGCTGTGGAAGCATCGTGGTGTTGAGGAAGCCACGTGGGAGCGGAAGGAAGACATGCTGAAGCAGTTTCCTTATCTCTTTCCTTCAGGTAAATTTCGAGGACGAAATTTCTTAAGGGGGGAGTGTTGTAACGCCCCGGTTTTGGGCTTGGTAGTTTTGGGCGTTGACCGGTTTGGTCAAAGTGCTGTTCGAATCTAAAGAGGTGAAATTAGGAAAGCCTAGTTCGGGTTGCATTAAAAATATGAAAAATGTTCTAAAATCATCTTTTAATATATATAAGTGAACTGTGAAATCAATTTTTCAAAATGAGTTTTGGAAGGGTGACATTTTGGCTAGTGACCAAAATGTAATTTTTGAAAGTTGCATGACTGTTTTAGAAAGGGTTGAAACTTTGAATCTTTAAGGAGCTATTATTCCAAAAAGAGTTTCTCCAGATTTTTCTAAGATATTTTAATGTATAATTCTGATTTTAAAGCTTAAGAAAAGTGGAGGGAAATCATTTTACTATTTTGTAACCAACTTTCCATTTTCTTCCAATTTTCCTTTTCTCTCATTTTCTCTCAACCCAAACACTTTCTCGCCAGAGAATTTCTTCTGATTTTGTCACTCAAATCTATCTTTTCAATTTTCTTTGGATTCCTAATCATTTCAACAACAAAACCTTGCAATTTGCTAATTGGATTTTCAAGCTTTTTGGCTCTAAAGAGGAGAAACTCAAGTTTGGAGGTAAGAACGTCCTTCTCCTCTAAACTATCAGTTCTTTACTAAAATTCCTAAGTTCTCAATCCTTAATTGATGTTTTATTAAAGGCTTTTAAGTTGTTTAATGGATCTTGGCTTAAAATGCAAGATTTGGTGATTTTTGATGAATTTTCGTTGGATCTGTTAAAGCAGTGTTTTAAGGTGTTAAAATGATGATTAATGAATGATAATTTGATGAGGAATTGAGTTTTGATTAATGCAATCCCGGATAGGTTGAATTTCCTAAGTTTAGCTTATGATTCTAGGTTGTTTTTGGTGTGATCTTGTGGATCTGATGTTGCTGGAGGTATAAGGATGTTGTTAGACTCTTTTTAGATGTTAAATGATGTTAAAGGATGTTTGGTTTTGATGTTTTATGGCTGGGCTTTGTTGAGAAGTGGTTTGGAGGCATTTTCGGTTGTGTTTGGTGGCTGAAAATGGAGTGTGGATGAGAGCAGCGAGTTTAGGTGCTTTCATTGAAGCTATTAATGCATGATGATGCATTAATCCTCTGCTTTGATGTGTTTAAAACAGGGGAGTCTTCTTTGGATCCAAGAGTTGGTGATCCGGAGGCTTGAATTGGTGCTTCGGCAAGAGGCGAAGTGGAATCGGTGAGTGAAATTGGGTTTTCGGCTTTGAAACCAATGTCTTGGGAGCTTAGTTTAAGTCTAAACAACTTTGCTAAGCTCAAGTGTAAGTTTTCGGAAATACTCTCTAGTGGTGGCCATGGTTTGATTGTTGTGCAATGTGGTTTATTGCATGTTTTAAATTCTGTTTTGAAAGCATGATTTAGCATGGTTAATGCTGATTTTGTAAGCCATATGTTGAAGGAAGCTCAAGGTAAGAGTTCCTTGTTTTTGAGCATGGTTAAAATGTGGTTTGATGCTTATAAATGCATGATGAACATGGCTTGGTTTAAATGCTTTAAAACAGTGGATTAAATGATGATAATGATGTATATTGGCAAGTGATGTTTTGAAAAGGTTAAGGTCACTAAGGTGGTTAAAAGTCCTTGAGTGAGCCTTGTGGAATCTAAGAACTTCATGGTGGTTAAAAGTCCATGATGATTCTTGTTAAGGTCACTAAGGTGGTTAAAAGTCCTTGAGTGAGCCTTGTTACTTAAGAACATCAAGGTGGTTAAAAGTCCTTGGATGATTCTTGTTAAGGACACAAAGGTGGTTAAAATTCCTTGTGTGGTCCTTGCCATGGTGTTTAAAAGTCCATGGGCTAAGGTGTGTAAAAGTCCTTGGGGCCAAGGTGTTTAAAAGTCCTTGGGAAGAGCACAAAGGTGGTTAAAAGTCCTTGTGTGGCTCTTGGAAACTATAAGATCACAATGGTGTTTTAAAGTCCATGTGTGAGTCTTATGTTGAACATGTTTTAAAAGTTGAAACTTATCACTTGTGGCCAATATGACATGTATTGATGTGGAAGCATGAATTGCTTGTTTAAGTTGCTTTGAGCATGAGTAAATGTTGATTTGAAGTATGACTTATAAAGTGTTTTATAAAAGCATTATTGGACGGTTTTAATGAGCATTCCTCACTAAGCTTTTGCTTACGCTCTCTTTCGTTTTCTTAAACCAATAATGCAGATCATTAAGGTACCTAAGGGCAGCAAGGAAGGCAAGCAATCAAGTGGAAGTTGAGCTCAATGTATGGAAGGTTTTCTTAAGTACATTTTAGCTTTTGGTAATTTGGCAATGGGGGACCTATGAGTGTGTTTCGGGAGATGTTTTGAACTCCCTAAGTATGTTAAATGTTGTTGAGATTGCTGGTTTTGTAATTGGCCATTATATGCTTGTTTTGGAAGTTTTATGCTTGTGTGGTTTGCTTGTGTAGGAAGCATGCCATTAGAATTGGGGCTTTTCATTCATGATGCTAATACGTTGAATTGTTGATGCAAGTATGTCTCTTATAAGTTGAATTGCATGCTGGTAAAGTTTGGTAGCAGTTGGAGCATGATTGGATGTTTAATTGCATGTTTAAGTATGCATCTTGTGGCATTCTGTGCAGGGTGTTTCGGAACAGTGCCTACCGTTTCGGAACGGGTGCCCTAAACCAGCCCAGGCGTCCGAAACGGGAGAGACCGTTCCGAAATGGAAAGGCCACTAGCAGCCCGTGTTTCGGTACGCGTTGCGGAACGGCCCCGCGTTACGAAACTGGCTCTGCCTGTTTCGGAACACGTGACCGTTGGGGGCTGACATTGGTAGTTAAATGTTTTGTATTGTTTGCATTTTAGTCCTGAATCATGTTTGTGCAATTGTATGAGTTTGGAATGTCCGTTAGAGTTGAAATTTGGCAGTGAAGCATGAAACCTGACTAATTTCAAGATGGTAACTCAAATTTGGGTTAAGTCCTCATATTTTATAGAATGTACAATTTGGTCCCTAAAGTTGTAAATTGTTCAATTGGGTCCCTGTTTGATCTCCGATGTTTATGATCTTTGAGTATGTTGTTTGTATGATAACAAATAGGGTTAACATGCATCTAGACAAGATTAAAAAGAAAAAAAAGGGTCGTTAATCAAGGTTGACTTTCGGGTTGACTTTGGTTTTCCCTGTATGACTTTCTTAATTCGGGTCAACCGTCTAGGCCGGGTTAAGGGGGTTACAGAGAAAATGCTATGTATTGTTTATGCTTTTAAAATGGGATGAGAAATGGTTTATGTTTATGCATTGAAAAACAGTAGTTTAATGATGTTAAAATGTGTATATTAGCATTAGGTGAGATTACTTTTACCGGAGATAATTGGTCGACCAATAGGAAGAGAAGTGCACTATAATATATAAAATTTGTACGTGCTCTTTGGTTCGGGCAATGGGGGTAGTTTCATCTCGTTCCAAAGTGAGAGTGTGGTGATGAGAGATTCCACCAAGGTAGATCTTGATGATGACAGTTTCCATCAAGCTTTGTGGTGATGAGAGATACCGCCATAAGAGTTCGGTGATGTGAGATTCCACTGATGTAGGACTTGATTATGTGAGATTTCGTCAAGCTATCTGCATATCCGAGTAATGTTGCTAGAATGCCAATATATGATATTCACATGTATCTTGATTATAAATGATTTTATTCATTGTGTTTTGCATATGAGAACATGATTTGAGAAGTGCTTGTGAGAAACAAGCATGAGTAAGGTTTGCTTTGAGACTTTGCATTTTGGTTAATGCATGATATAGACGGTACATGTGGTTTAAATGATGTGGTTTTTTCTTTGAAAATGATTTCAATCATGAGATAGAATGAGCATGATGAGATAAAGATTTTAATTGATAAAATGGTTTAGATGCATTGTTGTAGTTGGTTTTGTTTTGAGCATCCCTCACTAAGCATTTGTGCTTACGCTCTCTTTTACCAAAAATGCGGAGAACTAACTCTTTTGGGGCAGCAAGGAAGCAAGAAGGATTCCAATGAGTGAAGCTTAGCTCAAGTATGGTTTTATGCTTACCTTTTAGTAATAATTGGCAATAAGAGGATGCCTTAATGTTTTGGGAGGGTGTGTTTTGGAACTCCCTATTTTATGGCAACTTTGTGATGCTTATAGTCTACTTATGGTTCTATTTGCCATGGAATGATGTTGATCATGCTTGGAATTTTTGAAGTTTAATGTTTGGATATGTTAGATATAAACTAGAAGCATGCTCGAATGTTTATGGTTGCTTAAAAGTGAGAAAAATAAGCAAAAATGTGACATTTCAGGCCCAGTGTTTCGATACCTGTATCGAAACAAGGTCTCTGAAATAAGTATGGGGTTTTGAGTCATGGCAAGGTGTATCATAACGTTTGGCTGCTAGAATTGGGTGTACTGAAACATTTTTTAGGGTGTTTCCATACGGGTTTGTGTTCTGAAACACTAAGTCTTGTTTCGATACGGGTGTTGCGGTACAATGCTCTGTGTACTGAAACATCATGTTGATAAAAGGGTTCTATTTCTTTACGTTTTAGTCCTTAAATGTTGTGGATGCAATTAAATGAGCTTGGATGATTATTTTGAGCTGAGATTTTTTTACAGCGTTGCATGTAAGGTGACTAATTAAAGGATGGTGATCTAAAATTTGAAGAACTCCCTGTAAATTATTAAAATTACAAAATGATCCCTAAAATGTGTTTATGTTCAATTGAGTCCCTAATTAATGATCGATCGGGTTGATGTTTGTCCCACTGCAAGGTTTAACACATAGGTTAACATCGTACATCTAGACAAGATAAAATGGGAAAAATTAACATGTTCGGTTTGGTCTATCGCCCAGACCGGGTCGAGGAGGTTACAATTCGACTCTTCAAACACAAAACGCCATCATCATTAAAACAAAAGTTCGTCGGATTATCATCCGCTATATCCTGAACATGCGGTATCAACGAATCATCAAATAATTGCTTCTCCTTAATCAACTGAACCAAGAAAGGTTTCACTTGCAACTCGGCTATCAACCCACCATCCCATCACACACCCAATCGCGCAAACATGGCTCTCAACTCCACAGCTACCTTCCTACTCAAAGCATCAGCCACCACATTAGCCTTCAAGGATGATATTCAATCGAATCTTCATAATATTTAAGCAACTCCAACCATCTCCGTTGGCTAAGATTCAACACTTTTTGAGACATCAAATACTTTAAACTTTTATGATTTGTATACACCACACTTTTTGTAACCCCCTCGGCCCAGTCTAGACATGAGACCGAACTGAATGGGTCATATAGAGAATATTCAAGTAAATCGATGAAGATTTACCTTAATAAATGACCCTAATTTTTTTTTATTTTATTTTATTTACATGCCCATTAACATCCTATGTGATTTCTACTCGCATCGGAAGAAACTTCAACGCAAACATACAACAATTTGGCATTCATTTGCTTATAAACATAGGTTGGGGACCTATTTGTAATTTTAACAAATTACAAGGACTTCAACCAAATTAAGTTACAATAACCAATTAGTCAGGTTTCTTGTCCACATGTCAATTTTCAACTTCTTTCAATCATCCAAACTCATTCAATTGAAAATCCAAATATTTAATGACCAAAACGGAAGAAAATAGAACATCAAAAAGCCTTAATTAACTAGCTTAACAACCAAGTGTATCGATACACTTTAGCTCGTATCGATACGCCATCATCTCGTCAATTTCTCAGATTTTCCAGTAGCACAAAAGGGTATCGATACAGTTTCTCATTTTTCCCTTTAGCCGTATCGATACGGTCTACCCTGTACTGATACGGTATGCCTATTTTGGCTACATTGTACCGATACGGTAGCCCGTGTATAGGTACGCTTGGGCCTGTAGTGTCATTTTTGCTGATTTTACATGTCAAAACATATCAAATATTAATCTAACATGTTAAAAAAGCATAATCAATCACTTAGGTCATGATTCTAAAGGCAAATAACATCAAGGCATTCTTTCAATATCAACACAACATATTTAACAATCTATAGGCATGCTCCCTAAGCATATTAGCCATTTAAGTACCAAAATGCAACCCAAATAAAATACCAACAATTAAACACCATTCACAAGTCTATTAAGGCGCAACAAACTTGTGCCAAACCAGGGAGTTCACTACATATGCTCCCAAATTATCAAGGTAATCTCCTATTGCCAACTTATTACTATTGATTTGTTTAAAACCCATACTTGAGCTTTGAACGACACTTGGACTTCTTCACTTGCTCTCTTGCTGCCCGTTCAATCTACTTTTCTGCATTATGGTAAAAAGAGAGTGTAAGCACATTTGCTTAGTGAGGGATGCTCAAATAAAAACCAACCAACAATGCGTTTTAAAACCATTTCTCAAATAACAGTCTCTTACACATCATGCTCATTTATCTCATGCTTTAAAACGCATTAAAGCAAAATATTTAACTTAAAAACACGTGTATCATATGGCACATGCATGGATCCCAATGCAAATCTCAAAATAGACTTCACATGCTTGAACTTTCAAAACATACTACAAGATAGAGTGTCATGTATAATGCTCATTATACAAAACAATTTAAATCAATGATACACGTAATCTCATATAATGGCATCCAAGTGACCCGGATGGCTACACTTCATCCCAAAATACATGGTGTGGTTGTTCCCGCCATAAACTAACTCGGATATGTGGATACACCTTATGGCATGGTTGTTCCCACCATAAGAAGGGCAGAACACTTGGCGTGGTTGTTCCCACCAAAGTATTCAAAAGTTGTGTCTGTTCCCACCTTAATTCTCGTAAATATGTGGATGTTCCCATCTTACGACACCAATGATGTGGCTATACTCATCATCTTTTATCACACGTACGTACGAATTTTGCTAACATTTTATAGTACACTGTAACACCCCGATTTTGGGCCTAGATGTTTTAGGGTTCGAATCAGACCGGTCGAAGATGGTTTGAATCTTTAAGGGAGATTTAGGGAACACCTAGTTTGGAATGCTTTAAAATATGGAAAAATACGTAAAACTCCTCATTTATTATGTGAAAGAATATGGTGAAAACAATTTTACAAAATAAGGTTTGGAAATACTACATTTCGATGTAGTGACCAAATCGTAGTTTTTGCAAAAGTTAAATAGTGACTAGTTTGTAAAGGATTGGAACTTTGAATCTTTAAGGAGCTAATTTTACCAAAATGTTTTAATCAGATTTCTTCTTATTTTGGGTGTTTTTAACAATGTTTTAATTAAGGGAACTAAAGATAATTAAAAGTAAAAACTATTTTTCACTTTTCATAACTGCCTTACATCAATTTTCTCTCATTTCATTTTCTCTCAATTTCTTTCCAGCCAAACACATTTCATCCATCAATTAGCCTCTAATTTTCATTCCTCTTGATGAGATTTCAATCTCCTTTTGATTCCTAATCTTTTCCTCACCAAATCTTATTGTTTTTATTTTGGATTTTCAAGAAAACTTGCCCAAATCAAGGAGAAATCAGCCATTAGAGGTATGCTTCGTCCTTCTCCTCTAATGATTAGTTCTTTACTGAAGTTCCCAAGTTATCGATCTTTTGTTAATGATTTTTGAGTTGCTTTAATGTTAGAAACAAGAAATTGTTATAAAACTCAAGGTTCTTTGAGAGATCTTGGTGATTTTCGTGGTTGTTGGTTAGACTATGTTTTGAGGTTGTTTTCTAATGTATTTTGAATGGTAATTGATGTTATAAATGAGGTTTTATCAAACAAATCCCGAATAGGTTTGGATTCCTAAGTTTTGCATGCTATATTGGTGGTTTTTGGGGAGGTTTTGGTGTTCTGTTATAGCTGGAGGTATAAGGACGAGTTTGTGGTGGTTTTTGGTATTGATGTTTAGAAGTGATTAGAAGTGATAGATCTTTGTTGGGCTTTGTTTTGGAAGAGTTTGGAGATGATTTCGGTTGTTTTTGGTGGCCGAAATGAGGCTCTTGAGTAGGGCAGCGGGTTTAGACGTGTGGCTGATGATTTCAATGCATGATGATGCATTAATCCTCTACTCTTATCTGTTATGACCAAGGGAGACATCTTCGGACGCCTTTGGTGTTAATCCGGGAGCTTAGATAGCGTTTCGGCGAGCAAGCGAAACATAATCGGTGAGTGCGAATGGTTTTTGACATCTTTGAGGGACAAAGAAACAAGGTTTCAAAATTTAGGAAAGGTTTGAAACACCTTCCTAAGTGTGGAAGTAAGTATGGCTAGATTTGCTATTTATTTTGTGGTTGTTGCCCCAAAAATGCTTTTACATGCTCTTGCTTTGAGATAGACAAATTCCTACTGTTTTTATGCATGATTTTTAGCATGAGATGATGCTTGAAGAGATTTCATGAGATAGCATGTTGCATTGATGAGTTTTGAGATTTTAATCTAATGCAAGCATGTGTTTTGATTTTGAAATGAGATGAGAAAGATTTGAGAAATGTTGCATGAAAAACAATAGGTGAGATGATGTTTTGACATAATATATTGGCATAGAAGATGAGATACTTACCGGATATAATTGATCGATCAATAGGATGAGAGTGCACTATAAACTAAAAATTCGTATGTGCTCTTTGGATTCAATCCAAAGGGAGAGACCGATGATGGACATTCCATCGGGTAGGAATTGGTGAAATACCCAAGCTTTGTGGCGATGAGTGTAACACACCAATTTTGGGCTTGGAAGTTTAGGGTCTGAACCGGACCGGTCTGATTTTCGGTTCGAATATAAAAGGTGGTTTTAGGGAAAGTCTAGTTCGGGTTGCATTAAAAATATGGAAAATATCTAAAAATCCTCTTTTAATATATATTAGAGAGTGGTGAAATCAATTTTACAAAATAAGGTTTGGAAGTGTGACATTTTGAAATGGTGACTAAAATGTAATTTTTGAAAAGTTCAGTGGTGACTGTTTTGTAAGGATTGAAACTTTGAATCTTTAAGGAGCTAATTTACCCAAGATTGATTTCTCCGTATTTTTCTTAGATTTTAATGATTCTTTTAATGTTTAATTAATTAAAGGAAAAGAGGGAAACTATATTTTAGCTTTTCATAACTAACTTTCTTAAAAACTTTCTCATCCATTTTCTCTCAAAATTCCCTCAGCCAAACACATTTCTATAGCAACATTTCTTTTGATTTCATACTAAATGATGAGGTTTCAATTATCAATTGATTCATAATCCTTTCTACATCAAATCCTCTTCATTTGCTTATTGATTTTTTAAGGATTTTGGCTCTAATCAAGGAGAAATCTACATTTAGAGGTAATGATGTTCTTCTCCTCTAAATACTCAGTTCTTTACTGAAATTCTCAAGTTCTCAATCCTTAAATTAAGTTTTATAAAAGGTTTTAATGTTGTGATCTTGATTTTGGCTTAAAACTCAAGATTTGGATTAAGTCTTGAAGAAATTTGTGGTGATTGTTTGGGATCTGGTTTGAGATGGCTTTTAATGTATTTTGGATGTTTAATGATGTGTAATTGAGGCTTAATTAATGCAATCCTGAATAGGTTGATTTTCCTAAGTTTTTGCTTGTGAAAATGGTGGTTTTGGGGGGTGATCTCGGTGTTCTGTTATAGCTGGAGGTATAAGGACGTGTTTATGTTCTTTTTGGATGTTAATTGATGTTTAGGAATGGTTAGAAGTGAAGGATCTTGGTTGGGTTATGTTGAGGAAGAGTTTGGATGTGATTTCGGTTGTGTTTGGTAGCCGAAATGTGAGATTTGGTGAGAGCAGCGAGTTTAGGTGTAATGGCTGAAGATTTTAATGCATGATGATGCATTAACCCTCTGCTTTGATTTGTTTAAAACAGGGGAGACATCTTCGGATCCTTGTGGTGTTGATCCGGAGGCTTGAACGGCGTTTCGGCAAGCTTGCGAAACGGAATTGGTGAGTGGAGTTGGATTTCCAGCTTTGTATCGAATGTTTGAAGGTTTGGGAGCTTAGTTTAAGTCTAATCAACTTAACAATGCTCAAGAGTAACTTTTCGGAAAAACTCTCTTGGATGAGCCATGGATTGGTTCGATGCATTTGTTGATAATTGCATGTTTAAATTCTATTTTTGAAAGCATGTTTAGCTTGGTTAATGCTAGTTATGTAAGCCATTTGTTGAAAGATTCTCAAGGTAAGAGATCCTTGGTTTGATTTGATAAAAATGTGGATTCATGCATAGTGATGCATGCTGTAAATGGCTTTGTTTTAGATGCTTTAAAAACCGTGAATTAAGTCGCCTTGGATGTCGAGGGGTTTTAATTGTACCGTAAACTCCATCCAAGTACACTAACGAGATGGTTAAGATCACAATGGTGTTTAAACGTCCATGTGTGGATCTTGTGTTGTGTGTCCCGTGTTCTCGTTAGTGATGTTATAAAACTACCAATGAGTGATATGGAGGGGTTGTGATTGTACCGTTAAACTCCATCACGGGTGTTGAGAGGTTGAGATTGTACCAGTAAACTCCACCTTGTGTGTTTTGTAGTGTGTATGAAGCGTATGGGACAACACTTGTAATCCACGTATCCGATTGTGTTTTATGTTGAAACAGGTTATGGTTTATCACTTGAAAGCCAATATGACATGTTAATGATTTTGAAGCATGAGATGCTTGTTGTGAATGCAATGTTGCATGAATGATGTTGATGTGTGTTAAAAGGCTTATTGGAAAGTGTTTTTATAAGTGCATTATTGTGTTGTTTCATTAGAGCATGCCTCACTAAGCATTTGTGCTTACACTCTCTCTTGAACCAATAATGTAAATAATTGAGGTGTTTGAGGGCAGCAAGGAGGCTAAGAATCCAAGGGAAGGGCTAAGCTCATGTATGGTGCCTATTTCACAACATTATTAGATTTTGATATTTGGCAATGAGAACCTAGGTTGTGTTTTTTGGAGAAGTTTATGGACTCCCTGATATGAACCCGATAATGTGACCCGATAATGTGACCCGAGTCATATAGATGTGCCCGGTCGTGATTCTAGTAAGAAATATTCTTTGCTACGCTTTGAACTCTGAGATATCACAAGACATACATGTGAGATGAATAGCAATATAATAAAAAAATAATGAAGAAAGAAATTGGATAGGTAATTTGGATAGTATGGTGGCTAAGGATGGAGGATGATAATCATGGAAAGATGTAAATCAAAGGAGTGATGGGAGATGCTAAAGGCGGCGTGGATTTGTATGGTTGCAAGGATAGTGAATTGTGACCCGCTAGCTATAACGAGCTAGGAACCAACAATATACTTTGATGGAGTCGAGGTGGAGGAGTGTGGAACGTGACCCACAAGCTATAAGAGAGCTTGGAACCAACGCTATAGCAAAATGAAATGGATAGAAGACTACAAGCACAACTTGAAGCCGATAGAGTTCTCGCAAGAACAAGATGAAAGCAATCTTTCAAAGGTTTATATTCTCTAAAAAAAGTCCTTACAAATGAATCTAAGGTGCCTATTTATAGTGTGGCTAGGCACCATATGAAAAGTCACACAAAAGAGAGATGAATGCTCATCTAAATGCTATTGACTACAAATAAATGAAATGTTTCTTTCTTATCCTTTTAATGGATGAATTTTGCTTTAAATTGAGATGAATTTAGCCTTAAATTCGTCCAAAAGGAGTGGTGACTCTTGGGCTGCTTCATTTTGCTTGCAAATGGATAAAAGAGAATGAATGTGGACATAGGATGAATGTAGACATCCCACACATCCAAATCAGCTTGTCTCTTTGAATTCCTTGATGATTTTATCACTTAATTTGATGATTAAATGATATTAAACCAGCCTTCATTGCTTGCCCATTTGTGGAATATGATCAACCTTCAAAAATGATAAATAACGGTCTTGAATGCATAATTTGAATGCTGGTTATTGCATGTCCCTTCTCTTGAACGTGAATGGCCTTCATTGGTTCATAATTTCAACCTTGAATAGGTGAATTATGAAGCTTAAATGCTTTGTTACTCTAAGAAGATGAACAACCTTGAAAAGATGAAAAGAATTCAGCCTTGAATTGCCTTCGATTGCCTTGTTTGCATGAGTAAAGATGATCATCAATGACTTGTTTCCAACTTGAAGGTGAAAAGTCTCTTCTTTAATCCACATGTCACATGAACCTAGACACACACAAAAGATTTATTCAAACTTAAAATAATATATGCATGAAACAATTAAAGAGTTAGTTAATTGAGTGAACTAGTTAAATGAATGAACTAGTTTAATTAAAGAACTAACTTTATTGAATTTAATTAAATGCATGAATGAAGTTTGAAATACTTAAATTCTCATGCAAATGCATGCATGAGCAAGGTAAGGCATTCCTCCCTTATTATTTCTTCTTTCTCAAGTTCATGGCTTGTTGTAAACAAGCATTCCATGGCTGATTGAAACTCCTTGGCCCGTGCACGTGTAATGGGACCACTTGGGTACTTCTCCGGGTCCTTGTTCTTGATGGTCATATCACTCCCTAGTTGTGACATGATGCCTTAAATGTTTTGGATATGTAATTGGCCAATTGGGTGCTTGCTTTGATGTTTTGATGGTTGTTTGCTTTGGATATTAGGAAGCATGCCTATAGACTTGTGAATTTTCCTAATTGATGCCATTAATGTGTTTTGATGCTGCAAACATGTGCCTTGTATGTATGATGACTTGTTGGAATGATCAGGGGGTCGTTGGGATGTGTTTGAATGGTTAATTGTATGTTAAACCAGCAAATTCTGCCTTTTATGGGCAGTCTGTATCGGAATGGGCACTAACGTTTCGAAACGGGGGCCTAAAATGGCCTTCGTGTATTGAAACGGATAGGGCCGCTCCGAAACGTTTTGGCCACTGCCAGGCCCTGTTTTGATACAGGTCTCGAAACCAACCTGCGTTTCGGAATGGTCAACCCCCGTTCCGAAACACTAGACCGTTGGGCACTGATTTGAATGGTTTAAGGTTTGCAAGCTTTACGTTTTAGTCCTGAATTTTGTATTTGCAATTGCTTGAGTTTGAGATGTCTGTTTGAGGTGAAATTTGACAGGGTAGCATGTAATATGATTAATAAAATTGATATTGGTAATTTAAAAATCAGCTAAGTTCTTCATCTTTCCAGAATTTACAAATTGGTCCCTAATATTTGTATGTTGTGCAATTGAGTCCCTTTAATGGTTTCCGATCGCTGTGCTTTTCAAGTATGCTTTTCTCAAGGGTACGCTTAGGGTTAATGTGCATCTAGATAAGTTTTAAAAGAAAAAAAGGGTCGTTAATCAAGGTTGACTTTCGGGTTGACTTTGGTTTTCCCCGTGTAATCTTCGTAGTTCGGGCAACCGTCTAGGCCGGGCTAAAAGGGTTACATTTGGTGGTATCATAGTTGAGTTCTCGAGTAAACGGGAATGGTTATGTGGGTGATGTATGTATGATTGCATGATGTGCCTTTCTGAATGAAAATGTGATGTGTGAATTGTAAAGTACGTTACAATTGTGATGTATGCTGCGATGAAGCATGTTAGGGGAACCCATTGCCATATCAAAACTAATGAAATGAATTGTTTTGTTTGGAAATGAGCTTGAGTAATTCGATTTCTTACCTTGTTGAGCCTGATTATGTTTATTGCATTTGTGTTAGTGCATTGTTTTAGTGAATGGGACCTCGTAGAGAGACGAGAATTAATACGCGAGCTATGGCTCAGAATGAGAATGAGAACAATGCTGGAAATGTTGTGGATATACCTCCTCCTCCTGGTGGTGGACCGCCCGGGTGTGGTGGTGCTGGAGTTGGTGTAAGTGCTGGTGTTGGGGTCGCTGGACCTGAAGCTGGGCAGGGGAAAGCTGCTCTTGACATGACAGTTTTGATACAGGCTATTGCTGGAGCCTTTCAGGTGGCAGTAGCTGGAGCTCACGAAGCTGGGCATCAGGGTGATGCCAATGCGAGATTACCTTTGGAACGTTTGCGCAGTCTGGGAGGGACTGAGTTCAGAGGTTTGTCTGCAGAGGGTTCCGAATCTTGGTTGGAAAGTACCAAGAGGGTATTGGGACAAATGAACTACAATGATGTGCATAAGCTAGGATGTATGGTATCGCTGTTACATGATGATGCGTATACCTGGGGCACGACCACTGTCTCCATAATGGAGGAAGTTGATGTGACTTGGACGTTCTTTCTGAACGCGTTCAAGCGAAAGTATCTAGGTGTGCGATACATGGATGAAAAGAAAAGAGAGTTCATGTCTCTTACACAAGGGAGCATGACAGTGGCTGAGTACGAGATCCAGTTTTTTCGTCTCAGTCAATACGCACCTGAGCTTATTCCTGATGAGCGGGAAAGGTGTGAACGTTTCCGGTATGGTTTGGTGACGGAAGTAAAGACCTTCATGCTTGCAGCTGAGTACATGGATTTTGATATGTTGGTTAGTAGGGCGAAGGACATTTGAGTAGAATCTGGGTTTGTCTTCTAGGAGTGCTGGTTCTAGCTCGGCAAGAGGGTTGCTGAGTATAGTTCCGGTGGTGGACGGAACAAGAGAGGACGAGATAGGAGGTATCACTCTTCTGCTAGGCGTGGTAGTGGAGGGCATGGTGCGTCTGTTCAGGGAGACAGGGCGAGAGCTTATCAGAACACGAGCTGGACGTGTGGATCGCGTGGTCATTTGAGACGTGATTGTCCTCGGGCAGCGAGAGAGGTGCAAGCCCCTGTTGTGGTGATCGGTAACTCGTGCTGGAATTGTGGTTTGGCAGACCACATGAGGAGGGAGTGTCCTTTGTTGGCTGGTGGTGGTCAGGGACGTGCTCCTGGTGTCGTTGCACCAAAGAGAGGTCGTGGGCGCGGCCGTGGTAATTTCCAGAGCAGAGATGATAGCGGGATGAATGTGGCTCATGTGGTGGCTATCCAACCTGAGGGTGGTGGCCAGGCTCGAGTGTATGCTCAGGGAGAGGGGAGGAATGACACGAATGTGATCGCAGGTAACTTCACTTTGCAATCCTTGTCATTACTTTCCTTGATTGATTCTGGATCTACACACTCATATATATTGCGTGAACATGCTCAATTGCTTGGTTTACCTGTTGAGTCTTTGGATGTTGGTATGTGTGTAACTAGTTCCTTTGGTGAGACCGTTGTGACACGAAAGTTGTATAGAAGATGTCCTTTGGTTGTGCAAAACCATGTTTTTCATGTTGATCTCATGGAATTGCCTTTCTATGGTTTTGATGTAATCCTTGGTATGGACTGGCTTGTTGAACATCGAGCTGTGGTGGATTTTGAGAACAAGCGAGTTTCGTTGAAGCTTGCGGATGATTATGAGGTAGTGGTGGTTGGTGAGAATGTGAAGTTTCTTGCCAATGTGGTGTCTTCATTGGAAGCAAACCGAATGTTGAGGCAAGGTTGTGAAGCCTACCTAGCCTTTGTAATGAATCCTAACTCTAAGGAGTTGCGAGTGCAAGATATCAAGACGGTGCGAGAGTTTTCTGGTGTGTTTTCGGAGGAGTTGCCTGGATTGCCTCCTAATCGAGAAGTGGAGTTTGGGATTGAGTTGTATGAAAACACAATTCCAGTGTCCATTACTCCTTATCGTATGGCACCTAAGGAGTTGAAGGAGCTGAAGATGCAACTTCAGGAGTTGTTTGATCGTGGTTTCATTCGACCGAGTGTGTCACCTTGGGGTGCACCAGTCTTGTTTGTAAAGAAAAAGGATGGCACTATGAGAATGTGCATCGATTATCGTCGGCTGAACAAGTTGACTATCAAGAATCGGTATCCATTGTCGAGGATTGATGATCTTTTTGATCAATTTCGGGGAGCGGCTGTGTTCTCTAAGATTGAATTAAAGTCAGGGTATTACCAGTTGAAGGTGAAGGATGTGGATGTGCCAAAGACAGCCTTCAGAATGAGGTATGGGCATTATAAGTTCCTTGTGATGTCGTTTGGTTTGACGAATGCTCCTGCAGCTTTTATGAACATGATGAATAGAGTATTCCATGAATATTTGGACAAGTTTGTTGTGGTGTTCATTGATGATATCCTTGTGTACTCTCGTACTGAGGAGGAGCATGAGGGACATTTGAGGATTGTGTTGCAGTCTTTGTTGGAGAATCAACTTTATGCTAACCTGAGTAAGTGTGAATTCGAGCTTAGGGAAGTGGTGTTCCTTGGTCATGTGGTTTCTGCTGAGGGGATTTATGTTGATCCTCAGAAGATTGAGGCAGTGGTGAATTGGAAGCCTCCTAAGTATGTTCATGAAGTCTTTAGTTTCCTTGGTTTGGCAGGATACTACCGGAGGCTCGTGGATGGATTTTCGAAAATTGCTGCACCTTTGACAAAGTTGTTGTAGAAGGATGTCAAGTATGAGTGGACGGAAGCGAGACAACAGGCTTTTGAGAAGCTGAAGGAAGCTTTGACACAAGCACCTATCTTGGTTTAGCCTGAATCAGGGAAAGAGTTTGTGGTGTATAGTGACGCATCCTGTGTTGGTTTGTGATGTGTGTTGATGCCAGAGAGTAAGGTGGTGGCTTATGCATAGTGACAGTTGAAGGTGCATGAGCGCAATTATCCTACGCATGACATTGACTTAGCTACGGTGGTTTTTGCTTTGAAAATTTGGAGACATTACTTGTATGGTGAGAAGTGTACTGTGTACAGGGATCACAAGAGTTTGAAGTATCTGATGTCTCAGAAAGAGTTGAATCTTTGGCAATGACGTTGGGTGGAGTTGCTTAAAGATTACGATATGACGATCGAGTACCATACGGGAAAAGCTAATGTTGTAGCGGATGCCTTGAGTAGGAAGGTAGTAGTGGAGTTGAGGGCTATGTTTGCCAGCTTGAGCATTTCGCGAGATGGCGGTCTTGTGGCTGAATTGCAAGTGAAGCCATCCTTGGTTCAGTTGATAAAGGATAAGCAGTTGTTGGATGATTCCTTGGTGCCGCATGTTCAGGATATTGCTGAGGATAGGCCATCAGATTTTTGCTTTAATGATGATGGAGTTTTATGTTCTTCGAGTCGGATAGTAGTGCCTAAAGATGCTGAGTTGAGGCGTGCTATTCTGACTGAAGCTCACAGTAGTCCTTTTGCTATGCACCCTAGTAGTACAAATATGTATCGTGATCTTAAGGATGAGTACTATTGGGTGGGTTTGAAGAAAGATGTTGCAGAGTATGTGAGCAAGTTTATGGTATGTCAGCGAGTCAAGGCTGAGCATCAGTTTCCTTCTGGGTTGTTGCAACCGTTGAGGATTCCTGAGTGGAAGTGGGAAAGGATTACCATGGACTTTGTGTCTGGTTTGCCTTTTTCGCCATCGAAGAAGAATTCGGTGTGGGTGATTGTGGATCGCCTTACGAAGTGTGCGCTGTAACGCCCCGGTTTTGGGCTTGGTAGTTTTGAGCGTTGACCGGTTTGGTCAAAGTGCTGGTCGAATCTAAAAAGGTGAAATTAGGAAAGCTTAGTTCGGGTTGCATTAAAAATATGGAAAATTGTTCTAAAATCATCTTTTAATATATATAAGTGAACTGTGAAATCAATTTTACAAAATGAGTTTTGGAAGGGTGACATTTTGGCTAGTGACCAAAATGTAATTTTTGAAAGTTGAGTGACTGTTTTAGAAAGGGTTGAAACTTTGAATCTTTAAGGAGCTATTATTCCAAAAAGAGTTTCTCCAGATTTTTCTAAGATATTTTAATGTATAATTCTGATTTTAAAGCTTAAGAAAGTGGAGGGAAATCATTTTACTATTTTGTAACCAACTTTCCATTTTCTTCCAATTTTCCTTTTGTCTAATTTTCTCTCAACCCAAACACTTTCTCTCCAGAGATTTCTTTCTGATTTTGTCACTCAAATCTATCTTTTCAATTCTCTTTGGATTCATAATCATTTCAACAATAAAACCTTGCAATTTGCTAATTGGATTTTCAAGCTTTTTGGCTCTAAAGAAGAGAAACTCAAGTTTGGAGGTAAGAACGTCCTTCTCCTCTAAACTATCAGTTCTTTACTGAAATTCCTAAGTTCTCAATCCTTAATTGATGTTTTATAAATGACTTTTAAGTTGTTTAATGGATCTTGGCTTAAAATGCAAGATTTGGTGATTTTTGATGAATTTTCGTTGGATCTGTTAAAGCAGTGTTTTAAGGTGTTAAAATGATGATTAATGAATGTTAATTTGATGAGGAATTGAGTTTTGATTAATGCAATCCCGGATAGGTTGAAATTCCTAAGTTTAGCTTATGATTCTAGGTTGTTTTTGGTGTGATCTTGTGGATCTGATGTTGCTGGAGGTATAAGGATGTTGTTAAGCTCTTTTTAGATGATAAATGATGTTAAAGGATGTTTGGTTTTGATGGTTTATGGCTGGGCTTTGTTGAGGAGTTGTTTGGATGCATTTTCGGTTGTGTTTGGTGGCCGAAAATGGTGTGCGGATGAGAGCAGCGAGTTTAGGTGCTTTCATTGAAGCTATTAATGCATGATGATGCATTAATCCTCTGCTTTGATGTGTTAAAACAGGGGAGTCATCTTTGGATCCAAGAGTTGGTGATCCGGAGGCTTGTATTGGTGCTTCGGCATGAGGCAAGGTGGAATCGGTGAGTGAAATTGGGTTTTCGGCTTTGAAACCAATGTCTTGGGAGCTTAGTTTAAGTCTAAACAACTTTGCTAAGCTCAAGTGTAAGTTTTCGGAAATACTCCCTAGTGGTGGCCATGGTTTGATTGTTGTGCAATGTGGTTTATTGCATGTTTTAAATTCTGTTTTGAAAGCATGATTTAGCATGGTTAATGCTGATTTTGTAAGCCATATGTTGAAGGAAGCTCAAGGTAAGAGTTCCTTGTTTTTGAGCATGGTTAAAATGTGGTTTGATGCTTATAAATGCATGATGAACATGGCTTGGTTTAAATGCTTTAAAACAGTGGATTAAATGATGATAATGATGTATATTGGCAAGTGATGTTTTGAAAAGGTTAAGGTCACTAAGGTGGTTAAAAGTCCTTGAGTGAGCCTTGTTACTTAAGAACATCAAGGTGGTTAAAAGTCCTTGGATGATTCTTGTTAAGGACACAAAGGTGGTTAAAAGTCCTTGTGTGGTCCTTGCCATGGTGTTTAAAAGTCCATGGGCCAAGGTGTTTAAAAGTCCTTGGGAAGAGCGCAAAGGTGGTTAAAAGTCCTTGTGTGGCTCTTAGAAATTATAAGATCACAATGGTGTTTAAAAGTCCATGTGTGAGTCTTATGTTGAACATGTTTTTCTTAAAAGATGAACTTATCACTTGTGGCCAATATGACATGAAATGATATGGAAGCATGAATTGCTTGTTTAAGTTGCTTTGAGCATGAGTATATGTTGATTGGAAGTATGATTTATAAAGTGTTTTATAAAAGCATTATTGGATGGTTTTTAATGAGCATTCCTCACTAAGTTTTTGCTTACGCTCTCTTTCATTTTCTTAAACCAATAATGCAGATCATTAAGGTACCTAAGGGCAGCAAGGAAGGCAAGCAATCAAGTGGAAGTTGAGCTCAATGTATGGAAGGTTTTCTTAAGTACATTTTAGCTTTTGGTAATTTGGCAATGGGGGACCTATGAGTGTGTTTTGGGAGATGTTTTGAACTCCCTAAGTATGTTAAATGTTGTTGGGATTGCTGGTTTTGTAATTGGCCATTATATGCTTGTTTTGGAAGTTTTATGCTTGGGGTGGTTTGCTTGTGTAGGAAGCATGCCATTAGAATTTGGGCTTTTCATTCATGATGTTAATATGTTGAATTGTTGATGCAAGCATGTCTCTTACATGTTGAATTGCATGCTGGTAAAGTTTGGTGGCATTTGGAGCATGATTGGTTGTTTAATTGCATGTTTAAGTGTGCATCTTGTGGCATTCTGTGCAGGGTGTTTCGGAACAGTGCCTACCGTTTCGGGACGGGTGCCTTAAACCAGCCCAGGCGTCCGGAACGGGAGAGACCGTTCCGAAACGGAAAGGCCACTGCCAGCCCGTGTTTCGGTACGCGTTGCGGAACGGCCCCGCGTTTCGAAACGGGCTCTGCCTATTTCGGAACACGTGACCGTTGGGGGTTGACATTGGTAGTTAAATGTTTTGTATTGTTTGCAATTTAGTCCTGAATCATGTTTGTGCAATTGTATGAGTTTGGGAAGTCCTTTTGAGCTGAAAATTTACAGAGAAGCATGAAACCTGATTAATTTCAAGTTGGTAACTTTAATTTGGGTTAAGGCCTTATAATTTACAGAATTTACAATTTGGTCCCTAAAGTAGTAAATTGTTCAATTGGGTCCCTGTTTGATCTCTGATGTTTATGATCTTTGAGTATGTTGTTTGTATGATCACAATTAGGGTTAATGTGCATCTAGACAAGATTAAAAAGAAAAAAAAGGGTCGTTAATCAAGGTTGACTTTGGTTTTCCCCGTGTGACTTTCTTAATTCGGGTCAACCGTCTAGGCCGAGTTAAGGGGGTTACATGCGCATTTCTTACATGTGCATACTACGTATACTTTGGATAAGCTTGTAGAGCTGTACATTGTTGAGATTGTGCGGCTGCATGGTGTGCCAAAGTCGATTGTGTCGAATAGAGATCCGAGGTTTACATCGCGTTTCTGGGAATGTTTGCATCAAGCTTTGGGTACACGACTGAATTTCAGTACTTCTTATCATCCACAGTAGGATGGACAATCTGAGCGTGTTATCCAAGTACTAGGGGATATGTTGAGGTGTCGTGTGATTGAGTTTCAAGGCTCTTGGGAGAAGAATTTGCCTTTGGTGGAGTTTGCTTATAACAATAGCTACCAGGCAAGTATTCAAATGGCACCTTATGAAGCCTTGTACGGGAGGAAGTGCAGAACTCCTCTTTGTTGGGCTGAAACAGGTCAGAAGTTGGTATCGATGCCAACTTTGTTGAAAGGAACCACCGAGAAGGTGAAGCTCGTTTGTGAGCGATTGAAGGCAGCTTCTGATCAACAGAATTCTTACGTGGATTTGAAGCGTAAGGAGATTAAGAATGCGGTAGGTGACCGTGTGTTTTTGTAGGTTTCACCTTGGAAGAAGGTGATGAGGTTTGGTCGAAAGGGTAAGTTGAGCCCTAGGTACATTGGACCATACGAGGTGATTTAGCGTGTGGGTCCTGTTGCGTACAAGTTGAGATTGCCGCAAGAGTTGGAAAAGATTCATGATGTGTTTCATGTCTTTATGCTTCGAAGGTATAGATCGGATCCTTCGCATGTTATGCATGTGGAGGAAGTGGAATTAAATCCAGACTTGACCTATGATGAGGAGCCAATGGAAATTTTGGATTCGGACAGTAAGGTTGTTGAGTGTGTAAAAGTTCTATTATTTACACCCTTTTTAACCCATATTTCTGCTGCATTCAAGCATCATTTCATTGCATTTAGGTTAGTTTACAGAAAAACATCACAAATATTTAAAAGGCACAGATTCTACTAAAAATGGTTGTTTTTGGCAGGTTGCCGCAGTCATAGATGGTGAAGGCGGGCGCATGGCAAATAACCCGAAGAGCTGAACTGAACAAGCAGACAAGGAGGACGATGCTGCCATGGTGCTGCCGTGACAGCAGAGGACGACAGCTAGTTAGTGGAGAAAAAGTAAAGTGGACCTCGATAGATAGAGAAAATTCTGTTCGTCTGTCGTGTGAAAACCATATATTTTTCCAAGCCCCGGATCAAAAGATATGGCAAGCCCAAAGCTCAAGGATAGAAAATCCCAAGAAGCAAGGAGGACAGCTGGAAAGTAGATTCCTTGAAGATTAAGTCTTTATTAGAATCATAATTTTAATTAAAGTTGTAATCCTTTTTAACTTAGATAACTTGAGCCCGAAGCTTATATAAGGGCATATATTTTAACCTAGGGAGAGAATAGCCGATTACCCCATAACCGATAACCAAAACCCCTAGCCGTTTACCCGCCGCCGACATGTTCTAAATTCCCCCTAGGGCCACGGGTTTGATTTGTAAAATAGTTGCAAGGGTTGTTTTGTTTTAGGAATTTTCAGTTCAATAAAATAAACTTCAAGTTCTCTTATTTTGGTTATTAATATCTTGCAAGAGCATCGGGAGAGCATTGTGATGTTATCTATTTACTTAGCATTGGGAGAGTTAAGTATACGAAAGAAATAAGAGCAAGTTCTCTAGTTTATAGTTGAACTATCTTGTGCCTAGGGATAGGGCGAGGTTAAGTGGCTAAAGAAGAATTCATACACATCGGTGTTCATCCTTCGATTCAAGCCGGGAGGTATCATCAAGACGTGATCATCGACAGACTTGGACCTAGGGATAGGCCAAGGCAGATCTGGGATTCTTGCCAAACTTGAAAGTACTGAGTTGAGCGTTGTTGCTGCGACGATCAACGGACTACTGCCGCAATAGGTGCTGCCGCGATGGGCACGACGACAGAACTGGAGTTCCTAAACTTTGCAATACCTGCACTACTGAGCAATTCAATACCAGCCCATTCTCTCTATCTTGTTATCTCTACTCTTTTATTTGCGTTTACTTTATTATTTCTGTGACAACTCTCAAATATTTCCTTTACTTTCGTGCAGTGAATTAAGGTGAAGCTTTTAGCCCAATCCCTGTGGAGACGATATCCGATACTCCGTATCACTTTACTACTTGCGTCGTGTACACTTGCACTACCATTGCGATAGACTATTTTACACGCAACAAGTTTTTGGCGCCATTGTCGGGGATTGGCAACATAACTCTACCTTTCTTTTGTTGCACTTTTCGTTTTCGTTTTTATTTTTATTTTTCTGTTTTTCGTTGGTGCATTCAACTCTTGCTTTTCACAAGGTTTTCCTGTTTATGCGCAGATCGAATCGAGGTAAAGATCCTGAGTATCCATTAGATCCGAAAGTTTAACGTTCCTTCAATCTCAAGAAACAACTTCGTCACCTTCTAGCCTGGAACGAGTACCTTGAAGAACAGCTAGAGAAGATGGCCCACGTTGGAGATGACCCGCCTGCTGGCGATGTTATACCGCCTGTCGATAACCTTGCCGCCGACAGACGACGGTCCTGTCGTGACTACATGTTGAACGATCATGTAGAGCTGGAGACCACGCAGCCGGATATTGATGTTGATAACTTCGAGCTTAAACCTGTCATGTTTAGTATGATCAACAATGTCGGGCAGTTTAGTGGTGTTGTGACAGAGGATGCTAGGGAGCATCTAAAGACATTCCACGAGATCTATGGTTCGTTTAGACTGCCAGGAGTTAATCCGGAGATACTGAGGCTTCGGTTATTTCCCCATTCATTAAGGGACAAAGCTAAAACTTGGTGGACTAAACTTACGCCGGGTTCAATTAGAACTTGGGCAGATTTATCTCGTGAATTTTTATCTCATTTTAATCCTTCGTATTTATCTGAGCGATTGCGTAATGAAATTGCTACTTTTCAACATGAAGATGACGAGCCAATGCACAAAGCCTGGGACAGATTTACTACTCTTCTACGTAACTGCCCAATGCATGGATTCCCCGTCTGGAATCAGGTAACAAAGTTTTATAATGCTGCCAACTTACAAACTCGTATTCGAATTGATTCAGCAGCAAATGGACTATTATTGGATAAAGATCCGGACAAGGCATTGCAAGTTTTGAAAAATCTGGCTAAGAATGAGGAGCAATTTCTGACAGCAAGAAGAGGGGGTAAACGGGTACTTGCTGTCAAGGATTATGAAGCCGACAGCACAATGAAATCACAAGTAGCATTCCTTACTAAAGCAATAAAAAGGTTATTGAATGATGATGGACAACATGGATTTGCTGTTGAGGAGGTATGTGACATCTGTGAGGGAAATCATGGTCGGGATGAGTGCCCAATACAGTTAGAAGAGGGAAAATATGTTGGAAACTACAAGCCGAATTACAATTCCAACAACTATAATCCCAATTGGAGGAAGGATCCCAAATTTTGTTGGAGTAATCCTAATAATGCCTTGAATCCTCAAGCACACAATCAGAATCAGGGAGGACCTAGATTGCTGACGCGACAACAACTGCCACCGCAGCAGCAACCAGCTGCCACGAGTAGTATACTGGAACAGACTCTGGCCACTTTTATGTCTCAGACAAGTACTTATATTGAGAATATGAATCAGTTTGTCAAGAAGACAAAGAATTTCATGGATAAAACAGAGATGAGGATGACAAATCATGAAGCTACTTTGAAATCTTTGGAGACACAAATGGGTCAGGTTTCTCAACATATTAAGCCAAGGCAGACTGGAGGATTCCTTAGTAATACTGAAAACGCTAGACAGCCCACACATGAGCAGTGTAAGGCAATTACTACTAGGAGTGGGAAGAAATTATCAGGGCCGGAAAAGGAAGCTGAAACACTAAAGGAACCAGCCTTGGACAAACCCGCTGAGGAGCTGCCCCGACAGGTGATAAACAGACTGCTGCCGATGAGCCTGTCACGACAGCAGAAGAGACAGAGGAAAAAACTGATGAACCTAAACCTCCTCAGATTCGTATGCAGTAGGAAGGACGTATTACTGATTATCGTCCCCCGCCTCCTTTTCCCCAACGGATACAGCAAGCTAAGCAAGAATCTCAGCTCAAAAAGATATATGATGTTTTTAAGCAGATTCATATTAATATTCCGCTGTTAGATGTCGTTAGGGAGATGCCCGATTATGCTAAATTTCTCAAGGATGTCATGTCGAAGAAATCTAAACTTGGGGAATTTGAAACGGTAAAGATGACAAAAGGTTGCATGAGTATTCTTCATCGGCAGCCACCCCAGAAAAAGAAGGATCCGGGGAGCTTCATCATACCTTGTGTAATCGGAAACAAATTTGTGGGTAAGGCACTTTGTGATCTTGGTGCTAGTGTTAATTTAATTCCAAAATCTGTTTTTCAGAAATTAGGTATTGGAAAGGCGCGGCCCACGACAGTAACTCTGCAGCTGGCAGACCGCTCTTACGTTCATCCGGAAGGAAAAATCGAAGATATTTTGGTAAGAGTGGATAAATTTATTTTTCCTGTTGGCTTCCTTATTTTGGATTGTGAGGCAGATGAAAACGCACCAATCATTCTTGGGCGACCCTTCTTAGCCACGGGAAGATTACTGATTGATGTAGAGAAAGGAGAACTCGCCATGCGAGTGAACGACAAAGAGATTAAGTTGAATGTTCTCCAAGCGATGAAACATGCTGATGCAGACGAGGAATGCAAGGCTATCACTGACATTGCCTTTGATCAACCCTGCATCAGGTCAGGCTATCACGATATAAAATTTGGTCACTGTCGCGGCAGCCACCTACAGGACTGTCACGACAACACTGACGACAGCACCGATGACAGCAACTCCTCTGAATTCGATACATCTGATACTGACGATCAGGAGGAGTTAAACTGGTTAGGCAATCGTCCAGGTAAGTTATTCGAACATTTAAATTATACTTCGGATAACCATTTAATCCAAAAGCCATCTACTGTTGAACCACCTGCCTTAGAACTGAAGCCCCTGCCAGGGCAGCTAAAATATGCTTTTCTTGGTTCAAATGATACGTTGCCCGTAATCATCTCTTCTAAGCTGCCGCAGGAACAGGAACGGCAGCTAATAGGCATGCTACGGCAGCACAAAAAGGCGATTGGATGGACAATAGCTGATATTCAAGGCATTAGTCCGGCGTTATGCATGCACAAAATCCTCTTAGAGGAAGACCATAAACCGACTATAGATGCCCAAAGGCGGCTAAACCATGCGATGAAAGAGGTGGTGCGTAAAGAGATAATCAAATGGTTAGATGCTGGTATTATTTACGCCATCTCCGACAGCAAATGGGTAAGCCCGGTGCAATGTGTTCCAAAGAAAGGAGGAATGACCGTGGTAACCAATGAAAACAATGAGTTAATCCCAACCAGGACTGTGACCGGTTGGAGGGTTTGTATGGACTATCGAAAGCTTAACAAAGCTACTCGAAAGGACCACTTTCCTTTACCCTTTATTGATCAAATACTTGATAGATTAGCGGGTAAACCTTACTATTGTTTTCTTGATGGTTATTCAGGTTATAATCAAATTGCTATCGCACCGGAGGATCAAGAAAAGACAACTTTCACATGCCCCTACAGAACGTTTGCTTTTAGGAGAATGTTGTTTGGGCTATGTAATGCACCCGCCACCTTTCAAAGGTGCATGATGGCCATATTCTCCGATATGGTGGAGGACTTCCTTGAGATTTTTGTGGATGATTTTTCAGTCTTTGGAGACGATTTTGAGAGCTGCATTGGCAATCTACAAAAGGTGCTCGAAAGATGTGAAAAAGCAAACCTGGCCTTAAATTGGGAAAATGCCACTTTATGGTGGATGAAGGGATAGTCCTTGGCCATAAGATTAGCTGTCGTGGGATAGAAGTCGACAGGGCCAAAATAGAAGTGATTGAAAAGCTGCCTCCGCCAACCATAGTAAAGAGTATTAGGAGTTTCTTAGGGCATGCTGGTTTTTATCGGAGATTCATTACAAATTTCTCAAAAATCACCAAGCCCTTATGCCATCTTTTAGAGCAGAACCGACCCTTTGACTTTAATGATGAATGTACTGAAGCATTCAAGGTTCTGAAGGAAAAACTGGTAACAGCCCCAATAGTACAGCCACCAGACTGGACACAGCCATTTGAGATTATGTGTGATGCTAGTGATTATGCTGTCGGGGCAGCACTTGGGCAGCGCAGAGATAAGCTATTTCATGTCATATATTATGCTAGCAAGACATTGAATGACGCCCAAGTAAACTACACCACAACAGAAAAGAAGCTATTAGCTGTGGTGTTCTCCATCGACAAGTTTCGTTCTTACATACTTGGGACGAAGGTAATAGTGCACACAGACCATTCTGCCCTGAAGTATCTGTTCGCGAAAAAGGATGCAAAGCCTCGATTGATACGGTGGATCCTGCTATTGCAAGAATTCGACCTTGAAATCAAGGACAAAAAAGGGACAGAAAATCAGATGGCAGATCACTTGTCAAGGTTGGAGAAGGGACAGAGTTTACCAATAGATGAGACAAACATACTGGAGACCTTCCTAGACGAGCAGCTCTTTGCTGCCACAATCACTGCCGCGACAACCATGGCGGCAGGTAAGTCTTCTGAACCCCCTGGTATGCTGATTTCGTTAATTTTATAGTTAGCGGAATACTTCCTTCTGATCTTAATTACCAAGCCAGGAAGAGGTTCAAAAATGATGCTAAACATTATTATTGGGACGAACCTCTTCTTTTCAAACTATGTGCAGATCAAGTTATAAGGAGGTGTGTACCACAAGAAGAGCAAGAAGACATTCTCCATCACTGCCATGCTTCACAATATGGAGGTCACTTAGGAGGCAACAAAACTGCTGCCAAGGTGCTGCAGTCAGGGTTCTACTAGCCGACAGTGTATAAAGATGCACAGGACTTCTACAAGAACTGTGACACGTGCCAGCGGACAGGAAACATCTCAAGGAGAAACGAGATGCCGCTGCAGAACATTCTAGAAGTCGAAATCTTCGATGTTTGGGGGATTGATTTTATGGGACCTTTTCCATCTTCATGTGGAAATCTATACATCCTTCTAGCAGTGGATTATGTCTCTAAATGGGTTGAAGCTATCGCCACTCAAAAGAATGATGCCAAGACAGTCCAAAAGTTTCTACACAAAAACATTTTTTTTCTAGATTTGGCATCCCTAAGGCAATTATCAGTGATGAAGGGAGACATTTTGACAATAGGTTATTGCTGCCGCCTTGAAGAAATATGATGTCAAGCATCGGATCGCAACAGCATACCACCCACAGACCAATGGACAAGCTGAGATATCCAATAGGGAAGTTAAGAACATTCTTGAAAAGATGGTTAAGCCAACTAGGAAAGATTGGTCTTTACTCCTCAATGATGCATTATGGGCATATAGGATAGCTTTTAAGACTCCATTGGGCATGTCTCCATACCGATTGATTTATGGGAAAACCTGTCATCTGCCTGTCGAGATAGAGCATAGGGCATATTGGGCAATCAAGGCAGTGAATTTGGACTTGGACAAGGCATGCCAGAAAAGGCTATTAGATCTAAACGAGATTGAAGAAATACGGACAATGGCCTACGACAATGCAAGAATTTACAAGGAAAAAACTAAGAAGTGGCATGACAGGAAGTTGCTCCACGACAGTTCTGCCCAGGGCAGCTTGTATTTTTGTTCAATTCTAGACTGAAACTCTTCCCAGGGAAGCTAAAATCTAGATGGTCCGGCCCGTTCCAAGTTGTACAAGTTTTTCCCCATGGTGCCATCACAATCCGATCATTAAAAGACGGGCATCAATTCAAAGTCAACGGACAATGCCTCAAGCATATCAGGGGACTGAAGCCCCAGGAATACATGAAGTGGTTACCTTAGGAGATGCCCCACAAGGCATCCCTAATTTAACCTAAATTTTATTTTTATTATTTATTATTTATTAGGAAATAAGGTTTATTTTATTCGAATAATGTTTTTATGTTTACTATTTTTAGGAAATAAAGGAGGCAAGAAGAATAGGAGAATTAACCCCAGCCCACCATCCCTCAATCAACCCAGCAAAGCCCAATATTGAAGCATGTCGTTCCAGCTGCTGCAGCAGACAAGGAAAAGACAGGCTGTCACCAGACTGTCACGACAGACGCGGAAACGTGTGACAGACGCATAACATACACATAAATGCGTGTCAGACGCGTCAGACACGCTAAAACTCAACAGTCGCCCCGTTATTCATGCATGCCGTTCCAGCTTCAACGGGTAGCAACCCTTCCTCTATAAAACCCCGTTTAATCTCAATTTCACTCACTTCTGTTTTTTCTACTTGCTCTCCCCTTAAGTTTTTCTTTGTTTTCTTTACTTTCACACAACCCTTGCAACTAACATGTCTTCCAGAAGAACCCGCCGTAGTGCTGCTTCAACCTCTTCACTGGCAGCACCCACCCCGCAGTCCTTCGCAACTAAGGATCTATGGGAAGAAAGAGGCTTTATTTACGCTCGAAAGGCCGTTAATATGGGCCTCAAGCCTTTCATTGCAAGGACGATTAAAGCTCTCTTGTGGGAACAATTGGCAGAACAACCAGCAGAAATGAATGAAACCCTGGTGAGGGAATTCTATGCTGCCATCGGCAGCAAGACGGCAACGACAGTGACTGTCTGAGGGACAGAAGTGGAGTTCATGGCCGAGCGCATCAATTCTTTTTATGGCCTCCACTTCGGCCCCAACGACGATGCTCACCAAGAGTTCCTTGACACCCTAGACGACGCTTCCTTCGACGTTGTCATGGCAGAAGTGATAGAAGAAGGGACTGAATGGAACACGAGCCGCAAAAATCCCCACACCATGAAGAGGGGGAAGCTGCTGCCAGAAGCCAAACTTTGGAACGCCTTCATTAAGAAGAGGATTCTGATGTCCTCACACCACACCACAGTGGACCAGCAGAGGTTAGCCCTAATCCACTCAATTATGAACAAACGACCCATTAATGTGGGACGATATATACGGGAGAGTATCTTGGACTACATCCATAGATCGATGGCCCTCCTCTGCCTTCCCTTCCTTATCACGTCTCTCTGTCGCTGCTCTGCCGTGCCGGAAGCCAACACCGATCGGATAGTAAATGGATGGGGCTGGACAGACAAAAATATCATCAGCCTTATGGAGCTGATAGTAGCGACCCCCCTCTCCTCCTTCAACCCTGCTGCCGCCCCTGCTAAATCATCAGAGCAGCCCAACCCTGAACCTGCCGCCGCAGCAGCTCCTCTGATAGACCCTTCAACTCAAATCCTTGCTGCCATTCAGAGGATGGAGGACAGACAGCTGGGTCTAATGACATTCATCAAGGATTTTGCCGCATCCACGGTAAATTTCATTCATCATACTTTAAATTTTCTTGATGTTGTCTTTCCCACCTTCCCTGCCCACTACTTTACCGTCCCCACCCCTGCCCATACACCTACACATGTTGCCACACCAAATACACCATCTGCTGCCTCCATTCCATCACTTGCCCCGACCGCAGCCGGCAGCCCTCCGGCCGAAACATCCGCCTGAAGAGAAAAGTGACCAGCACCCTCGGATGACATTGCTGCCTTTGTAGCTGGGTTTTCTTCTTCCTCCGTCTGGGCAGAAAGCGAAGCTGAACCATCTATTCGGAGGAACTTGGAGAAAGAATTCACACTTGTCAAGAGGCAAAAAAGAAAGGCCAACAGGAAGCTTATGCCAAAGGCCAGCACCACCACCACCAGCAGCAGCAGCAGTAGCTGGGACAGCGGCAGCAGCTCTGACATCCAGGTCATAGAGCAACCAGCCCAGCCTGCCCCAAAGCCCAGAATCCGCTGCCAAATCCGCCTCAGCAGCAGCAGTGAAGACAGTGCTTAAAATTTAAGTTCCTAATTTTCTTATTGCTGCCTGCCATATCTATATTTTGTGATGTACTGCCTTCCATTTTATTTTTTCATTTGCATTGAGGACAATGCAACCCTCGAGTTTGGAGGTGGCAACCCTCCATATTAATGGAGTCTATGTACATCTTAATTAATTTTTGTGTCTTCACTTATTTATTTTCTTCTCTAAAAAAATTAGAAAAGACTGAAAATTTTGGCTTAAAACTGTGAATTGAACTTACCTGTCGTGACAGCTCTGTCGTGGCAGCATCTTTAGGATAGTTTAAGGAGAAGTTTAGAGCCTTTCTATAGTTCTGAAAACTTAAACACCATTGTGACTGTTATACTGCTTAGACTTCTTTTAGCCAAACTAGAATATGAAGCTTAGTACTTGAATAGCCCCTAGAGGTGCCTAACACTGGCTCTAGGAAAGAAGTTTTGCAAAAGAGACTCAAAAACCTAGAGGTGCCCGAAACCGGCTCTAGGAAGCTAACTAGAGGTGCCCTAAACTGGCTCTAGTAAAACTTTAGAAATCGAGTCAAAATAAAAAATCAAAGAAGCATGAAAATTTGCCTTCAAAAATAAACTTTGGCATAAAAATTTGAGTTAAGAAGTTGAATATTCTAGTGAAACTAAGAGAGTCTTAGCATATAACCGTTCACAAGCATGCACACACTGCACGAGGACTATAGTGAGATTCCGGACATATCCGAAATTATCCGACATGTTGCTGCCGCCACAGGGAATGAACGACGGGTAAGGGAAAGTTCACTGTTTGAAAGCCAAAACAAAAATATTTCATTTAGTTCTTAGTTGCTTGAGGGCAAGCAAAAACTTGAGTTTGGGGTGTGTTGAGTGTGTAAAAGTTCTATTATTTACACCCTTTTTAACCCATATTTCTGCTGCATTCGAGCATCATTTCATTGCATTTAGGTTAGTTTACAGAAAAACATCACAAATATATAAAAGGCACAGATTCTACAAAAAATGATTGTTTTTGGCAGGTTGCCGCCGTCGTAGATGGTGAAGGCGGGCGCAGGGAAGATAAGCCGAAGAGCTGAACTGAACAAGCAGACAAGGAGGACGATGCTGCCATAGTGTTGTCGTGACAGCAGAGGACGACAGCAAGTTAGTGGAGAAAAAGTAAAGTGGACCTTGATAGATAGAGAAAATTCTGCTCGTCTGTCGTGTGAAAACCATATATTTTTCCAAGCCCCGAATCAAAAGATATGGCAAGCCCAAAGCTCAAGGATAGAAAATCCCAAGAAAAAAGGAGGACGGCTAGAAAGTAGATTCCTTGATGACTAAGTCTTTATTAGAATCATACTTTCAATTAAAGTTGTAATCCTTGTTAACTTAGATAACTTGAGCCCAAAGCTTATATAAGGGCATCTATTTTAACCTAGGGAGAGAATAGCCGATTACCCCATAACCGATAACCAAAACCCCTAGCCGTTTACCTGCCGCCGACATGTTCTAAATTCCCCCTAGGGCCACGGGTTGATTTGTAAAGTAGTTGCAAGGGTTGTTTTGTTTTAGGAATTTTCAGTTCAATAAATAAACTTCAAGTTCTTTTATTTTGGTTATTAATATCTTGCAAGAGCATCGGGAGAGCATTGTGAGGTTATTTATTTACTTAGCATCGGGAGAGTTAAGTATACGAAAGAAATAAGAGCAAGTTCTCTAGTTTATAGTTGAACTATCTCGTGCCTAGGGATAGGGCGAGGTTAAGTGGCTAAAGAAGAATTCATACACATCGGTGTTCATCCTTTGATTCACGCCGGGAGGTATCATCAAGACGTGATCATCGACAGACTTGGACCTAGGGATAGGCCAAGGCAGATCTAGGATTCTTGCCAAACTTGAAAGTGCTGAGTTGAGCGTTTATGCCGCGACGATCAACGGACTGCTGTCGCGACGGGCGCGACGACAGAACTGGAGTTCCTAAACTTTGCAATATCTGCACTACTGAGCAATTCAATACCAGCCCATTCTCTCTATCTTGTTATCTCTACTCTTTTATTTGCGTCTACTTTATTATTTCCGTGACAACTCTCAAATATTTCATTTACTTTCGTGTAGTGAATTAAGGTGAAGCTATTAGCCCAATCTCTGTGGAGACGATATCCGATACTTCGTATCACTTTACTACTTGCGTCGTGTACACTTGCACTACCATTGCGATAGACTATTTTACACACAACAAAGGTTCTTCGAGGTAAAACCATTGAGTTGATAAAGGTGTTGTGGAAGCATCGTGGGAATGAAAGGATGACATGAGGAAGCAGTTTCCGTACCTTTTTCCTCCAGGTAAATTTCGAGGACGAAATTTATTAAGGGGGGAGAGTTGTAACACCCCAATTTTGGGCTTGGAAGTTCAGGGTCTGAACCGGACTGGTCTGATTTTTGGTTTGAATATAAAAGGAGGTTTTAGGGAAAGCCTAGTTCAGGTTGCATTAAAAATATGGAAAAATATCTAAAAATCATCTTTTAATATATATAAGAGAGTGGTGAAATCAATTTTACAAAATAAGGTTTGGAAATGTGACATTTCCAAATGGTGATTAAAATGTAATTTTTGAAAAGTTCTATGGTGACTGTTTTGTAAGGATTGAAACTTTGAATCTTTAAGGAGCTAATTTACCCAAGATTGATTTCTTCATATTTTTCTTAGATTTTAATGATTCGTTTAATGTTTAATTAATTAAAGGAAAAGAGGGAAACCATATTTTAGCTTTTCATAATTAACTTTCTTAAAAACTTCCTCATCTCATTTTCTCTCAAAATTCCATCAGCCAAACACATTTCTACAGCAACATTTCTTTTGATTTTCACACTAAATGATGAGGTTTCAATCATCAATTGATTCTTAATCCTTTCTACATCAAATCCTCTTCATTTGCTTATTGAATTTTCTAGGATTTTGACTCTAATATAGGAGAAATATACATTTAGAGGTAAGGATGTTCTTCTCCTCTAAATACTCAATTCTTTACTGAAATTCCCAAGTTCTCAATCCTTCAATTAAGTTTTATATTTATTGTTGTGATCTTGATTTTGGCTTAAAACTCAAGATTTGGAATAAATCTTGAAGAAATTCATGGTGGTTGTTTGGGCTCTATTTTGAAATGGCTTTTTAATGTATTTTGGATGTTTAATGATTTGTAATTGAGGTTTAATCAATGCAATCCCGAATAGGTTGATTTTCCTAAGTTTTTGCTTGTGAAAATGGTGGTTTTTGTGGTGATCTTGGTGTTTTGTTATAGCTGGAGGTATAAGGACGTGTTTAGGTTCTTTTTGGATGTTAATTGATGTTTAGGAATGGTGAGAAGTGATGGATCTTGGCTGGGTTATGTTGAGGAAGAGTTTGGATGTGATTTCGGTTGTGTTTGGTAGCTGAAATGTGAGATTTGGTGAGAGCAGCAAGTTTAGGTGTAATGGCTGAAGATTTTAATGCATGATGATGCATTAATCCTCTGCTTTGATGTGTTTAAAACAGGGGAGACACCTTCGGATCCTTGATGTTATACAACTACCTATGAGTGATGTGGAGGGGTTGTGATTGTACTGTTAAACTCCATCACGGGTGTTGAGGGGTTGTGATTGTACCGGTAAACTCCACCTTTTGTGTTCGGTAGTGTGTATGAAGCGTATGGGACAACGCTTGTAATCCACGTATCCGATTGTGTTTTATGTTGTAAAAGGTTATGGTTTATCACTTGGAAGCCAATATGACATGTTAATGATATTGAAGCATGAGATGCTTGATGTGAATGCAATGTTGCAAGAATAATGATGTTTATGTGCTAAAAGGTTTTGTGGAAAGTATTTTTGCAAAATGCATTAATGAGTTGTTTCTTTAGAGCATGCCTCACTAAGTATTTGTGCTTACGCTCTCTCTATTGAACCAATAAAGTAGATAATTGAGGTGTTTGTGGGCAGCAAGGAGGCTAAGAATCCAAGGGAAAGCTAAGCTCATGTATGGTGACTATTTCACAATATTATTAGATTTTGGTATTTGGCAATGGGAACCTAGGTTGTGTTTTTGGTAGATGTTTTGGACTCCCTAGTTGTGGCATGATGCCTTAAATGTTTTGGATATGTAATTGGCCATTTGGGTGCTTGCTTTGATGTTTTGATGGTTGTTTGCTTTGGATATTATGAAGCATGCCTATAGACTTGTGAATTTTCCTAATTGATTCCATGAATGTGTTTTGATGCTGCAAACATGTGCCTTGTATGTATGATGACTTGTTGGCATGATTAGGGGGTCGTTGGGGTGTGTTTGAATGGTTAATTGTATGTTAAACCAGCAAATTCTGCACTTTCTAGGCAGTCCGTATCGGAACGGGCCTGAAATTGCCTTCGTGTATCAAAACTGATAGGGCAGTTCCGAAACGTTTTGGCCACTGCCAGGCCCTGTTTCGATACAGGTCTCAAAATGAACTCGCGTTTCGGAACAGTCAACCCCCGTTCCAAAACACTAGACTGTTGGGCACTAATTTGAATGGTTTAAGGTTTGCAAGCTTTACGTTTTAGTCCTGAATTTTGTATTTGCAATCGCTTGAGTTTGAGATGTCCGTTTGAGGTGAAATTTTACAAGGAAGCATGTAATATGATTAATTTGATATTGGTAATTTAAAAATCATCTAAGTCCTTCATCCTTCTAGAATTTACAAATTGGTCCCTAATATTTGTATGTTGTGCAATTGAGTCCCTTAATGCTTTCCGATCGCTGTGCTTTTTAAGTATGCTTTTCTTAAGGGTACGCTTAGGGTTAATGTGAATCTAGATAAGTTTTAAAAGAAAAAAAGGGTCGTTAATCAAGGTTGACTTTCGGGTTGACTTTGGTTTTCCCCGTGTAATCTTCGTAGTTCGGGTCAACCGTCTAGGCCGAGCTAAGGGGGTTACAATGAGAGATACCACCATGTGAGTACGGTGAAGTGAGATTCCACCAGAAATTATGTTTTGCTAGATGAGTGAGTACGGTGATGTGAGATTCCACCGGAAGTGTCTAGTGGGTTTGAGAAAGTTATATGTATATCCGAGTAATAATGAAATGTGAAATGCCAATGTAATATATGAATATGCTTTTGATTCACATGTACCTAATGTTGAGATCATTTATGCTATGAGAAATGCATATGAGATTTGTATATGAAATGCTTTAGTTTTCACAAGTATGTGTATGGCTTTGCCATGAGATTTTCATTGGTTTAAATGCATGAGATAAAATAGAGGTACATGTGGTTTCAAATGAAGATTTGCTTTGAAATGGTTTTCAAGCATGATATAGAATGAGAATGTTGTAGAAAATGGCTTTTGAGAAAGTGTTTTGAAATAATGCATTATAGTGTTGGTTTTCTTTAGAGCATGTCTCACTAAGCAAACTTGCTTACACTCTCTTTTTTCCAATAATACAGATAATTGAGGTGTTTTGGGCAGCAAGAAGGTTAAGAACATCCAAGGAAGTGTAAATCTCATGTATGGTGATGTTTTACATACTTTAGTTTTGATATTTGGCAATGGGGCTCCAAGGTTGTATTTGGGAGATGTGTTTTGAACTCCCTAAGTTTTGTGGCATGTTTGTGTTGGTTTTTTAAGGTTGTAATTGGTCTTATATGGTTTGCTTGAGGATTGAAGTTTTTATTTGGCTTTTTGGTTAGGAAGCATGCATATAGTTTCAATGTTCACATGTTTGATACCATGCTTTAGTTTGAGCTTCCTAAATATGTTTCTTGATGTTTAATCATGTTGTTGATATGTTATGGAATGATTTTGAGTTGTTAATGCATGATTAGAGGTGAAAACCAGAAAATTTTGTTGTTGCTTAGCAGGGTGTATCGAAACACCCTTAATTGTTTCGAAACAAGGGCCTGTAATGGCCATAGTGTTTCGGAACGGTTGAAGGTGTTTCAGAACATTTTGGATATTGGAGAGGCCTATTCCGATACTGGTCTTGGAACGCACCCGAGTACCGAAACGGTCAACACCGTTTCGATACGGGTGTTTCGGTATGAAGGTCAGAGTTCCGAAATGGACGACTGTTGGATGATGATTTTGAATTGTTTTAAGTTTTCAGGTTTTACATTTTAGTCTTGAATGTTGTGGATGCAATTGTTGTAGCTTGGGATGTATTTTTACATTGAAATTTGACATAGAGACATGTAATTTGACTAATTACCTATTGGTAAACTTAAAATCCGCAAAGTCCTTATATTTTCTGAAAATTACATTTTGGTCCCTAAAAGTGTAATTCATGCAATTAAGTCCTTAAATGATTTCTGATCGTTGTGCTTATCTCTCCTTTGTTTCTTGAGTGATCACATGGGCTTAATATGCATCTAGAAAAGATAAAAAGAAAAAAAGGGTCGTTAATCAAGGTTGACTTTCGGGTTGACTTTGGTTTTCCTCGTGTAATCTTTGTGGTTCGGGTCAAGCGTCTAGGTCGGGCTATGGGGTTACATTTGTTGGTATCATAGCCAATTTTGCGAATGTTTGGGGCTTGGTAAGTGGTTAATGTATGTGGTTATGAATGTTTGTGACTTTTCGGTGAAAGTATGATGTATAATATTGGTGTATGATTCACTTGAGATGAATTTGTGATGATGTGCTATGTTTGGGTATGATTGGGGGATCCCATTGCCATATCATTACTAATGAGAAGAATTGTTTTCAAAAATGAGCTTGAGTACTTAGATTACTTACCTTATTATGCTTAATTGAATTTAATTGTATTTTGGCAGTTGCATTGTTTTATTATGGGGATACGTAGAGAGCTTAGAATCAATACTCGTTCCACGGCTGAGAACGAGAATATAGAGAATGTTGAGGATCTACCTCCTTCTCCCCCTGGTGGACCACCTAGTGGTGGTGGGGCTGGGGTTGGTGCTGCTGGAGTTGGTGTTGGGGTTGCTGGACCCGAGGGAGTTCAGGGGCAAGCTACTCTTGATATGTCTGTTCTGTTTCAAGCTATTGATGGGGCTTTCCAAGCAGCAGTAGCTGGAGCTCATGGAGCTGTACCTCAGGATGGTGCTAATGTGAGATTGCCATTAGAGCGTCTCTACAGTCTGGGAGGGACTGAGTTTAGGGGTTTGGCCCCGGAAGGTTCCGAGTCTTGGTTAGAGAGTACCAAGAAGATACTTGGACAACTGAATTGCAACAATGTTCAGAAGTTGGGATGTATTGTGTCACTGTTGCATGGTGATGCATATACATTGTGGACAACCACGATATCTGGAATGGAAGATAACGATGTGACATGGACATTCTTCTTGAATGCGTTCAAGCAGAAATATTTGAGAGTTCGCTACCTTGAAGAGAGAAAGAGGGAGTTTATGTCTCTTGTGCAAGGGAGCAAGACGGTGGCGGAATATGAGATTCAGTTTGTACGCCTTAGCCAATATGCACATGAGGTGATTCCTAATGAGAGAGAAAGATGTAACGATTCCATTATGGGTTGGTGGCAGATGTGAAAAACTATATGCTCGCAGCCGATTATACTAATTTTGTTGTCTTGGTTACTAGAGCCAAGGACATTGAGCTGAATCTTGGTTTGGCGAGTCGATCAGGAGGATCTAGCTCGGGGAAGCGAGCTACATAATGTGATTTTGGTAGAGATCGCAATAAGAGGCATAAGGATAGAAGGTCGCATATTATGCAAGACGCGGGGGTGGTAACCCTGGAAGAGTTCAGCAAGGATCGAATGCTTTCTTGAGGACTCCTGAGTGTAACCAGTGTGGTAGGAGACATGCTAGTGAGTGTTGGGGAAATTTTGGTACTTGTTGGAACTGTGGTAATCGAGGACATATGAAGAAAGATTGTCCTCAGCCGTTGAGAGAGGGACAGGCTCCAGTGAGAGCAGCTGAGCCACAGAGAGGTCGTGGGGGCGGCCGTGGTAATTTCCAGAACATAGACGAGGGTGGAAGGAACGTGGCACATGTAGTGGATGTCCAACCTGATGGTGGTGGCCAGGCTCGAGTGTATGTCCATCGAGAGGGAAGGAATGACACGTACGTAATCGCAACTACCTTTACTTTGCAATCCTTGTCATTACTTTCTTTGATTGATTCTGGATCTACACACTCGTACATATTGCGTGAACATGCTCAAACGCTTGGTTTTCATGTTGAGTCTTTAGATGTTGGTATGCGTGTGACTAGTTCCTTTGGCGAGACAGTTGTAACAAGAAGGTTGTAGAGGAGATGTTCCTTAAAGGTGCAAGATCATGTGTTTCATGTTGATCTTATGGAATTGTCATTCTATGGTTTTGATGTGTTTCTTGGCATGGACTGGCTTGTTGAACATAGAGCCGTTGTGGATTTTGAAGGTAAGTGAGTTTCGTTGAAACTTGTGGATGATTATGAGTTTATGGTGGTTGGAGAAAATGTGAAGTTTCTATCTAATGTGGTGTTGACGCTTGAAGCAAGCCGGATGTTGCGTCAAGGATGTGAGGCTTACCTAGCCTTTATTATTAATCCTAGTTCAAAGGAGGTGCGCGTACAGGATATAAGGATCGTGTGTGAATTCTTTGGAATGTTTCTCGAGGAGTTACCTGGCTTGCTGCCTAGTCGAGAGGTTGAATTTGGAATTGAGTTGTGTGAGAACACAACTCCGGTGTCCATTGCTCCCTATCGCATGGCACCCAAAGAGTTGAAGGAGCTGAAGACGCAACTTCAAGAGTTGCTTGACCGAGGCTTCATTCGACCTAGTGTGTCACCTTGGGGTGCACCGGTCTTGTTTGTTAAAAAGAAATATGGCACGATGAGGATTTGCATTGATTATCGTCAGCTAAATAAGTTGACAATATAAAACAAGTATCCTTTGCCGAGGATTCATGATCTTTTTTATCAGTTCCGTGGAGCGGCTGTGTTTTCAAAGATTGGCTTGAGGTCAGGGTACTATCAGTTAAAGGTGAAGGATGTGGAGGTACCGAAAATAGCCTTTCGAATGAGGTATGGGCATTATGAGTTCCTAGTGATGTCGTTTAGATTGACGAATGCTCCTGCTGCTTTCATGGACATGATGAATAGGGTGTTCCATGAATTCTTGGACAAGTTCGTTGTGGTGTTCATCGATGATATCCTTGTGTACTCTCGTACTGAGAAGGAGCATGAAGGTCACTTGAGGATCGTTTTGCAAGCGCTATTGGAAAATCAGCTTTATGCTAAGCTAAGCAAATGTTAGTTTTGTCTAAAGAAAGTTGTTTTCCTTGGTCATGTGGTTTCGGCGGAAGGGATTTGAGTTGATCCCCGAAAGATTGAGGCGGTGATGAATTGGAAGCCTCTTAAGTCCGTTCATGAAGTCCGTAGTTTCCTTGGGTTGGCAGGTTACTACCGGAGGTTTGTGGATGGATTTTCTAAGATTGCTGCCCCTTTGACGAAGATTTTGCAAAAGGATGTTAAGTATGAGTGGACGGAAGCGAGACAGCAAGCTTTTGAGAAGCTAAAAGCAGCTTTGACACAAGCTCCTATCTTGGTTCAACCTGAATCAGGAAAAGGGTTTGTGGTGTATAGTGACGCATCCTATGTTGGTTTGGGGTGTGTGTTAATGCAAGAGGGTAAGGTTGTGTCTTATGCATCGCCACAGTTGAAAGTGCATGAACGCAATTATCCTACGCATGAAATTGAGTTGGCTGTAGTGGTTTTTGCTCTAAAGATCTGGAGACATTATCTCTATGGTGGGAAGTGTACTGTGTACACGGATCATAAAAGTTTGAAGTATCTAATGTCTCAGAAAGAGTTGAATCTTAGGCAACGACGCTGGGTGGAGTTGCTTAAAGATTACGATCTAACGATCCAATATCATCCGAGGAAGGCCAATGTTGTGGCAGATGCTTTTAGCAGGAAGGTGGCGGTGGAATTAAGAGCGATGTTTGCTAGCTTGAGCATATCGCGAGATGGTGGTGGTGTTGCTGAATTGCAAGTGAAACCATCTTTGGTTCAGTTAATAAAGGATAAGTAGTTGTTGGATGATTCTTTGGTGCCACATGTTCAGGATATTGCTGAGGGTAGACCATCGGATTTATGTTTCAATGATGATGGTGTTTATGTTTTGGAAGTCGGATAGTGGTGCCGAGTGATGTTGAGTTGAGGCGCACTATTTTGACTGAAGCTCATAGTAGTCCTTTTACTATGCACCCTGGTAGTACAAAGATGTACCGTGATCTGAAGGATGAGTACTATTGGGTGGGGTTAAAGAAAGATGTTGCCGAGTATGTTAGCAAATGTATGGTTTGTCAGTGGGTTAAGGCTGAGCATCAGTTTCCTTCAGGGTTGTTGCAGCCGTTAAGGATTCCTATATGGAAGTGGGAGAGGATCACCATGGACTTTGTGTCTGGTTTGCCTCTATCGCCATCTAAGAAGAATTTTGTTTGGGTGATTTTGGATCGCCTTACGAAGTGTGCACATTTCTTGCATGTGCATACTACGTACACCTTGGATAAGCTTGCAGAGTTGTACATTGCTGAGATTGTACGTTTGCATGGTGTACCAAAATCTATAATGTCGGATAGAGATCTGAGGTTCACTGTAAGGTTTTGGGAGTGTTTGCATCAAGCTTTGGCTACGCGGCTGAATTTCAGTACTTCTTATCATCCGCAAACGGATGGACAGTCGGAGCGTGTTATCCAAGATCTTGAGGATATGTTGAGGTGTTGTGTTTTTGAATTTCAAGGCTCTTGGGAGAAGCACTTGCCTTTGGTGGAGTTTGCTTATAATAACAGTTACCATGCGAGTATTCAAATGGCACCTTATGAAGCTTTGTACAGGAGGAAGTGCAGAACTCCTATTTGTTTGGCTGAAACGGGACAAAAGTTAGTTTCAATGCCGACTTTGTTAAAAGGAACCACCGAGAAGGTGAAGCTCATTTGTGAGCGGTTGAAGGCAGCATCGGACCGGCAAAAATCTTATACGGATTTGAAGCATAAGGAGATAGAATTTGCGGTGGGTGGCCGTGTGTTTTTGAAAGTTTCACCTTGGAAGAAGGTGATGAGATTTGGTCGGAAGGGAAAGTTGAGTCCAAGGTTCATTGGACCATACGAAGTGATAGAACGTGTCAATCCTATTGCTTATAAGCTGAGACTACCTAAAGAGTTGGAAAAGATACATAATGTGTTTCATGTATCCATGCTTCGGAGATATAGATCGGACCCTTCGCATGTTATGCTTGTGGAGGAAGTTGAGTTGAATCCAGATTTGACATATGAGGAGGAACCTGTTGAGATTCTGGATTCGGATAGTAAGGTTCTCCGTGGTAAGACCATTGAGCTGGTCAAAATGTTGTGGAGACATCGTGGTGCTGAGGAAGCCACGTGGGAAAGGAAGGAAGACATGAAGAAGCAATTTCCTTACCTTTTTCCTCCAAGTAAATTTCAAGGATGAAATTTCTTTAGAGGGGGGAATTGTAACGCCCCGATTTTGGGCCTAGATGTTTTACGGTTCGAATCGGACCGGTCAAAGACGGTTCGAATCTTTAAGGGGGTTTAGGGAACACCTAGTTCGGGATTCTTTAAAAATATGGTAAATACCTAAAAATCCTCATTTATTATGTGAAGGAATATGGTGAAAACAATTTTACAAAATAAGGTTTGGAAATACTACATTTTGGTGTAGTGACCAAATTGCAGTTTTTGCAAAAGTTAAATAATTAGTGTTTTGTAAAGGATTGAAACTTTGAATCTTTAAGGAGCTAATTTTACCAAAATGTTTTTAATCAGATTTATCCTTATTTTGGGTTTTTTAACAATGTTTTAATTAAGGGAAATAAAGATAATTAAAAGGAAAAACTATCTTTGACTTTTCACAACTACCTTACGTTAATTTTCTCTCATTTCATTTTCTCTCAATTTCTTTTCAGCCAAACACATTTCCTCCATCAATTAGCCTCTTATTTTCATTCCTCTTGACGAGATTTCAATCTCCTTTTGATTCCTAATATTTTCCTCACCAAATCCTATTGTTTTCATTTTTGATTTTCAAGAAAACTTGCCCAAATCAAGGAGAAACCAGCCATTAGAGGTAAGCTTCGTCCTTCTCCTCTAATGATCAGTTCTTTACTAAAATTCCCAAGTTATCAATCATTTGTTAATGATTTTTGAGTTGCTTTAATGTTAGAAACAAGAAATTGTGTTAAAACTCAAGGTTCTTTGAGAGATCTTGATGATTTTCATGGTTGTTGGTTAGAATCTATTTTGAGATTGTTTTCTAATGTATTTTGGATGGTAATTGATGTTATAAATGAGTTTTTATCAAACAAATCCCGAATAGGTTTGGATTCCTATGTTTTGCATGCTATAATGGTGGTTTTTGGGGTGGTTTTGGTGTTTTGTTATAGCTGGAGGTATAAGGACGAGTTTGTGGTGGTTTTTGGTGTTGATTGATGTTTAGAAATGATTAGAAGTGATAGATCTTTGTTGGACTTTGTTTTGGAAGAGTTTGGAGATGGTTTAGGTTGTTTTTGGTGGCCAAAATGTGGCTCTTGAGTAGAATAGCGGGTTTAGATGTGTGGTTGATGATTTCAATGCATGATGATGCATTAATCCTTTGCTCTTATGTGTTATGAACAGGGGAGACATCTTCGGACGCCTTTGGTGTTGATCCGGGAGCTTAGATAGTGTTTCGGCTAGCAAGCAAAACGTAATCGGTGAGTGCGAATGGTTTTAGAAGTCCTTGAGGGGGCAAAGAAACAAGGTGTTGGGATTTAGGAAAGGTTTGAAACACCTTCTTAATTCCGGAAGTAAGTATGGCTAGATTTGCTCTCAATTATGTGGTTGTTGCCCCAAAAATGCTTTTACATGCTCTTGCTTTGAGATAGACAAATTCCTACTGTTTTATACATGATTTGTACCATGAGATAATGCTTGAAGAGATTTCATGAGATAGCATGTTGCATTGATTAGTTTTGAGATTTTAATCTAATGCAAGCATGTGTTTTGATTTTGAAATGAGATGAGAAAGATTTGAGAAATGTTGCATGAAAAACAGTAGGTGAGATGATGTTTTGACATAATATATTGGCATAGAAGATGAGATACTTACCAGATATAATTGATCGATTAATAGGATGAGAGTGCACTATAAACTAAAAATTCGTATGTGATCTTTGCATTCAATCCAAAGGGAGAGACCGATGATGGACATTCCATCGGGTAGGACTTGGTGAAATACCCAAGCTTTGTGGCGATGAGAGATACTTCCATGTGAATACGGTGATGTGAGATTCCACCGGAAATTATGTTTTGCTAGACGAGTGAGTACGGTGATGTGAGATTCGACCGGAAGTGTCTAGTGGGTTTGAGAAAGTTATCTGTATTTTCGAGTAATAATGAAATGTGAAATACCAATATAATATATGAATATGCTTTTGATTCACATGTACCTAATGTTGAGATCGTTTATGCTATGAGAAATGCATATAAGATTTGTATATGAAATGCTTTAGTTTTCACAAGCATGTGTATGGCTTTGCCATGAGATTTTCATTGGTTTAAATGCATGAGATAAAATAGAGGTACATGTGGTTTCAAATGAAGATTTGCTTTGAAATGGTTTTCAAGCATGAGATAGAATGTGTAACACCCCAATTTTGGGCTTAGGAGTTTTGAGATTCGGACCGGTTCGGTCGAAGTGCGGTTCGAATATATAAAGGTGAATTTAGGAAAGCCTAGTTCGGGTTGCATTAAAAATATGGAAAAATGTTCTAAAATCCTCTTTTATTATATATAAGAGAAAGGTGAAATAAATTTTACAAAATGAGGTCTGGAAGAGTGACATTTTGGGTTAGTGACCAAAATGTAATTTTTGAAAACTGGGTGACTGTTTTAAAAAGGATTGAAACTTTGAATCTTTAAGGAGCTATTTACCCAATGGGAGTTTCTCCAGATTTTTCTAAGATATTATATGATTAATTAAAGGTTTTTAAATAAAACAAAAGTGGAGGGAAGATATTTTGGCCATAACTAACTTTTCTCTCAAATCTTCCATTTTCATTTTCTCTCATTTTCTCTCAAACCAAACACCTTTTCTCCAGAGCTTTTCTTTCTGATTTTGTCACCTAAATATCTCTTTTCAATTCTCTTTTGATTGCTAATCATCTCTTTATCAAAACCTCACCATTTGCTAATTGGATTTTCAAGATTTTGGTTCCAAAAAGGGAGAAACTCAAGTTTGGAGGTAAGAACGTCCTTCTCCTCTAAACTCTCAGTTCTTTACTGAAATTCCCAAGTTCTCAATCCTTGATTTGTGATTTATTTAAGGTTTTACAATTGTAATCTTGATTTTGGCTTTAAAATGCAAGATTTGCTTGATTTTGATGAAATTTCGTATGATCTGTTTGGGCAGTGTTTTGAGGTGTCAATTTGATGTTAAATGAATGTTAAATTGATGAGTAATTGAAGTTTAATCAATGCAATCCCGAATAGGTTGATTTTCCTAAGTTTTGCTTAAGTTTTTGTTGGTTTTTGGAGTGATCTTGATGATCTGTTATAGCTGGAGGTATAAGGACGTGTTTGGGATCATTTTGAGTGTTAATTGATGTTTATAAATGGTTAGAAGTGATGGATCTTGGCTGGGTTAAGTTTTGGAAGTGTGTGGAGGTGATTTCGGTTGTGTTTGGTAGCCGAAATGTTGGATTTGCTAAGAGCAGCGAGTTTAGTTGTGTTGTTGGTGTTTTTAATGCATGATAATGCATTAATCCTCTGTTGTTGTGTGCTTGAAACATGGGAGGTTGATCCGTGAGCATTAGAGGTGGTGTGGAAGGTTTCGGATGCTTGGAAGGCTTGTTGGCTAGCCTTGTTTTGTGTATCGGTGGGTGAAGTTTGGTTTTCAGCTTTTAAACCAAGGTTTGAAGGTTTTGGGAGCTTAGTATAAGTCTAAACAACTTAGCTAAGCTCAAGAGTAAGTAAATGGAATTTCTCACTTGGTTTGTGTATGAATTGGTTTTTAAGCACTTGTGATTGTTGGATGCGATGCATGTGACTTGCATGTTTTAAATTCTGTTTTGAAAGCATATTTTAGCATGGTTTAATGCTGGTTTGGAAAGCCATGTGTGATGGATGCTCAAGGTATGAGATTCATGGTTTTGTACATTGGAATTGTGGAATTGATGCATGGTGTTGCATGTTGTTTAATGGCTTTGTGTAATGCTTCAAAAACAGTGGATTGATGATGGTAAATGGTGGTTCATGCATTTTGGTTATGCTTGTAAAATGATGGATTATTGTGGTAAGATGGTTATATTGACAAGTGATGTAAGTGGTTCTTGGTTACTTTAATCGGATATAGTTAGCCGGCTATAGGATTGGGTGCACCGTGAATAAAGTCGCCTTGGGTGTGGAGTGGTTATGAGTGAACCGGTAACTCCATCCAAGTATCCTAACGAGATGGTTAAGAACACCATGGTGGTTGAAATTCCATGGGTGGGTCTTGTGTAAGCAAAGGTAATAATGGTGGTTGAAATTCCATTTGAGGACCTTGTGCTTGTTAAGATCACAATGGTGGTGTAAAGTCCATGTGTGGATCTTGTGTAGGGTGTCCCGGATCTTGTTAGTGATGTTATACAACTACCAATGGTTGATGCTAAGGTTATATGGTGGTTAAAATTCCATATGGGAACCTTGTGCATGTTAAGGTCATATGGTGGTTAAAATTCCATATGAGGATCTTGTGAATGTTAAGGTCATATGGTGGTTAAAATTCCATATGAGGATCTTGTGAATGTTAAGGTCATATGGTTGTTAAAATTCCATATGAGGTTCTTGTGAATGTTAAGGTCATATGGTGGTTAAAATTCCATATGAGGATCTTGTGAATGTTAAGGTTATATGGTGGTTAAAATTCCATATGGGAACCTTGTAAATGTTAAGGTCATATGGTGGTTAAAATTCCATATGGGGACCTTGTGTGTGGTAAGGTCAAATGGTGGTTAAAATTACATTTGGGAACCTTGGATTGGTAGTGTGTATGAAGCGTGGGGACAACGCTTGTGATCCGCGTATCCGATTGGTTGTTGAGTTGAAAAGTGGATATGGGTTATCACTTGGAAGCCAATATAATGTTCTTGATTATAATGAAGCATGAGATGCTTGAAATGATGCATGGTTGCATGGGAAGTGCATAATGCTTTATGAATGCATGTATTACTTGTTAGCTCGTACAAGTGTTTATTGTCTTTTGATAATGGTGCATGAGTGCATGAAATCTCTTAGTGCATTGAAGTCTTGTGAGGGCTTGTTAAAAAGGGCATGTAATGCAAATGTTGAGTTGTGGTTCATGTGTTGCATTTACTTAATGCATGTGATTGTTTGATTGAGTAAGTGGCTTTCAAATGTTTTCTTGTTTTGAAATGATTTTCAATGTATGAGAAAAGTATGATGTGAAGTGGAAATGTTTTCCAAGGATCTTGTATTTAACCTTGCATATGATGTTCATGCGTGGAATGGTTAAATAGATGGTTTTGCAAGTTTGTGTTTTGGAAAGGATAACTTAGCTTTCTAAGCTAAGGGGTTGATTTTCATGTTTAAGTAATGCATGATTTTTAAGCTTGTTGTTGAAAAGGGTTTTCAATCATTGCTTCGGATTATCGAATCGAGTTTGCTTTTAAAAAGTGGTTTTATGATTCGCTGCATTGATGGTGTTTTGGTTTTGAGCATTCCTCACTAAGCATTATGTGCTTACGCTCCTTTTCTGTCCATCAATGCAGATCTTTGAAGTTGGAACAGCGGGAAGCAAGGGATTCAAGGAAAGCTCCACTTGAGATGTATGTCTCGGCTAATAGCTATAGATAATAAAGGCAATGGGGGGAGAATCTCTTATGTTGATGTTAATGAGTATGTGTATGTTGGACAAGATTGGTTTTACGTTGATGTTAATGTTGGAACATGTATTGGTCTTTATGAGTTGGTTTTATCAAATTGATGCTTGAATGGTTTGCTAAGTAGGAAGCATGCCTATAGATTTGGGGCTTTTCGTAATTGATGCCATGTCGATGTTTGGTTGATGCACTTATGTTCCTTGTATGTTGTATGACTTGCTGGTAAGGTTTGGTTGCATTTGGAACACGTTTGGTAGGTCAATTGTGTGTTTAATCAGACATTTATCTGCATTCTGAGCAGGCCGTATCGGAACGGGAGCTACCGTTTCAGAACGGGGGCCCTGTAATAGCCCAGGCGTTCGAAACGGAAGGTACCGTTCCGAAACGAAAATGCCTCTGCCAGGCCTCGTTTCGGAACACGTTGCGGAACGGTCCCGCGTTTCGAAACGGGTTCTTCCTGTTTCGGAACACCTGACCGTTGGAGGCTGATATGGGCGGTTATATGTTTTGAAATGTTTGCATTTTGGTCCTGAAACATGTTTATGCAATTGTATGAGTTTGAGAAGTCCGTTTGGGTTGAAATTTGGCAGAGTAGCATGAAAGATGGTTAATTTTAAGTTGGTAACTTAAAATCTGGTTAAGTCCTTAAAGTTTCCAGAATTTACAATTTGGTCCCTAAAATTGTATCTTGTGCAATTGAGTCCCTGAATGTTCTCTGTTTGTTATGATGTTTGAATATGATGATCTTGAGAACATATATAGGGTTAACGTGCATCTAGACAAGAGTAAAAGGAAAAAAAAGGGTCGCTAATCAAGGTTGACTTTCGGGTTGACTTTGGTTTTCCCCGTGTGATCTTCTTAATTCGGGTCGACCGTCTAGGCCGGGTTAAAGGGGTTACAGAATGAGCATGTTGTAGAAAATGGATTTTGAGAAAGTGTTTTGAAATAATGCATTATTGTGTTGGTTTTCTTTAGAGCATGCCTCACTAAGCAAACATACTTACGCTCTCTTTTACCAATAATACAGATAATTGAGGTGTTTTGGGCAGCAAGAAGGTTAAGAACATCCAAGGAAATGTAAAGCTCATGTATGGTGATGTTTTACATACTTTAGTTTTGATATTTGGCAATGGGGCTCCAAGGCTGTATTGGAGATGTGTTTTGAACTCCCTAAGTTTTGTGGCATGTTTGTGTTGGTTTTTGAAGGTTGTAATTGGTCTTATATGGTTCGCTTGAGGATTGAAGTTTATATTTGGCTTTGTGGTTAGGAAGCATGCATATAGTTTCAATGTTCACATGTTTGATACCATGCTTTAGTTTGAGCTTCCTAAATATGTTCCTTGATGTTTAATCATGTTGTTGATATGTTATGGAATAATTTGGGGGTTGTTAATGCATGATTAGAGGTGAAAACCAGAAAAATTTGTTGTTGCTTAGTAGAGTGTATCGAAACACCCTTAACTATTTCGAAACAGGGGCTTGTAATGGCCATAGTGTTTCGGAATGGTTGAAGGTGTTTCGGAACATTTTGGCTACTGGAGAGGCCTGTTCCGATAGTGGTCTCAGAATGCACCCAAGTACCGAAACGGTTAACACCGTTTCGATACGGGCGTTTCGGTACGAAGGTCAGAGTTCCGAAACGGATGACCGTTGGATGATGATTTTGAATTGTTTTAAGTTTTCATGTTTTACATTTTTGTCCTGAATGATGTGGATGCAATTGTTAGAGCTTGGGATGTCCTTTTACGTTGAAATTTGACAGAGAGGCATTTAATTGTACTAATTACCTATTGGTAAACTTAAAATCTGCAAAGTTCTTATATTTTTAAAAATTATATTTTGGTCCCTAAAAGTGTAATTCATGCAATTGAGTCCTTAAATGATTTTCGATCGATGTGCTTATCTCTCTTTTGTTTCCTGAGTGATCATATAGGCTTAATATGCATCTAGAAAAGAAAAAAAAAGAAAAAAAGGTCGTTAATCAAGGTTGACTTTCGAGTTGACTTTGGTTTTCCTCGTGTCATCTTCGTGGTTCGGGTCAAGCGTCTAGGCCGGGCTAAGGGGGTTACATACACTCTCATCCTATTGGTGGACCAATTTTTGAGTGTATCAATCAATTGAATAAAACCAAGAGGGGGTGAATTAGATTTTTTTAAGATTGGTGGACTCTAATTGCAAAGGTAGAAATTGCAAGGTGATTTAGAATGGTTGAACTCCTTTAAATGGAGTCTACATCCACTAACTTAGTGACCACACTAAGGATTTTCAACAAATCCATTAATTTGTCTTTTCTTTAAGGATAAAGACTAACCTCACACAATTCAATAGATTTATACCCCAAAGTCTATTGAATCCTTTCCCAAAAACAAATACAAAGAAGCAAACTAGGAAATCCTCACAAGGAAGGTGTTTGCAAAGTTTAAGCTCTCTCACACACCCAAAGAAACACTAGCAAATGAATTACAATGAAGAACACTCTAGTGTTTTACAAGAAAGATGAAAAATTAAGCACAAATTGGATTCTTGATTGCTTGAATGTTTTGATAGACTTTCTTGTTGTTGCTGAGATGGTTTTTCTTTGTTTTTGTATCCTCTCTATCAATACTAGCTGTTTGGAGCCGTTGGGGATGACAAGTTGTAACCTACAAAAAACAGAGCATTTATAACATGATGGATCGATCCCATACACCAGGGGATCGATTCTTTTGCACTTTGAGACTGGAAGGAAAAATATAAGTGAAATTGTCCATGAAGGGATTGATCCCATTCATTATGGGATCGATCTATTTTGCCTTGGAGTCTGGAAAATAGTTTTTGTAGTGAAAAAACGGATCATACTTATTTTGAAAAAGATCGGCTAAGTTGGAAAATATTCAAAACGAATTTTTCAAGTTTTTTGGACTTTGAATTATTTTTGAAAGATTTAATATATTCGATTAAGTCCAAAAACATTTTTCTTTTAAATTGTTATATCAAAATATTAATTCAACAATCTCCCCCTTTTTGATATAACAAAACTCTTTGAAAAATTGTTTTTGACAAAAGCTCCCTCTTAGGAAAATAATTTTTGAGTTAATAAATGGTTTAAAAAACATGTTTTAAATCACAACTATTTAAGCCCCAATTTTGTTTAAAAACTCATTTTTCATTATTCGCTCATATTTCTCCCCCTTTTTGTTATATCAGAAATAATTCAAGAAAATCGTTAGTACAATATAACAAAGGAGAAAATCAAAATAAAGGCTAGAATTAGAAGGATATATAACAACAATAAAGCATTAATATCCATAGGTACTTAAAGTAAAATCCGTAATGTATCCATAAGTACCAAAATAAATAAAAAAGCAACATAGCATCAAAGTTCTAAGGCAACATCCAACAAAGAGTCATAAAAAGTATGTAGCAATGTCTGAAAGCAAAGATAAACATAAGCATAATATAATATGATGTCCATACATGCATGCATATAAGATGAAGATGGTGGTGGTGGAAATGGGTAACCATCAAACTTTCCCTTAAGAGCGCTAAGAGCAACACCCAAAGAAGCCTGACATGCCTCAAGAGAATCGAGTCAAGAATCCATGTGAGATCTAAGAGATCTGATGGATGAGTCCACGTGACGAATGAGAGACTTATAAAGCTCCTTCAAAGACATGTCATGAGGTCTAGCATTTGTGGAGGCTCCAGGAACGTTATCCATATGTTCATCCTCGTGTTCTTCATCTCCCTCTTCATGGTGTTCTAGTTCTTGAACTTCGACTTTCTTCTTCACCCAATTCATAGAGAATTTGGATTCTTCTTTGTATCCCAAGTGATCTATAGAATGGCGGCCAATGATGTTGTCAGTGGGAGGATCGATGTCGAACTCAAAAGATGTATCAATTTCAAGCAAGGGAAAATATGGCTAAGATACATACCATAGGCTAAGGTTTTCACCTTCTTAGCCTTGATGATCTTTACCATATCCTAAAAGATGAAGGCAACAAGATGGAGTTGAGTTCCTCTACGGATGCAATGAAGCCACCAATTATCAGACTCTCGAATCGACGATTACTTCGTCCCAGGAGAACGAATCACATGAGAGAGAATAAGGTGCAAGAGACGATCATGAAGCAGAAAGAAAGTGGCTTAGTTGCTCATGACACGGGAATTTTAAGGATAAGGTCATTCTCCAATTTCAATACCCTCATCGGGAAGACCAAAAGCATTTGCAAGAAAATCGACATTGAGAGTGACATGCTTACCCAAAACATAGGATTTAATTGTTCGAACAATGGTGACATCCGTTTGTTTTGAAGAAGAAATGGTGGCATTAGAGTAAAAGACTCAAAAAATAGTAGGATAAGTGGGCCCCTTGAATTTTGAAAACTCCATCCACTTAAATTTCGTAAACCTTTTCAAGTAGGCAAAATTAAGTTTGGTTAGGAAATCAAAATCAATTGAGCGAGTTTCCTTAACCGGTGCAGATGCAAAAAGGTTCCGAAAATGTTCACTTTCCTTAGAGCTTCTAAAACAATATTCTAAACAGTTTAAAGGTGGATGAGGGTTGGATTCAATTGAGCGAGTTTCCTCATAGTCTTTCTTTTTGACATCTTAAAAAAATATTTTGATAACTCAAAAGTGGATAGGATTATAAAAGGATGTTTAAAGATGTCTAAAAAGATTTTTGGATGGATTGAAACTAAAAGTTTTGTCTTAGAAATTAGGTTTGGCCGAAATTTTGTAAAGGGAAAAATTGGTTGAGGCTTTTTCACAAACACTTGGTGGGTGAAGAGCAAAAACAAGGTTTTTGAGAAATTTTTTACAATGGGTAAACCTCCTGCAGCAAAATCAGTGATATCCAACAAAAATAAGTTCTCTAACATCACCTAATTCAACCAATCAATCCAAATTTTCAAATAAAATTCGTATGAAAAAAGTTAGGGTTTTAGAACTTACTCAAAAGATGGTTTTTGAAAAACCAAAACTCAAGAACAAGTGCCAAACCCGATTTGGAGATGAAAGACGAATCCAAAACGAGTTCAAAGTGTTGAAAACATTGAAACTTTGAAGGATTTTGGTTAGGGTTTGGGAAGGAGGGAGTTAAGATGTATTTGGAAAGTTTGGCCGAGCAAAGGGTTTTTTTTAAATGTGTGTTTAGAACCTTTTAAAATTTGTCTTCCCAGCCATCAAGCCTAAAGGGACCGATCCCTCAAGTTAGGGGATCAATCCTTTTAGCGGATAAAAAATTTAGACCTTACTGACAATTCTGGGATCGATCCTTTTACATAGGGGATCTATCCTTTTTCTGGGTTTTTTTATTTTAGGCACAAGGATCATTAAAGATGGACTTTGAACTTAGTTTAGGCAACTGATGTTATATAAGACAAGATTAAATGTCTTAGAAATTATCTAAGAACATGAATGTTAACTTGAAACAACAAGATATGCAATATTACATCATATATCAATTTTTAGTCTTTTCAAATGCACACAATGAAGTTCATTTCAAGTCACATACACTCAAAGGCTCTATAAGTGCCTAGGCATGCATTTTGACAAAAATTGCTACAAGACAACATTATATTCTCAAAATTCATCATAAAAGATCATATTAAGCATAGAGAATGATTTCACAAAATCAATCAAATATTGCAAATTTAAGGCCAAAAACATAATTATGAGCATATTAGGCCATAAATGTGTAACTCATGCATTCTTGACTCTCCCTTATTAAAAACACCTAAACAACACATTGGGACCCTTAAACATGCTTTAAAACATATACACATAATCAACTTGAATGGATAAAGATTGCATATTAAATAAAATGTTACCACTTGAACCAAGATAGGTTGATTAAGCCTTAACCTCTTCAAGTGTCCTTCCTTCTAGTGTGTCTAGAGCTTTCTGTTTTCTTCATTTTGCTCACCATGGCTTCAACACACCTACAACAAGGAATTATGCATGTTTTGGTACCCAAACTCGTTTGGGTCCATGAGAGTTAGTTCTTAATATTCTAGTCCCTTTAGGAATCCATTTAGATAAAAGATCATATTCTTTGTTAGCAATGAGTCCTTTAAGAACCTAAATGCTTTTAACTATCTTTTTATTATATGATCTTTGGGGACCACTATGTCTATATCCATTAAAGTTCTTTCTAACATAGTTAGACTTTGAATTTTTGCCTTTTTCAATTATTTTTGTCCCAACTTTGTTGAAAAAAGCTTTAAGATCATCAAGTTCCTTTTGATGACCATCACGGACCTTTGAAAATAAATTTTTCAAGTCTTGATTTTTCTTTTCAAATTCTTTTATTTTAACTTGTATTTCCTCAACTTTAATTTCAAATTCCTTATTAGATTTGGAAAGAGAGCCATTTTCAATTTTCAATTTTAAAATGATTTTTCTATTTTTCAAAATTGACTCTTCAAATTCCAAAGCTAATTCATCATAAGCCTCTTGCAATTCATCAAAAGTGTAATCAATTGAAAAAAATGAATTAGAGGTTACCATAGAGTCATCCTCAATATCCATGAGACACATGTTGGCTACTTCATTCTCGTCCTCGTCGGATGATTCATCGTCGCTCCAAGTTGCTACATGAGACTTGTGCTTCTTTTTCTCATAGCTCTTTTTCTTCAATTGGGAAAAATCAAACTTGGTATGCCCCAGCTTTTTGCACTCATAGCAAATGATTTGATCCTTCTCTTTGATGTCATTCTTGAAGATTTCTTCTCTTTGGAATCGTCTACCTTTTTTGGACCACATGAATCTTTTGAATCTCTTAGCAAACATAGCCATCTTTTTATCTTTATCTTCTCCACTAGAATCAATGTCTTCTTTTGTTGCTTTGAGAGCAACACCAAATTTCTTCTATTCCACTCCCTTCTTCTTTTCTTCCTTCCCTTTTGACATCATCTCATGTGTAAGCAAGGAACCAATGAGCTCATCCAACTTGAGATTCTTGAGGTCCTTTGCTTCTATGATCATTGTTTTCTTTGAATCCCATAAATCGGGAAGAGAGTAGATCATCTTCCTAACAAGTTTGTCTTTGGAGATCACTTCTCCATAGCCCTTCAATCCATTGATGGTCACGGAGAATCGATCGGACATGGTTTTGATGTCTTCTTTGGGGTCCATCTTGAAGTTCTCATAATTGGGGTTGAGAAGTCCGATTTTGGTATCCTTCACTTGGTTGGTTCCTTCATGTGTTACTTCAAGTTTGTCACAATTTTTTTTGGCATTAGAACATGATGACACCTTTCCATATTCATTCGAACCAAGAGCACAAAAAATTAGATGCATTACCTTAGCATTTGTAGAGAATTTTTTATTCTCATCATTGCTCTAAGTCTCCATCCTCTAGTTGGTGCGGTGTAACCACTCACGATGATCTTCAAAGCTTCAAGATCAAAAGCTTGAAGGAATAACTTCATGTGGTTCTTCCAATAAGCATAATTAACTTCATTGAAGAAGGGAGGCTTGTTGGTGGGTTGAGAATCGCCCCAACTTCAATGGTGGGGGAAGCCATGGATGACCTTGTAGATGATTGCACAATTCTTGGATCATCTCAAAAGGTTGTAAGACCTTCCAATGAGCCAATCTCTGATACAATTGTTGAGTGTAGCAATCAATCGAATAAAACCAAGAGGGATGAATTGGATTTTTTTAAGATTGGTGGACATTAATTGCAAAGGTAGAAATTGCAAGGTGATTTAGAGTGGTCCAGCTGCCTTTAATCGGCAGAAGGCCTAAGCCGACCTCAAAAGAAGAGATATTGAGTATGAAGTTGGTGAAAAAGCCTTTCTTAAAGTATCACCGTGGAAGAAAGTTCTAAGGTTTGGTAAGACGGGAAAATTGAGTCTCTGATTCATTGGACCCTTTGAAGTCATTGAAAGAGTTAGCCTCGTGGCATATCGATTATTGTTACCCTTTGAATTGAGTAAAATCCATGATGTTTTCCATGTATCGGTGCTCCAGAAACACTGTTTTGATCCTTCACACAATGTGGAACCTGAGTCTGTAGAAATTCGGCCGAATTTGTCCTACAAGGAAGAACCGGTTCAGATTCTTGCAAGAGAAGTCAAGAGTCTTTGCAACAAAACTATAATGTTGGTTAAAGTGATCTAGAGAAGCCATGCTATTGAAGAAGCTACCTGGGAACCTAAAGAGACCATGAAACAACAATATACACATCTCCTCGATTTAGGTAAAATTAGAGGATGAAATTTTCTTAATGAGGGAGTGTTGTAACACCCCAAAGTCCGGTCTAGTTGGAATTGGGTTCTGGTGATCAAAAATCTTACATCGATAAAGTCTAAATACTATATCGACTTGTTAATTATTTGATATTGGACTCTAATTGAGTTAAACTATCAATTTCGGGTCTTATCAAATTCACTAAAAGCTTTATAGTGACCAAATTATAGCTGTTGGAAAGTTTAGGAGCTAAATTATAGGAAAATTAAGAGTTGAGGGACTAATCTTGCGATTAGCCCCTCCTCAATTACAATCACCATTATGTGGGTTAATTTGATGAGTTTCTTTCATATGAAGGAAAGCCATCGGTTGAGATTGAACAATAAAAGAAAGGAATAGATAAGTGATAGAAAATAAGAGACTTACCCGAGACTTGTCTAAGCTAGCACCTTCCTTATCTTCATCATCTTCCTCCAAGCACGCACCTCCAGTGGAGAGAGACCTAAGCTTGGTTTTCTTTGATTTATAAATATCGAAGCGTTGCTTTCGTTTGGGTAAGCAATATTCCTCAATCAATCATTGGATTCTATGGATGTATCAAGCTCAATCTCAAGGTAGGGTTTTGACCATCCATGGATAATCCATCGTTGTTGTTTATATGGAAGCCGAATATTGATTTTGATATCGTTATATCAATTTTGATATCGTATTATCAATCCTAATAAACTCCTATTGATTTTCTAGCTCAAAAAGTGGAGAAGAAGGTTTCTCCATCTCCATCGAAAGCTAGAAACAAGGGTGTTGTCATCCGAGAGCCGTAAGAGCATTGGATATCAAAATGAGTATAGTCGGAGTCTCAGGATTAGGCGAGGAGCTTTCTCGAATCCATTATTGTTGATTTCGATCATATAGCTAACATTTCTTTTAAGAAAGTTGCATCAAATTGTTAAACGGATCCATTGGTAAGCATCGATAAGTTTGGTAATGATCATCGAACATAGTTATTGACATCTTCATCGTGCATCACTATCGACATAGCTATTGATATCGAAACATTATAAATGAATCATCGGACATTTACATTGGTACTGAAATTGTGAAATATTGTTATTGAAGCATGTTTACTAATAATAACATTGAAGACATTAGTCATTGGAATTACCATTGAATATTATATATGGATATTGTCATTGAAACCTTGGATTTGGTCAGACATTGGATACAATTGGCATCCCATAGAGATCATGAGCTCAGTGTACGGGTGGACAACGATCCTAAGGCTACGGCCTATATTGATTAGGCAAGGCAGAGGGATGTGTTTTGGTATTGGTCATATTGGCGAGGCGGAGGGACTGTACCATTCATTGATTTGGTGGGGCATAGGAATTCGCGTTTCCACTATCTTGATTCAATCCAAGGGTTAATAATGAATATGATATGTTAAACATTGTATATTGAAACATGATATTGATAAGCATGAGGATATGTACATGCATCACTTACTGATATTTACATTGTATATGACTACCTCACTAGGCAATGTATGCCTAATGTGTCTTATTTCATGCATTTCATGTTAAAGATTCGATCGTGGTAGAAGATCGGAAAAGTCGAGGCAAGACAAGTCACTACAAGCCAAGAGTAGCATATTTTGACCTTATAAACTCCTAGAAAGGTGGGAAAGTAGTTGAACTAGTCTTGTGTGTCCATTTTGATATGTTTGTAATGTGTATAAGTTGTAATGTGGTTAAAGGCCCTAAAATGACTTTTGGTGTGATTAAAAATTGGCAAATATGACATACATGGCTCACATAGGTGAAAATCTAGTAAATGTATTCGAATGATCATGAAATTTGGCATGCCAATAGTTTATAGCATTGAAATATTGTGTGTAAAGTTTCATTGCATTTGAACATTGTTTGGTATATCAATTCAATTAAAAACCAGCAAAAACTTGTCATTACAGGTCAGGCCGTATCAATACAGGGTAATTGCATATCAATGCGGTTAAGCATAATGAAACATAAGGGACAGGGTGTATCGATACAGTTTGGAGTTGTATCGAAACGTTTTTCCACTGGAATTCATTGTTTTGATACGGGCCTAACTTGTATCGGAACGGGTCAAAAGTCAAAGACAATGAAAGTCAACCTGTACCGAAATAGGGCTTACCTGTATCGATACGAAGAATGGGAAAAGTTAACTCATGTTGACCATCGTACACCCATATTGAAATAGCATCAAGGTGTTTCGATATAGGGTTAGTTAAGTTGGATAAAAGGCATATATTAAAAGTTTACAATGTTCACAGATTGGTCACTAAAATTGGATTGATTAAATTGGATGAGTAAATGAACTCATAATAGTATGAAATTTTATATACTTGCTATTAATGTATGGAATTTTGTTGTGGTATAATCAATTGCATTGAAGAACACCTAAATTATCAGATTTACACTTTAGCTCGTTAATCTTGTAATAACCACGAATTGGTCCTAAATGATAAATTATTGTTTCAAAAAGAGTATATTGGACTATGATGTATATTCGATAATTCTTTATTAATATAACATTGATCATATGATGTTTATTGATTGAAATTTTATCGCACCAATTTTCGTATTGTTCATAGGTAACATCGTCCGACCCACTTTCCAACCAGGCCGGGAAGAGGTGTTACAATATAAATATATATATAATGATTTTTAAACATTTTCCCATACTTTACCAACCTTAAAACCCTTTAAGATAATTAAATCTCGAAACTAGTCTAAGTTGTTCGAACCGGTTCTCCCGAACCGTCTACCCTAATCTCGGCTAACTCTTAGGATCAAAATTGGGGCGTTACAATCTTCATTATCTTAACTAAAGTGGCCTAAATCAATCCTTGTAAAGACGATGCTCGATACTTATCACTTTATTACTTGTTAACCATGTATACTTGCACGTAAGGTTTTGTCGTAGCATTATTTTTTCAACAATTAGGTTCCATCTTATAAACAAGTAGATGATGTGATGACCAAACCCTTGTCTGCTCCTTCTTTTCAGAGACATCGGTTTAAGCTAGCTATAGTAACAATTGAATGATTTTTTGATTACCAATTTACTTATTTGATTGTTGTGTGTGTTGTTTTCATGTTTCTCGTGCAGCGAGGTAGTTTTCTTAGAAGTTGCTTCTTCTTGAGGATTGGAGCAACAAGGGGAATATTAAATATCAAGTCAAGCAAGGAAATGGTTTTTCTTTGAAACATGGATCAAGTCAAGCAAAGAAAAAAAAATTTATTCAGAACACAAGAAGCAAGTTGAATGTAAGTGTGAAGGTAGGTCTCTGTAATTGTTTAGTGCTTAGTGTAGTATTGTTTAGCCACGTGTATTGTCTCTTTTACAGTTGTTGGAATTGGGTAAAGTGACAGTTAGGATAAGTTGTTAGTACCGTTAACTTAATTTAACTAACAACACTTATGTAAATTGGCAGGTTCTCTTTTGAGAATACCACGACAGTTATCAATGAAATCTTAGAAAGTATTGCCTCTCTTTGTCTCCAAATTTTTTGTTTCTTCTAAGATCTTAACAAGTAGATGGTAAAAAAATATGAGACATGTTTTATGTTTAAGAAATTAAAACATAAACCTAATAAATAAAGTTAAATTTGTCCTAATAAAAAAATAAAATAAAATAAAGTTACAATATTCAAAGTATGAAGTGAAGTTTCAAATCTTACTAATTTTTTAAGGATTAATATCCTATACACTGGCAGTGGAAATTTTTTGTTTCCACAAGCGCCTCAATTATAGGGTTTAAGGTTAAGGTTTATGGTTTAGAGTTTAGGGGTTTTAGTGTAAAAGTTTAGAATTTAGAGTTCATGTTTAGAATTTAGGATTTAGGGTTAGAATTTAGGGTTTAGGGTTAGGGTTTAGTTTTAGGGTAATATGGTAGGGATTTAGGTTTTAACCTATAAACCCTAAATTTTAACCCTAAACCCAAAATTCTATCAACAATTCCTAAATTCAAAACTAGTACACTTATAACCCTAAACTTTAAACCCTAAACAGAGTCTTTAACCCCTAAAATTAAGACGCTTGTGTAAAAGAATTTCCACAAGCGCTTGTGTATAGAACAATTACCATTTTTTAAACCCTTTATCTATATGAGAAAGTAACTTTCCCACCAACTACTAAGGAGGGTAGTTTGTACGGATACAATAGGAACGATCAAAAGTCTTAGAAAAAAAATAAGATTTAAAATTAGTTAAGTTAAATGTCAACAATATTTAAAGTATGTGGTTAAAAGCTCTCAGTTGACACTATCCTCTATCTATTAGGTTGTAGGTTAAATATCCATTAGGAGCAAATTTTTTCTTCCTTCCTTTTTAGTATGAATTGTTAAAAAAAATTGTATGTAAGGGAAAAACAAAAGATTACTTTTTGAACTAGTGATAAAGTACATGAGAAGGAAAATTAATAATGTACTCCATAAATTTTAAATTAGGTTAAACTCATTTTTTATTTAAAAATATGTACTATACATGCAACAAGTCGGTAAATATTTAACTTCTTTTTACAATTTTATGCCTCATTTTAATCAATTATACATAACCCTAAAATATTTGAGTTGCATCTTATTAAAGAATCACTTTTTGTGGGAAAATAATTCCTGAAGGAATAATTTATTCTAAAGAAAGTATACACATTTTTCCATGCCAAACATTTCAATCACATTCCAAAAAATTATTTTCTTTGAAAAGTGATCAGAACTTACCACCATACCAATCAAGCTGTACTTTAATAAAAACTTTTTTTACCAGTTTATAAAAGAGAACTAACACTTCACCCGCCACACGCAGTTACATTTTATTTGCAAGTTTTTAAAACGAGTCTTACTTCTATTGAAAAAGAAGCGAGTCTTTATTAGCTAGTTCAACTATCATAGATAATTTATGATATTTGTTCAGTTATTTGATAACTAATTAAATTTTAAGTGATATATAAAAATTAATTTTAGTAGATAAGGACGATAAACGTGACGTAAAGAGAAATTAAATTTAATATTTCTATAGCTTAATTTCTTTTAAATAAACGACATTATTCCTAAAATTTTCTAATTTTAGTAATAAAGCATATATATTAATATATACAAGATGATCCAAATAAAAATAAAATTGACATGAACATTGAACAATACTAAAAAGTTATGGAGCAAAATTCCTAATTTTAGTAATTGAACATATACAAGGTAATCTTTATTTTCTTGTAAGATTTTGGATCTTATTTTTAAATTTTTGAATTCGTTACTACCCAAACTGTATACGTAGAAGATTGGAGTAATATTGTGGCACGTATAAGGACGGGTGGAAATACATTGTATGAAGAAAGAAATTGCCGATTGATTAAACAAATACAAAATCCTTCCACCGCTTAGTGAAAATCAGTGACACTTGCATGCAACGCGTCGACCATTAATAATCTCACTGGAACACGTGGCGACTAATAAGGTTAAACATTCTTCACCTACGTGTCATCCTCCCTGGATTGAATGAAGTTGTATATATATCGATCGCTTGCATTTCACCAGCTTATATAAAACAGTATATACAAAGAACCAAAGATCAGTATCATACATTTCTTCTGAATTACTACTTGTAATATCATTATTGTTTCCGGTGAGTTCGACAATGCAAGGGAAAGAGCAGAGGGCGGAGGCGGCGGCCAGAGAAGCAGCTGATGAGCTTAGGGATGTTATTAGAGAGAGAAATAATGCTGAGAGAGTTGTTTGTAAGGAGGAAAGGGACCAACCGCCGCAGCAAGAGAGGCCCGGAGTTGTTGGGAGCGTGTTGAGGGCCGTCGGTCATGCCAAAGACGCTGTCGTTGGTAATAAGAGCCAGGAGCAGGCGGAGGGTTTCAGTCGGGATACGGACAAGACGTGGGAGATGAAGGATGAAGCAAGAGATAAGGGTGGCGAGTACAAAGACTTTGCAGCTGACAAAGCGAAAGAGGCAAAGGATACTACAAAGCAAAAGGCTTCTGAGTATACAGATTACACCGCTCAGAAGGCAAAGGAAACCAAGGATTCAGTGACGGGTAAAGCTTCCGAGTATGGAGATTATGCGTCTCAGAAAGCCAAGGAAGCAAAGGAGAAGGCTAAAGAAGGAAGAGACGCTACAGCGGGGAAGATGAGAGAGTACGCAGATTATACAGCTGATAAAGCAAATGAAGGTAAGGATAGCAGTGTTAGTAAGCTTGGGGAGTTGAAAGACTCGGCTATGGATTTCATCAGCGGAAAGACTGAAGAGACAAAGCAGACGGCATCCGAAACCAAGGAGTGGGGTGGACAGGAAATGGAAGAGATGAAGGCGAAAGAAGATGATGGAGATGGCGTTGAAAGAGTTGAAGAAACCTCAGGAGGAGCTTTTGCTTCTGCGCTGAAAGCATCCGATCAGATGAGTGGGCAAGCATTCAATGATGTTGGGCGTCTTAGTGATTAAGGCGTTTTACGCTCGGGGAAAACCCATATGTGATTTCATTTTGGCTTGTTTTATTTCCATGTTTTTCATTGTCTTTTTCTTAACAAGTGTTTTTTTTTTTTTTTTTTTGATCTTGGATAGCTGGACATGATATAAATGAATGGGGAAAACATGGGTTATGGTAGCTTTCCATCTAGAAAGCTTCTAGAAATCGATATTGTTCTTCACAATTAAATAAAAAAATTATTCGAAGAGAAATCTTTCTTTGTTCCTTTATTACTAGTAGTGCAGTGCAAGTTTGTTGGCAGTGCAAGTTTGTTGGAAGATTAATACAATTTTCCTAAATTTATGCGAGAAATCTCGTTACTAAATTATATGTTTTGATATGAAAGTTCGTACTTAAAATATGAAGTCCAAATTAAGGTGTCAAAAGTATAAACAAGAAAATAATAAAAAGGATTGCTTCTTCAATTAGACCCTTAATTAAGTTATTGGATTTTTGGTGAGTGACTTACTAGTTTTTTTTTATAAGTTGATTAAATGATTAATTTATAACGAAAATTGAAAACCCTTAGGGTAAATTAGGAAACAAGAATAAAAAAAATTGCCCCTAAAAATTAAAGTTTTGATGGATAAAGTACACAGACGGTCACTAAACTATACCTCAAAAAATAAAATAGTAACTAAACTTTTAAAAATTACAAATGATAATAAAACTTTATGTTTTGTTATAAAATGGTAATTGTGCCGTTAAAGAGGTAACGTGGTGTTAAAAGTTTTTTATAATAGCATGTTTAGTCCTTAATAATTACACATTCAATTAATTTAGGGTCTGTTTGTTTGTTTCCCTGTAATTGGTTTTCCTGAAAATATTTTCATAACTTTCCGCTGTTTGGTTCATGAAAAATGAAAAAGTCAAATGAAAACCAACTACAGTCAATGAAAAACAGACCATGTTTTAGTGTAAAATGACTTACCCATTGATTTTCGGTAAGTCGTTTTCCTTCCTCCCATTCTCTCTACAAATACTAACATAAACCATAAACCTTAAAACTTAAACCCTAAATACTAACATAAAAACTAAACACTGAATACTAACATAAAACTAAACCCTAAACCCTAAACATTAAAACCCTAACCTTAAACATTAAACCATAAACATTAAATCCTAATCCCTAAACCACAAACATTAAAAAATAAATATTAAACCCTAAACATTAAAAACCCTAACCCTAAACATTAAATCATAACCACTAAACCTTAAACCCCGAACCTTAACCAATAAATATTAAACCCTAATCATTAAAAAAACCCTAACCCTAACACTTAAACCATAAACATTAAATATTAAACCCTAAACCCCAAACATTAACCAATGAATGTTAAACCCTAAACATTAAAACCCTTAAACCATAAATATTAAACCATAAACACTAACATAACCCTAAACCATAAACAATAATCCATAAACACAAAACGATATATCATAAACACAAAACCCTAAAACAAAATCTTAAACCATAAATGTTAAACCATAAACACTAAATGCTAACATAAACACTAACATAAACCTTAAACCCTAAATGTTAAACCATATATATTAAACCCCAACCACTAACATAAACCCTTACCCTAAACACTAACCCATAAAACATAAATGCTAACATAAACACTAAACTATAAACAATAAACACTAACATAAATACTAAACCATAAACAATAAACACCAACATAAACCATAATCCCTAAATACTAATATAAACAATAAACCCTAAAACCTAAACACTACCCTAAACACTAAACCTTAACATAAACCCTAAACTTTAAATGTTAAACCTTAAACACTAACATAAACCCTAAACAATAAACATTAACCCCTAAACCCTAAATGCTAACATAAATAATAAACCTTAAACACTAAGCACTAACATAAACCTTAAACTCTAAATGATAACCTAAACCCTAAACACTAAAAGCTAAACACTAAACCATAAACACTAACATAACCCTAAACTATAAATGATAAACCCTAAACACTAATCATAGACTCTAAATGCTACCATAAACCTTAATCCTTAAACCCTAAATGTTATTATAAAACCTTAAATCCTAAACCCTAAACCATAACCACCAACATAAACCCTAAACTTTAAACATTAACCTAAACCATAAAAACTGATCTAAACCCTAAATCTATACCTTAAATACTAATCCCTAAATGCTACCATAAACACTAAATATTGGTCTAAACCATAAACCATAAATGATATCATAAACCCTAAACCCTAAACACTAACCTAAACATTAAACCATGTTTTGATTGGAACTTGTTTTTACCATTATCGATGCTTGTTTGTAGATTGTTGATGAAATTTTCAGGAAACTCTACCAAACAGTGTAAAATAAATTGTACAACATCATCCAAACACCGGAAAATGGTTTCTGCAATTAGTTTTCCAACAACTGTAGTTCATTTTCCAGAATTCATTTTCCGGAAAGAGTTTTCAGTGAAACAAACAGACCCTTAGTCATAATTCAAATAAATCTAATAAATTTAACCATCAATGTTTACACATTGTTATAATTTAGTCCCAATTCTAAAAAATCAACCCTTGATATTTCAAAATTACTTCAATTTAATTCTTTTTCATCCATTATTTCTTGTTCAGATTGGAATATTCAATTGTAGCTTTGCTCTTGTTTTCATTTATACTTTGATATAAACTTGGATTAAGAG